>CM039677.1:143381731-144634231 GCA_022496015.1 Hordeum marinum | reverse complement strand
TCTTTGCCGTCTGCGACAGACGGCAAAGAGGGGCTGGAGGCAGATGGCAATGGCCTCTTTGCCGTTCGTGGCAGACGGCAAAGACCAGCTAGGGGGTAGACGGCAAACGCTTGGGGTCTGTTAGCCGCCTAACGGTGGCGCCGTCAGCAGTACGCCGTCCAGTTCCTTTGCCGTCTGCAAGTGGACATCAAAGAATCTTTGCCGTCTGCTTGACCGAAACAGACGGCAAAAGGACCCCTTTGCCGGAGTTCACTAGGCCCAAAATTGTGCCGTCCGCTAGCGGACGGCAAAGGTCTTTGCCGTCTGCTTTCTGCCCTTTGCCGTCTGCCATGGCAGACGGCAAATGTCCTGATTCCAGTAGTGTTCCTCTACATTTGGCTTTGTCTCACACCGATTGTTAAATAAACCTGCTTGTTGCATTTGGTTAGGAAATGGGAGCAGCAGCATCGACTCAGGCTATAGCAAAAGTAGCAGCGAGGATGAGGAGGAACGGAGTGGGGAAGAAGAGGATCAGAGCAGGGATGAGGAGGTGGATGAAAATGACCACGCGATGGTGGTGGCTGACGATGCCCTCGCGATGGTGGTGCCTAAGGATGACCCAGTGGTGGTGGTGCCTGAGGATGACCTAGCTGTGGTGGTGCCTGAGGACGACCTAGCGATGGTGGTGCCAGACAATGGCCTCGCGATGGTGGCAGTGCCTGACAATGGCCTCGCAATGGTGGTGGCGATCCCACAACTGGGTGTCAGGACCATGCCAATTGTGCTAGAGGAGTACATCCCACAGCCTGGCCACAGGCCAATTATAGGGCTTCGCCGCTCTAAGCTCGTCAGGATGATGAAGGAGAAGGATAAGGAGGAGAGAACATCTTAAGAAAATAAGTCAATGTTAAGTATGTCACGTCATGTTAATCTGAACATGTCAATGTTAAGTATGTCAGGTCATGTTAATCTGAACATGTCAATGTTAAGTATGTCAGGTTTAATCTTTTTAGTGTAAACCTTTTAAGTATGATAGTGTTGAACTACTATTGCACTTTCTTAATTATGTGTGTCCATCTCTATTACCTTCCAAGCTCAGTTTGGTAATTGATGGGAATCGAAATTTTGTGCATGCTCATGGATGCTCATGGATGAAAGATAAAATTGTGTGTTTTTGTGCTTGCTCATCGATGCTCATTCGTTGAATAGTTTGTGATAATATGCCCAAATTTGGCGCATGCCTCCATCTTGTGATGCAAACAATGTTGCCAAAGAGAGGTTCCAACTTGTTTCGCAAAAAATCATTTTTAAGTTTTTGAATGCCAAAAACACGTGTTTTCGTGAAGTGGCTACAAAGAGAGACATTCCAAACGGCGCCATTCCATGTCTATCTCAAATTAGATCCATTTTTACGGATGGTCGCCAAAAATCATGCATTTACAACCCTCGTAGGAAGTCCCGGCCATTCAGACAACCATCAACCGATTCAGCTAGAACCGGCTGGAATTTGAACTGCGGGTCCTCCATAGCTTGCCTGTTATTTTTGCTAAAAAACATTTTTAGCTTCACATGTAGGCATTTCATCATAGAATCACCAATATATATGCATGATCAAACCCCTAGCCACGGAAGGCCAAAGTGACAAGTTCGACCGGTTTTTGGAAACACCATAAAAAATAAAATAAAAAAAAACATGGGAGACCTCCGCATCACATAATCAAATGTGGACTACCAACTAGTAAAATTATTAAACTTGGAATACCGATGTTTTAATGAAAAAGTGTTCTCAAAAACGACCTACCATGAACGAAGATTCATGGCTTTCAAGTCAAACGAGCAATGATATGGCCACATTCGTTGAATAGTTTGTCCTCATATGCCCAAATTTGGCACATGCCTCCATCTTGTGATGGCAAACAATGTTGCCAAAGAGGGGTTCCAACTTGTTTCACAAAAACATTTTTCATTTTTTGAATGCCAAAATCACATGCTTTTCGTGAAGCGGCTACAAAGAGAGACATCCCAAATGACACCATTCCATGTCTACCTCAAAGTAGACCCTATTTTACAGACAATCGCCAAAAATCATGCATTTCCGACCCTCGTAGCTACTCCCGGTCATTCAGACAACCATCGACCGATTCAGTTGGAACTGGCTGGTATTTGAATTGCGGGTCCTCCATAGCTTGCCCGTTATTTTTGCTAAAACTCATTTTTAGCTTCACAGGTAGGCATTTCATCATAGAATCAGCAACAGATATGCACGATCAAACCCCTAGCCACGGACGGCTGACGTGACAAGTTCGGCCGGTTTTTGAAAACACCGTAAAAATTTCAAAAAATGGGAGACCTCCGCTTCACATCATCAAATGTGGCCTACCAACTAATAAAAACATTAAACTTGGAATACCATCAAAAGTAGATTCATGGCTTTCCAGCCAAACGAGCAATGATATGGCCACATTCGTTGAATAGTTTGTGATGATATGCCCAAATTTGGCACATGCCTCCATCTTTTCATGGCAAACAATGTTGGCAAAGAGAGGTTCCAACTTGTTTCACAAAAAAATCATTTTTCAAGTTTTGAATGCGAAAAGCACGTGTTTTTCGTGAAGCGCTACAAAGAGAGACATTCTAAATGGCGACATTCCATGTCTATCTCAAAGTAGACCCTATTTTATGGACGGTCACCAAAAATCATGCATTTCCGACCATCGTAGCTACTCCCGTCCATTCAGACAACCATCGACCGATTCAGCTGGAATCGACTATTATTTGAACTGCGGGTCCTCCATATCCTGCCCGTTATTTCTGCTAAAAATAATTTTTAGCTTCAGAGGTAGGCATTTCATCATAGAATCACCAAAAAATATGCATGATTAAACCCCTATCCACGGATGGCCGACGCGACAAGTTCGACCAGTTTTTGAAAACACCGTAAAAAAAATGGGAGACCTCAACGTCACATCATCAAATGTGGCCTACCAACTAGTAAAAATATTAAACTTGGAATATCGATGTTTTCTTGAGCTATTCGGTATGATTTTATCCATTATTTCTACAAGTTTACAAAAAAACCTAAAATTTTCTGCCTCCAAACCCAAAAGTGTTTGCCTCCCACCCCAAAATTTTCCCTCCACTCTCCTAAAATTTCCCTCCCCCTCCCAAAATTTCCATTCACTCCCACTCCCCCTAACAGGTGGGACCCACCATCCCCTCCCCTCCCTCCCACGACCACACTCATTCCTCATCCCCTCCCAAAATTTCCCCATTCTGCTCCCCTCCCCTCCCTCCCACAACCGCGCCGCCCCGTCCCTCCCCTGCTCCGCCCCATCGCCCCTCCCCTGCTCCATGCTGCACCGCCGCTCCCCCCTCTCCCCAACGACGGCACCATCAATTACATCGCCCGCGTCGTAACCCTAGGCCACGACAATGGTGGCCACATCGACGACGACGGCCACATCGACGACGACCACCGCTGCATCATCTACGATGGCGGCTACATCGACGACGATGACTACATCGCCTGCCACATAACCCTAGGTACTTCCCCCCTTGCTCCATCTCCCCATGATCTTCTAGGGTTACGGTAGATTTTCTAGGCTTCGGTATATCCCCCTCATGGGTTCTTCTAGGGTTCATGGGGACGGATCGATGGGGATAGGGATGGTTCGGTAGATTCATGGGGATAGGGTTAGGGTTCATGGGGTACACGTTGCTCTCTAGTTCATGGGGTTAGGGTTCTAGATGGGGATGGATTTCCTGGTTTTCTTGTTCATGGGGAAGGATCGATGGTGATTCATGGGGATGATCTCCCTCTAGTTCATGGGGTTAGGGTTAGGGTTCATGGAGTTCATGGGGATGATCTCCCTTCGGTTCATGGCTAGAACCTAAGTTTTGTGTATTTATGCAGCATGGTTAAAGTATTGATGGGGTTAGGATTCTTGTTGCACGCCATGGGGTTTGCACGCCATGGGTTAGGGTTCTTATTTATGCAGCATATGCTATCAACAGTTAAATTGTTGTGGCGGCTCATGTTGTAGATAGAGTAGAAGTTGTTGTGGCTGCTCATGTTGTTATTGCCTACTCAAATCTGTTAATGCCTTGTTATTTTACTACAAGAAGTTGTTGTGGCCGCTCATGTTATAGATAAAGTAGTAGCAAATTGGGATGAATTGGACTGAATTGGCTAATAGTAGTTGCTCTATCAACTGAAATCTATTAGGCACATATCATGTTGTGGGTGCTCATGCAGATATGGTCCATTGTAGATAGAATGTGCACAACAAGCCATGCGATGATATTTTTATTCCTGTGTTAGCCCAACATTCTAGATAGAGTAGTAGCAAATTGTTTTGCCTTGTTATTTCACAAAGTCTACAACTGTCAGCATAACTTGTCATTTTGCATTGATGCTATCATCATATTTGTAGATCTTTGGAGCATGCTTAGTAGGGGAGTTTTGTTAAGTACATATAGTACAAGCCTGCCGTGCTCATATTTTCCATGAATAGCTCCTGTTCCATGTAGTTTGCTAGCTCTAAACATTGCATCATGAATCTGTTTTCTGCCATGAAATGTGTTTTTCATTATGTCTGGAAATCTGTATCACTTGTCAGTTTGCCATGCTGTTTTCCTAATGATATAAGAAGTTTTAGAAATAGGTCAGTAAGCCTGTTTTGTAGTCAATGTTATGTAATATCATTCCATGTCATTTGTTTCCTTGTTTGAGTTCTTCATCATAACTAAATGTTGCATCTAAATTGCCACATTGATGTAGTGAAGATATTAAGAGATGCTTCAAATCTTTCCAGTGTACATGCATGCTTGTTTAGTGCATTTGCATGGTTGCTTAATTAATAAAACTACATCACTATATTGTTGATCCATCAAGTTTGCTTCACATGTATTCCATGTATGTGCATACTGGTATAAATGCTTTCCTTTACTGATACAAGTGCATCATTTTACTTTATCCCTGTTGTATCTGATTGTTGTTTATTCTTTTTTGCAAGCACCACCTCAAGATCATCCATGGCAAGGATGACAATGTCAAAGATTCAGCCAACCGTTGGTATGCAACTTACTCCTTGTGGTTATAGTGTCAGTTTTATAAAATATGTGTCTTAATATGATAAGTGAAATGTATTGCTGCAATCTGAATAAGTTGTCTTAATTGTGCATGTTTGCTGTTAGTCTTCCGTACCCAAATAACTAGGATTAAATGATAATAAAATCTCATAAGATATGTTTGGTTGTCTATCCATGCATTCCAACCATTCACTTAATAGTTATATTTCCCTTATCATGCAAAGAAGAGCCTCTCACTAAGTACGAGAAGGTTAGGGCTAGAAATATGATGAGGAACAATCGAATTCCAGTCCCTTGGCATCGGTTCAATAGCATCGATGATTAGGAAAATCAATGGTGTACAAGAAGGTAGTGGAGTTATCAATGATGAACCAGAGTACAATCCTGAGGAGGATGAAGTTGTGGAGAGTAACTGGATGATGTTGTAGTGCAGAAGACTGTTAAGGTGCAAACTTCGTCTTGCTTGGAGAGTTGGGTTTCTTGTATGCTCAGTGTTTCCTTGTGCTCACATATTTTTCTTGTGATCTAATGCTTTTTTCGTGCTATTTATATGAGGCACTGAAGGAATATAGGAAGAAGAGGCCTGGTGTTACAAAGACGGACAATAAGAAGAGGAAGAGCTCAGAAATGTCTGCTGCAATGCCTCCAGGAAGGGTGATGGCCCCACCTCTATGACAAACGAAGAGGATCCTAGAACTTGATGAACCGGCCCCTGCTAGGGTCATGAGTCAGAAAGCAAAGATGTCGGCTGCTACAGACCATCAGGAAAGCCTGCTCCACATGGACTTTGAGAGCTCGGTGCAAATGGGTGATGAGTTTCCGTCCATTGATGATGAAACCACTCTCTGCATAGATGAAAGAGGCACTACCTTGCTAGATGATAGAGGATCTATCTGCATAGATGAAGTGGGCACTGTCCACACAAACCTCAGCCCTGTTGCACCTTTGTAGCGACCCAACCTGGAAAGGTCAAGCCTCTGTGTGTTCTGTGCCATCCCTGGATCAGTATGCTGGCACAAAGTACATCAATGTATATATCAAAGTGCAATCACATGTAATTAACGTAAAACTGATATATACCTTATAATCTCAGCGGAAACAATCAACGGGAGTGGAGTTCCAATAAACACCAACGGCAGTTTGAGTGTAGACCATAACCCAGAATCGTACTCTTACTCGTCCAAGTAGAGTATCTACAACATGAGACATTGCAGCCGTGTAGGTCAGCATTTTGAATATGCCGGCAATTCACAAAAGAGTGGGTGAAAATAATCGTCTATACTATATGCATATATGGCAGGTGGGGCTATAAGTTCAGGTTTTGTTTTTGCGTAAAGCAAATTTTTCCTACAACAAGAGAGGGGTAATGCAGAAATTATTACTACAAAGTTGGTTGATTAATGAGATGGTTCCACCAACCAATTCTCATATCCAAGTTGTCATTAATACCCACATCATTATAATTCTTCGTGTTAAGAATTCCAGATAGTTTTAGTTCCTTTGGCTCAAGTTGTCCATGATCGTGGACACGGCTAATTGATTAGGTTTGACTACTCTGTAGAGTTTTGCACATGTTCCCCACAAGATTTGATCGCCTCCGTTGGATTCCTCGCACTTCAGGGTGTTTGAGGAACGGATGATCAAAACATGGTCTTCTAAGGGGTTCCTCTGAGACTATGTCGGTGCCCATCCTTTCCTACCATTGTTCTACATCTCATAGCACCGCTTGTCCAGGGTCACCACAATATCCAACCAAGCTAGAGCCCATAATGGCTTGTGGCTGTGCAGGTAAGCCTTGGGTCTTGAAGCACCCATCCATCTGTTTCTTCCTGGGTGGACCTTTCCGTGTGAATACTAGCACTTCTCCAGCAACACCTAGGCTAACCACTGGCTTCTCTAGGGTGTCGTTCAACCATCATCCACCCAGAGGTATGTTGAAAACTTGGAGTCTTGAAGTCTTGATCATCATGTAGGTCTTGTAATTATTATCTCACAACTCTCATGAATCACACAAAAAAATCCGTCTACTAATAGCATAGCAAAATTAAATCAACGTTTCCCGAGGCCAAAGTATCTTGAGGGGTGCCTACCACATGATACTACATCCAGTAACCAAATTTACAAATACCTACTTTGCATGCAATGGGTGGAAGGTTGAACTAATGCAACTTGAAAAAAACATAGGTAACAACATGGTCAATGTGAACTTGCCTGGTAAGGTTGATGAAGATAGAATCGCTCTCAGAAATTTACTTGATAGAACTATACGTCACTCTCCGAGTGAAATCTATATATTCAAACATTGCATTCATATACGCAATCATACTAGCAATCAATTCAAACACACAAGAATAACACAAGAGTAAACACCAAAGGGTTGTGATGAAGGAATACTTAAGACAAAAGTTAAAATCAACAAAATTTCATCAAATCAACCAAAAGTGGTTTTCCCCTACAAATTATTTTATTTTCAAAAGGCAACAAAAAACTAACAAAGTAAAATCCAACAAAAGTGTTTTGGGAAAGTATTTTTACTATTAACAAGAATCACTTTCAAAGAACAACTAGAACTATGACACAACTCACTAACAACATAAGTTTTCTAGCTAACAAACAACAAGTAAAACACTAAAATATTTAAATAACAGAAAACAAAATATATAACAACTAAGTTAACAGAAATTTAAACTTGTAAAAACATATTTAAAAATTATTTTAAAATAAGACATCAAACTAGCAAGGAAATCAATTTGCAAGTTATTATGAAACTAGAATTGATTTCATGCTATAAAAATATAATAAATAACATAAAAATAAATTTGGTTGAATTCCTTCTGCTAACTAACATAAAACAAAGCTAAACTTTCCAACTAATATAAAAGAAAATAAAAAAAATTGAAACAAAAGAAATAGAAATAAACCTAAAAAGAACTAAAACAAAATCTGTTTTGTTAAAAATACTAATTTAAATTATTCCAAAAATTCCCAAATTCTTCCTACTGATAAATAAGATCACTAAAGACCAGTAGGAAAAATAATCAACCAAAAATCTATTATTAAACTCAAGATATTCAGAAAATAAGATTTAAATCAAATCCGTTTGAATTCAAATTTAAATTATTCAAATATGGTGAAAACTTTATATCTACAGAAATACATCAAATTTGTGACATGATGCTAAAATAATCATATTAAAACAATTAAAAACATAAAAGTTATAAGGAAACTAAAAACAGAACAAAAGGTTTTAAACTAAAAATAGAAAAAGAAAAACTGTTAACTAGCGAACAGTGAGGCTACGTGTCATGTTGTGATTGGCCGAGGCCGTGTGCGTGCGTGGGTTAATGAGCGGATGGATGGGTTGTAGAGGATACCGGTTTGGGGATTTAAATGATCTGATCCTAGGCATTGTATTTAGATCGGACGGTCTAGGGGGGTGGCGCTTACAAGGAGAGGTTGGAGGGTCTCCGGCGACGGTCGACGGCGGCAGAGCGTTTGTGGTGGTCGGGGACGGCATCACGATGGTCGAAGGCGGCGTCCGAAAGGTCCAAACGACTGCGGCGGTCCTCCGACGACGATTGGTGGCGACGGTGGGGTGTGGGGGTGATGGGGCCGACGGCCACGAGCTCCGGGAGCTTCGGTGGAAAGCCGAGCTCCGGGAGCTTCGGTGGAGAGCCGAGCTGCGGCGAGGTGCGGGGGGGGCGCTCTAGCGAGGCGAGGTGGGGTTTCAGGGGGAAATGGAGCGTGGCAAGGCAGAGGCGTTATATAGAGGATGTGAGGGCTCGGGAAAAGGAAAGTGGAGAGAGATCCGGCGCGGTGGAATCTCGCCGGCGAGGTAAGGGGGGAAATGAAGGGGATGATCGTGGGGATCGCGCGGTCGATCGGTGGGTCCCATGCGACAGAGAGAGGGGATAGGGGTTTGTGGCGTTGGTGGCCGATCCGAATTAATTTCGGATCTGGCGTGGGTGTCGGTGGGCCGCTGGACTTTCCTAATACGCGATTTTTTTTCCTTTTTTCTAATTTATAGAGAAAGGAAACTACTTTACGGCAATCAAAACATTTCCAAAAAATGAATACTTACATATTAAATTGACCAGGGGAATAAATGCAATTAGATGAACATTTTTCCACGGCCAAAATAAATACTCCAAAAAATTATTTTTAAAAAATGCCTAAATGGCTTTCAATTCCTTTTGCAAATAATTTTCAAATAACCCCCTTCACAAAAATAACCCTGGTGTGGAGTGTTATGTTACTCCTCTCAAAATCTTGTCAAGGGTATTGGAATTCTTTCAAAATTTAAAAATGGAACCAAATATGAAATGAATTCCAAAAAGAATAATTCAGAGATTCTCAAATCCACTTTTCAAATTCCTTGTTTATGAAGAAGTCATGTTATCTTCTCTCACTGATTTGAAATGGAATTGAATTTGAAATCAAACACAAAGGGGAAAGTCATTTTATTCCCTCTCATTCAAAGGTTTTGAAAAAGTTTCAAATTTCACTCAATTCAGTCACTCAAGCAAACAAACACTCATTCTAATATTTATTATAACATTCCAAGATTTGGGATGTTACAACCTTCTATTGACACGAATGTTGTCATCATTGAAGAAGAATAGCAGCTTATGCTTCAATCAGGCAAGTTCACCTTTGCAATTCTCTCTTTTACTAGTGCATTGTGATCATGTATGGTTACCTATTTAGCAGAACCATTCCTGCATTTGTCGATTTCACTTCTAATTTATGATTTCAATGGCTACCAAGCTTAGACAGAGAAAGGGCAAAGGGCTAGAGAGAATCACCAAGTCGCTTGGTCGCAACGTGCATATCCAAAATGCCGAAGGGATGAAGCATCCACAGAAGCCTCTGCAAGCAGCAAAACTTGCTTCTGAGTGTGGACTCGTTGCAAGAACCCATCTACTGGTTCTTCCTCACTTCAAGTGATACAAAAAATGCTAATCTATTGGCGAACTACATTGGGAAAGTTGTTGTATGCTACTTGTTTCGTAGTTAAGTTGTTGTAGGCAAATTTTGAGATGAACACAGACTCGAAGACTATCAAGACCGCATGCAAAGATATTCTACAGAAAAATTCAAAGAACAGATGCCATTAGATCAACAAGAAGTATTTTGATACCGTAGCAGCCAACAAAGTAGCATCAAGTCTCCGGTGCCGGATCTAACAGACGGTGAATGGCAAGCTTTGGTGGAGAAGTGTTCTACCCCAAGACACAAGGTTTGTATCTACTTTGTATGTTGCTTTATGTTCTGCACATGATATGCTAGTGCTAGATTATGCTGACAATATGCTTTTTCGTAGGAAACCTGTTTGTCGAACAAGATGAATCGAGAAAAAGTTGTGTACCAACAAAGAACTGGTTCCATGCACTACACAACACACATATTTGCCACTCTAAGAACTTTTGTCTAACGACCTTACCGTTTGATCCTCGTTGAATAACATTTTTGATTCTTGCTGAATAACTTTTGATTTTTGTTGAAAATCATTTCAGAAAGAAGAGCGGAAGGGTGAGGAGTTGTCTGCGATTGACTTGTTCAAGGCCACCCACAACAGCAAGATGCACGGGTTTTCGGAGACAGTAAAGAAATCTATAGTAAGTCACTACATGCTTTGTCCACCCAGTTCAAACTTTTCTCTAGAGCCTAAGATAGGTTTGGTATGCTTTTATGTTGTTTGCTAGAGCCTAAGATAGGTTTGATGATGTTTCATTCAGACTTCTGTCTTGCCTTGTTTGATTCACAGCCAGTTCAAACTTTTGTCATGCCCTGTTTGATGTTGTTTGACTGGTTTGTCCAGCCAGTTCAATCTTCTAGAGCCTAAGATAGGTTTGATGTTGTTTGACTGGTTGTCTAGCTAGTTCAAACTTCTGTCATGCCCTGTTTGATTCACAGCGAGCAAGAACACAAACTATGTTCCATGCTTTGATGTTGTTTTCTAGAGCCTAAGATAGGTTTGGTATCTCAACAAAGATATCCGAATTTGTTGTAAGTTCTCAACAAAGATATTAGAATGTTAGTTTGATGATAGGCTCACTTGTGAAGCCATCTTATATAGAACCACCATTCTAGGCTTAATCAAGCCTTCATATTGTTCCAATTGCATGTCTCCAGATCACATAAGTATGTACACTTGCTATAATGAATCTGCTATTGATAATATCTACGTGCAGATTCAAATAATGCTTTCACGTTACTAGTCGTCATCTTCTTATGTTTGAGTTTGAGTAAAATATCTACGTATAGATTTTCTGTGCTGGTTTGGTGGCATTCTTGTTTGGTTTCTCTTGCTTGGTTTGGTTTGCAAAATGTGAAATAGATCTACCACTAATGTCTATCATTTAGGGTTCGGTACCAGAAGGTGAAGAGCCAAAGTCTGCTGCTGAAATTGTTGATGAAGTGCTCAAGACCGAAGTAAAGAAAAGCACATTCCTCAGGAATGTTGGGCTCCAGTCATCTACGAACAACTCGGGCAAAACAACTACTACTGTGGCTACTCATGTTCGTGATCTTGAGCAGAATCTAGAGACGTTGGAGCTTCAAGCTGAATTGATGCAAGAAGAAGTGGTGGCAATCAAGATGAAGGTAGAAGAAATTGAAGCTACACGCGACAAGGAACTTGACCTGCTGTGCAAGAAGTCTCAAGAACAAGATGAGAAGTAGCCCAATTGATGGCTCTCTTTGGAGCTAAACCATCATAGAAGCTCTATGTGATGGCTCATTTTGGAACTTTGAATTTGAACTTGTCTTAAAACTTGTCATTGAACTTGTTGTTGAAGCTGTGAACTTGTCATGGCTCATTTTGGAAGCTGTGAAGTTATCAACATGTGAAGTTATAAAGCCATGAACCTGTGAACCTATGTAGTTATGCATTTTTTGACTTGTTTGAGTTTTTTTGCATCATCGAATATTATTTGAATTAATTGGGCTCTAACCTTAGTTGTACTGCAAAACGGTCGAGGCCCAAACAAGAATTAGACTAAAATGACTTGTGGGTAAAAAAGAGTCGACTATAACAAAAAACCTAGTCTATAAAGGGTTGCATCCAAGAAAATTAAAGGCCAAGGCCCAAACAAGAACTAGACTAAAAAGGTTTTGGCCCAAAAAAATAGTTGACTAGGAAAAAAACTAGTGTGTAAAAGGCTCCATCCCAGAAAATAAAAGGCCAAATTATTGGGCCAGGCCCATGTAGCTAAGAAAAATAAAGAGGAGAAAAACATGAAATGGCCTAAATTATTGGGATTCACCGATGTAGACGGCCGAAATGGACCAGGATGATTCTAATTTACGACCTTCTCATTTGGTCATAATTCTGCCACGTTAGCTTGCCACGGTGGATCTGGCATGGCGTGGGCGGATTGCTAGTGACCAAAATAATTGGTCATTGAGCCTATGACCTTTTTTTGGTCATAAATGTCTACGAACTTTCCAGAAGAAAGGTCCTTAATTTCCATCAAAGACAGTCAGCTTTTGACCATCAGGTTTTGGTCACAAAAACGTGACAAATGGAAAACAGTGACCATTCAGTGACCAATAATTATGGTTGCAAGTTGACATATTTCTTGTAGTCAAACCAGATGGTCGCTTGCATGTGCGCTCAAAAGTTCTGATGAACACTCGGCTAAGATCTTCCCAGCAATGGATGCTAGAAGGAGCCAGTCGATTCAACCTTGCTCGGGCCGAACCATCCAACATCAAAGACAAATGCTTCATGGCTATGTTGTCGCTTCCTCCACCAATCTGTACCGCCACTCGGATCGTCCAACCATATTTCAGGCTTCGACTCTCCCGTCAACTTGCTGATTCCAGCCGCCAACCTGAAGTTGGGGGAACCTTAGCAAACCGAATGGCTCTGTTGAAACACTCGAGGCCAAAGATGACGACACCACTTCCACTCGGATAGTATCTATCATAACCATCCCTGTGAGCCCTGCCTCCGTCAATCTGCTTCTATGCAAGGATATCGCTCGCATCAAATCCAGGATTCCACCCATCATCGAATGGGCGCCTTTCATTATAGTGTCGGGGCACATACGAACCACTCCGCGGAGGAGTAGGCACTCGACGATGGTCATCACGGTGAAAACGAGGAGCAAACTAATCTCGTCCCTCACCTCTATACTGATCTTCATGGTAACCTTCGCCCCTGCAATGCAGAGGCGATCCAGGGCTAATTGCCAACTGAATTGTATCTGCCTTGGGCGAAATGTTGTGTAATCTATTGCGTGACTGAGAAACAACAGAATTATGCCGCTACGCTGCATCAAGCAACGCCCGAATCTGCTGCAAACCTCTGCCAGCCTCTGAACGCGGCGGCTGAATGGAATCCACAATCCTAACAGCGGCTGCAACATTAAGAACTGGAGTACAGATAGCTCGATGTTGTTCTAAGATCCACTGGGAAACAATTGTCGCTAACGTTGACTAGGAGCGGGTGGACGCTGGCGAGCGCGCTCATCAAGTTCTCCCTGCATCTCTTCGAGCCGAAGGTGTGTGGCCTCGAAGGCCTGAGCCTCGGCAGTTGCACCGACGATATGGGTATGGAGGACCTCCTCATCTCGGCATTGCTACTCACTCAACGGTCCCCCGGTCTCGCGTCCACCACGGTCGTAGCCGGGCAGCGGGCTTTGATGAGAACCAGCCATAAGAACCTCCGTTCTTGGATCGCAGCTCTCGCACTGGCAAGGGACGTCGGACTGATCCGGCACCGAGTTGAACACGCCGTGAAGTGATTCGGCGGGCTCGATAGCCGCGATCTATGGAGACGCGGCCTGGCGAGCCGCTGCGTGCCTCATCCAATGCTGGAGCCGCAACTGACCGAATCACTTGCGGTGATGAACAGCGGGGAGAGCCGACTGGTACGGAGTCGCTGACTAACGGAGAAGAACACCGTAGGAACTTGCATGGAAGTGCACTGCCCCGCGGATTGAGAGTGCCTCAACGTCTAGAGCATCCTCCTGAAGCCATGCCGAGTCGTCGGCGACGAAGGTGAGCGCTCCAAGACGGATCTCGTGGCCAAGGAACAAAACACTGCCGGAAGACATGACGAAAAAGAAAATCGCAACCTCGTCGGAAGTCACTTAGATGCCTGCCCCATGGTGGGCGCCAACTGTCGTGGGAACGGGCCTGATAGTAGAAGGTAGGGGTATGTAAGGGGAGGGCAGAGTCCTAGCTATGGCAAGGATGTACACATGAATGTATGAGTTCAGGCCCCTCACGTGGAGGTAACAGCCCTACGTCTCAATGCTCGGGAGCTTTCTGTCGCGTGGAATATGAGTGTTATAGGGGGGGGGGTGAACCCTTGTGCCAGAGGGGAGTGGCGGCTTATATAGAATGCACTGCCCCTCATGAATGTGAGGAAACCAAGTGTTCGAGCATGGTAATAAAGGGATACATTATTGATAACGTATGTAATAAATGCTACTAATGGCAACTGGTTGAACGCCTACCTGTTGGCCTCCCTGGGGTGTCTTCTGGTCATCTACTTGTCGACTGACTATTAGCTCTTCCGAGTGAATAGCTACTATTGAGTGGAGGGAGAAACCTCCGAGTAGATTATCTGTCGAGTGACTCATGCATCATGGTGACTTCAGTCGGAGTCTTCCTTGTAACCTTTAAGTCCTTCAATGAAGTGTCCGAAGGGGGCTTCTTACCGACGGGTATCACTTCTAACACCCTATCGACCGGCTTTATGCCAAATCTCCGGCTAACAGGATTAGCCGCGGTTGTAGGGGGCTCTTACCGACGGGTATCTAACACCCTAACAACCGGCGGAGGGCGGCTTCTTACCTTCGGGTATTGCTTCTAATGCCTTATTGGCCAAGCTTTATGCCATCTCGGTTAACACGATTAGCCATGGTTATCTAAGGGGCCTTCCCACCTCCGGGTGTAGCTTATGTAACCCTAACAACTGGCGTTCACGCCATATTGCTAAGGGTGGCTTCTTACCTCCGAGTATCGCTTCTAACACCTTATCGGTCGGCTTTATGCCATCTCCGGCTAACATGATTAGCCATGATTGTCTAAAGGGGGCTTCCCACCTCCGGGTGTAGCTTATCTAACCCTAACAACCAGCGTTCACGCCAAAAATGTTAACAAGTCAAACATTGCATCATACATTGCATCATATTTTGCATCATACATTGCATCATATTCACATGACATATCGGCTTATCAAGCCGGATCAGAGCAAGATTATGAAAGACGGAGCAATGTTATGAAAGATATAACATCTCTGGGTTGAGCTTCTTCAAGCCACCCTCACAACAGTGTAGAATATATTCTGTCTTGTTTATTTTTTGCAGGTATTATTTCTTAAGATGAGCCGCCGTTAAGTCTTCTGCAAGAGCAAATGGATCTTTTAATAGACAACATAGCTGGATCTTCATGGTTTATCATAACCAGTAATAAATGATTGGGGTTTTCAAGCCAGCTCGAAGAAATCATTATTTTTCAAAGAGCCGCCCTGTCAGATATAATGTCGTGTCATCTAATTGGCCGGTTCTCGGATTTCTTCAATCGTACTCTATAGTAATCTACAACACTCATGAATTTCTCGAAATATATATTTGCCGGGTTGCATCACAACCACGAGCAGGGATTTCATGTCAAAGACAAAGGAATTATTCCAGGATATTCATTCCGGGTTATATTACAACCACAGTCAAAGATTCATCCAACAAGTTGTGGTCAGTCATATTATTCTCACATAGTTCTGAGTCGCCGCAGGCAGACAACCCGGCACTTGGGGGCTACATTATTCAAGTCCAGTTTATATCAAATATGCAAGTCCCATGTCGCTGCAAGTATGCACCACGACACTTGGGGGCTAATGCAAGCCGGTTTTCAAATCATTACATTTTTAGCAAGACCACATTATCTCAAGCAGATGAGCTGGTCTTTCTATATTTTTCCCAGCTCTGCAATTCTTACTGACCCGGTACTTGGGGGCTACACCGCTCAGATCAAATTTTCTAAAAGTCCCAACTCGCTGTAGGCATGCGACCTGGCACTTGGGGGCTACAGTATTCAGCTGTTCAAATAGATTAAGAGATTCAAATTGAAGACCCGACACATCACATGATGATGAGCCGACCCTTGGGGGCTACACCTGCTGAAGTTTCATAAAGTATAATATAGTTATAAGTCCCAGGTTGCTGCAGGTAGGACAAGCTGGCACTTGGGGGCTACACAGTCCAAAATATTATTGGAAAGCACCAACTTATCATGGATAATCTCGGAGCTTGGGGGCTATAGGTAATATGCGATATCAAAAACTTTGAGGAGAATTTTCAAGATGTTAACTATGGAGTTCAGTTGTTAGACCTGGCGTCACCAATGGTAATGACCCGGCATCATCAATGATTATGACCCGGCGGAGATGACCCGGCATCATCAATGATTATGACCTGGCGGAGATGACCCGGCATCATCAATGATTATGACCCGGCGGAAATGACCCGCCAAGAGTATTAGAAGCCGACTCAGTGGCATATGGGTGTTCTCTTATCAATATTTTTCAAAGGACATTGACAAGCAAGATGATTATCAAAGACGACTATTTCATATGCAAAAAAAACCCGGAGTTCTGAAGAGTCACTTCGTAAGCCGGCCAAAGGAGCAAGCCGGCAATAACATATTTACTATTGTCATTTCAGGAGGTTACCATGAATAAATTCAACCTAACCTGGGGGCTAATGTTGGGGATATACCCCACGGTATGACCCGGGAGACAGTTATAACCCGATTGTGAGAACCTGGATGACTCTCCGGTTGTGAGTACCTGGATGACTCTCTGGTTGTGAGTCCCTGGATGACTCTCCGGTTGTGAGTCCCTAGATGACTCTCCAGTTGTAAGTCCCCGGATGACTCTCCAGTTGTAAGTCCCTGAAGATGAGTCTCCAGTGTAAGCCGCCCAGTGTAAGCCGCCCGGAGCCTCAGAAGACCATGAAGAGAAGCCCACGATGGGAAGTCATAATAAGTTGTCTCGATCCGACTTAGACTTTACATGTAAGCTGCCCCTTCAGCTTATATAAGGAGGGTCGGGTCACCCCGAGAGGGTCCAGTTTTTAGATGTCCCAATAGACAGGTCTTAGATAGACAAGAGATTAGAGACTCTCGTGATGAGAGGTAGCAAAACAACACCCTTGTAACCGAGAGATCTCCTTCATCATCAATACCAGACAAGCAGGATGTAGGCTTTTACCTCGATCGGAGGGGCCGAACCTGGGTAAAACTCTGTGTCTCTCGATACCGATCCACCCATTCAAGCCGCCACATAGTTGCGCTTCACCCCGAACCTAAGTCCGTTCAACTGGACATCTGTCGTGACAAATCCACGACAAGCTCCATGGAGAGCATTGTAATAGGCTTTTCGTAAAGTTTGTCTTGCCTGAACTATGCCATCGTGCACATATGAAATCGTCCGGCTTTAACATATTATGTATGCCTTGTGCTTCAACTCATACAAGATGTCGTGGCGGCTCTTGGTAGGTAAGCAACCTGTGAGAATAGAATATTTTCCGCACTATTAGGAGGGCGGCTTAGCATAGCGCAACCCAAAGATGTTATATATTTCCTCCACTTGCTTTTTTCGTAACTCGTGTGTCGGTTCTTCTGGGCAGACTCACTACTTAAAACTCCTTAACACTACAAGGTCTCTATCGAGATTGGCCATCAATTTCTTAGAACGGATTAGGGTCTCTAAGCGAGATTACTGACAGGAAGTGTAATGTCCCAGAAGAGACACGGTAGGGCATGAGTACCCTGGTAGCCCATAAACTGCCTCTCACGTGACATAAATCAGTCGTTTTAACCTTAAACAGTGCAATGTCTTTAAAAGATTAACTGTCTAAGAGTACGCACGGGCCACATAGCGGAGAGTCGGCAGTAGATGAGAGAGTTTATCCTTGCTTTCCGTAAGCTGGCCCTCACGTGACAAGAACCACCAGTTTAATCTTAACCAATACAGGATCTCTATCGAGACTGGCCGTCAATTTATTTGAACCGGATCAGGGTCTCCAGGCGAGATTAACTGGTAAGAGTTCGGCGGGTCAACTAGCGGAGCGACATCAGCTTACAAGCAGGTTTAACCCTGAGTGGCTTAAGAGTCCATCAAGAGGGTATGTAAGCTAAACCCGGTGGGTTGGAAGCCCCCAAATGACCTTTGTTGATGGAGTCAACTGTTTGGCTTGAGAGTCGATCGATAGGGTCTGATAAGGTAAACCCGGCGGGTTAGAAGCCCCCTAAACGATCATGTTGACGGAGTCAACAATTTGGCTTAAGATACAATCGATAGGGCTCATAAGATAAACCCCGTGGGTTGGAAGCCCCCTGGACGATCATGTTGATGGAGTCAACTATTTGGCTTAAGAGCCGATAAATAGGGTCTCATAAGCTAAACCCCGTGGGTTGGAAGCCCCCTGATTGACCTTTTTGCGCAAACTGAGATATGCGAAACGGCAGAGGCCCTGGCTTGCAGGGATGCCAACTTTATTCATATATATATATGATATGTACAATGATGGTGTACAATGTCAAGTCATGAAAACTTATGTATAGTAAGTCCGTAGATGAGTTATGTTCCACGGCCGGCGGGTCTCCTGCCCAGAAGTGCTTGAGACGTCTCGGATGTTAATGAGGTAGTATGACCCGTTGTTGATATTTCTGCTGACCACGAAAAGCCCTTCCCATGGAGGGGACAACTTGTGTGCATCTACCTGATCTTGAATCAACCGCAACACTAAGTCGCCTTCTTGAAATGTCCGGGTCTTGACTCGGCGGCTATGATAGCGACGCAGGTCTTGCTGATAAATCACCGGTCGAGCCGCCGCCAGATCACGTTCTTCCTCCAAGGCATCCGACGCGTCTTGATGTGCCATTTTGTTGTCCTCCTCAATATAAGCCGCCACTCGTGGCGAGTCATGACGGATATCGCTTGGTAACACGGCTTCTGCACCGTAAACCATGAAGAAAGGTGTATAACCTGTTGATGTGTTGGGAGTGGTTCTGATGCTCCATAAGACAGACGACAACTCCTCCACCCAACAACCCGGTGTTCGCTGCAAAGGAACCATAAGCTGTGGCTTGATACCTCTCAAGATTTCCTGGTTAGCACGCTCTGCCTGACCATTTGACTATGGATGAGCAACCGCAGAAACGTCAAGTCGGATGTGTTCACTTTCACAGAACGCTCGCATAGCCCCCTTGGATAAGTTCGTACCATTATCTTGTTGGAAATATGCCCTAGAGGCAATAATAAATTAGTTATTATCATATTTCCTTGTTCATGATAATCGTTTATTATCCATGCTATAATTGTATTGATCGGAAAAGGTTGTTCATGGTGACGTTTCGGTAGTATAGAGTTATGCATGGTGGTGACCAAAGGTTGTTCGGAGTCCCGCATGAGATCCCGGACGTCACGAGGAGATCCGGAATGGTCCGGATGTAAAGATTGATATATAGGAAGTCCTGTTTTGGTCGCCGGAAAAGTTTCGGGTTCATCGGTAGTGTACCAGGAGTGCCGGTAGTGTACCGGGGGACCATCGAGAGAGGTATTTCGATCCAAAAGGCTACATGGGCTGTGGGAGGAGGTAAACCAGCCCTTGGTGGGCTGGCCGAAGCCTCCCCTAAGGGCCCATGCGGCTGGAGTGGTTTGAGAAGGAAAAAATCCAAAGGTGGAGAGGTGGAAAGAGTTTCCAAGTGGAAAGGAGGAATCCTACTCCTAATAGGATTGGAGTAGGACTCCTCCACCTCCAATTTCGACCAAACCCTGAGGGTTTGAGGCTTCCTCCTGCCCTCCCTCCCTCCAATATATACTAGAGGATTTAGAGGAAAAAGCTACCCCTAATCGCCACGTGCTACCTCTCCTCTAGTGCATAGTTTCTCCTCTAGATCGGTTTTCTGCAGTGCTTAGGCGAAGCCTTGTCGGAATAGCTCCACCACCATCACCGCAACGTTGTCGTGCTGTCAGAGAACTCTTCTACCTCTCTACTCTCTCTTTCTGGATCAATAAGGCGGAGATCGTCATTGAGCCGTACGTGTGCTGAACATGCAGGTGTCGTCCGTTGGGCGCTAGATCGGAAGGACTGTGCTCAAGATCGCGAGACGGATCGTGATGAGATTGCGGGATGGATCGTGATGAGTTCGCGGGACGGATCGTGATTGGATCGCGGGACGGATCGTGATGAGATCGCGGGATGCTTGGCTATTTGGATCGCGAAGACGTTCGACTACACCAACCGCGTTTCTTAACGCTTCCCGCTTAGCGATCTACAAGGGTATGTAGATCCACTCTCCCTCTCGTAGATGCTCATCACCATGGATAGATCTTGCGTGTGCGTAGGAATTTTTTTCCCATGCAACATTCCCCAACAGTGGCATCATGAGCTAGGTCTATGTGTAGATGAGATCTCGAGTAGAACATAAAGAGTTTGTGGGTGTTGATGCTTAGATTGCTTCCTCCCTTGGTCGTGTTTTGGTTCAGCGGTATTGTGGGATGAATCGGCCCGGACCAACCTTACTCGTACGCTTACGAGAGAACGGTTTCATCGACTGACGTGCAACCTCGTTGCACAAAGATGGCTGGCGGGTGTCTGTTTCTCCTACTTTAGTTGGATCGGATTCGACAAAGGCGGTCCTTGAGAAGGTTGAGAAGCAACTTATGTATCACCGTTGTGGTTTTTGCGTAGGTGATAATTGTTCTTCTAGATACCCATAGCAGCCACGTAAAACATGCAACAACAATTAGAGGACGTCTAACTTGTTTTTGCAGGGTATGTTGTGATGTGATATGGCCAATTACATGATGAGATATATGTGATGTATGAGATGGTCATGTGTTTTATAGAATATCACGACTTGCATGTCGATGAGTACGGCAACTGGCAGGAGCCATAGGGTTGTCTTTAATTATTGTATGACCTGCGTGTCAATCATTAAGCGCTATGTAATGCGTTACTTTATCACTAAATGGTAGCAATAGTAGTAGAAGCATGGTGGGTGCGGCAACCCCGATGGCGACACGTTGATGGAGATCATGGTGTCATGCCGGTGATGATGGAAATCATGCTGGTGCTTTCAAGATGGAGATCAAAAGCACAAGTTCATGGCCATATCATGTCACTTATGATTTGCATGTGATGTTAATCCTGTTATGCACCTTGTTTTGGTTAGGATGACGGTAGCATTATAAGGTGATCCCTCACTTAATTTCAAGATAAATTGTGTTCTCCCCGAGTGTGCACCGTTGCAAAAGTTCGTCGCGTCGAGACACCACGTGATAATCGGGTGTGATAGACTCTACGTTCACATACAACGGGTGCAAGCTAGTGTTGCACATGCAGAACACTCGGGTTAAACTTGACGGAGAGGTATCTCAGGGCCCACTCGGTAATACAACATCACAACAAGCCTTGCAAGCAGTATGACTAAGTGTTAGTCACGGGATCTTGTGTTATGGAACGAGTAAAGAGACTTGCCGATAATGAGGTTGAACTAGGTATGGAGATACCGACTATCGAATCTCGGGCAAGTAACATACCGAAGAACAAAGGGAACATCATACGGGATTAACATAATCCTTGACATAGAGGTTCAACCGATAAAGATCTTTATAGAATATGTAGGAGACAATATGGGCATCCAGGTCCCGCTATTGGTTATTGACCATAGAGTTGTCTCGGTCACGTCTACATAGTTCTCGAACCCGCAGGGTCTGCACACTTAAGGTTTGGTGACGTTTCGGTAGTATAGAGTTATGCATGGTGGTGACCGAAGGTTGTTCGGAGTCCCGGATGTTACGAGGAGCTCTAGAATGGTCCGGAGACAAAGATTGATATATAGGAAGTCCTGTTTTGGTTGCCAGAAAAGTTTCGGGCTCATCGGTAGTGTACCGGGAGTGTCGGGAGTGTATCGGGGGACTATCGGGAGAGGTATTTCGATCCAAGAGGCTACATGGGATGTGGGAGGAGGTAAACCAGCCCTTGGTGGGCTGGCGAAGCCTCCTCTAAGGGCCCATGCGGCTGGAGTGGTTTGAGAAGGAAAAAAATCCAAAGGTGGAGAGGTGGAAAGAGTTTCCAAGTGGAAAGGAGGAATCGTACTCCTAATAGGATTGGAGTAGGACTCCTCCACCTCCAATTTCGACAAAACCTTGAGGGTTTGAGGCTGCCTCCTCCCCTCCCTCCCTCCTATATATACTAGAGGATTTAGACAAAAAAGCTAACCCTAATAGCCATGTGCTACCTCTCCTCTAGTGCATAGTTTCTCCTCTAGATCGGTTTTCTGCAGTGCTTAGGTGAAGCCTTGCCGGAATAGCTCCACCACCATCACCGCAACGCCATCGCGCTGCCGGAGAAATCTTTTACCTCTCTGCTCTCTCTTGCTGGATCAAGAAGGCGGATATCGTCATTGAGCCTTACGTGTGCTGAACATGGAGGTGTCGTCTGTTCGGCACTAGATCGGAAGGACCATGATCAAGATCGCGAGACAGATCGTGATGAGATCGCGAGACGGATCGTGATGAGTTCGCGGGACGGATCATGATTGGATCGCGGGACGGATCGTGATGAGATCGCGGGATGCTTGACGATTTGGATCGTGAAGACGTTCGACTACACCAACCGCGTTTCTTAACGCTTCCCGCTTAGCGATCGACAAGGGTATGTAGATCCACTCTCCCTCTCGTAGATGCTCATCACCATGGATAGATCTTGCGTGTGCGTATGAAATTTTTTGTTTCCCATGCAATATTCCCCAACATATCTGTGATGATACTGTGAGGGTAACCAAAGCGGTAGATCAGCTTTTTAACAAACTGAACTGTCGTAGCCACGTCACACTTGGTGGCCGGCTCAGCTTCTACCCACTTGGTAAATTTGTCCACTTCCACCAAGAGATGGGTCTTCTTGTCCTTGGATCTCTTGAAAGACCTGGCCATGTCAAGCCCCCAGACCGCAAACAGCCATGCAATTGGAATCATGCGCAACTCTTGAGCTGGGACATGAGCACGCCGGCCAAACTTTTGACATCCATCGCACTTGTGAACCAACTCTTCCGCATCCTTATGAGCCGTCAGCCAAAAGAAACCATGTCAAAAGGTCTTGGCCACCAAAGATTTTGAGCCGTCGTGATGACCACAATCACCAACATGAATTTCATTCAAGATTTCTTTGCCCTCTTCAGGTGAGACACAACGTTGAAACACGCCAGTGACGCTGCACTTATGTAACTCACCATTGAGTATTGTCATAGACTTAGACCGTGTGGTGATCTGTCTGCGAGATTTTTATCATCAGGTAACTCGCCACGTGTTAGGTGAGACTGGTTATTCTAGTGCTGATTGTTGCCACCAGAGTGTTGATGATGTCCTCCTTGGTTGCCCTGGCCCTGATGGCTGGATCCTAAGCCACCAAACCCATACCCGGCTCCTGACCCGCCTTGAGCCGTCAGGCGGACCACCATCGTTGTTATGCTCTCGCAAGCTGTAGTCCTTGAACTTTGGAATAATGTGGAAATTACCCCACGTGTGACCCGCCGCTCTGTTGAGCCGACTATGCTCCGGAAAAGGTTTATTGAGCATCTCCTCCAAATTAAAAGGAGTCTTGCCCTTATTAAAAGGCTGTCTGAACTTCCCGTTGCCCTTAGCACGATTGTTGCCAGTGCTGGCGTTGGTCACCAATTCTGACCCGCCGTCTGGATTCTTCCTCTTGCCTTGGTTACCATTGCCTGCCGCACCCTTGCCATGGCTATTCTTCTTACTCTGACCAGGATTCTCCTCATTAGAGCCCGAATCCTTCGTATTATCAGAGTCAGCGTACTTCGTGAGAGCCGCCATGAGCTGCCCCATGTCTTGACATGTGCACTTGAGCCGGCCGAGCTTCTGCTTCAGAGGCATACAGTGGCAATTCTTTTCCAGAATCAAAACCGCTTGAGCCGCCGTGATTTGCTCAGATGAGTGGATGATAGTCAAGACCCACAGGACCCAATGATGAGCCCACTCATTCTCCAGCTCCACACAATGATCCAAATCCACAATCGTCATGGGCTGCTTGCACATTCCTTGAAAGTTTTTGATGAACTTCTCCTTTAACTCAGCCTAGGAATTGATGGTATTGGGTGGCAAACCCTTCAACCACGTGCGAGTCGACCCTTCTAGCATCATGATAAAATACTTTGCACATACCGCGTCATTGGCGTCCAACATCTCCATGACCAGCTCATAGCTTTCAATCCAGGCCTCCGGGGACAGGTCAGTAGTGTAATTTGGGACCTTGCGAGGGCCTTCGAAATCTTTCGGCAGACGCTCGTTCCGTAGAGCCGGCACCAAGCATGGTACTCCCATGGCCCTGGTGGTTACTCCTGCTCCAACTGAGACAGAGGGCGCAGGCTCTTGATGAGCCACCACTGCCAGAGCCACCGCCTCTTGTTGTGCTCTTGCCCGGTCTATGAGCGCCTGAACATCTAAAGCCGCCTGATCATCTCGTGACGGGCCCCGGTGCCGATCACTTGTAGAAACCTCTGGTGACTCATAGCACCGGCTGAAGCTGCGGTTGGGGATGGGGGTTGAATGCACGCGACCCCGGCTGTAGGTATACTTCTCTTGCTGGGCCATCGCCATTTGTAGGTATCCAATAGCGTTCCGCACCTCTTCTGCAAAAGGCGCCCCGTCAGGAATAGGGATTGTTCCAAGCTGGGTTGCTGCCGCCACCATGTTCTCTGCGGAGTTTGAATAGTGACCCACCGGCGCTGGAAAAGTCATTGGTGAGGTCTGGTTCTGTCGGGGCGGGTTAAGCTGCTGCCGAGCCGTCGGCCGACTTCCTGGTGCTTCTGCTGTCCGTCTCGTTCCTGCCGTGTTAAAAAGGTTTCTGGCCTCATATTGTTCTGGTAGGTAGGACTGATGCCTCATCCGCCGTACTGCGGCCGCCGATTGCTGCTCCAGCTCAAGGCGGAAATCATCCGCCTTAAGACGCTCTGCCTCCGCATCCATCTGAGCCTTTAACGTGCCTATCCCCTGTTGGACTTCCTCCATCTGGTCCTTTAGTCTTGTGATCTCTAGGTTCCGGGCTGCTTGATTCTCAGGCATGACTTCAGTCGCCATCAGGGTTGTGAACTCGTTCATCAGATCCAAAAGAACCTGAGCCAGCGGCGGGTTAGCCCCCGTGCCTGCCTCCCCGGCAGCTCTACTACTCGGGCCCGGTGCTGAACCAGCCATGAACACGGCCGGATGAATCGGTGGACCGTGACCGTCCAGCTCAGAACGCTCCGACTCGGGGCAAAGCTCGTCGTAGCCCCTGATCCTGCCATTGTGAAGCTGGTAGATTGATTCCGCCTCTCTGCTCGAAGAGCCATCCTCCGAACAGACGAGAGTCTCCTGCGACATAGAATCCTCAAGATCCATACCTTGAGAAAAGCCAACGAAGACACGCTTCCTGCCTGGGTCAGCACGGGCGGGTTGCACGTGTCGGGCGGGTTGCGCGTGCCGAGCCGGCTCGACAATGTTGGTGGAGACGTCTGGCCCAGTGACCTTGCCGATGAAGACGTGGATTCCGCCGAAGGGAACCCGGAAACCATACTCGACAAAGTCGGCCTCCGGGCCCCAGCCGGTGTCGTCGATGTACAGCCGGACGCGACTACTTTTGTTCATCCTTCCAACCACATATCCCTCGATCCCTGGAAGAGAGCCATTTGAGAACTCAACACCACCAAGCGCTAGCCCCATAGTGGGTGCCAACTGTCGTGGTTTTGTCACGGCAGATGTCCGAGGACTTGGATTCGAGGCAATCGCTAAGGTGATGGACTCAAAGGGGTTGGTTGGGACGAAGGACACGAGTTAACCCTAGTTCAGCCCCTCAAAAAGAGGTAAAAGCCTATGTCTTGCTAGTGTTGTATTGATTGGAGTATCGATTACAAGGGAGCAGATTCGCTTGACCTAGTTCTCGATTAGTTGGTTTCTGTCTAAGTCGCCCTGGGTCTCACCCTTATATAGGAGGTCAAGACCATGGGTTACACAAGTGTCATACCGACTCTTACAACGTGTATGATTCTATCTCTATGTCGCCTTGCCTTCCTAAGCAAGTCGTCTATGGGCGGCTTATCCGCCCGGGTCTTCATGCCTTCTTTGTCTAGGCCTCGCCTTGGCCCATCTTGGTAAGCCGCCATACCTCTAGGCTGACGTCTCGAGGCCCATCTCCCTTGGTATGGCCTATGAGCCCCAAGGTATGACCCGGCCCCACATGGGCAGGTCTCACCACGGGGTTATATCCCCAACAGAACTAATGCATAGTAATTCATCTGAGTGGCAGTCCAGAATCTGGTTCGATCGGCCCTTGCTGAGTCATATGGATTAGGACCAGTGAAGAAAATGTGCTCATTGAAGAAATTGGACTTAAGGAATTTGGGGCGCGTTGAGCCTTTGAATGGCATCCTGGGCTTCGGCTAAAGGTTTGGCTTGAAGCGGCCCTTGATCTCCTTCGGCATAGGAGGAATTTCTTCAAACCGAGGAATTGTTGGAGCAGTTTCCTTAGTGGCAGTTGGAACAACAAAGTCATTTGCTGATGCTCCTGGAATTTCTTCAGTAGCTAGAGCAGCCATGTCATCAGATCCTTCGTGAATTTATTTAGTCTGGGTTGGGGACTAAGGAATCTGTGACAGAGGAGTGGTCATTGGGGAGTTTGGGTGAGCAACTTCCCAATATTCATCGTTGATGACAGGTGTTGTATTGCCAATGTCCATGTCCTCCTCTATTTCTTCAATGCCGGCCTCTTCAACAGTAAATTGAGGCTGGGGCAATGATACCAGTGGAGTTGAAGCATTTGCTTCGACTTCAATTTCTTCATCAATCTTCTCTGTTGAAGAAGTAGAATGATCTTCTTCATCTTCATCATTTGGGATGACACAGTTAACACCGAATTGAACAATCTCATAGGCTGGTGCTGAGGATATTGGAGTGGCATCTAATGGTTCAGTTGAAGATTTTGGCAGGGTCTTCAACTTCTTCACGGCTGAGGAATTTGAAGTTGAAGCTTTTCTCTTTAATGTCTTCTTCTCAGCAGCCTTAGTTTTCTTCGCTTTTGATGCAAAAGGAAGGTTGATTGTCTTCATCTTTGATGATTTGTCTGTTTTAGCTGAAGGTGAAGGTGGTACGATTTCTTCAGGCACGACTGATGCAGTCGCCCTTGAGGTATCTATTTCATCACGCACAATAGTGGAGGTTGCCCTGGCAGGTTCATCAGCGGTCTGACTTTCTTTAGCAGCACTAGCAGTTTCTTCAGGTGACTGAGCAGATTCTTCGGCCTGAGGAATTTGCGGTTGCGAACGAGATGCAACCCTTGAGCTATTTTGATGACGCGAAATTTGGCGCCTTGCCAATCAACATAGTATGCATTGAATTCTTCACTGAGGTCATTGATCTCAGACCGCATCTTCACAAGTTCCTCACGAGACAGATTCAGAACATTTTTCTTCAAGAAACGCTCTTGCTTGTACTGAGCCTTCTTGGTTTCTCTGGCCTTCTCATACTTCCATTTTTCTTCAGCTATGAAAGTTCTGAGGACATGATCAGGACCAGGAGGCAACATCAAGTCATCAATGGGCGTTTTGGGATACTTGTGCCAGATGTCAATGAAGTTCAGCACCTGTTTTGGATCAAGCAGAAGTGGAATTTGAGTGCCCTTTACTTGAGCCTCTCATTCTTGTTTGTTTCTGATGATTGCCTCAAGTTCCTCATCATCAGCTTCATCTGAGGAATCTGGTGGTATTGTGAAGGCCACCTTCTTGGGTTGAGGACTTGGTCGAATGCCTTATCCACCAGTTTCTTTCATTTTCATCAAGGAAGGACTGCTTGAGGAATGTGCTTTGGCTGAAGAACTTGTTGATGCCCCAGAAGCAATTGATAATCCCTCGGTCCTTTGGCATCATGCAAGATGCACGGGAGTTGAGGACTTTGCAGCAGCAGCTGAGGACTGAGCGGCTACAGATCCTACAGCTGAGACCTTTGAGGGCTGACCTTGAGGAATCTGCGATGATGATTTTGAAGATGAAGGATTTGTCTTCACAGCAGATTTCTTCATCAGCATTTTCTTCAGAGCACTAGCAGAGGCTCCGGCAGTGGCAGCAGCAACAGAGTCTTCATTGAATTTCTTCATAGCCTCTTTTGCTCTCCTTGCCAGCTTGGCTTGCTGTTTCTCCCACACATGAGGAAAGTCTTCACCAGTCTTGAGACTAGTGGGATCAGAAATTTGATTTTGAGCCAAGGGAGGCCTGCTGCAAGGAGGTTTTACAGCGAATTTCATCATATATTTAGGAGTGACATAACGATATTCCTTCCACTCCTTTGCCCATCTCCTCCCAATTTTCTGCATACGGATCTTTCTCTGCTTAGTTGTCTCTTTGTCATGAATTTATTCATCAGGCGTGCAACATTCCTCATACAAATGCTCAAGGATTTCAAATGCAGTCTAGACATTTGGTTTCTTTCCACCTTTTTGTTGCTTCTTCCCATCTACCATTTTCTTTGGCTGAGGATTCTAAATTCTTGAAGATTCTGAAGAAGTGCACGGTTTTTCCTCAAGAAACGCTGCAAATGAGTTAAGTTGATGAGGACCTAGGGATTCATCAGCGGACATGTTTGTACCTGTGAACAGAGTATAGGTGCGAGGAATTGGAAGAGGTCATATGCGTTCTTAGAAGTTTTTCAATAAAATCAAGTGTGAGGAATTTGACCATGGGTGTCTTGAGGAATTTCACTAAGTGTTCTTTGTCTTAGGTTCCAGAGTTGTGCAAATTTTTTGAGGATTCACACAATTGAGGAATCTTGAAGAAAATCATAACTTAGGGAAAATCATCAAGTGTATGAACATGTAAGGTGCTTTAGAATGAGATTCTTGAAGAATAAACACCTTTTTGAAGATTGAGGAAAACTTGAAGATCAAACAAGGGTAGTAAAAATAAATTTTATTTACCCTGATGAAGAACACAACGAACTATGAGATGAGATTGAGGAAGTTCGTCGGTCCAGATCTCCCACGCCCTAGCTTGTAAGAGGGAGATAGCTACAGCGACGGCAGGATGAGACTTCCATGACCGATGCGAGTACGGCTACGAAGAGGTCGAGGCAGTGAAGCTCTTCCACACCGGCGGCGATGATTTTAGCAGCGGCGCTAGGTCGAAGCTCGGGAGAGAGTAGGAGTGAGGAGTAACTGAGCATAGTGAAAGGGGAGGGTATTTATAGCAGAGGTGAAAATCAATCCGTCCAAAGATTTTGGACAAGATTGCCCCTGGCCCTTGCTCTCCACGCGACAAGTGTCACCCACGTTCTGAGTGGTGGTGATAGTGGGGGATCGTGGGTTATCCAGTCATGGGAATCGGAACCGTTTGAGCAGGAAACGCTGGAAATTTTGATAATGGAAATTTTAAATTCTCCATTCACAAATTCTTCAGTTGTCAAGGACACAGTGAAGACTTTGAACGAGTTTGTTAGTGCATTTAGTGCCCCTTAGTGATTTTGGTGTATTGAAGACTTATAGGTTAAGGTACTAATGTGTTTGTGAGTGTACACATGCTCTATAAGTCGATGAGGAGTTTGATATATTCAAAGATTATCGACCCCTACAAATATATGTCTTCAACTGAAGACTTTGGTGAAGACTTTGGTGAAGACTTTGTGAAGACTTGGCTCAAGACTTTGGTATTCCCTAAAGACTTTGAAAACAAAGAAGTTGGTGTGACCTTGAAGATATGAACGAGGACTATGAAGCATGAAGACTTTTGTTTTCGAAGTTTCATTTCCTTTATTTGAGTCATAGGAAACACCATACAGTTAAAGGGGGCTGAGGTAATACTAAGGAAATTTTCCAACTGATGCTCAACTCCAAAATCCTCAACCTATCCAATCCTTCGAGTGAAGCCTTTAGAAATCTCTTACGGTTCAGTCAAATTCTTCAGTGACAGAGAAGATGTTCTTCTGGTCTCTGAGGAAATTGATCTGACTGAGGAGTTAGGATTTCGCCAGTGTGAATTGCCTACAAGTGAGGACCATGATATGTCTGAGGACTTTCATAGTTCGAAATTCCGACCGTTGTTGTGCTTAGCGCCAGCTGTCCCCAATCATAATATCCACATAACGGTCATATCATTGGGGGCATTTATGTCTTATCATGTCAGGTTGCACCCTAGCTATAAATAGCCACACACACAACCACTAGTTGGTTGGCTGCTCCGAGAGAAAACTCACTTGTCATTTGAGAGCAACCCATCCTCCGAGAACTTTGAGAGAAAATCATCTGTGAGGAAAAACCCACAACCAAACACCAAACCCAAAGTGATTGAGCATCACTGAAGAAATTCCTGTGTGGAACTGATGCTTGTTACCTTTGAGGACTGTGTATCCTCCAGATGGTTAGGCATCATGGTCTAGTGCATCCTGCAGTCAATTGGGGATCACGAAGTGACCTTGGTCTAGAGCATCCAACACTAAATTGTGGATCACCGGGTGGCCAGTTTCTGAGGGTTTTGGAAGTATACCCTGAAGACATACCACGAGTGTTGGGCGAGGACTGTGTGACCTTAGCTCAAGGAGAATACGGTAAGGACTGTGTGTCCTCTGGTTTAAATACTAGGCCGCTCCAAACCAAACATACGACTGTCACAACAGTTGGAACTGAGTCATCAAACCATTGTCTTCATCGAGCTACCTAGTTCTATTTTCTCAACCCCTCAATTCCTCGAATACTTGTTGATGAAATTGATCGTTACTGTTTGAAGAATTTGACTGAAGACTTTAATTTCCTCACCTCAAATTGTTCAAGTTAACTTGTTCCTCACATGCTTATCTTGTATCATGCTACTCGTAATCTATGCATGTTTCATTTCATCATGATGACTATGTTGTCGCTATGTTTCTCATACACTTGAGTACTTTATCCGCTGCTAGTTATTCATCACATTTCAAATTCCTCAAGTGATGAATTTGTAAAAATCTCCTATTCACCCCCTCTAGTCGATATGACGCACTTTCAATTGGTATCAGAGAAAGGTACTCCCTTGTTCTGTGTGATTTTGTTTTAACCGCCTGGAGTTCTAGTTATGTCGACTGCAGGTATGATCAAGGTTTCCACGGGATGTCCTACCGTTGATGGGACGGACTACCCCTATTGGAAGAACAAGATGTGCATCCATCTTGAAGCTATTGACAACGATCTATGTTATGTTGTGGAAAATGGTGTTCCCTTTGTTACTCCCACAATCAACGCTGCTGATGTGAAGAGATTCAAGCAAATCGATTCTCAAGCGAAGAATATCATCTGTGGCCATCTGAGCAAAGGTTAGTATGGCAGAGTGAGTGCTTTGGATTCTGCTAAGCTTATTTGGGATAGGCTGTCCAAAGTCAATGAAGGTGTTTCCACTCAATGTGACTCTCGTGTTGATGTTCTTCGCAATCTCTTCAACTGCTTCAAGAGACTTGATAATGAAAAAGTTTAGCAAACTTTTGATCGTCTTACTGATATCTCAAATGAGCTTCAAGAACAGACCATGAAGTGGTGAAGAAACTGCTAAGATCTCTTGATTCCTCATTCGACACTCTGGCTTTGATGATTCAAGAACGTGGAGACTACAAGTCACTTGATCCTGTTGGTATTCTTGAGAGAGTCAACACTCATGAATTCCAACAAGCTGAGAAGAGAGACCTCTATGGGACAAGCTATGGAAGATCTCGTGCTCTGAAGGAAAAAGCAATTTCCTCATCCGAAGACGAAGATTATGACAGTAGCCTTGGTGATCCCAAAGAACTGAGTCAGGAGCTAGCAATGCTCGTGAGGAAATTCCAGAAGTTCTCAAGGAGAGGTGGATTTTGAATGTCATCAAAGAGTGGTTTGAGGAAATCAGATTCCTCAGATGACTACAAGAAAAGAACTTGTCATCATTGCAAGAAACCTGGTCACTTCATCCCTGATTGTCCTCTCTGGGAAAAAGATTCAAAGAAGAAGAAGAAATACAAGGATGATAGTTCTGATGACTCGAAGAAAAAGAAGAAATATTCAAAGTCCTCATCTGCAAAGTCCTCATCTTCAAAGTCCTCAAAGCACAAGAAGAATGGTTCCAGAAAGGCTCGAGCATTCATTGGCAAGGAAATGGATTCTGAAGAAGAATCTGAAGAATATGAAGAAGAGGAAGCATCTGAGGTGGAATCAGAATCTGGTGTTGCAAGCCTTACTCTTGCCACTACTTTCATCAGCAAGTCCATCTTCAACGATGATGAAAATGACTACTCTCATCCATTGCAATGATGATTATGTTGCCACCTATTGCTTCATGGCAAAAGGCTCAAAGGTACACAAACATCATTCCTCATCCAAATCAAGTGAAGGTGAATCTGATGAATATGTGAAACCTAGCTATGCTAAACTTGTTAAACTTGCCACTAAGCAACAAAGTGCACTTGAAAAGCTTCAAAAAATGCTAGACAAAAGCAATGATCTGTTGAACAATGAAGTAGATCGAACTCAAACTCTATCTGACGATCTCAAAAGTCTTCAGACAAAGTATGATAACCTTCAGAGTCATCATAATGCTCTCTTAGCCGGTCATGAGAAGCTTTCTTATGAATTTCTTCAAAGAAAGCAAGATCTTGAGAAACTAAGGGTGTCACATGAGGATCTCCAAATGGAAAACGATTCCTTACTAGCTCAACAGATCAGTACCGCTCAGGAAGAATTTGTTCCACCTTGTTTGAAATGCATCGAACGTGAAACTGCTAATTCTTCACCTGAATGTTCAAATGCTTCTATTTCTACAAATTCTTAAACTATTCCAGTGGTCACAAATTTCTCATCTCAGGATACCACAAGTATCACTGACGACAATGCAGGGTTGAAGGAATTGTGTGTGACAGGCATGTACAAAAGTCTCAAAGGGCATCAAACCCTTTGCAATGTCCTCAAAAACAGATTCTAAACAGGAACCCTAGGAAAGAGGGTATTGCCTTTGAGAGGAAACTCAACGCTGATGGATCATCTGGACACCTGAGCAGTACCCCAAAACCTCATGGGTTGCTGCAAAAGGACCTCCTGTAGATCCATCCACTTTATCTGGCTTTACTTGTGAAACTTCATATTCCTCTGATGAGTCACTTGACTCCAACTACAAATTCTTCAAAAATCATAATGGTGAAGTGTTTGCTAGATTTGTTGGAACTAACTACAGGAACGGCTCACCTATGAAGAAAATCTGAGTTCCCAAGAGCTACCTACAAAATCTTCAAGTGAATGTCCTCACGACACCACTCATGAAGAACAGCAATCCCAGGTCAAATTCCTCATATGGACTAAAGTATTCACTTGGACCAAATTCCTCAAATGGTTAAAAATATCATTCTCATGCTAACGCATCTATTTCACAGGGAAAATCTAAGAGTTCTGAATATGTGCATTATTCTTCAAATTATTATGTTCATAAGTCCTCGAAGAATTTCTCTGCTTATTCATATGAGTACTCTAACCCTCATCCTCTGAAACGAAGCGCACTTGCTTCAATGCCTCCCTTCTCATATGGTGCTCGCAGAATGATGAAATCTTTGCCACCCCTCCAGATGTGGGTGGTGAAGAAATTGAACTAATTTCTTATGCAGGGTCAGGTCTCCATATGAACTTGAACATCTGATGAATTTGTTGGAGACCTACGGAAATGCTTGAAAGGACGCAAGCTAACTATGTCAAAATGAATTCCTCATTTCTCACGTCCTCACACTACTTACTTACTATCTTGTGTGATGAAATTTTGTCTGATGAAATTGATGTCATATTCTTCACTCTGAAGCATATGAGTTCGTAAGTCGTACTAATTCATCTGTAGGATGATCCTCCAAAAGCTACTGAGTGGGTCCTCGATAGTGGATGCACAAACCACATGACTGGTGACAAGAATCTACTGATGAATTTGCCACTTGCTCCATCTCATCTGAAGCATATCACCTACGCAGACAAAGGAAAAAAGCAAGGTATTGGGACTAGGTAAGGTTGCAATCTCAAAGGACCGAACCATGGATCAGGTGATGCTTGTTGAATCCCTCGGGTTCAACCTTACGTCTCTCTCAATACTTTGTGATCTTGATATGGTTGTCGTATTTGGAAAATATTGTAGTGTTGTCATCATGGAATCTGACAATTCCAAAGTCTTCAAAGGCTTTAGGAGAGGAGACTTGTATATTGTTGATTTCTCTACAGGTCCTCAGCCAGCCACATGCCTACTTATAAAGTCCTCAGAAGGCTGGCTGTGGCATCGACGACTTGGACATGCTGGTATGAGGAACTTGCACACACTCGTGAAGAAAAAGCATGACATTGGCATTGAATATGTCAAATTCCTCAAGGACCATCTTTGTGGTGCATGTGAGTCTGGGAAGAATCCCTCAAAGACAATCATGACTATGACTCGGCGCTTTGAATTGCTTCACATGGATCTCATTGGCCCCACTCATTACTCCACACTAACAAATTCTTCAAGTTTCTATGGCTTTTTCATTGTTGATGATTAATCTCATTACACTTGGGTGCATATTATTCTGTACAAGTCTAAAGTGCAGGATGTCTTCAGACAATTAGCTTCAAGGGCCTCCACGAACTTCGGCATCAAGATCAAGCATATCAGGAGTGATAATGGAACTGAGTTCAAGAACACCAATCTTGATGAGTATCTTGATGAACTTGGTATTACTCATGAGTTATTTGCCCCTTATACTCCTCAGCAGAACGTCATCGTGGAGCGCAAGAACAGGACTCTTGTTGAGATGGCTTGCACCATGCTTGATGAATACAAGACTCCTCGTCGGTTCTGGCCTGAGGCAATTGATACTGCATGCCACATAATCAATAGGGTATATCTTCACAAAAAATTTAAGAAGACTTCATATGAACTTATGACTGGCAAGAAACCCAATGTAAGTTATCTCAAAGTCTTTAGTGCAAAATGCTAGATTAGAGATCCTCACCATATTTCGAAAATTGCACCAAAAGCACATGAAGGTTTTATGCTTGGTTACAGAAAGGACTCGCACACCTACAGAGTCTTCAACACCTACCACCACAAGGTTGTTGAAACTATACATGTGCGGTTCGATGAAACTGATGGCTTGCAAAAAGAGCACCTGCCTTGTATGTTAGATGAACAATCTCGTGAGGAATCCATTAAGCTGAAGGCTACTGAAAACATCATAACCACTGAGGAAGTTATTCGAACAAATAAAGACATTCATGCTGATGCACCTGAAGAAAATGGTGCTGATGAAAATCCTCAGCCACATCAACCTGCTCATCCAAGAGTTGCAAATGAAGTGTAGATTGACAAAATCATCGATGACATCAATGCACCAGGTCCCCTCACTCGCTCAAAAGCTTCACATTTGACTAAATTTTGAGGGAACTTTGCCTTTGTCTCTATCATAGAGCCCACCAAAGTTTATGAAGCATTCAAGCAGCCTGAGTGGATTCAAGATATGCAAGAGGAATTACATAAATTCAAGCTCAACAACGTGTTGGAACTTGTCAAGTGGCCAGATCCTCGCAAGCATAACATCATAGGTACCAAGTGGATCTACAGCAACAAGCAAGATGAAAATGGCCTTGTTGTGAGGAATAAGACTCGTCTTGTAGCTCAAGGCTACACACAAGTTTTGAAGACCCTAAGAATCCTGACAAAGTCTTCAGACTCAACAAGGCCCTCTATGGCCTCAAGCAGGCCCCTCAGGCATGGTACGACACTCTGAAGGAATTCCTCATGAAGAAACTCTTCAAACCCGTTTCACTCGACCCAACTCTTTTCACAAAATCCTATGACAATGAACTATTCATATGCAAAATATATGTAGATGATATTATCTTTGGATGTACTGACAAGCGTTATAGTGATGAATTTACCTATATGATGAGTGAAGAATATCAAATTTCTACGATGGGAGAGTTGAAATTCTTCTTAGCTCTTCAAATTCATCAGCAAGACAACGGCATCTTCATATCACAAAAGAAATACCTCAAGGATGTTCCGAGGAAATTCGACATGCAAGATTGCAAAGGCGTCAAAACTCCAATGCCCTCAAAAGGCTACCTCTACACTGAAGAAATTGCTAAAGATTTCGATCAGAAGGTATATCGCTCCATGATTGGCTCATTATTGTATCTATGTGCATCTAGGCCTGACATTATGCTGAGTTTTTGCATGTGTACCGATTCCAAGCAACACCGAAGGAATCACACCATACGGCTGTGAAACATATTCTTCGATACTTAGCTCACACACCAACGCTTGGATTATGGTATCCCAAGGGCTCAAATCTTCACCTCGTCGGATACTCTGATGCTAACTATGTTGGAGATCGTGTGGATCACAAGTCAACCTTAGGCACATGTCATTTCCTCGGACGATCCTTAGTCTGTTTGTCCTCGAAGAAACAAAACTGCGTGTCACTATCTACTGCTGAAGCTGAGTACATTGCTCCTAGTTCATGTTGTGCTCAGTTGCTGTGGATGAAGCAAACCCTCAAGGACTACGACATCAAGTTGAGAATGTCCCTCTCTACCGCGACAATTAGAGTGCCATCAAGATTGCTTACAACCTAGTTCAGCGTTCCAAGACCAAGCACATCTAGATTCGTCATCACTTTCTTCGAGATCATGTACTCAAGGGCGACATCTCCATCGACCACATTCCCACTGAAGAACAATTGGCCGATATCTTCACAAAGCCCTTGGATGAAAAGAGATTTGGCAAGTTACGGTGTGAGCTAAATATCTTAGAATCTTCGAATGTTCTTTGAAAAAGGACACACATCCTAACACTTATGCAAAATTGATGACTTAGACGTGCAACACATGAAGTAACATTTTTCTTCAATCAATGAAAAATAACCCTCTAAGTGTGAAGAAATTGATGAAGAATTTGATTCTCAGAACCCTACGACAATTGTACGCGGTGTCTGAAGTCATCATTCTTATACGGTGGGTCACGCCACCAACAATAGTTGAAATTCTTCAAAGTTGAGTTTTTCGTCATTTTGCTAATTCTTCAAATTTCCAATTCCTAAAGTTTGCAAATTCCTCAACTTTCCAAATTCTTCAAACTATGAAACTTATGTTCTTCATTGACTATATATATTTATATTTGAGTTTTCAGTGTCCTCAACATCATTCACTTATTGCTAATTCTTCAAGTTGATTTTCATCTAAGTGAATGTGATCAGACCCTTTCCCTCTCTATGCTAAACTCAACCCAATATGTTCACAAATTCTTCATATGTGTTCTACTTTGAAACGCATTCAAAGTCTTCACTGTGTCCTTGACAGCTAAAGAATTTGCGAATGAAAAATTTAAAATTTTCACTATCAAAATTTTCAGCGTTTCCCGCTCAAACGGTTCTGATTCCCACGACTGGATAACCCACGATCCCCCACTATTGCCACTACTAGGAACGTGGGTGACACATGTCGCGTGGAGAGCAAGGGTTAGGGGCAATCCAGTCCAAAATCTTCGGACGGATCGGTTTTCACCTTCACTATAAATACCCTCTCCCGTTTCACTGTGCTCGGTTACTCGTCACTCCTACTCTCTCCCGAGCTCTGACCTAGCGCCGCCGCTGAAATCATCGCCGCCTGTGTGTAAGAGCTTCACTGCCTCGACCTTGTCCTCACCGTACTCGCATCGGCTACAGAAGTCTTCATCCCGCCGCCACTGTAGTTGTCTCCCTCTACCGAGCTAGGGCGTGAGAGATCTGGACTGACGAACTTCCTCAATCTCATCTCACTACTTGTCGTGTTCTTCATCAGGGTAATTAAAATCTATTTCTACTGCCCTTGTTTGACCTTCAAGTTTTCTTCAAATTCCTCAAAGGTGTCTATTCTTCAAGAATCTCATTCTAAAGCACCTTACATGTTCATACACTTGATGATTTTCCTTAAGTTATGAGTTTCTTCAAGATTCCTCAACTGTGTGAATCCTCAAAAATTTGCACAACTCTGGAACCTAAGACAAAGAACACTTAGTGAAATTCCTCAAGACACCCATGGTGAAATTCCTCACACTTGATTTTATTGAAAAACTTCTGAGAACGCATATGACCTCTTCCAATTCCTCGCACCTATACTTTGTTCACATGTACAAACATGTCCGCTAATGACTCACTAGGTTCTCATCAACTTAACTCATTCGCAGCGTTTCTTGAGGAAAAACTGTGCATTTCTTCAGAATCTTCAAGAATTCAGAATCCTCGGCCAAGGAAAATGGCAGATGGAAAGAAGCCACAGAAAGGTGGAAAGAAGCCTGATGTGCACACTTCTTTTGAGATTCCAGATGATTTTTATGAGGAATATCGCATGCCTGATGAAGAAATTCATGGCCAAGAGACAACTAAGCAGAGAAAGATTCGTCTGAAGAAAATTGAAAGAAGATGGGAAAAGGAGTGGAAGGAATATCGTTATGTCACTCCAAAATATATGATGAAATTCGCTGTGAAACCTCCTTGCAGCAGGCCTCTCTTGTCTCAAAATCTGATTGCTGATCCCACTAGTCTCAAGACTGGTGAAGACTTTCCTGATGTATGGGAGAAACAACAAGCCAAGCTGACAAGGAGAGCAAAAGAGGCTGTGAAGAAATTCAATGAAGACTCTGCTGCTGCTGCCACTGCCGGAGCCTCTGCAAGTGCTCTGAAGAAAATGATGATGAAGAAATCTGCTATGAAGACAAATTCTTCATATTCAAAATCATCACCGCAGATTCCTCAAGCTCAGCCCTCCAAGGCCTCAGTTGCTGGATCAGTAGCCGCTCAGTCCTCAGCTGCTGCTGCAAAGTCCTCAAATCCCGTGCATCTTGAATCATGCCAAAGTACTGAGGGATTCTCAATTGCTTCTGGAGCATCAGCAAGTTCTTCAGCCAAAGCACATTCCTCAAGCAGTCCTTCCCTAATGAAAATGAAAGCAACTGCTGGACGAGGCATTCGACCAAGTCCTCAACCTAAGAAGGTGGCTTTCACTATACCACCAGATTCCTCAGATGAAGATGATGATGATGATGAACTTGAGGCAATCATCAGAAACAAACAAGAAAGAATGGCTCAAGAAAGGGCACTCAAATTCCTTTTTTTCTTAATCCAAAACAGGCATTGAACTTCATTGACATCTGGCACAAGGATCCCAAAACGTCCATTGATGACTTGAAGCTGCCTCCTGGTCCTGATCATGTCCTCACAGCCTTCATAGCTGAAGAAAACTGGAAGTATAAGAAGGCCAGACAAACCAAGAAGGCTCAGTACAAGAAAGAGCATTTCTTGAAGAAAAATGTTCTGAATCTGTCTCCTGAGGAACTTGTGAAGATGCGGTCTGAGATCAAAAACCTCAGTGAAGAATTCAATGCATACTATGTTGATTGGCAAGGTGCCAAAGTTTGCTTCGTCAAAATCGTTGACAAAGTCATCACTGATCACAACTCAAGGGTTGCATCTTGTTTGCAACCGCAAATTCTTCGGGCTGACGAATCTGCTCAGCCACCTGAAGGAACTGACAGCGCTGCTGAAGATGAACCTGCCAGGGCAACCTCCACTCTTGCGCTTGATGAAATTGATACCTCAAGGGCGACTGCATCAGTCTTGCCTGAAGAAATTGTACCACCTTCACCTTTAGCTGAAACAGACAAATCATGAAAGGTGTACAATCAACCTTCCTTCTGCATCAGAAGTGATGAAAACTAAGGCTGCTGAGAAGAAGGCACTAAAGAGAAAAGCTTCAACTTCAGATTCCTCAGTCGTGAAGAAGTTGAAGACTCTACCAAAATCTTCAACTAAACCATTTGATGCCACTCCAATCTCCTCGGCACCAGCCTATGAGATTGTTCCATTTGGTGTTGACTATGTCATCCCAAATGATGAAGATGAAGAAGATCATTCTGCTGCTTCAATAGAGCAGATTGATGACGAAATTGAAGTCGAAGCAAATGCTTCAAATCCACTGGTATCATCGCCCCCACCTCAGTTTACTGCTGAAGAGGCCGGCGTTGAAGAAATGGATGAGGACATGGACATTGGCAACACAACACCTGTCATCAATGATGAATATTGCGAAGCTGCTCACCCAAACTCCCCAATGACCACTCCTCTGTTATAGAGTCCTCAATCCCCAGGCCATACTGAAGAAATTCACGAAGGATCCGATGAAAAGGCTGCTATAGCTGATGACTTTCCTGCTCCAACTACCACTGAGGAAACTGCTCCAACAATTCCTCAGTCTGAAGAAATTCCTCGCATGCCAAAGGAGATCAAGGGCCGCTTCAAGCCAAACCTTCAACCGAAGCCCAGGATGCCACTCAAAGGGTCAACGCGCCCCAAATACCTCAAAAGCAATTTCTTCAATGAGCACATTTTCTTCACTAGCCCTAATCCATATGACTCAGCAAAGACCGGTCAAAGCAGATTCTAGACTGCCACTCAGATGAATTACTATGCATCATTCTGTTCGACAAGAAGAAAGTCTTCGAGCACCATCAGATTCCTCATGTTGATATGGAAACAATTCCATCATTCACGCCAGTGCTCCAAGTTCTTCACGATGTAGGAATTCTTCCTTTCTCCGTGGACATCTGCGATTGGAATGAAGAGCTCATTCTTAAATTCTATGCTACTCTGCATATCAGAGGCGAAGCGTCTGACAACGACTCCTGGGTCTTGGACTAGATGACCGGATCAACTCACCTCACTGCTCCGGCATCTGAATTACTTCGGTCTGTCCTAGTGCCAATTTCTTCAGAAGAAGCTCATTGTCTGTTTGATGAACCTGCTCTTCCAAATCAACTGATGCAAGTGCTGAAGAAACCGTTGGCTCCTCGAAAACCTCAACGGACAACCTTCCTAGTGAAGGATTTGCTATATGTTCCCAGGACCGTCTACCGCATTCTCACCAACACCCTATGTCCTCGGGAGGGCCACAATTCTGAAGAAGAAGAAGTGGAGGGAGTCATGAAGAACATGCTATTCAACATGGTTCATGAGATTCCCATCAGCTTCCATGATTTCTTCATGAGGACATTGGCAAATGCAGCACTAGCCCCTTTTGAACAGAAGCATTTTGCACCATGGATCATGAAATTCATCAGATCAAGGTCTTCAGTTCCCTTCAAGGACGACTTTCAGAATCATTTTGGCTTCTTGCCCCAGATTGAAGTCCTCAAGAGCACAATTGACTCAGTTGAAGGAAAAGGCAAGGCTATCATTGATGAAGGCACTCATCCGTTAGATGGTCAGTTTCGCAAAGCTGCATCTTACTCCACCAATGGCGACACGGCTACCTACAATTCAGCTGCAAAAGCCTCAACACAAAAGCCTCAAGAGTCTGCCCCTCGTGTGATGACTGACCGTGAGGTTCTCATAAGTCTTCATCAGAAGGTCGATCATAATCACAAGTGGGTGAAGCGTCAGCCTGTTTCCATTGTGCAAAACATGACTATGACGCAGAACTCTGTGAAGAAGAATGACTACTATGTGCATGAAATCCTCAACCGCACTTAGGACATTCTGTCTCACCTCAAGACTCCTGAAGAACTGAAGGAGCTGGATCTTGAGGAAAATCTTGATTGGGCCCATATACCAGATAAGAAATTCAAGAAAGTTCAAGTTCCTCTGATAGTCACAAGTTCATATTCTTCATCGTGTGAGATGGATGGAGCTGAGGACATTGACGACACTGCGGTGGGCCCTGCATCGACAAACGACCCCAACAACACTAGTGCTCCTTCCTCACCAACAAGATGAAATTCTTCAAGGGGCATTAGTCCTCACTTTTTCGTCCCTTTTGGTCTTCGATGACAAAGGGGGAGATAATTTGAGTTACTCTTCAAGCGGGTCTGTATATATGGGATGATTTTTGTTTAAGTTACAACTCTCTCTCTTTTGAAGCTTTTGTTGGTTGAGTTGTAAACTTAAGTCCGATGGTGGTCTAACTCTTTTGAACTGCTTTCCGCATGCTTATTTCATTGAGAACCTTAATGGACGCATGCTGAATTTCGTCAGACACCATTTTCATCATGCATTTCAAATTCTTGCTATCATATGTTCAAATGCGTGTATGAATTAAGAGATATATGGGGAGTTCTCCTTGTTTTTAACCTGCCATGTGCATTTGCAGTCCAAAGCAAATTCCTCAAATATGCACATCTTCAGGGGGGGTTCTTCTATATCATGCAACCAAATTCCTCAAACTCAGTAATTAGACTTCATATTATTATCCCCGTTGAAAACTTAACCTATTTGTCATCAATCACCAAAAAGGGGGAGATTGTTAGTGCATCTAGTGCCCCTTAGTGATTTTGGTGTATTGAAGACTTATAGGTTAAGGTACTAATGTGTTTATGAGTGTACACAAGCTCTATAAGTCGATGAGGAGTTTGATATATTTGAAGATTATCGACCCCTAAAACTGTATGTCTTCAACTGAAGACTTTGGTGAAGACTTTGCTAAAGACTTTGGTATTCCCTGAAGACTTTGAAAATGAAGAAGTTGGTGTGACCTTGAAGATATGAACTAGGACAATGAAGCATGAAGACTTTTGTTTTCGTAGTTTCATTTCCTTTATTTGAGTCATAGGAAACATTGTACTGTTAAAGGGGGCCGAGGTAATACTAAGGAAAATTTCCAACTGATGCTCAACTCCAAAATCCTCAAGCTATCCAATACTTCGAGTGAAGCCTATGAAAATCTCTTACAGTTCAGTCAAGTTCTTCAGTGACAGAGACGATGTTCTTCTGGTCTCTGAGGAAATTGATCTGACTGAGGAGTTAGGATTTCGCCAGTGCGAATTGCCTATAAGTGAGGAACATGATATATCCGAGGACTTTCATAGTTTGAAATTCCGATCGTTGGTGTGCTTAGCGCCAGCTGTCCCCAATCACAAATATCCACATAACGTTCATATCATTGCGGGCATTTATGTCTTATCATGTCAGGTTGCACCCTGGCTATAAATAGCCAACCCCACAACCACTAGTTGGTTGGCTGCTCGGAGAGAAAACTGACACTTATCATTTGAGAGAAACCCATCCTCCGAAGACTTTGAGAGAAAATCATCAGTGAAGAAAAACCCACAACCAAACCAGCAACCCAAAGTGATTGAGCATCACTGAAGAAATTCCTGTGTGGAACCAACGCTTGTTACCTTTGAGGACTGTGTATCCTCCAGACGGTTAGGCGTCATGGTCTAGTGCATCCTGAAGTCAATTGGGGATCACGAAGTGACCTTGGTCTAGAGCATCCAGCAGTAAATTGTGGATCGCCGGGTGACCAATTTGTGAGGGTTTTGGAAGTCTACCCTGAAGACTTACAACGAGTGTTGGGCGAGGACTGTGTGACCTTAGCTCAAGGAGAATACGGTAAGAACTATGTGTCCTGAAACTGTGTGTCCTCTGGTTTAAATAGCAGGCCGCTCCAAACCAGATGTACAACTGTCACAGCAGTTAGAACTAGGTCATCAAACCATTGTCTTCATTAAGCTACCTGGTTCTATTTCGTTAACCCCTCTATTCCTCGAATACTTGTTGATGAAATTGATCGTTACTGTTTGAAGAATTTGACTGAAGATTTTCACAATTTCCTCACCTCAAATTCTTCAAGTTACCTTGTTCCTCACCTGCTTATCCTGTATCACGCTACATGTAATCTGTGCATGTTTCATTTCGTCATGATGACTATGCTTTCGCTATGTTTCTCATGCACTTGAGTACTTTATCCGCTGCTAGTTATTCATCACATTTCAAATTCCTCAAGTTGAAATTCCTCAAGTGATGAATTTGTAACAATCGACTATTGACCCCCCCTCTAGTCGATATAACGCACTTCAGACTTTGAAAGTAGAACACATATGAAGAATTTGTGAACAAACTGTGTTGAATTTAGCATAGAGGGGGAAAGGGTCCGATCACATTCACTTAGATGAAAATCAACTTGAAGAATTAGCAATAAGTGAATGCAGTTGAGGACATTGAAAACTCAAATATAATTGTATATAGTCAATAAAGAACATGAGTTTCATAGTTTGAAGAATTTGAAAAGTTGAGGAATTTGGAAAATGACGAAAAGCTCAACTTTGGAGAATTTCACCTATTATGGGTGGCGAGACCCACCGTATAAGAATGATGACTTCAGACACCGTGTACAATTGTCGTATGGTTCTAAGAATCAAATTCTTCATTAATTTCTTCACACTTAGAGGGTTATTTCATTGATTGAAGAAAAACATTACTTCGTGTGTTGCACATCTAAGTCATCAATTTTGCATAAGTCTTAGGATGTGTGTCCTTTTTCAAAGAACATTCGAAGATTCTAAGATATTTAGCTCACACCGTGAATTGCAAAATCTCTTTTCATCCAAGGGCTTTGTGAAGATGTCGGACAGTTCTTCTTCAATAGGAATGTGGCCGATGGCGATGTCGCCCTTGAGTACACGATCTCGAAGAAAGTGATGACGAATTTGGATGTGCTTGGTCTTGGAATCCTGAACTAGGTTGTAAGCATTCTTGGTGGCACTCTCATTGTCAAAGTAGAGAAGCACATTCTTCAACTTGATGTCGTAGTCCTTGAGGGTTTGCTTCATCCACAGCAACTGAGTGCAACATGAACCAGCAGCAATGTCCTTAGCTTCGGCAGTAGATAGTGACACGCAGTTCTGCTTCTTCGAGGACAAACAGACTAAGGATCATCCGGGAAAATGACATGTGCCTGAGGTTGAGTTGCGATCCACGTGATCTCCAGCATAGTCAGCATTAGAGTATCCGACGAGGTGAAGATTTGATCCCTTAGGATACCATAATCCAAGTGTTGGTGTGTGAGATAAGTATCGAAGAATATGTTTCATAGCCTTATGGTGTGATTCCTTCGGTGTTGCTTGGAATCAGGCACACATGCAAACACTCAGCATAATATCAGGCCTAGATGCACATAGATACAATAATGAGCCAATCATGGAGCGATATACCTTCTGATCAAAATCTTTACCATTTTCATCAGTTCGGAGGTTGACTTTTGAAGGCATTGGAGTTTTGATGCCTTTGAAATCTTGCATGTCGAATTTCCTCTGAACATCCTTGAGGTATTTCTCTTGAGAGATGAAAATTTCGTTGTCTTGCTGATGAATTTGAAGATCTAAGAAGAATTTGAACTCTCCCATCATAGACATTTGATATTCTTCACTCATCATATAGGAAAATTCATCACTGTAGCATTTGTCAGCAGAGCCGAAGATAATATAGTCTACGTATATTTGGCATATGAAAAGTTCATTGTCATAGGATTTTGTCAAAAGAGTTGGGTCGAGTAAACCGGGTTTGAAGCCTTTCTTCATGAGGAATTCCTTCAGAGTGTCATACCCAGCCCGAGGGGGCTGCTTGAGGCCGGGCCTTGTTGAGTCTGAAGACTTTGTGAGGATGCTTAGGGTCTTCAAAGCCTCGGGGTTGAGCAACATATACTTCTTCCTCAAGCTTACCATTGAGGAATGCACTTTTAACACCCATTTGATATAAGATGATATCATGATGGTTAGCATAAGCAAGCAATATGCGAATAGCTTCAAGTCTAGCAATAGGTTCAAATGTTTCATCAAAGTCAATTCCTTCAACCTGTGTGTAGCCTTGATCTACAAGACGAGCCTTATTCCTCACCACAAGGCCATTTTCATCTTGCTTGTTACGGTAGATCCACTTGGTGAGAAGTTCCCACACGTTGTTGAGCTTGAATTGATGCAATTCCTCTTGCATAGCTTGAATCCACTCAGGCTCCTTGAATGCTTCATCAACTTTGGTGGGATCTATGATAGAGACAAAGGCAAAGTGCCCACAAAAGTTAGTCAAATGTGAAGCTCTTGAGCGAGTGAGGGAACCTGGTGCATTTGATGTCATCGATGATTTTGTCAACCTACACTTCATTGGCAATTCTTGGATGAGCAGGTTGATGTGGCTGAGGATTTTCATCAGCACCATTTTCTTCAGGTGTATCAGCATGAATGTCTTCATTCGTCGGAATGACTTCCTCAGTAGGTATGACGTCACTACTAGGAAAAGGGCTATAGCTAATATAGACATTAGTGGCGCACTATGTATGTGGTGCACCACTGCTATATAGTAGTGGCGCACCAGATACTGGTGCGCCATTAATGGCCATATTACTAATGTCGCACCTAGTGTGTGGTGCGCCATTAATAGTTGTGTCCTGGCCCCACACCCCTCCCAGACTTAGCAGTGGCACACCAGGTGGAAGTGCGCCATTACTAGTTTTAACTATTAATGGCGCACCACACATACGGTGCGCCACTACTAACAAAAAAAATTAATTTGTTTTTCAAAACTAGTAATGGCGCACCATGCACTAGGTGCGCCATTAGTAACCCTGGTTATCAATGGTGCATTCTTAGGAGGTGCGCCATTGGTAACCTGAGAGCAGCTAGATATTTAATTTTTTACAGCCACCTACACCACTCACTTTCCAAACTTCATTCTCTCCGCCTCTAGCTACCAAGCTTGGTCTCGGCTGCCTCCTCCTCCTCACCTCATTTGCACCATAGATTCACCCAAATTAAGTGGTTAAATTTCCTTTTTTTGATAGGTAAGTAAGGGGAAAGCTTTCTTTATGTTCTAGATCTACTTTTTTCTCCCTCCAACGTACACACTTTTTATGGCCTAGATCTACGTATGTTTGTGGTGTGCCATTGTTTGTGGTGATGACCCTCCCCTAAATGTTGCCAATATTTTGCCGGAATGTTGATTCATTTCCGTTTCGGCAAGAATTTGGCACTATGCATTCTTTTTGGTCCTATTTTTAGGCAAAGTCATGCCAAAAAAAATTTTGGTTCTAAAATATCATTTTGCTCTACCCCGCAGGCGACCATGGTCTGCACGATGACCGAAGGCATCGTGAATAGGTTTTTGAGCTCCGCGAAGGCCGAGATGCTTCAAAAGAACGAGACGGAGATAAGATGTCCGTGTCGAAGATGCAAGCCGAAGAGCCTTATTGCGGACCCAGATTCCGGGCAGGTGCGGGACCACCTGCTCTTGCGTGGTTTCATGGATGGCTATCGGTGGCAAGGTGATGAAGATGACTATGAAGTCGTCCATGGGGGCCGGGCAAGAAATGAGGAAGGGCAGCAAGACAACCACCGCGGCATGGGCGGGCGAGAAGACGAAGAATCTCCAGGACATGATCACGATGGTGATGTTGTACGCAATCATCATGTAGAAGATGCCGGACATGATCATGAGGAAGATCAATACGAAGGGCATGATCATGAATATGAAGATGCCGGAGCAGACGACGATGGAGGCTGGGTGCAGGACCCTCATATTCAAGAGTTGCTTCTCAAGTAGACGGATAACGCAAGAGCTGCCGCCCGAGAGAAAGCCAAGCTGGATCAACTGGAGATAGACGCGGTTACTCCATTGTATGAAGGATGCAGGCCCGAGGATACCCGCCTGAAAGTAACGCTCATGGCTCTGGAGATGAAGGTAAAACACAAAATCACCGACGCATGCTTCGACGAGATCATGTCATTCTGGCACGAACGTCTTCCCAAGGGGAACAAGGGCCCGACCAGTTTCGAGGAGAAGAAGCGAGAAGATGACGCAAATGATCCGGAGATAAATAAAAAAGACAAGATGCTGAGTCACCCTAAGGATGCGAGCCAGTGGCAAGCGTTGAACTTCGAACACCCAGAATTTGGGGACGATCCAAGGAACATCATGCTGGGCGCGAGCACCGATGGAGTCAATCCGTTTGGCAGCCAGAGAAGCACACATAGCACCTGGCCTGTGTTTGTGTGGATGCACAACCTTCCCCCCTGGATGTGCATGAAGAGGAAGTACATTCACATGAGTATGCTAATTGAAGGGCCGAAACAACCAGGGAACGACATCAATCTGTATCTGGGGCTGCTGAAAGAGGAGCTAGACATGCTATGGGAAACGCCAGCCAATACATGGGACGCCGCAGCGAAACAATATTTCCCTATGAGAGCCGCACTACTCACGATGGTGCACGACTTTCTCGGTTACGGATATGTCGCGGGGCAGGTGGTCCACGGATTTAGTGCATGCGTCAGGTGCATGGATGACACAACGTATCGCCAGCTAGATAGAGATCCCGGGTCTTCGAAAATCGTGTTCATGGGACATCAAAGGTGGCTTCGCGACGATGACGCATGGAGAAAATGCAAGGATCTGTCTGATGGTGAAACTGAACCCCGAAGACCCCCACGTACGAGGAGCGGCGAGGAAATAGACGAGGTGTTGAAAAATTGGAAAGAGTGCCCACCGCCGGGAAAGAAGCAAAAGGCGCCAGAGCCACTGCTGAAGGTATGGAAAATGAGGTCTGTTTTCTGGGACTTGCCGTACTGGAAGATCCTCCGTGTGCCTCACAGCCTTGATGTCATGCATATCACGAAGAACGTGTGCGAGAGTCTGCTTGGTACCCTGCTCAACATGCCAGAGAGGACCAAAGATGGGCCGAAAGCAAGGGCAGACTTGCAATCAATGGGCATCAGGGAGGAGCTTCACGCAAAACGCCCTAATGATGATGATGATGATGAGGCAAAGGACACGGAAAGTCGTCGCAACAAAGGCAAAAAGGCCAAGAAGATCGAATATGAATGCCCTCCCACGTGCTTCACTCTAAGCCAGAAGGAGATCAAGCAGTTTTTCACCTCCCTCATAGGAGTAAAACTTCCTTACGGTTACGCGGGGAAGATAAGCAGATACCTAGACTCAGTGAAGCAGAAGTTTAGTGGGATGAAGTCTCATGACTGTCACGTGCTGATGACGCAGATACTTCCAGTTGCAATCCATGGGATCATGGACACGCACGTCCGTGAAATGCTATTTGGCCTATGCAACTTTCTCGACGTCATCTCTTGGAAGTTGGTTGGTGTGAAGCAACTCAGAAGGCTACAGGAAGAGATCGTGGTGATACTATGCGAGCTTGAGATGTACTTCCCGCCCGCATTCTTCGACGTTATGGTGCATCTGCTGGTACATATCATGGAGGATATCATCCAACTCGGGCCGACGTTCCTGCATAGCATGATACCGTTCGAAAGGATGAATGGTGTAATTAAAGGATACGTTCGCAACAGGGCACGTCCAGATGGAAACATAGCCAAGGGATTTCTGACCAAAGAGTGCATCTCCTTCTGCACGAATTATCTAGGCATCGAGAACCCCATTCGTCTGCCCATCAACAGGCACCTCGGTAGGCTTGCTGGATGGGGTCACCGCAAGGGTCGCCGCGAAATGCATGTCGACTTCAAGGGTCGACTCGCCGACTTTGAAAGAGCAAACCTAGTCGCGCTACAACACATAGACGTGGTCAATCCTTGGGTGGTAGAGCACAAAACCTTTATTGAGAAGATGTACAATGACCGAGGCCAACAGAGGATGGATGGAGATATAATCAAAGAGCACAACTCATGTTTCACGCGTTGGTTCAAGGACAGGCTTCTGTCGTACCCTTTACATGAGGATTCTTCCGCGGAACAAAAACTCATATTCGCCTTGTTATAGGGCGCCGAGCATAACCTGATGACCTATGAGGCGTATGATATCAACGGCTACACATTCTACACCGAGGAAAAGGACATGAAGAGCGATTATCAGAATTCCGGGGTAATGATGGAATCCTACACCCGTAACGACAAGGACAGATACTACGGAAGGATCGAGGAGATCTGGGAGCTAAGCTACGCTGCAGAGAAGGTCCCGATGTTCCGTGTTAGATGGGCCAAGAGCGTCCTAAAAGAAGATTGGTATTTCACCACCATGGTTATACCCGAAGCCAAAACCAAGACCGCGGGCGCAAACGTCACCGCAAAAAATGAGCCATGGGTACTGGCTTGCCAAGTGGACCAATGCTTCTTCATTACCGACCCGTCAAAGCCCAGTCGTGTTGTCATGAGGAGAGGCAAAAGGAACATCATCGGAATGGATGGAGTCGCCAATGAGAAGGACTTCGACAAGTACGGCGACCCGAAGATGGAAGATGACGACAACGATGAAGTACCATACACCACAAGAAGAAGCAGGACCACCCTACCTAAAGGATGTTCGTTCAAGAGAAGAACTCAAGGGGTTCCGGGGCTAAATTATTCAACCGCGAGAAAGAAGGGCAAGAAGATTGTGAAAATATAGCAAAGATAGAATCACGACATGTCGGCCGTGTGTGTGTGTCAATGGCAAGCTCAATCTTTGATGACTGTTATTCCATGTCACTTGATTTCAACACTGTGTATCTTGTTGGATTTCCATCACCATCTCCCAATGGGTGTATTCTTGTTCAAAATTCGTTGCCACACTGTGTATCTATGCATCCCCTTCATTCTAATATATCGACACACAATGCTTTTGCATGTGTGCAAAAAACCCTACTCTTTTTAACTAAGTAGCACCTGACCATAAGGATTCTACATGTGGTTCCTACGCAATAGATAACTTTGTATCATAGTGAACCAACTACACAACAACCACCAACATACACACTTTGTATCATACCATGTCATATAATTCTAAATTATTACATGCAAACTAAAATCCAAAAAATAAAAGTAATGGCGCACTAGGAGGAGGTGCGCCATTGCTATCACTGTTTCTATGGCGCACCGCTGAAAGGTGCGCCATTGATATACCAATAAAAAATGTTAGTAATGGCACACCAGGAGAAGGTGCGCCATTGCTATCACTGTTTTTATGGCGCACCCCTAAAAGGTGTGCCATTGCTAACCCTCCCCCCACTACGGCCTTCCCTCCCTCCCCTCCCGCCTCCCGCCTTCCCCTTCTTTCACAACCGGCCACCCCCGCTTCAATGTCGCCTGCGTCTCCCACCCCCGCTCCGCCGTCGCCTATGTTTTTGTCGCCGGATCCCCCGCCGCCGCCTGCCCGTGGCCGCCTCGCCATCGTCCCTCCTCTCCGCGTCACTATCGTCCCTCCTCGCCGCGTAGCCATCGTCCCTCCTCGCTGCCTCGCCATCGTCCCTCCTCGCCGCGTCACCATCGTCCCTCCTCGCCGCGTCGCCATCGTCCCTCCTCACCGCGTTGCCATCGTCCCTCCTTGCTGCGAGTGCTGCACAATCGCAATCGGCAGGTGCTATTTAAAGGGCCAACAACATCAAATTTTCTCCCAGTAGCTATTTGCGTTTTCTTGTTGTCTAGGTGGGCAAGTGATACCCTATTATGTTTCCTTTTTCTTACATGTAGATTCCTTGTATGACAACTTGACAGGACAAAACAGAGAACCTGTGTTCAGCATTGTACCTGAATTAGAAGTAGGGAGTCTGAATTCTGCTCTCTTGAGAATAATGTGGGATGTTGTAATAGTTTATTTTAAATTTGGAACCAGGGAAACATTGTGGCCGTATATTATCAAAATTGGAGTAACTAGGATTTAACTAGCTAAGAAACTTGGCTTATTTCCATGTGCACTTCACACTGATTATAAAATTATAATCATCATAGAACTAGAAACTATTTACACACAGAAAACTAAAAAGGATACATGAACTATCCATTAATTTCAGGCATTAAGTTTCTGGAATTATATAGGCTGTAATTTTTAAATGCAATCGTTAACTAACTAGGGAATGATCTAATTTGGATTTAGTAGTATTCTTGCTGTCAATCCTCACTCGTTAGGTATCATCATTAGGCTAATTGACAGTTGCTTACAAAGTTACAAGTCTTGTCCGAAGATGATTATAATTTCTTCCTATTGTGAACATTTTCTCGGAGGTGCTAATAGCTGCTGATTAAAATTGTCTTGCGATTCCTAAGCACATGGGGATGCTAATAGCTGCTTGAGACTGAAGCTCATTCAAAATATCACACATCTGCTTGTATTCCTTTTTATGTAACTTTATATAGAAGTGGTTTAAGTCATGGGAAGTTAATAGCCGAAAGTGATTCTAGATATCTCCCGTGGGTTTGCATAAGTAACCTCCTATCAGATCCGATAATGTATTAGGATCAGACCCCCTCTTTGCTGGTTGCCAATCCAAGGGTTTGCAAAGCATCGGAAGATTTAGTTTGATAGGGAGCAGATTTATGTTCAAATTGCACATAACATAACAAGAATTCTCTATATACCCTTGACCATTCTTAAGAACCAGCATTGTGGTCGTGAGTCTGTAGTAGAAGACTAGAAATATAATTGCAGATTGGTCATTTTTGTCCAAATTTAAGCATTATGGTCATTTTTGTCCAAATTTAATTGTTATTTGTAATGTTATTTGCAAACTGTTGTAATAGGAAGAAGAACAGACATAATATCAATAATCTCACTACATGACCTCCCACCTTTTGGGAAGCTACCAAACCTCAAGGGCCACTATTTGAAGAAAATTTCTGGAATGCTCCAGTTTGGGCCTATATGTTGCTTGTGCCTATATGTAGGCCTTTTTTGTGCAGGGACAAATAGTTACCCCTTTCTCCTGAAATGTTGATTAATTTCTGTTTCGGTTGAGAATGGGGCACTCCAAGGTCAAGAAAATTAGCAAAGGTCATGCCCAATTTTCTTGACCTAGAAGGTGCCCGATTCTCAACCGAAACAAAAATTAATCAACATTTTGCATGTTTTATTCTCAGTTTTCCTCTAAATCTGAGAAGAATAGATACTACCCTGATCTCATCCAATAACTCTAGTAGCCTTTTTTCCTATTTAGAGCGAACATGGCCGACAACGATGAGGCCGGCGGTTCGGCAAGCCATTCTGGGAGCTGTCCCAGGAGATGGAGGAAGAACCTCACCGCTATGAGGACGCCACGGAAGACACCGATCCCGACTACACAACCCCTAGTGGCGTCGGGGATGACACCACTGATGGTGCCGCCAGGGATGCCACCACTGATGATGGCAGCGAACGCACAGATGGTAGCTGACCGAAGAGGCAACGGAAGGACCGGCGCTCGAACGTGCTCGGCACCGTCAAGGAGGAATTTACTGAAGTGTCCTCCAGTGGGCATCCAACCACGCCCAAAGAATTAGTCTGTGGGTACGCGGGACAACTCGGGTGTATTCTCCGGAGCACCGTCTCCATCAACACCAAGAACCTAAGGCATCCTGACCGAGGGAATTTGTGCAACCTCCTCTTCACGAAGCTGCATGAACGATACAAGTTCCCCGGTGACTTCGCAAACACACGCCTCTCAGGGGAAAAAGTGAACAGTGCCGCCCTCACGAAGATGAGCACGGCCCTGGCTACTTGGAGAGTCGCGGTGAAGATAAGGATTCTAAGTGGTGATAGTTATGAGAAGATCAAGGCGAAAAATCCTTCGATCAACAAAGAGGACTACTTGGAGTTCAAGATCAAGTGCGAGAGCAACGCATCCGCGGAATCAAGTCAGTGGGGGGAAGATATGTGGGACTTGAACTTAGGGGTCCACAAACTCGGTCCCGGCGGTTACAGAGTGGCGGAATCTAAATGGGACAAGGAGGACGCGGAGCGTGCCGTGCAAGGCCTACCGCCCCTCTTCTATAAACACCATGGAAAGCAAACCAGGAACTATGTCAGGGCCCAGTACAAGGTGGACCCGGTAACAGGGGAGTTTACCACGGATCCGAAGGTGAAGGAGCTTGAGCGTGTTCTGGTAAGGAATACACCCCCGCATAATTACCTCCATATGGTTGCATTCTAATTAATGAAGCCACATTTCTAAATGGTTCACGTTCCTTCCGCAGGAAACTGAAAGCAGTAGCATGGGGTCTCAGAGCTCCCCGCTTGCTGCCCCTTGGGACACCTCTTTAAATAGGGTGTTGAATGTTCTAAAACAAAATGATAAGTTCGGTAAGCCGTCGTCAGCTGGTCGTGTGGCCGGCGAAGGCTTCTCCACGAAATGGTTGGAATACTATAAGGCTAGGCGAAAGGAGAGAAAGACCAGCTTGGAAAGCCAGGAGCCCGAGGTTAAAGAACTCAAGGCACAAGTGGCGCGGATTCCGGAGATAGTCCAAGAGCAAGTGCAAGACCAACTAGGAGCAACGATCACCACCATTATGCCTTCCTTGCTTGAGGGGCTGCGAGGGTGGATTGCGGGCCGCCAAACAGGGGCCGCCCTCGATTCCCAGCTTCCCGGGCAGCAACTCGCACAACACGCCGGCAATGGTGTCTCTGGCGGAGGCGACATTGGTGTCTCCAGCGGAGGCGGCATTGGTGTCTCCGTCGGTGCCGGTATTGGACCTTAATGCACCCGGGTGTGGGAAGAATACGCCGGCCGGCACCTCGGCAGCAAGCGGCCCCTCCGTCACTTGCAAGCGGCCCCTCCGTCACGGTAACTAAGCCTCAGCCGATGACTACTTCATCTCCTTGCCTTTGACTGGGCATCCCTAACGCCCTACATGTTTTCGCAGGGCGCCGCCAACGTTCCATGCACTCTCTTGCACTTCATGGACGGCGAGTTGATCGATGTCGCCAAGGCCAAAATTGTTAAACCGGGCAACTGTGTGTTCCACGGTAATCCGATGCCACCCACCGTGTATAGGGTTCAACTGGTTCGGGTGTTGTGGGGCTGCAACGACTTGTTACCTCCGTATTGACCCCCTGGAGCCTACGAAGATGATGTGATGACCCTCAGCGCCTGCTTAAACTGGTCCATGCTTTGGCCGAAGAGCCAGATTCATTTGGGGGCGGGGGACACCACCCCACAGACAACACCGCCAGTCGTGCCGGCGCCAAGCCATGGCAAGACTGCCGCAACGCTACCGCCGTCAGCTAATCCGGACATGCATATGGCACAGGATCCGGATGATGATGACGGTAAAATTTCCAACGTCGATAAGTACATCAACGAAGATGGGTACGGTGATGAATTCTTGGGGCCTCCTTCTCAACAACCCAACCCTGCAAAAGATGATCGGGATCTAGCTGGTACCACGGAGAAACCCAATTGCAACAGGCGTCGTCTGTTCAGTTCTCAAGAGACGCCTCTAGCTGCCGCCTTCACCGAGACTCGCCGAGGTGCGAAATATTACCAGCCCCAACACACCCAAGAAGGTGGTCTCTGAGCAAAACTCGATCCCATTACAGCAGAAGAAGCAGAAGGTGCGAAAAGAAAAAATAACAAGGGTGCGAGCCAGCCGGCACCGAGTACGATCTGTGCTCAGGACGGGCCACCAATACCTAAGGATATCTCGAGGAGGGTGCATGTGGCGGGTAGGCCGATGCTACCAACTAATCTTCTCAATGCTGCAACCGGTGCTATGCGGAGTTTGCATGACAGTGTTCTTACTATGGAGAAGCAATGAATCACCGAGAATAATGTGGCATACCCGGTTTTCGTGGCCAAGGTGCCAGAGGGCAAGGGCTTTGTCGAGAGCACCGTCGGGCGTATGATCGTCATGCGGTTTGATGACATCTTCGCTATGTTTAACCTTTATCCACTGCACTACACCTTCGTTTGGCTATTTTCGCTCAGTATGGAGATGTGGATCATTAGAGACAAGACCCCGGACATCATGATAGTCGACCCCTTCTACATGCGTGCCAAGATCTTGGGCAGCGCTGGGGACTGGCAAGTCGCGAGTTCATACCTCGAAGGCGTCATTCTGGCGAACCCAGATAAGGATAGCTTCCTCGTGCCTTAGTTTCCCGAGTAAGTCATCCCCTCACCGCCCCGTAACATATGATTTCTTAGATTCCGATCGTTCTTTTTTTCTAACATTCCGTGTTTTGTGTAGTGACACACATTGCACACTCATCCTCTTAAGCCCAAAATATTCCATGGCCACATATTTCGACTCGGACCATCAGTCAAAGAAAGACTACACAAATATCAAGAAAGTTCTTGATGATGCTCTCCCTGGCTACGCCAAATTTGGAGGCACCTTCAAGAGGCCAATTTATAGGTACGGTAAGCACGTGTTCACCCACTTAACGATGTTCCCCTGCGTCAAGCAGCTGCCTGGCAGTCAGAAGGATGCCTACTACGCCCTCCATCACATGCGGGTGATTGTACGGGACCTTCATCACCTTATGGTACCAAGTAATCTCAAAGATTGGGCCGCACGCTTGTCGGAAATCCAGGACGCGAACATTAGACAAGAATTCTTTCGCATCCAGTCGGATATTGCAGAAATCATCTCTCAAGATGTCCTTCGTACCTCGGGGCAGTTCTACCTCAAATATCAACCATCCAACAGTAAAATAGAAACAACGCTACAAATGCAGGCTGACAACGACCGCACATTCATGACTATCACGAAAGACGGCAGCTTCATCCACGCTTCGGTCCCTGAGCCGAGTCGAAAGTATTAATGCTATGTAGTTCTGGAAGAAGAGTTTAGCTCATGTTGTAATTAAACTTTAATGAACTTGTATGTCTCTTTAGTTTGGACAGTCATTCAACTTATATGTAATCTATGCTATTTATTAGTAGGACCATGAATCGTGTTATTAATGTGTTGTTTTTCTCTTCCAATCCTTTTGTTGCATACTTATATATTGCTTATATATTATTTGTGAATTGCTACTAACGTTTTGTTTGTCTAGTGCATAGAGATGTCATCGTATGTCGTGTGCAAGGGTAAGGTTCCCGGAGTCTACGACGACTGGGAGGAGTGTCGGAGACAAGTTCACCATTTTAGCGGTAACAGTTACAAAGGGTACACCACTAGGGCGGAGGCAGAAGCTAGATACGCGTGCTATCTAGCGGGAGAGAGGAGGGAGCGGAGGAGGAACCGGATGAAGACCAGTTTCATCGCGATGATGCTCATCGTGACCGCAACTCTCTTCTATGTGATGGTAGTTTAGATGATCGATATCGACTTTGTAATGTGACAATAAACTCGGCTAATATGATGAACTTTGCTAATGTCTCGAGACCTAAACTTGGCTAATGTTTGAACTTCGTTCGCTATTTCAAATTTGGAGACTAATATGATGAATTCTATTGTGTGATGTTTATATTATGTGCTATAACGTATTTTGTAACCTGTGCAAATACCTGAAAAGCAAAAAATAATAATTCCTAATATTCATAGTAGTGGCGCACCATATTGAGCATTAGTGGCGCACCAGGGCCAAATACCAGTGGCGCATTATGGGGCATAGTAATGGCGCACCTGGGGGCATAGGTGGAGGCAAATATGGCCCCCTAGGAGGCATATTAATGGCGCACTGTTGGACATAGTAATGGCACACTCTGTGGTGCGCCACTATTATCTGGGATACTAATGGCGCACCAGAGGTGCGCCATTACTATTTGTTACTAGTGGCATGTTAATAGTGGCACACCCATAGTGTGCCATTAATATTAAAAACGGGTGCGCCACTAACAGCCTATTTTGTAGTAGTGCGTCTTCAGTAGCCTTCAGCTTAATGGATTCCTCAGGAGATTGTTCATCTAACACAGAAGGCAGGTGCTCTCTTTGCGAGCCATCAGTTTCATCGAACCGCACATCTATAGCTTCAACAACCTTGTGGTGGTAAGTGTTGAAGACTCTGTAGGTGTGCGAATCCTTTTCATAACCAAGCATAAAACATTCATGTTCTTTCGGTGCAAATTTAGAACTTTGGTGAGGATCTCTAATCCAGCATTTTGCACCGGAGACTTTGAGATAACTTACATTGGGTTTCTTGCCAGTCATAAGTTCATATGAAGTCTTCTTGAAGAATTTGTGAAGATATACCCTGTGATGATGTGGCATGTAGTATCAATTGCCTCAGGCCAGAAGCGACCAGGAGTCTTGAATTCATCAACCATGGTGCGAGCCATCTCAACAAGAGTCATGTTCTTGCGCTCCACGACGCCGTTCTGCTGAGGAGTATAAAGGGAAGATAACTCATGAGTAATACCAAGTTCATCAAGATATTCATCAAGACTGGTGTTCTTGAACTCAGTCCCATTATCACTCCTAATATGCTTGATCTTGACGCCGAAGTTCGTGGAGGCCCTTGAAGCAAATCGTTTGAAGACATCTTGCACTTCATGCTTGTACAGAATAATATGCACCTAAGTGTAACGAGAGTAATCATCAACAATGAGAAATCCATACAAACTTGAAGAATTTTTTAGTGTGGACTAATGAGTGTGGCCAAAGAGATCCATGTGAAGCAATTCAAAGGGTCGAGTCATGGTCATGATTGTCTTCGAGGGATGCTTAGATTTGGTCATCTTCCCACACTCACATGCACCACAAAGGTGGTCCTTGAGGAATTTGACACCTTCAATGCCAATGACGTGCTTTTCTTCATGAGCGTGTGCAAGTTCCTCATACCAGCATGTCCAAGTTGTCGATGCCACAGCCAGCCTTCTGAGGACTTTGCAAGTAGGCATGTGGCAGGCTAAGGACCTGTAGAGAAATCAACAATATACAAGTCTCCTCTCCTAAAGCCTTCGAAGACTTTGGAATTGTCGGATTCCATAATGACAACACAACGATATTTTCCAAATACGACAACCATATCAAGATCACAAAGCATTGAGATAGACATAAGGTTGAACCCGAGGGATTCGACAAGCATCACCTTATCCATGGTTCGGTCCTTTGAGATTGCAACCTTACCTAGTCCCAATACCTTGCTTTTTCCTTTGTCTGCGTAGGTGATTGCTTCAGATGAGATGTAGCAAGTGGCAAATTCATTAGTAGATTCTTGTCACCAGTCATGTGGTTTGTGCATCCACTATCAAGCACCCACTCAATAGCTTTTGGAGGTTCATCCTGCAGATGAATTAGTACAACTTACGAACTCATATGCTTCAGAGTGAAGAATATGACATCAATTTCATCAGACAGAATTTCATCACACAAGATAGTAAGCAAGTAGTGTGAGGACGTGAGAAATGAGGAATTCATTTCTACATGGTTAGCTTGCGTCCTTTCAAGCATTTCCTCCGGTCTCCAGCAAGTTTATTAGATGTTCAAGTTCATCTGGAGACCTGACCCTGCATAAGAGATTAGTTCAATTTCTTCACCACCCACATCTGGAGGGGTGGTAAAGAGTTCATCATTCTGCGAGCACCATATGAGAAGGGAGGCATTAAAGCAAGTGCGCTTCGTTTCACAAGACGAGGGTTAGAGTACTCATATGAATAAGCAGAGAAATTCTTCGAGGACTTATGAACATAATGATTTGAAGAATAATGCACATATTCAGAACTCTTAGATTTTCCCTGCGAAACAGATGTATTAGCACCAGAATGATATTTTTGACCATTTGAGGAATTTGGTCCAAGTGAAGACTTTGGTCCATATGAGGAATTTGATCTGGGGTTCCTGTTCTTCATGAGTGGTGTCGTGAGGACATTCACTTGAACATTTTGTAGGTAGCTCTTGTGAACCTAGATTTTCTTCATAGGAGAACCGTTCCTATAGTTAGTTTCAACAAATCTAGCAAATATTTCACCTTTCTAATTTTTGAAGAATTTGTAGTTGGAGTCAAGTTACTCATTAGAGGAATATGAAGTTTCACAAGTAAAGCCAGATAAAGTGGATGGCTCTACAGGAGGTCCTTTTGCAGCAACCCATGAAGTTTTGGGGGTACTGCTCACGTGTCTAGTAGGATCCATCAGCATTGAGTTTCCTCTCAAAGGCAATACCCTCTTTCCTAGGGTTCCTGTTCAGAATCTGCTTTTTGAGGACATCGCAAAGGGTTTGATGTCCTTTGAGACTTTTGTACATGCCTGTCACATACAATTCCTTCAACCCTGCATTGTCGTTAGTGATACTTGTGCTATCCTCAGATGAGGAATTTGAGACCACTGGAATAGTTGAAGAATTTGCAGCAATAGAAGCATTTGAACATTCAGGTGAAGAATTAGCAAATTCACGTTTGATGCATTTCAAACAAGGTGGAACAAATTCTTCCTGAGTGGTATTGATCTGTTGAGCCAGTAAGGAATTGTTTTCCCTTTGGAGATCCTCATGTGACACCCTTAGTTTCTCAAGATCTTGCTTTCTTTGAAGAAATTCATAAGAAAGCTTCTCATGATCGGCTAAGAGAGCATTATGATGACTCTGAAGGTTATCATACTTTGTCTGGAGACTTTTGAGATCGTCAAATAGAATTTTAGTCCGATCCACTCCCTCATTCAAAAGATCATCGCTTTTGTCTAGCATTTTCTGAAGCTTTTCAAGAGCACTTTGTTGGTTAGTGGCAAGTTTAACAAGTTTAGCGTAGCTAGGTTTCACATATTCATCAGATTCACCTTCACATGATTAAGATGAGGAATGATGTTTGTGTACCTTTGAGCCTTTTGCCATGAAGCAATGGGGGGAGCGTAATCATCATTGCTGAGTCAGAGTCATTGGAGTAGTCATTTTCTTCATCGTTGAAGATGGACTTGCTGACAAAAGCAGTGGCAAGAGCAAGGCTTGCAACACCAGATTCTGATTGCACCTCAGATTCTTCCTCTTCTTCATATTCTTCAGAATCCATTTCCTTGCCAACGAATGCTCGAGCCTTTTTGGAACCATTCTTCTTGTGCTTTGAGGACTTTGAAGATGAGGAGTTTGAAGATTTCTTATTTTTCTTCGAGTCATCGGAACTATCATCCTTGTATTTCTTCTTCTTCTTCGAATGTTTTTCCCGGAGAGGACAATCAGAGATTAAGTGACCAGGTTTCTTGCAACGGTGACAGGTTCTTTTCTTGTAGTCATCTGAGGAATCTGATTTCCTCAAACCACTCTTTGATGACTTTCCAAATCTACCTCTCCTTGAGAACTTATGGAATGTCCTCATGAGCACCGCTAGCTCCAGACTTAGTTCTTCAGGATCACCAAGGCTACTGTCAGAATCTTCGTCTTCGGATGAGGAATTTTCTTTTGCCCTCAGAGCATGAGATCTTCCATAGCTTGGCCCATAGAGGTCTCTCTTCTCAACTTGTTGGAATTCAAGAGTATTGAGTCTCTCAAGAATATCAGCAGGATCAAGTGACTTGTAGTCTCCACGTTCTTGAATCCTCAAAGCCAGAGTATCGAATGAGGAATCAAGAGATCTTAGCAGTTTGTTCACCACTTCATGGTCGATGATATCAGTGGCACCCAGTGCTTAAAGCTCATTGGAGATATCAGTAAGACGAAAAAAAGTTTGCTGAACATTTTCAATGTCAAGTCTCTTGAAGCGGTTGAAGAGATTGCGAAGAACATCAACACGAGAGTCACGTTGAGTGGAAACACCTTCGTTGACTTTGGACAACCTATCCCAGATAAGCTTAGCAGACTCGAAAGCACTCACTTTGCCATACTGACCTTTGCTCAAATGGCCACAGATGATATTGTTTGCTTGAGAATTGAGTTTCTTGAATTTCTTCACATCAGCAACATTGATTGTGGGAGTAATAGAGGGAACACCATTTTCCACAACATACCAGAGATTGTTGTCAATAGCTTCAAGATGCATGCTCATCTTGTTCATCCAGTATGGGTAGTCCATCCCATCGAAGGTAGGACATCCCGCGGAAACCCTGATCATACTTGCAGTCGACATAACTAGAACTCCAGGTGGCTAAACCAAAATCACACAGAACAAGGCATTACCTTGCTCTGATACCAATTGAAAGTGTGTTATATCGACTAGAGGGGGTGAATAGGCGATTTTTACAAATTCATCACCTCAGGAATTTCAAGTTGAGGAATTTGAAATGTGATGAATAACTAGCAACGGAATAAGTACTCAAGTGCATGAGGAACATAGCAACAGCACAGTCATCATGATGAAATGAAACATGCACAGATTACAAGTAGCGTGATACAGGATAAGCAGGTGAGGAACAAGGTAACTTTAAGAATTTGAGGTGAGGAAATTGTGAAAGTCTTTAGTCAAATTCTTAAAATAGTAACAATCAATTTCATCAACAAGTATACGAGGAATAGAGGGGTTGAGGAAATTGAACCACGTAGCTCGACAAAGACAATGGTTTGATGACCCAGTTCCAACTGCAGTGACAGTCGTACGTCTGGTTTGGAGTGGCCTGGTATTTAAACTAGAGGACACACAGTCCTTACCGTATTCTCCTTAAGCTAAGGTCACATAGTCCTCGCCCAACATTCGTGGTAAGTTTTCAGGGTAGACTTCCAAAACCCTCACAAACTGGTCACCTGGCGATCCACAATTGACTGTTGGATGCTTTAGACCAAAGTCACTCCATGATCCCCAATTGACTGCAGGATGCACTAGACCATGACGCCTAACCGTCTGGAGGATACACAATCCTCAAAGGTAACAAGCATCGGTTCCACACAGGAATTTCTTCAGTGATGCTCAATCACTTTGGGTTTGGTGGTTAGGTTGTGGGTTTTTCCTCACTGATGATTTTCTCTGAAAGTCCTCGAAGGATGGCTTGCTCTCAAATGACAAGTGTTAGTTTTCTCCCGGAGCAGCCAACCAACTAGTGGTTGTGGGTGGTGGCTATTTATAGCCAGGGTGCAACCTGACATGATAAGACATAAATGCCCCCAATGATATGACCGTTATGTGGGTATTATGATTGGGGACAGTTGGCGCTAAGCACAACAACGGTCAGAATTTCAAAATATGAAAGTCCTCCGACATACCATGTTCCTCACTTGTAGGCAATTCGCACTCGTGAAATCCTAACTCCTCAGTCAGATCAATTTCATCAGAGACCAGAAGAACATCGTCTCTGTCACTGAAGAACTTGCCTACACTGCAAGAGATTTCCAAAGGCTTCACTCGAAGGATTGGATAGCTTGAGAATTTTGGAGTTGAGCATCAGTTGGAAATTTTCTTTAGTATTACCTCGGCCCCCTTTAATAGTACGGTGTTTCCTATGACTCAAATAAAGCAAATGAAACTACGAAAACAAAAGTCTTCACGCTTCATAGTCCTCGTCCATATCTTCAAGGTCACACCAACTTCTTCTATTTCAAAGTCTTTAGGGAAGACCAAAGTCTTCAAAAAAAGTCTTCACCAAAGTCTTCAGTTGAAGACATACATTTTTAGGGGTTGATAATCTCCGAATATATCAAACTCCTCATCGACTTATAGAGCATGTGTACACTCACAAACACATTAGTACCTTAACCTATAAGTCTTCAATGCACCAAAATCACTAAGGGGCACTAGATGCACTAACACATGCCCTTGCTGAGTCATATGGATTGGGTCCTGTGAAGAAAATGTGCTCATTGAAGAAATTTCTTTTGAGGAATTTGGGGAGATTTGATCCTTTGAATGGAATCCTTGGCTTCGGCTAAAGGTTTGGCTTGAAACGGCCCACAATCTCCTTAGGCATAGCAGGAATTTCTTCAGTCTGAGGATTTTGAGCAGCAGTTTCCTTAGTGACAGTTGGAGCGGCAATGTCATCAGTTGATCCAGCTGGAATTTCTTTAGTGGCTGTTGCAGCCAAGTCATCAGATCATTCGTGAATTTCTTCAGTCTGGGCTGGGGATTGAGGAATCTGTGACAAAGGGGTGATCATTGGGGAATTTGGGTGAGCAGCTTCACAATATTCATCATTGATGACAGGTGTTGTATTGCCAATGTCCACATCCTCATCAATTTCTTCAACGTCGGCCTCTTTAGCAATAAACTGAGGCGGGGGTGATGATACCAGTGGAGTTGGAGCATTTTCTTCGACTTCAATTTCTTCATCAATCTGCTCTGTCGAAGCAGCAGCATGATCTTCTTCATCTTCATAATTTGGGATGACATAGTCAACACCAAATGGAACTATCTCATAGGCAGGTGCTGAGTAAATTGGGGTAGCATCAATGGGTTCAATTGAAGAACTTTGCAAAGTCTTCAACTTCTTCACGACTGAGGAATCTGAAGCTGATGCTTTTCTCTTCACTGTCTTATCCTCAACATCCTTAGTTTCTTCTGACACGACTGATGGAGTCATCCTAGTGGGTTCAATTTCATCAGGTGCAGCTATTTCTTCAGCATTGTCATCAGAAGTGGGTTTGGCTTCCCTGGTATTTTCTGCAGGCGCAACAATGGTGGTTGCCCTGACAGGTTCTTCAGCAGTCTGAACTTCATCAGGTGTGCTTGCAGTTTCTTTAGTAGGCTGAGCAGATTCATCAGCCTGAGGAATTTTTGGTTGTGATCGAGCTGCAACCCTTGTGTCGTGATCATTTATTACTTTATCAGCTATATTGACGAAGCGAACCTTGGCGCCTCGCCAATTAGCATAGTATCTGTTGAATTCCTCACTAAGCTTTTTTATCTCAAACAACATCTTTACAAGTTCCTCAGGAGAAAGCTTCAGAACATTGTTCTTCAAGAAATGTTCTTTCTTGTACTGAGCCTTCTTAGTTTGTCTGGCCTTCTCATACTTCCATTTTTCTTCAGCTATGAAAGCAGTGAGGACATGATCAGGACCAGGAGGCAACTTCAAGTCATTAATTGGCATTTTTGGATCCTTGTGCTAGATATCAATGAAGTTCAGCACCATTTTTGGATCAAGTAACAGAGGAATTTGAGTGCCCTTTGCTTGAGCCACTCGTTCTTGCTTGTTTCCGATGATTGCCTCAAGTTCCTTATCATCAGCTTCATCTGAGGAATCTGATGGTATTGTGAACGCTACCTTCTTGGGTTGAGGACTTGGTTGAATGCCTCGTCCAGTAGCTGCTTTCATTTTCATCAAAGAAGGACTGGTTGAGGACTGTGCTTGGGCAGACGAACTTGCAGAAACCCCTGAAGCAATTGAAAATCCCTTGGTCCTTTCACATGTTGCAAGGTGCACTAGCGTTGAGGATTTTGTGGCAGTGGATGATGATTGAGCGGCTACAGAGCCCATAGCTGAGGCCTTTGAAGACTTAGCCTGAGGAATCTGCTATGAAGATTTTAAAGTTAAGGACTTTGTCTTCTCAACAGACTTCTTCACAGTGATTTTCTTCGAATCACTTGCAGAGGCTCCGGCAGAGGCAGCAGTAGCAGAGTCTTCACTGAATTTCCTCACAGCTTCCTTTGCTTTCTTGGCAAGCTTGGCTTGCTGCTTTTCCCATACATGAGGAAAGTCATTGCCATTCTTGAGACTAGTGGGATTAGCAATTTATTAGGAGCCAAGCGTGGCCTGCTGCAAGGTGGCTTGACTGCAAATTTCATCATATATTTAGGAGTGACATAGTGGCATTCTTTCCACTCCTTTGTCCATCTCCTCTCAATTTTCTGCAAGCATATCTTTCTCTGCTTGGTTGTCTCTTTATCGTGAATTTCTTCATCGGGTGTGCAGTATTCCTCATACCAGTCCTCAGGAATCTCAAAAGCAGTCTGCAAATCAAGCTTCCCACCTTTCTATGGCTTCTTCCCATCTGCCATTTTCTTCGGTTGAGGATTCTGAATTCTTGAAGATTTTGAAGAAGTGCACAGTTTTTCCTCGAGAAACGCTGCAAATGAGTTAAGTTGATGAGAACCTAGTGATTCATCAGCGGACATGTTTGTACCTGTGAACAGAGTATAGGTGCGAGGAATTTGAAGAGGTCATATGTGTTCTCAGAAGTTTTTCAATAAAATCAAGAGTGAGGAATTTGACCATGGGTGTCTTGAGGAATTTCACTAAGTGTTCTTTGTGAGATTCTTGAAGTGATTTAGAATCAATCAAATCAAGTGTATGAACATGTAAGGTGCTTTAGAATGAGATTCTTGAAGAATAAACACCTTTGTGAAGTTTGAGGAAAAATTGAAGATCAAACAATGGTAGTAAAAATAGATTTTATTTACCTTGATGAAGAACACGATGAACTATGAGATGTGATTGAGGAAGTTCGTCAGTCCAGATCTTCCATGCCCTAGCTCGGCAGAGGGAGACAGCTACAGCGGCGGCCGGATGAAGACTTCTGTGGCCGATGTGAGTACGGCGACAGCGAGGTCAAGGCAGTGAAGCTCTTCCACACCGGTGGTGCTGATTTTAGCGGCGGCGCTAGGTCGGAGCTTGGGAGAGAGTAGGAGTGAAGAGTAACCGAGCACAGTGAAAGGGGAGGGGTATTTATAGCGAAGGTGAAAACCAATCCTTCTGAAGATTTTGGACCAGATTGCCCCTGACTTATGCTCTCCATGCAACATGTGTCACCCACGTTCTGAGTAGTGGTGATAGTGGGGGATCGTTGGTTATCCAGTCGTGGGAATCAAAAAGGTTTGAGCGGGAAATGCCGAAAATTTTGATAATGAAAATTTTAAAGTTTCCGTTCGCAAATTCTTCAGTTGTCAAGGACATAGTGAAGACTTTGAACGAGTTTCAAAGTATAACACATATGAAGAATTTGTGAAAAGACTGGGTTGAGTTTAGCATAGAGGGGGAAAGGGTCTGATCACATTCACTTAGATGAAAATCAACTTGAAGAATTAGCAATAAGTGAATGTTGTTGAGGACATTGAAAACTCAAATATAAATGTATATAGTCAATGAAGAACATAAGTTTCATAGTTTGAAGAATTTGAGAACTTGATGAATTCGAAAAGTTGAGGAATTTGCAAACTTGAGGAATTTTAAAATTTGAAGAATTTCCAAAATGAGGAAAAACTCAACTTTGAAGAATTTCAACTATTGTTGGTGGCGTGACCCACCGTATAAGAATGATGACTTCAGACACCGCGTACAATTGTCGTAGGGTTCTGAGAATCAAATTCTTCATTAATTTCTTCACACTTAGAGGGTTATTCTTCATTGATTGAGGAAAAACATTACTTCATGTGTTGCACATCTAAGTCATCAATTTTGCATAAGTGTTAGGATGTGTATCCTTTTTCAAATAACAATCAAAGATTCTAAGATATTTAGCTCACACCGCAACTTGCAAAATCTCTTTTCATCCAACGGCTTTGTGAAGATGTCGGCCAGTTGTTCTTCAGTAGGGATGTGGTCAATGGCGATGTCTCCTTCAGTACATGATCTCGAAGAAAGTGATGACAAATCTGGATGTGCTTGGTCTTGGAATGCTGAACTGGGTTGTAAGCAATCTTGATGGCACTCTCGTGGTCGTAGTAGAGAGGGACATTCTTCAACTTGATGCCATAGTCCTTGAGGATTTGTTTCATACACAGCAACTGAGCGCAACATGAACCAGCAGCAATGTACTCAGCTTCAGTAGTAGATAGTGACACGCAGTTCTGCTTCTTCGAGGACCAACAGACTAAGGATCGTCCAAGGAAATGACATGTGCATGAGGTTGACTTGCAATCCACATGATCTCCAGCATAGTCAGCATCAGAGTATCTGACGAGGTGAAGATTTGAGCCCTTGGGATAACATAATCCAAGCGTTGGTGTGTGAGTTAGTATCGAAGAATATGTTTCACAGCCTTATGGTGTGATTCCTTCGGTGTTGCTTGGAATCGGGCACACATGCAAACACTTAGCATAATATCAGGCTTAGATGCACATAGATACAATAATGATCCAATCATGAAGCGATATACCTTCTGAATGAAATCTCTAGCATTTTCGTCAGTGAAGAGGTGGACTTTTGAAGGCATTTGTGACAGCCCAAGTGATGTCCCTACTATTTATGGCATGTAACCCCCTTTGTATGAATCTTGTGTCATGAGCTATGTTAGGTTTTGCAACTTGTCTCCCAGGTGTTGTTACGCATTCATGCATCATTTCATTCTTCTTGCCATGTTGGTTTTCATGTGTCTTGCTATGATGTGATGGTGGTGAGTGTGTTTGTTATGTGGTGTGTGTGAGGTGTTTGAGTGTGGTCGAATCCTTGTGTGCAAATCCTCCTTCTTCCCCTCTCTTTTCTTTCTTCTATTAAACCCCAACATTTGACTTAATTCCCATGTTATTTAATGATCAAAATTAACTTGCCTTTTGAATTAATTAAAAAATGTTCATCAGGTGGCCCTGTTCCTATTAATAATTTAGAGTGTTGTTCTTTTGTTATTTGGAGTTTGTTTGTTTTGTGATTTAAATAAACACGGGATGGTATTTCCATAAGTATTAAAATTACTTGTTCATTAAATCAACTTAATAATTTTAATAAATAGTGCACATTATTTCCTTTGCACAGATTTTTTTATTTGGCACAAAACCCTTTTCTGCTATTCTGGGATTTATTTTTAGTGTGGCTGATGTTGTTAAATGTAAAACTTCCTGTGTTTTGTTTTTTTAAGAGGGTGTGTGAGTGTGGGTTGTGTGTTCCCGGCCCACTTAGCCCAGCAGGTAGCCGACGGCTACCTGCTCCCGTCCTCCTCCGTCAGTGCGTGAGAGAGAGGGCAGAGTGCAGAGAGAGAGGAGAATGCCATCGTCGTCGTCGTTAGGGGGTCACGGACATCAAGGCAACCCCCCCCCTATTTAAGCGCGCGGATCCCTAGGGTTCTTTCTCCCTCGCCACCGCCGCTCTTCCCCTTCTTCCTCCTCCTTCCTCTCCCTCTTGCTTCTTCTTTATTCTCGGGTTCAGAGAGGTAAGTGGGTTCAGAGAGAGCAGAGATCGACGGGCTCGTCGCCGACGTCGCCTCTGGTGGTGTCCATCGTCGTCAGGATGGTGTGCATCGTCCCAGTGGCATCCACGTTCCATCCCGAGCGCTAGGGGGGTGAGGAGCACCTCCCCGCGGTGCCGCTCCGCCATCCCCGTCGACCGCAAGGGTGCTGCGTGTCGCCGGTGCCTTCTTCCTCTTCTTCTCGTCATCGCCCGTGTCCCCGCATCGCCGAGCTTCCCCTCGGTGAGCAGTCGGTCCCCACTGCCCCCTCTCCTTGCCGTAGATCGTAGAATCGCCGCTGTGGTGCTCGTCGCCGCCGGTTTGAAAAGCTCGAGCTTGAGCTCGCCTCCGGTCCCCCTCATCGCGAGATGAGCCAAGGGATGGGTTCCCCGTGGATCCCCGCTTCGATTCCACCCGTTCGCGCCACCAGAGAACCCCTGTAGTGGCCGACATTGTCGCCGCCGTTTCCTGTCGCCGGTTTCCTATTCTCGCTTCAGTTTCGTCAGTAGTGTGGTGGGCGTGTATAAGTGGGCTAGTTGCCCCTCTCTATCAAGTGTCGTGTTCATTGCCTAGTGGTAGTATGTGCGGGAGGAGACCAGGAGGTCTCGGGTTCAAATCCGAACCTCTCCCCATTTTTGTTTTCTGTTTTTACTTTTTCTTGTTTTTGTTTCCTTGTTACTCCATTGCATTGCATGTATGTGTAGATATATGAACATGAGTAGGGGTTTTTATTTCTGTTGTTGCAGGTGTGTGTGTGTGCCTTTGCACACATACTTGTGTATGTGCATGTGCATATGCACACCTAAGGGTATATACATATGCATGTGTATGTTTGAACCTTGTGTGTGTGGGTGGGTGTGTGATGCACCATGTATGGCACATGTGCCTTGTGCATTGTATATGTGTATGTGTATATGCCTAAGGAATATGTGCATGTGTAGTGGCATGTGTTTATGTATTTATGCATGTATGTCTTGGGTGGTGCTTGTGTATGTGAGAGGTGTAGTGCATGAGTATGCACTTGTGTTTGTGGTCTTGTGTGAGAGAGTAAGTGTGTGTGTGGCCATCTACATATGCAATTCATATATGCATTGAGCATATGTGTATGCTTATGTGTGTGGATGCACACCCACACTCATGAGCTTGAGGGTGTGTGAGAGTGCCATGTGTGTTTGTGTGCTTGTAGTGTCTGTGAGTAGAGGTACATGTGGTGTAGGGGACTAGTGGGCTTTCCCACTTGGCATACCCTTGTTGTTCATGCTTGACATGTATGCCTTGTCATTTCTTTGTCATTCTTATCTAGGGTGCTATCATGATCATGCCATTTAATTGCATTTCCTATCTAGGGTAGTTATGCCATGATTAGAGTGGGTAGTTTGTTACTTGTTGTTGCATTGTGGTTTCACATGGGCATATGAGTATGACCCATGGTTTTCTGGTAGGAAGATCCAATGAACTCATTGGAACTCTCAGATTTCACTTTTGAGCAAGTTCATAAATCTGTCATTTTAGCTGAGATGCCATTTTGTCATTTTTGCTTGAATTAATCCATGCTTGCTTTGGGAGATGTGTCAACTAGGAAGTGCTAGTGTTTTGTATCTAGTATGCCATGGTATTTTTGTTTAATATGAGAACCACCCATATAAGTGGGGAACATGCTGCTAAGTTGCCTACTTATTGTTTCTGTTTCAGCATGCTAAAAACTACCAAGTCTGCGAATCTGTTGTTATTTTTATGCCATGAAGAGTGGGTGGTATCTAGTGATGTGTTTGGATCTAGGATCTACCAGTACAACGTCGAGTTCCAGAATCTAGCTCGTTATGCCAAGCAAGATGTTCCAGATGATAAGGCTATGATCTATTAGTTCAGAGGTGGTCTCAAGGGTGAGCTTCTGCCAGGGCTAGTTCTTCAGGAACCTCGGGAGTTTCATCAGTTCTACAACATGGCTTTGAAGGTTGAAGCAGCTCAGCTCAAGTTGGAGAACTCCAAGAAGCGTTCAAGGGATTCTTCTTCTTCTTCTTCCATCTCTCAGATGGCTCCCAAGCAGCTGAAGTATTGGGCGACAAATCATCTTCCGTTTCGTCCTCCTCAGCAGCAGAAGCAGTTTTGTGGTCGTGGTTCTTCCCACCCACCCAACCCAGGATTCCAGCAGAGACCCCGGGCGTCCAAGGCTGTTCTTGTTCCTCCTCCAGGCAATGTTCGTCCGCTTTCTGAGGTGACTTGTCACAAGTGTGGCCATAAGGGTCACTATGCAAACAAGTGCAACCAGCATTGTCTTCCGCCTCCTCCTCCTGTCAAGCCTCCAGGCAATGCAATGGTGAGCATAATCCCAAGACCGCAAGAGTGAATATGGTGAATGCAGCTGAAGCAGATCAATCCAATGATGTGATTATGGGTAATATCTCAGTAAATGATTTCCCTGCAAAAGTTTTGTTTGATTCGGGAGCATCGCATTCATTCATGTCTAAAGCAATATTTGTCAAGCATGATTTTGATTCTAATTATTTGAGTAAGGCTTTGCATGTTGTTTCGCCCGGCACTCTCATGGGCGCTAACAAGGTGGTTCCGGATGTTTCCATCAAGTTGGGAAATTACTCTTTTCTAGCTTCTCCAATTGTTCTCGGTAATTCCGACATTGATCTCATTTTGGGCATGACCTTCTTGGCTATGAATAAGGCTCATATTGATTGCAAAGCAAAAGAAGTCAAGCTGACTCATCCTTCAGAAGACGTGATTATTTTCGTGGCTCGTGATGACACAATCCATCTCTTTGCTCTAAATGAGAAGGGTGAAATCTCGGCGATTTCTCAAATTCCGGTGGTTTGTGAGTATGAAGATGTCTTTCCAGAAGAATTGCCAGGAATGCCTCCGCACCGGCCAGTCGAGTTCGTGATTGATCTCGAGCCCGGAACTGAATCGGTCTGCAAGCGCCCGTATAAACTTGGCCCCGAAGAGCTGAAAGAGTTGAAGAACCAGCTAGATGAGCAAGAACGTGTGGGTCTGATCAGACCAAGATCTTCCCCGTGGGGTTGTGGAGTTTTGTTTGTCAAGAAGAAAGATGGCACGGATCGTCTTTGTGTTGATTACCGGCCATTAAACAACAAGACAATCAGAAACAAGTACCCACTTCCCAACATCAATGAGTTGTTTGAACAAATGAAAGGTGCCAAGGTTTTCTTGAAGCTTGATCTTCGCATGGGTTATCATCAGATTCGCATGCGCGAAGAAGACATTCCCAAGATTGCTTTCAGGACGAGTTTTGGCTCTTATGAGTACACCATCATGTCGTTTGGTCTTGCGAATGCTCCTCCAAACTTTTCAAGAATGATGAATTTCATTTTCTCTCCTTTCAAGAATGAATTCGTCTTGGTCTATCTTGATGATATCCTTGTGTTCTCGGAGATAGAAGAAGAGCATGCAGAGCATCTCCGCCTCGTGCTTTACAAGTTAAGGGAATTAAAGTGCACCCTGAGAAAGTTGAGGCAATCTTGAAGTGGGAACCTCGTCAGAATGTGAAGCAGCTTCAGAGCTTCCTCGGGCTTGCTAGCTATTGCTGAAGATTCGTGGAGAACTTATCTCAAATTTCTAAGCCTCTGTCCAATCTCCTCCAGAAGAGTGTCAACTATGTTTGGTCTCCTGAGTGTGATGTAGCGTTCAATACGCTCAAACAGAGACTGACTTCAGCTCCAGTTCTTGTTCCTCCTGAGCAGTTTAAGCCTTTCCAAGTTTTCTGTGATGCTTCTCTCCAAGGTCTTGGTGGTGTTCTCATGCAAGACAAGAAGATTTTTTCTTATACCTCGCGTCAGTTGAAGTCGGCCGAGAAGAACTACCCCACTCATGATCTTGAGTTGGCGGCAGTTGTGCATGATCTAATGACTTGGAGGCATTTTTTGTTGGGTAGACCAGTTGAGGTGTACACTAATCACAAGATCTTGAAGTACATTTTCACTCAACCCAATCTCAATCTTCGACAATCTCGTTGGGTGGAAATGCTTGAAGACTTCAACCTGAGCATTGAGTATACTCCGGGGAAAGCAAATGTCATTGCACACGCGCTCAGCCGTAAGGCGTACTGCAATAGTCTCATCTTGAAGCCTCTCCAACCCGAGCTTTGTGAAGCCTTCCGCAAGCTCAACCTTCAGATGATTCCGCAAGGATTTCTTGCAAATCTTCAAGTCTCTCCGACTCTAGAAGGTCAGGTTCGCCAAGCGCAGCTTCTTGACGCTATGGTGAAGAAAGTGAAGAAAGGTGTGGCCAAGAGCATTCCGAAGTATAAGTGCTTTCGAGTTGATGAAAAAGATACCTTGTTCTTTGAGGACCGTCTTGTAGTTCCAAACGGTGATCTCAGAAAGGTTATCATGGACGAAGCACACAATTCTCTTCTATCCATTCATCCAGGCAATCTCGTTGGGTGGAAATGCTTGAAGACTTCAACCCGAGCACTGAGTATACTCCGGGAAAAGTAAATGTCATTGCAGACGCGCTCAGTCGTAAGGCGTACTGCAATAGTCTCATCTTGAAGCCTCTCCAACCCGAGCTTTATGAATCCTTCCGCAAGCTCAACCTTCAGATGATTCCACAAGGATTTCTTGCAAATCTTCAAGTCTCTTCGACTCTGGAAGATCAGGTTCGCCAAGCGCAGCTTCTTGACGCTATGGTGAAGAAAGTGAAGAAAGGTGTGGCCAAGAGCATTCCGAAGTATAAGTGCTTTCGAGTTGATGACAAAGATACCTTGTTCTTTGAGGACTGTCTTGTGGTTCCAAAAGGTGATCTCAGAAAGGTTATCATGGACGAAGCACACAATTCTCTTCTATCCATTCATCCAGATAATTCAAAGATGTATCAAGATCTCAAGCAAACCTTCTGGTGGACTCGCATGAAACGTGAAATTGCTCAGTTCGTGAATGAGTGTGATGTTTGTCACGGAGTGAAGGCAGAGCATCAACGTCTAGCAGGTCTTCTTCAGCCTTTGCCTATCCCAGAGTGGAAATTCGATCATGTGGAGATGGATTTCGTAACTGGGTTTCCCAAGTCCAAGAGAGGCAACAATGCCATCTTTGTGGTTATCGACAAGCTGTCAAAAGTTGCTCATTTCTGCTAGTCAAAGAATCTATCTTGGCAGCTCAGCTTGCAGAGTTGTATACATCAAGGATAGTGTCTTTGCATGGTATTCCTTAGCTCATTTCTTCTGACCGTGGAAGCCTCTTCACTTCTAAGTTTTGGGAGTCCTTCCAGACTGCTATGGGTACCAAGATCCGTTTCAACACTGCGTTCCATCCGCAGACAAGTGGTCAAGTTCATAGAGTCAATCAGATCCTTGAAGATATGCTCACAGCCTGTGTGATTTCGTTCGGCATGAAGTGGGAAGACTGCCTTCCATATGCTGAATTCTCATACATCAATAGCTTCCAAGCTAGTTCATGCAAGGCCCCTTTCGAGATTCTCTATGGAAGAAAGTGTCATACCCCGCTTAGCTAGTCTGAAACCGGTGAGCGTCAGATATTGGGCAATGACATGATCACTGAAGCAGAAGAAATGTGCCATGTCATTCATGAGAACCTCAAAGCAGCTCAGTCCTGATAGAAGAGTTATTACGATAACAAACATCGGGATGTTTCTTTCCAAGTGGATGATCTAGTCTATCTCAGAGTCTCTCCCATGAAGGGCACTCAGCGGTTTGGAATTAAAGGGAAGCTAGCTCCTCGTTTCGTTGGTCCTTTCAAAGTTGTTGGCAAGAGAGGTGGTCTTGCATATCAACTAGAGCTTCCTCCAAATTTCAAGAACGTGCATGATGTCTTCCATGTTTCTCAGCTCCGGAAATGCTTCAAGACTCCTCAGCGAACCATTGACCTCCAAGGCATCAATCTCCGAGAAGATCTCTCCTATCGTGAGCATCCAGTTGCAATTCTTGAAGAAACTGAGTGTAAGACTCGCAACAAGTCTATCAAGTTCCTCAAGGTGAAGTGGTCTCATCATTCTGACAAAGAAGCTACTTGGGAACGCGAGGACCTTTTCCATTCCGAATTTTCGGAGTTCTTTCGTTCCTAGATCTCGGGTCGAGATCCTCTTGTAGTGTGGGAGAGTTGTGACAGCCCAAGTGATGTCCCTACCATTTATGGCATGTAACCCCCTTTGTATGAATCTTGTGTCATGATCTATGTTAGGTTTTGCAACTTGTCTCCCATGTGTTGTTATGCATTCATACGAGTTGTATACGTCAAGGATAGTGTCTTTGCACGGTATTCCTCAGCTCATTTCTTCTGACTGTGGAAGCCTCTTGACTTCCAAGTTTTGGGAGTCCTTCCAGACTGGTATGGGTACCAAGATCTGTTTCAACACTGTGTTCCATCCGCAGACAAGTGGTTAGGTTGAGAAAGTCAATCAGATCCTTGAACATTTGCTCAGAGCCTGTGTGATTTCGTTCGGCATGAAGTGGGAAGATGCCTTCCATATGCTGAATTATCATATAAAAATAGCTTCCAAGCTAGTTCATGCAAGGCCCCTTTCGAGATTCTCTATGGCAGAAAGTGTCGTACCCTGCTTAACTGGTCTGAAACCGGTGAGCGTCAAATATTGGGCAATGACATGATCACTGAAGTAGAAGAAATGTGCCATGTCATTCGTGAGAACCTCAAAGCAGCTTAGTCCCGATAGAAGAGTTATTACGATAACAAACATCGAGATGTTTCTTTCCAAGTGGATGATCTAGTCTATCTCAGAGTCTCTCCCATGAAGGGCACTCAGCGGTTTGGAATTAAAGGGGAGCTAGCTCCTCGGTTCGTTGGTCCTTTCAAAGTTATTGGCAAGAGAGGTGATCTTGCATATCAACTAGAGCTTCCTCCAAATTTCACGAACGTGCACAATGTCTTCCAAGTTTCTCAGCTCCAGAAATGCTTCAAGACTCCTGAGCAAACCATTGACCTCCAAGACATTGATCTCTGAGAAGATCTCTCCTATCGTGAGCATCCAGTTGTAATTCTTGAAGAAACTGAGTGTAAGACTCGCAACAAGTCTATCAGGTGCCTCAAGGTGAAGTGGTCTCATCATTCCAACAAAGAAGCTACTTGGGAACGCGAGGACCTTCTCCATTCCGAATTTCCGGAGTTCTTTCGTTCCTAGATCTCGGGTCGAGATTCGCTTGTAGTGTGGGAGAGTTGTGATAGCCCAAGTGCTGTCCCTACCATTTATGGCATGTAACCCCCTTTGTATGAATCTTGTGTCATGAGCTATGTTAGGTTTTGCAACTTGTCTCCCATGTGTTGTTATGCATTCATACATCATTTCATCATGCATCATTTCATTCTTCTTGCCATGTTGGTTTTCATGTGTCTTGCTATGATGTGATGGTGGTGAGTGTGTTTGTTATGTGGTGTGTGTGAGGTGCTTGAGTGTGGTCGAATCCTTGTGTGCAACTCCTCCTTCTTCCACTCTCTTTTCTTTCTTCTATTAAACCCCAACATTTGACTTAATTCCCATGTTAATTAATGATTAGAATTAAGTTGTCTTTTAAATTAATTAAAAATGTTCATAAGGTGGCCCTGTTCCTATTAATAATTTAGAGTGTTGTTCTTTTGTTATTTGGGGTTTGTTTGTTTTGTGATTTAAATAAACAGGGGCTGGTATTTTCATAAGTATTAAAATTACTTGTTCATTAAATCAACTTAATAATTTTAATAAATAGTGCACATTATTTCCTTTGCACAGATTTTTTATTTCGCACAAACCCTTTTCTGCTATTCTTGGATTTATTTTTAGTGTGGCTGATGTTGTTAAATCTAAAACTTCATGTGTGTTGTTTTTTTAAGAGGGTGTGTGAGTGTGGGATGTGAGCTCCCGGCCCACTCAGCCCAGCAGGTAGCCGACGGCTACCTGCTCCCGTCCTCCTCCGTCAGTGCGTGAGAGAGAGAGCAGAGTGCAGAGAGAGAGGAGAGCACCGTCGTCGTCGCCGTTAGGGGCTCACGGACGTCGAGGCAACCCCCCCTATTTAAGTGCGCGGATCCTTGGGGTTCCTTCTCCCTCGCTGCCGCCGCTCTCCCCCTTCTTCCTCCTCCTTCCTCTCCCTCTTGCTTCTTATTTCTTCTTTGGTTCAGAGAGGTAAGTGGGTTCATAGAGAGCAGAGATCAATGGGCTCGTCGCCGACATCGCCTCCGGTGGTGTCCGTCGTCGTCAGGATGGCGTACGCCGTCCCGGTGGGGTCCGCGTTCCATCCCGAGCGTAGGGGTGAGGAGCACCTCCCCGCGGCGCCGCTCCACCGTCCCCGTCGACCGCAAAGGTGCTGCATGTCGCCGGCGCCTTCTTCCTCTTCTTCTCATCATCGCCCATGTCCCCGCATCGCCGAGCTTCCCCTCGGTGAGCAGCCAGTCCTCGCTGCCCCCTCTCCTCGTCGTAGATCGTAGAATCGCCGCTGTGGTGCTCGTCGCCACCGGTTCAAAAAGCTCGAGTTTGAGCTCGCCTCCGGTCCCCCTCATCATGAGATGAGCCAAGGGATGGGTTCCCCGTGGATCCCCGCTTTGATTCTGCCCGTTCACGCCGCCGGAGAACCCCTGTAGTGGCCGAAATCGTCGTCATCGTTTCCTGTCGCCGGTGTCCTGTTCTCGCTTCAGTTTTGTCAGCAGTGTGGTGGGCATGTATAAGTGGGCTAGTTGCCCCTCTCTGCCAAGTGCCGCGTTCGTAGCCCAAAGGTAGTATGTGCGGGAGGAGACCAGGAGGTCTCGGGTTCGAATCTGAACCCCTCCCCATTTTTGTTTTCTGTTTTTTCTTTTTCTTGTTTTTGTTTCCTTGTTACTCCATTGCATTGCATGTATGTGTAGATATATGAACATGAGTAGTGGGTTTTATTTCTGTTGTTACAGGTGTGTGTGTGCCTTTGCACACATACTTGTGTATGTGCATGTGCATATGCACACCTAAGGGTATATACATATGCATGTGTATGTTTGAACCTTGTGTGTGTGGGTGTGTGGTGCACCATGTATGGCACATGTGCCTTGTGCATTGTATATGTGTATGTGTCATTGGAACTCTCAGATTTCACTTTTGAGCAAGTTCATAAATCTGTCATTTTAGTTGAGATGCCATTTTGTCATTTTTGCTTGAATTAATCCATGCTTGCTTTGGGAGATGTGTCAACTAGGAAGTGCTAGTGTTTTGTATCTTGTATGCCATGGTATTTTTATTTAATATGAGAACCACCCATATAAGTGGAGAACATGCTGCTAAGTTGCCTACTTAATGTTTCTGTTTCAGCATGCTAAAAACTACCAAGTCTGGGAATCTGCTGTTATTTTTATGCCATGAAGAGTGGGTGGTATCTAGTGATGTGTGTGGAATTTGCTCATGCTCACTGTTAGTTATTTGTAGTAGATATTGCCTTCTACCATCCTGTTAATTTTCATGCCTATAAGAGATCTATAGCATATTTAATTACTACTGTCAACTTGCTACTTTATAATCGCAGATTCTAGAAAACAGGAATTTTCACCAAGTCCCAGAAAACTGGTTCATCATGTCAACTTGATTGCTTCATGCTTATTGATGTGTGCCTCCTTTGCTGATTGTGTACTTGGATAAGTTGATGTGTTTGTTGAGTAGGTACTGTCCATATCTTGTTTGTGGCTGTAGGGTTCCTGTAGCTCAAGTTGTGAGTTGTAGAAGTTGCTATGTTGCTGTTTTGTGGCAGATTGTGGGTTTTATTGTTTTGTGACTTGTGGGAGCTATGCTCCATGGAATTGATTGATTCTTGAGGCTATTGTGATTGATTTTTCATCACCAATCCAGAGTCTACCTTGTAATGCCAAGAATTAGCCCAGGTCTTGGATGGCTTGTGTTTTGCCTCCATACCTTGTCGAGAGCATATCGTGAGAACCGTAGCTCCGTTTCTTGCGATCTTTATATGCATTTCTATCGATTTTGCATGATGCATACAGATTTGCCATGATCATGCATGTTTAAATAACTTAACATGAGGTTATGTCCAGATTCATTAAGAAACAAACTTTGCATCTGAAACATGACTTGTTTTGGATTGCCATGTTGAATTCTTCATAAATGAATCATGCATCATATTGTTGTGCATTGCACCTTGGTTGGAGGTTTATTATTGTTGTTTACCTTGGGTAGATGCGAGTGTCGATACTGAGTACGAGGACCCAGGAGAGTAACACTATGAGGATCCCGCTACTTGTTCCGCTGAAGAACCAACAGGCAAGATGATCGTACCCGGATCCCGATACTATTTTTGCTTGCTAGTTTCTCTCTCTTATTGTGACAATTGCGCTACCTACCACTTGATATCAGTCTCCTATTTTCCATGATAGTATCTAACCTCCACATCTTAGCAAACCTTTGATTGGCTAAGTTACCGCTGCCCAGCCCCTCGTATAGCGTTCTTAGTTGCAGGTGCAGGTGGTTCCATGTGATAACATGGATTTGGATATCACAATAAATTCTGTTATTTAATTTAATGCACATATATATCTTGGTATTGGCGGAAGTCTTGGCCTTTTGCTAAGTGATTTGTTCCGCTGTTACCGCCATTAGTTCCTTGTTACCGGTGTTATGTTTTCCATATTTTGCGTTCCTAACATGCTGGGGGTTGTTATGGGGACCCCTGGTTTATTCGGTTGAGATTAAAACTTGTCTGGAAAGACCCAACATTGGTACTACATTTGCTTAAAAACTTAATAAAATTTGCATAGGGTCTTGCAAACCCGTGGATAATTAATCAACCCCGGGCCAGTGCACCTCATGAGTGTCGGTCCAAACTAGAGCACTGTGTGGGGCCAACCAAGGGCAACTTGGGAGATTTCTATTAGGCCTCCGTACGCGTCGCTTATCCGTCGTGTCCTGAGAACGAGATACGCGGCTCTTATCGGGTTCGTCGACACGTCGGGTGGTCTTGTTGGATTTGTTTTACCTTTATCGAATGTCTTGCATGTGGAGTCTGACTTTCTTCGGGTTTTCTCGAGGTGTTGGAATTCCTTTGGAATTACCTATGATGACCGCGAGATCTATGGTCGAGGCTATTCCCGCGGAGTGTGGTTAGTTTGTGATGGATTAGTTGGAGCAGCCCTACAGGGTTAAATCTTTCGGAAAGCCGTGCCCGCGGTTATGTGGCAACTTGGATATTTGTTTAACACCCGGTTATAGTAAACTTGAAGTAAACTCTAATTAAAATACACCAATTGTGTGAGTAACTGTGATCGTCTCTGCTCGTGAACCTGTTCCGAGAGAGAACACGGTGGGGTTATGATTGACGTAAGTGTTCAAGATCTCATAGAGGTCATACTAGATTCAATCGTTCATCGTAGGCCACTCATATTTTTTTCATGTTGCGTAAGTTAGCCACCTTAAATGCTTAGTGCTGCTGCAAACTAAACACTTACCCCATCCCAACCTTTAAGCTAGAATAGTCTCGGTACCCGGGCACATGATAGCTGAGTCCTCTGTGGCTCACAGTTTACTACAACAACTCCAGGTACAGGTTCAGATGAGTTCGTGCAGGATGATCTCACCCAGCTCCAGTGGGAATATGATGAGGAAAGAGGCAGGATGTACGTGACGTATCCGGATGAGTAGAGAACCTGGTCGTGATCTTTGGGATAGCTTGATAGTATCATTTGCATCTGTTTTATCGTTTGATTTCGTCCATAGTCGGACCCTGTGTTCAACTTGATGATATGAATTTGAGTAACATTGTAAGTTAGCATGTGGCGAGTGTAAGACAATCTTGTATACTCATCTCTTTCAGTATTGTATGTTGTGATGATACTATTCTTGCTAACGGCAAGATGCGCATCTATCCCTTGCGAGGCCCTCGTGCCTTAAAATGGATAGGCGCGCATCTTGGGCATGACAGCATTGGAGTTTTGACGCCTTTGCAATCTTGCATGTCAAATTTCCTCAGAACATCCTTGAGGTATTTCTCTTGTGAGATGAATATGTCGTTGTCTTGCTGACGTATTTGAAGACCTAAGAAGAATTCAACTCTCCCATCATAAACATTTGATATTCTTCACTCATCATATAGGCAACGTTTGTCAGTATAGCCAAAGATAATATCGTCTACGTATATTTGGCATATGAACAGTTCATTGTCATAGGATTTTGTGAAAAGTGTTGGGTCAAATGAACCGGGTTTGAAGCCTTTATTCATGAGGAATTCCTTCAGAGTGTCGTACCACGCCTAAGGGGCCCGCTTGAGGCAATATAGGGCCTTGTTGAGTCTGAAGACTTTGTCAGGATGCTTAGGGTCTTCAAAACCTGGGGGTTGAGCAACATATACTTCTTCCTCAAGCTTACCATTGTGGAATGCACTTTTCACATCCATTTGATATAATATGATATCATGATGGTTAGCATAAGCAAGCAATATGCGAATAGCTTCAAGTCTACCAACAGGTGCAAAAATTCATCAAAGTCAATTCCTTCAACATGTGTATAGACTTGAGCTACAAGACGAGCCTTATTCCTCACCACAAGGCCATTTTCATCTTGCTTGTTGCGGTAGATCCACTTGGTACCTATGATGTTATGCTTACGAGGCTCTGGCTGCTTGACAAGTTCACATACGTTGTTGAGCTTGAATTGATGCAATTCCTCTTGCATAGCTTGAATCCACTCAGGCTCCTTGAATGCTTCATCAGCTTTGGTGGTCTCTACGATAGAGACAAAGGCAAAGTGCCCACAAAAGTTAGTCGAATGTGAAGCTCTTGAGCGAGTGAGGGGACCTGCTGCATTGATGTCATCGATGATTTTGTCAATATGCACTTCATTTGCAACTTTTGGATGAGCAGGTTGACGTGGCTGAGGATTTTCATCAGCACCATTTTCTTCAGGTGCATCAGCATGAATGTCTTTATTTGTCCGAATAACTTCCTCAGTGGTTATGATGTCTTCAGTAGCCTTCAGCTTAATGGATTCCTCAGGAGATTGTTCATCTAACACAGAAGGCAGGTGCTCTTTTTGCGAGCCATCAGTTTCATCGAACCGCACATGTATAGTTTCAACAACCTTGTGGTGGTAGGGGTTGAATACTCTGTAGGTGTGCGAGTCCTTTCCGTAACCAAGCATAAAACCTTCATGTGCTTTCGGTGCAATTTTCGAAATGTGGTGAGGATCTCTAATCCAGCATTTTGTACTAAAGCCTTTGAGATAACTTACATTGGGTTTCCTGCCAGTCATAAGTTCATATGAAGTCTTCTTAAAAAATTTGTGAAGATATACCCTGTTGATGATGTGGCATGCAGTATCAATTGCCTCAGGCCAGAACCGACCAGGAGTCTTGTATTCATCAAGCATGGTGCAAGCCATCTCAACAAGAGTCATGTTCTTGCGCTCCACGATGCCGTTCTGCTGAGGAGTATAAGGGGAAAATAACTCATGAGTAATACCAAGTTCATCAAGATATTCATCAAGATCGGTGTTCTTGAACTCAGTCCCATTATCACTCCTGATATGCTTGATCTTGATGCCGAAGTTCGTGGAGGCCCTTGAAGCTAATCGTCTGAAGACATCCTGCACTTCAGACTTGTAGAGAATAATATGCACCCAAGTGTAACGAGAGTAATTATGAACAATCACAAAGTCATACAAACTTGATTAATTTAGTAGTGTGGAGTAATGAGTGGGGCCAAAGTGTTAGTGCATCTATTGCCCCTTAGTGATTCTGGTGTATTGAAGACTTATAGGTTAAGGTACTAATGTGTTTGTGAGTGTAAACAGGCTCTATAAGTCTATGAGGAGTTTGATATATTCAAAGATTATCGACCCCTAAAAATGTATGTCTTCAACTGAAGACTTTGCTAAAGACTTTGGTGAAGACATTTTGAAGACTTTGAAAATGAAGAAGTTGGTGTGACCTTGAAGATATGAACGAGGAATATGAAGCATGAAGACTTTGGTTTTCATAGTTTCATTTACTTTATTTGAGTCATAGGAAACACCGTACTGTTAAAGGGGGCCGAGGTAATACTAAGGAAAATTTCCAACTGATGCTCAACTCCAAAATCCTCAACCTATTCAATCCTTCGAGTGAAGCCTTTGGAAATCTCATATAGCTCAGTCAAATTCTTCAGTGACGGAGATGAAGTCTCTGATGAATTTGAACTGACTAAGCAGTTAGGATTTCGCCAGTGCGAATTGCCTACAACTGAGGAACATGATAAGCCTGAGGACTTTCATAGTTCGAAATTCCGACCATTGTTGTGCTTAGCGCCAACTGTCCCCAATCATTCTTATCCACATAATGGTCATATCATTGGGGGCATTTATGTCTTATCATGTCAGGTTGCACCCTGGCTTCAAATAGCCACCCCCCAACCACTAGTTGGTTCGCTGCTCCAAGAGAGAACTGACACTTGTCATTTGAGAGCAACCCATCCTCCGAGGACTTTGAGAGAAAATCATTAGTGAGGAAAAACCCACAACCAAACCACCAAACCCAAAGTGATTGAGCATCACTGAAGAAATTCCTGTGTGGAACCGATGCTTGTTACCTTTGAGGACTGTGCATCCTCGTGACGGTTAGGCGTCATGGTCTAGTGCATCCTGCAGTCAATTGGGGATCACGAAGTGACCTTGCTCTAGAGCATCCAGCAGTAAATTGTTGATCGTCGGGTGACCAGTTTGTGAGGGTTTTGGAAGTCTACCCTCAAGACTTACCACGAGTGTTGGGCGAGGACAGTGTGACCATAGCTCAAGGAGAATACGGTAAGGACTATGTGTCCTGGAACTGTGTGTCCTCTAGTTTAAATACCAGGCCGCTCCAAACCAGACGTACAACTGTCACAGCAGTTGGAACTAGGTCATCAAACCGTTGTCGTCATCGAGCTACCTGGTTCTATTTCCTCAACCCCTCTATTCCTCATAAACTTGTTGATGAAATTGATTGTTACTGTTTGAAGAATTTTACTGAAGACTTTCACAATTTCCTCACCTCAAATTCTTCGAGTTACCTTGTTCATCACTGCTTATCCTGTGTCACGCTACTTACTATTTGTGCATGTTTCATTTCATCATGAAGACTATGTTGTTACTATGTTCCTCATGCACTTGAGTACTTATTATGCTGCTAGTTATTCATCACATTTCAAATTCCTCAAAGTTGAAATTCCTCAAGTGATGAATTCCTCAAGATCCATGTGAAGCAATTCAAATGGTCGAGTCGTGGTCATGATTGTCTTTGAGGGATGCTTGGATTTGGTCATGTTCCCAGACTCACATGCACCACAAAGGTGGTCCTTGAGGAATTTTACACCTTCAATGCCAATGATGTGCTTTTTCTTCACGGGTGTGTGCAAGTTCCTCATGTCAGCATGTCCAAGTCGTCGATGCCATAGCCAGCCTTCTGAGAACTTTGCAAGTAGGCATGTGGCAGGCTAAGGACCTGTAGTGAAATCAACAATATACAAGTATCCTCTCCTAAAGCCTTCGAACACTTTGGAATTATCAGATTCCATGATGACAACACAATGATATTTTCCAAATAGAACAACCATATCAAGATCACAAAGCATTGAGACAGACATAAGGTTGAACCCGAGGGATTCGACTAACATCACCTTATCCATGGTTCAATTCTTTGAGATTACAACCTTACCTAGTCCCAATACCTTGCGTTTTCCTTTGTTTGCGTAGGTGATATGCCTCGGATGAGATGGAGCAAGTGGCAAATTCATCACCAGATTCTTGTCACCAGTCATGTGGTTTGTGCATCCACTATCGAGGGCCCACTCAGTAGCTTTTGGAGGTTCATCCTACAGATGAATTAGTACAACTTACGAACTCATATGCTTCAGAGTGAAGAAGCAAGTAGTGTGAGGATGTGAGAAATGAGGAATTCATTTCTACATGGTTTGCTTGCGTCCTTTCAAGCATTTCCTCAGGTCTCCAGCAAGTTCACCAGACATTCAAGTTCAACTGGAGACTCGACCCTACATAAGAAATAAGTTCAATTTCTTCACCTCCCACATCTGGAGGGGTGGCAAAGAGTTCATCATTCGGCGAGCACCATATGACAAGGGAGGCATTGAAGCAAGTGCGCTTCATTTCATAGGATGAGGATTAGAGTACTCATATGAATAAGCAGAGAAATTTTTCGAGGAATTATGAATATAATGATTTGAAGAATAATCCACATATTCATAACTCTTAGATTTTCCCTGCGAAACAGATGCATTAGCACGAGAATGATATTTTTGACCATTTGAGGAATTTGGTCCAACTGAAGACTTTGGTCCATCTAAGGAATTTGATCCGGGGTTCCTGTTCTTCATGAGTGGTGTCGTGAGGACATTCACTTGAAGATTTTGTAGGTAGCTCTTGGGAACCCAGATTTTCTTCATAGGTGAACCATTCCTGCAGTTAGTTCCAACAAATCTAGCAAATACTTCAGCTTTCTGATTTTTGAAGAATTTGTAGTTGGAGTCAAGTGACTCATCAGAGGAATATGAAGTTTCACAAGTAAAGCCAGATAAAGTGGATGGATCTATAGGAGGTCCTTTTGCAGCAACCCATGAGGTTTTGGGGTACTGCTCAGGTGTCCAGTAGGATCCATCAGTGTTGAGTTTCCTCTCAAAGGCAATACCCTCTTTCCTAGGGTTCCTGTTCAGAATCTGCTTTTTGAGGATATAGCAAAGGGTTTGATGCCCTTTGAGACTTTTGTACATGCATGTCACATACAATTCCTTCAACCTTGCATTGTCATCAATGATACTTGTGATATCCTCGGATGAGGAATTTGCGACCACTTGAATAGTTGAAGAATTTCCAGCAATAGAAGCATTTGAACATTCATGTGAACAATTAGCAGTTTCACGTTCGATGCATTTCAATCAAGGTGGAAAAAATTCTTCCTGAGCAGTACTGATCTGTTGGGCCAGTAAGGAATCATTTTCCCTTTGGAGATCCTCATGTGACACCCTTAGTTTCTCAAGATCTTTCTTTCTTTGAAGAAATTCATAAGAAAGCTTCTCATGATCGGCTAAGACAGCATTATGATGACTCTGAAGGTTATCATACTTTGTCTGAAGACTTTTGAGGTCATCAAATAGAGTTTGAGTCTGATCCACTTCCTCATTCAACAGATCATCGCTTTTGTCTAGCATTTTCTGAAGCTTTTCAATTGCACTTTGTTTCCTAGTAGCAATATTAGCAAGTTTGGCATAGCTAGGTATCACATATTCATCAGATTCACCATCACTTGATTCAGAGGAGGAGTGATGCTTATGTACCTTGGAACCTTTAGCCATGAAGCAATAGGTGGGGGCGAAATCATCATTACTGAATTCAGTGTCGTTGGAGTAGTCAGTTTCTTCATCGTTCAAGATGGACTTGCTGACGAAAGTAGTAGCGAGAGCAAGGCTTGCAACACCAGATTCAGATTGCACCTCAGATTCTTCTTCTTCTTCTTCATATTCTTCAGATTCTTCTTCTGAGTCCATTTCCTTGCCAATGAAAGCCCAGGCCTTTCTGGAACCATTCAGATACTTTGTCTGAAGACTTTTGAGGTCGTCAAATAGAGTTTGAGTCTGATCCACTTCCTCATTCAACAGATCATCGCTTTTGTCTAGCATTTTCTGAAGCTTTTCAATTGCACTTTGTTTCCTAGTAGCAATATTAGCAAGTTTGGCATAGCTAGGTATCACATATTCATCAGATTCACCATCACTTGATTCAGAGGAGGAGTGATGCTTATGTACCTTGGAACCTTTAGCCATGAAGCAATAGGTGGGGGCGAAATCATCATTGCTGAATTCAGTGTCGTTGGAGTAGTCATTTTCTTCATCGTTCAAGATGGACTTGCTGACGAAAGTAGTAGCGAGAGCAAGGCTTGCAACACCAGATTTAGATTGCACCTCAGATTCTTCTTCTTCTTCTTCATATTCTTCAGATTCTTCTTCTGAGTCCATTTCCTTGCCAATGAAAGCCCAGGCCTTTCTGGAACCATTCTTATTGTGCATTGAGGACTTTGCAGATGAGGACTTTGAAGATTTGTTCTTTTTCTTCGAGTCATCAGAACATTCGTCCTAGTACTTCTTCTTCTTCTTCTTTGATTCTTTTTCCCAGAGAGGATGGTCAGAGATGAAGTGACCAGATTTCTTGCATTTGTGACAAGTTCTTTTCTTGCATTCATCTGAGGAATCTGATTTCCTCAAACCTCCTTTTGATGACTTTCCAAATCCACCTCTCCTTGAGAACTTCTGGAATTTCCTCACAAGCATTGCTAGCTCCTGACTTAGTTCTTCAGGATCACCAAGGCTACTATTAGAATCTTCGCCTTCGGATGAGGGAATTGCTTTTGCCTTCAGAGCACAAGATCTTCCATAGCTTGTCCCATGGAGGTCTCTCTTCTCGGCTTGTTGGAATTCATGAGTATTGAGTCTCTCAAGAATATCAGCATGATCAAGTGACCTGTAGTCTCAATGTTCGTGAATCATCAAAGCCAGAGTATCGAATATGGAATTAAGAGATCTTAGCAGTTTCTTCACCACTTCATGGTCGGTGATATCAATGGCACCCAGTGCTTGAAGCTCATTGTAGATATCAGTAAGACGATCAAAAGTTTGTTGAACATTTTCATTGTCAAGTCTCTTGAAGCGGTTGAAGATATTGCGAAGAACATCAACACGAGAGTCACGTTGAGTGGAAACACCTTCTTTGACATTGGACAGTCTATCCCAGATAAACTTAGCAGACTCCAAAGCACTCACTCTGCCATACTGGCCTTTGCTCAGATGGCCACAGATGATATTCTTCGCTTGAGAAACAAGTTGCTTGAATCTCTTCACATCAGCAGCATTGGCCGTGGGAGTAACAGAGGGAACACCATTTTCCACAACGTACCAGAGATCGCTGTCAATAGCTTCAAGATGCATGCGCATCTTGTTCTTCCAGTAGGGGTAGTCCGTCCCATCGAAGGTAGGACATCCCGCGGAAAACTTGATCATACCTACAGTCGAAATAACTACAACTCTAGGTGGTTAAACCAAAATCACACAGAACAAGGGAGTACCTTGCTCTGAAACCAATTGAAAGTGTGTTATATTGACTAGAGGGGGGTGAATAAGCGATTTTTACAAATTGATCACTTGAGGAATTTCAACTTGAGGAAATTGAAATGTGATGAATAACTAGCAGCGGATTAAGTACTTAAGTGCGTGAGAAACATAGCAACAGCATAGTCATCATGATGAAATGAAACATGCACAAATTACAAGTAGCGTGATATAGGATAAGCAGGTGAGGAACAAGGTAACTTGAAGAATTTGAGGTGAGGAAATTTTGAAAGTCTTCAGTCAAATTCTTCAAACAGAAACGATCAATTTCATCAATAAGTGTACGCAGAATAGAGAGGTTAAGGAAATAGAACCAGGTAGCTCAATGAAGACAATGGTTTGATGGCCCAGTTCCAATTGCTGTGACAATTGTACGTCTGGTTTGGAGCGGCCTAGTATTTAAACCAGAGGACACACAGTCCCAGGACACATAGTCCTTACCGTATTCTCCTTGAGCTAAGGTCACAAAGTCCTCGCCCAACACCCGTGGTAAGTCTTCAGGGTAGACTTCCAAAACCCTCACAAACTGGTCACCCAGTGATCCATAATTGACTGCTGGATGCTCTAGACCAAGGTCACTCCATGATCCCCAATTAACTGCAGGATGCACTAGACCATGACGCCTAACCGTTTGGAGGATACACAGTCCTCAAAGGTAACAAGCGTCGGTTCCACACAGGAATTTCTTCAGTGATGCTCAATCACTTTGGGTTTGTGGTGTGGTTGTGGGTTTTTCCTCACTGATGATTTTCCCTCAAAGTCCTTGGGGGATGGGTTGCTCTCAAATGACAAGTGTCAGTTCTCTCTCGGAGCAGCCAGCCAACTAGTGGTTGTGGGGGTGGCTATTTATAGCCAGGGTGCAACCTGACATGATAAGACATAAATGCCCCCAATGATATGACCGTTATGTGGATATTTATGATTGGGGACAGTTGGCGCTAAGCACAACAACGGTCGGAATTTCGAACTATGAAAGTCCTCACACATATCATGTTCCTCACTTGTACGCAATTCACACTGGCGAAATCCTAACTCCTCGGTCATATCAATTTCATCAGAGACCATAAGAGCTTCGTCTCTGTCACTGAAGAACTTGACTGAACTGCAAGAGATTTCCAAAGGCTTCACTCGAAGGATTGGATAGGTTGAGGCTTTTGGAGTTGAGCATCAGTTGGAAATTTTCCTTAGTATTACCTCGGCCCCCTTAATAGTACGGTGTTTCCTATGACTCAAAGAAAGGAAAGGAAACTACGAAAACAAAGGTCTTCACGGTTCATAGTCCTCGTTCATATCTTCAAGGTCACACCAACTTCTTCCTTTTCAAAGTCTTCAAGGAATACCAAAGTCTTCAGCAAAGTCTTCACCAAAGTCTTCAGTTGAAGACATACATCTTTAGGGGTCGGTAATCTCCGAATATATCAAATTCCTCATCGACTTAAAGAGCCTGTGTACACTCACAAACACATTTGTTCCTTAACCTATAAGTCTTCAATACACCAAAATCACTAAGGGGAACTAGATGCACTTACAACTTTAAACGAGTTTCAAAGTAGAACGCATATGAAGAATTTGATAACAGACTGGGTTGAGTTTAGCATAGAGGGGGAAGGGGGTCCGATCACATTCACTTAGATGAAAATCAACTTGAAGAATTAGCAATAAGTGAATGATGTTGAGGACAATGAAAACTCAAATATATATATATAGTCAACGAAGAACATCAGTTTCATAGTTTGAAGAATTTGACAAGTTGAGAAATTTGCAAACTTGAGGAATTTGAAAAATTGCAGAATTTGCAAAATGACGAAAAACTCAACTTCGAAGAATTTCAACTATTGTTGGTGGCATGACCCACCGTATAAGAATGATGATTTCGGACACCGCGTACAATTGTCGTAGGGTTCTGAGAATCAAATTCTTCATTAATTTCTTCACACTTAGAGGGTTATTCTTCATTGATTGGAGAAAAACGTTACTTTGTGTGTTGCACATATACGTCATCAATTTCGCATTAGTGTTAGAATGTGTGTCTTTTTCACAGAACATTCGAAGATTCTAAGATATTTAGCTCACACCGCAACTTGCAAAATCTCTTTTCATCCAAGGGCTTTGTGAAGATACCAGCCAGTTGTTCTTCATTGGGGATGTGGTCGATGGAGATGTCACCCTTGAGTACATGATCTCAAAGAAAATGATAACAAATCTGGATGTGCTTGGTCTTGGAATGTTGAATTGGGTTGTAAGCAATCTTGATAGTGCTCTCATTGTCGCAGTAGAGAGTCACATTATTCACCTTGATGCCATAGTCCTTGAAGTTTTGCTTCATCCACAACAACTGAGCGCAATATGAACCAGCAGCAATGTACTCAGCTTCAGAAGTAGATAGTGACATACAGTTCTGCTTCTTCGAGGACCAACAGACTTAAGATCGTCCGAGGAAATGACATGTGCTAGAGGTTGACTTGCGATCCAAACGATCTCCACCACAGTCATCATATGAGTATCCGATGAGGTGAAGATTTGATCCCTTGGGATACCATAATCCAAGCGTTGGGTTGTGAGCTAAGTATCGAAGAATATGTTTCACAACCTTATGGTGGCATTCCTTCGGTGTTGCTTGGAATCGGGCACACATGCAAACACTTAGCATAATATTAGGCCTAGGTTCGCATAGATACAATAAAGAACCAATCATTGAGCGATATACCTTCTGATCGAAATCTTTACCATTTTCGTCAGTGCAGAGGTGGCCTTTTGAAGGCACTGGAGTTTTGACGCCTTTGTAGTCTTGCATGTCGAATGTCCTCAGAACATCCTTGAGGTATTTCTCTTGGGAGATGAAGATGCCATTGTCTTGTTGATGAATTTGATGACCTAAGAAGAATTTCGACTCTCCCATCATAGACATTTGATATTATTCACTCATCATATAGGAAAATTCATCACTGTAACGTTTGTTAGTACAGCCAAAGATAATATCATCTACATATGTTTGGCATATGAACAGTTCATTATCATAGGATTTAGTGAAAAGAGTTGGGTCGAGTGAACATGGTTTGAAGCCTTCCTTCATGAGGAATTCCTTCAGAGTGTCGTACCACGCCCGAGGGGCCTGCTTGAGGCCATAGAGGGTCTTGTTAAGTCTGAAGACTTTGTCAGGATGCTTAGGGTCTTCAAAACCTAGGGGTTGAGCAACATATACTTCTTCCTCAAGCTTACCATTGAGGAATGCACTTTTCACATCCATTTGATATAAGATGATATCATGATGGTTAGCATAAGCAAGCAATATGCAAATAGCTTCAAGTCTAGCAACAGGTGCGAAAGTTTCATCAAAGTCAATTCCTTCAACCTGTGTGTAGCCTTGAGCTACAAGACGAGCCTTATTTATTACCACAAGGCCATTTTCATCTTGCTTGTTGCGGTAGATCCACTTGGTACCTATGACGTTGTGCTTGCATGGATCTGGCCGCTTGACAAGTTCCCACACATTGTTGAGCTTGAAGTGATGTAATTCCTCTTGCATAGCTTGAATCCACTCAGGCTCCTTGGATGCTTAATCAACTTTGGTGGGCTCTATGATAGAGACAAAAGCAAAGTGCCCACAAAATTTAGTCCAATGTGAATCTCTTGAGTGAGTAAGGGGACCTGGTGCATTGATGTCGTTGATGATTTTGTCAATCTGCACTTTGTTTGCAACTCTTGGATGAGCAGGTTGACGTGGCTGAGGATTTTCTTCAACACCATTTTCTTCAGGTGTATCAGCATGAATGTCTCCACTGGTTGGAATGACTTCATCAGTAGGTTGAGGTTCTTTAGTGGGTATGACATCTTTAGTAGCCTTCAGCTTAATGGATTCCTCAAGAGACTTTTCATCTAGCACAGAAGGCAGGTGCTCTCTTTGTGAGCCGTCGATTCCATTGAACCGCACATCTACCCATTTCAACAACCTTTTGGCGGTAGGTGTTGAAGACTCTGTAGGTGTTCGAGTCCTTTCCGTAACCAATCATAAATCCTTCATGTGCTTTCAGTGAAAATTTAGAACTATGGCGAGGATCTCTAATCTAGCATTTTGCACCGAAGACTTTGAGATAACTTACATTGGGTTTCTTCCCAGTCATGAGTTCATATGAAGTCTTCTTGAAGAATTTTTGAAGATATGCCCTGTTGATGATGTTGCAAGTTGTATCAATTTCCTCGGGCCAGAAGCAATGAAGAGTCTTGTATTCATCAAGCATGGTGCGATCCATCTCAATAAGAGTCATGTTCTTGCCCTCCATGACGTTGTTCTGCTGAGCAGTATATGGGGCAGATAGCTCATGAGTAATACCAAGTTCATCAAGATATTCATCAAGATTTGTGTTCTTCAACTCAGTCCCATTATCACTCATGATATGCTTGATCTTGATGCCAAAGTTTGTAGAGGCCCTTGAAGCAAATCATCTGAAGACATCCTGCACTTCAGACTTGTACAGAATAATGTGCACCAAAGTGTAACGATAGTAATCATCAACTATGACAAAGCCATACAAACTTGAAGAATTTGTTAGTGTGGAATAATGAGTGGGGCCAAAGAGGTCCATGTGAAGCAATTCAAAAAGTTGAGTCGTGGTCATGATTGTCTTCGAGGGATGCTTGGATATGGTCATCTTCCCAAACTCACATGCACCACAGAGGTGGTCCATGAAGAATTTGACAACTTCAATGACAATTATGTGCTTTTTCTTCACTAGCGTGTGCAAGTTCCTCATACCAGCGTGTCCAAGTTGTCGATGCCACAGCCAGCCTCCTGAGGACTTTGAAAGTAGGCATGTGGCAAGCTGAGGACCTGTAGAGAGATCAACAATATACAAGTCTCCTATCCTAAATCCTTCAAATACTTTGGAATGGTTGGATTCCATGATGACAATGCAACTATATTTTCCAATTTGACAACCATATCAAGATCACAAAGCATTGAGACAGACATGAGGTTTAACCCGAGGGATTCGACAAGCATCACCTTATCCATGTGTCGGTCCTTTGAGATTGCAACTTTACCTAGACCCAATACCTTGCTTTTTCCTTTGTCAACGTAGGTGATATGCTTCAGATGAGATGGGGCACGTGGTAAATTCATTAATAGATTCTTGTCACAACTCATGTGGTTGGTGCATCCACAGTCGAGAAACCACTGAGTAGCTTTTGGAGGTTCATCCTGCAGATGAATTAGTACAACTTACGAACTCATATGTTTCAGAGTGAAGAATATGACATAAAATTCATCAGGCGGAATTTCATCACACAATATGGTAAGTAACGCAGTGTGAGGACGTGAGAAATGAAGAATTCATTTCTACATGATTAGCATGCGTCCTTTCAAGCATTTCTTCAGGTCTCCAGCAAATTCATCAGACGTTCAAGTTCATCTGGAGACCTGACCCTGCATAAGAGATTAGTTCAATTTCTTCACCACCCACATCTGGAGGGGTGGCAAAGAGTTCATTTTGCGAGCACCATATGAGAAGGGAGGCATTGAAGCTAGTGCACTTTGTTTCACAGGACAAGGGTTAGAGTATTGATATGAATAAGTAGAGAAATTCTTCGAGGACTTATGAACATAATGATTTGAATAATAATGCACATATTTGGAACTCTTAGATTTTCCCTACAAAACAGATGCATTAGCACAAGAATGATATTTTTGACCATGTGAGGAATTTGGTCCAAGTGAAGACTTTGGTCCATGTGAGGAATTTGATCTGGGGGTTCCTTTTCTTCAAGGGTGGTGTCATGAGGACATTCACTTGAAGATTTTGTAATTAGCTCTTAGGAAGCCAGATTTTCTTCATAGGTGAACCGTTCCTGCACTTAGTTCCAACAAATCTGGCAAATACTTCACCTTTATGATTTTTCTAGAATTTGTAGTTAGAGTCAAGTGACTCATCAGAAGAATATGAAGTTTCACAAGTAAAGCCAGATAAAGTGGATGGATCTACAGGAGGTCCTTTTGTAGCAACCCATGAGGTTTTGGGATACTGCTCAGGTGTCCAGTAGGATCGATCAACATTGAGTTTCCTCCCAAATGCAATAGCCTCTTTCCTAGGGTCCCTGTTCAGAATCTGCTTTTTGAGCACATCGAAAAGTGTTTGATGCCCTTTGAGACTTTTGTACATGCATGTCACATACAATTCCTACAACCTTGCATTTTCGTCAGAAATACTTGTGGTATCCTTGGATGAGGAATTTGTGACCACGAAGATAGTTGAAGAATTTGCAGCAATAGAAGCATTTGAACATTCAGGTGAACAATTAGTAGTTTCACGTTCGATGCATTTCAAATAAGGTGGAACAAACTCTTCCTGAATGGTACTGATCTGTCGAGCTAGTAAGGAATCGTTTTCCCTTTGGAGATCCTCATGTGACACTCTTAGTTTCTCAAGATCTTGCTTTCTTTGAAGAAATTCATAAGAAACCTTCTCATGATCAGCTAAGAGAGCATTATGATGACTCCGAAGGTTATCATACTTTTTATGAAGACTTTTGAGATCATCGGACAGAGTTTGAGTCTGATCCACTTCCTCATTCAATAGATCATCACTTTTGTCTAACAGTTTTTGAAGCTTTTCAAGTGCACTGTGTTGCTTAGTGGAAATGTTAGCAAGTTTGACATAACTAGGTTTCACATATTCATCAAATTCACCTTCACTTGATTCAGAAGAGGAGTGATGCTTGTGTACCTTGGAACCTTTTGCCATAAGACAAAGTGAAGAAGATGAAGCACGATCTGCTTCCTAGGTCTTGAGGAATTTCTTGAGTTCGATGAACATGGGGTCTTGACGAGTGAGATGGCCTTCATTGATGTCCATGATCCTATCCCAGATGAGCTTGGCATTTTGGAGATGACAGATGCCTCTTAACATGACACTCGATACGCTTGAGCAGATGATGTTCCTCGCCTGAGCATCAAGTTGAGTGTGTTTGCGAATTTCCTCAACATTTGCCATCTTGCAGAGTTCAGTCAGTCCAAGTTTAGTAACAGTCCATAGCTCACTGTTCATTGATATGATATGCTTCTTCATGAGAACTTTCCACCTAGGATATTCAATGTCATCAAGATTGGTACATTCTGTGACTGACTTGACGCCTTTTGTCATGAAGAAGTAAGTAGGAGAATATTCATCATTGTTGCCGTCAGAGTCGTTGGAGTAGTCATTTTCTTCATTGTTGAAGATGGACTTGCTGACGAAGGCAGTAGCCACAGCAAGGCTAGCGACACTAGATTCACACTCCACCTCAGATACTTCCTCTTCTTCATATTCTTCAGATTCTTCTTTCGAGTCCATTTCCATGCCAATGAAAGCCCGAGCCTTTATGGAACCATTCTTCTTGTGCGTTGAGGCCTTTGAAGATGAGGACTTTGCAGATGAGGACTTTGAAGATATCTACTTTTTCTTTGAGTCATCAGAACTGTCGTCCTTGTACTTCTTCTTCTTCTTTGATTCTTTTTCCTAGAGAGGACAATCAGAGATAAAGGAAATATTTGCCTTCGGATGAGGAAATTGCTTTTGTCTTCAGAGCATGAGATCTTCCATAGCTTGGCCCGTAGAGGTCTCTTTTCTCAGCTTGTTGGAATTCATGAGTACCGAGTCTCTCAAGAATATCAGCAGGATCAAGTGACTTGTAGTCTCCACACTCTTGAATCATCAAAGCCAGAGTATCGAATGAGGAATCAAGAGATCTCAACAGTTTCTTCATCACTTCATGGTCGGTGATGTCAGTGGCACCCAGTGCTTAAAGCTCGTTGGAGATATTAGTGAGACGATCAAAAGTTCGTTGAACATTCTCATTGTCGAGTCTTTTGAAGCAGTTGAAGAGATTGCAAAGAACATCAACACGGGAGTCACGTTGAGTGGAAACACCTTCGTTGACTTTGGATAGACTATCCCAAATAAGCTTAGCAGACTCCAAAGCACTCACTCTGCATACTGACATTTGCTTAGATGGCCACAGATGATATTCTTCGCTTGAGAATCGAGTTGCTTGAATCTCTTCACATCAGCAGCGTTGATCGTGGGAGTAACAGAGGGGACACCATTTTCCACAACGTACCAGAGATTGTTGTCAATTTTCTCAAGATGCATGCGCATCTTCTTCTTCCAGTAGGGATAGTCCGACCCATCAAAGGTAGGACAACCTGTGGAAACCTTGATCATACCTGCAGTCGACATAACTAGAACTCCAAGTGGTTAAACCTAAATCACACAGAACAAGGGAGTACCTCGCTATGATACAAATTGAAAGTGCGTTATATCGACTATAGGGGGTGAATAGGCTAGGTTTTAAAATTCATCACTGAGGAATTTCAACTTGAGGAATTTGAAATGTGATGAATAACTAGCAGTGGAATAAGTACTCAAGTGCACGAGAAACATAGAAGTAGCATAGTCATCATGATGAAATAAAGCATGCACAGATTACAGGTAGCATGATACAGGATGAGCAGGTGAGGAACAAGGTAACTTGAAGAATTTGAGGTGAGGAAATTGTGAAAGTCTTCAGTCAAATTCTTCAAACAGTAAAGATCAATTTCATCGACAAGTATACGAGGAAATAAAAGACTTGAGGAAATAGAACCATGTAGCTCGATGAATACAACGATTTAATGGCCCAGTTCCAACTGGTGTGATAGTCGTACATCTTGTTTGGAGTGGCCTGGTATTTAAACCAGAGGACACACAGTCCCAGGACACGTAGTCCTTACCGTATTCTCCTTGAGCTAAGGTCACAAAGTCCTCGCCCAACACTCGTGGTAAGTCTTTAGGGTAGACTTCCAAAACCCTCACAAGCTAATCACCCGGTGATCCACAATTGACTGTTGGATGCTCTAGACCAAGGTCACTCCGTGATCCCCAATTGACTACAGGATGCACTAGACCATGGCGCCTAACTTTCTCGAAGATGCACAGTCTTCAAAGGTAACAAGCATCGGTTCCACACACGAACAATCTCTTCAGTGATGCTCAATCACTTTGGGTTTGGTGGTTTGGATTTGGGTTTTTCCTCACTGGTGATTTTCTCTCAAAGTCCTCGGAGGATGGCTTGCTCTCAAATGAAAAGTGTGAGTTCTATTATGTGACGAATAAAAATATAGCTCCAAGTAAGATATACCGATAGTGTTGAAGACGAAAGAGGGTATGCCTTACGGGGCATCCTCAAGCTTAGACGCTTGAGTCTTCCTTGAGTATTACCTTGTGAGTTCCTTGGGCATCTCCAAGCTTAGTTTCTTGTCATTCCTTATTCTCCTCATATCGGTGTCTCACCCAAAACTTGAAAACTTCAGTCACACAGAACTTAACGAAACTTCGTGAGGAGGGTTAGTGTAATAAAGATAAATCATTCACCTAGGTACTGTAAAGACAAGATTCATAATTATTCCCACATAATACCTACTGTATTCCATCATTCCCACAATTTATATTACTCATTATAAACTATGGGAACACTTGAAACAAGCAAACTATGCATGCAAAACAGAATCTGTCGAAAACAGAATAGCGTGTAAAGATCTGAGTGATCACCATACTTCGATGACTCCAACAATTATGAAAAATTAGGAAAAATCTAAGGATTTTCATAGAAATGTTGTGTAAAAATTTCAGAATTTTTTGACTCCCCAGTAAAATCATACAATTCATATACTAGGCACAAAACTTTCTGTTTTTGCATAGAATCAAACAAGCAAGTATCCACACTATCCCAAAGGCTTTACTTGGCACTTTATTGAAATAAAAGGCGCAAAACATGATTACTATAGTATCTTAATCATGTTAATACATCAAAAAAGAAAGTAAAAGGGTTGGGTTGTCTCCCAACAAGCGCTTTTCTTTAATGCCTTTTTAGCTAGGCATGATATTTCAGTGATACTCTTCCAAGCCAAATTCCGATGATCATTATATTCATACTCTAAAAGATATAAGTGAAGTTCATATAGCATTCTTAATTAATATATATTAACCAATATCCAATCTCAAAATATATAAGTGAAGCATACGAAGCATTCTATAAAGCCATACTCAAAAGATTCAAGTGAAGCACAAAGAACATTCTATAAAGCCATACTCAAAAAATTTAAGTGAAGAACAAAGAGAATTCTAAAAATACATCAAGGACTATCTCATACTAGAAGGGATCATAAAGGAAAAGACAAACATTAAAGACACATATCATGTGAACAAAAAAAAAACCGAGGTATACCGATAATTGTTGAGAATAAAGATGGGATGCCTTCCGGGGCATCCCCAAGCTTAGGTGCTTGAGTCTCCTTTTACTTGGGGTGCCTTGGGCATCCCCAATCTTGAACTCTTGTCTCTCCATATTCTTCTTATATCGATACCTCCTCGATCTTCGAACACTTCGTTCACACAAAACTTAACAAAATGCTCGTGAGATCCGTTAGTATAATAAAGCAAATTACTACCTTAAGTACTGTTGTGAACTCATTCCAAATTCATATTAGAATTATATATACTGTAGTACAACTTCAGCATGGTTCATACCCCCAGATACAAGCCATAGATTCATCAAAATAAGAGAACAATGCATAGAAAACAGAATATGTCAAAAACATGACAGTCTATAGTAATCTGGAAACTTCATATACTTATGTAACTCCAACAATTCTGAAAATGTAGGAAATATTAACAAAATTGCATATCAGTACTGTGTAAAAATTTCAGAAACTTTTGATGTTCCAGTAAAAAACATAAATTCACGCACTACAGCCAAAGTTTCTGTTTTTGCACTACACACACCAAACAAGCAATCTAATCATCCTAAAAGTAAATTTTAGCACATTATTTTTATAATACAATGGATATATACAAGGTGATAATTATTTTACATAAGCTTCCATGAAATATCCAACACTGTTTCCATGAGCATGAACACAAGTGTTCAAGGTCGACCCTCACTTCTCCAATCCACAACTTTCCAATCACTTCTCTTTTTGAAAAAGTTCTTAGGCAAAAAGGGGAAAGTAACTCTTTTTGTATTTTTTGTATTTTAAAAAAAATGTTTGTTTCACCCACAACTAAATAAAGCAAAAAGGGAAAACAAAATATGTAAGGTGAAGAAACCAAACAAGCACACAAGAGAATATCAAACCCACGCTATTGCTCCCCGGCAATGGCGCCAGAAAAGAGCTTGATAATCCCCAAGTGCAAGGAATCATCATAGCAATTTCCAAAGGTGGAAGTGATAAGTATGGAGTGTCGAACCCACAAGGAGATAAAAGTAAGATCAATATTCTCTCAAGTCCTATCTGCCACCGATACAATTCTACGTACACCGAACGTTTGCTTCCATCCAGAAAGGAGAAATAAAACTACGTTGTGGGTATGAAGAGGGTAGCTTTGCATGATATCGGAGAACTAAAATATAAATATAGGTGTTGTTATCATAATATTACAATATATTACAAATAGCGAGTGTGGAATAATGATGGGTTGGTGTGCGGAATTATCCTAGGCAATTGTTAACAAGATCGAAAATCATTATTGCAATTTTATATGAGGGAGAGGCATAAGCTAACATACTTTCTCTACTTGGATCATATGCACTTATGATTGGAACTCTAGCAAGCATCCGCAACTACTAAGGATCATTAAGGTAAAACCCAACCATACCATTAAAGCATCAAGTCCCCTTTATCCCATACGCAACAACCCCATTACTCGGGTTTATGCGTGTGTCCCTCAAGCAACCCACTATAAGCGAATCATGAACGTATTGCAACACCCTATAGCGGGAATCCTTCACGTGTGTGTGGCACGGAGGCACCATAGGACAGCACCAAAATAAACATACAACTCAAACCAATCTAGATCATCAATCAACCAAAAGGACAAAAGTAATCTACTCAAAACATCATAAGATGGCAACACATCATTGGATCATAATATGTAGCATAAAACACCATGTTCAAGTACGTGATTACAGAAGGGTGCGGGAGAGTGGATAGATAAAAGGAGATGAGGATGGTGATGAAGAAGGTGATGTTGATGAAGACGATCACTGCGGCGATGGTTCCCCCGATGGCACTCCGGCACCACCAGGAGAGAAGGGGAGATGGTCTCCCCCTTGTGCTTCCTCCTCCATGGCCTCCCCTCTGTTGGGAGAGGTTCTCCCTCCGGTCCTTGGCCTCCATGGTGTTGATAGCCCCTCCGGGACGATGAAGATGGCCTCCGGTGATGGTGACCCCCTCCGGCAGGGTGCCGGAGAGGGCCAAGATTGGTTTTTCGTGGCTCTAGAAGTGTACGGCGGCAGAAATCCCGATCTAGGTTTCTTTTCGGAGGTTTCTGTATTTATAGGATTTTTTGGCAACGGTCCCACGTCCAGAAGGTTCTCGAAGAAGTCACAAGCCAGGGGGCGTGCCCTAGGGGGCCGCACCCTTTTGGCTTGTGGCCTCATCGGCCTTCCTCTCTAGTGACTCTTCGCTCCGGTATTTCTTATATTTTCCAAAAATATTCTCCGTAAATTTTCAGCTCATTCCGAGAACTTTTATTTCTGCACAAAAACAACACCACGGTAGTTCTGCTGAAAACAGCGTCAATCCGGGTTAGTTCTAATAAAATCATACCAAAATCATATAGAATTATTGTAAACATGGCATGAATACTTCATAAATTATAGGTACGTTGGAGACGTATCAGCATCCCCAAGCTTAATTCCTGCTCGTCATCGAGTAGGTAAATGATGAAAGAAATAATTTATGAGTGTGAATGCTAGCAAGTGCACAAGTTTGATCAATGATAATTCCAAACACCTTTTCTACCATCATTATATATCATAAACAGTAGCTCATTTCATAAAACTTCTCATGATGAAGTAACAAGCTATTCACATGTTAAAGTATAAACCATAAAGTTTCTTGAAAACTAACAAACTATGCTTTCAGTCACCAAACAATTGCAATTCATCTTATTTTCAAGAAGGGTCTATGTAAGAGCTTTAATTTAGCAAATTCCACATACTCAACTATCTTATAGTCTTCCATGATTGCTAACTCTCAAAGCATATTTTTAGAGCAAATGGCATCCATTGAACACAAAGGAAGATAGGGGCTTAGAGTTTCGACTCCCAACTTATTTATCATATAGATTATTTTCAACAATAATAATTCATGATCAAATATGTTTGTATGGCCATATATGCTTGGCTCTTTCCCCACCACATGATGCTTTCCAAGATAAAAAGGTGAAATATAGGAAGTGGTGAAGATCACCATGACTCTTGTATAAAGGTAAGTACTAGAAAATAAAAGATAGGCCCTTCGCAGAGGGAAGTAGAGCTTGTCATGCACTTTTTGTTTTTTGGATGTGCAAACTCTTAATGCAAAGGAACGTCACATTGTATTGCCCTTTGTGATAACAACCTTTATTATGCAGTCCATCGCTTTTATTTCTTTGCCATCACAAATTTATACAACGCTTATTTTCCCTTACAATAAAGGATCTTACATATTTAGGAGCAATTTTTATTGCTTTTTGCACCGATGACAAGTTACTTGAAGGATCTTATTCAATCCATAGGTAGGTATAGTGGACTCTCATGGCAAAACTGGTTTAAGGGTGTTTGGATGCACAAGTAGTATTTCTACTTGGTGCAGAAGTTTTGACTAGTATGAGGTGGAAGCAACCACCACATGTTGGACGATCCAAAACAATATAACTTCTATACAAATATACCCAAGCATAACTCATTACGTTGTCTTCCTTGTCCAACTTCAACTAATTTTCTCAAGTTTGAAAGTAATTAATGGGTATTCACAATCATAGAAGATGTCCAAGATAGTATATTTATATGTGAAATCTCTCTTCCTTCAATATTCTTCCGTGAATTGTTCAAGTGACCAATGCGGTATTTGCTAACTTTCAATAAATTTTACCACCTATACTTCTTATATGTGAAATCATTACTCCCCATGGGATAAGCATATAAAAAATATATAATTTTAGATTTATATATTCAATTCATTCAACCATTTACTCATAGGATATAAGTGAAGCACGAGAGTAAATGACAAAACTACTCCAAAACATATAAGTGAAGATCAATGAGTAGTCAAAAAATTAAGTAGCTATGTGAGGACTTTCTCTCTCTCTCTCTCAATAAATATTTTCAGATATGAGTATTTTATTTAAACATCAAGAAAAATAAAAATAGCACTCCAAGAATAGCACTCATCAAGTGAACGAATTAAAATGTATGCTCAACATAGGCTAACCGATAATTGTTGATGAATAGAGGTGGGATGCGTAGCATCCCCAAGATTAGATGCTGGAGACTTCTTGAAATATTTACATGGGGTGCCTTGGGCATCCCCAATCTTGAGCTTTAGTATCTTTTACAATCCTCTCATATCAAGGTTTCACATATTCTCAAAAACTTCATCCACACAAAACTCAAAAAGAACCCGTGAGATAGGTTAGTACACATAAGAATAAATCAACACTTCATGTACTGCCAAGACAAGTTGCACAATAATTTTCAAGCATTAGATACTGTATACTATCATTTACACAATTTATATCTACCAATATAGGCTATGGAAACTATAGGATAAGTAGATAACAAAACTATGACAGCAATCTATCCAAACAGAACAGTCTGTAGCAATTTACTATAACAGTGTACCTATGTAACTCAAAAAAATTCTGAACATTTAGTAACTGCTAAGAAATTTATATGGCAACACAATGAAAAAAATGCAAAAACTTTACACGTTCCAGTAAAATATAAAAATTCAAACACTGCAGCAAAAGTTTTTGTTTTTACACACCACACATCAAACATGCAATTCAAGCATCCTAAATGCAATTCTTGGAACTTTTTATTGAAAAATAAGATTATAAATAACACCTAGCAGAGAAAAGAAAATGACGCTCCAAGCAAAACTCATATTATGTGACGAATAAAAATATAGCTCCAAGTAAGATATACCGATAGTGCTGAAGACGAAAGAGGGGATGCCTTCCGGGGCATCCCCAAGCTTAGATGCTTGAGTCTTCCTTGAATATTACCTTGGGAGTTACTTGGGCATCCCCAAGCTTAGGTTCTTGTCACCTCTTATTCTCCTCATATCAGTGTCTCACCAAAAACTTGAAAACTTCAATCACAGAGAACATAACGAAACTTCGTGAAAAAGGTTAGTGTAATAAAGATAAATCATTCACTTAGGTACTGTCAAGACAAGATTCTAATTGTTCCCACATGATACCTACTGTATTACATCATTCCCACAATTTATATTACTCATTATAAGCTATAGGGACACTTGAAACAAGCAAACTATGCATGCAAAACAGAATCTGTCAAAAACAGAATAGCCTGTAAAGTCTGAATGATCACCATACTTCCATGACTCCAAAAATTCTACAAAATTAGGAAAAATCGCAGAATTTGCATAGAAATGTTGTGTCAAAATTTCAGAATTTTTTGACTCTCCAGTAAAACCAGACAATTCATACACTTTATTGAAATAAAAGGCACAAAACATGAATACTACAGTAGATTAATCATGTTAACACATCAAAACAGAAAGTAAAAGTGTTGGGTTGTCGCCCAACAAGCGCTTTTCTTTAATGCCTTTTTAGCTAGGCATGATATTTCAATGATACTCTTCCAAGCCAAATTTCGATGATCATTATATTCATACTCTAAAAGATGTAAGTGGAGTTCATACATTATTCTTAATTAATATGGATTAACCAATATCCAAGCTCAAAATATATAAGTCAAGCATACGAAGCATTCTATAAATCCATACTCAAAAGATTTAAGTGAAGCACAAAGAGCATTCTATAAAGCCATACTCAAAAAATTTAAGTGAAGAACAAAGAGCATTCTACAAATCCATCAAGGACTATTTCATACTAGAAGAGAGCATAAAGGAAAAGACAAATATTAAAGACACATATCATGTGAACAAAACAAAAACTGAGGTGTACCGATAATTGTTGAAGAATAAAGATGGGATGCCTTCCTGGGCATCCCCAAGATTAGGTGCTTGAGTCTCCTTGAAATGTTTACTTGGGGTGCCTTGGGCATCCCCAAGCTTGAACTCTTGCCTCTCTGTATTCTTCTTATATCGATACCACCTCGATCTTCGAACACTTCATTCACACAAAACTTAACAAAACCCTCGTGAGATCCGTTACTATAATAAAGCAAATTACTACTTTAAGTATTGTTGTGAACTCATTCCAAATTCATATTAGAATTATATATACTGTAATACAACTTCACCATGGTTCATACCCCCCGATACAAGCCATAGATTCATCAAAATAAGAGAACAGTGCATAGAAAACAGAATCTGTCAAAAACAGGACAGCCTATAGTAATCTGGAAACTTCGTATACTTATGTAACTCAAAAAATCTGAAAATATAGGGAAAATTAAAAGAATTGTGTAGAATTACTGTGTAAAAATTTCAGAAACTTTTGCCGCTCCAGTAAAAATATAAATTCACGCACTACAGCCAAAGTTTCTGTTTTTGCACTACACACTCCAAACAAGCAATCTAATCATCCTAAAAGTAAATTTTGGCACATTATTTTTATAATACAATGGATGTATACAAGGTGATAATTATTTAACATAAGCTTCCATGAAAAATTCTACATTGTTTGCATGAGCATGAACACAAGTGTTCAAGGTCAACCCTCACTTCTCCAATCCACAACTTTCCAATCACTTCTCTTTTTGAAAAACTTAGGCAAAAAGGGGCAAGTAACTCTGTTTGTATTTTTTTATTTTTTTTATTTTTTTTGTTTGTTTCACCCACAACTAAAGAAAGCAAAAAGGGGAAACAAAATCTATAAGGTGAAGAAAGCAAACAAGCACACATGAGAATATCAACCCCACGCTATTGCTCCCCGACAATGGCGCCACAAAATGAGCTTGATAATCCCCAAGTGCAAGGAATCATCATTGCAATTTACAAAGGTGGAAGTGATAAGTATGGAGTGTCGAACCCACAAGGAGATAAAGGTAAGATCAATATTCTCACAAGTCCTATCTGCCACCGATACGACTCTACGTACACTGAACATTTGCTTCCATCTAGAAAGGAGAAATAAAACTATGTTGTGGGTATGAAGAGGACAGATTTGCATGATATCAAAGAACTAAAATATAAATAAAGGTGATGTTATCATAATATTACAATATATTACAAATAGCGAGTGTGGAATAATGATGGGTCGGTGTGCGGAATTATCCTAGGCAATTGTTAACAAGATCGGAAATCATTATTGCAATTTTATATGAGGGAGAGGCATAAGCTAACATACTTTCTCTACTTGGATCATATGCACTTATGATTGGAACTCTAGCAAGCCTCCGCAACTACTAAATATCATTAAGGTAAAACCCAACCATAGCATTAAAGCATCAAGTCCCATTTATCCCATACGCAACAACCCCCTTACTCGGGTTTATGCTTCTGTCACTCAAGCAACCCACTATAAGTGAATCATGAACGTATTGCAACACCCTACAGCGGGAATCCTTCACGTGTGCGCGGCACAAAAGGCACCATAGGACAGCACCAAAATAAACATACAACTCAAACCAATCTAGATCATCAATCAACCAAAAGGACAAAAGTAATCTACTCAAAACATCATAGGATGGCAACACATCGTTGGATCATAATATGTAGCATAAAGCACCATCTTCAAGTAGGTGATTACAGCGGGGTGCGGGAGAGTGGACCGCTAAAAGGATATGAAGATGGTGATGAAGATGGTGATGTTGATGAAGAAGATCACCGCGGCGCTGGTTCCCCGGGTGGCACTCTGGCACCACCAGGAGAGAAGGGGAGATGGTATCCCCCTTGTGTTTCCTCCTTCATGGCCTCCCCCCTCTGTGGGAAGAGGTTCTCCCTCTGGTCCTTGGCCTCCATGGTGTTGATGGCCCCTCCGGGACGATGAAGATGGCCTCCGGTGATGGTGACCCCCTCCGGCAGGGTGCCGGAGAGGGCCAAGATTGGTTTTTTGTGGCTCTGGAGGTGTGCAGCGGCGGAACTCCCGATCTAGGTTTCTTTTTGGAGGTTTATGTATTTATAGGAGTTTTTGGCGTCGGTCCCACGTCTAGAAGGTTCCCGAGGAAGGCACAAGCCGGGGGCGAGCCCTAGGGGCGGCCGCGCCCTTGTGACTTGTGGCCTCCTCGGCCTTCCTCTCCAGTGACTCTTCGCTCCTGTATTTTTTATATTTTCCAAAAATATTCTCCATAAATTTTCAGCTCATTCCGAGAACTTTTATTTCTGCACAAAAACAACACCATGGTAGTCCTGCTGAAAACAGCGTCAGTCCGAATTAGTTCTAATAAAATCATACCAAAATCATATAGAATTATTGTAAACATGGCATGAATACTTCATAAATTATAGATACGTTAGAGAAGTACCAGTAGGCAATTCGCACTGGCGAAATCCTAACTCCTCAGTCAGACCAATTTCCATAGAGACCTGAAGAACTTCGTCTCTGTCATTGAACAACTTTATTGAACCGTAAGAGATTTCCAAAGGCTTCACTTGAAGGATTGGATAGGTTGAGGCTTTTGAGTTGAGCATCAGTTGGAAATTTTCCTTAGTATTACCTCAGCCCCCTTTAACAGTACGTTGTTTCCTATGACTCGAAGAAAGGAAATGAAACTACGAAAACGAAAGTCTTCACACTTCATAGTCCTCGTTCATATCTTCAAGGTCACCCCAACTTCTTCATTTTCAAAGTCTTCAGGGAATACCAAAGTCTTCAGCAAAGTATTCAACAAAGTCTTCACCAAAGTCTTCAGTTGAAGACATACATTTTTAGGGGTCGATAATCTTCAAATATATCAAACTCCTCAGCAACTTATAGAGCATGTGTACACTTACAAATGCATCAATCTCTTAACCTATAAGTCTTCAATACACCAAAATCACTAAGGGGCACTAGATGCACTTACAGAGCTCTAGTAATTGGTTCAGTATGTATAGCAATAGGGGTTGTGTGTGTAACAATGGTAGTGATGTCCACATCATCTTCCCCTTCTTGAAATGAAATCATCCTCGACAGAAGCTCATCTTCCTCACCCAAATAAGGCTTGAAATTTGCAATGTTAAAAGTGGGACTAACCCCAAAATCTACAGGAAGCTCAAGTTTATATGCATTATCATTTATTTTCTCTAACACCTTAAAAGGACCAGCAACACGTGGCATTAACTTTGACTTGCGCAAATCAGGAAATCTATCCTCATGCAAATGTAACCAAACAAGGTCTCCAGGCGCAAAGACAACATGCTTTATACCCTTATCTCCTGCAAGTTTGTATTTAGCATTCATACGCTCAATGTTTTCCTTAGTTACCTCATATATTTTTAATATCAATTCAACACGTTGTTTAGCATCAAAATTAACCTTCTTCAAAGATGGAACAGGCAACGAATAAATAGGTGCACCAGGTATGAAATCATACACAAATTTAAAAAGACACATCTTAATAGTAGAATGCAATGAACGATTATAAGAAAATTCAGTATGAGGCAAGCATTCTACCCACATTTTCAAGTTATTCTTCGAAACAGCCCTAAGCATAGTAGACAATGATCTATTGACTACTTCAATTTGTCCATCAGTTTGGGGTGACATGTAGTACTAAAAAGAAGTTTAGTCCCCAACTTATCCCATAAACATCTCCAAAAGTGGCTAAGAAATTTAGCATCACGATATGAAACAATTGTATTTGTCACACCATGCAATTGAATAATTTCACGAAAGAACAAATCAGCAACATTAGTAGCATCATCACTTTTATGACATGGTATAAAGTGTGCCATTTTCAAAAATATATCCACGCCAACAAATATGCTATCTCTCCCCTTATTTGTTCGACGTAAACCTAAACAAAGTCCATAGATATATCCTCCAAAGGAACACTATGCATGGGCAAATGTATATATAAGCCATGAGGATTGAGTCGTGACTTAGCTTCTTGACATGTAGTGTAGCGAGCAACAAAACGCTCAACATCCCGTCTCATCTTTGGACAAAAGAAATGTGTAGAAAGTACGCCCTTCATCTTGTTCACGCCAAAGTGTCCCATTAATCCTCCTCCATGCGCCTCCTGCAACAACAGAAGATGAACGGAGCTAGCTGGAATGCATAGCTTGTTAGCACAGAACACAAATCTATCATTAATGAGAAACTTGTTCCATGTGGTACCTTCTTTATAATTTTGTAACACATCTTTAAATTCAACATCATGCACATATTAATCTTTGATGGTCTCCAAACCAAATATTTTAAATTCAAGTTGTGCAAGCATAGTATAACGACAAGACAATGCATCAGCAATAATATTTTCTTTTGCCTTCTTGTGTTTAATGATATAAGGTAAAGTTTCAATGAATTCAACCCATTTAGCATTTCTATGGTTCAGTTTTCCTTGATTTTTAATATGTTTCAAAGATTCTTGATCAGAATGTATAACAAATTCTTTGGGCCATAAATAATGTTGCCATGTTTCCAAAGCTCGAACAAGAGCATATAATTCCTTATCATAAGTAGAATAATTCAGACTAGGCCCATTCAATTTTTTAGAAAAGTATGCAACGTTTTTACCAACTTGTAATGACAAGTCTCCTAATTCAATTCCACTAGCATCACATTCAAGCTCGAAAGCCTTATTAAAATCAGTAAGTGGGAGTAAGGGAGCATGTGTTAACTAATCTTTCAATATTGTGAAGGATTCTTCTTGTGTGATACCCAAGCAAAAGGCGCATCCTTCTTTGTAAGCTCATTGAGAGGTGTAGCAGTGGTGCTGAAATCTCTCACAAAAAGTCTATAGAAACCAGGAGGCCAAGAAAACTCCTCACTTGTGTGACCGTTTTGGGATAAGGCCAACTTTCAATAGATTCATTCTTGGCTTTATCGACTTCAATTCCCTATGGAGCAAAAACATAGCCAAGAAAACATACTCGGTTGATGCAAAAGGTGCACTTCCCAAGGTTACCAAACAAACGTGCATCACGTAGAGCAATAAAAACAGCACATAAATGTTCCTAGTGTTCCTCCAAAGATCTACTATAGATTAGTATATCATCAAAATAGACTACCACAAATCGTCATGAAAGCACGTAAAACCTCGTTCATTAATCTCATGAAAGTGCTAGGTGCATTAGTTAACCAAAAAGGCATGACTAACCACTCATATAAACCAAACTTAGTTTTAAATGTTGTTTTCCATTCATCTCTCAATTTCATACAAATTTGATGGTATCCACTATGCAAATCAACTTTGGAGAAAATTGTAGAGTCACTCAATTCATCTAGCCTAGGAATAGGATGACGATAATGAATAGTAATATTATTAATGCCTCTACAATCAACACGCATACATGATGTACCATACTTTTTCGGCACTAGAATAATAGGAACAACAAACGGACTAAGGGATTCGTGTATATAGCATTTGTCGAGCAACTCCTATACTTGACGCATAATTTCTTTGTCTCGTCTGGATTGGTACAGTATGGCGCACGGTTGGGTAGCGATGCACCGGGATTTAAGTCAGACTGGAGCTCAATCCCTCTAATAGGTGGTAATCCCGATGGCACATCTTGTGGAAAGACACCAGTGAACTCCTGTAAAATGTTAGTGACAGCAGGAGGCAAAGAGGTAGGCACGTCCTCGAATGAAAATAATACCTCTTTGCACACAAATGCATAGCAAACAGATGTAGTAAAATCCACATCGATAATATCAGATTTAGTAGCAAGTAAGCATCCACTCTTCAATTTTATTTCAGATCCCACACTAGATGATAGTTTATTAGACTTATTGTGTTGCTCAAATTCCATTGCCACAATCTGATTTTCACTCTTATTTACCTCCTGTTGTGCTTTACTAGCTCTAGCAATGTCATCTTTCATAATATGTTCAGGAGACATAGGAAGCAAAGTTATATTTTTATCCTTATGAGCAAGAGTATACTGATTTGTCCAACCATGGTGTACAATTTTTTTATCAAATTGCCATGGTCTACCAAGTAATACAGAGCATGCTTGCATGGGTACCACATCACAATCAACATAATCAGAATATGTAGCAATGCTAAAATGCACACGAATTGTACGTGTTACCTTAACCTTGCCCCTGTTGTTGAACCATTGGATGTAATATGGAAGTGGATGCGGTATGGTGGTGAGAGAAAAGTTCTCCACCATCTCCATGCTAGCCAAGTTGTTGCAACTCCCTCCATCGATGATGACGCGGAGATAACGTTCCTTCACAACTCCCTTTGTATGGAACAAATTGTGCCTTTGATTTTTCTCAACCTGTGTCACCTGCACACTTAAAACACGTTGAGCAACTAAGCTTTCATACATGTCGGTGTAGTCAGCAGGCATGTATTGCGTATCTTGTTCAGTATCATCTACACCCTGTTCTTCACTTGCAATAAGAGACGGAGTCTCCTCATCATAATCACTAGCGGAGTCATATCCACCATCCTCAGTAACAATCATCACACGCTTGGATGGGAATTCTCTCGCATAGTGACCTCCACACTTCTGAATGGCAGCGAAATTGACGATGATGCGGTGGCAGCGTGACAACTTGTGAACAGAACTCGAAACTCTAAAGGACTAGACGCTAAGACTAGCAACTCGACATGTCGATGTAACCGCAAATTCAACAAAGAAAAACACTGAACAAAAAATTGCACAAGCCTCAAATTGGTTCGGATATGATAAACTAACCCTAATTTCTTTTGTGGCTTTTCCGTGGACTGTAGGTAGGAAGAATAAATGCGATCTAAACTACGAAAAACTGGAAATTCTCACCGAACAACCTGGAAATCTGATACCACTTGATAGAGACAAAGGTGTCCGGTCTTTGGATGAGATGGTGGTTATCGTTTTGGTGGAAGTCGACTTTCACGATATGAGTACGAACGTGCGAAGACGTCGTGCCTTAGCAATCGCTAAACCAACTTCGAGAGGTTATTCACCGCGCCGGAGCACAATCAACCTGACCACGAGGGTCTATTTCCTGTACACAAATGAAGAACAAGCAAGATATTGAAATTGCAATATGGATATTGCGAATATAAGAAGAAAGATTTATTGACGAAAGTGAGGTTCTTTGACGTCTTGGTCTGGTCGTAGAACACAAACGAAGGACGCGAAGTTGCAATGATGGCGAACTTGTAATCTAAACAAAACCTAATTCTAAATGGCGCCCTTAGGGCTGTATATATGGTGGAATAGATGGGAATTTCATGACCCCTTGAAGGAGGGGTCCGAAACCAACCCTAACTCGGTGTCCCCACACATACGGACTCTAAAAACAACCTATAATGTGGAATTTCAAAATTACATGGGCCTGGCCCAAAAATAAGGTGACGCGGCACCTATAATAGGCTATGGATGAAATTTATGAAGGGGCATATTGTATATTTCGTCCAAGCCTTCATTCTCTCCTTATGGTGGCTTCAAAGTGTGAGAATCATCACTGAAAACTCTATTGTTCCTTCCCACGCGCGCACCTTCTTCTCCATGCTTGGTCCCGCTCTAATGGTCATCCTTCTTGTCCATGCTAGGTCCTTCGTTCATAAGTAAAACAAAAGTATCTAATTTAGGCATCATCATATGTTCATGAACATTAGAAGGATTTCCAAGAAATAAAAGTACCTGATAATTCATTTGACATGTGCGAGCTCTAGTAATTGGCGCAGTATGTATAGCAACAGGGGTTGTGGGTGTAACCATGGTATTGATGTCCTCATCAGTTATGTGGTAACTTGAAAATTGTTTAACATCCGGTTGTAGCAAACCTGAAGTAAACTCAAATAAAACACACCAACCGTGTGTGTAACCGTGACCGTCCCTTCTTGTGAGGTTTGAACCAAGAAGGAAACACGGTGGGGTTATGTTTGACTCATAAGTAGGTGGTCAGAATCACTTCTTGATCATTACTATTCACGTCCATTTATACGTAGATCACTCTTCTTATTCTTGTACTCATATATTAACCACATATTCAAATGCTTAGTACTTGCTACAGGCTCACCACTTAACCATACCTCACCCATAAAGTTTTGCTAGTTTTGATACCCTTAAAAATGAGATTGCTAAGTCCCCGTGGCTCACAGATGCAGGTACAGGTAATGCAATGATTTGACGTGAGTGTGATGATTGATCTATTTGGAGTTTTTTTTCTTCATCATCAATCATAGGATGGGTTCCAGGACAGCTGCCTAGGATTAGCAAGGATGGATGCCGTTCTTATCGTTTGATTTCGTCCGTAGTCGGGCCTTGCTTTTATGCATGATGATTGATATGTATGTTTGCAATTGAGACGATCATGATTTAGGTTGTGACGAGTGTAAGCCAATTTCATATACTCGTCTTCTCTTTATATGTACTTATAACGATATCCATTCTTGCGAAACGACGAGATGCGCTTCTATCCCTATCGAGGATCTCAAGTTAGGATGAAGATAGTACCGCATCTTAGATGTGGCACTAGCGCTGACCACATAACTGACCAATTCGATGGCACGAAGATGCAAGGAAAAGAGTTATTTGAGGTGGACAATGTTTTTGTTAGGTGTTCTTCAAAAGTAGCTGTAACAGTATTTCATATCGTTTCTTTGCTTCGGAGGAATAAAACATGCAGTAGCCAATACCCAATAGTTGAATAATAAAATGACTCATGAACGATATTGTTTATTTTTTTTAACACGGTATAGACATGCAACCATTAAAACAAAGGCACATACATTTACCTCTATGAATACATGGATACCTTACATTTATGAGCATCTTTCATATATCGAGTCGACGTTACATTTTGAGATTGATAAGTCAACACATATATCTTCATAGTTGATAAAAACGTCTTCTCGCATTGAAAAAATATTCAGAAAAATACAAACGCCAGGGTGAACCTGGTGGGCTGGTTGCATGGCAAAGAACCTAACCCATGAAGATACGATTTTGGCATGATCTATCACGATGCCAAACAATCACACACTACTTTCTGTTTACTGTTTTATCAGGGAACACTATGTTTTGTTGTTGGTGTCATGGCGCAGAAAGAAAAAAAGAAGATTGTTTAACTCCATACCACTTCCCAAAATTTCCGAAACGGAGATAAGAGATTTGCCTCGTTTCATTAATAAAGAAGGAAAAAATTGACCAGTTAATTAACGGAAAACCGGGCGAAAACAGTTACATCATACCCGCAAAAAACAAGGCACACTGGCGACCTGGCCACCCACACAAGAACGCACACACGCCACCGAGAAGAAAGCACCGTCGAAGTTGCAACCCGGCGTCATCGCCATCGCGCCTCCGCGAGGACGACTCCGAGTCCACCATCGACGACCACCGAAGAAGCCCGCACCGCAGACAAGCACCGAGGCCTGCGTTGGCCGATGCCAAACAGTCAGCCACACGCGCCGGCGACCAAGCAGCTCCGACTCTGTCGTCAAGCATTGCAGGGGAACAGCGTTGGGTTTGCGCCGAGCCAGGGCCAGAGCCGACCGCCCGTCTCGTGTCATCGTCGCCGCAAGGGACCCTCCTCAACAGCTCCGACTTCAGGAAGACAAAGCAAAGCACGACAACCCCTCAAACACGTCGGAAGAGACCGACTACCAAGACCCACCAACAAACCAACTCCGCTTGAAGTCGCCATAGTAGCCACACAGGAAGCCGCGCAAACATCCACATCGTCGGCCAGACACCAGCCGTCCGCAATGTCGCGAGCGTCCAGCCCATGAAGCGTGCAACCGGGGCCCAATGCTCTTCAAGGCGATGCCCCCAAGGTGAAAGCGACGATGACGACGCCGTCGCCCGGCCCGGACGGGCCTTAGGCTTTCACCCGAAGAGTAAGATCCGAGGACGGAGGACACGGGGCTCCACGACGACGCCTCCAAGAAGATGAAACGACGCCCACAAACACCGACGCCATCGACTGACAAGAATTCGACAAGCTTTCGCCCGAAGCACCCGCCAAACACCGTCATCCCACGCATAGCACCTCCAGTGGCCCACCCACTCCGCCAAACACCTTCATCCCCACGCATAGCACCTCCACTGGCCCACCCACCTCCATGAAAATACCGCGCCAGCAGTCCCGAAGAGCCACCCCGAACCTCTCCTCACCGGCAGTCCGAGCAGCATCGGCAAGACAGATCTGGCCGCCAGCCAGTCCGCATCCCTCCAGCCCAGGAAGACAAAGGAGAGCAACCAGCAAGCCAGAAAGGCACGAAGCACCACCCACGAGCAGGGGGGCTCGGGGCAGGAGGGCCGCCACCCCTCCACACCCGCGCCGGCAGGATCCAGAAGCGCGAGATCGGGAGCCGCCGCCGCCGCACACTGAGAGCCATCACCGCAGCACAAAGGGCGCCCGTGCACCTGGACGCCACGAGCCCACGACCACCCGCGAGCAGGGGATGGAGGGCTGCCACCCTTCCCCTCCCGCGCCGATCAGATCTGCCAGGGAGCAGATGTCGCCGTTGCCGGGTAGCCGCCGCAGCGAGCCACCGCAGAGAGCCGCCGTCGCTGCACACCGGAAGCCGCCGCGACGGGCCGCGAAGCCGGGGGAACGAGAGCCTACCACCACCGAGGGACCACGCCGCTGCGCAGCGAAACGCCCCGCCGCCGCCGTCCGCGACGCGGGCTTAGCCCGGCCGCATCTTCCGGCGGCGACAAGGGGGAGGGGAGGAGGGAGTTGGCGCCGGCCGGCCGGCGGCTAGGGTTCCCCGAGCCGCCCGTGAGTGACGCGGGGTCGGGACGCCACCACTTCCCAAATGACACTCACAGAAGAAGGGGCTCTCACTCCCTCTGCATGGGCACCGACCATTTCTTAGCTCGTATTCTCTACCTGTTCTATTTTCATGGCGCATCCAGTGCATACCACCACCACCACATAAATAGTGCCCAGCTGATAACGACGCGCGATCGTTGGCCGTCAAAATCTTTTTGGGCAAAACCGTCCAATTATTCTTCTTCCCCGTCAACCCCCTTTCCTCCATAGCTTCCGCCCAAGCCGGAGTTCCCATTTTTTTCCCTCGCACGATTGATCAATTGCGTCTTCTCAATCGAGACCGCCTGCGAGCGCCAAGGCACGTACGTACACTTTGGTTGGATTTACGGTGCCATTGTCGCTCTTGCATGCAGCCCATAAGAATCAATCACCGAATCTTTGGCAGTATTTCGTTGTCCCCTTGATTGTTTCATTTTCTACTCCTATTTGTTTAATTTGAGCATCCCGTACGTGCATGCAGCCCATGACGATCGGGCATGGCGGAGCCTACTTCTTCTTGATCGATCGCCATTGTTGTTGACGCGACAAGCGGCGCGTTCCACGCCGATGTGTTTGCTCTTGTCCCAGCTATAGTGGTATATTGAGAAGGGGCCGGTCTGATCTGATCTGATCCGGCGAGATGCACAAGCGCTCCAAATCCTGCGAGTCGTCCAGGGCCGAGCAGCGCAGCGGCGTCCATGGGGCCACGGCCTCCGACGACTCAATCACGGCCAAGGTGGCGTCGTCGTCGTCATCGGCGACGGCGCAGTGCTACGCGATGACGGTGTACCTCGTCAAGATCAGCGGCGCCCAGCGCCTCGTCACCGCCGTCTGGAACAAGAACATCATCAACCAGTCCTTCACCATCACCATCGACCGGCACGGCGACGGCGACGGCGGCGGCAGCGGCGACGACGGGACGCTCAGCCTCAAGGTGGAGCTGAAGCCGTGGCCGTTCTGGAGCAAGAAGGGCCTCAAGAGCTTCTTCCTCGACGGCCACCGCCTGGACATCTTCTGGGACCTCCGGTCGGCCAAGTTCCCGGCGAGCAGCCCGGAGCCGGCCAGCGGCTACTTCGTCGCGCTGGTGAGCCAGGAGCAGGTCGTGCTCACGCTCGGCGACCTCAAGAAGGACGCGTACAAGCGGAGCAAGTGCCGGCCGTCGCTGGAGGACGCCGTGCCGTTGTGCCGCCGGGAGAGCGTCTGCGGCAGGCGCAGCTTCGTGGCGCGGACGTGGCTCGACGCCACCAGGAAACATCACGACATTGTCATCGAGGCCTCGCTAGCCGGGCCAAGGGAGCCGGAAATGGCCATCACGGTGGACGGCCGCGCCCTGGTGCAGGTCAAGAACCTCCACTGGAAGTTCCGGGGCAACCAGACGGTGCTCGTCAACCAGTCGCCGGTGCAGGTGCTCTGGGACGTGCACGACTGGATCTTCGCCGGACCGGGCTCGCAGGCGGTCTTCGCCTTCAAGCCAGGTGCTCCGCCAGAGGTCGACGGCGACGCCGCCCCTGAGTTGGAGAGCGGCGGTGGCACTCCTGGTGACCCACCGGCGGATTACAGCTTCTTTCTTCACGCATGGAAGACGGACTGAGGCTGGGACATTCATCTTCTTCTTGCTTTCATGTACGGGGCGAAATTGATTTGTTTATATGAAAACTGATAGCTTATTCAAAAGGAACTTCAAATCACCGGGCTGAATGAGGATATGCTAAGATTAAGAGCATCTCCGGTCAATTTTTTTTGGAAAAATCGGCCCAGTCACGTCCTCACAACCCCGTTTTCGAACCCAGGGCGTTGGGGGCCTCTTGCATGCTCTACGCCGACTACTTCGCCGACTCTTCATTGCACGGTGAGAAAGTATTTCGGCGTCGCTACCGGATGAGCCGGAAGCTCTTCCTCAGGATTGTTAATTTCGTCCGGGAGTTCGACAGCTATTTCGTTTGTAAGAAGGATTGCACCGGCACAGTTGGATTCTCGTCACTTCAGAGATGCACCCAAGCTATGAGAATGCTTTCATACAGAGCTCCCGCGGACATACAAGAAGACTATGGGCGAAAGGCCGAGTCCACCACCATTGAGTGTCTGTATAAGTTCTGCAGAGCAGTGGTGGCAGTGTTTGGACCACAATATTTGCGATCACTCAATGCGGAAGACACTACTCGAATCCTGGCACAGAATGCAACAAGAGGATTTCCAGGGATGCTTGGAAGCATCAACTACATGCATTGGTCATGGAAAAACTGCCTATTTACTTGGCAGGGGATGTACAAAGGCACCAAAGGTGGTTGTAGTGTGGTACTTGAGGGAGTAGCCACACATGACCTATGGATTTGGCACTCCTTCTTTGGTATGTCAGGAACTCACAATGATATCAACGCCTTGCAGTGCTCGAATGTCTTCGCCAAGCTTGTTGAAGGTCATACTCCTCCGGTGAACTTTGAGGTCAATGAACGCTAATACAACAAGGGATACTATCTAGCAGATGGTATCTATCCGAAATGGTCCACATTTGTGAAGACTGTCTCAAAACCTTTGGCGCCAAAGAAGGCACACTTTGCTAAGTGTCAGGAGGCTTGCAGGAAAGATGCCGAGCGAGCATTTGGTGTGCTCCAATCGCGATTTGCTGTTGTCAGGTACCCCGCTATGACCTGGTCCAAAAGGCAGATGTGGGAGATCATGAATTGTTGTGTCTGCTTGCACAACATGATCATTGAGAGCGAGCAAGAAAAGCTAGTGTTTGATTCTGAACCATATCACAGGATGTGACCTCTTACAGTTGTTATCATCAGGTACCAACAACATGGACTGTCTACCTCAATATGCGTCAGGAGATCCGAGACTCACGAGTGCATCAAGAACTGCAAGACGATCTGGTGGAGCACCTATGGAGGCTTAAGGGCAACGGCTAGCTCGATTTGTTTTAATTTATATTGGAACTTGCTTCATTAAACTATTTGATTTTATATTAATTTATATGATGAACTTTGGTACGAAACATTCATTTTTTGTTGAATTTATGCCGAAAAAGCGTCGATTTTGTTGATTTCAGAGCCGAAATAGCGCCAAAACGGGGCCGAATTTGAGCCGATTCTACGCTGATAATGAGCCGAAAGCGACGGTTGTGGGACAACCCCGGAGATTCGATTGGGAAAACGAGCCTCTCAAGCCGATTTTATCGCCGGCTCGGTCCCAGGCGGCGTTATTTCGGCCCCCTAGGAGGGCCAATGGCTAGAGATGCTCTAATTCCTGGTACCACTGGGCCAAAGCAAAAACAGGATGCAACATATATGGAACATTTGCCTTGAAGTTACAGGTTCGGCATAAAAATTGCAAGGCATTTAAAACCAAACACCAAAAGAGCGTGATTTAAAATGATTCACAAAACATACCACGGTATCACATTCAACAAAACGGCGTCCGACATTTCTTTCACCCAGTTCCAGTATCAACAGGTGTTCCGTCAGGGAAGATATGTGATACTCAAAGAAAGTCTTATTCTAGAACGCCAACGTAGCAACTAAATATCTAGTTCGCATCTCGCTTTCATTACCTGTCACAGGTAAACAATCTCTACCATCAGTATAGAGATCCTCTGACCTCAAATGCTCCATCATGCTAACAAAATCAGAAATAGAAAAAAGGTTTGCATTGTCCAGAATTTGTTCCTTCACTCCATCACAGCAACACCACCAGCTGCCTTGATCTTTGCGATGATTGCTTCCGCTTCCTCCTTCGTGAGTGACTGCTTCAGAATGACAGGGGCCTTCTCCACCAGCTCCTTCGCATCCTTCAGCCCCAAATCTGTAAATGTTCTGATCTCCTTGATAATCTTGATCTTTGCAGCAGCCTCAAATTTCTCCAACTTGACATCGAATACCAACTTCTCAGCCTTTTTCTCTTCAGACTTCCCGGCACCAGCCCCTGCACCACCTTGAGAACCCATACTAAAACCCTGGCCAGAAACTGCCTGTGGTGCTGGCTGGTTCAGTCTGAGAAGGAGAGCTGGAGCTATCTGCTTGATCTCCTCAGGAGGAAGAGCGGCAATGCGGTCCGCTAGACCCACAACTTTCTCTGATGCTGGTGGCATAGGCCCATATGGGTCATAGACTTCAGGATATTTGTACCTCTTAGCACCAGTGTCTTTTGTGGCCTCGGTGCTGTATAGACGAGCCGAAACTACTGAAAGTCGACTTGTGGATGACTGTCTTGAACAACATAGTCGTCTTGCTATGGAAGACAAACTCATCCTACTGTCAGCTAGGTATTGGCAAATAAATATACCAAGGGAAGGAGAAGAAACTAAAGATTGGCTGCCCTGCACAAGAACAAAAACGAAATTAACACTAAATTGATCCATGGAAATCTCCGGCGTGACTAAAAGCATTTTTAATTATTAAATATCCTCTAGAGCCCAAGAAGAAGCATATGCACCTTATTTCAAATCAGAGCAGCTAAACAGAAGTGGACAAGTCATGGTAACTATTTAAGCTTATACAGCAACGTAACTGATGATTTAGAGAAATGGAATGTTGGACTTGGAACTAAATGTGCAGCATAACTCAGCTGCCAGAAAAGAAGACCACACATTACCTACAGAAATACATACTTTAGCTCCCCCCAGTTCTAAAATTCCACGGGGCAATAGACAAGGGCGGGCAACATAAGTTCCTCTATTCCATGAGAAGAGAGCTCAGTGCTCCGACATGATTGATAGGAGAAGTACATGAACTGGGGGATTCAATCTCCGGTTAGGGTGTCAACCTTTGAGTCGGAACATTACAGCTCCCCCAGTGAATCACCGCATTCAATCTCACAGGCCAAGATTATGAGCCAGACTAACAAGCCAATGTATCTACTAAAGCAAATGCCTTGAAATGAAGGCAGGGTGAGAGCAGCAGTTGCCACACTGAACCCTAAAACCCTCACCCATGGCAAGGCACACGAAGCGCTCCTAGACCACCTGAACTTCAACTTCATCAGGTGTCAATCAGCGCATCGATCTCACACTCCCAAGCCTTCACTCGTAAACCTAAAGAAAACTTCGGAAATAAACTGCTTTGGTAATACGTATATACTGCTACTACTACAACGCGCCGCAAACAAACCCGCAACAAGCGGAATGGATTGATGCCCCACCACGAGGATGTTGGCGGGGGATCTCCGGCGGGAGCTGGCTTTCCGCTCGGCGAAGGGCGACACGCGGAGGGAGGTAACCGAGGAAGGGGAGAAAGGGCTCACCGCGCCGGCCGCCGGAGAAGGGGTGCGAGATCTGGCGCGCCGCGGAAACGAAGAGGAGAAAGGGTCTCTGGCGGCTGGTCCTGGCGCTCCCTGAGCTCGGCCGAAACGGGGAACGAGAGGGGAGGGGAGAAGATCCGGGCGGTGTGCTGCGCTTGTTGGGCTGTTGGAGTGTGGGCTTGGGATGTGCTTTTGGACCTGCCATTATAAGATGGGGAAATAAACTGGAGTGGTCAGAAAATCATTTTTCCCTTAAAAAAAGGAAAGGTCAGAAAAATAGAAATCACTGTTTAGGTGGCACCACCTCTTTTATGAAATGGAGCACCCGGTTCCGAAATCACATTGGCGCAACGGGCATGCTGAAGCGGAGACATATGCTGCGGCACTAAAGTCTGCGCCGGAGTGGGTTGTGGTTAATATCCATATCAAGTGAGACTGTCAACAAGTGCTTAAGACCATGCAAAGAGTACGGAACTCGACATGTCGAAGGAGGGTGTCATTTATATATCACGGGGCGAAATTTCAGCTTGTTCTTTTTTCCTATAGTCCTTGTGGGTGCAACAAAGTTGATCATGCCCTTGCAACACTTGGTGCTAGTGGTCAGAACCCATATGGACTTACATAGAGTCTATGCTAAATGATGTAGAAATTTTGGTGGATAGCGATATTTTTGAGCCAATGGTTTAATAGAATGAGAAATTTCATCCAATAACACATTGACACAGCACACATGTTGATCATCCGAACAATTACATCATTTGAAAGTTTACCAAACCACAATTGTCTGGTCTCCTCTCGAAGCGAGCCAAACGATGCTAGAGTGTGGGCCAAGTTATTACAAGTTGTTGAAGAATATGTAAAAGGAATACAAAGAAAATTCAAATCACCAAAAATGTGGAGCTCTAATTATATGATTCCATCTGGGCCAGGTCTTCAAAGGGGAGGAGGTTATTCATTGTTCTTTTTCACAAGATCCCATTTTGAAACTGAAATAACTCTTGAACAGAGCATCCAAATTAAAAAGGTGTCTTGATCATTGTGTTCTTCGCGTCAATATTTTCTAAACTAGATCACATGTTGATATGCAACCTACACTTCTGATGGTAGTAAACTTGTACTTCATATGTTATACTTATAACTGTCGTTCTAGTATGTTTGTACTACTCATGTTTTACATAAAATGTACTCTTCACGTAGTTGTACTCTTCACGTAGTGCAACATGTACTACTCACCCAGTGCAATCATGTACTTCTCGTGCCATACAAGATGTACCACTCGTAAGACATGTAATTCCCACGCAATGCAACTCATATAGTGCAACACATACTTCGAGTAACTTCTTAGTGTAAATCAATAAAAAGAAACTCAAAACTCTGAAGAAAAGCAAGAGAACAATAAGAAAACATAGGAAACAAAGGGGGAAATGAAGGGGGGAATGAAAAACAGAGCTACGACGAGGTGGGGTAGCATGTGTGCGCGCTTTGTGCACGCAGTTGGCTGGCGTTCATGTCTGCTTGCATCACCCATCGTCGAGTATGTGCCCTTGCGCCCAGTTAATTGTTGGAGTTTACTAATTAATAAGAAAAATGTTAACTTGAAGAAAATCCCTAAAGCAACCGCAGCTTCGCGGGTGTGCGTGCGTGCAGCCGCAGGCGCACCGGAGTGCTGGTTGGTCGCCGCAGCCGATGGCTTGCGTGCTCTCCTCATTCTCTACACACTACTAAGAGAAAGCCTACTAGTAGCATTGGTTTTCTCTCTACTAGTAGCGCTGAACCAACGCTACTGCTAAGGCACTACAGCTAAGTGTTTAGCAGTAGCGCTGGATAACCAGCGTTATTGGTAAGTGTTGTTAGCAATAGCGCTGCTGCTAAACCAGCGCTACTGCTAAGCCTAGGTTTAGTTTGTTTTCTTTTTTTATTTTCCGTTCCTTTTCTGTTCACTTTTTTGTGCATGCTCTATATGATAGTTTCATCATATCATAATAAACATACATTATTCTCATCATATCATACACATACGAGAGACTCATCATATATACCACCACCATCATCATCATCATATTATCCAACACAAATATCATCACACATCTCAAAAATAGCGATACACAAGTCATGTCTCGAATATATGGAACTGCATGGTCATGGCACACCCACAAGTTTCATCATCTATATCTAAACCATGTAGAAGAGAAGAGCGATCAGTATGAGCAAGAGCGCGACTATGTAGTACTTCTTGAGGCACCGGTCTTGCTCCCTCTCTCTTGCTGTAGCATCTCGCTCTGCTGTCGAACCCTCTGTGGCTAGCTCCCGGGTATCTGTCCTTCGCCATCTCCCGGTCTATGAACCTGCACCATAAGTTGATTTAATATGCAACATAATGTACTTGAGAAATACAAATAGGCATATTTAGTTAGCTAAATACAAGCAACCTATATATAGTAAACATAAATAAGGAAGTTCCTCATACGTAACCAAACCGATTAACTATCGCGATCTACGCTAGTTCATACACGAAGACAATAGTACTAATTAAACATACACATTGTCATCGTCAATCACTCCATCAGGTCGGCGCTCCAATCTTCATAGTCAGGGATGAAGGACCCGAGCTTCGTGAAAGGCTTCATGTCCAGATGTCGAGCATTGAGCAGTTCACAGACAGTCTTCCGCCTCATTGGCCCATGGTAGAACATCCCTGTTTGTTCGAGTACCTCCTTCATGATCACGTGGTAAAGTTCACACTGTACATGATAAAAATCAGTTCGGATTTGATGATCCGGTGTCTTTCCTATGCTATAGGACCAGTTGACAATCTCTGTATCCTTGGAATTAGCTGACATGCGAAGGCATTGATTATCCCTTCTGTACTCGATCATGTGATGCATGAGGTAGAATCCGTCAGACTTACTATCGTTCGGTTGCTGGATGCAGTAGAAGTCGATCTTATGGCCAAAAGCCAACCCTCTATTCCTGTACTTTTTCACCTTGATATCTCCACTAGTAAGGGCAAAGGTTAAAATGGCACTATCGAGAACACTCTTTATGTGCTTGTAATCCCTTTTCTTGGTGTTCTTTGTAGAGTCCAAGTACAGAGCATGGGAGTACTGTAGGTACAGACAAATGATGACCCCCCCTGCGCAAAATAAGTACACCTCAAATTAGCCTCCATGCTTGCAAAGGAATTATTAAAACTTATGAAAGAATATCCGCGGATGACTTACGTGGGATGATAAGGCAGGAGAATCATTTCCTTGTCCTTATTAGCGACCATGAACTCGGCGATGTACTTGCTCGCACAGCCACGGTGCTCTTTGCAGACTTCCAAGAAGCTCTCGTGCATATAGTACGAGTCCGCGACGCAGATATATTATGTGTTCTCGCGCCTGATGATGTAGTTCATATAAAGCACATACATGCAGATGAACTGAAAATCCAGCTTGATCATGTGGAACATGTCATAGATGTAGTCGAATAGCAGGATGAAGTTATCCGCAGGACATTAATCAATGTATAACCTCCCACCCGAAACCTGAGCTGCATAAAGCGGGTATGCTGGTTTCCGAGATGAGAAGGCTTTTCTCTCTGTCCCGCACATCATCATGAAGTCTCCTTAGATCATTGTTCAGTATATCCTCTAGCGCTTTCTGAGGTAGAATCGGGTGACCAGCGACATGGAAATGCTCCGCACCTACGACAGGTATTTTGTCTACCTCTCGGGGCTTCAAAGGCTGCTGACTGCTTGAAGCGCCTTTATAGCCTTTCCCTGGTCTCTTCCTAGGCTTCTTGACGGGTGGCGCCGGTAGTGAGCCCGCCATAACTTCCCTAACCACCACCCTAGTATCGCCAGGCTAAACGGTGAATGGCCCTGGAGTTGTTCTTGCTGGGTAGAGGCGACATCTGGAGGCGTCTCCTGCGAGGATCGCATGAAGGGAGACTTTTTGCAATCAGCCTTAGGACGTTCCGGCTCTGGCAAATCAGGCAGCTTCAAATCATCATCTCCACGCTCATAGCCTGAGTCAGAGTCCCGAGCATCGCCATAGGCGGTATTGATATACTGGTTAGGATCATCATTATCCTTCTCCATGACATCATCAGTGTTTGCTTCTTTGACGGGGGCAACATCATCTGGCACTACTCCCTCCCGTCGTCCGCTATCACCCACCACGACAGGTGCATGTAATTGGGTAGGTGGGGTGATGTTCATACCTTGTTGAGGAGTTGTCGTTGGTGTGCTACCGGGCGCCTCGACACGAAGAAGAGTCTTCGACCAAGGCAAGAACCACCTCTTGCATTTGCCAATCCGCTTAGGGGTCTCGTTGTCAGCGACTGGTACCAGAGGAGGCAAATCCTCGAAGCATGCTTTGACACTGGCCACACAAACTTTGAAGATGCTATGGGGCATCTGTCGGTTGTGTAACATGTGTTCGTTCGGCTTCACGATTGTTGCCTTTCCGATGTCCACCTTCTGGCCATTGATGTCGTACAGTAGGGTGCATGAGGTTTCGTCAACCTACGAAGACATGTCTGCGACATCAAACATCCGAAAGGCAATTGAAACGAAAGACTATATAGATATTGGTCAAGAGGGTATGACGTGTAATTACCGTGAGGGCATTGAGCTCAGCCAAAGACGAAGCCCCGTCGAGTAGGCCTGAGACGGAGGACGGGCTGCTATGAACAGGAGCGGGACAAGGTACGGGAGCATGTGTGGTGGCATGAGCAGGTGCTGGTGGTGCGATGTTCATAGAATTGCTCCTGGCGTAGCTGGGAAGGGGAATTAAAGTCTGTTGGACCTTTATTTGGATTTTGCTACGCCCAATCCATAAATGTGTGAGTAAAGCCAAATACCACTGCACCGACCTTTTCATTGACCCTTTCATATGTTAGAGTTATAATATAAGTCATGTACCCCTTCGTATTTCCCCCTTTGTATAAGGGGTTTCCTGCATATGTTTCGTTCCTGTACATGTATATATATATATATTGGTCTTTGGCCTCATTGGAATACAAGTTGCCTATTCCTAACATGGTATTAGAGCTCTAGGTTTCTTTTCCCGCACGCGCAACTCGTGCTCCCGATCTAAACTAGTCTCTGCCGTCGGTTCTTGTCGCTGCTAGTTCCTGCTCGAAGCTCCTGCAATCTCCCGTCGCCGCTACTGGTTCCAGAGGAGCCGCTCCTGCCAAGAGTCCGGGTCCCCGCGAGGCCAGGATCCCCGCTCGATCCGGCTCCTCCCCGCTCGCGCGGCTGGCGCCCTGCTCTCCTGCAGCGGCCAGGGCCTCCCGCTCCTCCCGTGGCGGGCAGCAGCTCCTCCCCCTGCGGAACCGAGGCCGGCTCCCACAACAGCTCCTTCCCGCCCGTCCGACTCCGCCGCTCCGCTCGCAGGCAACCGTAGCCCCTTCTCGCAGCGGCCCGGGGCAGCGGATCCTCTGGTGCTCCCGGCTCGTCCGGCTCCCTCCGCTCTCCCTCTGCTCGTCCGCCTCCCTCCGCACCCAGCTGCTCCTTCCTCTTGATCGGCAGCGGTCCCGTCGGATCTGATTCCTCAAAAAAAATCAAAAAAAAATGTCTTCTGCATCAGGTTATGTTGCTGTTCCTCGCTGTCCGGTGATCTTCGATGGCTCTAACTACACCGAGTTCACTGGCTTCATGCGCATTCACATGCGTGGCATCCGTCTCTGGGGTGTCCTTTCTGGTGAGGTCTGCTGTCCGCCACGTCCAGTTCCTCCTGTGGCTCCTACTCCGCCGATCCCTCCGGTTCTTCCTGCGGATGCTAATCAGGATGCTAAGGATGCAGCTACGGTTGCTGATGAGGCTGCTATCTGTGCTTACGATGAGCAGGTTGTGACTTATGAGGAGGCTCTTCAGGTGTATCATGGTGCTCTGTCTATCTACACCCAGTGGCTTGATGATGATGCTCGTGCTGCAGCTATTCTTACTGCCAGTGTTCTGCCGCAGTTTGCCTCTGAGTTTCTGGGCCTTCCCACTGTCTTTGAGATGTTGGCCCATCTTCGTTAGCGATATGAGCCCTCTGGTGATGCCTTATACCTCTCTGTGGTTCGTCAGGAGCATGCTCTTCAGCAGGGTGACTCTACAGTGGATGACTTCTATGCACAGAGTTCTGCTATCTGGCGCCAGCTCGATTCTCTTCGTAGTGCTGGTTGTCGTACTTGCTCCTGTTGCGAGGCTGTCCAGGCTAATTTGGAGTTCCATCGCGTCTACGAGTTCCTGTCTCGGCTCCGTAAGGAGTTTGAGCCTCGGCGTGCTCAGTTGTTTGCTCGTGGCCGTATTTCTCTCGTGGAGGCACTTTCTGAGATCTGTGCTAAGGAGACTCGCTTACGTGGTGCTGGTTTACTGGAGGTTCCTTCTACGCTTGCTACTCGGACTCCTTCTGCACCACTTGCTGCACCGGTCCCTTCCCGCTCGAGTACTCCGCCGCTTTTGCCCACTCCATCTAGAGGCTCAGGTCGCCCCCGTCCACATTGCGGCTACTGTAACAATGATGGTCATGTTGAGTCCCAGTGCTACACCAAGAGGAAACATCTACGCAAGGCCCGATCATCATCTTCAGAGACTTCGCCATCTCCCTCGACGGCTTCAGCCATTGCCTTGACTGAGCAGGATATTCTGAGACTTAAGCGTCTGCTCGCGGCTTCAGGTTCTTCCTCGATGGGTACTGCTGGTTCTGTGACTGATGCTTCCCACACTGCGCAATCATCCCCTACACAGTCAGGTACATCCCCATGGGTTCTGGATTCTGGAGCATCTTTTCATATGTCTTCTCATTCTTCTCCTCTGTCCTCTCTTCGATCGCTGGACTCTCCTGTTCAGGTTCTTACTGCTGATGGTACTCCTCTTTCTGTCGTTAGTCGAGGCAATCTCATCACTCCTTCTTATTCTGTTCCCGATGTGGCTCATGTTCCTCGCCTTACCATGAATCTCTTTTCTGCTCGTCAACTTACTAATTCTGGTTGTCGTGTCATCCTTGACATTGACTCTTGTTCTGTCCAGGACCGGCGCACGCACACTCTGGTTGGAGCTGGCCCTCGCCGCCGTGATTCTCAGGGTCTTTGGGAGTTGGACTGGCTTCATGTTCCTTCCGCTGCCACCGCTATCGCCAGTTCCTCCGCTTCCGCTGCCTCCGCTACCAGTTCCTTCCAGCAGTGGCATCATCGCCTTGGTCATCTGTGTGGTTCTCGTCTGTCGTCATTAGTTCGTCGAGGTCTTCTGGGGCCTATCTCAGGAGATGTTGCTTTAGAGTGTCAAGGTTGTCGTCTTGGCAAGCAGATTCAGTTACCGTATTCACATAGTGAGTCAGTGTCTCCTCGTCCATTCGATTTAGTTCATTCTGATGTATGGGGTCCGGCTCCCTTCGATTCGAAAGGTGGTCATAAATACTATATTATTTTTATAGATGATTTCTCTCGTTACACATGGCTTTATTTCATGACTTCTCGTAGTGAGGTGTTGTCTATTTATAAGCGTTTTGCTGCCATGGTTCATACTCAGTTCTCTTCTTCCATTCGTGTTTTTCGTGCTGACTTTGCTGGAGAGTATGTCTCGAAGATGTTGCGGGGTGTTCTTGCTGAGCAAGGGACTCTCTCTCAATTCTCTTGTCCTGGTGCTCATACTCAGAATGGTGTAGCTGAGCGAAAGCATCGTCATCTTCTTGAGACGGCTCGTGCTTTGATGATTGCTGCCTCTCTCCCGCCTCATTTTTGGGCTGAGGCTGTCTCCACCTCCACCTATCTTATCAATCTCTAGCCTTCCACTGCTCTACAGGGAGGTGTTCCTTTCGAGTGTCTTTTTGATCGTTCTCCAGACTATTCGATGCTACGCTTGTTTGGTTGTGTTTGCTATGTTCTTCTTGCCCCTCGCGAATGCACCAAACTGTCCGCTCAGTCTGTTGAGTGTGTCTTTTTAGGTTACAGTGATGAGCATAAGGGTTATCGCTGTTGGGATCCTATTGGTCGACGGATGCGTATCTCTCGAGATGTGACTTTTGATGAGTCTCGTTCCTTCTACCCACGCTCCTCTTCCTCGCCTTTTTCAGTGGAGGATATCTCCTTCCTCACTTTTCCTGACTCACCTCTCACCCCCGTCGAGCCTTTGCCTACTCATTCTGCTCCCTCTTCTCCTCCACCTCTCGTCAATTTGCCACCGCCATCTTCCCCAGTCTCCTCGTCTAGCATGTCACCGGACTCTACACCTTCCTCTCCGGTGACTTCCTCGTCGCCACCCTCCGATTCTCCTTTGGTGGTTCCTCCTGCAATTGTTCCACCTTTTCCTCAGTGTTACACTCGTCATTCACGTCCCGTGGATGCCTCTGGGGATGTGTCATTCTCCTCGTCTCAGCCTACTTATGGCTTGCGTTCTCGTCCTCGTCCGCCTATTGATCGCTTTGGGTTTCCCACTGTTGGTGCTGCTGTTCTTGAGCCGACTTCTTATCGTCAGGCTATTGTTCATCCTGAATGGCAGTTTGCGATGGCAGAGGAGATTGCTGCTCTTGAACGTACTGGTACATGGGATCTTGTTTCCCTTCCTCCCGGAGTCCGTCCCATAACTTGTAAGTGGGTCTACAAGGTTAAGACTCGCTCCGATGGTTCTCTTGAGCGTCACAAAGCTCGTCTTGTGGCTCGTGGTTTTCAGCAGGAGCATGGTCGTGATTATGACGAGACTTTTGTGCCTGTTGCCCATATGACCACTGCTCGTACACTTCTTGCAGTGGCCTCTGCACGCCGCTGGTCTATCTCTCAACTTGATGTTAAGAATGCCTTTCTTAATGGTGAGCTGCGTGAGGAGGTGTATATGCAGCCACCACCTAGCTATTCTGTTCCAGATGGTATGGTATGTCGTCTTCGTCGCTCTCTCTATGGTCTTAAGCAAGCCCCCCGCGCCTGGTTTGAGCGCTTTGCCTCTGTGGTGGCTGCCGCTGGTTTTTCCGCTAGTGATCATGATCCAGCGTTGTTTATTTACCTTTCTCCTCGTGGTCGGACTCTTCTTCTTCTCTATGTTGATGACATGATCATCACCGGAGATGACTCCGAGTATATTGCCTTTGTAAAGGCTCGTCTTAGCGACCAGTTTCTTATGTCTGATCTTGGACCTCTTCGTTACTTTCTTGGGATTGAAGTCTCTTCTACATCTGATGGCTTTTTTATATCCCAGGAAAAGTATATCCAGGATCTACTCGCTCGTGCTGCTATTAGTGACGAGCGCATTGTTGAGACTCCTATGGAGCTCAATGTTCACCTTCGTGCTACTGATGGTTATCCCCTTCCTGACCCGACGCGTTATCGTCATCTTGTTGGCAGCCTTGTCTATCTCGCTGTCACTCATCCGGATATCTCTTATCCGGTTCATATTTTGAGTCAGTTTGTCTCCGCTCCCACATCGGTTCACTATAGTCATCTCCTTCGTGTTCTTCGCTATCTTCAGGGCACGATCTCTCACCGTCTCTTCTTTCCTCGCTCCAGTTCTTTACAGCTTCAGGCCTATTCGGATGCTACGTGGGCTAGTGATCCTTCAGATCGCCGTTCACTGTCTACTTACTATGTTTTGTTGGTGGTTCTCTCATTGCCTGGAAGACGAAGAAACAGATTGCAGTTTCCCGTTCGAGTGCAGAGGCTGAGTTACGAGCGATGGCTCTTTTGACGGCAGAGGTGACTTGGTTACGATGGTTACTTCAGGATTTCGGTGTTCCCATTACCACACCGACTCTGCTCTTATCTGACAGTACAGGTGCTATTAGCATTGCGCGCGATCCTGTGAAGCATGAGCTCACCAAGCATATTGGTGTTGATGCTTTCTACGTGCGCGCAGGTGTGCAGGATCAGGTTGTTGCTCTTCAGTATGTGCCTTCCGAGTTACAGTTGGCGGATTTCCTGACGAAGGCCCAGACTAGAGCACAACATGGCTTTTATCTCTCCAAACTCAGTGTTGTTCATCCACCCTGAGTTTGAGGGGGGGTGTTAGAGTTATAATATAAGTCATGTACCCCTTCGTATTTCCCCCATTGTATAAGGGGTTTCCTGCATATGTTTCGTTCCTGTACATGTATATATATCGGCCTTTGGCCTCATTGGAATACAAGTTGCCTATTCCTAACATCATCGACCATCTGTTCCAACTCAGCTTTGGTCTCAGCTTTGGCCTTACTGACCACAAGCGCGACCTTCTCATCGATTTGTTGTTGATTAATCAACCGTCTCTGCCTTCTTTCCTCCGGCTTCTCCTAGTATCACGTCTTCCACGAGGCGCCATCTACGACGCCGTGAACGCGTCCATACGACGGCAGTTTATCCTCTGACACCTTTTTCAGTATGTTGAGGGCCTGGTTGAAAGGGGTGTCCCACTTGGGCCTCAACGACGATTGAGAAGACTCATAGCTTTCGACTGCCTTTTGGTGTTGCTCTTTCTGCAAAAGGGACATTATATTGATGGTTTACAAATGTGACAAAACTTGTTGTCAAATTGATTGGAAGCTAATATAAGGTGGTAATATAACAATTACCAATAGTTTCATGAACTCCCTCGTGTTCGGGTCCGTGTAAAAGATTTTCTTGACGGGGTCCCACTTGTACCGGGCCCTGATCCAGTCATGCTCCTGCGGGTCGGTGAACTCCGCCAAGGGGTCTGGGATTCCCTGATGTTCATGTTCAGTGTCCTCCTTGGCCCATACGTGCCTCTTCCCCTCGTAACCACGGCTTCCGAGGCGGTGGGCAGGCGTGTTCCTGGCCTGGAGCGCCTTCACTTTCTCCGACTTTATCTTAACTTCTTCTTTAGCGCAAGTCTCCTTGAATTTTTCGAAGTCCTCTTCCGTTATTATCGGATTGTCAACATGAATCTTGGACCACGATTCATTCTTTGCAATCGCTTTTTTCACCCATACTTTCCAGGCGGACAAGTCGTTGGTGAACATCATCATCGCCTTGCTGTTTATCTTTGTCATGGCTTTGTCATTCCACAAAAGTTCTTTTTCAGTCCGCCCGGGGAACAAGAACCTATTGTGCAACTTCGTTAGGAGCATGTGCTCCATATGTGGTATCTTCTTCAACTTTTCATCGTTGATGTTGGCGGTTTCCCTAAGGATGCATCCTAGTTGATTGTCGTAGCACGCGCGCGCTTCATCCGGCGCCATTGACTCTAATTTCCTGGGGTGCATCGCCGTGACCACAATTTTTTTGATGCTGAGCTCGTTAGGTTTTCATGCCCTCTTCCGCTTTGGTCCTTCACCAGTCTTGGGGGCAGTCTTGATGCCGGCGATGCCAGGAGTGTCATTGCCGGTGTTGGTGTTGGTGTCGGTGGGGTTGTTGTTGCCACTATCACCCTGCACCCCCAACAGCTGTTCGTCCAGGTAACTGAAATAATTTTTGCTGCCTCGACCGGGTCTTCTTCGATGCAACTACCAGAACCCCCAGCTTCCGCGTGGTCAGACATGTTTCCTATGATTATTTAAGTATGCTCATTCAATTATTTGGTTGGAATGAAATGAATAATGAAAAGAAAAAAGGGGCCTATATTGGTCGAAATGTTGATTCATTCCCCTTCCGGCAAATCCCGGGCACTCCATATGTCCTAGCTAGTTTCTAGCACAAGTCATGCCGAAAATCACGGAAATTTTCGGCATGACCTTTGCTAAAAAGTGGACAGATGGAGCGCCTGAAATTTGCCGGAACGGAAATGAATGAACATTCCGGCAAAACATAGGCTACTTGAAGTATATATGACATCAATGACATAGGGTTCATATTGCAAAATGACAAAATATAAAACAAGTTACAAATATAAAACAAGTAAAAAAGTTACAAAATATAAAAACAAGTACAAAAAGAAACCGAAATTATTTCTATCTTCGTGCGGCGGCTGACCGCGCTCCTGCGCTCACGAAGCGACGTAGAGGCTGATTTAAGGCGGGGGGCGGGTGGTCGCCGAGCTCGACGCTGGAAGTCGTTCCGGGGAGGGAGGGTGCCTTCTGAGGGGCGTAGTTGGGTGGCTTGCACACGGTCGAGGCGCGGGGGCTCTTCGGTTTAGCGCGCGCTGGGGTGTTGTCAGTATTGTGTGGAACCGCTGCGGATTACTAAGTGTTCTGCGTCTTTCTGTTCCTGTTCTTATGACGGTTTCTTCTTTCTGGATGTCGCTTCTTCTGTTCGTCTTTATTCTTTTCCTTCTTCTTTCCTCTTCCTCTTCTTCTATTTCCTCTTCTTTCTTCTTTCTTCTCTTTCTTATTTCTTTTCTTATTTTTTTCTCCTTTTTTCTTTCTTCTTTTCTTCTTTTTTTTCTTCTACTTTTCTTCTTTTCCTTCTAACCTAACTAACCTAACAGAAAAAAAAGAAAAAAAAATGTGTGGGGTGGGGGTGAGGGAGGGGGTGGCGGTTAGCAGGGTACAGGGGGGGGCTAGTCGGGGCAGCCGGGGCTGCGGGTGCTTGAGCGACGGTGGCAGCCGTGCAGGGCTGGGGGCGGGGGCACCTGGCGGCGGGGGCGGCCGGCGGCGGGTTCCCAAGGGGAGAAGGGGCGGGGGCGGCCGGCAGCGAGGCGGCTTGACGGCGAGGCGACGGACGGGGCGTGGCGTGGGGGGGGGGAATGAAGGGAGTTGGGAAAAATTGAAGCGGGCGGGGGTTATTGAAAATAGAAGTAGCGCTGGTAAAGTTTTCTTTTCTTTTTATTATTTCACTTTCCTTTTCTTTTTACTTTTCTGTTTACTTTTCTTTTATTTTGAATTTACTTTTATTTTTATTATTATTTTCCTTTTGTTCCTGTTTTTTGTTTCTCGTCCGACGGCCTCACACGCAGTCGACGAGAACGTCGATCTCCCTCCATACTACTATGCGAATATATATCACCGGAACAATGTGGTGGTAATTGAAGGGGATATGATTTATATATCATTTGACCAATAACGGTTACTTAAGTGCATACACAAAATAGATACATATATATAGATGATGCTTTCTCAGCTGCATCAACGACGTTTCGCATTGTGCTTCTTCTTCCCTTTCTTGTTCGTTGTCGAATAATTGAGCCCCTCTTTATGACTTTTCCGGCACCATGGAGTGTGATTTTTCTTAAGTAGTGTAGTCTTGATTCTTATTTTCACATATGCTTCATCATCATCGTCATCTTCCCTCATCGGGTTGCCGTAATGGTCGTAGTCTTCCTTGTTGGGGACTCCATCCATTTTGATGATGCTCCTTTTGCCTCTCCTCACGACAACACGGACGGGATTGGTCGGGTTGATTATGAAGAAGCATTGTGTCAAGTGCTTAGCGTGTACCCATGGCTCAATTTTGGCGATGACGTTAACCTTCACAGTAGCGCTATTTGCGTCAGGTATAGACATGGTAGTGAAATACTTGTTTTCTCTTATGAAGTCCTTAGCCCATCTGACACGGAACATCGTCGCATCATGCATTCCAGCATAGTCAAGCTCGCAGATCTCTTCGACCCTTCTGTAGAATCTTTTAGTTGTGTCGTTTGCGTCGATCACACATTCAGTCGTCTCCCCTGAGTTCTGGTAATCACGGTCCATGTATTTCGCCTCCGTGTAGAACGTGTACCCGTTGATATCGTATACTTGATAGGATGCTTTGGGCACGGGGCCATGTGCTAAGGCGTGTATGAGCAATCCATCCAAACTGCCCTCTTCCGGGGGATTAGCAAGAATATGCTCTTTGAACCAATGCAAGAAAGTGGCATTGTGCTCTACAGTAACTTCGTTGTCCGTATTGTGCATCCCCTGATCACGGTACTTCTTTGCGACGGTTTCTTTGTGCAGTGTCACATAATCATCTACCTCATCTAGGTGTTGTAGCACTACTAAGTTAGCCCGGTCAATGTCGTCCCGTCGATTCGAGTAGTCCACATGCAATTCCCTCCGACCGTCGTTCTGACCTTCTCTTCCAAGCCTACCATGGTGCTTCTTAACGGGCAAACCAACAACAGGGTCTCCGCCACCTATATAATTCTCGCAAAAGGAGATGCACTCTTGGTTCAGATAACCCTGGACGATGCTCCCATCGGGATGGGACATGTTACGAACGAATCCCTTGATGACCCCATTCATCCTCTCGAACGACATCATGTTGTGAAGGAATGTCGGTTCGAGGTCAATGATGTCGTCCACGATGTGGACACACAGATGCCCCATGACGTCAAAGAACATGGGCGGGAAGTACATCTCAAGCTCACATAGTATGACAACAATCTCTTCTTGCAGCCTTCGGAGCTGCTTCACACTAATGGACTTTCGAGAAATAACATCGAAGAAGTTGCAGAGACCAGTTAGCGTGTCACGGATGTGCTTCTCCATTATCCCTCTAATGGGAACCAGGAGTATCTACGTCATCATCACGTGACAGTCATGAGACTTCATCCTGCCGAACCTTTTCTTCTTGGTGTCTAGAAATCTACTTATCTTCCCACAGTAACCGGAACTAACTTCAATTCCCATAAGGCACTTGATGAATTGATCGATATCCTTCGCACTTAAGGTGAAGCAAGAAGGGGGCAATTCTCCTCCTTCTTGTTGACTTTTATGCCCCTTGGCGCCGCCTCCGCCTCCGTCTCCTTCTCCTTCATCGACTTTTTACGGGGCATGTGGAGATTTGTCCTGATCTCCAAATCTTCCAAGTCTTTCCTTGCCTTCGGGCCATCCTTGGTCTTCTCCGGCATGTTCATCAGTGTGCCAAGCAAGCTCTCGAGGACATTCTTCATGATATGCATTTGATCAAGGCAATGAGGCGTGTTGTGATTGTGCCAGTACTCCAAGTCCCAGAAAACACACCTCGTTTTCCATACCTTCAGCAGCGGCTCCGGCGCCTTTTCCATCTTTCTCGACGTGGGGCACTATTCCCAGTTAGTCAACAACTCCTTGATTTCGGTGCCGCTCCTCTTACGTGGAGGTCCACGATGATCAGCCAAACCACTGAATAGATCTCCAAGTTTTCTCCATGAGTCATCTACGATGCCCCATGTACACAATTTTCCCAAAGCCGCCATTTTTCGTTGACGTAAGCTGTTGAGACGTTGTATCATCCATGCACCTCATGCATCCGCAGTATCCATGGCACACCTGTCCTGAGGTGTACCCGTTGTTGGAAATATGCCCTAGAGACAATAAATAAAGTGTTTATTATTATATTTCCTTGTTCATGATAATCGTTTATTATCCATGCTATAATTGTATTAATTGGAAACATGGATACATGTGTGGATACATAGACAAACACAATGTCCCTAGTATGCCTCTAGTGAACTAGCTCGTTGATTGAAAGATGGTTAAGGTTTCCTAGACATGGACATGAGATGTCATTTGATGACGGGATCACATCATTAGGAGAATGATGTGATGGACAAGACCCAAACTACAAACGTAGCTTATGATCGTGTCAGTTTATTGCTACTGTTTTCTGCATGTCAAGTATATGTTCCTATGACCATGAGATCATGCAACTCACAGATATCGGAGGAGTACCTTATGTGTATCAAACGTCGCAACGTAACTGGGTGACTATAAAGGTGGTCTACAGGTGTCTCCGAGGGTGTTTGTTGAGTTGGCATGGATCAAGACTGGGATTTGTTACTCTGTGTGACGGAGAGGTATCTCAGGGCCCACTCGATAATACAACATCACAATAAGCCTTGCAAGCAATGTGACTAAGTGTTGGTCACGGGATCTTGTATTACGGAACGAGTAAAGAGACTTGCCAGTAACGAGGTTGAACTAGGTATGAAGATACCGACGATCGAATCTCGGGCAAGTAACATACCGAAGAACAAAGGGAACATCATACGGGATTAACTGAATCCTTGACATAGAGGTTCGACCGATAAAGATCTTCATAGAATATGTAGGAACCAATGTGGACATCTAGGTCCCGCCATTGTTATTGACCATAGAGGTGTCTCGGTCATGTCTACATAGTTCTCGAACCCGCAGGGTCTGCACACTTAAGGTTTGATGACGTTTCGGTAGTATAGATTATGTATGGTGGTGACCGAAGTTTGTTAGGAGTCCTGGATGAGATCCTGGATGTCACGAGGAGCTCCAGAATGGTCTGGAGGTAAAGATTCATATATAGGAAGTCCTGTTTTGGTCGCCGGAAAAGTTCCGGGCTTATCGGTAGTGTACCGGGAGTGCCGGTAGTGTACCGAGAGACCTCCGGGAGGGGTATTTCGACCCAAGAGGCTTCATGGGCTGTGGGAGAGTGAGTGGGCTGGTGGAAACTCCCACACAAGGCCCATGTGGCTGGAGAAGAAAACCCAAAAGGAAAAAGGTGGAAAAAGGCAAAAAGGAAAAATAAAGGATGAATCCTAATCCTACTAGGAGTGGAGGAGGTGGACTCCTCTCCTAGTTCGGCCGAAGCCTATGAGGCTTGGAGGCCAAGCTTCCTCCTCTCCTCCTCTCCTCCTATATATACTGGTGGTATTGAGGGGTTTTTTCACTAGATTTTCAGCCACGTGCTACCCGTTCCTCCAGTGCATAGTTTCTCCTCTAGATCGGTTTTCTGCAGTGCTTAGGTGAAGCCCTGCCGGAATTGCTCCACCACCATTGCCGGAGCGCCGTCAGGCTGCCGAAGAACTCTTCTTACTCTCCACTCCTTCTTGCTGGATCAAGACGGTGCAGATCGTCATCAAGCTGTATGTGTGCTGAACGCGGAGGTGCCGTCCGTTCGGTGCTAGATCGGAAGGATCGTGATTGGATCGCAGGACGGATCGTGATTGGATCGCGGGACGCACGGTGATTTGGATCGCGAAGACGTTCGACTACACCAACCGCGTTTCTTAACGCTTCCCGCTTAGCGATCTACAAGGGTATGTAGACACACTCTCCCTCTCATAGATGCTCATCACCATGGATAGATCTTCGTGTGCGTAGGAAATTTTTTGTTTCCCATGCAACATTCCCCAACACCCGTAACCGAGATAGGCATGCACCGTCGTCATAAGCATGGCTCTCATATAGAAATAATCTTCTTTGCTGGCGTCCCATGTCTTGACCAGTGATTTCCATAACGTTTCTAGCTCCTCTTTCAGAAGCCCCATATATAGGTTAATATTATTTCCCGGTTGTTTCGGCCCTTGAATCAACATGCTCATGTGTATGTACTTTGTATTCATGCACAACCATGGGGGGAGGTTGTACATCCATACAAAGACGGGCCATGTGCTGTGGTTGGTGTTCTGCTTTCCAAACGGATTCATGCCATTGGTACTTGCACCAAGCACGATGTTCCTTGCATCTTCTATGAAAATGGTTATTAGGCGTTGAATGATCTCCACTAGCTACCATTTGTGAGGTGTCTCAGCTTCGGATCATCTCCATCGTCGGGCTTCTTCCTCTCCGTGTGCCAGCACATGGGCTTTGCTTCCTTAGGATCTACGAAATACCGATGCAGACGGGGAGTGATCAGAAAGTACCATGCAACTTTCTGAGGAGTTTTCTTTCCTGCCTTCTTGTATCGAGAAGCATTGCACATTGGATAGCTGGTTATTTCCGCGTGCTCCCCCCAATAAATGATGCAATCATTGATGCATGCGTGGTATCTAATGTCCGGCAGATCAAGAGGGCAAACGATTTTCTTGGCCTCCTCGACACTAGTAGGACACAGGTTCCCCGTGGGAAGACCTTTACTATGTAGATACTTCAAATGCTCATCAAGGCTTTTGTCTGTCCATTTGTTTTTGGCCTTTGTCTTTAGAATTTCGAGCGTGAAACTCAAGCAGGTCACCTGGGATCGCAACCGTCATACAATGGAGTCTTCGAGTCTACTTCAAGTTGCGCCATCTTGGTCTCCTCTCTAGAAGCAGCTCTGTTGGTAGTCATACTCATGCGAAGGAGGTCTCGAATATGAGGGTCCTGCATGACTGAACTTAGTAGCATCGAAGACTGCGGCATGCCGGTCAGTTCTCCGTCATGTCTGGACTCTTCTTCGTCATGTCCGGAATCTTCTTCTCCGCCATTTCTGGACTCTTCCCGGTCGCCATGTCCGGTGCCCTCCTCTTCGCGTTGATCGGTCATCTCTTCGTCTAGCCCCATCATGTCATTATTCCCTACCATGTGGATGTCTTAATATCATCTTCACTTATCCACCGAGTATAGCCATCCATGAAACCATACATCATTACGTGCACCTTCAAACTGCCACGATCAAAAGGGTCCAAAATGACTCCTTCTTTGCATCTTGTACACGGACATCTAATCCCATTTCGATTTTTGGCATACATGTCCATCATCACGCATTGCAAGTATCGCTCCACCTTCCTTCCACTCACCCTCATGACTGCACGGTATAACAAGCAAAAGTCATATAAAAATTTGGCATGACCTTGCCTAAAAATAGGACATGTCGAGTTTGCTCGAAATCCGCCGAAATAAAAATAAATCGACATTTTGGCAAAACATAAGCAACTCACGGGGCATGTCACGCACACAATATCCCTTCATATCAAAAACACACATATTCCCATTCTTGAAATTCACAAGTCTTTACTCACATATACCCTGAGAGAGATTGTGCACGGTAATTAGATCATTAGGCCTTCGCGACAATATAGGGATCGAGAGTGGATGGCTAAATAGCTAGCTAGATATAGTTGTTGGGAGGAGAGATGACTCTAGCTAACTAATGGAGAGGAGAGATATATGAAGGAGAATTATGGTGGAGGGGGGCATTAATGGGGAGAGAAGAGAGGTAGAAGGAAGATATAAGAAGGGCAATAATGGTGGAGAGGGGAGAGGGCAAAGGGGGAGGAAGAAGGGGAAGAGAGGGGGGCATTAATGGGGAGAGAAGAGAGGTAGAAGGAAGATAGAAGAAGGGCAATAATGGTGGAGAGGGGAGAGGGCAAAGGTGGAGGAAGAAGGGGGGAGAGGGGGCATTAATGGGGAAAGAAGAGAGGTAGAAGGAAGAGAGAAGAAGGGTAATAATGGTGGAGAGGGGAGAGGGGAAAGGAGGGGAGAGGGCAAAGGGGGAGGAAGAAGGGAGAGAGAGGGGTGGGTGAAAAAGGTGGCTACAACACTTATTAGTAGCATTGGATTACACAACGTGCTACTGCTATGAGGTTTAGCAGTAGCATTTTCTGGGAAAAGCGGTACTACTAACTGGGGGCCCATAGCAGTAGCGCTTCCCTCACCGCACGTGCTACTGCTATGAGGCTTAGCAGTAGCGCTTTCTTGATAATAGCGCTGCTACTATAAAGACTGTCTGTGGGATCGTTGGGGCCCCCTTAGCAGCAGCGCTTTTCTAGTTTCCAGTGCTACTGCTAAGTCCTTACTTGTAGCGCTGCACAAATACAGCGCTACTGGTACTTAGCAGCAACGTTTGTATTTTTCCAGCACTACTAGTAGTCTCCTGCCTATAAGGTTTCTCCTAGTAGTGCCATGCTTTGGTGATGTCACTGTTAACCTGCTCGATGAAATGCCTAAGAAAATGAGGTGTCAAAGTAGGAGTGACGGCTGGGTGTAAGCAAAAGTGAAGGGTTAAAAGGGACACATTTAGACACTGGGTCAAAAGGGACACGCTCGGACACTAACAGGGCGTGTAAGCGGACGTTTGAGGGATGAAATTTATACATTGTGGTTGTATATGCTTTACCAAATTAGACTTGGCCCGCTCGTTCACCCAATCCTCTATTGCATCAAGTGTGCCCAATAAAAAGTATGCTTCCCCATGGCCACATGAGACTCGCATGTGGGTGCATCTTGTCAAACCAGGATAAGGCTGGTTATAATGGGAAGTATTGTATACTACTATTATCCATGTGATACTAGTGTATAATAGTACTACATCCGTAATTTATAGTATCATATGTTAGTATCATAGGATAGTTCACTTATTGTCATGCATGTCAAATAGTAGCACATCATTTAATATGATACGGTATCATGATATGATACTCAATCATCTTTTTTTTCATTTAATTATATGTCACCTCATCAAAATTGTCTAGTTTACATGCATGATACTACATATGATACTCCCATTACAAGCCTAACACACTAATTGTGTTTCGAGGCGTTTAAAGTGACTTGACGTGGTCATTTTCATTTTGCGGGGGACAAGGTCGTTTTCGTTATGCCTTATTCCTAATGAAATCGTGCATAGAGTAAAGTTCTTTGTGGTATACACTTGCTAGCTCCCACGTTTATTTTGTCATTTGTCTCATAATTTATACAATTTTCTAAATATTATATCTCCAGTTGTCCCATCATATAGGCATACTCATCACATCAAGCCATAATTAGGCTAACTTTTGTTCTGGTACAATCAATTGAACAGACCCGAGTCATGCTCTATGTTTTGAAAGACCCTAGGGTGAAATCGATGATACTGACTCTTAAAGTTATGGAAGTTATATATGTAGATGTATAACTGTATATATAACGTTGTTATTTTGCGGATGATGTTTCATAGGCTACCATTTCACGAGGGAAATAGGCTTTAGTGGTGGTTTGTCATACTTCGTGTGTTGGTGAACCATTATTTAGCCTTTTTCCTATGCAGTCACACTTAGGGTTTGGCCAATGCCCTTCCCATCCACCGGTGTTTCTGGAAGGGTTGTGTATCTCCTCCAAATAAATAAAATGTGAATTTTGTAATTTGTTGAAATTGTATGAAATGAAGTTCACATCTGAGCAGTTTTTCCTACTTCGGAATGGATTTTTATTTCTGCTATTCTAATTTATTATGTACAATTATATTTCATAAATCATATGTGATTCAATAGTTTTATTCGTAACATGATTAGCAATGATGATCTCAAATATATGGCTATCTTTGGTTCGTAGTGGTTGTCAAATATGAGGTCGTTTGTCATGGGTAACCACTTACCGTTGGCGAGTTACCATTGACGAGCAACTTACTCTTCGGTGAAGTGTGAGATCCTCTCATCACTTGTAGGATATCCTGCAGTGTGGAGGCACAACACAAGGAGGTTTCCATTAGTACATCCATGTGAGGAGTCAGGCCGAATGACAGCGTCGGAGGGGATCATCAAGCTAAATGTTGATGCAATGATTGAGAAGAACCTCACCAAAGGCATTATCGTAGGCTTCAGGAACACGTCGGTCATTTCATGGAGCCTTATTAGTGGTGTTTCAGGGGTAAAATGATCATGAGATCTTAGAATCATTAGCTTGAAATGAATCCATCTGCATGCCAAGTGATATTCTTGTTAGAGGATTTCTGATGGCAAGTGCTTGCGCAGTTCATCAAGCATGTACATGAAGGCACTATGGGTGTCTAGACTCACATTTTACATGAAGGTCGAAGAGATTATGCATAACTTTGAGAGTGTGGAAGCCAAATTATACTAGAGGAACTCTCATACGCTATGTATGATTCATCGAGGGTATTTTGTTCAGTCATCCACGTGAGGATGTGAACATTTGTAAAAAATCTTACTCTTTGACGTGTATATGGGAAATATGCCCTAGAGGCAGTAATAAATGGTTATTATTATATATTTCCTTGTTCATGATAATCATTTATTATCCATGCTATAATTGTATTAATTGGAAACTCAAACACATGTGTGGGTACATAGACAACACTGTGTCCCTAGTATGCCTCTAATTGACTAGCTTATTGATAAAAGATGGTTAAGGTTTCCTGGCCATAGACATGAGATGTCATCTGATAACGGGATCACATCGTTACGACAATGATGTGATGTACAAGACCCAAACTATAAACATATCATATGATCGTGTAATTTTATTGCTACAGTTTTCTACATGTCAAGTATCTATTCCTATGACCATGAGATCATGCAACTCACTGACATCGGAGGAGTACCTTGTGTGTATCAAACGTCACAACATAACTGGGTGACTATAAAGGTGCTCTACAGGTATCTCCAAGGGTGTTTGTTGGGTTGGCATGGATCAAGACAGGGATTTGTTACTCCGTGTGACGGAGAGGTATCTTAGGGCCCACTCGGTAATACAACATCACAACAAGCCTTGCAAGAAAAGTGACTAAAGTGTTTGCCGCGAGATCTTGTATTACGAAACGAGTAAAGAGACTTTCCGGTAACGAGATTGAACTTGTTATGGAGATACCGACGATCGAATCTCGAGCAAGTAACATGTCGGTAGACAAAGGGAACATCATACGAGATTATCTGAATCCCTGACAAAGAGGTTCAACTGATAAAGATCTTCATAGAACATGCAGGAACCAATATGGACATCCAGGTCCCGCTATTGGTTATTGACCATAGAGGTGTCTCGGTCATGTCTAGATAGTTCTCGAACCCACAGGGTTTGCACACTTAATGTTCGGTGACGAATTAGTATGGATGAGTTATGTATGTTGGTGACCGAAGATTTTTCGGAGTCCCGGATGAGATCCCTGACGTGACGAGGAACTCCGGAATGGTCCAGAGGTAAAGATTCATATATATAGGAAGTTGGTATTCGAGTTCCGGAAAAGTTTCTGGACTTGCCGGTTTAGTGACGGGAATGCCGGAAGTGTTCCGGGGTCCACCGGGTGGGTCCATGATACGTCTCCAACGTATCTATTATTTTTGATGATGGCATGCTATTATATTATCTGTTTTGGATGTTTTATATACATTAATATGCTATTTTATATTGTTTTTGGGACTAACCTATTAATCTAGAGCCAAGTGCCAGTTTCTGTTTTTTCCTTGTTTTTGAGTTTTGCACATATGGAATATTAAACGGAGTCCAAACGGAATAAAACCTTCGGAAGGAATTTTTCTAGAAGGAAACAAGTCATCCAAGCTTGGAGTGCACGTCAGGGGAGGTGCCAGGGCGCCACAAGCCTGCTAGGCGCGGGCCCCCTGACCACGCCTAGCAGGCATGTCGCCTCCTGGCAGGACTCCTAACCCTAATTCTTGGTCTATAAATACCCAAATATTCCCCCAACATCAGAGGAAGCCACGAAAATACTTTTCCGCCGCCGGAAGCCTCTGTTCCCGAGAGATCCAATCTTGGAGCCTTCTTCGGTAATCTACCGGAGGGGAAATCGATCACGTAGGGCATCTATATCAACTCCATTGCCCGTCCGATGATGCGTGAGTAGTCGACCACAGACCTACGGGTCCGTAGCTATTAGCTAGATGGCTTCTTCTCTCTCTTTGATCTTCAATACCATGTTCTTCAAGATCTTCATGGAGATCTATGCGATGTAATATTATTTTGTGGTGTGTTTGTCAAGATCCGATGAATCGTGAGTTTATGTTTAGATTATCCATGAATCTTATTTGAATCTCCTCTGATTTCTTATATGCATGATTTCATATCCTTGCAAGTCTCTTCGAGTTATTGGTTTGGTTTGGCCAACTAGATTGGTAATTCTTGCAATGGGAGAAGTGCTTGGTTTTGGGTTCAATCTTGCGGTGTCCTCACCCAGTGACAAAGTAGGGTTAGCAAGGCACGTATAATATTGTTGCCATCAAGGGTAACAAGATGGGTTTTTCATCATATTGATTCAGTTTATCCCTCTACTTCATGTCATCTTTCTTAATGCGTTACTCTATTCTTCATGAACGTAATACTCTAGATGCAGGCAGGAGTCGATTGATGTATGGAGTAATAGTAGGAGATGCAGAATCGGTTCAGTCTACTTGTCACGGATGTGATGCCTATATGCATGATCATTGCCTTGGATAACTACATGATTATTTGCTTTTCTATCAATTGCTTGACAGTAATTTGTTTACCCACCATGATATTTACCTTCCAGAGAGAAGCCTCTAGTGAAACCTATGGCCCCTGGGTCTATTTCCCATCATATATTTGCAGATCTATACTTGCTGCAATTTATTTACCTTTTACTTTCCGCACTCGTTACATCTATCTCTATCGGATCTAATCCTTGCAAATAATCGTGAAGGGATTGACAACCCCTTTATAGCGTTGGGTGCAAGAGTTTGATTATTTGTGTAGGTGCATCCATTGGTGACTTGCTTGTTCCTCCTACTGGATTGATACCTTGGTTCTCAAAAAATGAGGGAAATACTTATCTACTTTGCTGCATCACCATTTCCTCTTCAAGGGAAAACCAATGCATGCTCAAGAGGTAGCAAGAAGGATTTCTGGCATCGTTGCCGGGGAGGTTACACATCAAGCCTACCAAGTACCCATCACAAACTCATCTCTTGCATTTACTTTATTTGACATTTGCCTCTCGTTTTCCTCTCCTCCACTTCTAAACTGATTTTCAGAAAATACCAAAAAGATTTGCCTTTTTGTTCGCCCTTATTTCGTTTGCCTTTTGTTTGCTTGTGTGCTTGATTGCTTGCTTTATCAAGATGTCTGAAAATACCAAGTCGTGTGATTTTTCCAATACTACTAATAATAATTTTATTAGTATTCCGATTGCTCCCGCAACTAGTGAGGAATCTTATGAAATCAATGCTGCCTTGCTTAATCTTGTCATGAAAGAACAATTTTCTGGCCTCCCTAGTGAAGATGTCGCATCCCATCTAAATACTTTCATTGAGTTGTGTAATATGCAAAAGAATAAATATGTGGATAATGATATTGTTAAATTGAAGCTATTTCCTTTCTCGCTACGAGATTGTGCTAAAACTTGGTTTTCATCTTTGCCTAAAAAATGTATTGATTCATGGAATAAGTGTAAAGATGCTTTTATCTCCAAGTACTTTGCGCCCGCTAAGATCATCTCCCTTAGGAACGATATAATGAATTTTAAGCAACTTGACCATGAGCATGTTGCACAATCGTGGGAAAAGGATGAAATTAATGATTAGAAATTGTCCCGCACATGGTTTGAGTTTATGGATGATTATACAATTTTTTATGCAGGATTGAATTTTGCATCTAGAAATCTTTTAGATTCTGCCGCGGGTGGTACTTTTATGGAAATCACGTTAGGAGAATCTACTAAACTCCTAGATAATATCTTGAAAAACTACACTCAATGGCATACCGAAAGATCTCCTACTAGTAAAAAAGTGCATGCTATTGAAGAAATAAATACTTTGAGTGCAAAGATGGATGAATTGATGAAATTGTTTGCTACTAAGAGTGTTCCTATTGATCCTAATGATATGCCTTTGTCTTCTTTGACTGGAAATAATAATGAATCTATGGATGTGAATTTTGTTGGTAGGAACAATTTTGGTAATAACGTGTATAGAGGTAATTTCAACCCTAGGCCGTTTCCTAGTAATTCCTCTAATAATTATGGTAATTAATACAACAATTCTTATGGAAATTATAATAATATGCCCTCATATCTTGAGAATATTGTTCGCAAAAAGTTTTCAATGCTTCTATTGAAGAAGAAGTGCTCAAGATTGATGATTTGGCTAGGAGCATTGATAGAATTTCTCTTGAGATTGATTGTTTGAAAGCTATATCTAATCCACCCAAGCATGATATTAATGAGTCTTTAAAGGCTATGAGAATTTCTATTGATGAAAGTAAGGAAAGAACCGCTAGAATTCGTGCTAAGCATGAATGGCTTGAAAAGGTGTTTTCTCGCAATAATAATGATGAAGATCTTAAAGTGATTGATGTGGCTCCTATTGAATCTTTGTTTTCCAATACAAATATTGATAATTATGGGACTGGATATAAGTCAACTTTAGTTACAAGGGGTCCCAATGATTTGGAGTCTATAGATCTTAATGCTAAGATTGATAAAAGTGGGACCGAAGAGGTCAAAACTTTAAATAGCAATGAACCCACTCTTTTGGATTTCTAGGACTTTAATTATAATATCTTCTGTTTGATTGATTGTATTTCCTTGCTTCAATCCATGTTGAATTCTCCTCATGCTTACAGTCAAAATAAGGCTTTTACTAAACATATAGTTGATGCTATGATGAAATCTTTTGAAGAAAAAATTGAGCTAGAAGTTTCTATTCCTAGAAAGCTTCATGATGAGTGGGAACCTACTATTAAGATTAAAATAAAATATTATGAGTGCCATGATTTGTGTGATTTGGGTGCTAGCGTTTCCACGATTCCGAAAACTTTATGTGATGTGCTAGGTTACCATGATCTTGATGATTGCTCTCTAAATTTGCATCTTGCGGATTCCACCATTAAGAAACCTATGGGAAGGATTAATGATATTCTTATTTTTGCAAATCGGAATTATGTGCCTGTAGATTTCATTGTTTTTGATATAGAGTGCAATACTATATGTCCTATCATTCTTGGTAGACCTTTCCTTAGAACTATTGGTGCAATTATTGACATGAAAGAAGGAAACGTTAGATTACAATTTCCATTAAGGAAAGGAATGGAACACTTTCATAAAAGAAAATAAGATTGCATTATGCATATATTATGAGAGCTACTTTTGGGTTGCATACAAAAGATGACAATACCTAGATCTATTGTGTTTTGCCTAGCTAGGGGCGTTAAACAATAGCGCTTGTTGGGAGGCAACCCAATTTTATTTTTGTATTCTGTGTTTGAGTGTTTCACACATTGTTACTTCTATAGTAATTGTGTTTTGGTGTTTTAATTAGTGTACGAGCCAAGTAAAACCTTTAGGGTGATCTATGGTAGTTGTTGATTTGATCTTGGTGAAAAACACAAACTTTTGTGCTCACTCCAGAAAATTTCTAATTTTTTCAGAGTGTCGACTTGATCTGAAATTTTTACAAAATATTAATATATAAATTTCCCAGGTTCGTCCTAAGTTTTCAGAATTTTTTGAGTTGAAGTATAGGAAGTTTTCAATTTGCTACAGACAGTTCTGTTTTTGACAGATTCTGTTTTCTTTGAGTTGTTTGCCTATTTTGATGGATCTATGCATTGTATCAGGTGGTATGAGCCATGGAGAAGTTAGATTACAGTAGTTATAACACCAATATAAATAAATTATGATTTCACAACAGTACCTAAAGTGGTGATTTATTTTCTTATACTAACGGATCTCATGAGTTTTCTGTTAAGTTTTGTGTTGTGAAGTTTTCAAGTTTTGGTTAAAGATTGGATGGACTATGGAATAAGGAGTGACAAGAGCCTAAGCTTGTGGATGCCCAAGGCAGCCCAAGTCATATTAAATGATGCCAAAAAGCCTAAGCTTGGGGATGCCCCGGAAGGCATCCCCTCTTTCGTCTTCAATCTATCGGTAAATTTACTTGAGGCTATATTTTTATTCACCACATGATATGTGTTTTGCTTGGAGCGTCTTGTATGATATGAGTCTTTGTTTGTCAGTTTGCCATAATCATCATTGCTGCACACATATTTCGAGAGAGATACGTTGAATCGTTAATTTGTTAGAATACTCTATGTGTTTCACTTATATCTTTTTTGTTGGGCAATTTTGCTCTATGTTATTCACTTATATCTTTTAGAGCATGGTGGTATTTTCATTTTATAGAAATACTTGAACTCTCATACCTCACTTATACTATTTTGAGAGTTTCTAAACACAGCATGGTAATTGGTCTAGGTTGTGAATTTAGTCCTAATATGATAGGCATCCAAAAGGGATATAATAAAAACTTCCATATTAAGTGCATTGAGTATTTATGAGAAGTTTGATTCCTTGCATAAAGTTTTGAGATGTAAAGATGGTAATGTTAAGAGACATGTTATGAAGTAAATTGTGATTTGGTAAAAATACTTGTGTAAAGGTTTGTGATTCCCGTAGCATGCACGTATGGTGAACCGCTATGTAAGGAAGTCGGAGCATGACTTGTTTATAGATTGTCGACCTTTGTGTGAGCGTCGGGGGGGGGGGGGTTAACTCCTACCAACCTCCCCCCTAGGAGCATGCGTTTAATGCTTTTCTTCAATGACTAATAGACTTTTTCAATAAGTATGTGAGTTCTTTATGACTAATGTTGAGTCCATGGATTATACACACTCACCCTTCCACTTTTGTTAGCCTTTCTAGTACTGCGCAACATTCGCCGGTGCAACAGACACCTTCCTAAAAACAGGCACCATACACCTTCCTCAAAACAGCCACCATATATCTTTCCTCAAAACAGCCACCATACCTACCTATTATGGCATTTCCATAGCCATTCTGAGATATATTTCCATGCATTCCACAGTTTCCTTTCATGACATGCACACCTTCACTTCCATATTGCATATAATCATGTTTTGTCATAGGTATCGAGTTGTAATTTTTCTTTTGAGTTTTAAGTAAATAAAAGTGTGATGATTTTCATTATAGATCATGACCCATGTGAGGAATGGATGATGGAAGCTATGATTCCCTTATTAGTAGGGATGAGAGTCCGGACTTTATGAAAAATAAAAGAGGCCAGTGAAGCCCAAACAAAAAAATAGAAATGAATAAAAGAGGCCTTAGATGCCCAATAAAAAAATTGAGAGAAAAGAGAGAAGGGACATTGCTACTACCTTTTGCCACACTTGTGCTTCAAAGTAGCACCATGATCTTCATGTTAGAGAGTCTCCTATTTTGTCACTTTCATTTACTAGTGGGAATTTTTCTTTATAGAACTTGGCTTGTATATTCGGATGATGGGCTTCCTCAAATTGCCCTAGGTCTTCATGAGTAAGCAAGTTGGATGCACCCCCACTTAGTTTCTTTTTGAGCTTTCATACACTTATAGCTCTAGTGCATCCATTGCATGGCAATCCCTACTCACTCACATTGATATCTATTGATGGGCATCTCCATAGCCCGTTGATATGCCTAGTTGATGTGAGACTATATTCTCCCTTTTCCTTGACAACCTCCACCATATTCTATTCCACCTATAGTGCTATATCCATGGCTCGTGCTCATGTATTGCGTGAGAGTTGAAAAAGTTTAAGAAAATGGGTGTGAAAACAATTGCTTGACTTTTCATCGGGGTTGTGCATGATGTAAATACTTTGTGTGGGGAAGATGGAGCATAGCCAGACCATATGATATTGTAGGGATAACTTTCTTTTGCCATTATATTTTGAAGAGATACAATTGCTTTGCTAGTATGCTTGAAATGTTATCGTTTCGATATCAATATTAAGATTTTATTTTGAGTCTTATGGATCTGAATATTCATACCACAATAAAGAATATTACTTGGATAAATATGTTAGGTAGCACTCCACATTAAACAATCTATTTTTATCATTTACCTACTCGAGGACGAGCAGGAATTAAGCTTGGGGATGTTGATACGTCTCCAACGTATCTATAATTTTTGATGATGTCATGCTATTATATTATCTGTTTTTGATGTTTTATATGCATTAATGTACTATTTATATTATTTTTGGGACTAACCTATTAATCTAGAGCCAAGTGCCAGTTTCTGTTTTTTCCTTGTTTTTGAGTTTTGTAGATATGGAATATTAAACTGTCAGGCCCAAGATGCGACCCTATCCTTATTTTGGCTCGAGGGCCTCGACAAGGATTGGAGCGCATCTCGTCGTGTTGCAAGAATGGATATCTTTACAAGTACATATACAGAAGAGATGAGTACATGGAATTGTCTTACAGTCGCCACAAGCTACAACAAGATCACATCAATACAACAACATATTCAAACATCATACAGAAGAGCAGGGTCCGACTATGGACGAAACCAAACGATAAAATGACATCCATCCTTGCTATCCCAGGCTATCGCCTGGAACTGGTCCTAGATCGAAGAAAAAGAAGAAAAACTCCAAATCAAAACAAGCATTGCTCTCACGTCAAAGCATCGCATTACCTGTACCTGCAACTATGGTTGTAGTAATCTGTGAGCCATAGGGACTCAGCAATCTCATTTCCAAGGGTATCAAGACTATTAAAGCTGAATGGGTGAGGCATGGTTAAAGTGGTGAGGCTGCAACAAGCGACTAAGCATATGTTTGAGTGGCTAACTTACGAATACAGAAAGTAAAGTGGATGGTCTACGCATAACAAATGTGAACTAGTAATGATCACTAAGTGATCCTGAAGACCTACTTACGTCAAACATAACCTCACCGTGTTCTCTCTTGGATAAGGACTCACGTAAGAGACAGTCACTGTTACGCACATAGTTGGTGTATTTTATTTGAGTTTACTTCAAGTTTACTATGACGGGGTGTTAAACAAAGTTTTCAAGTTTGCCACATAACCGCGGGCACGGCTTTCCAAAAGATTTAACCCTGCAGGGGTGCTCCAACTTGTCCATCACAAATTAACCACACGCAATGGGAATAACCTTGACCACGAATCTCATGATTTCTTAGGCAATTCCATTGGAAGGCCGCAACCTCGAGATAGTCTGAAGTATTTTCAGAATTCCTCACTCAAGACGTTTGAGAATGGTAAAACTAATCTAGAAAGGCCGCCCGGCAGGCCAGATCCCAATAGGAGCCACGCGTATCTCTATCTTAGGGCACTACCAGATGAGCAGTACGTATGGTGGCCTGATAGATATCCCTCGAGTTGCCCCAAGGTGGCCCCGCAAGTGGCTCTAGTTTGGACCAACACTCATGAGGAGCACTGGCCCGGGTTGTTGACTAATTATCCGCGGGTGCCGACGGGTCCCTATGCATTTTATTAGTTATTAGGCAAATATAGTACCAATGTTGGGCCTTGCCAGACAAGCTTTATCCTAAAACGAAAATCAAGGGGGTCCCCATAACAACCCCGAGCATGTTAGGAGCGCTCAATATGGAACATAACACCGGTTCACAAGTAACTAGGGGCGGAAAAAGTTGAACAAAACACCGAGCAAAAGGCCAAGTCTTCCACCTTTTACCAAGTATATATGTGCATCAAATTAAATAGCAATAATATTGTGATATAATAAAAGAATGTCCATGTTGACATATGGAAGCAATTGCACCCGCAACTAGAAGCGCTATAAGAAGGGTTGAGCAAGCAGTAACATAGCCAAACAAAGGTTTGCTCGGATGTAGAGGGGCTATAGGCTTTTCATGGCAATGTTGGGAGGCTTGTCGAACAAGTGGTAGGTAGCGAGACATAACGATAAAAGTGGGACAACTAGCATAGCAATGATAGTAGTGGTATCTAGGGAAATATGTCATCTTGCCTGAGATCCCGCTTGGAAGAAGAACAAGTCCATGAAGAAAACGATCCGTGAAGTAGACGAACAAATGCTCACACTCCGAATGCTTTCAAAACTCTATCGAGAAGGAACACTCCGAAAACAACAATCAACACATGATAAACACCACAACATATGCATGACATGATGCGCAACCAAATATGATGCATGTCTGATTTAATATGCAACGTATGGCATGGCATGGCAAGAACAACAACTAACTACTACGCGTTAAGTGAAGTTCAATATGCAACAACGAGTTGCATATTGACGAAACTCCACGTTCAAATTATTTAGTTCACTCCCGTTTAGGTACTCATCAATATTAAATGTTGTTAGACATGGTAAGAGGTGAAGCACAAACAACTACATCACCTAGGCACTTTAAATGAGGCCGAAAGCAACGAATAACAATTCCGGAACGACCTCATATGCATATTTTAAGTTTGGTCCAGATCTGAACTAACAACATTTTAGAGTTATTAAACAGCAAAGTAAAGGTCACCATGTGATTCTACACATTTTTCTAGCCAAGTTACATATGTAAAACATTTGCATCGGAGCTATGGTTAATTAGTTATGAAATAAATCATTTTATCATGGTATTTATGCAAATTGCATGAAATCAGGAAGTTAAACATTTTAAACACATGTGAGAGTTCAATATTGTGAATCTACACAAAATTCCAGTCATTTTACATATATAAAGTTTTTTACACGTGAAGCACGGTTAAGAAGTTATTATATGCATGATGCTTGGGGGGGGTCTGCAATTCTGTTAATCATGGATACTAGCAAAAATCACAACACGGAAAAAACCCCGCACATGGGCTGGATCTGCTGTTGCTAGGCTACATAGGCGTGTGCAAGATAGAAAATCTCGCTCACAGCAGGGTTTAGCACGGGGTGGAGCTCACCTTGCTGGGCCTGGCCTAGGTGGTGGAGCGGTTGGCTAGGGATGAGTGGGCCTTGGCGACCTGGGCCAAGGTGAGGCCCAGCTGGCCCATGCAGGCGCTGGCAGCGGTTTAGCGAGCGGGGCGAGGCGTCGTCCTCCCGCACGGGGGTGAGGCCATGACACGGTCAACGACGGCAGGGCGGCATGGTGAGGACCTCCAGCGACACAACTTGATGGGGGAGGCGGGAGGAGGCAGTCCGTCGGCAGAGGAACGGGCACAGTAGCCCGATCAGGCCGGGGAATCCGGACTTGCGCTCGGGGAGGTGTCGCTCATGGCGGGGCTCGCGGGGCCGGTCGGGATCGGAGCTGCACGGGGCGGTGCTACGCCTGGCGAGCGGCGGCAAGGTCGAGCAGGAGGCCAGGCGGCGAGCATGTGGGGCACACGTGCTAGGACGCGACAGTGAGGGCAGATGGCGGGAGGTGCTAGCGCCATGGGGCTGCGGGAGCAGGGAGCTCGGGCTCCTCCCGTGGCTGGCGGCAACGAACGGCTCATCCGGGCCCAGATGGGCTCGGGCGGGTCCCAATCTGGGCTTGGAGGGCCCTGGCCGCTGGAGGGAGAAGGTGGGCGCAGTGGAGGCAACACTTGGAGGCGGCGGCGCATGGATTTCGAGGTGGGGACGAAGGGAGTTCCATTGTGGGAGGGGGAGATCTCCTTAAATAGGCTGGGTTAGGGTCTGAGGGTGCTTAGGGGGGTTTTCGAGCCCTCCGATCATGATCCGATGGTCAGATCGGAGAGGTGGGTTAGCTGGGCTATGGTGGGACGTGGAGAGTTGGTTGGGCTGCGATGAGAGGCAAGATAGTGGCCCGGCATCAAGTTTTAAAACACCGGAAACGTCTCATAAATAAACCGATGACTGCGCTGCTACGGTTGACCGTTGGGGTATCAAACGATCTCTGATTGCGATGAAATTTGGCACACGGTCTACCGACAATATAACAAGACGACACGCCAACTTTCGATCCAATCCGAAAATATTTAAAACACACTTTGAAAACAATATTTTTATCGATGTCGTGGGCGCGCGCATGTGTGGTTGGTCTCGAAACGATCAACGACACGAACGGAGAGAACCGACAACTACGAACGGATGCAAGTTTTCGAAACCGAGTGACGATGCCATGCAAATGATGCGAATGATGCAATGATGAATGCAACAACCAAATGAAACACAAACGAGAATGGAAATAAAAGGGGAATCTTCTGGAGCGTCGGTCCCGGGCTGTTACATAAACGGAGTCCAAACGGAATAAAACCTTCGGAAGGAATTTTTCTAGAAGGAAACAAGTCATCCAAGCTTGGAGTGCACATCAGAGGAGGTGCCAGGGCGCCACAAGCCTGCTAGGCGCGGGCCCCCTGACCACGCCTAGCAGGCTTGTCGCCTCCTGGCAGGACTCCTAACCCTAATTCTTGGTCTATAAATACCCAAATATTCCCCCAACATCAGAGGAAGCCACGAAAATACTTTTCCGCCGCCGGAAGCCTCTGTTCCCGAGAGATCCAATCTTGGAGCCTTCTTCGGTAATCTGCCGGAGGGGAAATCGATCACGTAGGGCATCTATATCAACTCCATTGCCCGTCCGATGATGCGTGAGTAGTCGACCACAGACCTACGGGTCCGTAGCTATTAGCTAGATGGCTTCTTCTCTCTCTTTGATCTTCAATACCATGTTCTTCATGATCTTCATGGAGATCTATCCGATGTAATCTTATTTTGTGGTGTGTTTGTCAAGATCCGATGAATTGTGAGTTTATGTTCAGATTATCCATGAATCTTATTTGAATCTCCTCTGATTTCTTATATGCATGATTTCATATCCTTGCAAGTCTCTTCGAGTTATTGGTTTGGTTTGGCCAACTAGATTGGTAATTCTTGCAATGGGAGAAGTGCTTGGTTTTGGTTTCAATCTTGCGGTGTCCTCACCCAATGACATAGGGGTAGCGAGGCACGTATTGTATTGTTGCCATCAAGGGTAACAAGATGGGGTTTTCATCATATTGCTTGAGTTTATCCCATTACATCATGTCATCTTTCTTAATGCGTTACTCTGTTCTTCATGAACTTAATACTCTAGATGCAGACAAGAGTCGGTCGATGTGTGGAGTAATAGTAGTAGATGCAGAATCATTTCGGTCTACTTGTCACGGAGTTGATGCCTATATGCGTGATCATTGCCTTGGATAACTACATGATTATTTGCTTTTCTATCAATTGCTTGACAGTAATTTGTTTACACACCATGATATTTACCTTCAAGAGAGAAGCCTCTAGTGAAACCTATGGCCCCCGGGTCTATTTTCCATCATATATTTTCAGATCTATACTTGCTGCAATTTATTTACCTTTTACTTTCTGCACTCGTTACGTCTATCTCTATCGGGTGTAATCCTTGCAAATAACCGTGAAGGGATTGACAACCCCTTTATAGTGTTGGGTGCAAGAGTTTGATTATTTGTGTAGGTGCATCCATTGGTGACTTGCTTGTTCCTCTACTGGATCGATACCTTGGTTCTCAAAAACTGAGGGAAATACTTATCTACTTCGCTGCATCACCATTTCGTCTTCAATGGAAAACCAACACATGCTCAAGAGGTAGTAGTCCACCTACCACGAAAGGCTCCATGGGCTGTGAGAGAGGGCACACCAGCCCCTGGTAGGCTGGCCGCCCCTCCCACAAGGCCCATGCGGGTCAAGGTGGTGAGGGGGAAACCCTAAACGGGGCAGGCCACCTTGGCTTGGGGGCCAAGCCACCCCTTGGCCGCCGTCCCCCCATCTTGGCCGCCGCTCCTAGGGGTAGGAACCCTAGGGCACAACCCCTTCCCCCTCCCCCTATATATATGAGAGAGAGAGGAGGGCATCTGCACCATAAGCCATGGCGCATCCCTTCCTCCCTCCCCGATTGCTTCTCCTCTAGTAGATTGGTTCGGCGCCCCTTAGCGAAGCTCTACCGGATATGCTCCACCACTGCCGCCGCCACACCGTCGTGCTACCGGAGAACCCATCTACCTCTCCACTCCCTCTTACTGGATCAAGAAGGCGGAGATCATCATCGAGCTGTACATGTGCTGAACGTGGAAGTGCCGTCCGTTCGGCACTTTATCGGGAGTTCGTGGGATGGCTTGCGATTTGGATCGCGAAGACGTTTGACTACATCAACCGCGTTTCTTAACGCTTCCTGTTAGCAATGTACAATGTATGTGGATCCGATCTCTCCTCTCGTAGATGCTCATCTCCTAGATTGATCTTGTTGAAGCATATGAATTTTTTTGTTTCCCTTGTAATGTTCCCCAACAGTGTATACATGACGAGTTGTAAGACATCATCGGAAGTACATGTTTGTACCACATGGTTGCGACGAGCGGGGAGTATATGTAGCACCGCATGGAAGTACATATTTGCACACACAGCCCCTCCCACGTTGCAAACATGTGCTTGTACTATAACATATACTCCTCGTGCGATGCAACCTATACTTCCCACCAATGCAATATATACTCCCGTTGCACAATGTGACTAGTGCAACATACACTCCCAGCATAACACGCCATGTAACCCCTTGCAGTGCAACATGTGCTTCCAATTCAGTGTGCTATTACTTATTAGGGTAAATTTAAAAATAAAACATAAAAAAAGAAAGAACATGAAAGGAAAGCATATATACAAAGAAAACCAAAAAGAGAAACCACCCACCACGCGGTGGACTGGCATGTGTCTGCGCTTTGTACCACCTGTCGACCAGGAATGTGCCCATCCACCCCCTCTGGGTGGAGCACCCCCAGTTGATTGTGGGGGCATATTAATTACAAAATATTTGAATTAAACAAAATAAGAAATGTCGATGTTTTAGTTTGGTAGGCTCGTTTGTAGTTGCTTTGTGTGTGTTTTCACAGTCTAGTGTAAAACATAAGTCACCAAAACAACAAAGGTTGGCTTCGAACAATAAAATTGGTAAAGTAGGTTGAAAAAAAAACGAATTATCATTATCTACCATGATATCCCAATAGTCTATGGGCGTGCTTTTGTAATCGTCGGTTTGTGATTTTGTCTAATATATTATACAATCCGCTGTAAAGCAATCTTAGCAAGTGCAAAAACGTTGGCCAATTGAACACATCGGATTATCGATATTCATTATGTTGGAAATATGCCCTAGAGGCAATAATAAATTAGTTATTATCATATTTCCTTGTTCATGATAATCGTTTATTATCCATGCTATAATTGTATTGATTGGAAACCCCGATACATGTGTGGATACATAGACAACAAAGTGTCCCTAGTAAGCCTCTACTAAACTAGCTCGTTGATCAAAGATGATTAATGTTTCCTAGCCATAGACATGAGTTGTCATTTGATAACGGGATCACATCATTAGGAGAATGATGTGATCGACAAGACCCAAACAATGAATGTAGCATATGATCGTGTCAGTTTATTGCTATTGTTTTCTGCATGTCAAGTATCTGTTCCTATGATCATGAGATCATGCAACTCACAGACACCGTAAGAATACCTTATGTGTATCAAACGTCGCAACATAATTGGGTGACTATAAAGATGCTCTACAGGTATCTTCAAAGGTGTATGTTGAGTGGGCATGGATCAAGACTGGGATTTGTTACTCCGTGTGACGGAGCGGTATCTCAGGGCCCACTCGGTAATACAACATCACGATGAGCCTTGCAAGCAAAGTGACTAAAGAGTTAGCCACGGGATCTTGTATTACGAAACGAGTAAAGAGACCTGCCGGTAACGAGATTGAACTAGGTATGGAGATACCGACAATCGAATATCGGACAAGCAACATATCGATGAACAAAGGGAACTGCATACGGGATTAACTGAATCCTGGACATAGAGGTTCACACGATAAAGATCTTCATAGCATATGTAGGAACCAATATGGACATCCAGGTCCCGCTATTGTTTATTCGTCGTAGAGGTGTCTTGGTCATGTCTGCATAGTTCTCGAACGCGTAGGATCTACACACTTAGTGTTTGGTGACGATATAAGTATAATTGAGTTATTATGTTGGTGATTGAAAGTTGTTCGGAGTCCCGAATGAGATCTCGGACATGACGAGGAGCTTCGGAATAGTCCGGAGGTAAAGATTGATATATGGGATAATAGTGTTTTGTCTCCGGATGTTGGAAATATGCCCTAGAGGCAATAAATAAAGTGTTTATTCTTGTATTTCCTTGTTCATGATAATCGTTTATTATCCATGCTATAATTGTATTAATTGGAAACATGGATACATGTGTGGATACATAGACAAACACAATGTCCCTAGTATGCCTCTAGTGCACTAGCTCGTTGATTGAAAGATGGTTAAGGTTTCCTAGCCATGGACATGAGATGTCATTTGATGACGGGATCACATCATTAGGAGAATGATGTGATGGACAAGACCCAAACTACAAACGTAGCTTATGATCGTGTCAGTTTATTGCTACTGTTTTCTGCATGTCAAGTATATGTTCCTATGACCATGAGATCATGCAACTCACAGATATCGGAGGAGTACCTTGTGTGTATCAAATGTCGCAACGTAACTGGGTGACCATAAAGGTGCTCTATAGGTGTCTCCGAGGGTGTCTGTTGAGTTGGCATGGATCAAGACTGGGATTTGTTACTCCGTGTGACGGAGAGGTATCTCAGGGCCCACTCAGTAATACAACCTCACAATAAGCCTTGCAAGCAATGTGACTAAGTGTTGGTCACGGGATCTTGTATTATGAAATGAGTAAAGAGACTTGACAGTAACAAGGTTGAACTAGGTATGGAGATACCGACGATCGAATCTCGGGCAAGTAACATACCGAAGAACAAAGGGAACATCATACGAGATTAACTGAATCCTTGACATAGAGGTTCGACCGATAAAGATCTTCTTAGAATATGTAGGTACCAATGTGGACATCCAGGTCCCGCCATTGGTTATTAACCGTAGAGGTGTCTCGGTCATGTCTACATAGTTCTCGAACCCGCAGGGTCTGCACACTTAAGGTTTGGTGACGTTTCGGTAGTATAGAGTTATGTATGGTGGTGACAGAAGTTTGTTCAGAGTCCCGGATGAGATCCTGGACATCACGAGGAGCTCCGGAATGGTCCGGAGGTAAAGATTCATATATAGGAAGTCCTGTTTTGGTCGCCGGAAAAGTTCCGGGCTTATCGGTAGTGTACCGAGAGTGCCGGTAGTGTACCAAGAGACCTCAGAGAGGGGTATTTCGACCCAAAAGGCTTCATGGGCTGTGGGAGAGTGAATATCATCCCTTAGTGGGCTGGTGGAAACTCCCACACAAGGCCCATGTAGCTGGAGAAGAAAACCCAAAAGGAAAAAGGAGGAAAAAGGAAAAAAGGAAAAAAAGGATGAATCCTAATCCTACTAGGAGTGGAGGAGGTGGACTCCTCCTCTCCTAGTTCGGACGAAGCCTAGGAGGATTGGAGTCCAAGCTGCCTCCTCTCCTCCTCTCCTCCTATATATACTGGTGGTATTGAGGGTTTTTGCACGAGATTTTCAGCCACGTGCTACCCGTTCCTCCAGTGCATAGTTTCTCCTCTAGATCGGTTTTCTGCAGTGCTTAGGCGAAGCCCTGCCGGAATTGCTCCACCACCATCGCCGGAGCACCGTCAGGCTTCCGGAGAACTCTTCTTCCTCTCCACTCCTTCTTGCTGGATCAAGATGGTGGAGATCGTCATCAAGCTGTACGTGTGCTGAACGCGGAGGTGCCGTCCGTTCGGTGCTAGATCGGAAGGATCGTGATCAAGTTCGTGAGACGGATCGTGATCAAGTTCATGGGACGGATCGTGATCGGATCGCGGGACAGATCGTGATTGGATCGCGGGACGGATCGTTATTGGATCAGGGGACGCATGACGATTTGGATCGCGAAGACGTTCGACTACACCAACCGCGTTTCTTAACGCTTCCCGCTTAGCGATCTACAAGGGTATGTAGATCCACTCTCCCTCTCGTAGATGCTCATCACCATGGATAGATCTTCGTATGCGTAGGAAATTTTTTGTTTCCCATGCAACGTTCCCCAACAGTGGTATCAGAGCTAGGTCTATGTGCAGATGAGATAAACACAAAAGGTTTATGGGCGTTGATGCTTAGATTGCTTCCTCCCATGGTTGGATTTTGGTTCAGCGGTATTGTGAGATGAAGCGGCTTGGACCAACATTACTCGTACGCTTACGAGAGACCGGTTCCCTCGACGCAACTTGTTGCTTAGATGGCTTGTGGGTGGCAGTTTCTCTCACTTTAGTTGGATCGGATTCGACAAAGGCGGTCCTTGAGAAGGTTGAAAAGCAAATTATGTATCACCGTTGTGGTTTATGTGTAGGTGAGAATAATTCTTGCTAGAAACCCGTAGCAGCCATATAAACATGCAACAACAATTAGAGGACGTCTAACTTGTTTTTGCAGGGTATGTTGTGATGTGATATGGCCAATTACATGATGTGATATATGTGATGTATGAGATGATCATGTGATGTATAGAATTTCACGACTTGCATGTCGATGAGTACGGCAAGCGGCAGGAGCCATAGGGTTGTCTTTAATTATTGTATGACCTGCGTGTCAATCATTAAGCGCTATGTAATACTTTAATTTATCGCTAAATGGTAGCAATAGTAGTAGAAGCATGCAGGGCGTGACAACCTCGATGGCGACACATTGATGGAGATCATGGTGTCGTGCCGGTGACGATGAAGATCATGCCGGTGCTTTCAAGATGGAGATCTAAAGCACAAGTTCATGGCCATATCATGTCACTTATGAATTGCATGTGGTGTTAATCCTTTTATGCACCTTCTTATGCTTAGTATGAAGGTAGCATTATAAGGTGATCCCTCACTTAAATTTCAAGATAAAATTGTGTTCTCCCCGAGTGTGCACCGTTGCGAAAGTTCGTCGTGTTGAGACACCATGTGATGATCGGGTGTGATAGACTCTACGTTCACATACAACGGGTGCAAACCAGTGTTGCACGCGCAGAACAGTCAGGTTAAACTTGACGAGCCTAGCATGTACAGACATGGCCTCAGGACTCAAGAGACCGAAAGGTCGAACATGAGTCATATAGTAGATATGATCAACATAATGATGTTCACCATTGAAGCCACCTCAACTCACGTGATGATCAGACTTGAGTTGGTGGATTTGGATCATGTGACACTCAGATGACCCGAGGGATGTCAATTTGAGTGGGAGCTTTAGTAATTTGATTAACTAAACTCATTATCTTGAACAATAGTCTAAGTGAACTTTGCATATTTATGTTGTAGATCAATGGCTCGCGCAGTAGCACCCCTGAATTTTAATGCGTTCCTAGAGAAAGCTAAACTGAAAGATGATGGAAGTAACTTTGTTGACTGGGCCTGTAATCTGAGGATTATCCTCACGGCTTCCCAAAAATCATATGTCCTTGATGCACCTCTTGGTGACCAACCAGAAGACATGACCTCCGAAGACGTTAAGAACGCTTGGGAGGCACGTACTGGAGATTACTCAATAGTTCAGTGTGGAATATTGTATGTCTTAGAACCGGGACTTCAAAGACGTTTTGAACATCATGGAGCATATGAGATGTTCTAGGATTTGAAGTTTATCTTTCAGAAGAACGCCCGGATCGAGAGGTATGAAACCTCCGATAAGTTCTATGCTTGCAAGATGGAGGAGAACGGGTCTATCAGTGAACATATACTCAGAATGTCTGGGTATTCAACTTGTCTAGCGGAGTTGGGAATTGCCCTTCCGCCAAAGGCGATCACTGACAGAGTTCTTCAATCACTGCCACCTAGTTACAAGAGCTTTGTGATGAACTATAACATGCACGGGATGAACAAGTCAGTCGCCGAGCTGTTTGCGATGCTAAAAGTCGCTAAGTCTGAAATCCAGGAAGAACATCAAGTGTTGATGGTCAATAAAACCACTAGTTTCAGGAAAATGGCAAAGTCAAGGGCAAGGGCAAGAAGGGTAAAACCAAGAAGGATGGCAAAGCGGTTGCTACTCCTACAAACAAGCCCAAGCATGGACCCAAGCCAGAAACTGAGTGCTTTCATTGCAAAGGAACTGGTCACTGGAAGCGGAACTACCCCAAGTACCTGGCTGACAAGAAGGCGGCCAACGACAAACAAGGTATATATGATATACATGTTATTGATGTGTACCTTACTAGCTCTCGTAGTAGTGCCTGGGTATTTGATACCGGTTCGGTTGCTCACATTTGCAACTCAAAGCAGGAACTACGGAATAAACGAAGGCTGGCAAAGGACGAAGTGACGATGCGCGTGGGAAATGGTTCCAAGGTTGATGTGATCGCCGTCGGCACGCTCTCTCTTCGATTACCATCGGGATTAGTGATGAACCTGAATAATTGTTATTTAGTGCCTGCGTTAAGCATGAACATTATATCTGGATCTTGTTTATTGCGAGACGGTTACTCATTTAAATCAGAGAATAAAGGTTATTCTATTTATATGAGTAATATCTTTTATGGTCATGCACCCAATGTTAGGGGTTTATTCATATTGAATCTTGATAATGATGACACACATGTTCATAACATTGATGCCAAAAGATGTAGAGTTGATAATGATAGTACCACTTTCTTGTGGCACTGCCGTTTAGGTCATATTGGTGTAAAACGCATGAGGAAGCTCCATGCTGATGGACTTTTGGAGTCACTTGATTTTGAATCACTTGACACATGTGAACCATGCCTCATGGGCAAGATGACTAAAACGCCGTTCTCTGGAACAATGGAACGAGCGAGTGACTTATTGGAAATCATACACACTGATGTGTGTGGTCCAATGAATGTTACAACGCGTGGTGTATATCGTTATTTTCTCACCTTCACTGATGACTTAAGTAGATATGGGTATATTTACTTAATGAAACACAAGTCTGAAACGTTTGAAAAGTTCAAGCAATTTCAGAGCGAAGTTGAGAATCATCGTAACAAGAAGATCAAGTTCCTGCGATCTGATCGAGGAGGTGAATATCTGAGTTATGAGTTTGGCAGTCACTTAAGATAGTGTGGAATTGTTTCACAGTTGACACCGCCCGGAACACCACAGCGTAATGGTGTGTCTGAACGTCGTAATCGAACCTTATTAGATATGGTGCGTGCTATGATGTCTCTTGCTGATTTGCCACTATCGTTTTGGGGTTATGCATTAGAGACAGCTGCATTCACTTTAAATAGGGCACCATCAAAATCCGTTGAGACGACGCCATATGAGCTGTTGTTTGGCAAGAAGCCAAAGTTGTCGTTTCTTAAAGTTTGGGGATGTGATGCTTATGTCAAAAAGCTTCAGCCTGAAAAGCTGGAACCCAAAGCGGAGAAATGCGTCTTCATAGGATACCCGAAAGAGACAGTCGGATATACCTTCTATCTCAGATCTGAAGGCAAAGTGTTTGTCGCTAAAAACGGAACATTTCTTGAGAAAGAGTTTCTCTTGAAAGAATTGAGTGGGAGGAAAATAGAGCTTGATGAGGTTATTGAACCTTTACTTCAACCAGAAAGTAGCGCAGCGCAGAAAGATGTTTCTGTGGAACCTACGACGGTAAAAGAGGAAGTTAATGATGATGATCATGAAGCTTCGGATCAAGCAGCTATTGAACCTCGTAGGTCGATAAGGCCGCGTACTACCCCTGAGTGGTACGGCAACCCTGTCTTGGAGGTCATGTTATTGGACAACAATGAACCTACGAGCTATGGAGGAGCAGTGATGGGCCCGGATTCCGAGAAATGGTTAGAGGCCATGAAATCCGAGATGGGATCCATGTATGAAAACAAAGTATGGACTTTGGAAGTATTACCTAAAGGGCGAAAGGCCATTCAGAACAAATGGATCTTTAAGACGAAAACAGACGCGGACGGTAATGTCACCGTCTATAAAGCTCGACTTGTGGCAAAGGGTTTTTCACAAATTCAAGGAGTTGACTACGATGAGACTTTCTCACCCGCGGCGATGCTTAAGTCTGTCAGAATCATGTTAGCAATAGCTGCCTATTTCGACTATGAAATTTGGCAGATGGATGTAAAAACAGCGTTCCTCTACGGTTTCCTTGAGGAAGAGTTGTATATGATGCAACCCAAAGGTTTTGTCGATCCAGAGAATGCTGACAAAGTTTGCAAACTCCAGCGATCCATTTATGGACTGGTGCAAGCATCTCGGAGTTGGAATAAGCGCTTTGATGAGGTGATCAAAGCGTTTGAGTTTATACAAGTTTATGGAGAAGCTTGTATTTACAAGAAAGTGAGTGGGAGCTCCATAGCGTTTCTAGTATTATATGTGGATGACATATTGCTGATTGGAAACAATATAGAAATGCTTGAAATCGTGAAGGAATATTTGAACAAGAGTTTTTCAATGAAGGACCTAGGAGAAGCTGCTTTCATATTAGGCATTAAGATCTATAGAGATAGATCGAGACGCTTAATAGCACTTTCACAGAGCACATACCTTGATAAAGTTTTGAAGAAGTTCAAAATGGAACAGTCCAAGAAGGGGTTCTTGCCTGTATTACAAGGTGTGAAGTTGAGTAAGACTCAATGCCCAGTAACTACAGAAGATAGAGAAAAGATGAGTGTCATCCCCTATGCTTCAGCCATAGGCTCTATCATGTATGCAATGCTGTGCACAAGACCCGATGTCAGCCTTGCCATAAGTATGGCCGGAAGGTTTCGAAGTGATACTGGAATGGAGCACTGGCAAGCGGTCAAGAATATCCTTAAGTACCTGAAAAGGACTAAGGAAATGTTTCTCGTTTATGGAGGTGATGAAGAGCTCGTCGTAAAGGGTTACATCGATGCAAGCTTTGACACTGATCCGGACGACTCTAAGTCGCAAACCGGATACATATTTATTCTTAACGGGGGAGCGGTAAGCTGGTGCAGTTCCAAGCAAAGCGTGGTAGCTGATTCTACGTGCGAAGCGGAATACATCGCAGCCTCGGAGGCGGCGAAGGAAGGTGTCTGGATGAAGCAGTTCATGACAGATCTTGGAGTAGTGCCCAGTGCACTGAATCCAATAAACCTGTTTTGTGACAACACTGGTGCCATTGCTCTGGCCAAGGAACCAAGGTTTCACAAGAGGACCAGACACATAAAGCGACGCTTCAACTCCATCCGTGATTACATCTTGGAGAAAGACATAAATATTTGCAAAGTGCACACGGATCTGAATGTTGCAAACCCGTTGACTAAACCTCTTCCAAGGGCTAAACATGATCAACACCAGAACTACATGGGTGTTCGATTCATTACAATGTAAATCACATAGTGATGTGAACTAGATTATTGACTCTAGTGCAAGTGGGAGACTGTTGGAAATATGCCCTAGAGGCAATAAATAAAGTGTGTATTATTGTATTTCCTTTTTCATGATAATCGTTTATTATCCATGCTATAATTATATTAGTTGGAAACATGGATACATGTGTGGATACATAGACAAACACAATGTCCCTAGTATGCCTCTAGTGAACTAGCTCATTGATTGAAAGATGGTTAAGGTTTCCTAGCCGTGGACATGAGATGTCATTTGATGACGGGATCACATCATTAGGAGAATGATGTGATGGACAAGATCCAAACTACAAACATAGCTTATGATCGTGTCAGTTTATTGCTACTATTTTCTGCATGTCAAGTATATGTTCCTATGACCATGAGATCATGCAACTCTCAGATATCGGAGGAGTACCTTGTGTGTATCAAACGTCGCAACGTAACTGGCTGACTATAAAGGTGCTCTACAGGTGTCTCCGAGGGTGTCTGTTGAGTTGGCATGGATCAAGACTGGGATTTGTTACTCCGTGTGGCGGAGAGGTATCTCAGGGCCCACTCAGTAATACAACATCACAATAAGCCTTGCAAGCAATGTGACTAAGTGTTGGTCACAGGATATTGTATTACGGAACGAGTAAAGAGACTTGCCAGTAACGAGGTTGAACTAGGTATGGAGATACCGACGATCGAATCTCGGGCAAGTAACATACCGAAGAACAAAGGGAACATCATACGGGATTAACTGAATCCTTGACATAGAGGTTCAACCGATAAAGATCTTCGTAGAATATGTAGGAACCAATGTGGACATCCAGATCCCGCCATTGGTTATTGACCATAGAGGTGTCTCGGTCATGTCTACATAGTTCTCGAACCCGCAGGGTCTGCACACTTAAGGTTTGGTGACGTTTCGATAGTATAGAGTTATGTATGGTGGTGACTGAAGTTTGTTCGGAGTCCCGGATGAGAACCTGGACGTCACGAGGAGCTCCGGAATGGTCCGAAGGTAAAGATTCATATATAGGAAGTCCTGTTTTGGTCGCCGGAAAAGTTCCGGGCTTATCGGTAGTGTACCGGGAGTGCCGGTAGTGTACCGAGAGACCTCCAGGAGGGGTATTTCGACCCAAGAGGCTTCATGGGTTGTGGAAGAGTGAATATCAGCCCTTAGTGGGCTGGTGGAAACTCCCACACAAGGCCCATGTAGCTGGAGAAGAAACCCAAAAGGAAAAAGGTGGAAAAAGGCAAAAAGGAAAAAAAAGGATGAATCCTAATCCTACTAGGAGTGGAGGAGGTGGACTCCTCCTCTCCTAGTTCGGCCGAAGCCTAGGAGGCTTGGAGGCCAAGCTGCCTCCTCTCCTCCTCTCCTCCTATATATACTGGTGGTATTGAGGGTTTTTGCATGAGATTTTCAGCCACGTGCTACCCGTTCCTCCAGTGCATAGTTTCTCCTCTAGATCGGTTTTCTACAGTGCTTAGGCAAAGCCCTGCCGGAATTGCTCCACCACCATCGCCGGAGCGCCGTCAGGCTGTCGGAGAACTCTTCTTCCTCTCCACTCCTTGCTGGATCAAGACGGTGGAGATCGTCATCAAGCTGTACGTGTGTTGAACGCGGAGGTGTCGTCCGTTCGGTGCTAGATCGGAAGGATCGTGATCAAGTTCGTGAGACGGATCGTGATCAAGTTCGTGGGACGGATCGTGATCGGATCGCGGGACGGATCGTGATTGGATCGCGGGACGGATCGTGATTGGATTGCGGGACGCACGGCGATTTGGATCGCGAAGACGTTCGACTACACCAACCGCGTTTCTTAACGCTTCCCGCTTAGCGATGTACAAGGGTATGTAGATCCACTCTCCCTCTCGTAGATGCTCATCACCATGGATAGATCTTCGTGTGCGTAGGAAATTTTTTGTTTCCCATGCAATGTTCCCCAACACCGGAAGGGTTCCGAAATTCACCAGAAGGGGTTTCAGATGTTTCCCGAAATGTTCGGATACAAGAACAATTTATTTGGGCCAAGGGGTAAAGCCTGCGAGGCTTTAGGAAGGTGCAAAAAGGAGTTTTGCGAAGGCAAGGGGCCAGACGCCAAGAACCCTGGCGTGTGGGGCTAGACGCTGAGGACTCTGGTGTCTGGTCCTGGAGTCCGAGGAGGACTCTTGCCTTGTGTGCCAAACCGACTTTGAGGAGGCTCTTTCTCCAAGTTTCGACCCCAGGGCTCAACATATAAATAGAGGGGCAGGGCTAGCACCCAGAACACATCAATATGTCCCCAAGCCGTGTGCCGGCAACCCTGCCCCTCTAGATTATCCTCCGTCATAGTTTCCGTTGTGCTTGGCGAAGCCCTACGGAGATTGTTCTTCACCACCATCGTCACCACGTCGTCGTGCTGCCGGAACTCATCTACTACTTCGCCCCTCTTGCTGGATCAAGAAGGCGAGGACGTGATCAAGCTGTACGTGTGTTGAACGCGGATGTGCCGTTCGTTCGGCGCTAGATCGTGATTGGATTGCGGGACGGCTTGCGATTTGGATCGCGGAGACGTTCGAATACATCAATCGTGTTTCTTAATGCTTCCGCTTAGTGATCTACAAGGGTATGTGGATTCGATCTCTCCTCTCGTAGATGCTCATCTCCTAGATTGATCTTGGGTGTTCGTAGGAAAAAAACGTGTTTCCCATGCAATGCTTCCCAACACACTATAATGCTAAATATGGTCTCATGATGTATATGATCTATCACCTAGGTAAATCATTACATCCAAACTGGCCCATGATTCAAAATAGTGACAAAGAATACAAACATAACAAATTAAACTCGAGACGCTGGTCCATTGACCCCTGTCTCTAGCGTTGACCTCAAATCGGACATTGTATTTGTCCGCGGACCGGTGGGGCCCAATCCATAGACACTGATGCGGGAACCGAGCATCCAAAGCTAGCCACGAACATTCACTTTTTTAAGACGGCAAGCCCAAATAACCACATATGAAATCGTATTTTATATAAAAAGGTTCAAATGCGTCAATAGTTTCTATTCAAATATTACATCCCAACAAAGTATTTAAATTATAGTAGTTAAAACTTGAATTCCGAACGTGGTGACTACCGTAGGAAGGCATGGTATCTGTGCGACAAACGAAGGAGAGGTGTGGGCCGGCGGTGGAGGACAAGCGGCGTGAAGCTCGGGTGTAACAGTGGAAGTTGCGGGTTCCGAGAATGGTTTGGCTGGTGGTCATGATGGTGGAGTGTCAGCGATGAGAGAAAAAATGAATGCAGAGAAAGATGGACAGATGGAGATGCAGGGTCCGAAAGGGATTTTGAGCGAGCCGGCGGTCTCGGAGCCCCTCCCCCCTCCGCCCCTCTCCCCCAATATTTGCTTTCTGTTTATGAACAACGAATATCCGGACTAGTCGACGGACGGATACAGAGCCGTGTTGTACGGCAGAACACGTGAAGACCGCCTGGTCCGGACGATTCAAGGGTCCGCTTGGGAGATGTCCTAAGGTTGATGTACTAAGATCAAACAATGCTGGAGTTTAACAAGGGGACGCGTGTCTAGCAGCAGCCTCGTCGGAGTTGGAGACGGCACAGCTTGTTGGGACGTCGTCGACGGAGGAGAAGCAGGGTCAGGCTTCCGGAATCCAACGGTTCGACAGATAATGAACATTTTTACCATGACTCACGTAGTCACGTGCCACAGTCATATGGTACGACAAACATGGCAAAGTGAACCTAAAATAACTTATCATCAATGAAGTTATACGCCAACCAAACGTGCCCTGCCTCTATCATCTCAGTTTTATGATGATGTTACCGGCGGCTACGTGCGTACAACTTCAACAGAGCCACAGTACTGAGAAGAAGGCTGCTTCTTCCAGGTCGTTGTCTTGCCATTGGCATCCTCCATGTTCAAATGTCACAGGTACACGAGGAATTACCGAGGCAAGGAGCTGCTCAAGGGTCACCTTTCCCGTTTGACCGCGGCAGCAGGCGCAAGTGCGCGAACACTAGACAACCATGGCCGGCGAGGCCATCGTCTCCGGTGTCGTGGGGGACATGGTCGGCAGGGCGATGTCCCTCCTCGCCGGGCAGCTCCTGGACCAGCAGCCGGAGCGGAGCGTCGAGGCCAAGCTGCGGAGGCTCAGGCACCTGCTCGTCAGGGTCGAGAGCGCCGCGGAGGCCGTCGGGGCGAGGCGGATCACGAGCCGCGCTCTGCTCTCCTGGCTCGCGGAGATCGTCGACGGCGCGTACCGGGGGCGCTACCTCCTCGACGCGTTCCCGGTCCCGAGCGGAGCAGGCGATCAGGACGACGGCCATGCTGGCGGCAACAAGGTGGTGCCGCTGGCGCGCTCTTTTTCCATGAGTTAATTACCTACCACGCTTCGGCACATCGTAACGAATTGGTATTAATAATAATAAAAAATTACATGTCAGTATCATTTCAGAGCCTAAGTGTTACGAAACGGGCTGACAGTCGTATAACTCTGTATTGACCGTGTATCTGATCGGTCCGGCCCACTTGTCAGGCGACACGGTGGCATATCCGCCCGTGCGCGACGCTGACTAGGACCGAACCGGTCTAAAATGGTCGGGTCTGGTCGACCGAGCCATTCGCCCCCCCTTTCTCCTCGCACTCCGTCGCCCTCCTCTCTGTCCCTCTCGCCACCGGTCATCGTTCGCTGCCAGTACCTCCGCCGCGCCATGGTCTTCGAGGATGAAAGCAGCAACGACATGTCCAGCCTGGACATCAGCTCTTCCTCTGACGACATGTTGTACCAGGTCAGTGTTAGAGCTAGGGTTAGGGTTAGGATTCTTATTTTTGATTTGAGGAATTTGTCTCTGATTCTTGGTTGGTTCTTTAGATTCATGCTATCATAGAAGACGATGACTACATGGGCATCGAGACTTCTGCCTTGGATGTTTGCGTGGAGCATCGGCTGTCGGCTGAGCGTCGTGTAGCATTTGAAGGATTTCAAACCGGCAGGAGATTTTTAATGTGTGCTAAGTCAGTAATAATCTTGGTCATATGCTTAAATTTGCAATGTAGGATCTGTTTTGGTGTTGCTTTGTGTGTGATGGTCATATAGTTTAGCCTAATGATGGTTCTGCTTTGAATATTGTTAACTATGACTTTAGGCTACTGATGGTCATATAGTTTAGGCTATTGATGGTCATTGTTTATTACTAATTGGCATCACTCATTGTTTAGTAGTATTTAAGATGGACGCTTTGTAGTTAACTATGATCTTGATAGTGCTTAGTAGTACTTAAGATGGACGCTTTGTAGTTAACTATGATCTTGATAGTGCTGGTTATTAGCATTACTATATGTTGTTTATTACTAATTGACATCACTCATTGTTTTACAGCAATCTCGGAATTGTGGTTTTGTGGGGTGGGTAGACCTAGAGTGGCCTCCCACAATGTAAAATGCATTGCTGAAACTTTGAAAAATGTTACAAGACAACAGTGCCCGTACAAACGATAACTTGGAAAGTTCACTAAATATTCACCATCTGACAGAAAAAAAAAACTTGATGCAAACTAGGACAAACTAATGGAAAATATGAATCGATTGCTGAATGACTAAGAGGAGAGGGTCATGGATTTCACCTATTTGCAACATAAGATGAATACAATTTTTTTGACTATTAATATCAATTCGTCACAACGTGCCGAAGCACAGTGGCGAATCTAGAATCACACTGGAGGGTAGGCTCCATATCATATTCCTAAGATCAATTCATAATTACAATGTAATTGTTGTATCTAAAGCATCTCAACATAATTGTCAAGTGGATATTTAGTTGAAATATGGTTTTTGGAGGGTAGGCTTGAGCCTATTGAAGCCTCACTAGTAGACTCGCCACTGCCGAAGCATGATAGTGTCCTGCAATTAACTCTTCTCCGTGCCTAGCTCGTTCAACCCCGCTAAGCGCCTGCGCGTCGCGGCCATGAAGCTGCTGCTCGGCGACGGCGACGGCAGCGCCGACGAGCTGGACGGCGTCCTCATGGACCTGGAAAGCGTCGTCAGCGGCCTCACAGAGTTCATCATGCTGCTGCAGATGTGCCCGCCGGCGCTGCACCGGCCGCTGGTCACCAGCATCTACGCGGACAGCCAGATGTTCGGACGGCACGTCGAGAGACGCCGAGTTTTGGAGTTCTTGCTGCAAGACGACGAGGGCGAGCCTACGCTGGCAGAGCTAGGCGTCCTCCCTATAATCGGCTCCGCCGGCCCGGGGAAGACCACGCTCGTGCAGCACGTCTGGGAGGAGCCCGCGGCGCGCCGCCGCTTCTCGCTGATCATGATGCTAGACTTCCATTGCATGAGCCTCATGGCAGCCGGCGACACGGCGCTGTTCGTACGCTCCCTGTTCACGCCAAGCGCCAGCAGCCTCTCCGCCGACGGCGAGCAGATGAGGCTCCTAGAGCGGAAGCTGTGCGGCGAGAGGTTTCTGGCCGTCTTCGACAACGTGGACCTGCGCAAAAGGCAGGTGGTCGACGTGATCATGCCAACCCTGCGGCGGGCCGGCAGGCGAGGGAGCAAGGTCGTCGTAACCAGCAGCGACGCCGGCCACGTCGCGGGGCTCGGCACCGCGGAGCCGATCGTTCTGCGTCCCCTGCCGCCGGAGGAGTACTGGTTCTTCTTCAGGGCGCACGCGTTCGGCGGCGCCGAGGCGGACCCGCGGCTGGCGGCGGCGGACCAGGCCATCGCCAAGAGGCTGGGCGGCTCCTTCTTCGGCGGGAAGATAGTGGGCGCGCTCCTGAGGTCCCGTCCGGACGCGCGGCTATGGGGTAGTGTCCTGAGCAGCAGCTTCAGCGTCGCCGACGTGTGGTGCCTCGGCAACGAAGGCTGTGTCGCCGCGGCGGCCGGCAACCTCCTCCCGCGGTATGTGAGCGTGCCCTGCGTCACCGTCTCCGGCTTGCCGATGAGAGGGCTCGTCGGAATCCAAGAAGCTTCTTTGGCTCTTCCCGCTCCTCCTTGTGCAGACGACGGCGGCAGCCGCAGTCCGGAGTTGCCCGTGCTGCTGTGCAAGTCTGTGTTCCCTGGCTACTGCCTGTACTACACTGCCCATTGCACCATCGACAGAGAGATCGATCAGTAAAACGTTTGTACGGACAGCTCCAACAACTGATAATGCTGTTGTGAAGAAAATCAATGTGCTTTCTTCTCTGCAACACCTTCATCCAACATGCTGAATGCTTTTTCGGAAGAACGAACAAACATATGATTCAGAAAAAAAAAACAGAAATAAATTTGAAGAAAAAAGTTCAGAAAAGAATCATTGTGGTTCTCTTCACTTGTAGAACAGGACAGGAGAGCTTCTATTTCCATTGGCCTGTGATGATGAGATAATGATCACAGGACTTTGAGCAGCTGAACCTCAAACACCAGCGGTTCCTTGGCATGCGACAGCAGGCTTCGGCGCGGTCCAAACTGCGGTTGCAATCAAATCAAGCACAAGAATGATCACAAATCATCAGACAACAAAAGGAGAAAGGTAAATACGTTGTTGCTTCTAGAGTACAGATGTGAATGAAACATGACAAGATTCAGATCAGTTCATGAGCTAGCTAGGCTGTACCTCCTCCGGTACGGGTTGCAAGCTCTCGTCAATATAGCCTACTTCAGGGGGTATCAGAGCCCTCCTCTTGCCTGCAAAGCCATGGAGAAATGAAAGTTTATAGTGGCTAAAACCAGGAAACTGTCAGAAAATGCCTGAAACTGTACAGTACCTCCGGGTTTCATGCCGATTATGACGTCTTTGAGGCCTCGAATCATCTACAAGAAAAATGATGCACCTGTAAGGAGGAGCCATAAGGATGTGAAATTGCCATGGGAAACCTTTAAATCATCAGTAGAAAGGTCAATTGCCAAGAGAAATCCCGTCCTAGAACCTCTTGCACGTCGAGTATAAGTGTCACTGGCTTAGTCTCGCCGCTGAACTGGTTCACCGTGCTGCATCAGAGAAGACAGAGGCAAAAACATGATGAGAGTCAAAGAAGAGAAGTATTAGTAGTACTGAAATGCAAATCATATATGCACTTTACAAACTAGTACTAAATGAACAACACATTCATGGACCCAGTCAGTGACAATGTTCTCTTGACCTATGCACGAAATAACCATTTGCACGGCGGCACACGTAGTTGAACTGCACTAGATCGCCTTCCCGAGCCTCCAGCCCTTTGCCCTCCACTACATCTTCAGATCAAGAAACAGAGTTCTTCCATTTTATTATAAGCTCTCATCTCAGCAGCTGGAGTATTTGTGTAAACAAGATCTCACTAGTTGTAAGTACCTTCAAGCTTTACTCCACTGTCCAGCTTTCTGTACCTGAACACTTCAAACAGAAATCAACCATGATGCACAATACAACAGATAAGACTCATAATGTAAGAATTTCACAAGAATCGGTTCATTTTTCATCACAAATATAATGGCCGCATTCCAAGGTGTGCCTTGCATATTGAACACTAGTCCATCTACTGGTAATTACTGAACCATATTTTGAGCACAGGTATGACTTCCAACACATAATTCTGGCCGTCACTTTTGTGTGTATGTTCGTTTAAAAATTATAGCATTATTACGAAATTAAATCATGGCAAATTAGTGGTAGAGTATCATTTTTTCACCTAACCATTTTTTTTCCGAGAAAACAATCTGAATACTCTTCTGCGAGGTATGAGCCAGATTTAGACTGCACTGTTTCTATTTAGTAGCGGAGCAGTGGTAGTTCATAACCACTTAACCAGGCAGTGCGCAGTACCTGATGACTTCGGGCTCCAGCATTGCTGCCTGCACGGGCATGGGCACGGCGAGGAGATTCGTGCAGGAGGCAGCGGCGCCAAGAAGAGCCATCCCTGAGACAGCTCTCCTCCCGTACACCCCGCACACTGCTCTGGATCCGCGGCATGTCGACCTGGTCGCCTTCGGCTCCGCTGGATACGGGAGTCTGATTGGATCGGAAACGCCCAAGAACGAGGTCAGTTTCGACAGATTAGGCCATAGGATTTGGTCCGTGCTATGCGTTACCTGGGAGACGGAGAGGCGCATGGGAATGGATTGGGGAAGTTTGCGTGCGGTGCAGACTCCATTGTAAGGTATCAGGAGAAGGCCCTGGCGCCCTGCTGCAGTGGACAAAGGCAAGTGCTTATCTGAATGCAGATAGAACTAGAACAAAAGATAGCCAATATCTACTATGTAAGAGCACAAAGCGTATCAATGATCAGATGGCCGAGTTGGTCTAAGGCGCCAGATTAAGGCTCTGGTCCGAAAGGGCGTGGGTTCAAATCCCACTCTGGTCATTCACCTTTTTCCGGGTTTTTATTTCTCTTGGATGATTGTATCCATTGTCAGAAGGGTTTTTTCAAATGCCACTCTGGTCATTTATTTATTTTCCGGATTTTTATTTCTCTTGGGTGATTGTATCCATTGTCAGAAGGTTTTTTTTCATTTGTAACTTTTTACTAATCTTACAACATTCCTGGATTTCTCGTTTGAAAAATATATCGACGATTTTTGGGGGGAATTGTTTTTTTACTCACGTGACACCTTGGTGATTATAACCGGGATGATTGTATCCATTGTCAGAAGGGTTTTTTCAAATGCCATTCTGGTCATTTATTTATTTTCCGGATTTTTATTTCTCTTGGGTGATTGTATCCATTGTTAGAAGTTTTTTTTTCATTTGTAACTTTTTACTAATCTTACAACATTCCTGGATTTCTCGTTTGAAAAATATATCGACGATTTTTGGGGGGAATTGTTTTTTTACTCATGTGACACCTTGGTGATTATAACCGGTATATCTTTTGAAAAGATCTTAAAAAGCTCTTTCTTCTCTTGGATGATTGTATCCATTGTCAGAAGGTTTTTTTTCAAATGCCACTCTGGTCATTTATTTATTTTCCGGCTTTTTATTTCTCTTGGGTGATTGTATCCATTGTCAGAAGTTTTTTTTTCATTCATAACTTTTTACTAATCTTACAACATTCCTGGATTTCTCGTTTGAAAAATACATCGACGATATTTGGGGGGAATTGTTTTTTTACTCATGTGACACCTTGGTGATTATAACCGGTATATCTTTTGAAAAGATCTTAAAAAGCTTTTTCTTCTCCTTGGCACCATCACTTTATGAAAACACAACAATGATGCTATGTTTGGAACTTTTTTCCTCTCACAACCATTCTCAAGAAGGTATTTTTTAAGTTAGAACCTTTTATTAAACTTACATTATTCATATATTTCTCTTTTGAAAAGATATTGAAAGACTTTTCTTTCTCCTTGGTACCAAAATTTCAATGAGACCTTTTTGGAACTTTGGTCAATTATTATTTTTCTATTTTTTTCCTCTTGGTGATTGTCTCCATTTTCAATAAGGTATTTTTAGTTCAAACTTTTTATTAATCCCAACATTCCTAGATTTATCCTATAAAAAGTATGAAAATCATTTTCTTTCTCCTTGGTTGCATCGTTCTAAAAACGCAAGAACGATATTTTTCCTGTAACTTTTTTCATTGGTCGTCACCGTGGTGATTATAACCAATTTCTGTTCTAAAAAGATCTTATAAGATTTTTTTCTCTCCTTCGTACCATCATTTTATAAAAACATAATAATGATACTTTTTGGAACATTTCCCCTCTCATAACCATTATCAAGAAGGTATATTTTAGTTAGAACCTTTTATCAAACTACACCGTCATAAATTTCTCCTATGAAAAGATATTGAAAGCCTTTCTTTCTCCTTGGTACCAACATTTTAATGATGCCTTTTTTTGGAACTTTTTCCTCTCATCTCACTACTTGGTGATTATGACCATTTTCAAGAAGGGTTTTTAGTTAGAACCTTATATTAATCTTACATCATTCCTAGATTTCTCTTCTGAAAAGATATTGAAAGCTTTTTCTTTCTCGTTGGTACCATCGTTTTAGAAAAACATAACAATGATACTTCTTCTTGGTTAAAATGTTTTTGGGTAAAAAAGTTCTTACCATTTTACACCTTGGTGATTATAACTATTTTCAATAAGGCATTTTAAGTTAGAATCTTTTATTATTCCCATAACTTTCCTAGATTTATCTTTTGAAAATATATTGAAGTATTTATCTTTCTCCTTGGTACCATCGCTTTTAAAACATGACAACCATTTTTTTCCAACATCACGAAGGAGAGGAGCATCAACCACAATCACTTCTAAGATACACTCAATTGGAAAGTCCAAGGTAGTTTATTTTTCTTAAAAAAAGTACAAGCTTGGTTTACTAGTTATCTAATCCTTAGTATACTAGCTAGACCTAGTCACGTTCCGATACGACAACCTAGAAATTTAGAAAATTATTGATCCACACTGCGACGTTGGTGAAGCCATGGGTCCCCTCCCCCTATGTCCTCTACTCCGTCGACGGGATGGGGTGGGGATCGAGATGTGCCATCATGAAGGCCATCACATTCAATTGTCAGCAGAGTCATGATGTGCAGAAGCGCCTTATCATCTCCAAGAATGACCTCAAGTAGCACCTTCGCACCCGTGGTAGTATCGTGGTTGATGATGACCCCATTCGACATGTACCATCCACCTTTGACTTTGGCTTCCCGTCTCGCGACGAGTATGTTGAGTTCTTCGATGGGATTGTTGGAAATATGCCCTAGAGGCAATAATAAATTGGTTATTATCATATTTCCATGTTCATAATAATCGTTTATTATCCATGCTATAATTGTGTTGATCGGAAACTCAGATACATGTGTGGATACATACACAACACCATGTCCCTAGTATGCCTCTAATAGACTAGCTCGTTGATCAAAGATGGCTATCGTTTCCTAGTCATGGACATGAGATGTCATTTGATAACGAGACCACGTCATTAGAAGAATGATGTGATGGACAAGACCCAAACTATAAACGTAGCATATGATCGTGTCAGTTTATTGCTACTGTTTTCTGCATGTCAAGTATTTGTTCCTATGACCATGAGATCATGCAACTCACTGACATCGGAGGAGTACCTTGTGTGTATCAAACGTCACAACGTAACTAGGTGACTATAAAGGTGCTCTACAGGTATCTCCGAGGGTGTCTGTTGGGTTAGCATGGATCAAGACTGAGATTTGTTACTCCGTGTGACGGAGAGGTATCTCAGGGCCCACTCGGTAATACAACATCGCAATAAGCCTTGCAAGCAATGTGACTAAGTGTTAGTCACGGGATCTTGTATTACAGAATGAGTAAAGAGACTTGCCGGTAACAAGGTTGAACTAGGTATGGAGATACCGACGATCGAATCTCGGGCAAGTAACATACCGAAGAACAAAGGGAACATCATACGGGATTAACTGAATCCTTAACATAGAGATTCGACTGATAAAGATCTTCGTAGAATATGTAGGAATCAATATGGGAATCCAGGTCCCGCTATTGGTTATTGACCGTAGAGGTGTCTCGGTCATGTTACATAGTTCTCGAACCCACAAGGTCTGCACACTTAAGGTTCGGTGACGTTTCGGTAGTATAGAGTTATGTATGGTGGTGACCGAAGGTTGTTCGGAGTCCCGGATGAGATCCCGGACATCACGAGGAGCTTCGGAATGGTTCGGAGGTAAAGATTGATTTATAGGAAGTCCTGTTTTGGTCGCCGGAAAAGTTTCGGGCTCATCGGTAGTGTACCGGGAGTGCCGGGAGTGTACCGGGGGACCATCGGGAGAGGTATTTCGACCCAAGAGGCTACATGGGCTGTGGGAGGAGGTAAACCAGCCCATGATGGGCTGGCCGAAGCCTTCTCTAAGGGCCCATGCGGTTGTAGTGGTTTGAGAAGGGAAAAATCCAAAGGTGGAGAGGTGGAAAGAGTTTCCAAGTGGAAAGGAGGAATCCTACTTCTAATAGGACTGGAGTAGGACTCCTTCACCTCCAATTTTGACCAAACCTTGAGGGTTTGAGGCTGCATCCTCCCTTCCCTCCCTCCTATATATACTAGAGGATTTAGAGGAAAAAGCTAACCCTAATAGCCACATGCTACCTCTCCTCCAGATCACAGTTTCTCCTCTAGATCGGTTTTCAGCGGTGCTTAGGCAAAGCCTTGCTGGAATAGCTCCACCACCATCGCCGCAACGTCGTCGTGCTACCAGAGAACTCATATACCTCTCCACTCCCTCTTGCTGGAACAAGAAGGCAGAGATCGTCATCGAGTTGTACGTATGTTGAACGCGGAGGTGTCGTTCGTTCGGCGCTAGATCGGAAGGACCATGATCAAGATCGCGAGACGGATCGTGATGAGATCGCTGGATGGATCGTGATGAGTTTGCGGGACGGATCGTAATTGGATCACGAGACGGATCGTGATGAGATCGCGGGATGCTCGGCAATTTGGATTGCGAAGACGTTCGACTACACCAACCGCGTTTCTTAACGCTTCCCGCTTAGCGATCTACAAGGGTATGTAGATCCACTCTCCCTCTCGTAGATGCTCATCACCATGGATAGATCTTGCGTGTGCGTAGGAATTTTTTTCCCATGCAACATTCCCCAACAGTGGCATCATGAGCTAGGTCTATGTGTAGATGAGATCTCGAGTAGAACATAAAGAGTTTGTGGGTGTTGATGCTTAGATTGCTTCATCCCTTGGTCGTGTTTTGGTTCAGCGGTATTGTGGGATGAATCGGCCCGAACCAACCTTACTCGTACGCTTACGAGAGAACGGTTTCATCGACTGACGTGCAACCTCGTTGCACAAAGATGGCTGGCGGGTGTCTGTTTCTCCTACTTTAGTTGGATCGGATTCAGCAAAGGTGGTCCTTGAGAAGGTTGAAAAGCAACTTATGTATAACCGTTGTGGTTTTTGCGTAGGTGAGAATTGTTCTTGCTAGATACCCGTAGCAGCCACGTAAAACATGCAACAACAATTAGAGGATGTCTAACTTGTTTTTGCAGGGTATGTTGTGATGTGATATGGCCAATTACATGATGAGATATATGTGATGTATGAGATGATCATGTTTTGTATAGAATATCACGACTTGCATGTCGATGAGTACGACAACCGGTAGGAGCCATAGGGTTGTCTTTAATTATTGTATGACCTGCGTGCCAATCATTAAGCGCTATGTAATGCTTTACTTTATCGCTAAACGGTAGCAATAATAGTAGAAGCATGGTGGGCGCGACAACCCCGATGGCGACACATTGATGTAGATCAAGATGATGGAGATCATGGTGTCATGCCGGTGATGATGGAGATCATGCTGGTGCTTTCAAGATGGAGATAAAAAGCACAAGTTCAATGCCATATCATGTCACTTATGATTTGCATGTGACGTTAATCCTTTTATGCACCTTGTTTTGCTTAGGATGACGGTAGCATTATAAGGTGATCCCTCACTTAAATTTCAAGATGAATTGTGTTCTCCCCGAGTGTGCACCGTTGCGAAAGTTCGTCGTGTCGAGACACCACGTGATGATCGGGTGTGATAGACTCTACGTTCACATACAACGGGTGCAAGCCAGTGTTGCACATGCAGAACACTCGGGTTAAACTTGACGAGCCTAGCATGTACAAACATGGCCTCGGAACACAAGAGACCAAAAGGTCGAACATGAGTCATATAGTAGATATGATCAACATGATGATGTTTACCATTGAAACCACCTCAACTCACGTGATGATCGGACTTGAGTTGGTGAATTTGGATCATGTATCACTCGAATGACCGGAGGGATGTCAATTTGAGTGGGAGTTCTTCAGTAATATGATTAATTGAAATCATTATCATGAATATAGTCAGTAGTGTCTTTGCAAATTATGTTGTAGATTACTTGCTCGCGTTGTAGCTCCCTTGAGTTTTTTATATGTTCCTAGAGAAATAGAGTTGAAAGATGATGGTAGCAATATTGCGGACTTGGGTCCGTGATCTGAGGATTGTCCTCATTGCTGCACAGAAGGCTCATGTCCTTAATGCACCGCTCGGTGCGCCACCCCCTCTAGCGTCGTGTGTAGATGTTGTGAACATCTGACAGGCGCGTTTCGATGACTACTTGATAGTTTATTGCATCATGCATTACGTCTTAGAATTGAGGCTCTGAAACGTTTTGAACGTCACGGAACATATGAGATGTTCTAAGAGCTGAAATTAGGATCTCAGGCTCGTGCCCGTGTTGTGAGATATGAGATCTCCAACAAGATTCTTTGCCTGCAAGATAAAAGAAAATAGCTCAATCGTTAAGCATGTGCTAAGATTGTCTGGGTGCTACAATAGCTTGAATTGAGTGGGAGTTTATCTTCCAGATAAGATAGTGATTGATATAGTTCTCCAAGTCACTGTCACTAAGCTACTAGAACTTGGTGATGAACTATAAAATGCCAGGGATAGAAATAATGATCCCTGAGCTGTTCACGCTGTTTGACACCGCGAAGGTAGAAATCAAGAAGGTGCGTCAAGTGTTGATGGTTAGTAAAACCACTAGTTTCGAGAAGGGCAAGGGCAAGTAGGGAAACTTCATGGATGGCAAGTCAGTTGCTGCTCCAATGAAGCAACCCAAAGTTGAACCCGAGACTAAGTGCTTTGATTATGAGGAGAGCGGCCGCTGAAGCGGAACAACCCTAGATACTTGGTAGATAAGAAGGCTGGCAACATCGATAGAAGTATATTTGATATACATGTTATTGATGTGTACCTTGCGAGTACTCCTTGTAGCACCTGGGTATTGGATACCGGTTCGGTTGCTAAATGTTAGTAACTCGAAATAATAGCTATGGAATAAACAGAGAACTAGCTAAGGGTGAGGTGACGATGTGTATTGGAAATGTTTCCATGGTTGATGTGATCAACATCGCACGCTCTCTCTATCTTCGGGATTAGTGACGAATCTAAATAAATGTTATTTGGTGTTTTGCGTTGAGCATGAACGTGATTAGATCATGTTTATTGCAACACGGTTATTCAATTAAGTTAGAGAATAATGGTTATTCTGTTTACATGAATAATACCTTCAATGGTCATGCACACTGAGAATGGTTTGTTGAATCTTGATCACAGTAATACACATGTTCATAACATTGATGCCAAAAGATACAAAGTTAATAACGATAGTACCACATACTTGTGGCACTGCCGCTAAATGTCATATTGGTATAAAGCGCATGAAGAAACTCCATGCTGATGGATCTTTGGACTCATTCGATTTCGAATCGGTTGAGACATGCGAACCATGCCTCTTGGGCAAGATGAGTAAAGACCCCGTTTTCCGGATGGATGGAGCGGGCAAGTGATTTATTGGAAATGATACATGTTGATGTATGCAATCCAATGAGTCTTGTAGCGTGCGGTGGATATCGTTATTTTCTTACCTTCACTCATGATTTGAGTAGATAGTGTATATTTACTTAATGAAACAGAAGTCTGAATCGTTTGAAAGGTTCAAGCAAATTCAGAGTGAAGTTTAAGATCATCATGACAAGAAGATAAAAATGTCTACGATATGATCGTGGAGGTGAATATCTGAGTTATGAGTTTGGCATACAACTTTAGACAATGTGAAAGTTGTTTCACAACTCACGCCACCTGGAATACCATAGTGTGATGGTGTGTCTGAATGTCATAGTCGTACTCTATTGGATATGGTGCGTGCTATGATGTCTCTTATCATTTTGCTACTATAATTTTGGGGTTATGCATTAGAGACAACTACATTCACTTTAAATAGGGCACCATCTAAATCCGTTGGGATGACACCGTGTGAATTAGGGTTTGATAGAAACCTAAGCTATCATTTCTTAATGTTTGGGGATGCGACGCTTGTGTGGAAAGTGTTTTCACCTAATGAGCTCGAACCCAAAGCGGACACATGCATCTTCATAGAATACCCTAAGAATAGTTGGGTGAACCTTCTATCTCAGATCCAAGCATAAAATGTTTGTTGCTAAAACTGGGTCCTTTCTCAAGAAAAGAGTTTCTCTCGAAAGAATTGAGTGGGAGAAAGATAGAACTTGATGAGGTTGTTGAACCTTTGTTCAACTAGAGAGTAGCGCAGCGCAGGAAGATGTTTCTGTGAAGCCTACATTAGTTGAAGAGGAAGTTAATGATGATGATCATGAAGCTTCGGATCAAGTTACTATCGAACCTCATAGGTCGACAAGGATCTGTACTGCTCCTGAGCGGTACGACAACCCTGTCTTGGAGGTCATGTTGTTGGACAACGATGAACCTACGAGCTGTGGACAAGCGATGATGGGCCCGGATTCCGACAAATGGTTAGAGGCCATGAAATCCGAGAAAGGATCCATGTATGAAAACCAAGTATAGACTTTGGTAGACTTGCTCGTGGGACGACAGGTCGTCGAGTACAAATGGACCTTTGAGATGATGACAGACGCTGATGGTAAATGTCACCATTTATAGAGCTCGACTTGTCGCAAAGAAGTTTCCGACAAGTTCAAGGAGTTGACTGCGATGAGACTTTCTCACTCGTAGCGATGCTAAAGTCTGTTGGAATTATGTTAGCAGTTGCTGCATTTATCAATTATGAAATCTGGCAGATGGATGTCAAAACATAGTTTCCTTCCTTGAAGGAAAGGTTGTATGAGATACAACCAGAAGGTTTTGTCAGTCCAAAGGATGCTAAAAGGTGTGCAAGCTTCAGTGATCCTTCTATGAACTGAAGCAAGCATCTCGGAGTTGGAATATACACTTTGATGAGGTGATCAAAGTTTTTGAGTCTATACAAAGTTTATGAGAAACTTGTATTTACAATAAAGTGAGTGGGAGCACTATAGAGTTTCTGGTAAGCATATGTGGATGACATATTGTTGATCGGAAATGATGTAGAATTTCTGGAAAGCGTAAATGGTTGTTTGAAAAGAATTTTTCAAAGGAAGACCTAGATAAAGCTACCTAATTGTTTAACATCAAGACCTATAGAGATAGATCAAGATGCTTGATGAGACTTTGAATGAGTACATACCTTGACAAGATTTTGAAAGAGTTCAAAATGGATTAGAGAAGTGTTCTCGCCTGCTTTGTAAGGTGTGAAGTTGAGTGAGACTCAAAGCTCGACCACGGTAGAAGTAAGAGAAAGGACGAATGTCGTCCCCTATGCCTTAGCCATAGGCTTTGTATAGTATGCCATACTGTGTACCGCACCTGTGTGTGTGCCTTGCCATGAGTCCGTCAAGGGGTACAAGAGTGATCCAGGAGTGGATCACTAGACAACGGTCAAGATCATCCTTAGTAACTAAAAGACTAAGGAAATGTTTCTCGATTATGGAGGTAAGAAAGAGTTCGTCGTAAAGAGTTACGTCGATGCAAGCTTTGACACCAATCTGGATGACTCTTAGTAGCAATCCGGATATGTATAGTAGAGAAGCCATTTGGAATAGCTCCAAGTGGAGTGTGGTAGCAGTGTTTACAGTTTGACATAGAGATTTGCAAAGTACACACGGATCTAAATGTCGCAGAACCATTGAATATAAGACCTCTCTCACATGCAAAGCATGATCGAGCCCCAGAACTCATTGGGTGTTAGATTCATAACAATGCGAATCACATGGTGATGTGAACTAGATTATTGACTTTAGTGCAAGTGGGAGACTGTTGGAAATATTCCCTAGAGGCAATAATAAATTGGTTATTATCATCTTTCCTTGTTCATGATAATCGTTTATTATCCATGCTATAATTGTGTTGATCGACTCAGATACATGTGTGGATACATAGACAACACCATGTCCCTAGTATGCCTCTAATATACTAGCTCGTTGATCAAAGATGGCTATGGTTTCCTAGTCATGGACATGATATGTCATTTGATAACGAGACCACATCATTAGGAGAATGATGTGATGGACGAGACCCAAACTACAAACGTAGCATATGATTGTGTCAGTTTATTGCTACTGTTTTCTGCATGTCAAGTATTTGTTCCTATGACCATGAGATCATGCAAATCACTAACACCAGAGGAGTACCTTGTCAAACATCGCAATGTAACTGGTGACTATAAAGGTGCTCTACAGGTATCTCCGAGGGTGTCTGTTGGGTTGGCATGGATCAAGACTGGGATTTGTTACTCTATGTGACGAAGAGGTATCTTAGGGCCCACCCGGTAATACAACATCACAATAAGCCTTGCAAGCAATGTGACTAAGTGTTAGTCACGGGATCTTGTATTATGGAACGAGTAAAGAGACTTGCCGGTAACGAGGTTGAACTAGGTATGGAGATACCGACGATCGAATCTCGGTCAAGTAACATACCGAAGAACAAAGGGAACATCATACGGGATTAACTGAATCCTTAACATAGAGGTTCGACTGATAAAGATCTTCGTAGAATATGTAGAAATTAATATGGGCATCTAGGTCCCGCTATTGGTTATTGACCGTAGAGGTGTCTCAGTCATGTCTTCATAGTTCTCGAACCCACAGGGTCTGCACACTTAAGGTTTGTTGACGTTTCAGTAGTATAGAGTTATGTACGGTGGTGACCGAAGGTTGTTCAGAGTCCCGGATGAGATCCCGGACATCACAAGGAGCTCCAGAATGGTCCTTAGGTAAAGATTGATATATAGGAAGTCCTGTTTTGGTCGCCAGAAAAGTTTCGGGCTCATCGGTAGTGTATCGGGAGTGCCGGTAGTGTACCGGGGGACCATCGGGAGAGGTATTTCGACCCAAGAGGCTACATGGGCTGTGGGAGGAGGTAAACCAGCCCCTGGTGGGATGGCCGAAACCTCCTCTAAGGGCCCATGCGGCTGTAGTGGTTTGAGATGAAAAAAAATCCAAAGGTGGAGAGGTGGAAAGAGTTTCCAAGTGGAAAGGAGGAATCCTGCTCCTAATAGGATTGGAGTAGGACTCCTCCACCTCCAATTTCGACCAAATCTTGAGGGTTTGAGGCTGCCTCCTCCCCTCCCTCCCTCCTATATATACTAGAGGATTTAGAGGAAAAAGCTAACCCTAATAGCCACGTGCTACCTCTCCTCCAGATCACAGTTTCTCCTCTAGATCGGTTTTCAGCGGTGCTTAGGCGAAGCCTTGCTAGAATAGCTCCACCACCATCACCACAACATCGTCGCACTACTGGAGAACTCATCTACCTCTCCGCTCCCTCTTGCTGGAACAAGAAGGCAGAGATCGTCATCGAGCTGTACGTGTGCTAAATGCGGAGGTGTCGTCCGTTCGGCGCTAGATCGGAAGGACTGTGATCAAGATCGCGAGACGGATCGTGATGAGATCGCGGGACGGATTTTGATGAGTTTGCGGGACGGATCATGATTGGATCGCGGGATGCTCGGCAATTTGGATCGCGAAGACGTTCGACTACACCAACCGCGTTTCTTAACGCTTCCCGCTTAGCGATCTACAAGGGTATGTAGATCCACTCTCCCTCTCGTAGATGCTCATCACCATGGATAGATCGTGCTTGTGCGTAGGAATTTTTTTGTTTCCCATGCAACATTCCACAATAAGGACGCCCATCACTGATGACTTCCACCAAGAGTGACTTTACATCGAGATCATGTTCTTTCCTTTTTTGTTGTCGATGCCAAAGGGGGAGAAGTATATTAGGTTATTGCGGTTATCGTGAGATTTAGTACCATGTTATTTCGCTGAACTATCTGTGTGTGTGTGTTTGAACTATCTGTGTGTGGTTTATATACCTTGAAGTACTATTACATATGCGTCGATGGCATGATGAATCTCGGTTGTTATCTTGTTATTATCATTACCTATTATTCATCATGTGAATTTGTCTCTCCGCAAATGCAATGATAGGTGCATTATATTTTTCTTCATCCTCATATGCACACATTCAAGGGGACTTCAACCAAATCAACACGTGTTACTCTTATTTAGTAAGTTCAACAGGCAAAAAGGGGATATTGAATGTGCAATCATGCCCTTAAAACAGATTTGGATGTTGATAACAATGTATGTGTAGGGGACTAACTATGTTTATCAAGTAAATCTCATGTGTTAGTCTTCGTATGTCAAATATGTGTGAATCACGAACACTTGAAATGCTTATGACTCAAGAAAGAAGATACAAGAGTGTAATGACATCATTTTGCCTTCTTGAGTATAGGGATACCACACTATTAAGAGGGGATCGATAGGGTTAGGAAAAGACATGTTCAAGTCATACAAGATTCCTTCCCTTTTCTATCTAGCCACCTCTCCTAAAATAACCATCTTATTTCAAACAAAAGTGGGTTCAATACTTTTCGTGCACTCTTCCCCCCACTATCTCTCATAAGAATTTTATGCTGAGGGTAGCTAGATGTCCAGGACCTTCTTGGAAATCCTACCCACACACCACATAGAAGGCTGCTTCTCTTTGTCCTAGACGGTCGGATGTTCGGCTCCTCCACTAGATTTCTGGGCCTTCCTTCGTGGCTGGATGTCTGGGGATAGCCCAGATATCTAGCTCTATCTATCTAGAGAGACACACATTTTTCATAATATGGTGGCCGGATGTCCGACTTCCTGCCGAATGTTCACTCGCATTTTGCCGGATGTCCGTGGTGCCCCCGAAAATCTGGCAGGACACATCTAGTTACTCGACCTCTCCTATGGATGCTCACACCATATGTCTGGCACACTGTCGTATGTTTGGGCCTCCCCTGGCGTGTCGGATGTCTGGGTCATCTCTGGATTTATGACTCCTCTGTTTCACTCTTGTGCACTGTATTTACATATGGAAATCTCTATAGGCGAGACCGGCCCTTGGCCCGGATGTCTGGCCCATCACAGGCACTTATTCTACAACAACCATATTTGTTCCACCACTATATATAGCTTTCTTACACTCTGGGAAAAGGTTTACCATTCACTTCGAGCTAACACTAGAACACATATTACTATCTCTCACACACATCCTCATACACCAAATCCAAGATCACAGAGGCATTTGAGAGAGTTTGTGAGAAGTTCTCCAATCAAGTGATAGATCCGCTCCTTTCCCTTCTCTTGACCAAAGGAATTCGTGATTTGAGCAAGTTTTTTGCAATTCCCCATCATTTTTGTTACTCTTGGAGGTTGGAGACTCATAGGAGGTAGGATTTTCGAAGAGTAATAAACAACTGTGGTTACCCCCGAATTTTTTGAGGGTTTGGAGACCACCCGAAGGTCTACCACTAGTGGTTGAGAAATGACTTTGTGGTGTTGTCTCAGATTGAGAATAGGGTGAGCCTTTGTGGCATTGATGTGCCTTCGTGGTAACATCCACCTCTCTAAACTGTGACATAGCTTCCCTCCAAGGAAGTGAACATCGGCATACATCCTCGTCTCTCAAAGTTGCGGTTATTCCTAACCATAACTCTCTACTTGTGGTTACTTGTCTCCTTGAATTTACTTGCATTAAATTGTGCTTGTCTATCTAAATACTTGTTGCCTTGTTCGTCTACTTATCACAGTTATCATCGTTGCAATTATTAGGATCACTTTCATATACCGCAATATTGCCTAAAAAATTGCTAAGTAACAATTAAATTTGTAATTGTACCCATTCACCTCCCACTCTAGGTCCATCTCGATCCTTTCACCTAGTGCTCAAGAAGCTTAGGGCAATATTGCTTGAACATGATGACACACACCTAATGACCCACAAGTATAGGGGATAAATCATAGTCGTTTCGATAAGTAAGAGTGTGAAACCCAGCGAGGAGCAGAAGGAAATGACAAGTGGTTTTCAGCACGGGATTTTCTGCAAGCACTAAAAGTAGCGGTAACAGATAGTTTTGTAGCAAGACAATACATAGCAAATAACAAGTAACAATTGTAACAATGGTGCATCAAGGTGGCCTAATCTCTATCTCTACTCCGAAAAGAGGAGCTGTTAGCTGGTGTTTATAATTTATTTTTGTCTCTCCTCCCACTTTCATATGGTTTTTTGCCTCTCCTCCCACCCACCCCCTTACACCGAGGTCCATCACTTTATTTTTCTCTCTGCTCTTTTATTGCTAGATGAAATTCCCGTGTACCCTAAAGAACACTTTGTTTATTATAAGAGACCGTTTTGGCCTGTCCTTTGCCACAAAAGGATTGAGCTACCTTGCTGCACTTTATTTACCGTTACCGTTACCGTTACTTGCTCATTACCAATTATCTTGCTATCAAACTACATGTTACCTATAATTTTAGTGCTTGTAGAAACTAACTTGCGTAAAACCGCTTGTCATTTCCTTCTGCTCCTTGTTGGGTTCGACACTCTTACTTATTGAAAGGACTACGATTGACCCCTACACTTGTGGGTCATCAACCCACAAGTGGCTCCCCTCCGGTGCTTCTTCGCTTTGGTATTTCTTACTTCCTCCAGAAAAAACATAAAAATGTTTCGGCCGATTCCGAAAACTTTTATTTTCTGCACAATAAACAACACCACAGTAATTCTGCTGAAAACAACGTCAATCTTGGTTAGTTCTAAATAAATCATATAAAGTGCATCGAAACCATATAAAAGTATTGTAAACATAGGAAAATATGGCATGAATACTTCATAATTATTGATACGTTGGAGACGCATCAACCATCACTATCATGGCCAGGGCGTCGGCACCATGTGCACCTAGTCTACCACTCCAGGCGGACAGCTTCATTGCAACCACAGCCGAGTGGCCCAGGTCAGATCTAGTCAACACGTCCACCACCCACACCTGTGATCCTGTCTTCGACAGCCATCCGGCAACGCCCACGACCCCAGGCCACCCACGCACAACATAAGTCACCCTGCCATCACTCGCGTGACATCTCCAGGCCAAGCCGGACCTCCCTCTGCAACCACCACTCAACTGCACTTCCACCAACACAGTCGCATGACGAAAAAACTCCATGCACCAGCCACTCCTCTGTGAGCTCCCGATCCATCTCTGCCGCAACACGTTGTCCCCGCTGTGTGATGTCACACTGGAACCCTACCCGCGTAGCTCCTTGACGCCTATCACCCGTGTGAAGGAGGCTCGTCGGGTGTGCCATCCACGCCCTTCGCCTTTGATGGCTGGGCACCGGCGTCGATGCTGACCAGGGGAGCAGAGGGAAGGGGTGCGCGCGGGTCTAGGACTTTCTCCTCTGGAGCCACCGCGCGAGCGGCCCGGGAGGGAGAGGGGAAAGTGGGGGGGGGACGTATGTAGGTTTTTAAGCTCTTTTTTTTTGGTTCTCTGTCCATCGAAAAAAATCGGGAGTGAGGAAAGTTATCCCTACAATATCATATGGCCTGGCTATGCTCCATCTTCCCCACACAAAGTATTTATATCATGTACAACCCCAATGAAAAGTCAAGCAATTCTTTTCACACCTTTATTTTTTCAAAAAATTTCAACTCTCGCGCAATACATGAGCGCGAGCCATGGATATAGCACTATAGATGGAATAGAATATGGTGGAGGTTGTCAAGGAAAGGGGAGAAGATAGTCTCACATCAACTAGGCGTATCAATGGGCTATGGAGATGCCCATCAATATATATCAATGTGAGTGAGTAGGGATTGCCATGCAACAGATGCACTAGAGCTATAAGTGTATGAAAGCTCAAAAAGAAACTAAGTGGACATGCATCGTGAAGAAAAAATTTCCACTAGCTATATGAAGTGACAAAACCAATAGCTCAAAGAGACTTGCAAAGATATGAAATCATGCATATAAGAATTCAGAGAAGATTCAAATAATATTCATAGATAATCTCATCATAAACCCACAATTCATCGGATCTCAACAAACACACTGCCAAAGAGTATTACATCGAATAGATCTCCATGTAGATCATGGAGAATATGGTATTGAAGAACACAAAGAGAGAAGAAGCCATATAGCTACTAGCTATGGACCCGAAGGTCTGTGGTGAAATACTCACACATCATCGGAAGGGCAATGGAGTTGATGTAGATGCCCTCCGTGATCAAATCCCCCTCCAGTAGATTATCAAAAAAAGGCACCAAGATGGGATCTCATGTGAACAGAGGCTTGCGGCGGCGGAAAATTATTATCGTCGCTCTTTTTGGTATTGGGGGGATATTTCTTAATTTATAGGCCGAAGATTAGGGTTGGAAGAGCTACGGGGGCCCCACAAGCCAGGGGCGCCCTTGGCCGCGCTAGGGTGGCTTGTGGCCCACCCGTGGCTCTTCTGGCCTCTTCTCCAAGTCTATGGGGTTTCTTCTGGTTCAAGAAAAATCATCGTAGAATTTTATTCCGTTTGGACTCCGTTTGATATTCCTTTTCTACAATACTCAGAAACAAGGAAAAAACAGAAACTGGCACTAGGCACTAGGTTAATAGGTTAGGCCCAAAAATAATATAAAATAGCATATTAATGCATATAAAGCATCCAAAACAGATAATATAATAGCATGGAAGAATCAAGAACTATAGATACGTTGGAGACACATCAGTACATTTCAATGGGGTAAAAATGGAGAAAAAAGTCCCGCATCAAGTAGGCATATCAACGGGCTATGGAGATGCCCATCAATAGATATCAATGGGAGGAGTAGGGATTTCCCTGCAACGGATGCACTAGAACTATAAGTGTATGAAAGCTCCACTGAATCTAAGTGGGTGTGAATCCAACTTGCTTTCTCATGAAGACCTCGGGCATTTGAGGAAGCCCGTCATCGGAATATACAAGCCAGGTTCTATAATAAAAAATTCCCACTAGCATATGGAAGTGACAAAACATGAGACTCTCTATATGAAATACACGGTTCTCCTTTGAAGCACAAGTGTGGAAATGGACATAGTAGCAGTGTCCCTTCTCTCTTTTCTCTCATTTTTTTCCTTTTTCTTTATTTTTTCCTTTTTCTTTTCTTTCTTTTTCCATTTGGAGACTCATCCGGACTTGTGAGGGGATCATTTTCTCCATCATCCTCTCTTCATCAAGACAGTGTCATAATAATGATAATCATCACACTTTTATTTACTTACAACTCGATATGGAAAAATACTAAACAATATGACTCTATATGAATGCCTTTGGCAGTGTATCGGGATGTGAAATGATCTAGCATAACATGTATAACCATGATGAATGGTGGCTTTTCCACAAATACTATCTCGGCTACATGATCATGCAAAGGAATATGACAATGGGCGTATTAGTCATATGATGTGACTGTGGAAGTAGCATGCCAATATATCTCATTATGGCTATGGAAATGCCATGATATGTAGGTATGGTGTCTGTTTTGAGGAAGATATAAGGTGGCTTATGTGCAACAAAGCATATTGTTGGGGAACGTTGCATGGGAAACAAATTTTTTCCTACGTTCACGTAAGACCTATCCATGGTGATGAGCATCTACGAGAGGGAGAGTGAATCTATGTACCCTTGTAGATCGCTAAGCAGGAATCGTTAAGAAACACGGTTGGTGTAGTCAAACATCTTCGTGATCCAAATCGCCGAGCGTCCCGCGATCCAATCACGATCCGTCCCGATCAAGTACCGAACGGACGACACCTCCGCGTTCAGCACACGTACAACTTGATGACGATCTCCGCCTTCTTGATCCAGCAAGAGGGAGCAGAGAGGAAGAAGAGTTCTCCAGCAGCGTGACGGCGCTCCGGTGATGGTGGTGGAGCTATTCCGACAGGGCTTCGCCGAAGCATTGCAGAAATCCGATCTAGAGGAGAAACTATGCACTGGAGGAACAAGTAGCACGTGGCTGAAATTCTAGTGCAAAACCCCTAAAACCTCCAGTATATATAAGAGGGAGGGAGGAGAGGCCTTGGCGCAAGGGCCAAGCCTCCTTGGTTTGGCCGAAGTGGGCAGGAGAGGATGACTCCTCCTCCAATCCTAGTAGGACTAGGATTCCTCCTTGTTTGCCCTTTTCCACCTTTTTCCCTTTGGGCTTTTCTTCCCTAGCCGCATGGGCCATGTGTGGGACTTCCACCAGCCCACTAAGGGCTGGTATTCACTCTCCCACAGCCTGTGAAGCCTCTTGGGTCGAAATACCCCTCCCGGTGGTCTCCCGGTACACGACCGGCACTCCCGGTATACTACCGATGAGCCCGAAACTTTTCCGGCGACCAAAACAGGACTTCCTATATATGAATCTTTACCTCCAGACCATTCCGGAGCTCCTCGTGACGTCCGGATCTCATCCGAGACTCAGAACAACCTTCGGTCACCACCATACATAACTCTATACTACCGAAACATCACCAAACCTTAAGTGTGCAGACCCTGCGGGTTCGAGAACTATGTAGACATGACCGAGACACCTCTACGGCCAATAACCAATAGTGGGACCTGTATGCCCATATTGGTTCCTACATATTCTACGAAGATCTTAATCGGTCGAACCTCTATGTCAAGGATTCAGTTAATCCCGTATGATGTTCCCTTTGTTCTTCAGTATGTTACTTGCGCGAGATTCGATCGCCGGCATCTCCATACCTAGTTCAACCACGTTACCGGCAAGTCTCTTTACTCATTCCGTAATACAAGATCCTATGACTAACAATTAGTCACATTGCTTGCAAGGCTTATTGTGATGTTGTATTACCAAGTGGGCCCTGAGATACCTCTCCGTCACACAGAGTAACAAATCCCAGTCTTGATCCATGCCATCTCAACAGACACCCTTGGAGATACCTGTAGAGCACCTTTTATAGTCACCCAGTTACGTTGCGACGTTTGATACACACAAGGCACTCCTCCAGTGTCCACGAGTTACATGATCTCATGGTCATAGGAACATATAATTGACATGCAGAAAACAATAGCAATAAACTGACACGATCATATGCTACGTTTGTAGTTTGGGTCTTGTCCATCACATCATTCTCTTAATGATGTGATACCGTTATCAAATGACATCACATGTCAATTGCTAGGAAACCTTGACCATCTTTGATCAACGAGCTAGTTCACTAGAGGTATACTAGGGACAAAGTGTTGTCTATTTACCCACACATGTAATGTGTTTCCAATTAATACAATTATAGCATGGATAATAAAGATTATCATGAACAAGGAAATACAATAATAAACACTTTATTTATTGCCTCTAGGGCATATTTCCAACACGTATCATGTCGCGGGGTTTGGATGCACAAGGTTACACCGATTATCGAGGTGAGAATGGGCAATGCACGGTACCGAAGAGGCTAACAAATATGAGGTGGTGAGAGTGCGTACATCCATGTATTCATATTGGTCATAAAGAACCCACCTACTTATGGCAAGGTTTTATTAGCTCTCTTGAAGCAAAGTACTACTCACATGCCCCTAGGGAGGAGTTAACCATCGCGTGTCTCCGACTTAAACAACACTACGATTTCAACGAGGAATAAGAATGCTCACACATGATCACCATGTCATAACCAATATTTAGATGAACAACAAATTAACATCCTTTAACTATAAATATTTTTAATAACCAACAAAAATGAACTCACACCCTTTCATATTACTACATCAATGTCATTAACCCATAATTTCACTTTTATGTGCTACATGAAGGTTTTGATGATGCGCTCATTGAATACCTATTATTTTTGGACTAGTATTATAAACCATGCAAATTACTATCACTATTTATTAACTCTCAAACAAGTTTAAGTGAAGAACAAGAGTGCAATAATTTCTATAAAATCTATATTCCACCGTGCTCTAAAAGATATAAGTGAAGTATTAGAGCAACTGCTTAGACAAAAGATATAAGTGAAGCACGAAGAGTATTCTAATAAATTATGGTGATCATGTGTCTCTATCAAGTGGGTGTGTCCATAAAACAATCATTGTGGAAAACTAAAACAAAATAAAAATAAGAAAGCGATGCTCCAAGCAAAACTCATATCATGTGATGAATAAAAATATAGCTCCAAGTGACATACCGATGGATCGAGACGAAAGAAGGGGTGCATTTCGAGGCATACCAAGCTTAGACACTTGATCCTTCCTAGAATTTGACTTGGGGTGCCTTGTGAATCCCCAAGCTTAGGCTCTTGACACTCCTTATTCCTTCATCCTTCGTGATTACACCCAAAACTTGAAAGCTTCAGCACACAAAACTCAACAGAAAAGTCACGAGATCCATTACTAGGATAGGCAAACCATAAACATTAGGTACTGTTATAAATTGATTCATATTTTATTATTTCATAAGGTAATGGATTATAACTTATCCATGGCTTATACCCCCCCATATAATCCATAGCATCATCAAAACAAGGAAACTATGTAAGCAAAAACAAAATCTGACTAAAACAGAACAACCTATAGTGATCAGCAAATAAACCATAGTTATGCAACTCGAAACATTCTGAAAAATTAGTAAAACCCGAGTTATTCATGTATCGGTACTGTGTAAAACATTCAGATCAAAAAGATGTTTTAGTAAAATCAGAGAAAATCTGTACTGGGCGTAAAAGTTTGTGTTTTTGCACTGTATCAATTCTACTTCTCATTCAAATCGTCCCAAAGGCCTTACTTGGAACAAACACTAATTTAAACATAAAAACACAATAATTATAGTATAAATAATCATGTTGACTCACACAAACATAGATCATTGGGTTGTATCCCAACAAGCTCTTTCTTTATAGACATTAAGATAGGCTTGGGATAAAAATGATGCTCATATAAAAGATAAGAATTGAAGCACAAAGAGAGCATTATAAAACATGCGACAAACACATTTAAGTATAACATACTACCTATGCATAGGAATTTTTTAAGCAAACAATTTATCAAGACAAGAAGTGTCTAGCATATGCAAGTAGGAAAAATGAAGCATTGGCAATTTCAATATCAAGAGAGATAAGTGAGTAACATGAAAATTTCTATAACCACATTTGCCTCTATCATAATAATTACATGTAGGACAATAATCCAATTCAACAATATAACTATCCTGTAAAAAATTCTCTTTATGATCCATAAGCATACATGTCTTATAATCTTCCAATGTAGTGGGACTAACAATAACTGAAGTCATGACCTCTCCAAACCCACTTTCATCGATAATTTCATAAGATTGATCATTCTCCAATGTAGTGGTATCATAATTACCTAAAGTTGGTGGTCTTCCAAACCCACTTTTATTAGTATTGCAAATATAATAATCAATAGTCGATCATCATGAAGCTTAGAATTATGAAGATTACAAGAAAAATCATGAATATCACCCAATCATGGTCATTAGCACAATTGACATTCATTCAATTTATACTAACAACATTGAAAATATTCTTTTAATTCAAGGAACTACCATGAATCACTTTATAAATTTCTTTTAACAATTAATCACAATTTTCATATTTATGATTTTCAAGAAAGACCTCATAAAGATATCTAGTGCACTCAACTCACTAGCAATTGGTTCAACATAATTGGGTCTTTTGAAAAGATTAGCAAGTGGATGAGGAACCATTTAGCTTAAACATTTTTTTACTTTCTGTTTTGCATGACAAAGATAAAGATATCATTGTTAGGCAATTAGAGAATAGAACAAGTGAATGATAATTTGTGTGAAGGTACTTGATAGGTATTTGGCGATACTCCCTAGCAACGGCACCATAAATCCTTCCTAATACTTGTGATTTGCGTTGGATTTTTCCTTGAAGAGGAGGGGATGATGCAGAAAAGAATACATAAGTATTTCCCTCATTGAGAACCGAGGTTATTGAATCAATAGGAGGATCACACAACTTTCCGTCTTTAGTGCCTACACACAAAAGAATACACACTTTCACCCAACGCGGACAATAGGGTTTTAAATCCCCTTGAACTCGTTACTTTCAAGAAATGAGTAGTGTAGATGATAATTGTAAATTGCAAAATAAAAATAAAACAAATAAATGGCATAAAGGTATTGAAAAGTTTTGTAAATATTTTTGAATAGAACCAGAGGCCATAGTCTTCCCTAGAGGCATCATGTAGAAGGCATATGGTGGGTAAACAGATTAATGTTGGGCAATTGATAGAAAAGCACATAGTTACACAATATTTATTCATGGCAATCATAATTACATATAAGCATCATGTCCGTAAGCAAGTAGACCGACTCTTGCCTGCATCTACTACTATTACTCCACCCATGGTCCACTATCCAACATGCATCTAGAGTATTAAGTAAAACAGAGTAATCCTTGCAGAACAATGACATGATGTAGACAAAGTAAATCCAATTAATATGATTAAAACCCATTGTTTTATCCTTAGCGGCAGCAATACAAATACGTGTCATGTCCCTTTTTCTCACTGGGTTGAGCACCGCAAGATTGAACCCACCAGAACGCACCTCTCCGACTGAAGATAAATCAATCCAGGTGGCCAAACTACATCACTAGATCAGAGAGAATTACAAAGCTATCATATAATCATGCATATATATAAAAGTACCACCAAGGAACTCAATATAATTTCATGAACAATCTAAACATAAACCCACAATTCATTGTATCCCAAGAAACACACCACACAAAGTGATTACATCGAATAGATCACGACGAAGATGCGATGAACTTTTTATTGAAGAACATAGAGAGAGTTAGAGAGAGAGAGAGTGAGAGAGAGAGCCATCTAGTTACTAACTACGGACCCATAGATCTGTGGTGAACTACTCACACATGACCATGTGAGTATCAAGGATGATGTAGAGGCCCTCTTTGATCAACCCCCCATCCACCGGGCACCGAAACAGGGCTCGATATGGGAACGGCGGAACAGAGACTTGTGGCGGCGGAAAAAGTCTTTCGAGAGGCTCCTTAGGGATTTTGGTATATATGTGAATGTATAAGCCAGAGTATGAGGTCAGGAGAACCGGGAGGGGGCCACAAGCTAACAGGGCATGACCACCTCCCTAGGCACGCTCTGTTGGCTTGTGGGCACCCTGTGCAGGCTCTGGTCTTCTCCCGAAGCTTCCAGGTTTTCTTTTGGTCCAAAAGGGTTTTGTGGTAGTTGGACTCCGTTTGGTACTGTAAACCCGAAAAGCCAAAAACATACAATAAACAACACCTAGCACTTGGCACTGGGTTAATAGGTTAGTGCTAAAAAATAATTTCCCAAAAAGTATCCTAGAATGATAATATTATAGCATGGAACAAAGAAATTATAGATACGTTGGAGACGTATCAACCACCTACATCCAACTGTGTAATATATGCCTAGATCTTTCCCCACCGCATGATGCTTGCCAAGTAGAGAATAAATAAGGATGCAATAGGGATGAACATTAATGACTCTTGCATAGAAGTAAATAGATAAAAGTAAAAGACAAGCCTTTAGCAGAGGGAAACAGATGTTTTCATGCGCTTTTTATTTGGATGTCCAAGCTCTTAATGGAAAAGAAAGTCACTTTATTTGCCCCTTATGATAGCAAAGTTTATTATGTAGTTTGTCATTTTTATTTCTTTGCCATCACAAGCTCGTACAAAGCTTATTTCCCTTTACAATAAAATATCATACATATTTAGGAGGTTTTTTTATTGCTTTTGCACCGATTGATGACTTACTTAAAGGATCTTATTCAATCCATAGGTAGATATGGTGGACTCTCATGGCAAGAAACTGGGTTTAAGGGTTCTTGTATGCATAAGTACTGATAACCCACAAGTGCAGGGGATCAATTGTAGCCTTTCTCAATAAGTAAGAGTGTCGAACCCAACGAGGAGCTAAAGGTAGAACAAATATTCCCTCAAGTTCTATCGACCACCGATACAACTCTACGCACGCTTAGCGTTCGCTTTACCTAGAACAAGTATGAAACTAGAAGTACTTTGTAGGTGTAACGAGAGAGGTTTCCAAGATAATAAAGAGCACATAAATAAAAACTAGGGGCATCTTAGATAAAGTAGCAATTAAATTAGTTTAACGAGTGTGGAAAAGTGGTGGCAGGAGTTGCGGAATTGTCCCTAGGCAATCGATAACTAGAACGGTCATCATTATTGCAATTTTATATGAGGGAGAGGCATAAGCTAGCATACTTTCTCTACTTGGATCATATGCACGTATGATTGGAACTCTAGCAAGCATCCGCAACTACTAAAGATCATTAAGGTAAAACCCAACCATATCATTAAAGCATCAAGTCCTCTTTACTCCCATATGCAACAACCCACCTACTCGGGTTTATGCTTCTGTCACTCAAGCAACCCACCATAGGCAAATCATGAACACATTAAAACACCCTACAGTGAGGGTCCCTCACACTTGCGTGACATAGAGAGCACCATAGGATGGCACCAATAATAAAACATGCAACTTAAACCAATCATGATCATCAATCAACCCACAGGACATCAAAAATCTACTTAGACATAATGGGATGGAAACACATCATTGGATAATAATATGAAGCATAAAGCACCACGTTCAAGTAGAGGGTATAGCGGGTTGCGGGAGAGTGGACCGTTGTAGATAGATGGGGGAAGGTGATGGAGGTGTTGATGAAGATGACGGAGTTGTTGGAGTAGATCGCCGTCACGATGATGGCCTCGGCGGTATTCCGGCGCCACTGGGAGAGAGGGGGAGAGAGCCCCCTCCTCCTTCTTCTTCCTTGACCTCCCCCTAGATGGGAGGAGGGTTTGCCCTATGGTCCATGGCCTCCATGGCGGTAGAGGGGTGAGAGCCCCTCTGAGATTGGATCTCTCTCTCTCTGTTTCCTTCTGTTTCCGCGCTCCCCGATTCCGGACTTTCACCATTTATTAAATATCCAGAGATCTGTAACTCCGATCGGGCTGAAATTTTGAGAGATCTTGATACGAAAATTAGCTTTCTTGTGGCCAAAGGATAACTCCAACCGACCTAAGACGCGACCAGGGGGTGGGTCATGCCTAATAGGCTTGCCACCTCCTCGGGCATCATCTTGCGTTGATTCTTTTTCCCAAAAATCACATATATTCCAAAAGAATTCTTTGTAATTTTTTATCATGTTTGGACCTCATTTGGTATGGATATTCTGTGAAACAAAAAACATGCAACAAACAGGAACTGGCACTGGGCACTGGATCAATATGTTGTTCCAAAAAATAGTATAAAAAGTTGCCAAAAGTATATGAAAATTGTAGAATATTGGCATGAAACAATCAAAAATTATAAATACGATGGAGACCTATCAAGTACTATGTCAACTTGGTGCGAAGTTTTGGCTAGCAAAAGATTATGAGCAAGCACAACATGTTAGAGGATCCATGACAATATAACTTCTATGTGAATATATGCAAACATAACTCATTATGTTGTCTTCCTTGTCCAACGTTAACTAGTTGATCATGCATAGAATATTTAATGGGGGTTCACAATCATAAAAGATGTGAAACTTAGTATATTTATATGTGTGACCTCTATTTCATTATTAATTTTTCATGAATTGCATCAATGACCAATGCTATGCTTGTTAACTTTTAATAGATTTTATCAATTACATTCCTTTTATGTGAAGTCATCACTCCCCATAGGATTAGCATACAATCTATTTATTATTTTCATTGTTAAGATTGATGCAAGAAGTTAAAGCAAACAACTCAAACTACTTTTTATTATATAACTACCACACTTGATTATTATATAACTATCACACTCGATTACATAGATAGATAGATCACGAAGCAAACACTCAAAACTAGATCACACCAAAACTTGATTCATATAAATCATACAATGACTAAGGATCAAAATAAGATAGATAATTATGGTAAAAGTGATGGTGATACGATGCCGGGGCACCTCCCCCAAGCTTGGAACAAGCCAAGGGTGGTGCCCATACCCATGTACTCAAGTTTCTTTCTTCGGTGATGGTGGTGATGAAGTAGTAGCCTTGTATTAAATGATAGAAAGAATGGCATCCTTCAGGCCCTGAATCTCCTGAAGCAACCGTTGAATCATTATGGTGTCCCTTTGCAATTCCACCATAAGATTTTTATTCTTCGGCCACCAAGAATCTTTCCTGCATCACCTTCACTTGGACAAGAGATGTCCCAATTGGAAGGTATATGCATATGAGGAGTATTCTCGACCCCATAGTTATGGATTAAATTATGAAAGTTATTTCCATGTAACCTGCCAAGGGGCCTCCTTGGATTGGACTCGTATTGTACCCCTTGTACCGATTGGCTTATTCTTCCCACTGGTGGGCAAGGGTTTGTAGAGGTGGAGTGCTAGCAAGCATGCCTCACTCCGAGGAGGGAGATTGGACTTCCCTGGAGTCTCCAGAGCCTTCTCCTGCAATGAATTCCTCGGTCCCTTCTCTTTCGAGATCCATGTGCAGCAACCAAGCATCATCCCCAAAATTGTTGGAGGAGGACGATGACATAGCTTCTTCGAACTTGATACCCTGACAGAAAATAGCTAGAAACAAGGACGGAGATAAAACTTGTGATACGATGGTCAAAACATCAAGGAGTTTATATAATGATTTTCCCCGTGCAAGACAAGTCTACAAAAGCAAAGCAAAGTTGGGAAAGTCCACGAGCTTGGTATCTGCGTCCAAGGGGGTAGGGCGCTCCCCCAAGCTCGTGGTCTCCTCCTGCACTTTCCTAGATGTTTAATATTTTGTAATTTTTTATTTATTCTAAAACGAATAAAAAATGCTTTTATGGAACGTTTGGAGTTGGTTTTCTTATAGTAGCACATACCTACCCCTTTTTCAGGATTCCGTAGCATTCTGGAAGGTCTTTTTTATGTGCTCCTCCGGTGTCATCATTTGGATAATGTTGGTTTCCTTGTTAATGGGTGAACCTAAAATATAATATTTAATTCTTTTCCCATTAACCACCTTGGGATTGGTGCCTTTGGCGTTGTTGATCTTCATGGCTCCAAACCGATAAACCTCCTCAATAATATAGGGATCTTCCCATTTGGAGGGAAGTTTTTGTGCAAAGAATATGAAATGAGAATTGTATAATAGAACATGATGAATGATATTAAATTCTCATTTTTGTATTATCTTGTCATGCCATCTTTTAACTTTTTCTTTCAAGAACTTGACATTTTCATAATATTGTATTCTCCATTCATCTAGTGAGCTCATGTAAAATAACCTCTTTTCACTAGCAAGTTTAAAAGTCACAGTTAAGTTCTTTAATTGCCCAATGTGCCTTATGTTCTAGCTCTAGAGGTAAATGACAAGCAGTTCTATATGCCCACAATGCATCATCAAGTTTATTAGAACAATTCTTGCTTGATCTATTAAAGGTCTTTTGCAAAATTTTATTTTATTTTCTATTGTTCAATTCAACTTGACCATTAGATTGAGGATGATATGGAGAGGCAATTCTATGATTGATATCATATTTAGCTAAGAGTTTACGAAATGCACAATGAATAAAATTTGAACCCCCATCAATCATTAAATATCTAGGGAACCGAAACCTCAGAAAGATAACTTCCTTAAGCATTTTAATAGAGGTGTTGTGATCATCACTACTAGTTGGAATAACATCTACCCACATAGTAACATAATCAACAACAACTTAAATATGAGTATATCCATTAGAGGAAGGAAAGGGTCCCATATAATCAAAGCCCCAAACATCAAATGGTTTGATAACAAGTGAATAATTCATTGTTATTTCCTAACGCCTACCAATATTACCAGTTCTTTGACATTCATCACAAGAAAGGACAAACTTACATGCATCCTTGAAGAGAGTAGGCCAATAAAACCAGACTGTAATACCTTATGTGCAGTTCTGTCAACCACATGGTGTCCTTAGTGGGCTTCATAATGACACTTCAGTAGGATTTGATCATGTTCATGCTCATGTGCACAACGTCTAATAATACCATCTACCCCTTTATATAAATGTGGGTCATCCCAAAAATAATGTCTCGAGTCAAAGAAGAACTTTTTATTTTGTTGGTATGTGAAATTAGGTGGCATGTATTTAGCAACAATGTAATTAGCATAATCTATACACCAAGGACTATTCCGAGAAGTACAAGGATTTATAACAGCTAAATGCTCACCAGCAAAACTATCATCAATAGTAAGTGGGTCATCAAGAACATTTTCCATCCTAGACAAATAATCTGCTACTGGTTTTCACCTCCCTTCCTATCAAATATATACGAATCAAATTTTTGTTGTAAAAGAACCCACCTAATCAGTATAGGTTTAGCATCTTCATTTTCCATAAGATATTTAATAGAAGCATGATTGGTGTGAATTATTACTTTGGAATCAATGATGTTGGATCTGAATTTATCACATGTAAACACAACTGCTAGAAATTATTTTTCAGTAGTAGCATATTTCTGTGAGAAATGTCTAGACTTTTACTAGAATAATGAATAACATTCAATTTCTTATCAACTCTTTGTCCTAGAACAACACCAACAACATAGTCACTAGCATCACACATTATTTCAAAGGGTAGGTTCCAGTTAGGTGGTTGAACGATAGGTGCAGAAATTAAGGCTTGCTTAAGTATTTGAAAGGCTTCTACACAATCATCATCAAAAACAAATGGAACATCTTTTTGCAAAAGATTGGTAGAATCCTAGAAATTTTAGAGAAATCTTTGAACCTTGTATAGAAACCAGCATGACTAAAGGAAACTTTGAATACATTTAGTATCTTTAGTACATGGAATTTTCTCAATTGCATCAACTTTAGCTTTATCTACCTTAGTACCCTCTTTCGGAGATCTGATGCCCAAGGACTATACTTTCATTAACCATAATGTGACACTTCTCCCAATTCAAGACAAGATTAATTTCGTCACATCCTGCATAACTCGATCAAGGTTGTTGAAGCAATCATGAAAAGAGGTTCCATAAACAAACAAACCATCCATGAATACCTCAACAATATGTTCATAGAAATCATATAATATAGCAGTCATACATATGTGAAAGGTAGCAGGTGCATTACATAAACCAAAATACATATGTCTATAAGCATAAGTTCCAAAAGGACAAGTAAATGTGGTTTTCTCTTGATCTTCTTTTGCTACAAGTATTTGGGAAAAAAGAATATTCATCAAGGAAACAAAAGTGTGTATGCTTAGACAATCTTTCTAACATTTGTTCAATAAAAGGAAAGGGGTAATGATCTTTTCTAGTAGCTTTAGTTAATTTCTTGAAATCAATTACCATCCTATAGCGAGCCACAATTATTTTTGGGATAAGTTCATTTTCATCATTAGGAACAACAGTAATGCCTCCTTTCTTAGGGAGAAAATGAATAGGACATACCCATCTACTATCAGTTATAGGATAGATTGTACCTACCTCTCGAAACTTTAGTATTTAAGTTCTTACCACATCCTTCCTTTTAGAATTAAGACGATGTTAGTGATCAGTGATTGCTTTAGCATCTGGTTATTAATCTTGTGCTAACATAAGGTGGTACTAATCCCCTTAAGATCATCCAAAGTACATCCAATTGCAGCACGATGCTTCTTTAGAATTTTGAGTAATCTCTTTTATTCATGTTTTGAAAGGTTGGCACTAACAATAACATATATATCTTCTTTTCATCAAGATAAGCATATTTCAGTGTATCAAGTAGTTTCTTTAATTCAAACACGGGATCACTCTTAGGAGGGAGAGGATCTCCCAAATTTTCAATGGGTGAATTATGTTTAAGGATAGGTCTTTGATTAGAGAATATATCATCTATTTCTTTCCTTTCTTTCATATGCCTATCGTTTTCATGGTCTACCAAATATTGTTCTAACGAATCAATAGGAGGCACAACAATGGAGACAAGACCAATGTTCTCATTTTTACTGGCCAATTTTTCTCATGTGGTTGTCTACTAAACTTGGAGAAATTAAATTCATGAGACACATCACCAAATTTAACACTAACCTTTTCCTTAGTCCGATCAACTGACAGTATTCAAGAAAGGTCTACCAAATATAATGGGACAAAAATATCTTGTAGCAATCCGAGAACTAGGAAATCAGTAGGGTATTTGATCTTACCACACAATACTTCAACATCTCTAACAATCCCAAGTGGTAAAATAGTCTCTTTGTTTGCAAGCTTAATAGTAGTATCAATATCTTCTAACTCAACAGGTGTAGTGTCATGCATAATTTCTTGATAAAGAGTAAATGGAATAGCACTAACATTAGCACCCATATCACATAAGCCATGATAACAGTGATATCCAATCTTAACAGAAACAACAGGCATGCCAACAACAGGTTTATGTTTATCCTTAGATTCTTGTTTAGCAATACAAGATGCTTCATCACAAAAATATATGACATGACCATCAACATTATCAACTAATAGATCTTTAATCATTGCAACTTTAGGTTCTTCCTTTATTTGTTAATAGAGTCTACGTGTTTTGATATTACTCTTATTAACCACAATTACAACTTTAGCATGATCCCTAATCCTAGCAGGAAAGGTGGTTTCTCAATATAAGTAGTAGGCACAACTGGATCAACATTATAAATGATTGTTTCTTCTTTAGCTATAATAGGATCTTAAAAATTTCTTCAATAGGTGGATGGAATGTAAACCATTTCTCTTTAGGGAGATCATGAGTAGAGAATGATTCACGAAAAGTATCTACTATTTCAGAGTCAAGCCCATAGTTTGCACTAAACTTATGAAAAGCTTTAGTTTTCCATAAAAGATATAACACAATCAACTTCAGGATTGATACCCGGTTCTTTACCTTTGTCGATTTACCAATCTTCGAAGTTGCATTTAATTGTTTTGAAAAGATCCCATCTGAATTCAATAGTCATGTTCATAAAGGAACCAGTAGAAGAAGTATCGAGCATTGATTGGTTATCATGGGAAAGCCAAGCATAAAAGTTTTGTAAGATTATTTCCCATGAGAGCTCATGATTGGGGCATGTGTGCATCATAGATTTAAGCTTCCCCCAAGATTGAGCAATACTTTCTTCTTCACGGGGCCAATATATATATATAATTCCGATCACGATGACCCAAATCCATAGGATAAAATTTCTGGTGAAACTCCAGCTTCAATCGATTCAAATCCCATGTACTAGCATCATCCAATAGCCTATAGCATATAATTGCCTTTCCATACAAAGATAAAGGGAAAACATCCTTCTTAAAACCATCCTCGCATAAACCTGCAAGCTTAAATAATCCACAAATTTCTATATAGATCAACTGCATAGCAGGGTGTATTGTTCCATATCTTGCATAAGGATTAGCTAGTAGTTTGTCTAACATACACGAAGGAATTTCATAGTAAATATTTTTAGTAGGTTGAGTAGCGGCTCCTGCTACTTTCGAACAAGGTGAAGATACCCCAAACAAGCCCCTCAAAGGATTATTTTCCATAGTAACAAGTGACAATAAATTTTAGCATGTAACAAAAGTTTTTACTTACCAAATGCCACTTACCAAAGGTGCTTCACTCCCCGAAAATGGCGCCAGAAAAGAGTCTTGATGACCCACAACTATAGGGGATAAATTATAGTCCTTTCGATTAGTAAGAGTGTCGAACCCAACGAGGAGCAGAAGGATATGACAAGTGGTTTTTAGCATAGGATTTTCTGCAAGAATTGAAAGTAGCCGTAATAGATAGTTTTCTAGCAAGGCAATTTGTAGCAAGTAACAAGTAACAAGTAACAATTGTAACAATGGTGTATCAAGGTGGCCCAATACTTTTTATAGCAAAGGACAAGCTTGAACGAACTCTTGTATGAAGTAAAGCGCTCTCGAGGACAGATGGGAATTTTTTCTTGTCACGATTCATCATGTTTAGTTGATTCGCGTTTGTTACTTTGATAATTGGCCTTTCTATTTTTGTGCCCCTCGTTGCTTAGTTCTCCTCAGTTTTTCCCATGCTCTTTGGGAGTCCTCACTTTTCCCATCCATTGTGCGGCCCATCCTCACAAAAACCAAATGAGAGTTTGTCATTGGGTCAAAGCCTTTGACCGTTACTTGGCGTGATTACTGACGCGTCAGACACCCCTCCCCTGGCAGTGGCAACATGGTCGTCGGTGATGGGCATGTGTACTGACTTGTGGGACACCTCCGTTAGCGAGGCATGCTCGTAGGTGGTTGGTGGTGTCACTGACGCGTGGGACACCCCTGGCAACGGGAGCGTGGTCATCGGGGGTGGGCGCATGTACTGACTTGTGGGAGACGTCTGTCAATGTGGCGCGCTTGTAGATGGTTGGTGGTGTCTGATACATATACAATGTATATACAATTTTTGATTGTTCCATGCTAATATATTATCATTCTAAGATACTTTTTGGGCATTTGTTTACCAATTTATAATATTTTTGAGCACTAACCTATTAACCCAGTGCCCAGTGTCAATTGTTGTTTTCTGCATGTTTTCGACTTTTCAGGTTTACAGTACCAAACGAAGTCCAATTGCCACGAAACTTTTTGATGATATTTTCTGGACCAAAAGAAGACCTGGAAGCTTAAGGAGGAGGCCGGGAGAGCCACAAGGGGCCCACAAGCCAACATGGCATGCCACCCGGGGGCGCCCTGATTGCTTGTGCCTCCCCTGGGCGCCTCCCGGTGCCCCTCTATATTCTAAAAACCCTAGAATCGCTCCCAAAATACTTTTTCCGCCATCGCAAGTCTCTGTTCTGACGGGAGGCCACCTCCATTCCCGCACCCTGAAGGAGGGGTGATCGATCATGGAGGGCCTCTTCATCAACCTTCTTGCCATCACCATGATGTCTGAGTAGTTCACAGAAGATCTACTGGTCCATAGGTAGTACCTTGCTGGCAATCTCGATCTTTAATACAATGTTCATCGCATCTTTGCCTTGATCTATCCGATGTAATCCCTTTGCATGGTGTGTTTGTCAGGATCCGATGAATTGTTTATTTATGTTCAGATTATTCATGAAAAGTATTTGAGTCAAACTTGGATACTAAGATTCTTATTTGCATGATCATCCTAGCTTCATAATGCTCTCCAATCTATTGAGATAGTTTGGCGAACTAGATTGATATTTCTTTGATGGGAGTGGAGCGTTGTAGTAGGTTCAACCTGGCGAGTTTCTATATCCCAGTGACAGAAGGGGACAAGTTGCATCTTTGTGTTGTTGCTACTGAGGATAAAATGATTGGGTTTATTCATATTGATTGAGTTTACTTTGTCTACATCATGTCATCATTCTCCAAGCATTACTTTGTTTTACTTAATACTCTAGATGCATGTTGGATAGCGGTCGATGAGTGGAGTAATAGTAATAGGTGCAAGAAGAAATCAGCCTATTTGCTTATGAACGTGATGCCTATATACACATGATCATTGACGCAAAAATCGCATAACTATCCGCTTTTCTATCAACTGCCCAATAGTAATTTGTTTACCCACTGTATGCTTATTTTCATGAGAGATGCCACTAGGGAAAACTATGCCCCAGGTCTATTCGCTTATATATTTACAAAATCTTTCAATACCTTGCTGCAATTATTTACTTTCTATTTTATTTTGCAATTTACAATTATCTACTACAAACTATACTACTTATAAGCTTGCAAATAACGAGTCCAAGTGGATTGATGTAACATCCCAAAATTTCATTTTGGAATGTTATGAAATATAGCTATGCATCCATATCATCATTGCTTGAATGTATGAAATAATTGAAATGCTTCTTCTGACTTTCTGAAAGTCCCTTTCTATTTTCAATGTGTTGCTTTCACCTATTTGAAAACCTTGGAAAAAGTTCAAAATAAGAGGGGAGTAACATGACACTCCACACCAGGGTTATCTTGGTGATATATTTGAACAATAAGAACCAGGGGGTCTTTTGAAAAATATTTGCAAAAGGTTTTAAAAACAAATATCTAATTTCTAAAAATAATTTTTTTTCAAAGTATTCAAATGACAGAGGAAAAATGTTCATTGAATATCATTAATTCTCCTGATCATTTTGATATATATGTTGCCTATATTTGGAAATGTTTTGAATGATTTTAAAGAGGTTTTACTGCCCTGGATTTAAAAAAAGGAAACAGATTTATATTTAAACGGGCCGGCCCACGGGCATTTACTCGCGAAGTTATTACGAGCCGGACGACCTACGCCTCGCAAATCCCTCCCCTCTCACTGACAGCGGGTCCCACCCGACCGTTCGCTGGATCAGCGCGGTCATCGTCTCCCTCGCGCGCGCGCCGCCGTCGCCGGAAACCTCTGCACCGGATCTCCCTCCTCCTTCCTTCTCTCGCTCCGCCTCGCCCCTATGTAAGTGCGGCCGCTCTCCGCAGCCCGTTCCCCCTCTAACCCCTCTCTCTCCCTCGCTAGAGCGTTGCCACGAGCCCGCCGGAGTTCTCTACCCCGACCGAAGCTCCCACCGCACGTGCCCGCCGCTCCACTCGTTCCCTCGCCCCACCGTCACCACCAACCAACGCCGGACGCCAACCGCCGTCATCTGGACCCCTCCACCGCCTCCCTCGACCACCAGAGCGACCTCCGACGACCTTTTCAATCACCGGCCGCCGCCATCCTCACCGGAGACCTCCTCCCTCCCCTTTGTAAGTCACCGCACTTCTCTAGACCGTCGGATCCATAGCCAACGTATAGGATTAGATCGTTTTATTTCCCGAACTGTTATGTGCTAAGCTTCAGTCGCCCGCCCGCGGTCACCCAGCGCTCACCCTCTTAGCCAACCACCGCTTGCCACGTAGCACTGACCGTTCGATAGATTTTTTTTCTTTTTCTGTTTTGTTTTAGTAAACAGAAACCTTTTTGATTTTGTTTTAGCTGTATCTTTTAAACTATTTAGTGTTTTGAATTGATTCTTTTTGCATTAGCTCACATACTTCATGTAGTTTCACCCTGTAGTCTTAGATTTTAAATTTGAACTCTAATATTTGAACTTAATCAAATTTTATCAAATCACTCAAATCTGAATAACTAGAGTTTAAAAATAGATTTTTATATGAATCTTTTTGCTACTGCTTGTTATTAGTTAGGACTATCATAATGATTAGTTTGAAGATCTTTAGGATGTATTTGTTTAGTGTTTTAGCTATAAACAGAATCTGCCTAGTGTTTGGTATAGTTTAGCTAATTTAGTTTTTAGTTAGTTTAAATCAGATTTGGTTATATTTGTTTTAGTAGGTTCTGTTGCTTAAACATTAGGTGTTTTACTTGATGATGATAATAATATAAAATTGCTTAGTTTATTTCTTTATTATTATAGGAATCTCAACTCATTTTCAACTAGGTATAATTTGTTATAAAACAAACTAGTTAGTAATAGTTTTCTTCTAACAAAGTTTTACATAATTAAATTCTGTTTTCTAAGAAGAGTTTTTAGTAAATTCTTTTTCTGTTAATATAATGTTTATTAATTAATAATAAGTTTTGTTTTACTCTTTGTTAGTAAAACTACAGTTACCTCATATAGTAGTGTTTATCAAAACTTTCAAAACCATAGTAAGATTTTTTCTTAACAAAACTTTAAATGGATTTTATTCTGTTTATTAATAAAATATTTTATTGTTTCCTTGCTGTCAACTATTGTTTTGTTCATACAAGTAGTTTTATTATGTTAGTGGTGGTTTACCCATCACCTTTTGAAAACAAAACTTTGTGTGTTTTCTTGCTTGTGATTTTGTGCATTGTTTTGTCTTGATTGTTTACTAGTTCATTTCTGATTTTGTGAGTTACAAATAATTTTGTTGTATGCTTATTGAGTGCTCTTGTTTTCTTTGTTAGATTATCCGGAGTGCGAGGCTTGTTACCTAGAGTCACTCACGTACGAAGATCATCAATCAGGCAAGTCACTTTGATCATCTTTACCCATGTTTTTGTTGCATTAGTTCTTCCATCACCCCAATTGCATGCAAAGTAGGTAAATTGGAAATTTGGTTACTTGATGTAGTATCATGTGGTAGGTACCCCAACCCTTTGACACTTTGGCCCCGGGAAACGTTCAATTATTTTGCTATGCTATTAGTAGACGGGGTTGGATGTGTGATTCATGAGAGTTGTGAGGTAATAATTTCAAGACCTATGATGAGCAAGACTTCAAGATTTCCAAGTTTTCAACATACTACTGGGTGAGGGATGGTTGGAACGGCACCCTGGAGAAACCAGTGGATTTGCCTAGGTGTTGCTGGAGATGGCTAGTATTCACGCGGAAAGCCTCACCCAGGCACAAAGGGATGGAAGGATGCATCAAGACCCAAGGCTTACCTGCACAGCCACAAGTCATTATGGGCTCTGGCTTGGTTGGATATCATGGTGACCCTGGACAGGCGGTGCTACGAGATGTAGAAGAACGGTAGGAAAGGATGGGCTCCGACAGAGTCGCAGGGAAACCCTTTGGAAGACCATGTTTTGGTCATCCGTTTCTCAAACACCCTAAAGTGCGAGAAATCAAACGGAGGCGACCAAATCTTGTGGGGAACGTGTGCAAAACTCTGCAGAGTACTCAAACCTAATCGATTAGCCTTGTCCACAGTCATGGACAACTTGAGCCAAAGGAACTGAAACATTCGGAACTCTCAACACAATTAATATGATGATGTGGGTATTAATAACTTGGGTATGAGAATTGGTTGGTGGAACCATCTCATTAATCAACCAACTTAGTAATAATTTTTGCTTATCCCTCTCTTGATGTAGGAAAATTGGCTTTACGCAAAAACTTTTTACCCCACCGGCCATATATGCATATAGATTAGATGATTATCTTTCCATCCCTCTCTTGTGACTTTGCCGACATATTCCATATGCTGACCTACACGGCTGCAACGTATCATGTTGCAGAGTACTTTTCCGACCAGGAGTGAGGATACGCTCTACGCTCGGTGAGATGCCCTTGGAGTCAGATGGACTCATCTACCTTCGATGCTTCCGCAAGATTTAGATATTCTCATGAGTTGGCCTTCAGCCACTTTATAGTAATCTTTATTGTAATAAAGGACTCGATATGAGATTTACGATTTATATAATGCTGTGTGATTTCCCTTTGATATTTACATTGATGTACCGTGTGTGTACCAGCATGATCTTGGGATGGTACGGAAACACCGGAGATTCGACCTTTCAGGTCGGGTCGCTACAGAAATGGTATCAGAGCACACGCTGACCGTAGGACGTAACCTCTAGGATTGGAAAGCCTTAGGACTTATTTCTTTTTGTCTTTAAAATTCTTATACTCTTATCTACTCGTTTCTGACTTCTCTCCGATTATTTCAAAATTTATAGATGGCCACCTTCATCCCAGTGTTGATCACGGAGTTTTGCCAGCCTGACGCAACGATGCCCTTTGGCAAGGAGCTGATGAGGATCGTCAGGGACGTGAGGATTCCTTTGCCGAGCTTCACCGGGACTCCTATCATGTCCTTTCCACAAGATGGACGCTACATGATCGAGGTGCACATTCTAGGGAAGACCTTTGTGAATCGGAAGGAACCCATCGACTTCAAGTTTGTGGCACCCAGCTGGATACTTGGGAGAGACATGGCCATTCATCATGCCCTTGGACGTATTCAGGAGGAATATAGAGGTGGAACCATTTCACCAGGACTCAGCGTGGTTTGTCGTAGGGATGTCCATGGAAACATCATAACCACTCCCACTATAGACACCACCATTTCCTATATCCAGACCTTGGAGACTCACATCAGGACTCTGGAGCTTCGAGTTCGTGCTGATACGAAGACAATCAAGAATCTGATGAACCGCGAGATTGACCTCGAAGCTGACTTACGGGAAGCCGAGTACGAGCATGAGTATGAGGTGAAGGATTTCTTATATAGGATCGACAAGTTGAACACTCACATCGCCACTCTAGAGGAACAGATGGACATGGGTGAAAATCTTCATCTTGAGGGAGACTTGGCTCCTTTCATCAGCGACGATGATGACTATGAGGAGAGCACCACTGGAGGAGGCTCAGTCACCATGTACTTCTGAGGAAGACTTTAGTTATGCCCCCATGTATCTTCATTTTCGACGTTAAAGCGTAGGTCGATGTTTAGTTTGATTGAGACTTGTATTCCCAATGTTGGACATTGATTGAATAAATGAATGAGTGTTTGGTGTGATATGTTTGTTGCATTGCATATGGGTAGTGAATTTCCCCTTTTAGGCCCTGGTTCTATTCTAATTCTCACCCCTCTGAAAACAGCGAGATGCCTCCACGACGTGAGTCCGACTTCACCTTCCCGCCGGAAGTCACCCAACTTCTTCAACAGCAGAATGCACTGATGCAGCTATTGATCCAGAATCAGACCAACAACCAGAACAACAACCACCACCATCCACCTCAGGCTGACAATCTCACCCGTTTTCTGAGGTTGAACCCTCCAACTTTCTCCAGCAGCACTAAGCCCATTGTGGCAGATGACTGGCTCCGTAAGATGGAGAGGGAACTCGTCACAGCTGGATGTACTGATGCTGAGAAAGTGCGCTTTGCCGCACATCAACTCGAAGGACCAGCAGCTTCATGGTGGGAGAACTACACCACCACATATCCTATTGCTGATGTAACTTGGGAGCAGTTCAAGCAAGCTTTCTGCACCGCACATGTTTCAGCTGGAGCTATGAGTCTGAAGAAGCGCGAGTTTCGCAACTTGCGCCAGGGTAGTCGCTCCGTGGCCCAGTACGTGGACGATTTCAGCACATTGGCTCGTTATGCACCAGGAGACGTGGCCGATGATGCGGCCAAGCAAGAGAAGTTTCTGGAAGGACTCAACGATGAGTTGAGCATGCAGCTGGTAGTGGCTACTTTCAACAACTACCAAGAACTGCTGGATAAGGCCCTCATCTTGGAGGGAAAACAACAACAAGTCGAGAACCGCAAGAGGAAGTATACTCAGGGGAAGCTCAACTCTAGAGCTCATCGGAAGCCCCGCTACTCCCCGTACTCAGGGAATACCAGATCAGGGACCGGTAAGTTTGGAAGGCACACTCATGCCGTGCACAACCATGGAGGCGACAACCATGGAGGAAATGGGAATGCCCGTCCCAACCATGGCAACTTCAAGACTGACAATTGGAATGGGAACAACAACCAGCACCGTCACGCTTCTACTCAGAAGGATCTGAGCCACATCACCTGTTTCAAGTGCCAGAAGACAGGGCACTATGCTACTGAATGTCCCCAGAGCAAGCAGGGAAATGGAAATGGCAACTCCGCAGCCAAGAAGCCAAATCCGTTTCCTCGTGCCCAGGTAAACCACCTCGACGTGGAAGAAGTCTATGATCAACCCGAGACTGTGGTTGTTAAGTTTTTATTGCATTCACGTCCAGTTACAGTACTTTTTGATTCCAGTGCAACTCATTCATTCATATCAAGGGTAGTTGTGGATAAGTATGGTTTGCCCACCAAAACCCTTAGTCAGCCCATTAAGGTCAGTTCCCTAGGAGGTATGATGATGGCAGGGATAGGATGCCATGCCTTGAAACTCAATATAGGAAATCATGTTTTCCCCACTGACCTCATCGTCTTAGAGTCGCAAGGATTGGATGTAATCCTAGGCATGGATTGGATGACCAAGTATGAAGGAAATCTTGACTGTCCCAGCAAGTCTATCTTGCTCACCACCCCTAAGGACAAGGGGATTAAGTATGTATCCCGACGCACCCAGATGGGTGCTCGGTTAAATTCTCTCACAGGAGTTGTTCAGGAGGAAGTACCTATGGTAAAAGATTTTCCGGATGTATTCTCGGAAGAATTACCAGGCATGCCACCAGATAGGGAGATTGAGTTCCTAATAGAGCTACAACCAGGGACAACCCCAATTTCCAAGAGACCCTATCGGATGCCCGCAAATGATTTAGTGGAAATCAAGAAGCAAATTAAGGAGTTATTGGACAAAGGGTATATTCGCCTAAGTTCTTCACCTTGGGGAGCCCCAGTTTTTTGGTGGAGAAGAAGGATAAAACCTTGAGAATGGTAGTCGATTATCGTGCCTTGAATGAGGTGACTATCAAGAACAAGTACCCTCTGCCGATGATTAATGACTTGTTTGATCAGCTAGTGGGAGCCAAAGTATTCTCCAAGATCGATCTTCGATCAGGGTATCACCAGTTGAAAATTCGTGAACAAGATATACCCAAAACAGCTTTCACCACCAGGTATGGCTTATACGAGTATACAGTCATGTCCTTTGGTTTGACTATGCTCCTGCCTATTTCATGAATTTGATGAACAATGTGTTCATGGAATACCTGGACAAGTTTGTCGTGGTGTTCATCGATGACATATTGATATTCTCCAAGAACGAGGAAGAACACAAGGAACATCTGCGTTTAGTTCTGGAGAAGCTGAGAGAGCATCAGTTATATGCCAAGTTTAGCAAATGTGAATTTTGGCTGACGGAAGTCGGATTCCTTGGACATGTTATTTCCGGAGATGGAATAGCAGTGGACCCCGCTAAGGTTGAAGCCGTCACCGAGTGGAGGTCACCCACCTCAGTTAAGGAGATCCGCAGTTTCCTCTGACTTGCCGGATATTACCGGAGGTTCATTGAGAATTTCTCAAAGATTGCCAAGCCCATGACGGAGTTGTTGAAGAAAGAGTCTAAGTATAATTGGACCGAGGAATGTGAAGCCAGTTTCTAGGAGTTGAAGAAACGTTTGGTCACAGCCCCAGTGTTGATTTTGCCCAATATTCGGAAGAACTTCCAAGTTTATTGCGATGCTTCACGTCAAGGACTTGGAGGAGTACTCATGCAAGATGGAAAGGTTGTAGCCTATGCATCCAGACAACTACGACCTCATGAGTTGAATTATACCACCCATGATTTGGAACTAGCAGCCGTAGTGCACGCACTCAAGACCTGGAGATATTTCCTTGTCGGAAATAGTTGTGATGTTTACACCGATCATAAGAGCCTGAAGTATATCTTCATGCAGAAGGAGTTGAACCTCAGACAGAGGAGATGGTTAGAGTTAATCAAGGACTATGACATGAGATTACACTACCATCCAGGTAAGGCAAATGTGGTAGCAGATGCCTTGAGTAGGAAAACTTATGTGAACACACTCACAGCGGGAGGATTACCCCAAGAGTTAGCCGATGATCTCAGAGAGCTCAGGCTAGAGATAGTTCCAAGATGATATGTTGCCACACTGGAGATCCAGTCCACCTTGACCGAAAAAATTCGCGAAGCTCAGAAGACGGACAAGGAGATAACTGAGATTAAGCAGAGAATGAAAGATGATAAAGCTAAAGGTTTTCGTGAGGATGAACAAGGAACTCTGTGGTTTGAGAACCGAATCTATGTGCCCAATGACCCAGAGCTCAGGAGGTTGATACTTCAAGAAGCCCACGATTCCCCTTACTCAATACACCCAGGCAACACCAAGATGTATCTGGATTTGAAGGAAAGTTATTGGTGGACGGGTATGAAGAAGGATATTGCGGAACATGTTGCAATATGTGATGTTTGTCAGCGAGTAAAAGCGGAACATCAGAAACCAGCAGGGTTACTCCAACCTTTGCCGATACTCGAGTGGAAATGCGAAAAGCTTGGTATGGACTTCATCACAGGACTACCCAGGACTCGTTCAGGTTATGATTCCATCTCGGTAGTGGTAGATCGCTTGACCAAGGTGGCTCATTTCATTCAAGTGAAGACCACCTATACCAGCGCTAAATTAGCCAAGATATACATGACCAGGATCGTGTGTCTGCATGGATTTCCGAGGAGTATCATGTCAGATAGAGGAACACAATTTACCTCAAAGTTTTGGCATCAGTTACATGAAACTTTGGGTACGAGACTGGAGTTCAGTACAACTTTTCGTCCGTAGACCGATGGACAGACTAAGAGTGTCAACCAGATTCTGGAAGACATGTTGAGAGCTTGTGCGCTAGATTATGGATCTAGTTGGGATGACAACTTACCTTACGCAGAATTCTCGTACAACAACAGTTATCAGACCAGTCTGAAGATGGCCCCTTTTGAAGCTTTATACGGAAGGAGGTGCAGAACACCACTGATGTGGGATGGTGTTGGAGACCGAAAACTTTTTGGTCCCGACCTTATCTGAGATTCTGAAGAGAAAGTCAGGTTGATTCGTGACAGACTCAAGATAGCTCAATCTCGACAGAAGAGTTATGCGGACAGCAAACGTAAGGAAGTGACGTATGAAGTGGGAGATCGAGCATATCTTCGTGTGTCCCCACTTCGAGGAATCAAGAGGTTTGGTGTTAAAGGAAAGTTAGCACCCAGATTCATAGGCCCCTACAAAATTCTTGAACGTAGAGGCGAAGTTGCATACAAGCTGGAATTGCCAGAAGGATTGTCCGGAGTTCATGATGTTTTCCATGTTTCCCAGCTGAAGAAATGTCATGCTGAGATGACTGATATTCCCTTGAGAGACACAGTGCCCCTAGAGTCCATACAACTTGACAGTCATCTGACCTACGAGGAGAAGCCTGTCAGAATCCTCGAGACTGCCAACAGAGTTACCCGCAGCAGGATCATCAAGTTCTGTAAGGTTTTGTGGAGTCACCACACCGAGGAAGAAGCCACTTGGGAACGCGAAGAAGATCTTCTTAGAGACCATCCGCACCTATATTCTAGCCAACCCGAATCTCGAGGGCGAGATTCATCTTAAGGTGGGTAGGTTTGTAACATCCCAAAATTTCATTTTGGAATGTTATAAATATAGCTATGCATCCATCATCATCATTGCTTGAATGTATGAAATAGTTGAAATGCTTCTTCTGACTTTCTGAAAGTCCCTTTGTATTTTCAATGTGTTGCTTTCACCTATTTGAAAACCTTGGAAAAAGTTCAAAATAAGAGGGGAGTAACATGACACTCCACACCAGGGTTATCTTGGTGATATATTTGAACAATAAGAACCAGGGGGTCTTTTGAAAAATATTTGCAAAAGGTTTTAAAAACAAATATGCAATTTCTAAAAATATTTTTTTTCCAAAGTATTCAAATGACAGAGGAAAAATGTTCATTGAATAGAATTAATTCTCCTGATCATTTTGATATATATGTTGCCTATATTTGGAAATGTTCTGAATGATTTTAAAGTGGTTTTACTGCCCTGGATTTAAAAAAAGGAAACAAATTTATATTTAAACGGGCCGGCCCACGGGCATTTACTCGCGAAGTTATTACGAGCCGGCCGACCGACGCCCCGCAAATCCCTCCCCTCTCACTGACAGCGGGTCCCACCCGACTGTTCGCTGGATCAGCGCGGTCATCGTCTCCCTCGCGCGCGCGCCACCGTCGCCGGAAACCTCTCCATCGGATCTCCCTCCTCCTTCCTTCTCTCGCTCTGCCTCGCCCCTATATAAGTGTGGCCGCTCTCCGCACACCGTTCCACCTCTAACCCCTCTCTCTCCCTCGCCAGAGCGCTGCCACGAGCCCGCCGGAGTTCTCTGCCTCGACCGAAGCTCGCACCGCACGTGCCCGTCGCTCCACTCGTTCCCTCGCCCCACCGTCACCACCAACCGATGCCGGACGCCAACCGCCGTCGCCTAGACCCCTCCACCGCCTCCCTCAACCACCGGAGCGACCTCCGATGACCTTTTCGATCACCGGACGCCGCCATCCTCACCGGAGACCTCCTCCCTCCCCTTTGTAAGTCACCGCACTTCTCTGGACCGTCGGATCCGTAGCCAACGTATAGGATTAGATCGGTTTATTTCCCGAACCATTATGTGCTAAACTTTGGTCGCCCGCCCACAGTCACCCAGTGCTCACCCTCTTAGCCAACCACCGCTTGCCACGTAGAACTGACCGTTCGGTAGATTTTTTTCTTTTTCTGTTTTGTTTTAGTAAACAAAAACCTTTCTGATTTTGGTTTAGATGTATCTTTTAAACTATTTAGTGTTTTGAATTGATTCTTTTTTGCATTAGCTCACATACTTCATGTAGTTTCACCCTGTAGTCTTAGATTTTAAATTTGAACTTAATAAAATTTTCTCAAATCACTCAAATCTGAATAACTAGAGTTGAAAAATAGATTTTTATATGAATCTTTTTGCTCCTGCTTGGTATTAGTTAGGACTATCATCATGCTTAGTTTGAAGATTTTTAGGATGTATTTGTTTAGTGTTTTAGCTATAAATAGAATCTGCCTAGTGTTTGATATAGTTTAGCTAATTTAGTTTTTAGTTAGTTTAAATCAGATTTGGTTATATTTGTTTTAGTAGGTTCTGTTGCTTAAACATTAGGTGTTTTACTTGATGATAATAATAATATAAAATTGCTTAGTTTATTTCTTTATTGTTATAGGAATCTCAACTCATTTTCAACTAGGTATAATTTGTTATAAAACAAACTAGTTAGTAATAGTTTTCTTCTAACAAAGTTTTACATAATTAAATTCTGTTTTCTAAGAAGAGTTTTTAGTAAATTCTTTTTCTGTTAATATAATGTTTATTAATTAATAATAAGTTTTGTTTTACTCTTTGTTAGTAAAACTACAGTTACCTCATATAGTAGTGTTTATCAAAACTTTCAAAACCATACTAAGATTTTTTCTTAACAAAACTTTAAATGAAATGCGTGTCACCAGTTGTCACGCACAAGCAAACATGGCACAAATTGGACATCCAAACATGCATAGGTACTGACATTCATTTTAGAAATTCAAACAACATAAAATTTCATCAAAATTTAAAAGTTTGTGTTGACATAAACCCCCAAATCTAGCTACTGCTTGTTGTGCATGTCAAAGCCGATATCATTGTTGGAGGAGGAGGAGCCGCCTTCGTCGCCACCCCCTGCTTGTCATCGTCACCATCCTTGCTCACGAGATCGATGGTTACATCTGCCACTAAGGCGATGGACTGCCTGTTGTAGGCCTAGCGAGTCCACCGGGTCATCGGGGTGGCGCTACGGCCCCTTTGTTGATTCGTGCAACGCCAGGAGGAACCTGATCATGTCTGTAGGGTTGCCTTCCTCGCTGACCATCACCCCTGTACTTTGCCAGCACGGGCGGCTCCTCCTCCGGTTTGGGATCAAACAACGAGACATGTGAAATCGTCCTGGGCTCTGGCTTAGTCATGAGCAGTGGGCCATGCGAGCTCGTCCCGGGGTCGAGCTTTGGGACTAGCATAGGGGCGTCATGGGAACTCGGGGTGCACAACTAATACTTGTGATCATCGTTGGGTTTTCTGCAAAGAGGAGCGGGTGATGCAACATATTAGAGATAAGTATTTCCCTCTATAGAGAAACAAGGTTTATCGAACCAATAGGAGTAGCACGCAACCCCCGGCTTCAGCGACTGCAAACAAAGAAGCAAACACTTGCACCCAAAGCGGGCAAGAGGATTGTCAATGCCCTTGGACTCGTTACTTGCAAGCTAATAAGTAGTGTGGATGATAGTAGATAACTATGAATTGCAAAATAAAATAGAAAGTAAATAGGAACAACAAGGTAAACGATATTTTGGTAAATATAAATTTGGATACACCCGAGGGCCATAGTTTTCCTTGGTATCATCTCTCATGAAGTAGGCATACGATGGGTAAACAAATTACTGTTGGACAATTATAGAACGGCGCATAGTTATGCAATATTTATTCACGAAAATGATCATGTGTATATAGACATCACATCCATAAGAAAGTAGGCCGACTCCTTCCTGCACCTACTGGTATTACTCCACGTTGAGAGCGCTTCTATGCTTGCTTCTCTAAGTATTGAGTTCATGACAAACAAAGTAATGCTTGAGAACGATGACATGATGTTGACAAAGAAAACTCAATCAATATGAATTAACCACATCATTTTATCCTTAGTGGAAACATTACAAAGATGTGTCATGTCCCTTTTTGTCACTCGGATATAGACCACCACCAGATTGAACCCACTACAACGCACACCTTCCACCAAAGAAATATCAATCCAGTTGGCCAAATTATATCAACAGATCAAAGAGATTTATGAAGCTATAATAATCATGCAAATAAGAATAATAATAGATTTCAGAGAAGGATCAAATATTTTATCATGAATTATCTAAACACAAACCCATAATTTGTCGGATCCCAACAAACGCACTACACAAGAAGATTACATCGAATAGATCACCGTGAAGATGCAGTGAAATTTGTATTGAAGATCAAGAGGCAGAGAGAGATAGCCATCTAGGTACTAACTTTGGACCTAACAGTATGTGGTAGACCACTCACACATCACCATGGGAGCAGCAAGGTTGATATAGAGGCCCTCCGTGATCGATCCCCCCTCCAACAAGGCACCAGAACAGGGCTCCAGATGGGCACACGGCAGAACGGGGACTTTTGGCGGCAGAAACATTGTTTCGGGAGGCTTTATAGGGTCTTAGGGATTTATTAGAATTTATAGGCCAAAGAGGGGCATCGAGAGGCACTCGAGGGGGCCACCACATAACAGGGCATGGCCACCACCCCTAGGGGCGCGTTGTTGTGTGTTGGCTCTGTCATGTGGCCTCTGGTCTTCTCGTGAAGCTTCCAAGTATTCGTTTGGTCCAAAAAAATCATCAAAAAGTTTCATGTCACTTGGAGTTCATTTGATACTGTAAACCTGAAAAGCTAAATACAAGCAGAAAACAACAACTAGCACTTGGCACTTGGTTAATAGGTTAGTCCTCAAAAATGATATTAATTGACATATAATTACCCAAAAAGTATCCTAGAATTATAATATTATAGCATGGATCTATCAAAAATTACAGATATGTTGGAGACATATCAGCAGCCCAGCGCCGCGCACTAGAGAGCTCATCCCCGGCTCGCCGTGCACTACGGAACTTGTCCCTAGCGTCCTTGGATCCGGGTTTGGAACACGGAGGTCTCGGCTCATACTTGGACCACCGATGCCTCCTGCAGATGTGGGCGTGGCCCGTGGCATGAGTTGAGGTTGTTGGGGAATGTTCCATGGGAAACAAAAACTTTCCTACGCTTCACCAAGATCAATCTAGGAGATTAGCATCTACAATAGGAGAGACTGGATCCACATACCCTTGTAGATCGCTAAGCAGGAAGCGTTAAGAAATGCGGCTGATGTAGTCGAACATCTTCGCAATCCAAATCGCAAGCCGTCCCACGATCCAATCACGATCTAGCGTTGAACGGACGACACCTCCGTGTTCAACACACGTACAACTTGATGACAATCTCCACCTCCTTGATCCAGTAAGTGAGGGTAGATAGGTAGATGGGTTCTCCAGCAGCATGACGACGTGGCGGCGGTGGTGGTAGAGCTGATCCGGTAGAGCTTCCTAAGCTATACCGAATAGATCTAGAGGAGAAGCATTCTAGAGGGAGGGAGAGGCTGCACCGTGTCTTAAGATGTTGCAACCCTCCCTCCCCTCACATATATATAGGAGGAGAGAGGGTAGGTGGAGGCTCCCTAGAGTTTCCCCTAGGGCCTGGGCTGCCCAAGAGGGAGGTGTCCACCTCCCACTAGGGAGGTGTGACGCCTAGGGAGGAGTCCCTCTCCTCTAGGACTCCTCCCACCCTCCACTCCTTGGCGCATAGTCCTTTAGGGGCTGGATGCCCAGCCGACCAGGGGCTAGTGAGGCACCAGTTGGGACCATGTGGCCCTCCGGGATGGGTGGGCCCCTCCTGATGGACCCCCGAAACCCTTTCGGCACTCCCGGTACAATACCGATAATGCCCGAAACCTTTCCAGAACCAGAATTCCACTTTCCTATAGATAAATCTTTACCTCCAAAACATTCCGGAGCTCCTCATGACATATGAGTTCTCATCCAGGACTCTAAACAACCTTCGGTCACCACCATACATAACTCAACTATACCAAATTGTCACCGAGCCTTAAGTGTGCAGAACCTGCGGGTTCGAGAACTATGTAGACATGACCGAGACACCTCTACGGTCAATAACCAATAGCAGGATCTGGATGCCCATATTGGTTCGTACATGTTCTATGAAGATCTTTATGGATTGAACCTCTATGGCAAGGATTCAGTTAATCCCGCATGCAGTTCCCTTTGTTCATCAGTATGTTACTTTTTCGAGATTAGATCATCGGTATCTCTATACCTAGTTCAAGGTCATTACCGACAAGTTTCTTTACTCATTCCGTAATACAAGATCATGTGGCTAGCTCTTTAGTCACTTTGCTTGCAAGCTCATTATGATGTGTATTATTGAGTGGGCCCTGAGATACCTCTCCATCACACAGAGTAACAAATCCCAGTCTTGATCCATGCCAACTCCACAAACACCCTCGAAGATACCTGTAGAGCACCTTTATAGTCACCCAGTTACGTTGCGACGTTTGATACACACAAGGTACTCCTCCGGTGTTAGTGAGTTGCATGATCTCATGGTCATAGGAACATATACTTGACATACAGAAAACAATAGCAATAAACTGACACAATCATATGCTATGTCTATAGTTTGGGTCTTGTCCATCACATCATTCTCCTAATGATGTGATCCCGTTATCAAATGGCAACACATGCCTATGGCTAGGAAACCTTAACCATCTTTGATCAATGAGCTAGTTTATAGAGGCTTACTAGGGACACTTTGTTGTCTATGTATCCACACATGTATCCGAGTTTCCAATCAATACAATCATAGCATGCATAATAAACGATTATGATGAAGAAGGAAATATGATAATAACTAATTTATTATTGCCTCTAGGGCATATTTCCAATAGTCTCCCACTTGCACTAGAGTCAATAATCTAGCTCACATCACCATGTGGTTTACACCCAATGAGTTCTAGGGTTTGATCATGTTTTGCTTGTGAGAGAGGCTTTAGTCAACGGTTCTACAACATTCAGATCTGTGTGTACTTTGCAAATCTCTATGACATATTGTAGATGCTGCTACCACGCTCCACTTGGAGCTATTCCAAATAACTGCTCCACTATACGTATCCGGATTGCTACTTAGAGTCATCCAGATTGGTGTGAAATATTACATCAACGTAACCCTTTATCACCTCCATAATCGAAAAATATTTCCTTAGTCCTCTAGTTACTAAGGATAATTTTGACCGCTGCTCAGTGATCCACTCCTGGATTATTCTTGCACCCCTTGACAGACTCATGGCAAGGCACACACCATGTGCGGTACAGAACATGACATACTATATAAAGCCTATGGCTAAGGCATAGGGGACGACATTTATCTATTCTCTTTCTTCTATCGTGGTCAACATTTGAGTCTCACTCAACTCCACACCTTACAAATCAGGCAAGAACGCTTTCTTTGACTGATCCATTTTGAACTCTATCAAAATCTTGTCAAGGTATGTACTCATTGAAAGTCTTATCAAGTGTCTTGATCTATCTCTATATATCTTGATGCCCAATATTTAAGTAGCTTCATACCAGGTCTTCCATTGAAAAACTCCTTTCAAACAACCCTTTATGCTTTCCAGAAATTCTACATTTTTTCCGATCAACAATATGTCAACCACATAAACTTACCATAAATTCTATAGTGCCCCCACTCACTTTCTTGTAAATACAAGTTTCTCTGATCACCTCATGAAAACGTATATTCCAACTCCGAGATGCTTGCTCCAGCATAGAGAAGGATCATTGGAGCTTGCATACCTTTTAGCATCCTTAGGACTGACAAAACATTCTCGTTGTATCACATACAACCTTTCCTCAAGGATACCGTTAAGGAAACGATGTTCTGACATCCATCTGCCAGATTTCATAATCAAAAAATGCGACAACTGCTAACATAATTCCAACAGACTTTAGCATCGCTACGGGTGAGAAAGTTTCATCGTAGTCAACTCCTTGAACTTATCGGAAACTTCTTTGAGACAAGTAAAGCTTCATAAATGGTGACATTTACCATCAGCGCATGTCTTCTTCTTAAAGGTCTATTTGTACTCAGGGGCCTGCCGTTCATCGGGCAAGTCTACCAAAGTCCATGCTTGGTTTTCATACATGGACCCTTTATCGGATTTCATGGCTTATAGCCATTTGTTGGAATTCGGGCCCACCATCGCTTCTTCATATCTCGTAGGTTCACCGTTGTCCAACGACATGACCTCTAAGACAGGATTGCCATACCACTTAGGGCAGAACAGGTCCTTGTCGACCTATGAGGTTCGGTAGTGACTTGATCCTAAGCTTCATGATCATTATCATTTTCTTCCTCTTCACTTTGTGTAGGCGCCGTATAAACATCTATCTGCATCGTGCTACTCTCGAACTAAAGTGACGGTTCAACAACCTCATCAAGTTCTACTTTCCTCCCACTCCATTCTTTCAAGAGAAACTCTTTCTCGAGAAAGGGCTCGTTTTAACAACAAACACTTTGCCTTCAGATCTGTGAAGAAGACATACCCAATGGTTCCTTAGGTAATCCTATGAAGATGGACTTTTCCTCCTTGGGTTTGAGATTATCAAACCTAAGTGTCTCATTCCCAAACTCTAAGAAAGGACAGCTTAGGTTTCTGCCAAACTATAATTCATACAATGTCATCTCAATGGATTTAGATGGTGCCCTATTTGTATCTAATGCAACCCCAGAACGATAGTGGAAAAACGATAAGAGACATCATAGTGCGCACCATATCCAATAGAGCACGACTACAACGTTCGGACACACCATCACACTATGGTGTTCCAGGCGGCATGAGTTGTGAAACAATATCCACATTGTTTTAAGTTGCATACCAAACTCGTAACTCAGATATTAACATCCACGATCATATCTTAGGAATTTTATCTTGTTGTCACGATGATCTTCAACTTCACTCTCAAATTCCTTGAACTTTTCAAACGTTTCAGACTTGTTATTCATTAAGTAAATACACCCATATCTACTCAAATCATCAGTGAAGGTAAGAAAATAACAATATCCACTGCACGCTACAACACTCATTGGAACGCATACATCAACATGTATCATTTCCAATAAGTCACTTGCTTGCTCCATCATACCAGAAAACGGGGTTTTTAGTCATCTTGTCCATGAGGCATGGTGTCATCGTTTTCTCACGATAGATGCCATAGGGTGGCTTATTGTAGGTGGTTGGGGCCGAAGGACGCCGACGAGCTTCGGGTGCGAGATTGGGCACAAGCGGTGGCGACACACGATGTACCCAGGTTCAGGGCCCTCCGGAGGAGGTAATACCCCTAGTCCTGCTTGGTTTAGTTGGATGGATGGGTATAGATAGAATGGTGCTCCTAGAGCTGTTTCTAGAGGAGGAAGAAAGGGCAGTCGGCTCCTCTTCCTCCACTGCTAGAAGGGGTCGTGTGTGTGAGTATGGGTGATCATCCGTCCGTCCCTGTTGCATGGGGGGCTCGGGGGGTTTTGTAGGCCAACCCCCCGGCTCTTATAATATGTTCTAAGTACAAAGGTGGGGGGACCCGGCTGGCAGTATCTTCGGCTGGCCAGAGGCTCCCGCCGTTCGTGTCGTCTCGTCATTGGTGGGGTCCACTAGCTGAGTGGTCCCATCTCCTGTTGGGGCCTGCCAGCTGGCTCTGCGATTGGCCCTCGCCCACGTACCGCGGCACGAGTCGTCTGGGGGGCGTCGTCTAGCGCCAGCCGACCAAAGTCTTCGGTACGGCCGGCCGCGTTGTAGCCACTTCGGGGCAAGTAATCGAGTGGGGAGGGCATGCCAGCACTGTTCCCACGCCCGGTCGCGCTCGTCGGCATCAGCAGCCGGGACGGTTGGACTGTAGCCATGCACTGCAGTGCGTCAGAGACCATTGTAGCCATAGGGCCACCCGTCGTGCCGATCGCGTTGTGTCGTCGTACCCATGCGTAGAGGGACGGGACGTCGCATGTCTATCCCAAGGTCAATGGAAGAGCCAGCCCAAAGGCAGCCGGCCACGCCCAGCCAGCCGAGGGTCCAGCCGGCTCCTTGACTAACCGTCCGGGGCGCCAGCTGGCACCAGCTCGTGCCGGACGTCCTCGAGCCGGTCACGGCCAGCCGGTCGCGTAGTTTTTCTTCGAAGCTAAAGGGGGAAGACCCCGTTGCTTTGGCCTGCCTAGGGTAATAACCCCGTCAGTAGTCCCCGAAGCCGGCGGGGGCCCATGTCTGGCGGACGGTGGGGAACCGACGGCTTCCCCTCAACGATACCCGTCTCCAGCTCGAAGGCGAAAGGGCAGCCGGGTCGGCCATTGGACCCGACGCCTCGGGTACCGGCGCGCCGCCCCGGGACCCGCGCCGGCACATGGCACGCCACGCGGCGAGTAACGACATGCGTGCGGAGTTTCCGGAGGGAGTGGGCGCAATCAATCCCACGTCCCCCGGCCATGGCCTCCCCTATAAAAGGAGAGGAAGGGCAGGAGGCGGAGGTACCCGCGCCTCACTTTCCCCCGTGTTGTCGGTCTTTGCTGCCTCCCTGCTTTCCTCGCGCGCCTCCGCACCCGAGCACGCACCCGCACCTGTACGCCGTACCGCCACCACGATGGCCGATGGGAGCAGTGGAAGCTGGGCTGGCTCCTTCATGGTCGAGGCGGACATTGCCGAGCTTCGCCGCGCGTGCATGCTGCCGCCGGAGGATCGGGTGGTCGCATGCGCGTCGGGCGACGAGATAGCGCCGGCACCACAGCCAGGGGAACATGTCGTGTTCCTCTAGCACTTATCCCGGGGCTTCGGGCTTCCGGTCAGTATCTTCTTTCGCCTCCTCCTTGATACCTTCAACCTCCAGCCGCACAGCCTCAGCCCGAACTCGATTCTTTATCTCTCCGCCTTCGTGACGTTGTGCGAGGGGTACCTCGGTATCCTTGCCTTCATCAGACTCTTCAATGCTCTCTTCTACCTCAAACCTTTGAAAAGCGGTGCCTACGGGGGCACGGTGGTGTGTTGCCGCGGCGTCGCTCGCTTCCCCCCTCTCTCTCTTATGGACTCCGTCAAGGGCCGGCACCGAACGTTCTTCTATAGAATGCCGACCTGAGGACGGACTACATCCGGCTGCCGCCGTTTGATGACAGGCAGTCCACCCAGTTGAACTGGCTGGGGGCTGCCCCGCGCGGCATGGCCCTGGAGGAGCTTGGCCGGCTCACGCAACTGAAGAACTCCGAGGGGATGGTCGCTGCCGACCTGGTGGCGGCCTTTATCTCGTGCCGGGTGTTGCCCTTCCAGCTGAGGCCGCACTGGATCTGCGACATGTCCGGCCAGCGCGACCCCTGCCGGCTCTCCACCTTCGAGCTGATGCCGGCTCAAGTGGCAAAGCGGGTGGACGCCCTTACGACATTCAAGCTGAAGCCCGCCTCATGGTCCTTCGGCATGGAGCCGTACGACCGCATCAACCGGCCTCCCCTGGTAAGTTTTTTGTCAAGGCGGTTTCTTCTTTGTTTGATACTTCCCAGCCGGCAGCCGGTTGGAGTGCTTACTTTGATGTGCTAATCGTAGCTGCTGGTACGACAGAATACGCCGGATGGCCCGCATCCTCAGATCTTCAAGGCGGAGCGTGAAAACTCCGACTCCGAAGACTACCAGAGGGGAGGCCCCCCAGAGGAGGGGGTGGACTCCTCAAGAGGAGCCGACGAGTCGGCGGACCCGCGAGGCGGCGCTCCCAGTGGAGCCGGAGGGTCCGGCGCAGCCGGGGACCCCAGCGGAGCGGGTGAGTTCCCTCTTGCCCCCTCGATCAAGGACTGGACGGATGACGACGATGATGATGACGACTTGATGATTCTGAACGAGCCTCCTCCCGCAGCACGCCAGGGCCGGATGAGCAAGGAGTGACCGGCTCAAGCCCCAGTGGTCGAAGCGGCCGGCCGGGGGAAGAGGCCGGCTCAGGGGGGCCGGCGGCCCTGCCGCCCGGCCCGAAGCGAGTGAAGGTGGCTGCACAGAAGCCGCCATCATGCGCCAAGTGGGCTTTGCCCCTTGTCATCGGGTAAGTCTTTATTTTGTGTAAGTTTTGCTTCCGCCTCGCGAGCCGGTTGATGATCGGTTCTTGGGCACTGTAGTGACCCCATCGAGCTCCACGAGGAGGAGCCGGTGGGGGAGCCGATGGATGCCGCCAGCTGGCTGGCCCGCGAGCACGTGGCCACCCAGCGGGAGGAGAAGAGGAGGCTCACGGAGCTGCGGGCCTCCGAGTCCAGGACACGAGGAGGGGCCTCGCACTCCGGGACCTCGAGCAGCCGGAGGCGGAGGGAGTCGGTGGATCCTTCGCGGGCGTCGGCCTCGGCAGCGAAGTCAACCCGCATGTCGAGGCCTCCGTCAATAGAGCCGCAAGGGGCGGCTATGGACCCGCCAGCGCCTCTGCCCGCACAGGAGACGGTCTAGGCAAGGGCGGCAACGACGGAGCCGGCTCCCAAGGTGGCCCGGCCTGAGGTGCCGGAGGTGACCCTGCCTGCGGCCGAGCCGGCCCGGGCCGAGGTGCCGGAGGTCCCGGCGGCCCCGGAGGCGGCGTCCACGAAGGTGGAGGTGCTCTCCATCGCGACCGATGCACCGGAGCGGCAGGAAGAGGAGGTAGCAAAGGCGCTTGGCGGGGGGCCGGCGGGAAGCGACTCCCGGCCCCTTGCCGTCATCAACCCGCCCCCGGTGGCTGGAGCCATGGTGAGCCCGGGTGGTAGCGGCGGCCGGACTAAGAGGACCCTGGGTCGATGCAGGAGGTGGTCCAAGACTGGGAGGCACTGGCGAGCACGCCGGCTCTGCCGGCCCCCCAGGCAGCCGGCCCGGTCCCTTCCTTTGCGGACTTGGGGAGTGTCCTGGACCGGTGCTGAAAGGAGCTGGCCCAGTTCGCGGAGGCGACAGACGCCGACTTGCAGTGTGTGGAGGTAAGACGACTGCTTTGACTTAAAATTTTTAGAGGGGGCGCGCGAGCGCACCCATTGGGTGTAGCCCTCGAGATACGGGCCGTCTGATCGGATGACGGGCAGCCGGGCCGGATCTCTTTTGAGCGTGTCTTTGACCTTTGCCTTTTCGTGGCAGGAAGGAACCTCCCTACGGCAAAAGCTATTCGCGGAGGCGGTCGCCATCCACGACCGCGGCAAATATGGCCTCTACTACCTGGAGGAGGAGTTGGCCCGCATGCAAGGTCAGTTGCACTTCATAGGAGGGGCACATAGCCCCCGGGAGTCGGCTAACGCCTGTTGTGTCTTGCAGGTGACCTGACCGCGCTTCAGGGGGAGAAGACCGGGCTTGTCTCAGAGTGGGACCGGCTGGCGCGAGACGTCCAGGCGGCCATGCAGGAGACGGACCGGCTGGCCACACTGTTGGTAGATGGGGAGGCGGTTCGGGACCGGCTCAAGGCCGAGGCGGCAAAGAAGGTGGCGGGCCGGGAGGCGTCCATCAAGGAGGCGGCTGACGCCGCCCTGAGGACCGTAGCCCTTCAAGGTGAGGTGATCCGCCTTGAGAGGACACTCGAGGAGGTCAAGGGTTCCCTCGCCACTTCGAAGGCGGCCCTGGCGTCGGAGTGCAAGGCGGCGCTCAACTTCGCCCGTGTGGTGGACGACGCGGTCGAAGGTAGGTGCCGGTTTTTCTCTTCCCCAGTTGGTTGCTTTTCCCTTTGCCGTTTCTTGTGTTTCAACTTGCCTTTCTTTCCTTCTCTTCTTCTTTCTTCCAGGGCACTTCCCGAAAACTCAGCGCCGCGCTGCACGGGCCGTTGAGGAGCACCGGGAGTACCTTCGGGAGTGCGGTCGCTCCATCGAGGAGGACGCCACGTGGGATGTGGACGAGATCGGACTCGCCATGGAGATGCGGATGACCCATCTCGAGCGAAGCATGGAGCGGCTCAAGACCGCCGGCAAAGAGGTCATTGTCGCGCTGTGGCTGGGCCACAGGGGAGCTCCAAAGCACCGCGTGGCTTAGTGGTTGTAGCACGCCGTCCCCCGTCTTGAAGCCTGGAAGGCGTCGGCTGCCCGAGCCGGGGCGCAGATGGCACTCCGGTTTGTTACATCGTGGTACCGCGGCATGGATCTGGGCTGGCTGGGGACCATGCGGGATGTGCCGGCCATAGAGCAGGTGGCCCGCGAGCCAACCCTTGTCCAGCAAGCCAATGAGCTCGCGTCATATGTCGACGCGGATGAGTTCCTATCGGCCCTTGGCGTGGATGGCGAGCTGCTGCCCGAGGACTCCTTCGACATCCCCCAAGGCCCGGCGGATGACGAAGTTGCCGACGAGAGCACTGACTCGAGCGGCAGGACGATTGAGACCGAGGAGCCCGCCTCGAAAGCTAAGGAGGCTGATCCGAAGGCCGCGACCACCTCCGAGGCAAGAACTAAGCCGCCCAGCGACGCGCCGGCTGGGGGCACGCTGGCTAGCGACATGTCGGCGGCCTGAGCCCCTGGGCGTTTTTTTATCTTTCTCTTTTTTCTCCCCGCATGTTAAGCTTGAATCCACCCACTGGAGGTGTTTATGTAATGAACTAATGCTGGCCGTGGGCCACTTTTCCCTTAACATCTATGCCATGAATAGGTTGCCTTGTTACTCATGCCGCCTCATCCTTATCCTTTTTTGCCCGCTCGACTCTTTTCGTTTCTACTCCTTTTCTCCTTTGGTTTCGGCCCCGCCAGCCCGACAGCCGGGAACCGGTCTGTAGCTGGGTCGGGGCGTCCGCCTCAAGGGAGCCGGTTCAAAACTTAGGAGTCGCGAGGGCTTTTCGGGATAAGTAGAGTGGTAGAGACGCGACGATGGTCCGACTGGGCCTAGAAGGGGGCTCCCTTTGTTTTGACCTTTCGTGTGAGCCAAACCTTGCCGCCCCGAGGCCCCATCAGCTGGACAGCCGGGAGCCGGTTCTGTAGCTGGTAAGGGTGGGGAGGTTTGGCCAGCTCACATTACTTAGCCAATTTCTGGAGAGGCATTCTAGGTCCAGTCGGCTAGCCCCTGGGCCCGGGAGCCGGATCGGGGAGCCGGTGAGTGAGGAACACCTTTGAGGGAAACGAAACGGGGAGTGCCCCAACAGCCGGCTTGGGGCGCCCATGGCATTCATAAGCCCAAAAGGGTGGGGATACATACATACATACATTGGTTTCTTCAGTAGTAAAACGGGCATAGGAGTGCCGCTTTACATGGGCGCTCCGCCTCTTCACCGGAGGCATCTCTTTTGCGCTTCTGCGGCTTCTAGGCGTCTATTAGGTAGTATGCATTGTTGGGCAGCGCCTTGCTGATGATGAATGGGCCCTCCTATGGGGAGGACAGCTTGTGCTATCCAGCTGTTCACATGATCCACCTGAGGACCAGGATGCCCTCACGGAAGGAGAGTGGCCGGATCCGCTTGCTGTGGTAGTGCCGGAGCTTCTGCTGGTAGATTGCCATCCGGCTCAAGGCCAGTTCGCGAGCTTCCTTGAGTAGGTCGACGCCGTCTTCTCTTGCCTCCTTTGCGTCCTTCTCCGTGTATAGGGTGACCCGAGGCAAATCGAACTCGATGCCAGTGGGGATGATCGCCTCGGACCCATACACAAGGAAGAAGGGAGTGTAGCCAGTTGACCGGTTCGGGGTGGTCCTAAGACTCCAAAGGATGACTAGCAGCTCATCGATCTAGCAGCCGACCGACCTTACCAGTGATGTCATGAGCCGAGGCTTGATGCCGGACAGGATAAGGCCGTTTGCCCTCTCGACCTGTCCGTTTGATTGCGGATGATCGACGGAGGCCAGGTCGAGCCGGATTCCCTGCTTGGAGCAGAAGCTAGCGAGTGCACCCTTGACGAAGTTCGTGCCGTTGTCGGTGATGATGCTGTGGGGGACGCCTTAGCGAACTGTGATGTTGTCGATGAACCAGACGGCCGTAGGGCCGTCCAGCTTCTCGATTGGTCGTGCCTCGATCCACTTGGTGAAATTGTCGACCGCCACCAACAAGTGCGTCATGCCGCCTCGAGCGGTTTTGAATAGGCCCACCATGTCCAGCCCCCAAACGACGAAGGTCCACGAGAGGAGGATGGTTTGGAGGGCCGTTGCCGACAGGTGGCTTTGCATGCTGAAGCGTTGGCAGCCCTCGCACTCGTCGACCAACTTCTTGGCCGCCTCGAGAGCCATCGGCCAGAAGAATCCATGGCGGAAAGCCTTGGCCACTAGGGTCTAGGAGGCGGCATGATGCCCGCACTTGCCCTGGTGAATGTCGAGGAGGATCTCCAGACCCTTTTCCGACTCGACGCATCGCTGGAAGACGCCGGTGGTGCTGTGGTGGACGAGCTCGTTGTTGATGATGTCGTAGGCCATGGACCGACGCTGGATTTGCCTTGCCAAAGCCTCGTCCGGAGGCAGCTTTCCCCATAGAAGAAACGCTAGGATGGGTTGGGCCCACGAGGGGGCCGAGACGGGAGCCGGCTCGGGAGCCCCCGGGACCGGCTCGCCAGCCCCCGAGACCGGCTCGGGAGCCCCCGAGATTGGTTGGTCAGCCCCTAGGGCCAGTTCGCCAGCCCCCGAGGCTGGCTGGTCGATGGTCATCATGACGACCGCGTTGTAGGATCCGGTGGCTTCGGGTGCTGCCAGCTCGATCGGAGCCGGCTGGGCGGCCGATGGTTCTGGAGCCGGTGGCGAAGGTGACGGAGAGGCGGCCGGGACCGTTGATGGGCCGGCGACACCCGATCCTGGGGAAGGCTTGATCGACGGCATGAGCAGCCGTTCGAGGGAGATGCCGACCGGGATGGCCTGCCAGGTGGAGCCGATCTTTCCCAGCGCATCCGTCGCCTCGTTGTTTGCCTATGGGACGTGATGAAACTCACAACCCTCGAAGGAGCCGGTGAGCTGTTGTACGAGGAAGCAGTAGTTGGCCATGTTGGCATCCCTGGCGTCCCATTCGTCGGAGACTTGCTGCACCACGAGGTCGGAGTCACCAAAGCAGAGGATGCGCCTGATGCTAATCTCCTTGGCAAGCCGGAGGCCATGGACGATGGCCTCATATTCGGCCATGTTGTTGGAGGTGGCGAAGTGGATCTGGAGGACGTATTTGAGCTGATCACCTTTTGGGGAGGAGAGGACTATGCCGGCACCCAGGCCGGTCCTCATTTTCGAGTCTGGGGGAGGCAAAACGAACTCCGTCTCCGCCCAGTCTACGAGGAAGTCCGCCAACGCCTGCGACTTGATGGCGGTTCTTGGCTCGTACCGGATCTCATGATCGACAAGGGCGATGACCCACTTGGCGATCCGGCCGGTGGAGTCCCGGCCGCTCATGATCTCACCGAGCGGGGCCGTGCTCACCACAGTAATGGCATGCTCCTGGAAGTACCGCTTGACCTTCTTGGCAGCGAAATATATGCCATAACACATCTTTTGGTAGTGGGGGTAGTTCTGCTTGGACGCGGAGAGGACCTCGCTGAGGTAGTAGATGGGCCGTTGGACCGGCAGGGACTTGCCCTCCTCCGGCCGCTTGACCACCAGGACAACGCTGAGGACGCGGGTGGTCGCCGCCATGTAGGCGAGCAGAGGTTCTTTCTCAGCCGGCGCGGCCAGGATGGGCGCGCGGGTGAGAGCCTTCTTGAGGCCGCGGAAGGCCTCGTCCGCCTTGTTAGGCCAGTCGAAGACGACCGGCCACTTGGCTTGACCCGGCTCGATTAGAGCCGTCTTGCGAAGGAGCCTGTAGAGGGGCAGGGCCTTCTACCCCAGTCGACTGATGAACCGGCTGAGCGAGGGGAGGCAACCGGTGAACTTCTAGACGTAGTGGAGCCGGGTTAGCTTCGACATGCGCTCGATCACGCTGATCTTCTCGGGGTTAGCTTCGATGCAGCGAGCGGACATGAAGAAACCCAAGAGTTGGCCGGCGGGGACGCCGAAGACACACTTCTCCGGGTTGAGCTTGATCTTGTACTCGCGCAAGTTCGCGAAGGTCTCCCGGAGATCGTCGAGGAGGCTGAAATGCTTCTTGGTCTTGACGACAATGTCGTCGACATAGACATGGACATTCCTACGTATCTAAGGCAGGAGGCACTTTTGCATACACCGTTGAAAGGTGGCGCCTGCATTCTTCAGGCTGAAGGACATGGTGATATAGCAATAGGCCCTGAAGGGCATGATGAAGGAGGTCTTTAGCCGGTCTTCTGGGTCCAGCTTGATCTGGTGGTAGCCGGAGTAGGCGTCTAGGAAGGACAGCAAGTCGCAGCCGGCCGTGGAGTGGATGACTTGATCGATCCGCGGCAGGGCGAACGGCTCCTTGGGACACGCCTTGTTTAGGCTAGTGTAGTCCATGCACATGCGCCAGGTCTTGTTCTTCTTCAGCACCAGGACTGGGTTAGCTAGCCAGTCCGGGTGGAACACTTCCATGATGAACCCGGCTGCAAGCAGCCGGGCGATCTCTTGGCCTATAGTACGCCGCTTCTCCTTGGAGAAACGGCGCAGGGTTTGCTTGGCCGGCTTGACGTCCGACCAGACGTGGAGTTTGTGCTCGGCGAACTTCCTCGGAACACCTGGCATCTCCTTGGGGGACCATGCAAAGATGTCTCGATTCTCATGAAGGAAGTCGACGAGCTCACCTTCCTATTTGCTGTTGAGGCGGGAGCCGATGGTGACGCATTGAGCCGGGTTGGCCGGGTCGAGCGGGATTTGCTTGGTTTCTTTGGACGGCTAGATGGAGGCCTCGTCGACAGATTGCAAGGGAGGGGCCGGCATAGCCGGCTGGCTGGTAGCAAGGGCCACGAGCCGATCGAGCTGTCGTTTCTCCTCGGTGATCTCCAGGGCCTCGGCCAGCCAGCTGCCATCTCGAGCGCACTCAAGGACATCTTGTAGTCGCCCTTGATGGTGATGATTCCCTTGCGGCCCGGCATCTTGAGCTTGAGGTAGGCATAATGGGGGACCGCCATGAAGCTGACAAGAGATGGTTGGCCCAACAGCGTGTGGTAAGGGCTCGCGAGGTCCATGACCTCGAACAGCACCGGCTCCCGACTGAAGTGGCCGGGTCCACCGAAGAGGACGTCGAGCGTGATCTTGCCGACACGGGAGCAGGACTTCCCAGGCACGATGCCGTGGAAGACCGTACGGCTCGCCTACAGGTCTTCTATCTTCAGCCCCAGCTTGTGCATCGTGTCGAGGTAGTGGATGTTGATGCTGCCGCCACCATCTATCAGCACCCGAGAGAAGCGGCAATTTCGCTCCTTGGTGGCGATGGTGGGGTCGAGGACCAAAGCATAGCTGCCAGGACTCGGCATCACGACAGGGTGATCGGCCTGACTACAAGTGACCGGCTTCTCCGACCAGTGCATGAACTGGGGAGTTGCCAGCATGGTGGCGTTCACCTCACGGCGGAGCTGGCGTTGAGCGTGTTTGCTTGTCTCTTCACTGGTGAAGACGACGTAGGAACCATCCTGGTTGGGAAACTGGTCGATTAGACGACCGTCGTTCTAGGCCAGAGCCGGAGCCGGCACCAGGGCAGCAGCTTGGGCCGGGGCCGACGCACGGGCTGGCGGCACGGGAGGAGCCGGAAGGCCGTCCCCCCGGTCCAATCGATGTGAGAAGCTGCACTGCCGGAGTGTGTGCATAGAGGGTTTGGCCCCTAAATGGTTCTTGCAGGGGAGGTCAAGCATTTGCTCCAAGGTGAGCTTCGGCTGCCAGGCAGCCTTGCTGATTCGCTGGCGCTGGCCGGAAGGCTGGGCAGCCAGCTCCTGATCCTCGATGATATTGACCTGCTGGCTCCCTTAGCGGGGATCCGGCTAGTAGTTCTTGCGTTTGTTGTTCTACGGCTGCCGGTTCTTGGCAGCCGCCCGGGTCGTAGCCGGTGTCATCGTCGCCTTGGCAGGCGGGGTCTTCTTGACCCGGATGACCGAATCGTCCGTGGCGTACTTGTCCGCCTTGGTCGTGAGCTCGGCAAGCGTGGCCGGCTCAGAGCACAGGAGCTTATGTTTGAGGGGGGTGCCATCCTGGCAGCCCTCGATGAAGTACTGCACGACTTGCACCTCGTGCATCCCCTCGCTGGAATTGCGGAGCTCGGTCCACCGAGTGAGGTAGTCGTAGAGGGATTCGTCCGGCCCCTGAATGCACCTGGCGAGTTCACAGGGACGGCCAGGCCGCTTGTAGGTGCCGGTGAAGTTGTAGACAAAGGCCTCCTCGAAGTCCGTCCAGGTGTTGATGCTGCCGGCCGCCATGCTGTTGAGCCAGGTGCGGGCTGAGCCGATCAAACATGAGGGGGCGTAGCAAACGACTACGCGCTTATTCCCCCTAGCGATGCCAACCGTGGTGGTGTAGTCGATCAGCCAGTCTTCGGTCTTGGCAGCCCTGTTGTATTTTGGGTGTCCTTAGGGAGTGTGAAGCCGGTTCGGAACGGCTCGGTGTGGATCCGGGGGCTTAAGCAAGCCGTACCAATCGAGCCCTCCTCCTCGAGGAGGGCGGATTGCGCGAGCCTGTCGAGGCGGTTGTGGGCGTCGTTCTCGCTATGGGGGATGCGTGGTCCGACTCGAGCCGAGAGCTCGGGACAGACGGTGGGTGGCACCAACTGCCCCGACTCACGCCGCGGGGGCGGCGTGTGCCCGTGGCTGCGCCGGATACCGGCGCTTCATGGTGGCGGCCGTTTCGAGGCGGATCGTTGGTGTGTCGGCTCCTGACAGCCGGCTGCTCACTTCCCGGCGTCTGAGAGGGCTGGGGGTTGTTTGCTCCGGCAAGGCAGCCGGAGACGCGAGGGGAGCAGCAGTACTAGGCCGCCTAGAGACCGACAGTTCCTATGCCCTCGCGCTCAGGCCAGGGGCCTTCAGTGGCAGCACCGCCCGCCGCGAGCAGATGCTTCTATGCATCAGCAGCATCGATGAGCTCCTTGATGTGGCGCTCATGGGCAGCATGCTCTTCGCCCTCCAAGGTGGCCAATTCCTCGTACGCCACCATGAGGGCCCATAGGTTGGCTGTGGGGGTGTCGTAGACGGGCATCTTGCCGCCAAGGATTTCGGCGACCACGCGACCGCGGTCACGCACAACCCATGCCGGCTGGGCTCGGTGCCAGGGGGGGTGAGTCCGTAGGCAGAAGTGTACCTCCCGCTGTGCCGCCTCCATGCAGCATCGTGTGGTCGCGAGGGAGGTGGTGTCCTCGAACAGGACGCTACGATCCGCCTCGAGATCGGCCGTGACGGTGTCGGGGTTCGCCGTCAGGGCGATCGGAGTTCTCAAGCCCCGGAGGGCCGCGCCGAGCGGGTCGGACGTGCTAACATGGGCAGCGGTAGTGCTATCCCCGACCTGCGCCCGTTCGGAAGCGGTGGAGGAGGTGATGGCCATTACTCCCACGTGACCGTGAGAGCCGGTGGACTGAGTCACAGCGAGTGCGCCCACGGCCATGGGCGGACCGGCGGAGACAAGCACTTGTGCGGGGTACTCATCAGCGGCCGGAGTCTCGGCAAGCCTGAGCCTGCCAAAGTGCTCGGTAAGCGCGTCGATGTCGGCCATGAGGCCGACGGAGTCTCTTGCAAGTTCAGGGCCCTCTGGAGGAGGTAATACCCCTAGTCCTGCTTGGTTTAGTTGGATGGATGGGTATAGATACAATGGTGCTCCTGGAGCTGTCTCTAGAGGAGGAAGAAAGGGCAGCCGGCTCCTCTTCCTCCACTGCTAGAAGGGGTCGTGTGTGTGAGTGTGGGTGATCATCCATCCGTCCCCGTTGCATGGGGGGCTCGGGGGGTTTTATAGGCCAACCCCCGGCTCTTATAATATGTTCTAAGTACAAAGGTGGGGGGACCCGACTGGCAGTCTCTCCGGCTGGCCAGAGGGTCCTGCCATTCGTGCCGTCTCGTCGTTGGTGGGGTCCGTCGGTTGAGCGGTCCCATCTCCCGTTGGGGCGTCGTCTAGGACCAGCGGACCGAAGTCTCCGGTACGGCTGGCCATGTTGCAGCCATGCCGGGCAAGTAATCGAGTGGGAAGGGCTTTCCGGCACTGTTCCCATGCCCGGTCGCGCTCCCAGGGTCAACGGACAGGACTGTTGGACTGTAGCCACGCGCTGCAGTGCGTCAGCGGCCACTATAGCCACAGGGCCGCCCGTCGTGCCGGTCGTGTCGTGTCATCGTACCCGCGCACAGAGGGACGAGACGTCGCATGTTCGTCCCAAGGTTAACAAAAGAGCCGGCCCGGAGGCATCCGGCCACACCCAGCCGACCAAGGGTCCAGCCGGCTCCTCGACCAACCGTCCGGGGCGCTAGTCGGCACCGGCTCGTGCTGGACATCCTCCAGCCGGCCGCGTAGTTTTTCTTCGAAGCTAAAAGGGGAAGACCCCGTTGCTTTGGCCTACCTAGGGGTAATAACCCCGTCACATGGTCTGCATGTCTCAAGCGATTCGAAATCAAGTGATTCCAAAGATCCATTAGTATGGAGTTTCTTCATGCGCTTTACACCAATAGGACCTTAGTGGCAGTGCCACAAATATGCGGTACTATCATTATTAACTTTGCATATTTTGGTATCAATATTATGAACATGTGTATCACTACGGTCGAGATTCAATAAACCATTCACATTAGGTGTGAGACCAATAAAGGTGTCATTCATATAAAGAGAATAAGTATTATTCTCTGACTTAAATGAATAACCATATTGCAATAAACATGATCTAATTATGCTCATGCTCAATGCAAAAGTCAAATAACATTTGTTCAGGTTTAATACTAATCTCGAAGGTAGAGGGAGCACACGATGGTGATCTCATCAACCTTGGAAACACTTCCAACACATATCGTCACCTCGCCCTTAGCTAGTCTTTGTTTAACCTATAGATTTTATTTGAAGTTACTAACATTAGCAACTGAACCGGTATCTAATACCCATGTGTTTCTAGGAGTACTAGTAAGGTACAGATCAATAACACGTATATCAAATGTACTTCTGTTGACGTTGCAGAACCGGTATCTAATACCCATGCGTTTCGAGTTAATAACCTTCTTATCTACCAAGTATCTAGGGTCGTTCCGCTTCAGCGACTGTTCTCCTCATAATAGAAGCACTTAGTCTCGGGTTTGGGTTCAACCTTGGGTTTCTTCAGTGGAGCGGCAACTGGCTTGCCATTCATGAAGTTTCCCTTCTTGCCATTGCCCTTCTCAAAACTAGTGGTTTTACTAACCATCAACACTTGATGCTACTTCTTGATTTCTACCTTCGCGGTGTCAAACATCGCTAATAGCTCAGGGATCATCTTTTCCATCCCTGGTATGTGTATAGTTCATGAAGAAGCTCTAGCAGCTTGGTGACAGTGACTTGGAGAGCTATATCAATCACTATCTTATGTGGAATATCAACTCCCACTCGATTCAAGCGATTGTGGCACCCAGACAATCTGAGCACATGCTCACTGATTGAGCTATTCTCCTACATCTTGCAGGCAAAGAATCTTGTTGGAGGTCTCATACCTCTCAACACAGGCACGAACCTGAAATCCAATTTCAGCTCTTGGAATATCACATATGCTCCGTGACATTCAAAATGTATTTGGAGCCTGAACTCTAAGCCGTAATGCATGACGCACTAAACTATCAAGTAGTCATCATAACATGCATGTCAGATGTTCACAACATCTACAGTTGTCGCTTGAGGGGGTGGTGCACCGAGCGGTGCATTAAGGACATAAGCCTTCTGTGCAGTAACTGAGGAAAATCCTATGATCATGGACCTAGTCTGCATAATTGTTACCATCATTATTCAACTCTATTTTCTCTAGGAACGTATCAAAAACACAGGGGAGCTAGAGCGTGAGCTATTGGTCTATAACATAATTTTGCAAGTCCGGTCATCACTTAGACTATTTTCATGATAATGAGTTCAATTAATCTATTACCAAGGAACTCCCACTCAAATCAACATCCCTCAGGTTGTCTATGTGTGAAATGATCCAAATCCACCAACCCAAGTCCGATCATCACGTGAGATGAGGTGGTTTAAATGGTGAACATCTCCATGTTGATCATATCTACTATATGACTCATGTTCGACCTTCGGTCTCTTGTATTCCGAGGGCACGTATGTACATGCTAGGATCGTCAAGTTTAACCCGAGTGTTTTGAATGTGCAAAACTGACTTGCACCCATTGTATGTGAACGTAGGGTCTATCACACTCAATCATCATGTGGTGCTTCAAAACGACGAAATTTCACAACGGTGCACACCTAGGGAGAACACAATTTTCTCTTGAAATTTTAGTGAGGGGTCACCTTATAATGCTACCGTCATCCTAAGCAAAATAAGATGCACAAAAAGGATTAACATCACATGCAAATCATAAGTGACATGATATGGCCATGAACTTGTGCTTTTGATCTCCATCTCCAAAGCACCGGCATGATCTCCATCGTCACTAGGATAACACCATGATCTCCATCATCATGATCTCCATCATTGTGTCGCCATCGGAGATCATGATGATGGAGATCATGGTTATACTACTATTGCTACCGATTAGCGATAAAGTAAACAATTACATTGCATTTAATAATTGACACGCGGGTCATCCAATAAATAAAGACCACCCTATGGCTCCTGCTGGTTGCCGTATGCATCGATTTGAAAGTCGATATGAACTATTGTAGAACATGATCATCTCATACATCAAATATATCTCATCATGTCTTTGGCCATATCATATCACATCATACCCTGCAAAAACAAGTTAGATATCCTCTAATTTTTGTTGCATGTTTTACGTGGCTGCTATGGATATCTAGCAAGAATGATTCTTACCTACACAAAACCACAACGGTGATATACAAATTGCTATTTAGCCTTCTACAAGGACCGCCTTTGTCGAATCCGACTCAACTAAGGTGGGAGAGACACACACCCGCCAACCATCTTTATGCAACAAAGTCACATGTCAGTCGATGGAACCGGTCTCATGTACGAGAACATGTAATGTTGGTCCGGGCCGCTTCATCCCACAATATCGTTGAATCAAGAAAACCAAGGGAGGAAGAAACATGAATATCAAGTCCCACAAACTCCTTTGCGTTCTACTCGTGATCTCATCTATGCATAGACCTAGCTCATGATGCCACTGTTGGGGAACATTGCATGGGGAACAAAAAATCTCCCACGATTCACCAAGATCAATCTAGGAGATGAGCATCTACGAGAGCCGAGATCGGATCCACATACCCTTGTAGATCACTAAGTGGAAACGTTAAGAAATGCGGTTAATGTAGTCAAACGTCTTCGCGATCCAAATCAGAAGCCATCCCGCGATCCAATCATGATCTAGCGTCGAATGGACGACACCTCCGCGCTCAACACATGTACAACTTGATGACAATCTCCGCCTCCTTGATCCAGGAATCGTGGGCGGAGAGGTAGATGGGTTTTCCGACATCATGACGACATGGCGGCGATGGTGGTGGAGCTGATCTGCCAGAGCTTCGCTAAGCTATACCAAATAGATCTAGAGGAGAAGCAATCTAGAGGGAGGGAGAGGCTGTGCCATGGTTTAAGGTGCTGTATCCCTCCCTCCCCTCACATACATATATACATATATATATATATGTATATATATATGTATATATATATATAGGAGGAGAGGGAATAGGTGGAGGAAACCTAGGGTTTCCCCTAGGGCCTTGGCCACGCCAGAGGGAGGTGTCCACCTCCCACAAGGGAGGTGGGGCGCCTAGGGAGGAGTCCCTCTCCTCTAGGACTCCTCCCACCCTCCACTCCTTGGCACATAGGTCTTTACGGGCTAGCTGACAATCCCACCAGGGGCTAGTGCGCCATCTCTTGGGCTCGTGTGGCCCTTAGGGATGGGTGGGCCCCTCTCGGTGGACCCCTGGAACCCTTTCGACACTCCCGGTACAATTCCGATAATGCTCGAAACCTTTCCGGAACCAGAATTCCCACTTTCCTATATATAAATCTTTACCTCCGAACCGTTCCAGAGATCCTCGTGACGTCGAGGATCTCATCCGGGACTCCGAACAACCTTCAGTCACCACCATACATAACTCACTATACCAAATTGTGAGTGAACTATGTAGGCATGACCGACACACCTCTAAGGTCAATATCAAATAGCGGAACCTGGATGCCCATATTGGTTCCTATTCTAACCAAATGTTTCTTCATGGTAGAATCCACAAGATTCAAGTTTAGGGAACACTCTTCAATATTAGTGAGACCAAGCACATCACATAAAGTTTTACGTATGGTTGAAACACTAGCACCAAGGTCACACAAAGTATTGCATTCATATTTATTTATCTTTATTTTTATAGTACGTTCCCACTCATCATGCAATTTTCTAGGAATAGAAACTTCAAGTTCAAGTTTCTCATCATAAGCTTTTATCATAGCTTCTACTATATGTTCGGTAAAAGCTTTGTTTTATTCATAAGCATTTAGTGAGGTCATAATGGATTTATACAAGGAAATACATTCTACTAAAGAGCATTTATAATCCAATATAGTGCGCACATCACTAGTTAAAGTTTTGACGTCTCCAAACCCACCTTTTTCAGTTTTAGTATAAAAATCATCACCCTCCTAGCAAACAGGGCGCTCTCAACTAAAGTTGACTCATATTCAGTCCATTTATCATTCATATTCAGAGAAGTAAACAAAGATTCAATAGGAGAAACACCAATCATTTTAAGATCTTCATCACAATTCCGGTAAAAACCGGGTGGAACAACTTTTTCTAAGAATTCTCACTTAGCTTTCAACTTAGCTTCCCTCTCCTTACTTTAATTAATAGATATTTGGATAGATTTAATAGTCTCATTAAAATCATGCTTGGGTGGCAAAGATTTATTTTTAACAGTTTCTACATCAAGAACAATTCTATCCATGTTTTTAGCCAAAGCATCAATCATATGCAACTTTTCTTCTACCGTAGTATTGAAAACCTTTTGAGAATCAATAAATTACTTAATTGTGTTCTCAAGATCAAAAGGTATACTATTAGAATTTGTATAAGAATTTCCATAGTTGTTAGAGGAATTACCGGGATACAGTCTAGCATTGAAATTTCCTCTATAAGCACTGTTACTGAAATTATTTCGCGAGATGAAGTTCACATCAATAGCATCATTATTTTTCTCAGTCAAAGTAGACAAAGTCATATAATTGGGATCAACATGAGTATTTTTGCTAGCAACCATATTCATAAGAGCATCCACTTTTTCACTCAAAGTAGCAATTTCTTCGACATAATTTACCTTCTTACCAGTTGGAGTCCTTTATGTATGCCATTAAGAATAATTTTTCATAATGCTGTCTAGAAGTTTTATTGCCTCTACTAAGGTCACATCCATAAAGGTACCACCTATGGCAGAATCTAGAAGATTTCTAGACACAAAGTTTAGTCCAACATAGAAGTTTTGGATAATCATCCACAAGTTTAAACCATGAGTTGGACATTTTCTTATCATTAATTTATTTCTCTCCCAAGATTGTGCAACATTCTCTTGATCTTGCTTTTAAATTCATTATTTGATTTCTAAGGGAGATGAGCTTAGAAGGAGGAAAATACTTGGCAATAAAAGCATCTACACACTTATCCCCTGTTCCAATACTATTACGAGGTAAAGATGAAAACCAAGGTTTTGCTTTATCTCTTAGTGAAAAAGGAAATAATTTTAATTTCATAATATCATTATACATATCCTTTTTATTTTGCATATCATATAATTCAACAAAGGTATTAAGATGTGACGCGGGATCCTCATTAGGACTTCCCAAAAATTGATCTTTCATGACAAGATTTAGCAATGCAGCATTAATATCAAATGCCTCTGCACTAGTGGTGGGTGATATAGGAGTACTAACAAAATCATTATTATTAGTATTTTATAAATCACACAACTTATTAGTATCTCGAGACATGGTGACCGAACAAGCAAAGCGACAAGCGAGACAAGTAAACTAGCAAGTAAAGCAAGCAAAGGAGTAAAGTAGTAACTAGAAAAGATAAATATTTTTGTATTTTTTATTTTTATGAGACAAACAAAATATAACAGCAAATAAAAATAAGAACAAGTGAATGAAAATTTGTGCAAATTTACTTGATAGTTGGTGATGGTATTCCCCGGTAACGGTGCCAGAAATCCTTCCTGATACTTATGATCTACGTTGGGTTTTCTATGAAGAGGGACGGGTTAACGCAACATAATGTGGGTAAGTATTTAAATCAGTTATGAAACCAAGGTTTATAGAACCAATAGGAATACCAATCCTCAATCGTCTTCAACGACTGCACACAAAAGAACAAACAACTTGCACCCAACACCGGCAACAGGGTTGTTGATGTCTACTACACAACCTTCTTCTTGTAGACTCGTGTTGGGCCTCCAAGCACTGAGTTTTGTACGACAGCGGAAATTTTCCCTCAAGTGGATGACCTAAGGTTTATCAATCCGTGGGAGGTGTAGGATGAAGATGGTCTCTCTCAAACAACCCTGCAACCAAACAACAAAGAGTCTCTTGTGTCCCCAACACACCCAATAGAATGGTAAATTGTACAGGTGCACTAGTTCGGCGAAGAGATGGTGATACAAGTGTAATATGGATAGTAGATATAGGTTTTCGTAATCTTAAAATATAAAAACAGAAAGGTAACAAATAGTAAACAACGACAAAAATGTTGTATAAATGCTTGGAAACAAGGCCTAGGGTCCACACTTTCACTAGTGCAATTTCTCTCAACAATATTGACATGGTTGAATCATATGTAAATACCTCTCGTGCGACAAAGAGTTCACTCCAAATTCACAAATAGCGGAGAACTAATGAAGAAATTATTGTAGGGTACGAAACCACCTCAAAGTTATTTTTTCTGATCAATCTTATGAGCTATCCCTATAAGTGTCACGGACAGCCCTAGAGTTCGTACTAAAATAAAACCTTAAGATACACATCAACCAAACCCCTAATGTCACCTAGATACTCCAATGTCACCACAAGTACCCATGGGCTTGATTATACGATATGCATCACATAATTTCAGATTCATCATGTTCAGTCCAACACAAAGAACTTCAAGGAGTGCCCCAAAGTTTCTACTGGAAATTTAAGACAAAAACGTGTGCCAACCCCTATGCATAGATTCCCAAGGTCACAGAACCCACAAGTTGATCACCAAAACATACATCAAGTGGATCAATAGAACATCCCATTGTCACCACGGATTTCCCATCGCAAGGCATACATCAAGTGTTCTCAAATCCTTAAAGACTCAACCTGATAAGAAAACTTCAAAGGGAAAGCTCAATTCATCACAACAAGATAGAGAGGAGAAAACTCCATATGATTCAATCTATCTCAACAAAGCTAGCAGTACATCAAGATCATGCCATCTCAAGAACACGAGAGAGAGAGAGAGAGAGAGAGATCAAACACATAGCTACTGGTACATACCCTCAGCCCCGACGGTGAACTACTGCCTCCTCATCATGGAGACCGCTAGGATGATGAAGATGGCCTCCGAAAGGGTGCCGGAACGGGCTCCCGATTGGTTTTTCATGGCTCTGGAGGCTTGCGGCGGTGGAACTCCCGATCTAGGTTTCTTTTAGGATCTTTCTGTGTTTATAGGAGTTTTTGGCGTCGGTCCCACGTCAAGAAGGTTCCCGAGGAAGTCACAAGACAGGGGGCGCCTTAGGGGGGTCGCGCCTTTGTGGCTTGTGTCCTCCTCGGCCTTCCTCTCCAGTGACTCTTCGCTCCAGTATTTTTTATATTTTCCAAAAATATTCTCCGTAAATTTTTAGATCATTCCGAGAACTTTTATTTCTACACGAAAACAACACCACGGTAGTTCTGCTGAAAACAGCGTCAGTTCGGGTTAGTTCTAATAAAATTATACCAAAATAATATAGAATTATTGTAAACATGGCATGAATACTTCATAAATTATAGATACGTTCGAGACGTATCAGCATCCCCAAGCTTAATTCCTGCTCATCCTCGAGTAGGTAAATGATAAAAGAAATAATTTATGAAGTGTGAATGCTAGCATAGTGCATAAATTTGATCAATGATAATTCCAAACACTTTTTCTAGCATCATTATAAATCATAAACAGTAGCTCATCTCATAAAACTTCTCATGATCAAGTAACAAGCTATTCACATGTTTAAAGCATAGAGCAGAAAGTTTCTTGAAAACCAACAAACCATATTCCCAGTCATCGAACAAGTGCAATTCATCTTATTTTCAGGAAGGGTCTATGTAAGAGCTTTGATTTAGCAAATTCCACATACTCAACTATCATATTGTCTTCCATGATTATTGACACTCAAAGCATATTTTTAGAACAAATAGCATCCATCAAACACAAAGGAAGATAGGGGCTTAGAGGTTTGTTTCCCAACTTATTTATCATATAGATAATTGTCAACAATAATAATTCATGATCAAATATATTTGGATGGTCATATATGCTTGGATCTTTCCCCACCACATGATGCTTGGCAAGAGAAAAAGGTGAAATATAGGAAGTGGTGAAGATCACCATGACTCTTGTGTAAAGATAAGTACTAGAAAATAAAAGATAGGCCCTTCGCAGAGGGAAGCATAGGTTTTCATGCACTTATCGTTTTTGGATGTGCAAACTCTTAATGCAAAGGAACGCCATGTTGTATTTCCCTTTGTGCTAGCAACCTTTATTATGTAGTCCGTCGCTTTTATTTCTTTGTCATCATAAATTCATACAACGCTTATTTTCTCTTACAATAAAAGATCTTACATATTTAGGAGCAATTTATTGCTTTTTGCACCGATGACAACTTACTTTAAGGATCTTATTCAATCCATAGGTAGGTATAGAGGACTCTCATGGCAAAACTGGTTTAAGGGTGTTTGGATGCACAAGTAGTATTTCTACTTGGTGCGGAAGTTTTGGCTAGTATGAGGTGGAAGCAAGCACCACATGTTGGAGGATCCAAAACAATATAACTTCTACTCAAATATGCCCAAGCATAACTCATTATGTTGTCTTCCTTGTCCAACTTCAACTAATTTGCTCAAGTTTTAAAAATAATTAATGAGTATTCACAATCATAGAAGATGTCCACGATAGTATATCTATATGTGAAATCTCTTTTCCTTCAATATTCTTTCATGAATTGTTCAAGTGACCAATGCGGCGTTTGCTAACTTTCAATTAATTTCACCACCTATACTTATTATGTGTGAAGTCATTACTCCCCATGGGATAAGTATATGATGCATTTTTAATTTCAGATTTATGATATTCAATTCATTCAACCATTTACTCATAGGATATAAGTGAAGCACGAGAGTGAATGACAAACAACTCCAAAAAGATATAAGTGAAGATCAATGCGTAGTTAATTAGTTAAATAGCCATGTGAGGACTCTCTCTTATTCAAAATTTCAGATCCAAAGATTTTATTGAAACAGAAAATAAAATAAAAATGGCACTCCAAGAATAGCATGCATCATGTGAACGAATAAGAATTTAGGCTCAACATAGGCTAACCGATAATTGTTGATGAAGAGAGGTGGGATGCGTAGCATACCCAAGCTTAGATGCTTGAGACTTCTTGAAATATTTAATTGAGGTGCCTTGGGCATCCCCAAGCTTGAGCTTTTGTATCTTGTACAATCCTCTCATATCATGGTTTCACCTATTCTCAAAAACTTCATCCACACAAAACTCAAAAAGAACTCGTGAGATAGGTTAGTACACATAAGAATAAATCAACACTTCATGTACTGCCAAGACAAGTTGCACAATAATTTTCAAGCATTATATACTGTATAATATCATTTCCACAATTTATATCTACCAATATAGGCTATGGAAACCATAGGATAAGTAGAGAACAAAACTATGACAGCAATCTGTCCAAACAGAACATTCTGTAGCAACTTTTTATAACAGTGTACCTCTGTGACTCAAAAAAATCTGAAAATTTAGTAACTTCTAAGGAATTTAAATTACAACACTGTGTAGAAAATTCAGAAACTTTACATGTTGCAGTAAAATACGAAAATTGAAATACTACAGCAGAAGTTTCTGTTTTTACACAACACACATCAGACATGCAATTCAAGCATCCTAAAGGAAATTCTTGGCACTTTTTATTGGAAAACAAGATTATAAATAACACCTAACATATAACAAAAAATAAATGAAGCTCCAAGCAAAACTCATATTATGTGACGAATAAAAATATAGCTCCAAGTAAGATATACCGATAGTGTTGAAGACGAAAGAGGGGATGCCTTCCACACATCCCCAAACTTAGACGCTTGAGTATTACTTGAATATTACCTTGGGAGTGCCTTGGTCAACCCCAAGCTTATGTTCTTGTCACTCATTATTCTCCTCGTATCGGTGTCTCACCCAAAACTTGAAAACTTCAATCACACAAAACTTAATGGAACTTCGTGGGAAGGGTTAGTGTAATAAAGATAAATTATTCACTTAGGTACTGTCAAGAGAAGATTCATAGTTGTTCACCATGATACCTACTATATTATATCATTCCCATAATTTATATTATTCAATATAAGATATAGGAACACTTGAAACAAGCAAACTATGCAGGCAAAATAGAATCTGACAAAAACAGAACCGTTTGTAAAGATCTGAATGATCACCATACTTACCTGACTCTACAAATTCTGGAACATTAGGACATATCACATAATTTTCATAAAAATGTTGTTTAAAAATTTCAGAATTGTTTGACTCTCTAGTAAAATCATACAATTCATATACTGGACACAAAACTTTCTGTTTTTGCACAGAATCAAACAAGCAAGTATCCACACTATACCAAAGGCTTTACTTAGCACTTTATTGAAATAAGAAGGCACAAAAAATTATTAATACAGTAGCTTAATCATTTTAACACATCAAAACAGAAAGTAAAAGTGTTGGGTTGTCTCCCAACAAGCGCTTTTCTTTAATGCCTTTTTAGCTAGGCATGATATTTCAATGATACTCTTCCAAGCCAAATTCCGATGATCATTTTATTCATACTCTAAAAGATATAGGTGAAGTTCATAGAGAATTATAAAATTAATATGGATTAACCAATATCCAAAATCAAAATATATAAGTTAAGAACACGAAGATTTCTATAAATCCATACTCAAAAGGTTTAAGTGAAGCACAAAGAGCATTCTACAAATCCATACTCAAAATATTTAAGTGAAGCACAAAGAGCATTCTACAAATCCATACTCGGAAGATTTACGTGAAGAACATAGAGCATTCTACAAATCCATCAAGGACTATCTCAGACTAGAAGGGGGCATAAAGGAAAAGGCAAACATTAAAGACACATATCATGTGAACAAAACAAAAACCGAGGTATACTGATAATTGTTAAAGAATAAAGATGGGATGCCTTCCGGGGCATCCCCAAGCTTAGGTGCTTGAGTCTCCTTGAAATATTTACTTGGGGTGCCTTTGGCATCCCCAAGGTTGAACTCTTGTCTCTCCGTATTCTTCTTATATCGATACTTCCTCGATCTTCGAACACTTCATTCACACAAAACTTAACAAAACCCTCGTGAGATCCGTTAGTATAACAAAGAAAATTACTACTTTAAGCACTGTTGTCAACTCATTCCAAATTCATATTAGCATTATATCTACTGTATTCCAACTTCATCATGGTTCATACCGCCCGATACAAGCCACACATTCATCAAAATAAGAGAACAATGCATAGAAAACAGAATTTGTCAAAAACAGGGCAGTCTGCAGTAATCTGGAAACTTCGTATACTTATGTAACTCAAAAAAATATGAAAATTTAGGAAAAATAAAAAACAATTCATAGAAGTACTGTGTAAGAAATTTAGAAACTTTTGACGTTCTAGTAAAAAATGTAAATTTGCGCACTACAGCCAAAGTTTCTATTTTTGCACTACACACACCAAAGAAGCAATCTAATCATCCTAAAAGTAAATTTTGGCACATTATTTTTATAATAAAATGGATATATACAAGGTTATAATTTTTTACAGAATCTGCCCTGAAAAATTCTACATTGTTTCCATGAGCATGAACACAAGTGTTCAAGGTTGACCCTCACTTCTCCAATGCACAACCTTCCAATCACTTCTCTTTTTGAAAAACTTCTTAGGCAAAAGGGGCAAGTAACTCTTTTTGTATTTTTCATTTTTTAATTTTTTTTGTTTGTTTCACCCACAACTAAAGAAAGCAAAAAGGGAAAAGAAAATCTATATAGTGAAGAAAGCAAACAAGCACACACAAGAATATCAACCCCACACTATTGCTCCCCGACAACGGTGCGAGAAAAGAGCTTGATGTTTACTACACAACCTTCTTCTTGTAGACTCGTGTTGGACCTCCAAGCGCAGAGTTTTGTAGGACAGCGGCAATTTCCCTCAAGTGGATGACCTAAGGTTTATCAATCCGTGAGAGGTGTAGGATGAAGATGGTCTCTCTCAAACAACCCTGCAACCAAATAACAAAGAGTCTCTTGTGTCCCAACACACCCAATACAATGGTAAATTGTATAGGTTCACTAGTTAAGTGAAGAGATGGTGATACAAGTGTAATATGGATAGTAGATATAGGTTTTTATAATCTGAAAATATAAAAACATCAAGGTAACAAATAGTAAATAGCGAGGAAAATGTTGTATAAATGCTTGGAAACAAGGCCTAGGGTCCAAACTTTCACTAGTGCAATTTCTCTCAACAATATTGGCATAGTTGAATCATATGTAAATACCTCTCGTGCGACAAAAATTTCACTCCGAAGTCACAAATAGCGTGGAACTAACAAAGAAATTATTGTAGGGCACGAAACCACCTCAAAGTTATGTTTTCTGATCAATCTTATGAGCTATCCCTATAAGTGTCACGGATAGCCCTAGAGTTCGTACTAAAATAACACCTTAAGATACACATCAACCAAACCCTAATGTCACCTAGATACTCCAATGTCACCACAAGTACACATGGGCTTGATTATACGATATGCATCACATAATTTCAGATTTATCATGTTCAATCCAACAGAAAAAACTTCAAGGAGTGCCCCAAAGTTTCTATCGAAAAGTCAAGACAAAAACGTGCGCCAACCCCTATGCATAGATTCACAAGGTCATGGAACCAGCAAGTTGACCACCAAAACATACGTCAAGTGGATCAATAGAACATCCCATTGTCACAACGGATATCCCATCGCAAGACATACATCAAGTGTTCTCAAATCCTTAAAGACTCAGTCGGATAAGAAAACTTCAAAAGGAAAACTCAATTCATCACAACAAGATAGAGAGGGGAAAACTCCATATGATTCAATCTATATCAACAAAGCTCGCGGTACATCAAGATCGTGCCATCTCAAGAACACGATAGAGAGAGAGATCAAACACAAAGCTACTGGTACATACCCTCAGTCCCGAGGGTGAACTACTCCCTCCTCGTCATGGAGACCACCGGGATGATGAAGATGGACTCCGGTGATGGTTTCCCCCTCTGACAGGGTGCCGGAACGGGCTCCCGATTGGTTTTCGTGGCTCTGGAGGCTTGCGGCGGTGGAATTCCCGATCTAGGTTTCTTTCCGGACGTTTCTGTATTAATAGGAGTTTTTGGCATAGGTCCCACGTCCAGAAGGTTCCCGAGGAAGTCACAATCCAGGGGGCACACCCTAGGGGGGCGCCCCTGTGGCTTTGGCCTCCTCGGCCTTCCTCTCTAGTGACTCTTCGCTCCAGTATTGTTTACATTTTCCAAAAATATTCTCCGTAAATTTTCAGCTCATTCCGAGAACTTTTCTTTCTGCACAAAAACAACACCACGGTAGTTCTGCTGAAAACAACTTTAGTCCGGGTTTGTTCTAATAAAATCATACCAAAATCATATATAATTATTGTAAACATGGCATGAATACTTCATAAATTATAGATACGTTGGAGACGTATCAGTTGTCAATCCCCTTGATCTCCTTATTTGGAAGCAAGTGAGTTGTGTAGATAATTGTAAATTACAAAATAAAATAAAAGCAAATAAATAACAGCAAGGTAGTAAGAGCTTTTGTGAATATATAAGTGCATAGACCTGGTGGTCGTAGAGTTCTCTAGTGGCATCTCTCACAGAAATATCATACGATGGGTAAACAAATTACTCTTGGGCAATTGATAGAAAAACGAATTGTTATGAGATTTTTACGGCAATGATCATGTCTGTATAGGCATCATGTCCATAAGCAAATATGTCGACTCCTGCTTGCACCTATTACTATTACTCCACTCATCGACCGCTATCCAACATGCATCTAGAGTATTAAGTAAAACAGAGTAATGCTTGGAGAACGATGACATGACGTAGACAAAGTAAACTCAATCAATATGAATAAACCCGATCATTTTATCCTTACTAGCAGCAACACAAAGACGTAACTTGTTGGGGATATAACCCCGTGGTAAGACCCGTCTTGGTGGGGCCGGGTCATGACTGGCGGCTCATGGGCTAGACCAAGGATAGGCCTGGATACATAAGCCCAGACGTATGGCGGCTCACTAAGATGGGCCAAGGTGAGGACCAGACAAAGAAGGCAAAGAAGACCCAGGCGGATAAGCCGCCCAGAGACGGTTTGCTCAAGAAGGCAAGATGACGTAGAGTTAGAGTCGGACATGTTGTAAGAGTCAGTATGAGACTTGTGTAACTCGTGGTCTTGATATCCTATATAAGGGCAAGACCCGAGGTGACTTAGGCAGAAACCAACTAACCGAGAACTAGGTCGAGCGAATCCGCTCCCTTGCAATCGATACTCCAATCAATACAACACAAGCAGGACGTAGGCCTTTACCTCTTCTTGAGGGGTTGAACCTGGGTAAACTCGTGTCCTTCGTCCCAACCAACCCCTTTGAGTCCATCACCTTAGCGATAGCCTCGAATCTAAGTCCTCGGACATCTGCCGTGACAAAACCATGACAGTTGGCGCCCATCGTGGGGCTAGCGCTCGGTGGTGTTGAGTTCTCAAAGGGCTCTCTGCCGGGGATCGACGGATACATGATCGGAAGGATGAACAAAAGTTGCCGCGGCCGGCTCTACATCGATGACGCTGGCTAGGGTCCCGATGCCGACTCTGTGGAGTACGGGTTCCGGGTTACCTTCGGTGGAATCCATGTCTTCATTGGCAAAATCGGCGGATCTACACCCGGGCCGAACGTCTGCACCGACATCGTCGAGCTGGCTTGGTGCGCGCAACCCGTCTGACACGTGCAACCCGCCCGTGCTAACCCGGGTAGGAAGCATGTCTTCGTTGGCTTCACTCAAGGTATGGATCTTGAGGCTTCTAAATCGCAGGAGACCCTCATCTATTTAGAGGATGGATCTTCGAGCGGAGAGGCGGAACCAATCTACCAACTTCACGATGGCGGGCTCGGGGGCTTCAACGACGAGCTTTACCCTGAGTTGGAGCAGTCTGAGTCGGACAATCATGTGTTGCCGACTCATGCAGCCGTGTTCATGGCGGGGACAGAGCCGGGCACAAGCGGTGCGGCCATCGGGGCAGCAGACACGGGGGCTGACCCGCCGTCGGCTCAGGTTCTCCTGGATCTGATGAACGAGCTCATAGCCTTGATGGCAACCGAAGTCATGCCTAACAATCAAGCCGCACGGAACCTAGAGATCATGAGACTGAAGGATCAGATGGCAGAGCTCCAAGAGAGGATCAGTGTGTTAAAATCTCAGATGGACGCGGAGGCAGAGCGCCTTAAGACGGATGCCTTACGCCTTGAACTGGAACAACAGTCGGCGGCCGTGGTGCGGCGGATGATGCATCAAACCCGCCTGCAAGAACAATATGAGGCTCAAAACCTATTTACATGCCAGGAACGGGTCGGACAATGGAAGCACTGGGAAGTCGCCCGGCAGCTCGGCAGCAGCTTAACCCGCCCCTACGGAACCAAACCTCACCAATGGCTTTCCCAACGCCGGTGGGTCATTATTCAAACCCGGAAGAGAACATGGTGGTTGCGGCCACCCGGCTTGAAACAATTCATATTCCTGACAAGGCGCCTTACGCTAAGGAGGTGCGGAACGCCATTGGATATCTACAAACGACGATGGCCCAGCAAGAGAAGTATACCCATAGCTGGAGTCGCGTGCATTCAACCCCCCTCCCCAGCCGCAGCTTCAGCCGGCGCTATGAGTCGCCAGTGGTTTCTAGCAGTGATTGGCGCCGGAGCCCACCACGAGACGACGAGGTGGCTTTGGATGCGCAGGCGCTCGTAGATCGGGCGAAAGCACAGCATGAGGCGGCGGCTCTAGCAGTGGTGGATCATCAAGAGCTTACGCCTTCTGTCTCAGTTGGAGCGGTAGTAACCACCAGGGCCGTGGGTGTACCGTGCTTGGTGTCGGCTCTGCGGAACAAGCGACTGCCGAAGGACTTCAAGGGCCCTCGCAAGGTCCCGAATTACACGGTTGAGCTGCCTCCGGAGGCCTGGATTAAAAGTTATGATCTGTCCATGGAGATGTTGGACGTCAACGACGCGGTATGCGTGAAGTATTTTATCATGATGCTAGAAGGGCTGGCTCGCATGTGGTTGAAGGGTTTTCCACCCAATACCGTCAATTCTTGGGCTGAGTTAAAGGCAAGGTTCATCAAAAACTTCCAAGGGACGTGCAAGCAGCCCATGATGATTGTGGATTTGGACCACTGTGTACAGCAGGAAAATGAGTCGACTCATCATTGGGTCCGGCCAGTTTCGACTATCATCCACTCATCCGAGCAGATTATGGCAGCTCAAGCAGTCTTGATTCTTGAAAAGAATTGCCACTTTACGCCTTTGAAGTAGAAGCTCGGCCGGCTCAAGCGCACATGTCAAGACATGGGGGAGCTCATGGAGGCTCTCACAAAATACGCCGACTCTGATAATACGAAGGATCCAGGATCTAATGAAGATAAACCTGGTCAGAGTAAGAAGAGCGGCAATGGCAAGGGTGCGGCAGGCAAGTGTAACCAAGGCAAGAGGAAGAACCCGGACGGCGGGTCAGAACTGGTGGCCAACGCCAGCACCAGCAACAATCATGCTAAGGGCAACGGGAAGTCAAGGAGCCTTTCAATAAAGGTAAGGCTCCTTTCAATTTGGAGGAGATGCTCAATAAACCTTGTCTAGAGCATAGTCGGACCGACAGACCGACGGGTCATACGTGGGGTAATTGCCACGTTATGCAAAAGTTCAAGGATTACAGCTTACGACAGCATAACAACGATGGTAGCCCGCCCGGCGGCTCAAGGCCAGGCAGGTCAATAGTCGGGTTTGGGTCCGGCGGTTCAGGATCCGGTCATCATGGCCAGGGCAACCTAGGAGGACATCATCCGCACTCTGGTGGCAATAATCAGCAACAGAATAACCAGTCTGGATATCAGAGTAATCCAAAGCAGCTTAGCTCGGGTCAGTCTCATGTTTTTATGACCAGTCTTGACAGGCGCGACCAGAAGTTGTGCAAGTGGGCGGTTAATGCGATCAGGCCGGCTCTACCACAACACCTGAAGTGGTCTGAGTATGATATAACTTGGAGCCGGGAAGATCACCTGCCACGTGTTGATGACCCGGGACGGCTGGCGTTGGTAGTTGCTCCCCAAGTTGGAGGCTACGTGTTTACCAAGGTGCTTATGGATGGTGGCAATAGCATCAATATCTTGTACTATGACACTTTCCGCTGGATGAAGTTACTTGATAAGGATCTTAAGCCGTCGTCAACAGTTTTTCATAGCGTGGTGCTGGGCAAGTCAGCCTATCCAGTGGGGAGGATCTCTTTGGAAGTCGCCTTCGGTGATGAATACAATTACAGGGTGGAGACCTTGTGTTTTGAGGTGGTCAAGGTCAAGAGTCCGTATCATGCTCTATTTGGACGTCTGGCTTACGCCAAATTCATGGCTAGGCCTTGTTATGTGTACTTGCAGCTCAAGATGCCGGGCCTCAAAGGTACGATTACGATACATGGCGATCGAGAGACGGCTATTGAGTGCGAGGAAGGAGATGCGGCTTATGCAGAGTCGAGCTGTGCCGAGGTAGAGCTCAAGTTTTACAAGGAGAACGTTGACCCGGAGGACATGACTCCGCTGAAAAAGCCTACTGCAGAGGTTGATCCGCCCCTCAATTTTTTAGCAGATGATACCAAATTGGTGGATTTCAATCCGGACGACTCGTCTCAACAGTTCACTATCGGAGATAATATGGATCCCAAATAGGAAAGCGCGCTCATCGAATTCATCTGTGAGAAACGGGACATCTTCGCGTGGAAACCTTCTAACATACCGAGAGAGTTCGTTGAGCACCACCTTAATGTGGATCCTAAATTCAAACTAGTCAAGCAGTTTCTACGGTGGTTCAATGAGGAGAGACGCAACGCCATTGGGGAAGACATATCCCGGCTTTTGGCGGCGGGTTTCATCGTCGAGGTCTTTCACCCAGAGTGGCTCGCTAACCCGGTGCTAGTGCTCAAGAAAAATGGCATGTGGCGTATGTGTGTGGACTACACGGATCTTAACAAAGCTTGTCCGGCTGACCCGTTTGCTCTCCCTCGTATTGACCAGATCATTGACGCAACAGCGAGTTGTGAGAGTTTATGCTTCCCGGATGCTTATTCTGGTTATCATCAGATCAAGATGGCAGTCAAGGACCAAGAGAAGATGGCTTTCATCATGCCTTTTGGTGCTTTTTGCTATGTGTCTATGCCTTTCGGGCTCAAGAGTGCTCAGGCGACTTACCAGCGTTGTGTGCAGAACTGTCTTCACAGCTACATCGGGCGCAACGTTCATGCCTATGTGGATGATATTGTGATCAAGTCTAGAAAGAAGGAGACTCTGCTTGTGAGAGCCTGGCTTAATAGGAATGATAGACTACTCATATCAACAAGGAATTCCTTCTTTTCCGGGAGCCCATGCAAAAAGAACTCCAAAGTTAAGCGTGCTTAGCTTGGAGCGATTCTAGGATGGGTGACCGGCCGGGAAGTTGGTCCCGGGTGCGCATGAGTGAGGACAAGGTGCACAGGAAAGACTAGTGTTGGTCTGTGGGGCTAGTCTAGATCCCGCCAGGCATAACGGGGTGTTACATTTGGTATCAGAGCCGACCCTTGCGGTTACACGGACATGTATGGGTCAGGTGCACGGGCATGTGGCGCATGGCGCATGTGGCCGTCGTGGCACACGGCATGGCACATGTGCCGGACTGGATGCGCATACGTTTAATAGGAATGATAGACTACTCATATCAACAAGGAACTCCTTCTTTTCAGGGAGCCCATGCGAAAAGAACTCCAAAGTTAAGCGTGCTTAGCTTGGAGCAATTCTAGGATGGGTGACCGACCGGGAAGTTGGTCCCGGGTGCGCATGAGTGAGGACAAATCACGCAAGAAAGACTAGTGTTTGTCTGTGGGGCTAGTCTAGATCCCGCCAGGCGTAACGGGGTGTTACACTGCTGGACGACTTGAAGGGGAATTTCGACAACCTCCGGGTCTATAAGATGATGCTTAATTCGGCTAAGTGTGTTTTCGGCGTTCCGGCAGGCAAGTTCTTGGGATTTCTGATATCTGAGCATGGAATTGAGGCTAACCCGTATAAAATCAAGGCTATCACCTCCCTGTCTGAGCTGGCATGCATAAATGATGTTCAGCGCCTGGCAGGACGGATTCCTGCATTAAGCCGGTTTATAAGACGCCTTGGTGAGAAGGCTATCCCTTTGTACCAAATGATGAAAAGGATGGACAATTTTGTTTGGAGTATGGCGGCGGGTGAAGCATTTGAAGCACTCAAGAGACAGCTCACTGAGCCGCCGGTCTTAGCCGCTCCGGTTGATAAATAACCTTTGCTCTTGTATGTGGTGGCTAATAATAGGGCTGTCAGCGCCACAATCATTGTTGAGCGTAAGGAGTCACAGAAGGAATATCCGGTTCAGCGACCAGTTTACTATATCAGTGAGGTCCTAACGGAATCCAAGCAGAGATATCCAGATTGGCAGAAGCCGGTGTATGGGGTGTTCATTGCCAATCGCAAGCTAAAGCACTACTTCCTGGGGCACCAGATTACAGTGGTTAGCTCTGCCCCATTGGGAGATATAATTCAAAACAGAGAAGCCACGGGCTGGATCGCTAAGTGGGCACTTGAGCTTGGACCTCTCAATTTGAGATATGTGCCTCGCATGGAGGAGATATAATTCAAAACAGAGAAGCCACGGGCTGGATCGCTAAGTGGGCACTGGAGCTTGGACCTCTCAATTTGAGATATGTGCCTCGCACGGCGGTTAAGTCACAAGCCTTGGTGGATTTCATCAACGACTGGACTGAGTGTCAGGCGCCTGAGGAAAAGCCGGATAACACATATTGGACAATCCACTTTGATGGATCCAGGCAGCTGGAAGGATCAGGGGTAGGGGTTGTCTTAACTTCCCCCAAAGGTGATAAGTTATGTTATGTGCTAAGGTTGATGTTTCCTCGTACTAACAATGCAGCTGAGTATGAAGCTCTGCTTCATGGCCTCCGGGTGGCTAAGGAGATGAACCTGAGCCGGGTTAGATGCTTCGGCGACTCAGATCTGGTGGCCCAACAAGTTTCAGGCACTTGGAATTCCAAGGACCCACGGATGGCGGCTTACCGTTAGGCGGTTGATATGATTGCTGGTTACTTCAAGGGTTATTAGGTGGATCATATCGATCGTCGCAAGAACGAGGTGGCTGATGCTCTATCAAGGCTGGGTTCCCAACGAAAGCCGGTGCCGCCTAACGTTTTCTTGGATGTCTACATCACCCGTCGATTAAGTTACCTTCAAAGGAAGACTTGGCTATTCCTGACCTGGAGGGGCAGCTGGTGGCGGCTCTACATGCTATTCCTGACTGGACCGTGCCTTATTTGGCGTACTTAACTCACGTTGAGTTGCTTGATGATGAAAATCTTGCCAGACGGATCACCAGGCGGTCTAAGTCCATGACGATAGTCAATGGTGAGTTACATCAATGTAGCGTCACCGGCGTGTTTCAACGTTGTGTCTCACTTGAAGAGGGCAAGGAGATCTTAAATGAAATTCATGCTGGAGATTGTGGTCATCACACCGGCTCAAAGTCTTTGGTGGCCAAGGCCTTTCGACATGGCTTCTTCTGGCTGATGGCTCATAAAGATGCGGAAGACTTAGTCCGCAAGTGCGACGGATGTCAAAAGTTTGGCCAGCGTGCTCATGTCCCGGCTCAAGAGTTGCGCATGATTCCAATTACTTGACCGTTTGCAGTCTGGGGGCTTGATATGGTGGGGCCTTTCAAGAGATCCAAGGACAAGAAGACCCACCTCTTGGTGGCAGTTGACAAATTTACCAAGTGGGTAGAAGCTAAGCCGGTTGCCAAGTGTGACACGGCTACAGCGGTTCAGTTCATTAAGAAGCGGATCTACCGTTTTGGTTACCCTCACAGTATCATCACAGATAATGGTACAAACCTCTCTAAGGGGACCATGAAAGTGTTCTGTGAAAGTGAACACATCAGACTTGATGTTTCTGCAGTTGCTCACCCACAATCAAACGGATAGGCTGAGCATGCTAATCAAGAAATCTTGAGAGGTATTAAGCCCCGGCTTATGGTTCCTTTACAGTGAATGTCGGGTTGTTGGGTGGAGGAGTTGCCATCCGTCTTATGGAGCATCAGAACCACCCCCAACAGATCAACAGGTTATACACCTTTCTTCATGGTGTACGGTGCAGAAGCCGTGTTACCAAGTGATATCCGTCATGACTCACCATGAGTGGTGGCTTACGTTGAGGCAGACAACAAAATTGCGCGTCAAGACACGTTAGATGCCTTGGAGGAGGAACTTGATCTAGCAGCGGCTCCATCGACAATTTATCAAAAAGACCTGCACCGCTATCATAGCCGCAGAGTCAAGACACACACGTTTCAAGAAGGCGACTTAGTGTTGCGGTTGATTCAAGATCAGACAGATGCACACAAGTTATCTCCTCCATGGGAAGGGCCTTTCGTGGTCAGCAAAAATCTCAACAACGGGTCATATTACCTCATTGATGTCCGAGACGACTCACACACTTCTGGGCAGGAGACCCGCCGACCGTGGAACATAGCACATCTGCGGTCTTATTATACTTAAGTTGTCAAAACTCGACATTGTACACCTTCATTGTACATATCATACAGATATATGAATAAAGTTGGCATCCCCGCAAGCCGGGGCCTCTGCCATTTCGCATATTTCAATCTGTGCTAAAATGGTCAATCAGGGGGCTTCCAACCCACCGGGTTTAGCTTATCAGACCCTATTGATCGGATTTCAAGCCAAATAGTTGACTACGTCAACATGATCGTCCAGGGGGCTTCCAACCCACCGGGTTTAGCTTATCACACCCTATCGGTCGGCTCTCAAGCCAAACAGTTGATTCCGTCAACAAAGGTCACTTGGGGCCTTCCAACCGACCGGGTTTAGCTTACACACCCTCTTGATCGACCCTTAAGCCAAACAGGGTTAAACCTGCCTGTAAGCTGATGCTTGCTCTGCTAGGTGACCCACGAACTCTTACCAGTTAATATCGCCTAGAGACCCTGAGCCGGCTCAAATGAATTGATGGCCAATCTCGATAGAGAGACTATACTGGTTAATGGTTAAAACGCCGGCTCTTGTCACGTGAAGGCTAGCTTATAGAAAGAAAGGATAAACTCTCCCATCTACTGCCGACTCTCCGCTATGTGGCCCGTTCATACTCTTAAGACAGTTAATCCTTAAGGACCCTGCACTGTTTAAGGTTAAAATGACGGATTTATGTCACGTGAGAGGCAGTTCATGGGCTATCGGGGTACTCATGCCCTGACGAGTCTCTTCTGGGACGTCACACTTCCTGTCAGTTAATCTCGCTTAGAGACCTTGAGCCGCTCAAATGAATTGACGGCCAATCTCGATAGAGACCCTGTACTTCTAAGGAGTTTTAAGTGGCGAGTCAGCCCAGTAGAACCGGCACATGAGTTATTACAAAAAGGAAAGTTAGGAAATATACAACATCTTTTGGGTTGCGCTATTCTAAGCCGCCCTCCTAACAATGCGAAGATTATATTATTTTCGCAGGTTGGTTAATTACCAAGAGCCGCCATAACATCTGATATGAGTTAAAGCCACAACGAAGATGTCATATGTTAAGCCGGACGATTTCAGATGTGCACGATGGCACAGTTCAGGCAAAACAAAGTTTACTACAAGCCTATTACAATACTCACTGCGGAGCTCAAAAGTGAGGACTCAAAGTTTTTTACACCGCACTATGGAGGGTCACAAGGCCGGCTAATCCACGGTGTTACCAAGGTCGTTAGTTGGATGGCAGGTCACTCTGTGGTGGATCTTCAACCTCCATGATCTGAAGATTGTCCATGTCCCAGTTGCAGTTAGTTAAAGCCACAAAGTTTGCCTCTTCAAAGAGGGGGGACGGGTCAAGATCAGGAGCAAAGAGATGCTGACGACGTGCAACATTAAGTCCTTGGCTTCATAAGTTGGGCCGCGTATTGTCTTCTGCTCAGCGTCATAAGCCGCCTGGTATGTTGACAAGTTCACCTCGTCTGATAAAACGGAGGCAAGGACTCTGGAAGCCTTCATGCACCGAGCGTAGTCAGCCTCCGTGAATTCTGAGCCGTCATCTTTCTTGGATGGAAACCCGTCCATCATGTCCTCGGGAGTCAATTCTAGGGCAAAAGCTAATGCTCGGCTTATGGCTGTGATGGCTCCTTTTCGGGCGGCTGATTATGCTCTCTTGGATTTGTTTCGGTAGGGTGGACAACAACTCTATAACTCCCTTCATAGTTGAAGGGATGTTGTCCTTGTAGAGCACCGCCTTGATGGTGCAGAGAGCCCCGCAATACAACTGCTCTGTCAAAGTGTAGACGGTTTTCAATGGTAGCAAGCTGTCAGTAGCAAGTTGCCGACTCCTTTGACCTGCATAAGACGGATTCTCGGGTATAAGCTTCCGGTAAGGTATTCACACAAGAAGTGTTGGTTAAAATTTGGTACTTACCAAAGGCGGCAGAAGACATCTTCGCAATATGGCACTTTAAGGCTTGAAGCTCGTGAGATACAACAATGAGCCGCTGGTTTGCGTCATCAGCATGTTTCGCCAGAGCGGCCTGATCCGTCTCAGCAGACTTCTTGAAGGCAGCAAATTCAGCTTGAACTTTTGCAAGTTCCTTAACGGCGAGCCGACACTTCTCATCTGCTTCGCCTCGGGTGGCTTGCTGGGTGGCCAGATTGCTCCTTAAGCCGGCTAATTTAGACCCGGCCTCATTTAAAGCTTCCTGTGACATGTCAAAAACATAATGAAGGCTAAGTCACCAGGGTGGTATATTACTAGATGGTTAAGAGTAAGACGATATAAGACACGTTTCAAGCAGATTGCAAGCAATATGCTCGACACTTGGGGGCTAATGTCTATTTGTTCTCCAAGGGTACAAGACAGTTTCGGCTCATCTTCATTAAAGTTAAGCTGACCCTTGGGGGCTACATATGGCTCGTTGCTCTACCTACAAGGAAGTTCTGGCTCATCTTCATCGAAGTTAAACCGGCCCTTGGGGGCTACATCGGGCTCTCTAGTCTATCTATACCAAAGTTCTGGATCATCTTCATTGAAGTTAAGCCGGCCCTTGGGGGCTACATTGGGCTCTCTAGTCTATCTACATCAAAGTTCCGGCTCATCTGTTATCAAGACAAGCCGGACCTTGGGGGCTACAGATGGCACTTCAAACAACTACTTACGTGTCAAAACATCGGCACAGTCGTTAAGTATTAAGATGATCATTGAAGACTACAGGCTAAGTGTTTCTACTTATATAAAGATTCAAAGACCCGGCTTACCATTGGCAAATATTAAACCAGCCCTTGGGGGCTACGCAATGGTATAAGGGAAAGAAAGCGAGAGTACCTCATATTTCTTCTTCATCAAGTTCACAAGCTTGAGCTCCATATTCCGGCTTGTAGACAGGCGGTTCAGATAACCAGCGTGAAGTTCATCAGTTATCAGCTTCTCTAGTGTGGGGAGCTCAAACTCCAGCTTCTTCGAGGCTTCAGTCACCTCAATGTGTTTTGTTAACACATGAGGTTGAGGAGATTGAAAGCCAGTGCTAGTAATGGTGACGTCCGGAGTACCCGAATCGTCAGCAGCTGGTGAAGGGCTCGGCGGCTTAGAATTGTCCCTTGGAGGACTCTCAGGAATCATAACATTGGCTGCCGGCTCAGCAGAGCGACGAGCTTCTTAAGGCGTGTCCTTGGAGGCCGCAGACGGATCAGCGCGCGGTGCAGGAGAATCCGGTTTGGCAGGCTCCGGCTCTCGAGCCTTGGGACCAGGGGTAGACCCGCCGGTCTTCCTTCGTTTTGCTTGGGCCCTAGAAAACAGAGAAGGTCATGGTTTGAGCTTTATTGATAATACAAGTTTGAACATAAGCATGAAAGGCACGTACTCTAGATTGATCTTCAGAGGCGGCAGAGCAGTTCTGGAAGAGTTGCCGGATGAAGGAGGTGAGTCCTGAAAGCAGTTAAGACAATATAAGACAATGCTGAGGTGTAAAAGCAAGGTTGATAAAGCAAAGCCAGGTTGAAAAAATACCTCAACCGTCCATTTCTGTTGAGCCAGAGAGCGAGATAACCCGGCCATAAGGTCGTTAGAGCCGGTGCTCTAGGTCTAGCGTCGGGAGAGTTGCTGTTGCTTTTTCAAAAGAAAGTGGGGATCTAAGTAAGCAAGAGGATGAGAGAGTGGGACCTTTCGGATGACCCGTTGTATCTTCTGAGGTGCAAGATGTTCTGAGTCGGATGAAATGTAATTTACCTCGGGAACGTTGGCGTGGCTTGTCTCCCTTTCGTCCTGTGAATTATTATTGTCAATAAGGTGCATGAAGAGACGGCCAAGAGAGTCAAGTTCTACCTCTGAGTCATCAGATTCTGGTTGTTCTTGAGGTGCGGTTTTCTTCTTTCGGTCGTCAGCTTTGTCCTTTGACTTCTTCGGAGGAGAAACGTACTTCTTTTTCCAGAAGACAGAGTTGGACTAAGAGTGTAAGCCGACAGAGGTCAAAAGATTGTTAAGTATATATGGATAGCTAACACAGGAATGAGGAGACTGATATTCGCCCTTACGTTTGGGGCCGGGTTTGCGGCATAGAAAGGCGCTAACGCTGTGGTGCTACAAGCTCCTGAAGACTCATGGACAAGGCTCTTGATGGCGGCCACAATGTTATCTTTTGATAACGTGGTAGAGTTAAAGCAAAGGGGGTCATCAGATTCACCCGTATACTCGCACATGAGACAACTTTGCCGGCTCAGGGGCATGACCCTCCAAGAAATCCAGCAGCGGGTTAGATCCATGCTCGTTAGTCCATTGGACATAAGGGCTTTAATCTTTGCATGAGCCAGAGCGTACTTTGCCCGCTCAACGGCTGACAACGAGCCAGGGAGCTTAGTTGTTGTCTTGAGCCGAGATGAACGATAACCCGACAAGGAATGCTCTCCTTCTAGAGAGGTCTTTGTAGTAAAATAGGTTCTATTCCAGTCTTTAGGGTGACTTGGCACCTGAACAACCGGGAAGGTCACATCCCCTCGCCTCTGAATGGAGATCCCACCAAGCTGTAAGCTTGGACCAGCTTTCACCTCCGTCTGGCGATTCGCATAAAAGAACTCACGAAAGAGACCAACGGATGGCTCTTCTTGTAAGTAAACTTCACTAAGTATTTGGAAGTTGCACATATTGGAGACACATTTGGGAGCGATGTCTTGAGGGCGCAGTTTAAAGAAATGAAGGACGTCTCAGAAAAACTTTGAGCCGGGTGGGCTAAATCCACGCACGAGGTGATCCGCGAACACAACTACTTCACCCTCTTGGGGAACGGGTCTCAGCTCGTTGCCTGGAACCCGCCAATGGATGACATCTTTGGCTGGTAAAGTCCCCGCATCTACAAAATCCATCAGGAATTCTTCGGTGACAACAGAGCCAACCCAATTGCAAGAATTGGATGCACGAGACATGGTGGCGGCTTAAAACTGTGCAAAGTAACACTGTGTGGTGAGTCAGAAGGTGACAGACAACTAAGGGTGGTTAAAAAGCCTAAGTTTTACAAATAAGTCGCCGGAACAGTTTTGATGAAAGTCGAAAAGTCACTGGCTACTCAAGTTTGCAAGGAAACGAGGAAATTTTTACTAAGTGTGGAAAAAACAGGTTTCATAGACTATCTATGCAGTTACGGATCTACAAAACAGAGAAAAATCAGGTTTATTCAAAACTAGCGACGAACAGTTGAACCAGTGATGTTTGAAGATAGTGAACAGAACAACTACAGATCTGCGTGGTGCTATTATCTACTTCCTATGATCTACCACACTAGAAAGGGGACATTTTCAAGCTCACTGATCTACTTACTACCGGACATTGTGAAGAGCTCATGTTCTAGCGGCGGAGGAACTCCATGAAAACCCTACCGAAAGCTACAGATCTCGAAGCGAAGAAGAACTCACCAGAGATGACGCGACGGATGTGGGCGGTGTTATGGTCCAATTAGGTTGATGTAGTGGCCTGACATGACGACGGTGTCGAAGCTTCACTGGAGCAGAAGGACGCTGGAGCGACGATGTCGGGAGGAAGAAGAAGAGGCGCGAGCGGAGAAGGAAATGAAACTGCCCTCCGCGGTCCTATTTAATAGGCAAAAGCTGGAAACGGGCGCGAGAATCCAGGCGATGGAAGTTAATTGACCAAGACAGACGCCTCGGTTTTCGGGCTATCAGTTTAATAATGGAAAGATCCGTTGCGGTCGTTAGGGAATCTTTTTGATATCTCTGGCATGACGTCACGCGGGTTACCTTGTCTTAATTTTAGGCGATAATGAGCAAGACTCACCGCCAAGTGAGATGGAAGATTGAGAAAGACTCACCGCCAAGAGAGATGGAAGATTGAAATGAGCAAGCTCAAATCAACCCGGGGCCTAATGTTAGGGATATAACCCCGTGGTAAGACCCGCCCAGGTGGGGTCGGGTCATGACTGGCGGCTCATGGGCTAGACCAAGGATAGGCCTGGAGACATAAGCCCAGATGTATGGCGGCTCACTAAGATGGGCCAAGGTGAGGCCCAGACAAAGAAGGCAAAGAAGACGCGGGCGGATAAGCCGCCCGGAGACGGCTTGCTCAGGAAGGCAAGACGGCGTAGAGTTAGAGTCAGACACGTTGTAAGAGTCTGTATGAGACTTGTGTAACCCGTAGTCTTGACATCCTATATAAGGGCAAGACCCGAGGCGACTTAGGCAGAAACCAACTAATCAAGAACTAGGTCGAGCGAATCTGCTCCCTTGTAATCGATACTCCAATCAATACAACACAAGCAGGATGTAGGCCTTTACCTCTTCTTGAGGGGCTGAACGTGGGTAAACTCGTGTCCTTCGTCCCAACCAACCCCTTTGAGTCCATCATCTTAGTGATGCCTCGAATCTAAGTCCTCAGACATCTGTCGTGACAAAACCACGACACAACTTGTCCCCTTCTATCACTGGGATATAGAAACTCGCCAGGTTGAACCTACTACTACGACGCACCACTCCCACCGAAGAAATATCAATATAGTTGGCCAAACTATCTCAATAGATCAGAGAGCATTAAAAAGATATAATGATCATGCAAATAAGGATCTTAGTATTCAGGTTTGACTCAAATATTTTTCATGAATAATCTAAACATAAACTCACAATTCATAGGATCCCAACAAACATACCATACAAAGGGATTACATCGGATAGATCAAGCTAAAGATGCGATGAACATCGTATTGAAGATCAAGAGAGAAGAGAGAGAAATTTCCATCTAGGTACTACCTATGGACATGTAGGTCTGATGTGAACTACTCACACATCATCATGAGGGCAACAAGGTTGATGAAGAGGCCCTCTATGATCGATCCCTCCTCCGGTAGGGTGCTGGAACGGAGTTGTAGATGGGCTCCCATCAGAACAGAGACTTGCGGCGGTGGAAAAAGTGTTTCGGGAGCTCCTTTAGGATTTTTGGGATATTAGAGAATTTATAAGCTAGAGAGGAACGTCAAGGGATGCCCGAGGGGGGCACCACATATCAGGGTGGCCCCCAGGGCGTGCCCTGATGTGTGGTGGGGCCCTCGTGCGCCTTCGGGCCTCCTCCCGAAGCTTCTAGGTCTTATTTTGGTCAAGAAAAAATCATCAAAAAGTTTTGTGGCAATTGGACTTTGTTTGGTACTGTAAACCTGAAAAGTCAAAAGGATGCAGAAAACAACTAGCACTGGGCACCGATGAGGGAGTCCTAGAATAAGGGGTCTTCGGGGATTCGTGGCACTCAAGACAAGCCCGCCACCCACAGCAGCCGTAACTGTTGGGTGTTCAAACAAGCTGGCAAACTCGTAGTCGAGGAGCAAGGCAAGGGCCCACGCAATGAGGACAACGACGAGCATCGTGGTCCAAACAATGGAGGACAGAAGTTGTTCCCTCTTGAGGTAAAGAGCATGAACATGATATACGCCACGCACATACCCAAAAAGGAGAGGAAGCCTGCGCTTCGTGAGGTCTACGTCGTAGAGCCTGTAGCCCCGAAGTATAACCCATGGTCGGCATACCCGATCACCTTTGACCGACGAGACCATCCAACCAGTATCCGTCATGAGGATTCAGCGGCCCTCGTCCTAGACCCCATTATCGATGGGTATCGCCTCACTAAAGTTCTAATGGACAAAGGAAGTAGCCTCAATCTGATTTACTTAGACACTATGAAAAAGATGGGTATCGATCCGTCAAGGATCAAACCTAGCAACACTACCTTTAAAGGAGTGATATCAAGCGTTAAAGCCCGATGCACGGGCTCCGTGAGCCTGGAAGTAGTGTTCGGTTCACCCCAACAAATTCCACAGCGAGGACTTGATCTTCAATATTGTCCCTTTCTGTAGTGGTTATCACGCCCTGCTGGGTCGCATAGCGGTCGCTCGTTTCAATGTCGTCCCACACTATGCATACCTCAAGCTCAAGATGCACGGGCCCAAGGGGGTCATTACTGTCAACGACAACACATAGCATTCCCTCTGAACTGAGGAACATGCATTGGCCCTGGCGGTCAAATTCTATTACAATGACGAGCGGACAACATCGAAATCCGCCATAAAGGCACATAAGGTCGACAATCGAGCTCAATCTCAGTCCGAACTCCCAGAATCTTATCCTACCTAGAAATAGGGACAAGATCCTCACTGCACAGCCCTACTGCCGGGCAAACACGTGCCAAGACGGCACAACTTTTCACTCAAGATTCCATGGGCAGTAGTGGGGAACAACTATCAAAGGGTAAGTGTTTGGCTGGACCGAACTAATACCCGTACATGTCCTCGGACATACCACAGGTACCCTCAAGGACCTACTAAAGCGAAGAACTCATCCATACTTGGGAGACTTCTCAAGATCTTTTTCCCAAGGTTTGATCGCCGACACCATCACCCTTAAAGTCATACAACTCCCTAGGAGGCACAGGAGTGAACATGCGACCGGGCACACCGTGGACGTCAAGCCACCCACTAAAGACCTCGGGTACAACCTCTCCTCCATAAACTTTATATTCTCTTGACAAATACCTGTAATCGGTGGCTTCGGCAATTTGACTTACAAGAATTAATGAGCAAATAATAGACCATGGTACATGGTTTATTAGCTGTATTTTATGCTACATACTCTGTTCTTCCCTCATCAAACGCTTCTTGCAAAACTGTTCGGTATACATTACGATGCAAATGGCTAATAGATCGGGTATTGAATTTAAAATATCATCCTAAGCATTACCCTAACACAATTGATCATGTGTTTGGCATCTTTGATTTTGCTTTATATGCATTGGATTCGAACTATGTCTTGGGTCAATAGTTGGGTTGCCTAGCTCCTATGCTTGCCCTCTTACGTTCCGCTCGTTCAGCTAAAAGGGCAAAGGGAGAACCACGACGATTGTGCTTCCAGCTCGCCTAGTAAAGCACCTCAGGGGAGAAAGCCGAAAACTGACCATCATAGTAAGCAAGAACCGGTCTACAAATCCGAGCATAAGTGTCATACTAAAAAATCGATAGAGGTTATTCCGTGTCATGCGATGGGTTTCGTACTTGTACAAACCATGTGATGCTAGCTTTAGCCGTGGTACATACAAACATCACAAAACACAGGGGGCTAGTCATCAGCCCCCGCATTTTTATGCTCCTACGGCTAAGTGAAAGTGATAAAGCATTATAGTCCGATTGCCTTGTTCCCCTCACACTACTGCCTTCGGGCACCAATTCCTCGGCTAAGGGTCACAGTGTGGAGGCAGAAACACCTCGCGTAGTATCTATGTGGGGGCTGAAGCCGACGACTCGCAACTTTCAGATAAAATGGCCACATGGGAGTCAAAATAAATGCAAAACTAAAAAGACATGATAAACCATGCAGCCTCATTATAAAGCATTAACAAGTCTTCGGAAATATTACAGCACGCTCACTCATAAAATACATCCTTAGAGCATTGGGCGTCTATCGCCCGAGCACCCTCCATCACTGCGGAGAAGTATCGCTCGGGGCTCCTACACTCCTTTCCAGGGGGCGGAGGTGCGATGGCCATCTCGGTCGGCTTGAGCTTCGACATGTGCATCATGGTCCTTGCAAAGGCCATCCGAGCTCCCTCTATGCATGTAGAACACTTTAGCGCGTCAATCCAAGGTGCGGCATCGCACAGTTTTTGCACCAAGCCGAAGTAGCTGCCCGGCAACGGATCTTCAGGCCACAGGAGGATGCAGAGATCCTTCATGGCTGGCTCCGCCATCCTGTGCAGATCCATAAGTTGCTTCATCTGCTTGCTCATAAGAGGGGAGCACTCGGGGGCTTCAAACTGTTCCCAGAATAGCCGAGCCTCATCGTCTTCATCTCGCAAAGCATAGAACTTGTTCGCGTCCGCTGCTCTCTTTTGGAGGTCCGCACAAGCGCCTGAGGAACACCACACCTGGGTGAGCAATGCAAACCTGCTACCACCAAAGGCACACTGTAGTAAATACAGCTTACTATCTGTGACAGCCTTGACTTGGCGGATTTCTTCTTCAAAGAACCGCCTGTCCACCCGCTCCTTTTGGAGCTCGAATTTTAGCGCAGATAGCTCGGTAGCTTGCTCTTTGCCTTTCTGCTCAAGGGCGTCACACTTTGTGATGGCATCCTTGAGCTCCTACTGCACCTCCTCCACCCGAGCCTCGTGCCTATCACTTGCAGCTTTTAAGGCGGATAGTGCGGCTGCTACTTGTTCGGTCGCCGCCTTCTCATCCGCGGCCTCCTACTTCATCTTTTTTAGCTCGGCCTTGAGTTTCTCGACCTATGCAGCCGAAGTTGTGGAAGCAATAAATATATAATTACACTGGGCACCAGCTTGGATTACTCATGATATAAAGCCCGAATATTACAGTTCGGCTTACCTTGCGCCGCATTGAACCTCTTGTTTAGGGCATCAAGCTCCTCTTCGGAACTCTTGACCTTTCGATTTAGCTCGGCAAGCTCCATGGCATTGATGGCCGCCGCCAATGACGAGGCCTACAAAGAATAAATATATATATAATTATGCGAGTTCAAACCCCCGAACTGTCAAGAATATGACCCTATGCTCGGTCCTCCTAAGGGCTTTTAGAACAGTACGGGATGGATGATATCTTGTGCATCGTTGGTTACTCCTGGGTATTTGACCCCCGGATGAGTTTTCTCCAAACTCACCCAGGGCTCGAGGGCTACTATATATATATATAAAGATACCACAAACCTAATAAAAATAAATTTTTGGGAAAGGGGTATTACGTGGCTCACCTTGAAGCCCGTCAAGACTCCATTGAAGGCCTCCTTCAGTCTGCTATCAACGGATTGAATGCCTTGCAAAACCGCACCCATAAGAGTGCGGTGATCCTCGGAAATGGAGGCGCTTCATAGAGACTCCCCCATCATGACCGGCCACCCATTCATGGGTGGCACTGGTGGTGACCGGCTAACCCGATCTCAGACCGGGGATTGAGCCGGTAGCTCTGGAGGCACAGTGCGCTCTGAAGATGACCTTGGAGGGGACTAGACATTCCTCTGTCCTTCCTACTCAGTGGCTAGGAGGGGACTCCTCCCCTTGGTCTTTGGTGGTCGAGGCATTAACCTCGGCCATGACATCATCGCCCCCACCGCCTGTGTTCGGCTCTGAAGGAGCCTGGCACGATGACACCTCTGAGGCCTCTTTCGAAGCCCCTGGAGGTGTGGGGTGCGATGCAGTCCCACTTTCCGCCAGCTCGATGGGTGGAGACTCCGGATCTGATATCAGGTCGGTGGGAAGAACGTGCGGTAGGCTGCAGATTAAAATGCATTCGTACATTTAAAATATCAAAAGCCTCACATAAATAACCTAGTGGGTCTTCGGATTCGTACCTTCGAGCTGGGGGCTTGACCCTTAGGTTCCTTCAGGGAACCCTCTCCAAGTCCTCGGACTCAGCGTCAGAGTCCAAGCTGTCGTCGGCCAAGATTAACCTTGGCCAACATGACCTCTTCGGGGTAGGAGGAGGTAGATCCTCCGCAGCTTCCAGCGATGCCGCCCTCTTTCTTGTGAGGGGGGATCGCCTCCCCCCCCATCTGCATGCTCTTCCTCATGAGTAGAGGAGGCATGCGTCTCCTTGGACATAGTGTCCAGAAGGTCCCTTATGCCGAGGCCTTCTCTGGCCTTCTTCTTCTCATCCTTCTTCTTTGGCATCATGTACGGCACCACGTCGAGTATCGCCATCAACAAATCCGACCCGAGGCCTTCGGGCTGTGGGGCCGGGCAGTCCATTTTGACGGCCTTGCTTAGCCACTTCTGTAAATATAAGGGGAAGGTAGTTCAACTCTTTGTTAAACAACAGGGCTGGAGTGTCAAAATAATATTATACCTGGGTAGGAGGGTTATCGGCGCTCAGGCCCGAGTCCTCCTCCTCGGCTGGCCAGCTCTTATGGGGCTTGAATAATGCCTTCCATGACTTCCCGTGGGTAGTGTGGAAGAATCCCTACATCGGAGGCTCGTCCTCGAGCTAATAATACCGCAATGGGGAGGCCCGTCGCAAGGAGGGAAGATTACGGTGGTGGAGCATGACCTAGACCACAATAACCGGGAAATGCGCTTCTGCAACAATTTCACCTCTACGTCTGACCCCCAGTCGAGGCCCTTCCTGAGCCACGAGGTTAATCTCGCGGGGGTTCCAGATCTGAACTCGTAAGGCTCCGCCCATCCCTCGTCCCTTGGTTTGGTGATATAGAACCATTCCTTCTGCCAGATCTTGATTGTGTCAATCAAGGTACCGGCCGGCCACTCGACATGGGGAAGCTTATTCATTACTGCCCCTCCACAATCTGCATGCTCGCCCGCAACTGTCTTTGACTTGATGTTTAGTACCTTGAGCCACAGGCTTAAGTGTGGCTCGACCCGTAGAAAGGCTTCACAGACAAGGATGAATGCCGAAATATGCATGAAGTAGTTCGGGGGAAGATCGTGGAAATCCAACCCGTAGAAGAGCATAAGGCCCCTGACAAAGGGGTGGAGCGGAAATCCTAGTCCCCAGATGAAATGGGGGGAGAACACCTGGTTTGCCTCTGGAGCACGGTGGAAGACGTTGGCGGGGAGGTAGCCGGCGAGCTTTAACTCCCGGATGTCCTTGTCGGTGACTGTGGAGGCTTCCCACTTGCCCATGGAGCCTAAGCCTACCATGGTTAAGCTCGGAGGAGAAGTCGAGGAAGAACTGGATCTAGGCTCTTGGAGCTTGGGGAGATTGAGGAAGCGAGGGATGCGAATGGGAAGCATGAATGGGCCTCGGGTTTTTTCCTTCTATGAGGCATGACGCCAATTAGAATCCCTTTACTGCGCCACAAATCTCTCAGCTTCCCAAGACGTGCGTGCCATTAGGCACGCGTGAAGTAACCTAGGGCGTTAACCGTATCCCGCGTGAAACGGAGCATGATCTACACATTGATGAGTTGTGCCAATATGAAAACAGCCTCGAACCGCGAATCAAGTTTTCTTAACTAGTTCAGCAATTGTGATAGGTCATGACCCTTCGTCGAAAAGGCTATCAGAAAACACTGTTTGCATTTGGCCTCCAGGGCTAAGTGACTCATGGTGTCCGGGCGATCATATGATCAGAAAAATTACGCGTCATGGGAAGCCGGACTAGTCCCAGGCGATCATTAATGGGAAGAAGAACTCACCCCACAAGCTGAAGACTCCGACCACGTGAAGCTGCCAGTGCTTTGACCCTTGGCGTTGGGGCTAGTTTGGGGGCTACTGAGGGAGTCCTGGACTAAGGGGTCCTCGGGCCACTAGCCTATCTCTTAATAGGCCTGCTTGGTGGGCCGCTCTGTGACTATCGAAGGAAGGGCCGGATACACCATGACCCTGTGTTCTATAAGGAAGTATCGAAGGCGCGTCGTGTACTCCAAGTCAAGATAAGGAAATCGGCATCTCCATCCCCGGCAGGAGACCTATCATGTGTATACCCTAGGTACCCCCCGGTGTCTATATAAACCGAGAGGGTTTTAGATTGTAGGGCAGATAAACCCATCTAGGGTCTTACCTATTCGATCTCGTTGAAGATCAACTCCGTGACCTTCATACACATCAATATAATCAAGCAGGGCGTAGGGTTTCACCTTCATAGGAGGGCCCGAACCTGGGTAAACATCGTCTCCTTCGTCTCCAGTTATCATCAATCTTAGACTCACAGCTCGGGACCCCCTACCTGAGATCCGCTGGTTTTGACACCGCCAACTGGGTCAATAGGTTAGTGCTCAAAAATATTATAAACTGGTAAACAAATGCCTGAAAAGTATCCTAGAATGATAATATATCATCATGGAACAATCAAAAATTATAGATACGTTGAAAACGTATCAATCATCGTAGTGCTGGATACGGGCGGTGTGTTCCTCCGCCAGGATCTCCGGCCACTACGAGTTGTCGGGCATGTAGCAAGGCTTGGATCGTTCCTCCTGTGGAAAGCCTTCCCAAAACGCACGTATCGCACGCGACATGGATGGCGTGCGGATTAAGGCGACAAGGGTCACTGCGAGCCCCCCAAGCTCATGTGCCAGTCGGCCGACATGCACGTGTTCGGTGGCATCATGATGCCACAGCGAGCAAGGAGTGACGCCTCGTCGAACTAGAGGGTGCTCGACATGCCCAGAACGCACAACGCGCGATGGTGCTCCCGGCTGCTGGTTCTGGCCCCATGACCGTAGCTGGCCATTGCTCCGACTATAGAAGGGGAGGCGTCTAGGGTTTGGTGGAGGCGCAAGATGGAGAAGGCTGTGGGGCGGCGAGGGGAGGGGAGGGTGATAACCCAGAAGTATAGGGGATCGCAACAGTTTTCGAGGGTAGAGTATTCAACCCAAATTTATTGATTCGGCACAAGGGGAGCCAAAGAATATTCTCGAGTATTAGTAGCTGATTTGTCAATTCAACCACACCTGAAAGACTTAATATTTGTAGCAAAGTATTCAATAGCAAAGTAATATGGAAGTAACGGTAACGGTGGAAATAGTGACAGTAGCAGTATTGTAGTGATTGTAACAGTAGCAACGGAGAAGTAACTTAGCAAAGATCAATATGTGGAAACCTCGTAGGCAATGGATCAGTGATGGATAATTATGTCGGATGTCATTCATCATGCAATAGTTATAACATAGGGTGACACAGAACTAGCTCCAATTCATCAATGTAATGTAGGCATGTACTCCATATATAGTCATACGTGCTTAGGGAAAAGAACTTGCATGACATCTTTTGTCCTACCCTCCCGTGGCAGTGGGGTCCTAATGGAAACTAAGGGATATTAAGGCCTCCTTTTAAAAGAGAACCGTACCAAAGCATTAGCACTTAGTGAATACATGAACTCCTCAAACTACGGTAATCACCGGAAAGAATCCCGGTTATTGTCACCCTCGGGGATGCGGGTCATAACTCGTAATAGGTGTCTAGAACTTGCATGATAGGATCAAGAACACATGTATATTCATGAAAACATAATAGGTTCAGATCTGAAATCATGGCACTCAGGCCCTAGTGACAAGCATTAAGCATAGCAAAGTCATAGCAACATCAATCTTAGAACATAGTGGATACTAGGGATCAAACCCTAACAAAACTAACTCGATTACATGATAAATCTCATCCAACCCATCACTGTCCAGCAAGCCTACAATGGGATTACTCACGAACGGTGGAGAGCATCATGGAATTGGTGATGGAGGATGGTTGATGATGACAATGGCGTCGATTTCCCCTACCCGGAGCCCAAAACGGACTCCAGATCTGGTCTCCCGAGGAAGAACAGGAGGAGGAGGCGGCTCTGTATCGTGAAATGCGATGAATTGTTCTCTCCAAAAAAATTCTTTGTGAATAGGGTTATATGGAGCTGGAGAGGAGGTCAGAGGAGCCATGAGGGCCCCACAAGCCTGCTAGGCGCGGCCAGGGGGTGGCCGCGCCTAGCAGGCTTGTGGCCTACAGGTGGCCCCCTCTGGTTAATTATTGTGCCAGTATTTTTTATTAAATCCAAAAATATTCTCCGTAAATTTTCAGGACGATCCGAGAACTTTTATTTCTGCACAAAAATAACACCAAGGCAATTCTGCTGAAAACAAAGTCCCGGTTAGTTCATTGAAATCATGCAAATTAGAGTCCAAAACAAGGGCAAAAGAGTTTGGAAAAGTGGATCTGATGGAGACGTATCACCTCCCCCAAGCTTAACCCATTGCTTGTCCTCAAGCAATTAAGTTGATAAACTGAAAGTGATAAACTAAAACTTATACAAACTTTGTTTTATCTTTTTGTTCTAAATACGTCTAACTAATGTTTAGATTTTCAGCAAAGATCATGGACTAACCACGTTCACAATAACATTTAGGTCTCACATTTACTCATATGAATGACATAATCATCCAGTGAGCAATAATAATAACTCTTAGATGACAACACTTCTTCAAAGCAATCATGATACAATATGATAAAATGGTACCTCGTTAGCCCTTTCTGAGACCATAAAACATAAATGCAGAGCACCTCTAAAGAACAAGGACTGACTAGACATTGAAATTCATGGTGAAAGAGATCCAGTGATGCTCATACTCAATATCAATTAATAGAAAAGCATACAAATGATGGTGGTGCTCCCTAACTTGTGCCTTTTATAAGAATATGACGACTCAACAATAAAGTGAATAGATAGGCCCTTCGCAGAGGGAAGCATTGATTTGCAGAGCTATTAGAGCTCGAACTTTTTAAAATAGAGATGAATAATAATTTGAGAGGTATGCTTTCATTGCTCACATAATGACCAAAAGGTTTTCAACATCTTGCATGCTAGATACATTATAGGCGGTTCCCAAAGAGAAAGATAAACTTTTTACTCCACGTCCACCAATCAGTCACACTCGACAGCGAGCCGAATCCACAGGTACCGTCCATACAGACACAATTCCTGGGGGAGTTTTGTTTAGTTATTTGCATTTTATTTCGAGCATGGGACTGGGCATCTCAATTACCAACCACTTTGTCGTGAATGATAGTGAATCAACACATATCATGAGAATAACCCACCTAGCATGGAAAATACCGACAGCCCCCAGTCGCCACATGAGTGATTTGGGCATACAAAACAGAATGCTTATTTGAAGGTTTAGAGTTTGGCACATGCAAATTTACTTGGAACGGTAGGTAAATACCGCATATAGGTAGGTATGGTGGACTCATATGGAACAACTTTGGGTTTGAGGGATTGGATGCACGAGCAGTATTCCTGCTTAGTACAAGTGAATGTTAGCAAAAGACTGGGGATCGACCAATTAGAGAGCGACACAGTCATCAACATGCTTCGAGATTAACCAACATTGAATGCAAGCATGAGTAGGATATAAATCACTATGAACAAAAATAGCATGGAGGCCATGTTGATTTTGTTTCAACTACTTGCATGAATATGTGCCAAGTCGAGCCACTTGAATTGTCTAGAGGAGGACATGATTATAACAGGGGCCATTTTAAATATTTGAACAACTATAGCAATATAAAATAAATGATAAAGCCTCTCAAAATGCCAAATAAAGCATTATCATTATTTTATATTTCAAAATATCCTGAAACTTTTTATTGGAGTTTGAAATATTCAAACTTGATATTACAAAAAATTTGGGATATTTTATAAAAGTATTTGTACCTGAAAAGAAAATAAAACAAATGTTAGAATTAGAAAACAGAAAGTAAAAGAAAAAGTAAAAGGGAAAGGAAACCTACCTAGGCCCAGGCCAGGCCGGCCCACTTGGTCCAAGGAGGTTGTCATCCTCCTGGTGGCCAGGAGGACGGGCGTGTGGCCAGAGCGAACGCGTGGACGTGCCTCCATGCCGGCAGCTGCCTGCCTACCTCCCCCTCGCCAGCACGACGGGGATAAGCTCAGAGAGTCGTCCCCATTGCCCTCTCCCTCTTGCTCTCGCTCGCCTCTCTTCCTCTCCCCCTCTATCGCCATGGTTGCCGAAGCTCCACCGCGTAGCGCCGTTGCTCCAACTGCTCCCCTGCCTTGCTAGGTAGCTCCAAAGCTCCGCCTCGTCGCCCTCTTCCTTCTCGCCAAGCCGCGCATCGCCGGGAACTCCCCATCACCGCATCGCCGTCGTCTTCAACCTCCGGCCGTCGGCGAAGAAGTGAAGCTCGCAACTACTCCAGGCCTTCCCCGAGCATGCTCTCGACGCCGCTATAACCGCCGTGAGCCCGTGGTCCTTTGCCCCCTTTTTCCCCTTCTATAGGTCGTTCTAGCGTCGGATCCTCTCGGGTCCGAGAGCTCCTCGCCGCCGGTGAGGACGTGGTCGTCGCTATAGCGGCCCAAGCTCGTACCTGAGCATGTAGTTGTGCTTAGGACGATCCTAGGCAGCTCTAGGAACCCTTAGGTGGCTCGTTTGAGCTCCATCTCGACGAGCCCGTGCTCGCTCGAGCTCCGGCAGCCGCCGTGCTCATCGTCGGCACCGATTCCGGCCATCCCAGCCCTTGGGAGGTGTCGGGCTCGATGCGCGCGAGCGAGCAGAGTAAACCAGTGCCCTCCGTCGTCCGTTTGGTCGCCGGAGGTGAAATCTCGACACCCTCTGCCGTCCTTGACGTCGCCGATGGCTCAACACCGGCGAGTCAACCAGTTTGACCACCAGGGGTTTGACCCCTGGGTCACTGGCAAGTGGGGCCGGGCCCTGTTAGTCAAATCTAGGTTGATAATTTAATTAACTAAATTAATTAAGTTAATGGCCCACTGACCAGTGGGCCCTACCCTAATCTAATTAGTAATTAGTTAAATGATTAACCCTATTAGTGACTGGGTCGCTAACCAGTCGGTCCCACTAGTCAGGTTTGACCTGGCCTGGTCAGCTGACCTGCTGACACCATGATGATGTCAGGTTGATGAAATAAAAGGAATTTCTAGTTTTAAAATAATTCCAGAAAATGTTTAAAACTTCAAAAAATCATATAAATTAATCTGTAACTCAGATGAAAATAATTTATATATGAAAATTTATCAGAAAAATCCAATGAATCTAATGGTGCTATTATCATGCATGTTAGAGCAACCTATGTACAAGAACATTGACATTTGCTAATAGGTTAATATATGGAATTTGAAATGCAGAACGATTTTGAACCTATATTCAAACTCACTTCAAATTAACTTGGACAATAACTGCATCAGATCATCCATACATGCTGACATGTCATGATCATGCATCATATTATTGCACTTGCATGTATTGATTGCTATTTATCTGCATTACGATAGGCCCTGCTTCTGAGGATACCCCCGAGTATTCCAACGAAGGAGAGAACCCTCCCGCTACCCAGCAAGGCAACCAACCTCCTTGATCATTCCGATAACATCCCACTGTCTCGCTCCTGCTCTTGTTTATTGCATTAGGACAAACGTTCACTTGTCTGTCATACACGGTAGATGAACCTATTCTTTTGCATGACCTGTCATTGTCACAGTAAATAGCTAAACCTTGCAACCTAGCATACCTGGTAGATTCTTGTGCCATGATGTGCTTAGCTTACCATGCCTGCTATGCTTGCTATGCTTAGAGTTGTGTCAAGTCTATTTCATCTGGGTGATGAACTGGAGTGAAACCATGTTGTTCTGATGTGATAAGCTTACGATGAACTCATGTAACATCCCAAAATTTTATTTTGGAATGTTATGAAATATAGCTATGCATAATCATCACATTGTTTGAATGAAATGAATTGTTGAAGTTCTTCTTTTGGATTTCTAAAAGGCCACTTTCATTTTCTCCATATACTTGTTTCTACTATTTGAAAATCTCTAGAATTATTCAAAAAAAAGGGGAGTAACATGACACTCCACACCTGGGGCATCTTGGTGAATTATTTGAACAATAAAACCAGGGGTTTATTTGAAAGTTTATCTCAAAAGAATTTAAAATCACTTAGGAATTTTCTGAAAAATATTTTTTAAAGTATTCATTTTGACACAGGAAAAATGTTCACTATATAGCATTTATTCCCCTGATCATTTTGATATATATATGCCCTATGTTTGGAAATGATTTGAACGCATTAAAGGGTTTTAAACGCTCTGGAAAAATAGAAAAGGAAACTGATTTAAAACGTTTTAATTATAAAACCGGACGGCCCACAGCCTTTACTCCCCGAGATCACTCCAGATCGGCCACCGACGTGTTAACATCGCCCTCTCTCTCACTGTCGCACCCCCGACCGCTAGCGAGATTCCAGCGCTCATCTCCCTCCCCGCGCCCCTCACCTCGCCGGAGATCCATCCTGAGCTGGTTCTCGCTCCTCTCTCCCTCTCCCGACCCTGCACCTAGCCTATAAGTAGCCCCGCCTCTCCACACTCCATTTCCCCCTCCAACCCCCTCTACCCTCGCCGGAAAGCCACCGCACCACCTCGCCGGAGTTCTGACTCCACCCGAAACCCCCAGAGCTCATGGCCGTCGCCACACTCACCCCCACTCCCCTCCGACGCCACCAAAGTACGCCAGAGACTCACCTCCGTCGTTTGAAGCCTTCAGACGCCTCCCTAGACCACCGCAACTCCGACTTCTGGCCGCCGTCGACATCACCGGAGCTCCGACCCCCTCCCCTGTAAGCCGCCACCTCCACCCGCAACCGTCAGATCTAGGATCTACGCTCCAGATTAGAAATTTTATTTAAACGAACCGGTACCCACTTCGCTTCGGTCGTCCACCCGCAAACACCCACGCACACGCGCTAGCAACCAATAGGAAACCGCCACGTAGCCCTGTCCGTTCGCTAGGAATTTTGTTCTTTTCTGTTTTTGTTTTAGAAAATAGAATGTTTTCTGTTTTTGTTTTAGTTGTAACTTTTAAACTAATTAGTGTTTTTTAATTGATTATTTTTGCATTAGGTCACAAATTTCATGTAGTTTCATCCTGTAGTCTTAGATTTCAAATTTGAACTTTAAATTTTGAATCTAAACAAATTTGCTTAAATTACTAAAATATGTATAACTAGAGTTTAAAAAATTATTTTTGAGTGATTCTTGTTGCCACTGTTTTGTATTAGTTAGGTCTATCATCCAGCACTGTTTGAGATTTTTAAGATATTTTAAATTAGGTCTTTTTAGTAAAAGCAGATTTTGTTTAGTTTCTTCTTAGTGTTTATTTGAATTGTTTTATTTTAGTTTACTTTGATTTTGTTTTAGTTTAACTTTTTATTGTAGTTTCTTTAGTTCTGTTGTTGAACATTAGGTGAATTGTTTTCTGTTAATAAAAATATTTTGTTTTGTTTTGTGCTCTAGTTTAAATAGGTAAATCTTGTTTTCACCTTTAGTATTTTTTTAGAAAAATGTTTTGTAGTAACTCTTTTTGCACAATTTTTGTATAATGAAATACTTTCTATTTTCTAATAGAATTTTGTATTTACTTTTCTGTTATCTAGATGGCTAGTTATTCAAAACAAATTTTTGTCTTGTTATGTCTTAGTAGAGATTTGACACCAAAATTTTTAGAGTCTTATACTTTGAGTGATTCTTCCTTTTGATTGTGCTATTTGTTTGTTGAAGTATTTGTTTACCTTGATGTTGTATGAATTGTATTGTGGTTATGCTTATTGTGTGTTTTGTTTGATTCGTTAGATCATCCGGAGTGCGAAGCTTGTTATCTAGAGTCACTTGAGTACGAGGATCGTCAGCAAGGCAAGTCACTTTGACCATGTATACCTATATTTTTATTGCATTAGTTCTACCATCTCCCCAATTGCATGCAAAGTAGGTAATTTGGAAACTTGGTTACTTGATGTAGTATCATGTGGTAGGCACCCCTCAACCCTTTGACACATTGGCCCCGGGAAACGTTGATTTAATTTTGCTATGCTATTAGTAGACGGAGTTGGTTGTGTGATTCATGAGAGTTGTGAGATAATAATTTCTAGACCTACAAGATGATCAAGACTTCAAGACTCCGAGTTTTCAACATACCTCTGGGTAGATGATGGTTGAACGGCGCCTTGGAGAAACCAGTGGTTAGCCTAGGTGTTGCTGGAGAAGTGCCAGTATTCACGTGGAAAGGTCCACCCGGGCACAAAGAGATGGATGGATGCTTCAAGACCCAAGGCTTACCTGCACAGCCACAAGACATTATGGGCTCTGGCTTGGTTAGATATCGTGGCGACCCTGGACAGGCGGTGCTATGAGATGTAGAAGAACGGTAGGAAAGGATGGGCACCGACAGAGTCTCAGAGAAACCCTTTAGAAGACCATGTTTTGGTCATCCATTTCTCAAACACCCTGAAGTGCGAGAAATCCAACGGAGGCGATAAAATCTTGTGGGGAACGTGTGCAAAACTCTGCAGAGTACCCAAACCTAATCGATTAGCCGTGTCCATGATCATGGACAGTTTGAGCCAAAGGAACTCAAACTATCTAGAAATTCTCAACACAAATAATTACATTGATGTGGGTATTAATGACAACTTGGGTATGAGAATTGGTTGGTGGAACCATCTCATTAATCAACCAACGTTGTAGTAATAACTTTTGTCCTCTCTTGTTGTAGGAAAAATTGGCTTTATGCAAAACTTACTACCCCACCTGCCATATATGCATATAGAATAGATGATTGCTTTACACCCCTCTTTTGTGACATTGCCGGCATATTCAATATGGTGACCAACACGGCTGCAACGTATCATGTTGCAGAGTACTTTTCCGACCAGGAGTGAGGATACGCTCTATGCTCGGTGAGATGCCCTTGGAGTTAGATGGACTCAACTACCTTTGAAGCTTCCGCAAGATTAGTTATTCTCATGAGTTGGCCTTTAGCCACTTTATTGTGATTCTTATTGTAATAAAGAACTCGATATGAGATTTTCGATTAATAAAGCTGTGTGATTTCACTTTGATATATACATTGATGTACTGTGTGTGTACCAGCATGATCTTGGGATGGTACAGAAACACCGGAGATTCGACCTTTCACGTCGGGTCACTACAGAAATGGTATCAGAGCACATGCTAACCGTAGCACGTAACCTCTAGGATTGGAAAAGCCTTAGTATTTTTTTCTTTTGTCTTTAAAATTCTTATACTCTCATCTATTCATTTCTGACTTCCCTCCGATTTATTTCAACCTTTCTAGATGGCCACCTTCACCCCAGTTTTGTTCACGGAGTTTTGCCAGCCTGACGCGACGATGCCCTTTGGCAAAGAGATGGTGAAGATCGTCAGGGACGTAAGGATCGCTTTGCCAAGCATCACCGGGACTCCTATCATGTCTTTTCCACAAGACGGTTGCTACAGGATCGAGGTGCACATCCCCGGAAAGACCTTTGGAAATCGTAAAGAACCCATCGACTTCAAGTTTGTGGCACCCAGCTGGATTCTTGGGAGGGACATGGCGGTTCACCGTGCCCTCGGACGTATTCAGGAGGAATACAGGGGTGGTCCCATTTCGCCAGGACTCAGCATGGTTTGTCGCAGGGATGCCAATGGAAATATCATAAACATTCCCACTGAAGACTCCACCCTTTCCTATATCCAGACTTTGGAGACGCACATCAGGACCTTGGAGCTTCGGGTACGCGCAGACACGAAGACGATCAAGAGGCTGATGAACCGCGAGCTTGACCTCGAGGCTGACCTATGGGAAGCCAAGTACGAGCATGAGCATGAAGTGAAGGATTTCTTAGAGAGTATCAAGAAGCTGAACACTCGCATTGCAACTCTGGAGGAACAGCTGGACATGGGGGAAAATCTTCACCCAGAAGGAGACATGGCTCCCTTGATCAGCAACGATGATGACTATGAGGAGAGCACCACCGGAGGAGGCCACATCACCATGGAATTTTGAGGAGAACTTTAGTTATGCCCCCATGTATCTTTCATTTTCAACGTTAAAGCGTAGGTTGATGCTTAGTTTGATTTGGAGACTTGTATCTCAATGTTGAACCTTGAGTTGAATAAATGAATGAGTGTTTGGTGTGATATGTTTGTTGCATTGCATATGGGTAGTGAAATTTTCTTTTAGGTCCTTGTTCTATTCTAATTCTCACCCCTCTGAAAATAGCAAGATGCCTCCGCGATGTGAGCCCGACTTCACCTTCCCGCCGGAACTCACACAACTTCTCCAGTAGCAGAATGCCCTCATGCAGCTGTTGATCCAGAACCAGACCAACAACCACAACAACCACCCTCCACCTCAGGGCGACAACCTCACCCGTTTTCTGAGGCTGAATCCACCAACTTTCTCCAATAGCACTGAGCCCATTGTGGCAGATGATTGGCTCCGCAAGATGGAGAGGGAACTCACCACCGCTGGATGCACTGAGGCTCAAAAGGTGTGTTTTGCTGCCCATCAACTGGAGGGACCAGCAGCTTCATGGTGGGAGAACTACACCACCACATACCCCATTGCTGGTGTGACTTGGGAGTAGTTCAAGCTAGCTTTCCACACTGCTCATGTCTCAGCAGGAGCCATGAGTCTGAAGAAGCGTGAGTTTCACAACTTACGCCAGGGGAACCGCTCCGTGGCCCAGTATGTGGATGAATTCAGCATGTTGGCTCGTTATGCACCAGGAGATGTGGCCGATGATGCAGCCAAACAGGAGAAGTTCCTGGAAGGACTCAACGATGAGTTGAGCGTGCAGCTGATGGTGGCTACTTTCAACAACTACCAGGAGCTGGTAGACAAAGCCCTCATCTTGGAAGGGAAGCAGTAGCAAATTGAAAACCGCAAGAGGAAGTATGGACAGGGGAGGTCTAACTCTGGAGCTCAACAGAAGCCCCGCTGCTCCCCGTACTCAGGAAATACCGGATGAGGGACCGGTAAGTATGGAGGACACACTCATCACGTGCACAACCATGGAGGCCACAACCATGGAGGAAATGGGAATAATCATCCCAACAATGGCAACTTCAAGAACGGCAATGGAAGTGGGAATGGCAACTAGCACCATCCCGCTCCAGCTCAGAAGGATCTGAACCATATCACCTATTTAAAGTGCCAGAAGACAGGGCACTATGCCACTGAATGTCCTCAGAACAAGCAAGGAAATGGAAACGGCAACAACAATGGCAACTCCGCATCTAAGAAGCCAAATCATTTTCCCCGTGCTCACGTGAACCACATTGATGTGGAAGAAGTCTATGATCAGCCCGAGCCTGTGGTTGGTAAGTTTTTATTGCATTCACATCGAGTTATGGTACTTTTTGATTCGAGTGCAACTCATTCATTCATATCAAGGGCAGTTGTGGAAAAGTATGGTTTACCCACCAGAACCCTTAGTCAGCCCATTAAGGTCAATTCCCTAGGAGAGATGATGATGGCAGGGATAGGATGCCACTCACTGAAACTCCATATAGGAAATCATGTTTTCCCCACCGACCTCATCGTCTTAGAATCCCAAGGATTGGATGTAATACTAGGCATGGATTGGATGACCAAGTATGAACGAAACCTTGATTGCCGCAGCAAGTCTATTTTACTCACCACCTCGAAGAACAAGAGGATTAAGTATGTATCCCGACGCACATAGATGAGTGCTCGGTTAAATTCCCTCATAGGAGTTGTTCAGGAGGAAGTGTCGGTTGTACAAGACTTTCCAGATGTATTCCCGGAGGAATTACCAGGCATGCCCCCAGATAGAGAGATTGAGTTTCTGATAGAGTTACTACCAGGAACATCCCCAATTTCCAAGCGACCCTATCGGATGTCCACAAATGATTTAGTAGAAATCAAGAAGCAGATTAAGGAGCTATTGGATAAGGGATATATTCGCCCAAGTTCTTCACCTTGGGGAGCCCCAGTTCTTTTGGTAAAGAAGAAGGATAAAACCTTGAGGATGGTAGTCGATTATCGTACATTGAACGAGGTGACTATCAAGAACAAGTACCCTCTGCCGATGATTAATGACTTGTTTGATCAGCTAGTAGGAGCCAAAGTATTCTCCAAGATCGATCTTCGATCAGGGTATCACCAACTGAAAATTCGTGAATAGGATATACCCAAAACAGCCTTCACCACAAGATATGGCTTATATGAGTATACACTCATGTCTTTTGGTTTGACTAATGCTCCTGCCTACTTCATGAATATGATGAACGAAGTGTTTATGGAATATCTAGACAAGTTTGTCGTGGTGTTCATCGATGACATTTTGATATTCTCCAAGAGCGAGGAAGAACACAAGGAACACTTGCGTTTAGTTTTGGAGAAGCTTAGAGAGCATCAGTTATATGTCAAATTCAGTAAATGTGAATTCTGGCTGATGGAAGTCGGATTCCTTGGGCATGTTATTTCCGGAGAAGGAATAGCAGTAGACCCCACTAAGGTTGAAGCAGTCACTGAGTGGAAGTCACCCACCTCAGTTAAGGAGATCCGCAGTTTTCTCGGACTTGCCGGATATTACCGGAGGTTCATTGAGAATTTCTCCAAGATTGCCAAGCCCATGACAGAATTGTTGAAGAAAGAGTCTAAGTATATTTGGGCTAAGGAATGTGAGGCCAGTTTCCAGGAGTTGAAGAAACGTTTGGTCACAGCCCCAGTGTTGATACTGCTAACTATTCGGAATGACTTCCAGGTTCATTGTGACGCATCACGTCAAGGACTTGGAGGAGTACTCATGCGGGAGGGAAAAGTTGTAGCCTATGCATCCAGACAGCTACGACCTCATGAGTTGAACTATGCCACCCATGATTTGGAACTAGCAGTCATAGTGCACGCACTCAAGACCTGGAGACATTTCCTTATCGGAAATAGTTGTGATGTTTACACTGATCATAAAAGCCTAAAGTATATCTTCACACAGAAGGAGTTGAACCTCAGACAGAGGAGATGGCTAGAGTTAATCAAGGACTATGACATGAGACTACATTACCATCCAGGAAAGGCAAACGTTGTAGTAGATGCTTTGAGTCGGAAGAGTTATGTGAACACACTCATAGCAGGAGGATTACCCCAGGAGTTAACCGATGATCTCAAAGAGCTCCGGCTAGAGATAGTTCCAAAAGGATATGTTGCCACACTAGAGATCCAGTCCACCTTGACCGAAAGAATTCGCGAAGCCCAGAAATTGGACAAGGAGATAGCTGAGATAAAGCAGAGAATGAAGGATGGAAAAGCTAAAGACTTTCGTGAAGATGAACAAGGTACTCTATGGTTTGAGAACCAAATCTATGTGCCCAGTGACCCAGAGCTTAGGAAGTTGATACTTCAAGAAGCCCACGATTCACCCTACTCGATACACCCAGGCAACACCAAGATGTACCTGGATTTGAAGGAAAGTTACTGGTGGACAGGTATGAAGAAGGATATTGCCGAACATGTTGCGGTATGTGATGTTTGTCAGCGAGTAAAGGCGGAACATCAGAAACCAGCAGGGTTACTCCAACCTTTGCCGATACACGAGTGGAAATGGGATAAGCTTGGTATGGACTTCATCACAGGATTACCCAGGACCCGTTCAGGTTATGATTCCATCTGGGTAGTGGTCGATCGCTTGACCAAGGTGGCTCATTTCATTCCAGTGAAGACCACCTATACCAGTGCTAAGTTAGCCAAGATATATATGACTAGGATTGTATGTGTGGATGGAGTTCTGAGGAGTATCGTGTCAGATAGAGGAACACAATTTACCTCAAAGTTTTGGCATCAGTTACATGAAACTTTGGGTACAAGGCTGGAATTCAGTATAGCTTTTCATCCGTAGACCGATGGACAGACCGAGAGAGTCAACCAGATCTTGGAGGACATGTTGAGAGCTTGTGCGCTAGACTATGGGTCTAGTTGGGATGACAACTTACCTTACGCAGAGTTCTCTTACAACAACAGTTATCAGACTAGTCTAAAGATGGCCCCTTTTGAAGCTTTATACGGAAGGAGGTGCAGAACACCATTGATGTGGGATGGTGTTGGAGGCCGAAAACTTTTTGGTCCCGATCTTATCTGAGATTCTGAAGAAAAGGTCAAACTGATTCGAGACCGACTCAAGATAGCCCAATCCAGGCAGAAAAGCTATGCTGATAACAAATGCAAGGAGGTGACGTATGAAGTGGGAGACCGAGCATACCTTTGTGTGTCCCCACTTCGAGGAATCAAGAGGTTTGGTGTTAAAGGAATGTTAGCACCCAGATTCACAGGCCCCTACAAAATTCTTGAACATAGAGGCGAAGTTGCATACAAGCTAGAATTGCTGGAAGGATTGTCCGGAGTTCATGATGTTTTCCATGTTTCCCAGCTGAAGAAATGCCATGCTAAGATGGTTGATATTCCTTTGACAGACACAGTGCCCCTAGAGGCCATACAACTTGACAGTGACCTGACCTATGAGGAGAAGCCTGTCAGAATCCTCGAGACTACCAACAGAGTTACCCGTAGCAAGACCATCAAGTTTTGTAAGGTTCTGTGGAGTCACCACACCGAGGAAGAAGCCACCTGGGAACGCGAAGAAGATCTTCGTAGAGACCACCCGCACCTATTTTCTAGCCAACCCGAATCTCGAGGGCGAGATTCATCTTAAGGTGGGTAGGTTTGTAACATCCCAAAATTTCATTTTGGAATGTTATGAGATATAGCTATGCATCATCATCACATTGTTTGAATGAAATAAATTGTTGAAGTTCTTCTTTTGGATTTCTAAAAGGTCACTATCATTTTCTCCATATACTTGTTTCTACTATTTGAAAATCTCTGGAATTATTCAAAAAAAGAGGAGTAACATGACACTCCACATCAGGGGCATCTTGGTGAATTATTTGAACAATAAAACCAGGGGTTTATTTGAAAGTTTATCTCAAAAGAATTTAAAATCAATTAGGCATTTTCTGAAAAATAATTTTCTAAGCTATTCATTTTGACAGAGGAAAAATGTTCATTAAATAGCATTTATTCCCCTGATCATTTCGATATATATATACCCTATGTTTGAAAATGATTTGAATGCATTAAAGGGTTTTAAACGCTCTGGAAAAATAGAAAAGGAAACGGATTTAAACGTTTTAATTAGAAAACCGGCCGGCCCACAGCCTTTACTCCCCGAGATCACTCCGGATCGGCCACCGACGCATTAACACCGCCCTCTCTCTCACTGTCACGTGGGACCCCCGACCGCTAGCGAGATTCTAGCGCTCATCTCCCTCCCCGCGCCCCTCACCTCGCCGGAGATCCATCCCGAGCCGGATCTCGCTCCTCTCTCCCTCTCCCGACCCCGCACCTGGCCTATAAGTAGCCCCACCTCTCCGCACTCCATTTCCCCCTCCAACCCCCTCTACCCTCGCCGGAAAGCCACCGCACCACCTCGCCGGAGTTCTAACTCCACCCGAAACCCCCAGAGCTCCTGGCCGTCGCCACACTCACCCCCACTCCCCTCCGACGCCACCAAAGTACGCCGGAGACTCACCGCCGCCGTTTGAAGCCTTCGGACGCCGCCCTTGACCACCGCAGCACCAGCCCCGAGCATCTCTAACTTTGGGCCGCCGCCGACATCACCGGAGCTCCGACACCCTCCCCTATAAGCCACCACCTCCACCCGCAACCGTTAGATCTAGGATCTACGCTCCAGATTAGAAATTTTATTTAAACGAACCGGTACCCACTTCGCTTTGGTCGTCCGCCCGCAAACACCCACGTGCACGCGCTAGCAACCAATAGGAAACCACCACGTAGCCCTGTCCGTTCGCTAGGAATTTTGTTCTTTTATGTTTTTGTTTTAGAAAACAGAATGTTTTCTGTTTTTGTTTTAGTTGTAACTTTTAAACTAATTAGTGTTTTTAATTGATTCTTTTTGCATTAGGTCAAAAATTTCATGTAGTTTCATCCTGTAGTCTTAGATTTCAAATTTGAACTTTAAATTTTGAATCTAACCAAATTTACTTAAATTACTAAAATCTGTATAACTAGAGTTTAAAATTTTATTTTTGAGTGATTCTTTTTTCCACTATTTTGTATTAGTTAGGTCTATCATCCAGCACTGTTTGAGATTTTTAAGATATTTTAAATTAGGGTTTTTTAGTAAAAACAGATTCTGTTTAGTTTCTTCTTGGTGTTTATTTGAATTGTTTTATTTTAGTTTACTTTGATTTTGTTTTAGTTTAACTTTTTATTGTAGTTTCTTTAGTTCTGTTGTTCAACATTAGGTGAATTATTTTCTGTTAATAAAAATATTTTATTTTGTTTTGTGCTCTAGTTTAAATAGGTAAATCTTGTTTTCACCTTTAGTATTTTTTTAGAAAAATGTTTTGTAGTAACTCTTTTTGCACAAAATTTTAATAATGAAATACTTTATGTTTTCAAATAAAATTTTGTATTTACTTTTCTGTTATCTAAATGGCTAGTTGTTCAAAACAAATTTTTGTCTTGTTATGTCTTAGTAGAGATTTGACACCAAAATTTTTAGAGTATTATACTTTGAGTGATTCTTCATTTTGATTGTGCTATTTGTTTGTTGAAGTATTTGTTTACCTTGCTGTTGTATGAATTGTATTGTGGTTATGCTTATTGTGTGTTTTGTTTGATTCGTTAGATCATCCGGAGTGCAAAGCTTGTTATCTAGAGTCACTTGAGTACGAGGATCGTCAGCAAGGCAAGTCACTTTGACCATGTATACCTATGTTTTTATTGCATTAGTTCTACCATATCCCCAATTGCATGCAAAGTAGGTAATTTGGAAACTTGGTTACTTGATGTAGTATCATGTGGTAGGCACCCCTCAACCCTTTGACACATTGGCCCCGGGAAACGTTGATTTAATTTTGCTATGCTATTAGTAGACGGGGTTGGTTGTGTGATTCATGAGAGTTTCGAGATAATAATTTCAAGACCTACAAGATGATCAACACTTCAAGACTCCGAGTTTTCTACATACCTCTGGGTGGATGATGGTTGAACGGCGCCCTGGAGAAACCAGTGGTTAGCCTAGGTGTTGCTAGAGAAGTGCCAGTATTCACGCGGAAAGGTCCACCCAGGCACAAAGAGATGGATGGATGCTTCAAGACCCAAGGCTTACCTACACAGCCACAAGCCATTATGGGCTCTGGCTTGGTTAGATTTCGTGGTGACCCTGGACAGGCGGTGCTACGAGATGTAGAAGAACGGTAGGAAAGGATGGGCACCGACAGAGTCTCAGGGAAACCCTTTAGAAGACCATGTTTTGGTCATCCGTTTCTCAAACACCCTGAAGTGCGAGAAATACAACGGAGGCGATCAAATCTTGTGGGGAACGTGTGCAAAACTCTGCAGAGTACCCAAACCTAATCGATTAGCCGTGTCCACGGTCATGGACAGTTTGAGCCAAAGGAACTGAAACTATCTAGAAATTCTCAACACAAATAATTACATTGATGTGGGTATTAATGACAACTTGGGTATGAGAATTGGTTGGTGGAACCATCTCATTAATCAACCAACATTGTAGTAATAACTTTTGCCCTCTCTTGTTGTAGGAAAAATTGGTTGATGCAAAACTTACTACCCCACCTGCCATATATGCATATAGAATAGATGATTGCTTTACACCCCTCTTTTGTGACATTGCCAGCATATTCAATATGCTGACCTACATGGCTGCAATGTATCATGTTGCAGAGTACTTTTCCGACCAGGAGTGAGGATACGCACTACGCTCAGTGAGATGCCCTTGGAGTCAGATGGACTCAACTACCTTTGAAGCTTCCGCAAGATTAGTTATTCTCATGAGTTGGCCTTCAGCCACTTTATTGTAATTCTTTTTGTAATAAAGAACTCGATAAGAGATTTTTGATTAATAAAGTTGCGTGATTTCACTTTGATATATACATTGATGTACCGTGTGTGTACCAGCATGATCTTGGGATGGTACAGAAACATCGGAGATTCGACCTTTCAGGTCGGGTCACTACAACTCGATTTGGTAAAGGTAGCGATGAGAGGCTATGTAGGAGTACATAGCGGGTTGTCTCATTGGGACCGTTCTTAGGAACTGAGTTCTGTGTTTGTGATCCAAGACTAGATACTACCACACGTTAGGATTCTTAATTGACCCTCTCGACTTATCAGTCGCTTAGTCCTTAGTCCAGGAGTTGCAAGTAGTTTATGGTGTCTATAGCATGCTAGAGGTCGTGCGTAGCGCTGACCCTAGGGGTGGGTTACGACGCGGTAGGCAGTGGCACGGTGTACCAAGGGTCACCCGAATGGTTGGCTTGGGAACCCTACGCACATCATTTGGGGCCGTAGAGGAAACTTCGGCCGAACTTCCGTGCGGGTTCAGTCTCAAATAGGCGATATCCTGGACTAGAGGTCTTATGTGATTGACGGTCGTGGCCGACTCCCTCGCTGGGCTTCAGCTTAAAGGTTGCCAAGGTGCATGGTTTTATGAGCACACAACGATAAGTGGCGAGAGTGTGTGTGAAGAAGTACACTCCTGCAGGGTATGAAACTATTCGAATAGCCGCGTCCTTGGATATGGACTACTTGGAAAACTTATGTTGTTCATAGATAATCAAATGGATAGTCATAAAAATATCAAGACAAGTGTGAGTACTGTGGATGGCACTCTCCCAGGAGAGGGAAGTGAATCCATGGTGGTGTATTGTCATGGAGTTAGTGGACTCGTGTGCGATATCTAAAATGAAAACAAAGAGTTAAAATGGTGTAGTGTAGGTTAGCCATGAGTCAAAGCTAGCATTGCTGCATAAACTCCACCACTCCCCTGTTGATACATGAGCATGAATAGACTAGGTCTGTTTTAAAGACTTGCTAAGTGCGTTTGTACTCACATTTGCTTAATAAATGTTGCAGATGTAACCCAGGACCAATCAGGTGGGTTCTTTCTAGATGTCGACGATGCCGAATAGCTGGTGTCCCAGCTACGACCTATGCCTTGTGGTGGGTTGTAGATAGTCAGGCCATGTGCCTTTTTACCCTTTCCTCTGTCTATACTCAGACAGCATATGCTTCCGCTTGGTTTGTATGAACTTGTTTGTATGACTTGAGTGTCAGGTCATGTGACCCCTATCTGTCAGAACATGTTATGCAAGGCTCGTCTGAGCCCCTTAAATAAAAGTAGCTGCATGGTTATGTTGTGATTCCATGGTTTTATCTATGCATATCGGGCATGTCGTGCGTACGTGTGACGTGCAACGATATGTATGGGATCCGACACCTAGTCATGTGCCTTTAGTAGTACTCTTTACGGGAAACTGCCTCTTTGTGCTTCCACCGAGCCATGGTAGCTTGCTACTGCTCCGGACACATTGATTGACCCGCATGTATCCTTCTTTGTTGTTGTGTCTGTCCCTTCGGGGAAATGTCTCGCAGTGTAATGGAGTCCCTGTAGCCTGCTACGACTCGTCTATGTGCAGTGATGGCATTTATGTCTCACGGCGTAATGGAGTCCTTGTAGCTTGCTATGACTCGTCTACACATGCTTGAAGCCGACACCTGCATTGCTGGATTACGTATGCCTGTTTCCGTACGGATGTGCCACTTGGGTCCTATGACTAGTCATGTCGGCCTGGGTTCTCTGTCGTTTGATTGCCAGCAACACGTTCATATACGTGAGCCAAAAGATGCAAACGGTCCCGGCTAAGGTAAGGCTGCAGCCGTGGAGCTTACTGTGCATGATGCCGAAAAGTGATGTGATATGTTACAGTCTGGATTCATATAACTTAGGATCGGGGTCCCGACACATGTAATCACAATAATCATCATAGATAGGAGGTATGTCATCATCATAATAGTTTTGCTCATCAAAACTTGGGGGACTAAAAATATCATATTCATCAAGCATAGCATCCCCAAGCTTGTGGATTTGCATATCATTAGCATCACGAATATTCAGAGAATTCATATTAAATATATTTCTATCATGCTCATCATTCAAGGAATTCTCATCAAGTATTTTCATAAATTCTTCTCTACCAATAGAGCACAATTTTGTGAACCATCATTTTCACGAAAGACATTAAAGAGACGAAACAATTGATGCAACCTAAACTCCATTTTTTGTAGTTTTCTTTTATAAAACCAAACTAGTGAAAAACAAGAAACTAAAAGATTTGATTGCAAGATCTAAAGATATACCTTCAAGCACTGACCTCCCCGGCAATGGCGCCAGAAAAGAGCTTGATGTCTACTACGCAACCTTCTTCTTCTAGACTCGTGTCGAGCCTCCAAGCGCAGAGCTTTGTAGGACAGTAGAAAATTTCCCTCAAGTGGATGTCCTAAGGTTTATCAATCCATGGGAGTCCTTGGATGAAGATGGTCTCTCTCGAACAACCCTGTAACCAAATAACAAAGAGTCTCTTATGTCCCCAACACACGCAATGCAATGGTAAATTGTATAGGTGCACTAGTTCGATGAAGAGATGGTGATACAAGTGTAATATGGATGGTAGATATAGGTTTTGTAATCTGAAAATATAAAAACAGCAAGGTAATTAATGATAAAAGTGAGCACAAACGGTATTGCAATGCTTAGAAACAAGGCCTAGGGTTCATAATTCCACTAGTGCAAGTTCTCTCAACAATACTGACATAGTTGAATCATATGTAAATCCCTCACGTGCGACAAAGAGTTCACCCAAAAGTCACAAATAGCGGAGAACAAATGAAGAAATTATTGTAGGGTACGAAACCACCTCAAATTTATCTTTTCCGATCAATCTTATGAGCTATCCCTATAAGTGTCACGAACAGCCCTAGAGTTCGTACTAAGATAACACCTTAAGATACACATCAACCAAAACCCTAATGTCACCTAGATACTCCAAGTCACCACGAGTACCCATGGGATTGATTATATGATATGCATCACACAATTTCATATTCATCATGTTCAATCTAACATAAAGAACTTCAAGAGTGCCCCAAAGTTTCTACCGAAGAGTCAAGACGAAAACGTGTGCCAACCCCTATACATAGATTCCCAAGGTCACGGAACCCGCAAGTTGATCACCAAAACATACATCAAGTGGATTAATAGAACATCCCATGATCACCATGGATATCCCATCGCAAGACATACATCAAGTGTTCTCAAATCCTTTAAAGACTCAATCTGATAAGAAAACTTCAAAGGGAAAACTCAATTGATCACAAGAAGATAGAGAGGGGAAACTCCATATGATTCATCTATATTAACAAAGCTCGCGGTACGTCAAGGTCGTGTCATCTAAAGAACACAAGAGAGAGAGAGAGAGATCAAACACATAGCTACTGGTACATGCCCTTAGCCCTGAGGGTGAACTACTCCCTCCTCGTCATGGAGACCGCCGGGATGATGAAGATGGCCTCCGGTGATGGTTTCCCCCTCTGACAGGGTGCTGGAACGGGCTCCCGATTGGTTTTTCATGGCTATAGAGGCTTGCGGCGGCGGAACAATCGATCTAGGTTTCTTTCTGGGGGTTTCTGGATTTATACGAGTACTTGGCATTGGAATCACGTCAAAGAGACTCCTGAGGGGGCCACAAGCCAGGGGTGCGCCCTAGTGGCTTGTGGCTGCCTCGGGACTCCTCTCCGGTATATTTTTACTCTAGTATTTTTTATATTTTCCAAAAATATTCGACATAAATCTTCTACCCATTTCGAGAACTTTTATTTATGCACAAAAAACGACACCACGGTAGTTCTGCTGAAAACAGTGTCAATCCGGGTTAGTTCTAATAAAATCATACCAAAACATATAGAATTATTGTAAACATGACATGAATACTTCATAAATTATAGATAAGTTGGAGACATATCAACATACCCAAGCTTAATTCCCGCTCGTCCTCAAGTAAGTAAATGATAAAAGAAATAATTTATGAAGTGTGAATGCTAGCATGGTGCATAAATTTGATCAATGATAGTTCCAAACACTTTTTCTAGCATCATTATATATCATAAACAGTAGCTCATCTCATAAAGCTTCACATGACGAAATTACAAGCTATTCACATGTTAAAGTATAGACCATAAAGTTTCTTGAAAACTAACAAACTATGCTTTCAGTCACCAAACAATTGCAATTCATCTTATTTTCAGGAAGGGTCTATGTAAGAGATTTGATTTAGCAAATTCCACATACTTAACTATCATATAGTCTTCCATGATTGCTAACTCTCAAAGCATATTTTTAGATCAAATGGCAACCGTCAAACACAGAGAAAGATAGGGGCTTAAAGTTTCGCCTTCCCAACTTATTTATCATATAGATAATTGTCAACAATAATAATTCATGATAAAATATATTTGAATGGCCATATATGATTGTATCTTTCCCCACCACATGATGCTTGCCAAGTGAAAAGGAAAAATATAGGAACTGGTGAAGATCACCATGACTCTTTTATAAAGGTAAGTACTAGAAAGTAAAAGATAGGCCCTTCGCAGAGGGAAACATTGATTTGCGGAGGTGATAGAGCTCGAGATTTTAAAACAGAGATGAATATTAATTTTGAGCGGTATGCATTCATTGTCCACATAACAACCGAGAGATCTCGGTATCTTCCATGCTAGATACATTATAGGCGGTTCCCAAACAGAATGGTAAAGTTTTTACCCCCTCCACCAATCAATCACACTCCATGGCGAGCCAAATCCACGGGTACCATCCATAGAAACAACAATCCTGGGGGAGTTTTGTTTCATTATATTTTGATTTGATTTTTGAGCATGGAACGGGGCATCCCGAATACCAGCCACTTTCTTGTGAATGATAGTGAATAAACACATATCGTGAGAATAATCCACCTAGCATGGAATATAGTGACAACCCCTAGTCACTATATGAGAGATTCGGGCATAAAAACAGAATATTATTTGAAGGTTTAGAGTTTGGCACATGCAAATTTACTTGGAATGGTAGGTAAATACCGCATATAGGTAGGTATGGTGGACTCATATGGAAAAACTTTAGGTTTAAGGGTGTTTGGACGCACAAGTAGTATTTCTACTTGGTGTGGAAGTTTTGGCTAGTATGAGGTGGAATCAAGAACCACATGTTGGAGGATCCATAACAATATAACTTCTATACAGATATACCCAAGCATAACTCATTACGTTGACTTCCTTGTCCAACTTAAACTAATTTGCTCAAGTTTGAAAATAATTAATGGGGCTCACCATCATATAAGATGTCCAAGATAGTATATTTATATGTGAAATCTATCTTCCTTCAATATTCTTTCATGAATTGTTCAAGCAACCAATGTGGTGTTTACTATCTTTCAGTAAATTTTACCACCTATACTTATTATATGTGAAGTCATTACTCCCCATGGGATAAGCATATGAAACAAGTATAATTTCAAATTTATGATATTCAATTCATTCAACCATTTAATCATAGGATATAAGTGAAGAACGAGAGTAAAAGATAAAAATACTCCAAAACATATAAGTGAAGATCAATGAGTAGTCAAACAATTAAGTAGCTATGTGAGGACTTTATCTCTCTCTATCTCAATAAAGATTTTCATATCTCATTATTTTATTTAAACATCAAGCAAAATAAAAATAGCACTCCAAGAATAGGATGCATCATCTAAACGAATAAAAATTTAGGCTCAACATAGCCTAACCGAGAGTAGACGAAGAGAGGTGGGATGCGTAGCATCCCCAAGCTTAGATGCTTGAGAGTTCATGAAACATTTACTTGGGGTTCCTTGGGCATCCCCAATCTTGAGATTTTGTATCTTTTTCAATCCTCTCATATCGCGGTTTCACCTATTCTCAAAAACTTATCCATACAAAACTCAAAAAGAACTCGTGAGATAGGTTAGCACACATAAGAATAAATCAAAACATCATGTATTGCCAAGACAAGTTTCACAATAATTTTCAAAAATTAGGTACTGTATAATATCATTTCCACAATTTATATCTACCAATATAGGCTATGGAAACTATAGGATAAGTGGATAACAAAACTATGACAACAATCTGTCTAAATAGAACAATATGTAGAAATTTCTTAAACCAGTCTACTTACATATCTCCAAAACTTATGAAAATTTATGATATGCTATAAAATTTATATTAAAATACTGTGTTAAAATTTCAGAAACTTTCCACGTTCCAGCAAAGTATGAAAATACAAACGCTATAGCAGACGTTTGTGTTTTTACCCAGCACATTTCAAAGCATGCAATGCAAGCATCCTAGTGCAATTGTTGGAACTTTTTATTGAAAAACAAGATTATAAATAACACATAACAGATCACAAGAAAATAAAATGACACTCCAAACAAACTCATATTATGTGACGAATAAAAATATAGCTCCAAGTGAGATATACCAATAGTGGTGAAGACGAAAGTGGGGATGCCTTCCGGGGCATCCCCAAGCTTAGGCGCTTGAATATTACTTGGATATTACCTTGGGGATTCCTTGGGAATCCCCAATATTAGGTTCTTGTCACTCCTTATTCTCCTCATATCGGTGTCTCACCCAAAACTTGAAAACTTCAAACACACAAAACTTAACGGAACTTTGTGAGAAGGGTTAGTCTAATAAAGATAGATCATTCACTTAGATACTGTCAAGACAAGATTCATAATTATTCCCACATGATAACTACTGTATTAGATCATTCCCACAATTTATATTACTCAATATAAGCTATAGGAACACTTGAAACAAGCAGACCATGCATGCAAAACAGAATCTGTCAAAAACAGAACAGTCTGTAAAGATCTGAATGATGAAAAAACTTCCCTGACTCTAAAAATTCGTCAAAATTAGGACATATCACAGAAGTTGCATAGAAATGTTGTGTAAAAATTTCAGAATTTTTTCCGCTCCAGTAAAATCAGATAATTCATATACTGGATGCATAACTCTTTGTTTTTGCACAGAATCAAACAAGCAAGTATCCACACTATCCCAAAGGCTTTAGTTGGTACTTTATTGAAATAAAAGATACAAAACATGATTAATACAGTATCTTAATCATGTGAACACGTCAAAACATAAAGTAAAAGTGTTGGGTTGTCTCCCAACAAGCGCTTTTCTTTAATGCCTTTTAGCTAGGCATGATGATTTCAGTGATGCTCGTATAGGAATAATAATTGAAACATGCAAAAGAGCATCATGAATCTCATGATAAGCACATTTAATTATAACCCACTTCCTATGAATAGGGAGTTTCTGAGAAAAAAATTATGGGAGCAAGAATCAACTAGCATAGGAAGGCAAAACAAGCATAACTTCAAAACCTTGAACGCATAGAGAGGAAACTTGATATTATTGCAATTCCTACAAGCATATATTCCTCACTCATAATAATTTTCAGTATCATCATGAAGGAATTCAGCAATATAACTATCACATAAAGCATTATCTTCATGATCCACAAGCATAGAAAATTTATTACTCCACACATAAGCAAATTGCTTCTCATTCATAATAGTGGGAGCAAACTCAATGAAATAACTATCATGAGGTACTTGATTGACATAACCACTTTCAATATTAAAATCATGATGACAAGTTTCATGGTTGTATTTATAACATACATGTAATCACAATAATCATCATAGATAGTAGGTATGTCATCATCATAATAGTTTTGCTCATCAAAACTTGGGGGACTAAAAATATCATATTCATCAAGCATAGCATCCCCAAGCTTATGGCTTTGCATATCATTAGCATCATGGATATTCAGAGAATTCATATTAACAATATTTATATCATGCTCATCATTCAAGGAATTCTCATCGATTATTTTTCATAAGTTCTTCCTCTACCAACTAAGCACAATTTTTCGAACCATCATTTTCACAAAAGACATTAAAGAGACGAAACAATTGATGCAACCTTGACTCCATTTTTTGTAGTTTTATTTTCTAAAACCAAACTAGTGAAGAACAAGAAACTAAAAGATTTGATTGCAAGATCTAAAGATATACCTTCAATCACTCACCTCCCCGGCAACAGCGCTAGAAAAGAGCTTGATGTCTACTATGCAACCTTCTTGTAGACTCGTGTTGGGCCTCCAAGCACAGAGTTTTGTACGAAAGTAGCAAATTTCCCTCAAGTGTATGACCTAAGGTTTATAAATCTGTGGGAGGCGTAGAATGAAGATGGTCTCTCTCAAACAACCCTGCAACAAAATAACAAAGAGTCTCTTATGTCCCCAACACACCCAATACAATGGTAAATTGTATAGGTGCACTAGTTCGGCGAAGAGATGGTGATACAAGTATAATATGGATGGTAGATATAGGTTTTTGTAATCTGAAAATATTAAAGAATCAAGGTAACTAATGATAAAAGTGAGCACAGATGGTATTGCAATGCTTAGAAACAAGGCCGAGGGTTCATACTTTCACAAGTGCAAGTTATGTCAACAATACTGACATAGTTGAATCATATGTAAATCCCTCACGTGCAACAAAGAGTTCACTCCAGAGCCACAAATAGTGGAGAACAAATGAAGAAATTATTGTAGGGTATGAAACCACCTCAAAGTTATATTTTCCGATCAATCTTATGAGCTATCCCTATAAGTGTCACAAATAGCCCTAGAGTTCGTACTAGGATAACACCTTAAGATACACATCAATCAAAACCCTAATGTCACCTAGATACTCCAATGTCACCACGAGTACCCATTTGCTTGATTATACTATATGCATCACACAATTTCAGATTCATCATGTTCAATCCAACACAAAGAACTTCAAAGAGTGCCCCAAAGTTTCTACCGGAGAGTCAAGACGAAAACATGTGCCAACCCCTAGCATAGATTCCCAAGGTCACGGAACCCGCAAGTTTCGCAATTTATTTACATAGTAGAACAAATCCAAATTGGAAGGGGATCACCAAAACATACATCAAGTGGATCAACAGAACAATCCATTGTCACCATGGATATCCCATCGCAAGACATACATCAAGTGTTCTCAAATCCTTCGAAGACTCAATCCGATAAGAAAACTTCAAATAAAAAACTCAATTGATCACAAGAAGATAGATAGGGTAAAACTCCATATGATTCCTCTATATTAGTAAAGCTCGTGGTACATCAAGATCGTGTCATCTCAAGAACACGAGAGAGATAGAGAGAGAGAGATCAAACACATAGCTATTGGTACATACCCTCGGCCTCGAGGGTGAACTACTCCCTCCTCGTCATGAAGACTGTCGGGATGATGAAGATGGCATCCGGTGATGGCTTCCCCCTCAGGCAAGGTGCCAGAAATGAGCTCCCAATTGGTTTTTTGTGGCTACTGAGGCTTGTGGCGGCGGAACTCCCGATCTAGGTTTCTTTCTCGGGGTTTCTGGATTTATAGGAGTACTTGGCGTTGGAATCACATCAAGGAGACTCTCGAGGGGCCCACAAGCCAGGGGCGCCATAGGGGGGCGCCTTGGTGTCTTCTGGCTGCCTCGAGACTCCTCTCCGGTGTGTTTTTTGCTTTTTTTTATATTTTCCAAAAATATTCTTCGTAAATTTTCAGCCCATTCCGAGAACTTTTATTTCTGCACAAAAAATGACACCATGGTAGTTCTGCTGAAAACAGCATCAGTCAGGTTAGTTCTAATAAAATCATACCAAAATCATATAGAATTATTGTAAACATGGCATGAATACTTCATAAATTATAGATACGTTGGAGACGTATCATCATATGATAGTGAAACTCGATGTAACCGAGAAAATAGAATCGGTAGTACCAAGGTGAAAAAAACAGATCAACACTAGGCAATCGATGAAACCGGGAAATATTTGTTGGCCACACCGAGTTGCACTTGGGAGGATTTGGAGTGCATACCTTTTCGACACGGAACACTGAATGCATCTCACACAGAGGGATCAAGAAGTGCTTGTTCAAGTTTTGCACTGAAGAATGAATAGAACTTGATGAGAAAGCATAGATAGCTAGAGGAGGATCCTAGGCATTCTTTTCCATCCAATTGGCAAAAGATAAATTAAGGAACAATTGGATGTCCTCGAATGAGTAGAGAAATGCAGACCAACATGATCACCAAATAAGAAATCAAATGAGATCATGGCAAACATGCACATACATACTAGCACCTATCAAGCACTTTGGCGATGACGTAGTCATCTATATATGAGTATATTGACTTAGGAGCCAATTAAGAATACTTGATCATAGGTCATACTCATCATTTAAGCATGAGTGGGGATATCACTTTTACGTAAAGCATTTAATGTTGTCACATACTATGAGATGCTTTAACTCAAGTCTTAGAGTAAAGCTCCCCCTTGATGTGACATCCCCCCGTAGGAGGGATAAACTAACCTTGGGTTTTGTCGATGAAGACTTCATGTAGGTGAAGTAGTGGTGGATGCTCAATGTTGATGAACATCACCATGAGTTGGGAGCATCATTGTTGTTTCCTTACACTTCTCGCCTTCATGGGTTATTCCCAACACACAAGATACAAATACAAGGATATCTATGGACATGGAGTGCAAAGCATGCATAATGATGTCCATGGATTTGTTGATTACCTTGTCCCTTGCTTACCTTTGAGGGAATGTATGACTCCTTGAACTATTGCATAATGTTGATGTTGATTGCAACTAGTTCTTGCCAATAATGAATGTGAGTAAATTTCATTGGCGAAGTCACCCCTCAAGAACTTCTCTAGTTCTTCTTGGGGACCAACATCAAGTTGATGGGGATTCTTGGTGTTGAAGTGGAACTTGTAGAAGTTAAGCTTGTAGTAGCCTTGGGAACCCACTTCACCAAAGCTCAGGATTCATCTTCATATGCATCAATGTCCTCTTGAAGCTTGTTCTTGCCCTTGTGGTCGAAGGTCATCTTGAGCTTTTGTTTCCTTGGGAAGAGTATTTTCATACTTCTCCTTTTGAGTAACAAACTTCGGCTTGGGGTACTGACCTTCTTCCCATTCAACTCCAATAGCGTTAAAGTAGCCAATGCTATGGTTCTTTCGGTATCCTCCGTGCTTGCGTACAATTTCCTCAAATTGCTTACATCCGGAAAGACTCTTGTAGATACCTTTATCTATAATCCCTTTCAGAAGTTCATTTTCTTGCTCAAGTGTAACTTGACTAAGAGAAGTGTTAGTGGGATGAATAGAACTACTAGAAGCAATATCATTGGATTTATCATTTTTATTGCTACTAGTTGAAGAACCTTTCTTGCCTTTATTACTAGTTTGCTTAGCCTTAACTTGTGGAATGATTGTAGACAAGAGAAGTCATTTGGCTAGATAAGAGGAAGTCTTCTTTTGAAGATCGTCATTGATAGCTTTAAGGAACTCATGATCTTGCTCTAAATTGAGCTTCTCGAAGCGGAGCTTCTCATGTGTCATTTCAAGCTCACTATGATCTTGTAGAGTAGACTCATGAGCTAACTTAAGAGTGTTTAGTTCTTGAGTTAGTCGTTCTATTTCCAACTTATCATCAACACACAACTTATCTTGACTAGAGTGATTACTAGCAAGTTCATCTTGATTAACATTACTAGATTTGTTAAATAGCAAGTCATCATCTACTAACAAGTCATCCTCATCACTATTGAAATCAAGATACTCATGGTGTGATACCTTGGGGCCTTTAGCCATGAAGCAACATCCACTCCCTTCATTTGGTGAATCAAATATGCCGTAGGAGTTGGTTTTCACTAGTGCATGTCCGGCAACACCTTCATCTTAATTATATTCGGAGTTGGAGTGATGACTTCTCTCGGAGTTGTTATCAGAATCGGAGCCGAAAACCCATTCACCAACATGAGCTTGATGTCTTCTTGTTGAGTAGCTCTTGGTGTAGTTGTCCTTATTCTCTGAGTCCCTACTTCTCCTTGAGTGTCTTCGTTCATAAAGATCATCTCTACTCCTTCTCTCTCTTCGAGGTGACTCATCTCTTCAGCTTCGTCTTCTTGGTCACTCTTATTTCCATTTGTAAGGAGTCTTGCACTCATTGGAGTAGTGTCCGGGCTTCCCACAATTGTAGCAGTTTCGGTCATGACTTGACGAACGCTTCTCTTCATATCTTGAGTTCGAGCTTCGATCTTTGCCTCTATTCTTGTACAACTTGTTGAATTTCTTGACCATGAGGCTTATATCTTCATTTGTGACAAGGTTGTCGCTTGAAGTTACAGGAGCATCACTTGTGGCTTTGTAAGCACCACTAGACTTGTTGTGAAGCTCTTCCTTGTCTTTGAGTGTCATCTCATGAGCAACAATCCTTGCAATCACTTCTGTAGGCTTGAGATCTTTGTAGTTGGGCATCATTTGGATCAATGTGCATACGGTGTCATGTCTATCATCCAAAGCTCCAAGTATCTTCTTGATGATGAATTTGTCAGTCATTTCTTCGCTTCCTAAGCCGTCAATCTTATTGGTGATGAGAGCTAGCCTAGAGTACATCTTAGCGACTCCTTCACCATCCTTCATCTTGAACTTGTCAAGATGACTTTGAAGAACATCCAACTTGGATTCTCTCACAGATTCGGTACCTTCATGCATATCAATGCTACTACTCGAGCATGCGTTGGTCTCCCGTGAAGAGGAACGGTTTGATGTAGCAAAGTAGATAAGTATTTCCCTTAGTTTTTGAGAACCAAGGTATCAATCCAGTAGGATATACAAGTGAGCCACCAATAGATGTACCTACACAAGGAATCAAACTCTTGCACCCAACCCTATAAAGGGGTTGTCAATCCCTTCACGGTTACTTTCAAGGACGAGATCTAGTAGAGATAGATATAATAGGATGCTTGAACGGAAGGTAAAACTAAAAGTGAAAATAGTGCAGCAAGTATTTTTGGTGTTTTTGGTTTTATATCTGAAAGTATAATATGCAAAATAGACCCGGGGGGCATAGGTTTCACTAGATGGCTTCTCTCATGATGGCAAGTATTACGGGGGGTGAACAAATTATTGTCGAGCAATTGATAGAAAAGCGAATAATTATGAAGGTATCCAAGGCAATGATTATGCATATAGGCATCACGCTCGTGTCAAGTAGACCGAAACGATTCTGCATCTACTACTATTACTCCACACATCGACCGACTCCTGCTTGCATCTAGAGTATTAAGTTCATGAAGAACAGAGTAACGCATTAAGCCAGATGACACGATGTAGAGGGATAAACTCAAGCAATATGATGAAAACCCCATCTTTTTACCCTAGATGGAAACAATACAATACGTGCCTCGCTACTCCTACTTTGTCACTGGGTGAGGACACCGCAAATTTGAACCCAAAACTAAGCACTTCTCCTATTGCAAGAATTACCAATAAAGTTGGCCAAACCAAACCAATAACTCGAAGAGATTTGCAAAGATATGAAATCATGCATATAAGAATTCAGGAAAGACTCAAATAATATTCATGGATAATCTGAACATAAACCCACAATTCATCGGATCTCGACAAACACACCGCAAAAGAGTATTACATCGGATAGATCTCCATGAAGATCATGAAGACCATGGTATTGAGAAGCAAAGAGAGAGAATAAGCCATCTAGCTACTAGCTATGGACCCGTAGGTCTGTGGTGAACTACTCACGCATCATCGGAGGAGCAATGGAGTTGTGTAGATGCCCTCCATGATCGAATCCCCCTCTGGCATATTAACGGAAAAGGATCCAAGATTGGATCTCTCGAGAATGTAGGCTTCTGGCAGCGGAAAAGTGTTTCTGTGGCTCTTTTCGATAATGATGGAATATTTGGGAATTTATAGGCTGAAGATTAGGGTTAGGGGAGTTGTCAGGGGCTCACAAGCCTGCCCCGCATGCGGTACCTCCTAGCCATGGCAAGCGGGCTTGTGGCCCCGTGGCAGCTCCTTTGCCTTGGTTTTCAAGTCTCGTGGCTTCCTTTTATTCCAGAAAAATCATTCGGAGGTTTTATTCCGTTTGGAGTCCATTTAATATTTCTTATCTGCGAAACTCAAAAACAAGGAAAAAACAGAAACTGGCACTAGGCTCTAGATTAATAGGTTAGTCCAAAAATAATATAAAATAGTATATTAATGCATATAAAACATCCAAAATAGATAATATAATAGCATGGGACAAGGAAAAATTATAGATACGTTGGAGACGTATCAGCATCCCCAAGCTTAATTCCTGCTCGTCCTCGAGTAGGTAAATGATAAAAACGGAATTTTTGATGTGGAATGCTACCTAACATATTTATCCATGTAATATTCTTTATTGTGGCATGGATATTCAGATCCGTTAGATTCAAAACAATAGTCTAATATTGACATAAAAACAGTAATACTTCGAGCACGCCAACAAGGTAGTCGTGTCCTTTCTAAATAACATGGCCTTAGAAAGTTATCCCTATAAAATCATATGGTCTGCCTATGCTCCATCTTCCCCACACAACGTATCTAAATCATGCACAACCCTGATGAACAAGTCAAGCAATTGTTTCACACTTTTGGTGTTCTCAAACCTTTTCAACTCTCACAGAGTACATGGGCGTGAGCCATGGATATGGCATTATAGGTGGAATAGAATATGGAGGGGGTGCAAAGGAAAGAGGAGAAGATAGTCTCACATCAACTAGGCATATCAACGGGCTATGGAGATGCCCGTCAATAGATATCAATGTGAGTGAGTAGGGATTTCCATGCAAAAAATGCACTTAGAGATATAAGTGTATGAAAGCTCAAAAAGAAAACTAAGTGGTCATGCATAATGAATATCCACTAGTTATATGAAAGTGACAAAATAGGAGACTCTCTGTCTTGAAGATCATGGTGCTACTTTGAAGTACAAGTGTGGAAAAAGATAGTAGCAATTGTCCCTTCTCTCTTTATCTCATATTATTATTATTATTATTAATTATTTTTGGTGGGCTTCTTTGGCCTCTTTTATTTTTTGTTTGGGCTTCGTTGGCCTCTTTTATTTTTTGTAAAGTCCGGATGCTCGTCCCAACTTGTGAGGGAGTCATAGCCTCCATCATCCTTTTCTATCATGGGACAATGCTCTATTAATGAAAAATCATCACACTTTTATTTACTTATAACTCAAAGAAAAAGAAATTACAACTCAATTCCTATGACAAGATATAACTCTATATGCAATATGAAGTGATGATGCAAGTCATAGAAAAACTACACGGTGGAAGTTGCATGGCAATATATCTCGGAATGGCTATGGAAATGCCATAATAGGTAGGTATGGTGGCTGTTTTGAGGAATATATGGTGGCTGTTTTGAGGAAGGAGGGTTTGATGTACCGGCGAAAGTTGCGCGGTACTAGAGAGGCTAGCAAAGATGGAAGGGTGAGAGTGTGTATAATCCATGGACTCACATTAGTCATAAAGAAGTCACATACTTATTGCAAAAGTCTATTAGTTATCAAACAAATCATTAGACGCATGATCCTAGGGGAGAGGTTGGTAGGAGTTAACCATCGCGCGCTCCCGACCCTCACACAAAGGTCGACAATCATTAGACAAATCATGCTCCGGCTTTGTTACATAACGGTTCACCATACGTGCATGTTACGGGAATCACAAGCTTTAACATACGTATCTCTTCAATTCACAACTACTCACTAGCATGACTCTCATATTACCATCCCTATTATCTCAAAACTATATGCAAGGAATCCAACTTCTCATAGTTGTTAATGCACTTAATATGAAAGTTTTTAGTATAACCCTCTTGGATGCCATTATATTAGGACTAAATTCATAACCTAAACCAATTACCATGCTGTTTTATTAACTCTCAAAATAATATAAGTGAGGTACAAGATTTCAATAATTTCTATAAAATATAACACCACCATGCTCTATAAAGATATAAGTGAATCACTAGAGCAACATTGCCTAGCTCAAAAAATATAAGTGAAGCACATAGAGTATTCTAACCAATTCACGATTCAACATGTATCTCCCAAAATATGTGTGCAGCAAGGATGATTGTGGAAAACTAATAAGCAAAGACTCATGTCATACAAGACGCTCCAAGCAAAACACATATCATGTGGTGAATAAAAATATAGCCTCAAGTAAACCCGGTGGATTGAAGACGAAAGAGGGGATGCCTTCCGGGGCATCCCCAAGCTTAGGCTTTTTGGTATCCTTGAATATGACTTTGGGTGCCTTGGGAATCCCCAAGCTTAGGCTCTTGCCACTCTTTATTCCATAGTCCATCAAATCTTCACCCAAAACTTGAAAACTTCACAAAACAAAACTCAACAGAAAACTCATGAGATCTGTTAGTATAAGAAAAATAAATCACCACTTTAGGTACTGTTGTGAACTCATTATTTATTTATATTTGTGTAATACCTATTGTATTCTAACTTTTCCATGACTCATACCCCCGATATGACCCATAGATACATAAAAATAAGCAAAGAACACAAAGAAAACAGAATCTGTTAAAAACAAAACAGTTTGTAGCAATCTGTAAACTTAGAATACTTCTGGAACTCTAAAAATTCTGAAAATTAGGGAAACCAGGGGAGTTTTTATATAAATCCTGTGTAAAAATTTCAGATCAATTTGATGCTCTGAAAAAATCAGAAAATTCCTGGACTAAGCGCAAAAGTTTCTGTTTTTCAGATCAAATCAACAACTACCATAGATCATCCCAAAGGTTTTACTTAGCTCAAACACTAATTTAAACACAAAAACACAATTAATACATAATTAATAATGTGCCAAACACACCAAAACAAAATAAAAAATCAGAAAGCAAAATAAAATTGGGTTGCCTCCCAACAAGCGCTATTGTTTAACGCCCTTAGCTAGGCAAAACGCAATAGATCTAGGTATTGTCATCTTTGGTATGCAATACATAAGTAGCTCTCATGATAGATTCATAAGGTAATTTTATTTTCTTTCTAGGGAAGTGTTACATGCCTTTCGTTAATGGAAATTGGAATCTAATATTCCCTTCCTTCATATCAATAATTGCACCAATCGTTCTAAGGAAAGGTCTACCAAGAATTATAGGACATGTAGGATTGAAATCTATATCAAGAACAATGAAATCTATGGGCACATAATTCCTATTCTCAACAATAAGAACATCATTAATTCTTCCCATAGGTTTCTTTATAGTGGAATCCTCAAGATGCAAATTTAAGGAACAATCATCAAATTCACGGAAACCTAACACATCACATAAAGTTTTTGGAATAGTGGAAACGCTAGCACCCAAATCACAAAAAGCAAGGCACTCATAATCTTTAATTTTAATCTTAATAGTACGTTCCCACTCATCATAAAGCTTTCTAGGTATAGAAACTTCCAACTCAAGTTTTTCTTCAAAAGCTTTCATCATAGCATTAACAATATGTTTAGTAAAAGCCTTGTTTTGATTATAAGCATGAGGAGAATTCAACATGGATTGCAAAAAGGAAATACAATCAATCAAAGAGCATCTACCAAGATTAAAGTCTTTGAAATCCAAAAGAGTGGGTACATTTCTATTTAAAATTTTGACCTCTTCAATCCCACTTTTATCAATTTTAGCATCAAGATCTAAAAACTCCGAATTATTGGGACGCCTTTTAACTAAAGTTGACTCATCTCCAGTCCCATCCTTATCAAGATTAATATTGGAAAAAAATATTCAATAGGAGTCACATCAATAACTTTTAGATCTTCATCAATACTTTAAGATCTTAACTAAAAACTCTGAATCATTGGAACACGAAGATTTTCCCCAAGGTTCTGTACGATCACTAGAAGTGTATGTCTAGAGGGGGTGAATAGACTACAATCAGAAATTTAAAACTACCTCAAGCATAAGACAAGATGTTGGTAGTTTTAGCATACATAATTAGTCTATGACACCCAACACATGCAAGTCATAAAGTATAGCAGCGGAAAGTAAAGACATTGCACATGGAAGTAAGGAGTAGAGATAGAGAGATCAAACGCATGAAGGACACAAGATTTTTCCCGTGGTTCTGATAGGTGGCGCTATCATACATCCACGTTTAAGGAGTCATCAACCCATGGAGGGTAACGGTCGTGAGAGCCCACGGAGGGCTCCACCCATAAGGGTCCATGAAGTAGCAACCTTGACTATACCATAACGGCTTTCGTCCACGAAGGACTAGCCTCACTATGGGTAGATCTTCACGAAGTAGGCAATCTCCTTTCCCTTACAAACTTCTTGGTTCAACTCCACAACACGAAATAGGAGGCTCCCAAGCAACACCTAACCAATCTAGGAGGCACCACCCTCCAAAAGGTAATAGGCTCGATAGTGTCGATGAACTCCTTGCTCTTGTGCCTCAAGATGATAGACTCCTCAACACACAATCACTATCTCATAGATTTGGCTTGGTGGAAGAGATTGTATTGGTGTAAAGCAACTTGGGGAGGATAGAGATCAAGATTCATATGGTAGGAATAGAATGGCATGATCTCAACACATTAGTAGGTGGTTCTCTCTCAAAAAATTAGTAGGTGTGAGTGGGGGACAGTTCTGAGTGCTTCTCTTGCGAGTGAGTGGTGGTGGAGGGGTATATATAGGCATCTCCGAAAATCCAACCGTTACACACAAAATAGCCAACTTGGTGACATCGATGTGTTAATCTCGGTGGTACTAAAGTGATCAAAAGGTGGCAACTTTTGAATCTCGGTGAGACCGATATAGGAATCTCAGTTGCACCGATAAGGTGACCAACGGCCAGATTGCCCAATCTCGGTGACACCGATTCAGAAAACTTGGAGGGACCGATTTTGCAAATTTGCATAACAGAAAGTTGGCAACCCAAACTCGGTGGCACCGAAGCAGAATCGATTGCACCAAAGTGGCTAGGGTTTGGTTGAGTCTGTCTAGGTTTGTGAATCGGAGGCACTGAGTGGAATGTATTGGTTGCACCGATTTTGGGTATTTGTCTTTGGACACACTTTTGTGGAAGAGATTGTGGGTGTATGTGGTGACTATCACTTGTGCATGTATGAGCATTTTGTTCACCAAAAAACCCTTACCCCCTTTGTGACGCCCACCAATTTCAACCATACGCTAAATATACACGCAATGCGTATGACCAAGATTAGGGACTCACTTACCGATATCACAACACAACACTAGACACAAATTAAAGTCATACAGCTTCATATTACAAGCCAGGGGCCTCGAGGCCTCGAATACAAAGCTCGGCAAGCATGAGTCAGCGGAAGCAAATAATATCTGAGTACAGACATAAGTTAAACATGTTTTGCCTTAAGAAGGCTAGCACAAACATAAGCAGTGGATCGAAAGAGGGGAGGCCTCCTGCCTAGGAACCTTCTAAACTACTCCTGGGCATCGGCATTCTCCACGTAGTTCTAGTCTATGAATGCGAAGTGCTTCTATAATGATATTATTGATAGTTGTGACATCACCTTTAGCACGCAAGAGATCACGAAGCTCAAATAGGCATTTATCAAGGTTTGGATCACTAGGCTTCATTTTGTGAAAAGCAATGGTTTTATGAAGAATTTCATCAAGATTTCCTAATGAAATATTTGGATATCATTTCTTCAAATCAGTCCACAAAGTATAAGCACATGCAAAGTTCTTTGATTGAGAAAGCATGAATCTTGGTAAGCCTCTAACAATAAGATTGACAGTCTTAAGATTACCAAGCATGTTAATTTCCTCTTCGTGTGTGGGATGCAATTCATCAATGGGGAGCACATAGGGATCTTCAATATGTTTTCTCAAATGGAATTTATCAAATAGATCAATCATGGCATTCTTCCATTGACTATAGTACTCTCCATCAAGAATGGGCACTCTACGATACAAACTCTCCACACTAGACACATCCATCTTCCTCCACGGTGTTGAAACCGGAGTAATGGAGACCAAAGCTCTAATACCACTTGTAGGATCACTATAAGTGTATGTCTAGAGGGCGTGAATAGAGTACAAGAATAAATTTAAAACTACCTCAAGCATAAGGCAAGATGTTGGCAGTTTTAGCATACATAATTAGTCCATGACACCCAACACATGCAAGTCATCAAGTATAGCAGCGGAAAGTAAAGACATTGCACATGGAAGTAAGGAGTAGATATAGAGAGATCAAATGCATGAAGGACACAAGATTTTTCCCATGGTTCTGATAGGTGGTGCTATCGTACATCCACGTTTATGGAGTCTTCAACCCATGGAGGGTAAAGGTCGTGAGAGTCCACAGAGGGCTCCACCCATAAGGGTCCACGAAGTAGCAACCTTGACTATACCATAACGGCTTCTGTCCACGAAGGACTAGCCTCACTATGGGTAGATCTTCACGAAGTAGTCAATCTCCTTGCCTTTACAAACTTATTGGTTCAACTCCACAACACGAAGTAGGAGGCTCCCAAGCGACACCTAACCAATCTAGTAGGCACCACCCTCCAAAAGGTAATAGGCTCGATAGTGTCGATGAACTCCTTGCTCTTGTGCTTCAAGATGATAGACTCCTCAACACATAATCACTCTCTCACAGATTTGGCTTGGTGGAAGAGATTGGATTGGTGGAAAGCAACTTGGGGAGGCTAGAGATCAAAATTCATATGGTAGGAATGGAATGGCATGATCTCAACACATGAGTAGGTGGTTCTCTCTCAGAAAATCAATAGGTATGAGTGGGGAACAGTTCTGAGTGCTTCTCTTGCGAGTGAGTGGTGGTGGAGGGGTATATATAGGCATCTCCAAAAATCCAACCATTACACACAAAATGACCAACTTGGTGACACCGATGTGTTAATCTCGATGGTACCGAAGAGATCAAAAGGTGGCAACTTTTGAATCTCGGTGAGACCGATACAGGAATCTCGGTTGCACCGATAGGGTGACCAATGGTTAGATTGCCCAATCTTGGTGATGCCGATTCACAAAACTTGCAGGGACCAATTTTGTAAACTTGTGTAACAGAAAGTTGGCAACCCAAACTCGCTGGCACCGAAGCAGAGTCGGTTGCACCAAAGTGGCTAGGGTTTAGCTGAGTCTGTCTAGGTTGGGAATCGGTGGCACCGAGTGGAATGTGTTGGTTGCACCGATTTTTAGTATTTGGCTTTGGACAGACTTTTGTGGAAGAGTTTTTGGGTGTATGTGGTCACTATCACTTGTACACGTATGAGCATTTTGTTCACCAACAAAACCTTACCCCCTTTTAATAGTATTGGCTTTCCTATGGACTCAAAGTGATTTCTCACAAAGTAAAATGAAGAGTCCTCTTGCTTGAAGCTTGTCCAATGCTATTCCTTCTCCTTCTTCTTCATGGGGATACTCTCCACGCTCCTTTTTGCCAACCCATCTCTCTCTATGGACTTTATCTGAAATACACTAGATGAAAGTATTAGTCCAAGAGATAATGTATGTTGTCATGAATTATCAAAACCACCAAGGGAGCACATTGTGCTTTCAATCTCCCCCTTTTGGTAATTGATTACAACATACAATCAAAGCTTCAAATAAAGATATGCATGTATATAATGAAGACTTTGAGAGACACATGACTTAGACTAGCTCCCCTTAAATGTGTGCAATCCATTTAAAGGATAGTTGCTTTGGAATGCATGGACATACATGTCGTAGAAAGGATAAAAATGAGTCATGTGTATCTTGGCTATATGCATGAAATGTATGTGAATGAGATGTATCCTCGTTCAGGACTTCACTCTTGTAAACAATATGTGCAAGAAGCAAGAGATCATCTTGATCAAAGATATGATGCATATACTTACCTTGAGTTCTTGAGCATTCTAGTAGTAGAAACACACTTGAGAAAACAATGTTAGGAAACACAAGAGTATTCTACTAATCAAAGGCAATAGAACTACCAAGGTATGGAGAACATATATAAAGTAGTATTCCTTAGAATTGATATGTCTCCAAGATCATTTAGAACTTTCTCCCCTAGATATGAAATAGTAGGACATCCTCTCCCTCTGAATCTTAGCATGTAGATATTGGGACTGGATAGGGTGAGAAAATTCTTCTCCCCTTGTAAATGTAAGTGTAAACTTGATATTCTCCTCTCCCCCTAAATTATATCTCCCCCTTTGCATAAGCGTGTATCTCCCCTTTTTAGCTATGAAGCTTTGTATATCTCTCCCCCACTGGCATTAATTTCCAAAAAGGTCAGACATAGGGTCACATACATGGATCATTGAATAAAATGGGATCCTTGAGAACAAGGGTCATTGAATGTAGGAGTTATGGAAAATGAAAAACAGGAGGAAAAAAATGAGAGAATCATTGAAATTGATTTCTCTCCCTCTGGATAAATTGAGATCTTGCAGAACTTCTCCTCCTTTAAGTTAGGGATCCTTGAATGTATTTCTCCCCTTTTTAAAAAAAGGAATCATCAAAGGATGGAGAAAATACATAAGGAACACAAGGAATATTTAAAACTACAAGCACAAACAGAAAAAATGATAGAAAGTCGATGGCTCCGAGACAGATTTGTCGGTGATACCGAGGTAATGTTATGTAGCTCATCTGCTAAATCGGTAGAACCAAGTTGTTTGTATCGAAGGCTCCGAGGTGTAACTCAGAAACTTGGCAAATATGAAAAATGTTCAAAGATAGAATTGCAAATGAAAATCAAACAAGGAAGAGAATCAAAACATTTGTACCAATTGAGAATATTTACACACAGATATCGACTAGGAAAGATTTGAGTGGTTCCAATAAATTTTCGATTTGAGAGTGAACCAACCAAAAACTTAACTAGATGATTGGCGGAGACTAGGTCACCTATATTAGAGTATATTGACTTAGGAGCCAAGCAAGAATGCTTGATCATAGGTCATACTCACTGTTAATCTCAAAATGGGGTTACCATTCTTCGATTAAGCATTTTAATGTCTTCATATCACTTGAGTTGCTTTAGCTCATGACTTGGCGTAAAACCTTTTTCAAGGATCTGAATACATACCTTTGAGTGATGTTATTGACGTAGATTGTAGGTGAACTTGATGAGGATGCTCGAAGTTGATGAAGTTCATCTTGAGTTGGCAGCAATCTTGTTATTTTCGTTCACTCTTCACCTAAATGGGTTAGTCACGCAAGGAAAAACATGATATATCCAAATGACATGATACCAATTTGAGATTTAGCAATTAAGAGATATATGTCAAGGATGTGTTTTGTTGTCTTCTTCCTTCCATCATCAAAGCGAGGTTGTGGATACTTGGTCATGACAAGATTGCTCAAGATAAGAGTTGATGGCAAACTTGTGGAGTGTAGTTCTTCCAAGTGCCTACAAAAGGGTTAGATGCAAGACAAGGGAGCATAGAATTCCAAGATATGATATTCAAGGTAATTGCATGAAATAAACAATGAAGCTCATCCCCTTGCATGCATCCGAGTGAGCTTAGCTCAAGTTTGAAGCATCAATGATGTTCAACTCACTCCTCAAGTGGCAGAACACTTTTTCATCAAGTGGCTTAGTAAAGATATCGGCCAATTGCTTGTTAGTACGAACATGTTTAAGATTAATATCTCCTTTGGCAACATGATCACGAATGAAATGATGTCGAACTTGAATATGCTTGGTTCGATAATGTTGCACGGGATTATGAACAATCTTAATAGCACTTTCATTGTCACAAAGTAACGGCACATTGTTTAACATAGATTCCATAATATTTAAGCATTTGTGTCATCCATAACAATTGCGCATAACATGATCCAGCAGCAATATATTCAGCTTCGGCGGTAGATAGAGATACCGAGTTTTGTTTCTTGGAAGACCAAGACACAAGAGATCTACCAAGAAATTAACATGTACCCGAGGTGGATTTTCTATCAACCTTGTCACCGGCATAGTCCGAGTCGGAATAACCAACAAGATTAAAGGAAGATCCCTTGGGATACCAAATGCCAAAGTTTGGTGTATGAATCAAGTATCTCACGATACGTTTCACAGCCTTAAGATGACATTCTTTAGGTGCAGCTTGATATCTAGCACAAATGAATACACTAAGCATAATATTGGGATGGGAGGCACATAGATAAAGCAATGAACCAATAATTGATCGATAAAACTTTTGATCAACCGGTTCACCCTCCTTAGTGAGATCATCCTGTCCGCTAGTGGGCATAGGGGGTTTCATATCTTTGCACTCTTGCATGTTGAACTTCTTTAACAAGTCCTTGGTGTACTTGGTTTGAGAAATGAATGTACCTTCTCTCGTTTGCTTGATTTGTAGACCAAGAAAGAATTTCAGCTCACACATCATAGACATCTCATACTTCTCTGACATCAACCTTCCAAATTTCTCACTGAATTGTGGGTTAGTAGATGCAAAGATAATATCATCCACATAGATTTGGCACACAAATAATTCACCATTAAATCTCTTTTTGAATAAGGGCGTCAATTTTACCAATTTCAAATCATTTTTCAATAAGAAATTTCATTAGGCATTTATACCAAGCACGAGGAGCTTACTTAAGACCATATAAAGCTTTGCGAAGTTTGTAAACATGGTCAGGTTTCTTAGGATTTACAAAATCATGTGGTTTCTTAACATAGACCTCTTCTTCAATCTCACCATTTAAGAATGCACTTTTAATGTCCATTCGGTAAAGCATGATATCATGGTGAGTAGCATAAGCAAGAAGAATTTGAATGGCTTATAGTCTAGCAACAGGGGCATAGGTCTCACCGTAGTCCATACCTTCGACTTGTGTATATCCTTGAGCTACGAGGCGAGCCTTGTTGCATAAGACTTCACCGTATTCATCTTGCTTGTTGCAAAAAATCCATTTTGTACCGATGATGTTTTGCTCGTCCTTGGGTTTCTCCAGGAGTGTCCACACTTCATTCCTTTCAAAGTTGTGCAGCTCTTCATGCATAGCATTCACCCAATCCGTGTCTTCAAGAGCTTGTTCTACCTTCAAAGGTTCAATGCTAGAGATGAAAGAATAATGCTCACAAAAGTTAGCCAAGCGAGTTTTAGAGCGAGTGATCCTCCCGGTTTGTATATCACCAAAGATTTGGTTTAGGGGGTGGTTCTTGGTCACTTGTGCTCGAACTCGGGTCAGCTTATGATTGTTGGATGGAGGAGCTTCTTCTTCATCATCATCTCCTTCGTCTTTGTTGTTGTTGAAGGTGTCGTTCCCTTGACGTGGTGGTGAAGGAGGTTGTGGTGGATCTTCAGGATTCCTCCTCCTCTTCATCTCGTCATGTACCACTTGTGGATGCTTCCATGTCATGTTGTCGGTAGCCTTGGTCCAAAGTAGGAGCTTCCACTTTGGTTGATGAAGTACTTTCCTTCACCTATGTGGGATGAATCTTGCCGATGGGAAAGTCTTGGATAGCTTCCGAAGGATCTTTATCACCTACATCATTTGGCAACTGTTCGGCTTGCGAACCATTAGACTCATCAAACTTCACATCTATCATCTCTTCAACCTTTCGAGTGAAGTTGTTGTAGACACGGTAAGTGTGAGAGTTCGATCCATAACCAAATAAGAAACCTTCATGAGATTTGGGAGCAAATTTAGCACGATGATGCTTATCAAGAATGTAACACTTAGAGATGAATACTCGAAAGTATCCAACTAGGGGTTTGTTACGGGTGAGAATCTCGTATGCCATTTTACCGAGAAGCTTGTGCAAGTAGAGTCGGTTTGTGGCATGACATACTATTTCCACGGCTGCTCCCCAGAAATGTCTTCGCGTCTTGTATTCGTCAAGCATCATTCTTGCCACCTCAATGAGGGTTCGATTCTTTATCTCAATAAATCCATTTTGTTGAGGCATGTACGTAGCCGAGAACTCATGTGAAATACCCTCTTCGTCAAGTAAGGTATCCACCTGGGTGTTCTTGAACTCCGATCTGTTATCGCTTCGAACCTTCTTGATCTTCACTTCAAAACTGATTTTGCGCTTTGCGTGTGAAGTTCTTGAAGATCTTTTGTACCTGTGACTTATCATCAAGAAAGAATACCCACATAAATCTAGAAAAATCATTAACTATAACTACACCATAGGAATTTCCATCGAGACTCTTGTAAGCATTGGGACCAAAAAGATCCATGTGAAGTAACTTGAGTGGTCTCCTATTAGTCATGATATTCTTAATGGGATGACTTCCACCTACTTGCTTTCCCGCTTGACAAGCACTGCAAAGTCTATCTTTGTCAAAGATAACATCTTTAACACCAATAATGTGATCGCCATTGATAAGCTTATCTAGATTGCGCATGCCTACATGTCCAATCCTTCTATGACATAGCCAACCTCTAGATGATTTTGCAATGAGACAAGTACGAGGTTGGGCCTTTTTAGTGAAATGAACAATGTATAGATCACCTCTACGAATACCGATAAAGACAATTTTATGATTATCAAATCAAAACACTGGGAAATCTACTTTAGTAAATAGCACATTGAAACCAAAGTCGACTAGTCTAGACATGGAAAGAAGATTGTAGCCAAGGGATTCAACAAGCATCACATTTTGAATTGAGCTATCATGAGATATGGCCACCTTACCAAGGCCAAGTATCTTAACCTTAGAGTTGTCTCCAAAGGTCACGTACCTCCGAGGACCTTGATTAGGCATCATCTCTTGGAACATGTCTTTATCACCAGTCATGTGATCCATGCATCCACTTTCGAGTATCCACTCTTTTTCGTCGGACTTGTAATCCTTGAAGTTCGCCATTAGACTTAGATTCCTCATGATCTTTTCATGCTTGATGTCCAACAACTCATCTTCATCATAGTCGCCATGTTCCACATTATCATCATCAAGTGGGAAATCCTCGTCATAAAGAACAAAAGATTCATTAGAATTGTGATCATGACAGTATTCTAGTCTATGAATGTGAAGTGCTTCTATAATGATATTGTTGATAGTTGTGACATCACCTTTAGCACGCATGAGATCACAAAGCTCAAATAGGCATTTATCAAAGTTTGCATCACTAGGCTTCATTTGTGAAAAGGAATGGTTTTATGAAGAATTTCATCAAGATTTCCTAATGAAAGATTTGGATATCGTTTCTCCAAATCAGTCCTCAAAGTATAAGCACATGCAAAGTTCTTTGATTCAGAAAGCATGAATCTTGGTAAGCCTCTAACAATAAGATTGATAGTCTTAAGGTTACCAAGCATGTTAATTTCCTCTTCGTGTGTGGGATGCAATTCATCAATGGGGAGCACATAGGGATCTTCAATACGTTTTCTCAAATGGAATTTATCAAATAGATCAATCATGGCATTCTTCCATTGACTATAGTACTCTCCATCAAGAATGGGCACTCTACAATACAAACTCTCCACACTAGACACATCCATCTTCCTCCACGGTGTTGAAACCAAAGCAATGGAGACCAAAGCTCTGATACCACATGTAGGATCTCTAGAAGTGTATGTCTAGAGGGGGTGAATAGAGTACAAGCAGAAATTTAAAACTACCTCAAGCATAAGACAAGATGTTGGCAGTTTTAGCATACATAATTAGTCTATAACACCCAACACATGCAAGTCATCAAGTATAGCAGAGGAAAGTAAAGACATTGCACATGGAAGTAAGGAGTAGATATAGAGATATCAAATGCACGAAGGACACAAGATTTTTCCCGTGGTTCCGATAGGTGGTGCTATCGTACATCCACGTTTATGGAGTCTTCAACCCACGGAGGGTAACGGTCGCGAGATTCCACGGAGGGCTCCACCCATAAGGGTCCACGAAGTAGCAACCTTGACTATACCATAACGGCTTCCGTCCATGAAGGACTAGACACTATGGGTAGATCTTCATGAAGTAGGCAATCTCCTTGCCTTTACAAACTTCTTGGTTCAACTCCACAACATGAAGTAGGAGGCTCCCAAGCGACACCTAACCAATCTAGTAGGCACCACCCTCCAAAAGGTAATAGGCTCGATAGTGTCGATGAACTCCTTGCTCTTGTGCTTCAAGATGATAGACTCCTCAACACACAATCACTCTCTCACAAATTTGGCTTGGTGGAAGAGATTGGATTGGTGGAAAGCAACTTGGGGAGGCTAGAGATCAAGATTCATATGGTAGGAATGGAATGGCATGATCTGAACACATGAGTAGGTGGTTCTCTCTTAGAAAATTAGTAGGTGTGAGTGGGGAACAGTTCTGAGTGCTTCTCTTACGAGTGAGTGGTGGTGGAGGGGTATATATATGCATCTCCAAAAATCCAACTGTTACACACAAAATGACCAACTCGGTGACATCGATGTGTTAATCTCGATGGTACTAAAGTGATCAAAAGGTGGCAACTTTTGAATCTCGATGAGACCGATATAGGAATCTCGGTTGCACCGATAGGTGACCAACGGCCAGATTACCCAATCTCGGTGACGCCTATTCACAAAACTCGGAGGGACCGATTTTGCAAACTTGCGTAACAGAAAGTTAGCAACCCAAACTCGGCGGCACCGAAGCAGAATTGGTTGGACTGAAGTGGCTAGGGTTTGCTTGAGTGTGTCTAGGTTTGGGAATCGGTGGCACTGAGTGGAATGTATTGGTTGCACCGATTTTGAGTATTTGTCTTTGGACAGACTTTTGTGGAAGTGCTTGTGGGTGTATGTGGTAACTATCACTTGTGCACGTATGAGCATTTCGTTCACCAACAAAACCTTACCCCCTTTGTGACGCCCCCCAATTTCGACCGTACGCTAAACATACACGCAATGCGTACGACCAAGATTAGGGACTCACTTATTGATATCACAACACAACACTAGACACAAATTAAAGTCACCCGGCTTCATATTACAAGCCAGGGGCCTCGAGGCCTCGAATACAAAGCTCGGCAAGCACGAGTCGGTGGAAGCAAATAATATCTGAGTACAGACATAAGTTAAACAAGTTTTGCATTAACAAGGCTAGCAGAAACATAAGCAGCGGATCGAAAGAGGCGAGGCCTCCTGCCTAGGAACCTCCTAAACTACTCCTGGGCATCGGCATTCTCCACGTAGTAGTCGTCTCCGGCGGTGGTGAAGTAGTCGTCTCTAGCGTACTCCATCTCCTGGGATCCATCGTCTGAACGCAGAATCATATCGAGGGGGAAAGAGAAGGCAAAGCAATGGTGAGTACTCATCCAAAGTACTCGCAAGAATGACATCAGAACTATACTAAGTATGCATCATTATCAATGAATGGGGTTATATCTAGACTGACTGCAGAAAGCGAGAATAGGGGGAAGGCCTAGTCCTATCGAAGACTAGCATCTTCAGCATCTTGCAGCATTAGAAGAGAGAAGACAGATAACTCACATATAGTCATATTATTGTAGCAATTTTATTAAGTAACCACGCCGAGAGATTCTTCCTCAACTCCCTGCGAGGAAGCAATCCTGGAGCCACATTTCATTTAAAGTAAGACACGATTATAGTTGTATAAGGTCAAGGTACAACTCCAAGTCGTCCTGTTACCGTGGACACGGCTATTCGAATAGATAATTTCTTCCCTGCAGGGGTGCACCGCATTTCCAACACGCAAGATCACCTTCGGCCGGACACACTTTCCGGGGTAATGCCTGGCCTCGAGATCCAAAATGTCGTAGCCCCACCTAGGCTCAACGAAGAGGCTAGCCCGCCGGTCTAAATCCTAAGCGCGTAGGTTTGTGGGCCCACTTTCCCTTGCACTCCTGCATGATGCGCATGTGGCCGGAAGCAGACCTAGTACACTTAGCCCGGGAGTTGTACCTTCCAGCCCAATCCGGCGTGCGCCGCTCCATTGCTGACATCCGAAGAGCTTCGGCTGATACAACGACGCCGAGCACCCATAACTTCTCCCACGTGAAGTTTTAGTGCGTAAAAGGTCAACGACCAACTCAGATCAAATACCCAACCCATTAGCATTTTATTAATGCGGGGCAAGCGCGAACCATAATGTAGTCCGTCGCCCCGCCAATAACTCTCTAGTACCTTACCAACGCACCCCACCAAGTCTTCAGATGCCTTGCGGCGCATGCCACCAAATCTTTCTCACACGGGTACCCTTGGGGCCGACCCGTCACCAACATGTTTCTGTAACCAGGTCATAGTAACTGTGTGTATAGAACATCAAGGCGGGAACTGAGGAATCACCTTCAACGGTCCCCGCTCGATGTAACCGTCAAGGTGGACTTTAGGGGAATCACCCTCGAGGGTTCCACACTTGAGGGGTTGCACGACAGAGACATCGTCGGGAATGGTGACGGAGGAATCACCCTTGATAACCACGACCTACTAGCTGCGCTACAGGGCTTCACGAGGTGTCACCCTCGGTACTCGATAGTAGCACTGCAGAGTCGTACAAAAGGGGAGTGTGGTGATGTGAGGGGCCTGGCTTGTCGGTCGGTTGACCGAGTCTTCGAGTCTTTGAGTCATCGAATCGTCGATGAAGAAGCAGGGGCAACTGGGACTAAGGAGTCACTAGGGATTCACTAACCAACCTATATTAAGCAGTTGGTATGATTACAGGAATAGTAGTAGTTCATCAAAAACAGGCTATGCATCAGAATAGGAGCTAACTAATACAGTAGCAAAAATCTAATGCAAGAATAAGAGGGAAAGAATAGGCGGTATCGGAATGCTCAAGGGGGGGGGGCTTGCCCTGCTACTCTGCGGCAAAGGGCTGATCGTCAGGGGCGTAGTCGTACTGGACAGCAGCGTCAGTCTCGGGGTCTACTAGAGAGAAGAGGGGAAAGAAACAATAAATATAAAGAAAACAGGTGCACCACGATGCATGACATGGCAATATGCAGAGCTAGGTATGCACTAACGCAGTACTACAAGTAGCAGACGGGTCGGAAGAATATCTGACGATATTTCCTGGGTCTTTGGCTTTTACCATACAGATGATCCTAATGCTAAATGTCCATGTTCATCATGCTAGGAGCATGTGACAGATGAACGGACATCATAATCGGATCCGTGGGATTTTCCTGATCAACTTTCATATATAAATTATTTTCATCTGAGCTACAAATTATTTCCTATGTTTTTCAAAGTTTTAATCAATTTCTGGAATTATTTTAATTGTTTAATTTGAATTATCTAGAACAGTAAATTGCTAAGGGCACCCAGAGTTGTACCCAACTGACCAGTACAAAGGCTGACTAGTGGACCCATTGACTGGGTCAAACGGCCAGTCAGCAGAGACTGACATGTGGGCCAGCCTGCTGACTCAGCAGCTGACTGGGTCAATCTTATCCACTGAAACAATGGAAGGGCCCCACATGTCAGTGTCTCAGCAGTATTAATTACTGTTTAATTTTAATCGAGATTTAAGTAGGGGATGGGTCCCACTGTCAGTGGCTATATTAATTAACAGATTAAATTTAAAAGTTCAATTAACTTAATTAGGAAGGTGGGGCCCACATGTCAATGACAGTAGCTGCCATGTCAGCTCGTTGACCGTGGTCAACGCGGTCAAATGGGCCAGGGGACCCACTGGCCGTGACCTAGGTGGGCCCCAGGCCATGCCATGCTAGCACCGGCCACCGGCATCTTGCCGTCGAGCCCGTGCATGATGGCCGAACTTCGGCGAGCTTGGACTTGAGCTACGGTGGATGGATTTGCACGCGGCCGGGCTTGCTGGAACGACCAGTCGAGGCCGCGTGCGAGGGTGGGGGTGGCGTGGCCGGAGACGGCCGGGAAAGGCACCGGCGACGAGTGTTGGCGGCGGTGCATTCGGGCGAGCAACGTAAATGACGTTACGGCGCGAGCGCAAGCGATGCAAGGGGCTAGGCGGGGTCTACTGGGCGCGGTGAGTCTAACGGGCACTAGCCCGAGACCATATGGTCATGGAAACCTCGTCGGCGACGAGGTGGGCGGCGGAGCGATCGGACATCTCCGATACGGCGAGCTACGGTGACGATAACGCGCAGGGGAGAATGAGGAGAGGTGCGGCAGCTCACAGGGAACCTGTAGTTGTGCGAGAGTGAGCCCAAGGAAGGGCGACGGCGGCGAATCGGCGCCGGAGATGAAGACGGACGTGCAGGGAAGATGATCTCAGGGAGGTCGATGCAGCGGCGTTGGGCTCCAATGCGCGGCATGAGGTGACGTACTCGAGGACTGGGAACACGGTGGGTATGATGGAGTGATGATCAGGGCACGGTGGCCGCGGGATCGAGTGTCGGCGGCGGTGAGCTCTTAGGTGGCGGCACGTGCAAGGGAGGGAGAGGGAGCGCTGGGGCTTGCTTTTATCTAGCCGTGATGTTGGAAAGGCCGCACGGGAACGCGTCGGTGGCCATGGCGGGCACCGGTCTTCTCCTGCCGCAGGCAGGAGGTAGGGGAAAGGCTGGCCGAATTGGGCCATGCCATCCTGTAGCACCTGGGCCTAAGTGCCTAGTAGGTTTTTCCTTTTCTTTTCTGATTTATTTTACACCTTTTGTTTTATTTCTTTTAGCATTAATTTCCTACAAAAATGTGTGACCTAGTCCAATAAACACCTCGCAATATTTTGTATGGCCACACACACCTTGAGGAATTTAAAATTGATTTGGAAATTTATATAATTCAAAAAGTGCATTTAATAATTTATTTGGCATCTGTTTTATTTAATTTGAAGCACCAAAACACTTTGCAAAAAGTTGGTTATAACTTTAATATTACAAGAGGATTATTTGAAACCCATTCATGATTTTTTATTTTCAGGTTTTCAAAACTTTTAAAATCACTTTTCAAATGATTTTGAATTGCAAAAGAAATTTGAATCAGGGTTGATTCCAACAGTGATCTTAATTGGATTAGCAAAATGATTAAGCTTGATCAAGGTCATTACTGTAGCTTGATTATAGAGTTTATTGTAGCACTTAATCCGGGGCGTCACACCCTTTTAATAGTATTGGCTTTCCTATAGACTCAAAGTGATTTCTCACAAAGTAAAATGAAGAGTCTTCTTGCTTGAAGCTTGGCCAATGCTATTCCTTCTCCTTCTTCTTCATGGGGATAAAGCCCATGACATGTCGAGTCATTTGCAACAAAATCCCACGCTGACTCAACTTCAACATCTCAATAAATAAGGAGTAAAAATGGATTGAGTTCCGGAAGCTCAAGATGGATATAGTTTTTGATGGTGAGAGGATCAACCATGAACTTTACCCCTACTCTACTAAAAATGGTGATGTAGAAAGAAGGAACCATAACTTGTGAAGATGAGTATGACTATGGTCGGTGAGTACATGGCTCCTACTCATGTGTTGAGATCAAGGGATTCCACTCCAACAAACAGATCCTTGATTTCTAGCCTCCCCAAGTTGCTTTCCACCCAATCATCTTCTTCTACCAAGCCAATTTCTATGAGAGAGTGATTGAGTGTTGATGATACTATCTTTTGAAGCACAAGAGCAAGGAGTCCATCATCAACACATCATCTATTAACTCTTGGAGAGTGGTGTCTCCTAGATTGGTTAGGTGTTGCTTTGGAGCCTTCAAATCATGTGCAGTTGAACCAAGAAGTTTGTAAGGACAAGGAGATCGCGTACTTTGTGAAGATCTATCCCGAGTGAGACTGGTCATTTGTGGACGTAAGCCATGGTGGAATAGACAAGGTTGCTTCTTCATGGACCCTTCATGGGTGGATCCCTTCGTGGACTCACACAGTTGTTACCCTTCGTGGGTTGATGTCTCCATCAACGTGGACGTAAGATAGCACCACCTATCGGAACGACGCCAAAAGGTTGTGTGTCTTCATTTCGCTTGATCTTCCTATCCCTCCCTTTACATTCACTCGCAATGTCTTTACTTTCCGCCGCACAACTCATAGACTTGCATGTGTACGGTGTGCTAGGCTTGAAGAAACACCAAAACTTGTCACACCGATAAAATCGGGAAAATGTTAAGTTTTAATTTGGTCAAGTAGTCTAATCACCCCCTCTAGACATACTTTCGATCCTATAAAAGCAAAACTTGAGCATGTCTAGTATCCAAGATCAAATTTGGGTGGCTATATCATCATAGGTTAGGCCACATTGGTATGAGAAATTTAAAAAAATCTTCTGAAAGGGAGCACATTCTTGAACTAACATATGTTTCTTTTATGAGAGATAAAGTGTTGCATGCATTTCAGGTAAACAAGTGAGAAAGAAACATCCCACCAGAACTATCATCACTACCACTAGACCCTTAAAGGTACTTCATATAAAATTATTTGGGCCTCCACATTATGATAGCACCAAGGGACATAAGTGTAGTTACGCTATTGTAGATGACTGTTCTCGCTTTACTTGGGTATCTTTTCTTAGGACCAAAGATAAAGCTCATGACACCTCGAGTCATTTGCAACAAAATCCCACGTTGACTCAACTTCAACATCTCGAGAAATAAGGAGTAATAATGGAATTGAGTTCAGGAACCTCAAGATGGATATGGTTTTTAATGGTGAGAGGATCAACCATGAACTCTACCCCTACTCTCCTCAACAAAATGGTGATGTAGAAAGAAGGAACCATGCATAACTTGTGAAGATGAGTATGACTATGGTAGGTGAGTACAAGACTCCTCTAAACTTTTGGGTCGAAGCCTTCAACGCATATGACTAGTTAATGTTGGACAGACATACCAACAACCCATGTAACCGACAAGAAAACTTAATTACTACTTTATATCTCTCGTGTTTGCATACAATCAAAGCTCCTCATACGAGCTGTCACTTAGAGAGAAAGTTGTACCAATTCACCAGCAATAATGAAGTAGAGATCATTGTATAAATGTGTATTACGATCAAACAATTTACTCTAAATTAAATGAATTTGATGTAATCATCTCGATGCATGAACCTTCGATACAAATATTAGTGTGTGAAGCACTGAGACTCGAAAAGTCCCCTCCTAGTTTAGAATGTAATCCTCTACTCCACAAAATGACCACTTAATTATTTTAAATCTCTTTTGTCGGCATATATCCAACGCTCCTCCGACTAGCTGTCATACATATTGAGAAAAATGTGTAGCAATTCACTAGCAATAACTGAGTAGCTCTAACGATCAATGCATATAGCAAAAAAAAATTGAATGATATGCATTGCAACCAAACAATTTATCGAATTTAATGTAATCATCACAATGCAAAAGCCTTCGATATAAATATGGGTGCGTGGAGCACTCCAAGGCCAAGCATTCCCATCCTGGATTTCCAACAAGAATGTGGAAATCATAGATAGGCCACCCCGTTTTTTTGTTTTCTCCAAGAATCACCAACAGACTTTTCTCCCACTTTCATATGTTTGCCCCCTCGCTGTTCCGATTTTGCCTCCAGAGCCCCGACTCACGGCCACCGTCGTGAACAGCGCCGGCGCTCCCCCGCGTCGGCATTTCCTAGGGGCGGCGACGGCGCGATCCGACGCCGGCGGCACCTATTCCGCGCTTCTCCGCCGCCGCTCAACCAACTCCTCTCTAGATTAGGGTTTTTTCATAACGAAATCTGGCAATTACACCGCCGCTCTACATTTACCAATCCGTTCCTCGTACCACCGAGCAAAGCCCGATCGCGACCCGCAGCTCCTCTGCCTCCTCCGCCCACAGCGGTGTTCCGCCGGCTGGCTCTGCGTCGTCGCTCCGAGGATCTCCATTTCTCGTGCTGCACCTGATCACTCCCTACGTAGATCCGCCCGCCTGAAGATTTCGTTTTTTCGTGTGGTAAGCGCTACCCCTACCCGAATTCGAGCTATTTATCTTTAGTCTGGGATTCTTTTCAGTTCTTGTATCCGCATGTTACCGGATCTGTTGCGAATTTTTTGTTTCGCTGATGTTCTTAGTTTAGTCCATCCAACGGATAGAGTTCTAGTTCCTTATCGGGCCTTACCGGAGCCACGAGTTCTTGTCGCTACGGACGTGATGTTTGGCTCGCTGGCGTAGTCATGTCGTCGCCAGAATTGAACTAACTTTGCACGAACACAACATTTAGACACATAGTACGTCCACGATCACAACAAAGCCGTGAAGATAAAGTAGATGGAAATTGCATAGGCGTTTTGTTTCATCTGGTTCTCTGACTCCTTACGAATCATGCATGTCCATAATTATATTGCTGTTAAACATGCCGTTTCTTTCCTCCTTCACACATAGCTGGAAGTAATCCTGGATGAAACCCTGTGCCGTTCTGTTCCGTAGGCTGCCTTAAATGTGTTCTGCTGCTGCTGCAGAGTATTCCCTCCGTCCGGGTTTATTGGGCCTCATCGTACTTTGCGCCACTTTGACCATCTACATGACTAACGAAATATAAAGGTATATGCTACAAAAAGCATACTGTATTAGATTTGTATTGGGAAGAGGTTTCGCACGGTGTAGGTTTTTTTTTACATATAGTGCATATTTTTTAGTTAAATTTATGGTCAAACTCTGTCCCAAACTAAGAGAGAATAATAAATCCGGACGGAGGTAGTAGTATCAGGAAAAGTTATAGCTTATTACTGGCCTTGGTTGGCGTGGAACATTTAGTAAATAGGAAAAATTATCAGGTTTAGCTAGACCACTGGTTGTATTGGCAACCGAAGCCACTTAGTTCTTCCATCAGTATAGCTTTGCATTTTCGTTCTGTTTGACCCCTTATGTTAGTAAGACAATATTTAATAATCATGAGAAAATTTTCGACTCTCAAAATTTATAGATCCATTAAGGCATTTAAATTCTTGAAATGATCAGAGTCTTGGGTTTCAGTTTTACAATTGACAAGTGCTTGTCATTTCGTGTGACCTTTTAAATACAGTTTTGAAGAAGTCATTCGGTCTTGATAGTTGCCCACCTTTTTTGCTTACTCTTTCTATAATAATAATTGATTTCGAAACCACACTTTATGCATGACCTTTGTTATAAGCCAGTCATGTTTGCTTGACTCTGGCTTCATGAACTAATGGTCCAGTGGACAAATACTGTTTGTTTTGTTATTGGCTGTCGCTGAATAATTCAAATCCAACCACTTCTTCGTTTTTGTTGTTGGCTGTCGCTGACTATGCTTTTCTGCAGTTGTACTGGTCACTGTGTAATTTGCAATCTAGCCATGGAAGACAACAACGACGAGCAAAATGAAGCATTACAAGCCCAAGTATCTCTTCCTCAGGATATCCAGCACACTATTCTTGCTTCACTACCTGCTAGGGTTGTTCTCAAGTTTTGTACGGTGTGTAGATTCTGGCGTGAGTGCATTCAAGAACCCAATTTTGTCGATCGTCACCTCAACAATGCTCTCCGCTCCCACCAGTCCATTGCTTGCTTCACCTCGGTTGATGAGGGTCTTGTCTGCATGTACACATTTGATCCCACCATACTGAACTGCAAAAGCATGGATCTCGTGTTGTCGAATAGGTTTCAGATGTCAGACCCCTGCCATGGCTTGGTGTGTGCCTATGATTTAAAAGGCGCTGTTGAGGTGTTGAATCCAACAACAAGGGTACATTTGAGACTGCCAGTTTCAGAACTCCAGTCACTAGCTTCAGAATATTTTCTTGGGCCTGTGCCTTCAACAAAAGAGTACAAGGTGCTCTGTATCCACCACCGGGTGCGGTTCCTGACATTTGAAGTATGCACAGTTGGCACACAGTCATGGAGGGCAGTGCGCGAATCCGCAGGCCTCCTGAAGACAACAAAGGCGGTCATTGTTAATGATGTCATGTATTGGCTACTTCTTGATGAGATATCCTCCCATTTTACTCGGAACATCTTGTCGTTCAACCTGACAGATGAGATGTTCTCAGAAACTGCTGTCCCAGATGCTGTAAAAGACCGTGAATTGCACCTGTTTGAGGGGGGAGGGAAGCTTCATTTGCTGGCAATGCCCGGTGAGGGATCAGCACCTAAAATGTCGGAGATTTGGGTGGCGAACTCGACCTGTGCAGTCTGGGACCACATGTGCAACGTCACTTTTCTGCTACCTTTGGGCATGAGGCCACTCTTCCTGCACAACAATAAGCTCTTCTATTGCAACCAAAGAAGATTCTACTACGTCGATCTTCAGGATGGGAGCGGTTCCTATCTCAACATGCCTTTTGGCGAATGTATCATTTCAGCTGGGGTTTTTGTGGAGAGCCTTGCTCTACATTCTGCAACTGGCCTGGTGGACTCCAGAACAATGCTGCAAAGTCCCCATGGCGCTAGATCATTTCCAACAGGGCGCGGACCATCTGCCCGCGGCGCTGGATCATCCTCAGCAGGCCCTCGGCGATCTTTCAAGAAGGCAAAGAGCAATATAAACATGCAGTGGAGGCTGGCATAGATCTCCGCAAACCCCTGCATCATCTATGAATAGTTTCTCTGTTATGTACAGCGGATTCAAGCTAATACCTAGTACAATCCAATAAAGTTTACTGGTGTGTGTTTGTGTAGAGATGAAGAAGAAACAGACCATGGGGTTTGGGTCTGGGACAGGGTAGAACATAAGAAGAAAATAAGAAAGTGTCTTTGTTAGTAGCTTGTTCATTGTTATATCGTATGGGGATTTATGTGCTGTACTGGAAAATAAAAATGAAAACTCTGAACCTGCTATATTGTGTAGTACTTGTTCTGGTTTGCTGTAATGAACTGTATGTATTCTTGCGTTGCATTTCTGAAAGTTATGATGCCAAGACCAATAATTCAAACTGTTATGTCTGATGGTTATATTTATGAGGATTTATGAGCTGTGCTGAAAAATGAAAACTATGAACCTGCTATATACTGTACACTTGTTTCTGTTTGCTGTACGAACTGTGCACCTGCACTGTGACTGTCTGTATTTCTGAAAATGCTTATACAAAAAGCTCAAACAGTTGGCGTCGTCGTACAAAGATGCTGTGAAAGTATTTGGCGATGCGATTCAAACAGTTGGCAAGCTCAGCAACGGCGGGAAGCCGAAGTAGGGCCACCAACCGTCGCTGACGCCGCCGGAGCACCGCGTCCGGCAGACTCTCTCCAGCTCCAGACGCCTGACGTCGATCTTAAACAGCTCGACGTCCCGGCTGTCGTGGCTCGACGACATGAACGGCCGCGGCGAGTCTTGGTTGACTTCGATGATCAGGCACCCGTTGGCCGCGCCGCGGATGCAGAACGGCCGGCCGTGCGCCGTCGACCACGGCAGCGGGATCGTCTTCTCGAGCCGCCACGACTTCGCCGCGCCGTCGGCGTCGTGCGGGATCGTGTAGTAGTTGAGGCTGGCGTTGCCGTTTGCGTGGTAGAAGTCGTGCGCGAACACGCCGACCGCGCCGTCCGCGCCTTCCAAGACGGCGACGTTCTCCTCCCAGAACCTGGCCGGCGCCGGGATCTCCTGGACGGAGAGATCCATGGCGCCGATGTCGAGCACCAGCCAGCGGTTGGTGAGGCAGTCCGCCCAGTAGAAGCGGCCGTGCGCGTAGTGCCGCCGGTTCCAGACCGCGTGCACCGGGCAGGAGAAGGGCGACCGGTGGCGCCTCCAGACGAAGCAATCGGGCGACGGGAGCGCGCGCCACCGCCCATCCCGCGACGAGAAGGCGAGCGCCACGACCTTCCTCGGGCACCGCGCCGTCCAGATCACCACGAACGAGGGCTCCTCCTCGTCCCTGTCCCCCTCGGCGTCTGCCGGCGCGAGGAAGGGCTCGCACCAGCGCCGGCCGCCGAGTACGCCGAGCGGGTTGTCGGCGACGGCGGCGAGGTCATCCGGGATGGGCGGGAGCAGGACGTAGCGTCGGGACACGGGGTCGCAGACGGCGAGATCCGTGACGATGGCGCTGTCGAAGGTGGAGCAGGAGGACGCCCGGTCGAGGAGGAAGCGCCCGTCGCGGTAGTCCCGGACGAGCCACCCGGGGCGCTCGGCGCCCGTGGCGGCGTCGGGCGGCGCCGGGAGGAACGCGAAGGAGAAGTCCGCGGCCCCGGCGACGTCGCGCGCGGCCGCCGCGGCCGGATGGGGCGGGTCGGAGGGGTGGAAGGCGCCCACGGACCCGCCGGGCGCGGGGGCAGAGGAGAAGACCCCGAGGAAGGGTGCCGCCGCCGTGTCCGGGTGGAGCGCGCGGTGGCGGCGGAGGAAGCGCGGGGAGGAGACGAGGACGCGGAAGGAGGCGCAGGCCGCGGCGGCGCGCACCAGGGAGGAGGGACACGGCAGGCGGAGCAGGATCTCGTCCACTACGTCGTCGGGCGCCTCCCGGAACGGCGCCGCGGCGACGGTGGCCATGGGCGTGGGAAGAGCTCGGCGGAGCAGCTTCGCGTGCTGCGCTGGTGTGTGTCGCTTTCGAGGCGCAAGCTGCGCGCGCGCCATAGTTTAAGCCGAAGATGATCTGTGGGCCCGTTAGGCATGGATCGGCTTCCACGTGGGCCCACCTAAGGCGATGGCCTGGCTGGCACACAAGATGGGTTCTGTTCGTGGAGGTGAACTTGTGCGCACGGGTCGACGGCAACGCCGCGACGGGCCACATATCCCTGTCGTTTGCACCATGTCCACGTCGTCGCCCACTTCGTTACTCGTCCACGCATGCCACGGACAAGAGCGTGACACGCCATCCGCAGTGCCAGCATTTTCATCCCGTCAAAAACAGAAACGGTGATAATATGCGGTTAGGGCAATTCGAACGCGGTTCATCAAATCGCCTCTAAATGTCCAGACCGGGTGGTTCTGACACTTTTGATCATCCAACTTAAAGTCTTGAAGGTTTTGATCAAGTAGTAGATGTTTCGACGGCAAGCATCTACGACGGGTTTTTTGTTTGATATTTTTCCTTTTTAAACACAGAAAGGTGCATAAAGCATCAACATATTCATTCAGCTTAATAACATCTTACAACGTGGAGTACATAGTCTGGAAGTTGATATTCCAAAGGAGAGAAACTACACGGCAAGGTCTTTCTATGAGTTAGAGCAAAACAACTAATGTCAGGTTCTACAGAACTTCTAAGAACCTGGTGAGCTACATTGTGAGCTGTGCCATTGATCTATCTTGATATATGAAACACCTGTATATGGAGATCTTTAGTAAGAAAGAAGAATTCAACAAGATATTTCCTGGTGGACCAAGGGGTAGAATCGGCCAAAATACTTCTTCCCGCTGTCGCTTTTGCCAAGGAGAGACAATCAGTGAGGAAAGTAGGCCTAGAAATCTGAAGCGTGTGAGCAGCTTGAGCTGCAAGAAGAACAGCAAGGGGTTCAAGTTGAAGAGGCGAGCTTGTGTTCTGGGTGTAAACTTGAAGTTGTACATTACCTTCAACTTGATCCTACAAAAAACAGAGAAACACTCAAACTCCAGTAGTTGTTGTTCCATGTAGAAGTTCTAGAATCTTTGAACAATTGAAAGTGGCACCCGAATAAATTTTAGCTCCAGAAATAAGAAGATTCGTCCTAAGAGTGCGGCCATGTTGAGGTAAGGTACTTATGTTATGAGGGGTAAGAAGGTGATCATTTTTCTTATCACCATCGGTTGGATTCTTTAAGTAATTATTGTGTTTAGCCAAAGCTGAAGCAGCAATGTGTACCTAATGAGGAAGAGAACATTTTCTATCAAATAAACAATCATTTCTATTTTCATTGTTGGAAATATGCTCTAGAGGCAATAATAAAAGTGATTATTATTATATTTTCTTGTTCATGATAATTGTTTATTGTCCATGCTATAATTGTATTGATTGGAAACTCAAAGCATGTGTGGATATATAGACAACACTGTGTCTCTAATATGCCTCTAGTAGACTAACTCGTTGATCAAAGATGATCATAGTTTCCTAGCCATTGACATGAGATGTCATTTGATAACGGGTTCACATCATTAGAAGAATGATGTGATGGACAAGACTCAAACTATAAACGTAGCATATGATCATGTCAGTTTATTGTTATAGTTTTTTGCATGTCAAGTATCTGTTCCTATGACCATGAGATTATTGGGGAACAGTGCATGGGAAACAAAACATTTCCTACGCACACGCAAGATCTATCGATGGTGATGAGCATCTACGAGAGGGAGAGTGAATCCACATACCCTTGTAGATCGCTAAGCGGAAGCGTTAAGAAACGTGGTTGATGTAGTCGAACATCTTCGTGATCCAATTACGAGTAGTCCCATGATCACATCATGAGCCGTCCAGCGATCCCATCATATTCCTTCTGATCTAGCGCCGAATGGACGACACCTCCACGTTCAACACACGTGCAGCTTGATGACGCCTTCACCTCCTCGATCCAGCGAGCGATGGTGAAGTAGTAGATGAGTTCCGACAGCACGACGGCGTGGTGACAGTGGTGGTGAAGAACAATCTACGCAGGGCTTCGTCAAGCACAACGGAAACTATGACGGAGGATAAACTAGAGGGACGGGGTTGCGGCACATGGCTAGGGAAAACTTGATATGTTCCGAGTGCTAGCCCTGCCCTTTATTTATATGTTAAGCCCTAGGATCGAAACTTGGAGAAAAATCCTCCGCAAGGTTGGTTTGGCACGCAGGCAAGAGTCCTTCTCGAACTCCAGGACCAGACGCCAAGGTCCTCATCGTCTAGCCCCAGACGCCAGGGTCCCTGGCGTCTGGACCTGGCCTTCGCAAAAATTCCTTTTGCACCTACCAAAAGCTTTGTGGGCTTTAACCCTTGGCCCAAATAAAGTGTTCCTGTACCCGAACATTTCGAAAAACATTCGAAACCCCTTCCGATGAATTCCGAAACCCTTCTGGAGACCAAACACTATTATCCCATATATCAATCTTTACCTCTGGACTATTTCGGAGCTCCTCGTCATGTCCGGGATCTCATTTGGGACTCCGAACAACTTTCGGTCACCAACATAATAACTCGACTATACTTACATCGTCACCAAACGTTAAAGTGTGTAGACCCTATGGGTTCGAGAACTATGCAAACATGACCGAGACACCTCTACGGTCAATAACCAATAGCGGGACCTGGATGCCCATATTGGCTCCTACATATTCTACGAAGATCTTTATCGGTTGAACCTCTATGTCAAGGATTCAGTTAATCCCGTATGTTGTTCCCTTTGTTCTTCGGTATGTTACTTGCCAGAGATAAGATCGTCGGCATCTCTATACCTAGTTCAATCTCGTTACCGGAAAATCTCTTTACTTGTTCTGTAATACGAGATCCGGTGGCTAACACTTTAGTCACATTGCTTGCAAGGCTTGTTGTGATGTTGTATTACTGAGTGGGCCTTGAGATACCTCTCCGTCACACGGAGTAACAAATCCCAGTCTTGATCCATGCCAACTCAATAGACACCCTTGGAGATACATGTAGAGCACATTTATACTCACCCAGTTACATTGCGACGTTTCATACACACAAGGTACTCCTCCGGTGTCAGTGAGTTGCATGATCTCATGGTCATTGTGGGCGTTCTGGGAACTGGGGTACCCTGACCTGCCTGCCTGTGGCCCAGGGCATGGCCCACTTCATCAACCAAACACGACCGGGCGTGGCCTCACTCAAGACAAGGCCCTCGCGAGGGACCTGGCCTCGCGAGGAGGAACGATGTCAGGACCAACAAGGGATGGGCCTCCGCAGGCTCCCTACGGAGCGGCGGAGATCTCCATGCAAGGCCCGGCCTCAGGAGTTAAGGGTGACGCAGCAAAGGACAGGCGAGCACCAGCGTGCTGGACGACACAATTTCCCCTTTGGTGCAAAGGGGACAAAGACATGCGCGGGTTGCCAAAGCATCCCCCAAAGGTTTCCATTCCAGTGTAACAAGACCGCAACCACCCGTCCCGCAGGGCGGATGTCATCGTTGAGCCCATCCCTGCACTGTCAACAACCCCTTTGCAGGCAAAGATAGCCTTTGGGTAGGGCGAGCACGTACTCTTGCCCCCCTTTAAAATTGGCCATTGTGGGATCCCTTCCCGTCATTTTGATAAGGGAAGAGGACCCAAGCCGCCGCTATATATAGAGGGTAGGCTGCACTGTAGAAGGGGATCCCGAATCCATTCCATCACCCACTCATCACCAAGACACAGAGAGCCTTGAACACACCAAAGGGAGCCCTCATGAGGCCCTAAACATTGTACTAGTTCATCCACACCACCTCCTTGAGAGGCAATCCACCAAAGCAGGAGTAGGGTATTACGCTTCGCAACGGCCCAAACCTGGGTAAACTATCGTGTTCATCCTCTTCCTCGTCATCGTGCGATTTTGGTGTTGTGTTCATCGGGCAGCGAGCTAGGTTGGGCGAGGTCGGAGGGGATCTTCGCACATGCCCCTCTGTTCGAATCAAGGGTTTTGCGGAGCCCGAAATCTGACATTTGGCACGCCAGATAGGGGCGTGTCTGAGTCTTCCTCAAGCCAATATCTTCCCCTGCCCCGTCCTGTGAGGACCCACACAAGAAGAAGAAGCAGCTCACCTCCACAGGGTGTCTGGGAGCCTCGAGCTGTATGCCCAGGGATGGGGCCCCACCCCCATCGCATAGGAAGGCGCGCTCGATGCCACTCTTGGGTCGGGCCCGGGGGTTCCCACCCATGGAGCTTCGGGCTCGACCAGTGGGATAAGAGAGGCGCTCGAGCACAACCTGAAGGTGCGGCCTGACATGCGTCGGCCCGAGCCGGGGGCTTGGCCCGAGGCACCGAGCTCGCAAGAGTCTATCGTCAGAGCGATAGAGGAGCTTCGAGAGGCACATACCATGCAAGGCGGGGGCTGCCCGGCACCACTAGTCGTAGCCGCCGTCATCGGCACGGTCGACCATTCGCGTGTCTGTGTCGGCACGCTCGCGATCAACAATGCCGCAGCCTAGGTCCCCTTCTGGCCAGCGCATGTCGATCATGGATGGGTCAACCTGAACGCCTACGTCTGCATGCCCTTCGGATTGGCGAACGCAGGCGTCATGTTCCAGCGCCTGCACCAAGCCATGCTCGTGCCTTGCCTGGCGAGGCGTGACGAGGAGTTGGAAGAGATGCTCGAACCAGGCAAAGGTTCTGAGCCTCGGGAGACGACGGACCCATGAAGACTGTGCTCATGGGGGCGAGAGATCAGGCTATGACGACAACTTTGGCTCTTCAGCGGCATGGCCGCCAGGCGACCTTTTTGTTGGCTGATGCCACGTAATTTTTTGGTTTACTCCGTTTGAGAGCACCCGCCGGGCCGCATTATCCTCAGGGGATCAGGGCTCACCTCTGCAGTCGCTTTGTTTATGCGTATTTCAATAGTTCACATGTATCTGGACTGTTTTCTAACATTCTTCCTTGCTTGCATGACTCCTTGCCGGCGTAAATGTGCCTCACCACCCTCTCTGAGTTGGTGTTTCGCGAGGGGTTATGTGCTATGGACTTTCCCAAGGCACCCCACAATAGGGATGCTAAGCCCTGTCGCCTCAGGGACTTGCATCTTTGGGCGGTTGACCCCGGCTAGGGGCCCCGACCGTAGTGCGGTACCTTGGCACGGAGTCTCGGGACGCCCTACGTCCTCTTGAGGCAACAACAGACAGGGTGGAATGGGGGTCGTTCGAGTGTCAAAGGGGTCATATGGCCACCCACCCCTTGGTGTCGTCCTTGGTTTCCGGTCGGCATGAAGAGTGTCAGGGCCTCGCCTCGTGAAGTGCGTCCTTGGTTTCCGGTCATACCTAATGGTGGTGGGGAAATGTGTAGGACTGGACCTACAGACGTAGAGCCACTTGAGTGTCAAAGGGGGCTCCTCACGAGCATTACTGGTCATAATGCCACTCGGCCTCCTGATGTCGTCCTTGGTTTCCGGTCGGCGTCAGGAGTGCCAGGGCCTCACCCCGTGAAGTGTGTCCTTGGTTTCCGATCGTACCTAACGGTGGTGGGGAAATGTGCGGGACCGGGACCTAAGGACGTAGAGTGCCAAGAGGGCTCCCAAACTACCTCACTTGGGAAGGAGAAGTCAGCGGGGCCTCGGGCGGGCCCATCTACGAGAAGACCCAGGCACAAACCGCATTTGAGGTAGGGACCTCGCAAGGCCAAAGCTCCCTTGCGAGCTCCCAGATACACCTCCCAGTTCTACCGTGCCAGCCACTCATACGAACTCTATGGGCTGTACACGCCCGGGGCCCCCTCGAGGACGCGGAGGGGTCCCTTCCCACGCAATGTGGAAGCCACAGCCCAGCGCTGGAAGAGAAGTCAACACGGTCCAGCAATGACTATGCCCACGCAATGTGGAAGCCACAACCCAGTGCTGGTGGTCAACACGGTCCACCAATGATTATGCCCATGCAGTGTGGAAGCCACAACCTAGTGCTGGCGATCAACGCGGTCCACCAATGACTATTCCCACGCAATGTGGAAGCCACAACTCTGTGCTGGCGAACGACACGATGCAGGGGGATAAACAACTGAGGGTGCCCCAAGCGGCTGCATCCAACCTCAGGAACGTCCCTGGTGGCCCCCTTCTCACTGCGTTCCCAAGGATGCATGCGGGAGGGGGCTGCACGGGGCTGCCACAAGGCCAAGCCTAGTATACGCTGCCTTCCCAAGTCTGCTGAACCTAGTCTTCACGCACTCATCTCCGGAAAACTAGCGAGGAAAGGTATGGGAGCTACTTATACGTCAAGGGGGACTCCTGAGCATCGCGACTCAGGAGCCTAACCGGACCCATAGCCCCTCACCCCTTGGACCGTCCTTGGTGATCTGATCGGCCCAACGGCGGTTGAGGTATGCGCAGGTCGGGCCCTGCCGACACAGAGCTCGAGGCGCTCAAAAAAACTGCTCAAAAACCCTTAAGTAGGACGCTGGGGCTCGTACGTCAAGGGAGACTCCTGAGCATCGCAACTCCGGAGCCTAACTGGACCCGTAGCCCCTCACCCCTTGGACCATCCTTGGTGATCCGGTCGGCCCAATGGCGGTTGAGGTATGCGTGGGCCAGGCCCTGCCGACACAGAGCATCACAACAAGCAAGCAAGAAGGAAACAAGGCAAAGAGAGAAACCACACAATCAAATAGTTATTACAAATGTTAAAAGTCTTCGCGAACACAAACAAGTTTAATGCCTCTACGAGGCACGATGTGAATTGCAGGAAAGGAGCAGGGGAGAGGAATTAGGAGGAGCCGCTGTCACTGTTCGTCCCGTCCTCGGGGGGCTCGTCGTCGACATCGCTGGCGTCGTCTCCCTCTCCGCCAACCCTGGCAGCATTCGGAAGCGGAGAAACCATGACGGGGGTGAACCTCTTCACCAGCCTCTCCATGGTGCCCTTCACCATTGCTGTAGCGCTGACACGGACCTCAGGGGCGACCGGGCGGATCACGGAGTCGAAGTCAAACCCCGGATCATGAAGATGAAGATGGCTGAAGACACGTGTCGCGGCCTCTGAAAAGAGATCACGACACTCACTCTCCAGAGCCCTCTCCACCTTGACGACGGTGCCCTCCAGCGCCTCGACGAGCTTCGAGGCAAGCACTGCAAAGCCGCTCTCTAGAGCTGCCAGGGGCTCCGCGAACCCGTCCCGGCAAAGGGCATGAAGCGCTCGGCGAAGCTTGAGCTCGACAGCAGGGAAGACACTCAGCTCCGCGGCCTTTTTCTCCTCGGTCGCGGCAAGAGTCTTCTCCCTGGCGTCAAGAAGGGCCTCCCTCAAAGCGATTTCCTTCCTCTCCGCATCCAGGCGCACCCGCTCCGCGTCCTGGCAAACCGCCACCTGGGACAGCTCATAGTGTTGGGCGGCAAGCTTGGCCTAGCGGGCCTTGAGGTCCTCCTCCCGCTGATGAAGTTGCCTCGCAAGCTTGGCCTACTCCTCATGGAGGACCTTCAGACGGGCTTCCGCCTCTTCACAATGCTTGGTGGCAGATACCTCCTTAGTTAGCACCTCTGCGTGCGCCACCAGGGCTACCACAGCTTTCCTCTCGCCCTTCACTGTAGCAGACTCAGCCTAACCCCAAGTCATCGCAATGGAGGCGACGGCCTGGAGCCATCCTGGGAGGAGCTCTAGGCGCCCACTCGTGAGGCGATTGTTGACACCCTAGAAGACACCGCGGACCTGACCCAGAGTAGCGAAGGCCTTGTCCAGGACGTCATGGCCGCGCGCCGGAGGCATCAAGGGCCCCTCTGGAAGGGCCTCTTGTGCGATCGCGGGGGGCGACCCTGATGGGGCAACGATGCTAGGAGCAGGAGGCTCCGGAGGATGCTCGGTGACCACAGACGCGGACAAATCGGCGAGTAGCTATCCCTTAGGGGCTGGCCCTCTAGACATCGCCATCACCACACCCTTAAGGGCAGGAGCGACCACACCTGTAGGCATTGGGGGCTCAGGGGGCTCCCCGACGACGACCAAGGAGGATGCCTCACGAGCCCCCTCGCCTTCAGCGACAGGCGACGGCGTGTCGGTGGGGGCAGGTGGCACGTCGGAGGCCTCTTTCAGCTTAACACCCGCCTTCCTCCTCCTCATTTTCAGCGTAGAGGCATCCTTGGTCACCAAGCAAAGGAAGGGCATCAGCTCACAAGCCATAGGTATGCGAGCCAAACCAAACCAGACTGCTTACTCCTCAGCATCGACCCACTTCCTCTTCCTCTCCACTCCGGCAACGACGAAGGCACCTAGGCCTCCCTCGGCAGGGGCACCACCACGCGGGGGAGAAAGGGCACTGCTTGCGGGGGAGGCCACTGGAGGGATCGCCATGGCCCCGGTCTCACCCGCCTCGTCTGCGAGTAGCGGTCTGGGCGCAGGCGAGGCTGGCACTTCGACCGCCTTGCCTGCAGAGGCAGGGTGCACCGGAGAAGACTCCGCTCCATGCTTCTGGGGAGTCGACGCACAGGCGGACCACATAGCGTGAGGGGCCCGGTCTGAGCCCTTTGGGGGCCTTGGCGACGCAAGGGGAGCCCGCAGCAGAAGCTTCACGAGCATCGTCGTCATCCTCAAGCTTGCGGAGGAGGGTGCCCTGCGATGGAGGAGACGTCCCTGCTAGGACGGCGGTGACAGTCTTCTCCGAGCCCTCCCTTCGCAAGGTGTCATCGGAGGACACCCATCACCGGGGAACTGAGGCCTTCTGTAAGGAAAAGCCCCAATTCGTTTAAGAACGACATCGCGGCAACCAGATCGGCACTGTTATCACGGCAGTACAACAAAGCATAGGCCTCTGGGAGGCCGTCTAGGTCACCGTTGAGCAGCGTCACCATAGCCCTGCTCAGCTCCTCGGGGGTTATGCGCGCAGACAGAAGTCGGAGACTATCGTCGTTACTCTGGTATTCCCACAAGGGCCTAGAATGGGCCTGGAGGGGCAACAGATGTTGTGCTAGGAACTCCTTCACTATCATCCCCACAGTCAGCTTCCTGGCGCTGATGTCGCGGGAGAAGCGCTCCAGGACGGGCCTGGCCCGGGGGTTAGAGAGCTTCGCGGAGCTCCATGCAACTGTCTTCTCCGGCAGCCCTTCCGGCAGATCCAACCGAGGGTTGGCGCTCTTGAGATCCATGAGGACCCAGCGGTGCCTGAAATTCTCCACCTTCTTCCCGGCCTTCAAGAGCATGTTGCCGCTCTGGACCGCGACGAAGGAGACGCATGCCGACCGTTGAGCGTCGTCGTGCAGGCGCAAGCTGAAGAAGTGGCAGAAGAGGGCCACCGAAGGCCGCATGCCCACAAAGGCCTCACAGTAGAAGGCAAAGACGGACACTAGCAATATGGAGTTGGGTTGAAGATGAAGGGCCTAGATCCTGTAGTGGTCGAGAATGGCGGTGAAGAACGCGGAGAACGGCAGGACAAACCCGGCGAAGACGCTATGAAGGAAGAAGGGGTAGACCATTGAGGACGGGGTCCGCTTTGCCGAGGAGCCGCCCCACATCAAGGTCCACCCCTGCTCGTTGGACCCATCCACCGTCCATGGGATCATTGAAAGAAGGTCCTCCTCCTTGGCGATGGTAGACACCAAGAGCGCTAGCGAGATGGGGGCGGGGGCAGAGCCCTATGCCTCTAGCTTTTGCTTGCTGGCGGGCGCCATCGAGCAGCTCGGAGAAGGATGGAGTGGCACCGGATCTGGGGAGACACCTGCTAGAGCTGGAGACCTAGAAAGCAAGAGTAGGTGCGCAAGAAAGGGAAGCAGTAATAGCCCAACTCTAGAAGTCAGGCTCTTGTCGATTCGAATGGAGGCCGAAGGGGCGTAGGATGCCCGACATCAACCGCGCAATGCGCGCGAAGTCTGGCCCGCAAGCGTTTGGGGCCCGCGGTGCTTCGAGCCATCCTCGAGGCTTCACCCCAAAGCCAGCTCGAGCACGCCTTGGGACTCGGGGCTATCATCGGCGTTCTGGGAACGGGGGTACACAGACTTGCCTGCCTGCGGCCCAGGGCATGGCCCACTTCATCAACCAAACACGATCGGGCGTGGCCTCACTCAAGACAAGGTCCTCGCAAGGTCCCCGGCCTAGCGATGAGGAACGGAGTTAGGACCAACAAGGGATGGCCCTCCTCAGTCTCCCTTCGGAGCGGCGGAGATCTCCATGCAAGGCCCGGCCTCGGGAGTCAAGGGTGACGCAGCGAAGGACAGGCGGGCGCCAGCGCGCCAGATGACGTAGTTTCCCCTTTGGTGCGAAGGGGACAGAGATGTATGGGGGTTCCCAAAGCATCCCCCAAAGGTTTCCATTCCGGTGTAACAATACCGCAACCACCCGTCCTGTAGGGCGAATGTCATTGCTGAGCCCATCCCTGCACTCTCAACAACCCCTTGTAGGCCAAGACCGTCTTTGGGTAGGGCGAGCACGTACTCTTGTCCCCCTTTAAAATTGGCCGTTGTGGGATCCCTTCCCGCCATTTTGATAAGGGAAGAGGACCCGAGCCACCACTATATATAGAGGGTAGGCTGCACTGTAGAAGGGGATCCCGAATCCATTCCACCACCCACTCATCACCAAGCCATAGAGAGCCTAGAACACACCAAAGGGAGCCCTCATGAGGCCCTAAACACTGTACTAGTTCATCAACACCACCTCCTCGAGAGGCAATCCACCAAAGCAGGAGTAGGGTATTACGCTTCATAGCGGCCCGAACCTGGGTAAACTGTCGTGTTCATCCTCTTCCTCGTCATTGTGTGAGTTTGCTGTTGTGTTCATCATGTAGTGAGCTAGGTTGGACGAGGCCGCAAGGGATCTTTGCACACGCCCCTATGTTCGAATCTTAAGGGTTTTGCGGAGCCCGAAATCCGACAGTCATAGGAACAGATACTTGACATGCAGAAAACTAAAGCAATAAACTGACATGATCATATGATATGTTTATAGCTTGGGTCTTGTCCATCACATCATTCTCCTAATGATGTGATCCCGTTATCAAATGACATCTCATGTCTATGGCGAGGAAACCTTGACCACCTTTGATCAACGAACTAGTTAACTAGAAGCATACTAGGGACACGGTGTTGTCTATGTACCCACACATGTATTTGAGTTTCTAATCAATACAATTATAGCATGGATAATAAACGATTATCTCGAACAAGGAAATATAATAATAACCAATTTATTATTGCCTCTAGGGCATATTTCCAACATTCTCCCACTTGCACTAGAGTCAATAATCTAGTTCACATCACCATGTGATTTATATTGTTATGAATCTAACACCCAATGAGTTCTAGGGTTCGATCATTCTTTGCATGTGAGAGAGTACTTTAGTCAATGGGCCTGCGACATTCAGATCCGTGTGTACTTTGCAAATCTCTATTTCATACTGTAGACACTGCTACCACACTCCACTTGGAGCTATTCCAAATGGTTGCTCCACTATACGTATCCGGATTGCTACTCAGAGTCATCCGGATTGGTGTTAAAGCTTGCATCCACGTAACCCTTTTGCGACGAACTCTTTATCACCTCCATAATCGAGAAATATTTCCTTAGTCCTCTAGTTACTAGGCATAATCTTGACCGCTGTCCAGTGATCCACTCTTGGATCACTCTTGTACGCCTTGATAGACTCATGGCAAGGCACACACAGGTGCGGTATACAACATGGCATACTATACAGAGCCTATGGGTAAGGCATAGGGGACGACCATCGTCCTTTGTCTTTATTCTGTCCTGGTCGAGCTTTGAGTCTCACTCAACTCCACACCTTACCAATCAGGCAAGAACTCTTTCTTTGTCTGATCCATTTTGAACTCTTTCAAAATCTTGTCAAGGTATGTACTCATTGAAAGTTTTATCAACATCTTGATCTACCTCTATAGATCAAGATGCCCAATATTTAAGTAGCTTCATTTCAGGTTTTCCTTTGAAAAACTCCTTTTCAAACAACCCTTTATGCTTTCCAGAAATTCTACATCATTTCCGATCAACAATATGTCATCCACATATACTTATCAGAAATTCTATAGTGCGCCCACTCACTTTATTGTAAATACAAGTTTCTCATAAACTTTGTATAGACTCAAAAACTTTGATCACCTCATCAAAGTGTATATTCCAACTCCGAGATGCTTGCTCCAGCCTATAGAAGGATCACTGGAGCTTGCACACCTTTTAGCATCCTTAGGACTGACAAAACCTTCTTGTTGTATCTCATACAACCTTTCCTCAAGGAAGGAAATGATGTTTTAACATCCATCTGCCAGATTTCATTATTGAAAAATGCAGAAATTGCTAACATAATTCCAATAGACTTTAGCATCGCTACGAATGAGAAAGTCTCATCGCAGTCAACTCCTTGAACTTTGTCGGAAACTTCTTTGCCACAAGTCGAGCTTTATAAATGGTGACATTCACCATCATCATCTGTCTTCTTCTTATAAATCCATTTGTACTCAACGGCCTGCCGTTCAACGGGAAAGTCTACCAAATTCCATACTTGGTTTTCACACATGGGTCCTTTCTCGCATTTCATGACTCCTAGCCATTTGTCAGAACCCGGGCCCATCATCGCTTCTCCATAGCTCGTAGGTTTATCGTTGTCCAACAACATGACCTCTAAGACAGGGTTGCCGTCCCACTCTGGAGCAGTATGCGTCCTTGTTGACCTACAAGGTTCGATAGTAACTTGATCCGAACCTTCATGATCATTATCATTAACTTCCTCTTCAACTGATGCAGGCTCTACAGAAACATCTTTCTACGTTGCACTACTCTCTAGTTGAAACAAAGTTTCAACAACCTCATCAAGTTCTATCTTCCTCCCACTCAATTCTTTCGAGAGAAACTCATTCTCGATAAAGGACCCGTTTTAGCAACAAACGCTCTGCCCTTGGATCTGAGATAGAAGGTATACCCATCTGTTTCCTTAGGGTATCCTATAAAGATGCACTTTTCCGCTTTGGGTTCGAGCTTATCAGACATAAGCGTCGCATTCCCAAACTCTAAGAAATGACAACTTAGATTTCTGCCAAACCATAATTCATACGGTGTCATATCAACAGATTTAGATGGTGCCCTATTTAAAGTGAATGTAGTTGTCCCTAATGCATAATCCCAAAATGATAGTCGCAAAATGATAAGAGACATCATAGTACACACCACAACCAATTGAGCACGGCTACGACGTTAGGACACACCATCATACTATGGTGTTTTAGGTGGCGTGAGCTGTGAAACAAATTTCACATTGTCTTAAGTTGTATACCAAACTCGTAACTCAGATATTCACCTCCACGATCATATCATAGACATATTTTATCTTCTTGTCATGATGATCTCAAACTTCACTCTGAATTTTCTTGAACTTTTCAAACATTTTAGACTTGTGTTTAATTAAGTAAATATACCCATATCTACTCAAATCATCAGTGAAGGTAAGAAAATAACGATATCCGCCGCCCGCTACAACACACACTGGATCGCATACATCAACATGTATCATTTCCAATAAGTTACTTGCCTGGTCCATCATATTGAAAAACAGGGTCTTAGTCATCTTGCCCATGAGGCATGGTCTACATGTCTCAACCGATTTGAAATCGAATGAGTCGAAAGATCCATCAACATGGAGTTTCTTCATGCGATTTACACCAATATGACATTTAGTGGTAGTGCCACAAGTATGTGGTAATATTATTACCTTTGTATATTTTGGCATCAATGTTATGAACATGTGTATTACTACGATCAAGATTCAATAAACCATTCTCATTGGGTGCATGACCATTAAAGGTATTATTCATGTAAACAGAATAACCAGTATTCTCTAACTTAAATGAATAAGCGTATTGCAATAAACACGATCTAATCACATTCATGCTCAACGCAAACACCAAATAATATTTATTTAGTTTCATCACTAATCCCAAAGGTAGAGAGAGCGTGCGATGGTGATCACATCAACCTTGGAAACACTTCCAACACTCATCGTCACCTCACCCTTAGCTAGCCTCTGTTTATTCCGTAGCTTTTATTTCGAGTTACTAACATTTAGCAACCGAACCGGTATCCAATACCGAGGTGCTACTAGGAGTACTAGTAAGGTACACATCAATAACATGTATATCAAATATACTTCTGTTCACGTTGCCAACCTTCTTATCTACCAAGTATCTAGGGTTGTTCCGCTTCAGCGACCATTCTCCTCATAATAGAAGCACTTAGTCTTGGGTTTGGGTTCAACCTTGGGTTTGTTCACTGGAGCAGCAACTGACTTGCTATCCATGAAGTTTCCCTCCTTGCCCTTGATCTTCTCGAAACTAGTGGTCTTGTGAACCATCAACATTTGATGCTCCTTCTTGATTTCTACCTTCGCAGTGTCAAACATCACGAATAGCTCAGGGATCATCATTTCCATCCCTGGTATGTTCATAGCTCATCACGAAGCTCTAGTAGCTTGGTGATGGTGACTTGGAGAAACATATCAATCACTGTCTTATCTGGAAGATCAACTCCCACTCGATTCAAGCAATTGTAGCACCCAGACAATATGAGCACATGCTCATCGATTGAGCTATTCTCCTTCATCTTGCAGGCAAAGAAAATTGTTGGAGGTCTCATAGCTCTCAACACGGGCACGAGCCTGAAATCGAATTTCAGCTCATGGAACATCACATATGCTCCGTGACGTTCAAAAATGTATTTGAAGCCTGAATTCCAAGCCGCAATGCAAGACGCACTAAACTATCAAGTACTCATCAAAATGTGCCTTTCAGATGTTCATAACATCCACAGACGACACTAGAGGGGTTGGCGCACCGAGCGGCGCATCAAGGACAGAAGCCTTCTGTGCAGCAACTGAGGACAATCCTCTGATCATGGAGATAGTTTGCATCATTGCTTCCATTATCTTTCAACTTTATTTCTCTAGGAACATATAAAAAAATCAAGGAAGCTACAGCGCGAGCTAGTAATCTACAACATAATTTGCAAAGACATTTTGACGATAATGAGTTTAGTTAATCATATTACTTAAAAACTCCCACTAAAATTGGCATCCCTCTGGTCATTCGAGTGTCACATGATCTAAATCCACCAACTCAAGTCTGATCATCACGTGTGTTGAGGTGGTTTCAATGGTGAACATCTTCATGTTGATCATATCTACTATATGACTCATGTTCGACCTTTCGGTCTCTTGTGTTCTGAGGCCATGTCTGTACATGCTAGGCTCGTCAAGTTTAACCTGAGTGTTCCGCATGTGCAACACTGGCTTGCACCCGTTGTATGTGAACGTAGAGTCTATCAGACCCGATCATCACGTGGTGTCTCGAAACAACGAACTTTTGCAATGGTGCACACTCGAGGATAACACAATTTTATCTTGAAATTTTTGTGAGGGATCACCTTATAATGCTACCGTCGTCCTAAGAAAAACAAGGTGCATAAAAGGATTAACATCACATGCAAATCATAAGTGACATGATATGGCCATGAACTTGTGCTTTTGATCTCCATCTCCAAAGCACCGGCATGATCTCCATCGCCACCGGCATGACACCATGATCTCCATCAACGTGTCGCCATCGGGGTTGTCGCACCCACCATGCTTCCACAATTATTGCTACCGCTTAGCGATAAAGTAAAGCATTACATAGAGTTTAAAGATTGACACATAGGTCAGACAATAATTAAAGACAACCCTATGGCTCCTGCTGGTTGCCGTACTCATCGACATGCAAGTCATGATATTCTATACAAAACATGATCATCTCATACATCACATATATCTCATCATCTAATTGGCCAAATCACATCACAACATACCCTGCAAAAACAAGTTAGACATCCTCTAATTGTTGTTGCAGGTTTTTTGTGGTTGCTACGGGTATTTCAAAGTGCGTTATATCAACTAGAGGGGGGTGAATAGGCGATTTTTACAAATTCATCACTTCAGGAATTTGAAATGTGATGAATAACTAGCATCAGAATAAGTACTCAAGTGCATGAGGAATATAGTAATAGCATAGTCATCATGATGAAATGAAACATGCACAAATAGTAAGTAGCGTGACACGGGATAAGCGGTGATGAACAAGGTTACTTGAAGAATTTGAGGTGAGGAATTTGTGAAAGTCTTCAGTCAAATTCTTCAAACAGTAACAATCAATTTCGTCAACAAGTATATGAGGAATAGATGGGTTGAGGAAATAGAACCATGTATCTTGATGAAGACAATGGTTTGATGACCCAGTTCCAACTACTGTGATAGTCGTACGTCTGGTTTGGAGCGGCCTGGTATTTACACCAGAGGACACACAGTCCTTACCGTATTCTCCTTGAGCTAAGGTCACACAGTCCTCGCCCAACACTCGTGGTAAGTCTTCAGGGTAGACTTCCAAAACCCTCACAAACTGGTCACCCGGCGATCCACAATTTACTGCTGGATGCTCTAGACCAAGGTCACTTCGTGATCCCCAATTGACTGCAGGATGCACTAGACCATGACGCCTAACCGTCTGGAGTATGCACAGTCCTCAAAGGTAACAAGCGTCGGTTCCACACAGGAATTTCTTCAGTGATGCTCAATCACTTTGGGTTTGGTGGTTTGGTTGTGGGTTTTTCCTCACTGATGATTTTCTCTCAAATTTCTCGGAGGATGGGTTGCTCTCAAATGACAAGTGTCAGTTCTCTCTCGGAGCAGCCAACCATCTAGTGGTTGTGGGGAGTGGCTATTTATAGCCAGGGTGCTACCTGACATGATAAGACATAAATGCCCCCAATGATATGACCGTTATGTGGATGTTATGATTGGGGACAGCTGGCGCTAAGCATGGCAAAGGTTGGAATTTTGAACAATGAAAGTCCTCAGACTTATCATGTTCCTCACTTGTAGGCAATTCGCACTGGAGAAATCCTAACTCCTCGGTCAGATCAATTTCCTCAGAGACCAGAAGAACTTCATCTCTGTCATTGAAGAACTTAAGTGAACCGTAAGAGGTTTCCGAAGGCTTCACTGGAAGGATTGTATAGGTTGAGGATTTTGGAGTTGAGCATCAATTGGAAATTTTCCTTAGTATTACCTCGGCCCCCTTTAACAGTATGGTGTTTCCTATGACTCAAGGAAAGGAAATGAACCTTCAAAAATAAAATTCTTCATGCTTCATAGTCCTCGTTCATATCTTCTAGGTCACACCAACTTCTTCATTTTCAAAGTCTTCAGGGAATTCCAAAGTCTTCAGTTGAAGACATACATTTTTAGGGGTTGGTAATCTCTGGATATATCAAACTCCTCATCGACTTATAGAGCCTGTGCACACTCACAAACACATTAGTTCCTTAACCTAGAAGTCTTCAATACACCAAAATCACTAAGAGGCACTAGATGCACTAACAATCTCCCCCTTTTTGGTGATTGATGACAAATAGGTTAAGTTTTAAACGGGGATAATAATATGAAGTGTAAGTACTGAGTTTGAGGAATTTGATTGCAAGATATAGAAGAATTCCCCCTAAAGATGTGCATATTTGAGGAATTTGCTTTGGACTGCAAATGCACATAGCAGGTTAAAAAATATGGAGAACTCCCCCTATATCTTGTAATTCATACACGCATTTGATCATATGATATGAAGAATTTGAAATGCATGATGAAAATGGTGTCTGATGAAATTCAGCATGTGTGCATTAAGGTATTTGAGGAAATAAACATGCGAGGAAATAGTTCAAAAGAGTCAGACCACCATCGGACTTAAGTTTACAACCTAATCAACAAAAGCTTCAAAAAAGCAAGAGTTGTAACTTAAACAAAAACAACCCATATATAGTGACCCGCTTGAAGACTAACTCAAATTTTCTACCCCTTTGTCACCGGAGACCAAAAGGGATGAAAAAGTGAGGACTAACGCCCCTTGAAGAATTTCATCGTGTTGGTGAGGAAGGAGCGCCAGCGTTGTCGGGGTCGTTTGTCGATGCAGGGCCTGCCGCAGTGTCGTCAATGGCCTTAGCTTCATCTGTCTCATGCGATGAAGAATATGAACTTGTGACCATTAGAGGAACTTGTACTTTCTTGAATTTCTTGTTTGGTTGATGAGCCCAGTCAACATTTTTCTCAAGAAACAGCTCCTTCAGTTCTTCAGGAGTCTTGAGGTGAGACAGTATGGCCCAAGTGCGGTTGAGGTTTTCATGCGCATAGTAGTGATTCCTCTTCACAGAGTTTTGCGTCAAAGTCATGTTTTGCACAATGTAACCAAGTTGACGCTTCACCCACTTGTGATTGCAATCGACCTTCTGATGAAGACTTATTAGAAGCTCACGATCAGTCATCACACGTGGGGCAGACTCTTGAGGTTTTCGAGCTGAGGCCTTTGCTTTTGAGTCCTGGGTTGCAGTGTCATCATTTGTGGAGAAGGATGCGGCTTTGTGAAACTGTCCATCCAATGGACGAGTGCCTTCATCAATGATAGCCTTGTTTTTTCCTTCCAAGGAGTCAATCGTGCTCTTGATGACTTCGATTGGAGGTAGGAAGCCAAAATGATTCTGAAAGTCTGCCTTGAAGGGAACTGAGGACTTTGCCCTGATGAATTTCATGATCCAAGGCGCATAAGGCTTCTGTTCAAATGGGGCTAGAGCAGCACTAGCTAATGTCCTCATGAAGAAATGTAGCGACCCGACTCAAAACGAGTCAAGCCTCTGTGTTTGCTATGCCATCCCTGGATCAGTATGCTGGCACACACAGTACATCAATGTATATATCAAAGTGCAATCACATGTAATTAACGCAAAACTGATATATACCTTAGAATAGCAGCGGATACAGTCAACGGGAGTGGAGTCCCAATAACACCAACGGCGAGTTGAGTGCAGACCGTAACCCTGAATCGTACTCTTACCCATCGTAGAAGAGTATCTGCAACATGATACGTTGCAGCCATATAGGTCAGTACATTGAATGTACCGGCAAGATCACCATAGTAGAACAGAAGAATAAAGACTATTCTATATGCAAAGGCTTTGTGGCTCTGTGTCTAAGTTTTTGCGTAAAAGCTGATTTTATTTTCCTACAACAAAAGGGAATATCAGGAATTTCACTATGGAATTACCTATCATGACATGGTTCCGCCAACCAATGTCTCAATACCCACAAGTATCTTAAGTTGCCCACAATTAAGTTATCAGTCCAGTGTTGAGAGTTCTGAGATAGATCCATGTCCAGAGGCTCAAATTGTCCGTAACCGGGGACACGGCTAATCGATTAGGTTTAACTCTGCAGAGTGTTGTGTACTTTACCCACAAGATTCTTTCCCTCCTGGTAAGTCCTCGCACTGCCTGGTGTTTGAGAACAGGATGAAAGAAACATGGTCTTTCAGAGTGCTTCTCTAACTGTCCGACAGTGCCCATCCCAATCCTAACGTCGACTACATCTCGTAGCACTGCCCAGTAGAGTCACAACAAAGATCAACCAAGCCAGAGCCCATAATGACTTGTGGCTACACAGGTAAGCTTCCGGGCATGAAGTATTCATCCTTCTCTTTGAGTCTGGGTGAAGCTTTCCGCAAGATGTCATGGCGCTTCTCCATGCATCCCGGCCATCCACTGGTTTCTCCAGGGATGCCCAATCAACCATCCTTCACCCAGTAGTGTGTATTGAAAACTTGTCTTCTCGAGTCTTGAAGTCTTGAGGTCTTGAAGATGCAGGACTTGAAGATGTCTTCATGAAGTTGTCGACTTGACGTAGAGTCCTTCTTCACACCACTCACGAACACTCATACCAATCCCCGTCTACTTTAGCATAGCATAAAAATAACTAACGTTCCCGGGGCTTTAGTAACATGTGGTGGGTTCCTACCTCATGCATTCTACTCAACTACAAGGATTTCAATAACACTACGGGAGGGATTTGTTGAATGATGTCACTACATGCAATAAAACATAGGTATGAAATAGATGGTCAAAGTGAACTTGCCTGTACTGTTGATGAAGATAAGATATCGCTCTCAGAAATAACTGGATAGAACTATTCGTCACTCTCCGATGGAAAATCTATCGTAAGCAAATAACATTCAATAAACATTCATGCCAAAACAAAGAACCAAAAGAACGCAAGAACAAAACATGTCTTGGAGCGAATATAACAACCTACTAAGGTTAAAATAAGACAAGATAGGTTCTTATGGGGTTGTAAGGTGAAAGGTGAAGGAATCAACTCAAAGGAGTTAATGGATGATGAACTATTACTATATAAGCTTAGGTTGGAGAGACTACGAAAGACGATCCAAAGTATGGGAGAACAACATGAACGTTGTTTGACACATAGTATAAGGCATACGAATTTATTTGTAGAAAGAATTTAATTGAAAAGGTCAAAAGAAGTTGAACTGTAAATTCAAGTATGAATTGAATCTGAATTCACAAAGGTCAAAAGAAGTTGAACCGACGTAAGATGGTTATGAATAAAAATATATGACACGGGTATTTAGGGACAAAAGGAATCAATTGAAAAGATGTTACAGTTTGCAAGATATGATCAAATGAAGGTTCGGATTCAAATTGAATCGCTCCAATTTGAAAGGTTCAAAGATTGAAACTAATGATGTTACTATATATGGGAAGTCAATATGAACGTGTAGAAAAAGAATTACTAGGTTCAAAATAACGGATCAAAAGTTATAAGCAATTCAATATGGCATTGAGTTAGCTTAGTACAGTGTGTGAACACATTTTGGGGACTAATAGAGAAGTATGAGCAAGATCAAATTTATATGTTGAAACGATAACACTAATGATGTGAACGGAAAGATTACTTTGATACGGATCCGACGCAATTGGATTCATCGGAAACGGAGCTACGGATAAAAAGATATGATCAAAAGAAGTTTGAACATAAATCTGAATAAATTTTGAAATTTGAAATTTTGAAAAAAATTGACGTGATAGGTTGATTGGATAGGTGAAGTCAAGACGAAACTCTAGGCGTTGGTTTCATCTAATTCTGATAAACGAGTAAAAAGTTATGGCTATTTGAAAAATCTGGGCCAAACTGTTTTACGGAGGAAAAATGCTATGTCTAAAATAATTCTAGGACTAATGAGTAAATATGGAGACTAATTAATAATCTAATTACTCTACCGTGTATTACTATAGAAATACTAGTCTAGGGATATTAAACTACAGGAGTATGAAAGAAAAAAACGAAGAGAATACCTTTATATGCAGAGAAGATATATATCCAAAGAGGAGACGACTTCCAGAAATCCCGCCGGAGAGAAGAAAATATTTTTTTTTATAAAGCTAGTCAAACCGAAACGATTCGATTCAACCCGAAGTGGATGACTTTTGGATGCACCTATGGGTCTATATTTATAGGTGAAAGGAAGGTGCAAACATCCAAAGCTAAGCAAGGTGGGACTAAAATAGGGAAAGAGAGAAGAAGAAGAGGGCCACCCGGATGGGCTGATTCAGCCGGCCTGTTTTTTTTATTTAAATACTCGGATGAACAGTGTACCGGCAAGAATAGTGTTCCCTGTTTTTTTTAAAAAAAACAGCAAAGAAAAACAAATAAACAAAAATGGACAAACATTTTATATAGTCATATTATATATCAAAATTTTCAGAAAAATATTTCCTAAAACATGAACATTTTCTTAGGGCCGAATAAAATACTTTAAAAAAATATATTTTTTTGCAATAACTCCAAAATGAAAAGAAACTAGAATTTCAAATAAATGGCAAATATTTTTTTTAAAAAATTTGAGTCAAAACATTTTATATGATTTTTGAGTGTCATTTACCTCCTCTCATTTGATTTTATAAGAGGGTTTTGAAAATATTTGAACTCAAAATTGAATAGGGATTCGAAATAGAAAATTTTGGGAAAGTCATTTTATTCCCTCTCATTAAAATTTCAAAAGTTTCAAAATTCCACTCAATTTCACACAATCAATCACACAACATTCAAGCAAACAATCCTACTTATTTATTTAATATAACATTCCAAAATTTAGAATTTTGGGATGTTACAAACTACCACACTTAAAATGAATCTCGTCCTCGAGATTCGAAAAGGCTAGAAAGAAAAGGTTAGGGTTTTGGGGATCTTCTTAGCAAATCAATTGACCAAGAAAGCGTGGGTCTACCACACTTAAAATGAGAGTTACTGGTCCATCAAAATCTTGGCAGTCCTCTGGGTGTAGCTGTCTGTTCACCTTCTTCCCGATAGCTTCTTCGGTGATGCTCTTCTGTTATATCAAATCCTGTGTCCTCATAACAACATGTATTTCCTCTGATACTGGGTCTTCTTAGCTGGCAGGCCTCGCGTTCATTCTAAATAACTTATCGAAGATCTCATGGTGGTCTACCATTTGTGGTTGTCCTGCAGTGAAATGGGTCTTGGCTTCATTCCTCACCGTAAAATTCCTACGGGTGACAGCAACTGCCGTATACAAGGGGTTTACATCATACCATTCTAAGGCTTCAACAAAAGCTTTCAAAGAACGTCGCCTCTTTACTATGGGTAAGTCACTCAGATTACCATTCCGAATAGCAAGAGAATGATAAGAGTAAGTCGTCATGGTGGCCAAGCCATGTCGCACTGAAATCATTACCTTGTATAAGGTTTAGTAATCTCGTATTCTAGCACTTGGGCTTCCTCACAAGCATTGCAGAAATTTCTCTTGTCAACGAACAAAGTTCGGATAAATCCATTGATTCTGCAAGCTAAGCAAAAACATCTATCGTTTCTTCACAATTCTCAGGTTATCGTAAACTCCTAAGAAAACGTTTGCTGATCAGTCGTAGCTTCTTCCAAGTTTCTTCCTTCACCAAGGTGGGGCTTGATCCTTATCAACCTAAGGTCAGTGACTTGTGGATTCACTTGAATACTTGAACAACTTCATCTCACCCGTGGGGTGACTATCGATCCATATTCCAGCATTACCTTCAGTTCACTACACCATACCCTTGAGGTAACAAATCTCAGACTTATTCTTGTCTAGATTCCACTCTGCAGAATCCATTTTCCTTTCCATTGGTTTTTTTAACCTTGGGTGTGGTTTTCACCATAATCATTCCGTTTCTCAGCATTCCATCTTCGAAAACTCTTTGTCTCAAAGGTTATTATCCGGATAGTTTGCGGTGATTCCACATTCTCTTCATCCGTATTCACTGATCCAAATTCCTTAACCGGGAGGTACCTGTGGTCACTACCACACTTAAAATGAAATGCACTCATGTATGCATATACCATATTTTCTCATATCCTCGAAAATGGTAGGAGACCTTGGGTCATAGAGTAACAACTCATGAAATGCAACATAAGGTAAATCATGACACCATAAATTCCATTGACTCATGAATTTATTACAAACCCTGAGACTTCCGTTACAAGATAAGCTCATGAAATCAAAAGTGCTTCATGATACAGGTATTTCCATCTTCGAAACTATCCCATTCTTCTCATATTCAATCCTTGGTTACATTCTCAATCACTTCTTAAAACTCCTAGAATGTACTTTATTACAAATGCTGCCATCCACATAGTTTGGTATGGTCTAGCATCAACTCTCAACTTTATTCATTCATCTCCCCTTGGAGATATTTTAGTACCATTGAAAATTTCCGATGTGCTCCTTGAAATCCTCCATCTTTTCCTTGATTAGGGTGGACATGAGTTTCATCTCCATCATCTCCGTATGTACCTCTTGCAGGTATTCCTGAGTATGACGGAGTCTTGCTTCAAGTATTTCTCCAATATGGTGTATGGGTTCCATGACAGCTTCACGAACAGCATCAAAGAAAATAGCTTGTGGTACACAAGATATGTAAAAGTATTGTCCAGTAGTCTTTGGGCAAACTCCATTTGCACGGTGGAGGTGTACCTCCACATACCAAAGTTTCACTCCATTATCCATGAATGGGTAGCCTTTGTAGACTGCATCTCCTTCAAGATGGATGTGCTTCATCATATCCTTCAGGATCCTTGGGTAGTCATGATCACTGGTCAGGGTCATGATTGTTTCCGGGCCTTTGAGGAAAGACTCATAAAGGGTGGTCATCTGCGTGTGTCAGAAAAGGTACTCAGAATTGACATATGTCTCGACTTGGGTAAACATCCATGTTATCCAAAATCAAACTTCAAATTCACTTTCCAACGTCTTTAGAGAGTATTGTCATCCTTAAGACAAATGGATTATCCATTACATAACTTCAAGGATAAGAGTGCTACCTATTACATTTATTACTTCCGAACTCAAACTACTCATGCTTAGCATTCTTCTCTGGGCAGGTATAGGAGTAGTGTCCTGTCTTCTTGCGCTGAAAACAAATGATTTCTGACATATCTCGGGGCTTCTTGATGTTGGTGCTTGCTCCTTGGGTTCTTGATTCCTTTCTTGGACACTTATCGGCATAGTGGCCTAAATTCTTGCACCTGAAACACATGATCTGACTCAGATCCTTCTTCGTAGAAATTGGGTTGTTCAGAGGAAGTCTTCGGTTTCTCTTCTTGGGTTCCTTGGTTCCGATCAAAAGTTCAATTTCCTGTGGATCAAACTCCACTTCTTCTGTCGGAAAATTTCCCAGATACTCTTTTCTCTCCTTCGTACAGTCCTGTGAGAAATGTCCTTCTTCTCCACATGTATAGCAGACATTTGAGTAAAATCTGGTTAATCCTTCTCCATCAGGGTCTTCAATATCTTTCTTCATCACAAATTCTTCAAATTCTCCTCTGAAGGCTTCCTTCATGGCTTCCTTCTGTTGTTTGATGACTTCCTGTACCTTGGGGTACATTTGGCATTGAGCCGGGTAGTGGTTGGTTCCTTCACACAAGAAACATGTCACCTGCCCAGTTGGGCATTCCTCAGCAGGGTGATTTTCTTCACAATAAGGACATCCTTCCTTGTGTTCTTCTTGGGTGTGTCCTATCTCTCCACAGATTTTGCATGCTCGGGTCTTCTTCATCGGGATAACACAATGCTTCTGAATGAGACGGGATCTTAACAGAGTCTTCTTGAGTTCTTCCCAATTCTTTGCTCCATTAAATCCTTGTATGGCGTGATGCATTTTCCACCAAGTTGCGGCACTTTGGGTAAAGTGCTGGAGGGCATATTGAACCTCATACTTCTGTGCTATCGAGTTGCTCCGGAAGTGATTCTCCATGTTGTGTATCCATACTTCTGCCTCTAACTGGGTCATTGGTCCAGAAAGTACAAGTCCAGCTTCATTCGTCATCTATTGGGTTCAAGGTTTTGGGATGAGATGGTTAAGAGAGAGAAAGGAGGGGATACACACAATACAAACAATGGTTTTAAAAATAGATTTTTGTTGTGGCTGTCGAAAATAAAACTTACACACAAATGACAGCGCACAATTCCTCGTATCTAACGTAAGTATACAACAGGGGTTTGGTCTTCTAGGGGCATAATATCTTGGAAAATTCTTCATGGTCTTCAATTTCTTGAGGTCTGTATAGTCTTCAATCCTTTTGTAGCTCTTCCATAATGGAATACATCTTTGTCTGAGTTGGTCACCAGTTGTCTGATATCTTGTCCTTCTTGAAGTGGCTTCAGTTGATCCTTCGTGTGGTCAAAAGGGAAAAGGGTATTTTCTAGCTCTTGATAAAACTCATAAGAGAGGAGAAGTAAAAGATATTTTGAAAACAAAATTTTCGAGAAATAATTTCCTAAGGCTTTCCAGTTTCTAGGGTCACGTCCTACAGTCAACATGTGCTCTGATACCATTTCTGTAGCGACCCGACTCAAAACGAGTCAAGCCTCTGTGTTTGCTATGCCATCCCTGGATCAGTATGCTGGCACACACAGTACATCAATGTATATATCAAAGTGCAATCACATGTAATTAACGCAAAACTGATATATACCTTAGAATAGCAGCGGATACAGTCAACGGGAGTGGAGTCCCAATAACACCAACGGCGAGTTGAGTGCAGACCGTAACCCTGAATCGTACTCTTACCCATCGTAGAAGAGTATCTGCAACATGATACGTTGCAGCCATATAGGTCAGTACATTGAATGTACCGGCAAGATCACCATAGTAGAACAGAAGAATAAAGACTATTCTATATGCAAAGGCTTTGTGGCTCTGTGTCTAAGTTTTTGCGTAAAAGCTGATTTTATTTTCCTACAACAAAAGGGAATATCAGGAATTTCACTATGGAATTACCTATCATGACATGGTTCCGCCAACCAATGTCTCAATACCCACAAGTATCTTAAGTTGCCCACAATTAAGTTATCAGTCCAGTGTTGAGAGTTCTGAGATAGATCCATGTCCAGAGGCTCAAATTGTCCGTAACCGGGGACACGGCTAATCGATTAGGTTTAACTCTGCAGAGTGTTGTGTACTTTACCCACAAGATTCTTTCCCTCCTGGTAAGTCCTCGCACTGCCTGGTGTTTGAGAACAGGATGAAAGAAACATGGTCTTTCAGAGTGCTTCTCTAACTGTCCGACAGTGCCCATCCCAATCCTAACGTCGACTACATCTCGTAGCACTGCCCAGTAGAGTCACAACAAAGATCAACCAAGCCAGAGCCCATAATGACTTGTGGCTACACAGGTAAGCTTCCGGGCATGAAGTATTCATCCTTCTCTTTGAGTCTGGGTGAAGCTTTCCGCAAGATGTCATGGCGCTTCTCCATGCATCCCGGCCATCCACTGGTTTCTCCAGGGATGCCCAATCAACCATCCTTCACCCAGTAGTGTGTATTGAAAACTTGTCTTCTCGAGTCTTGAAGTCTTGAGGTCTTGAAGATGCAGGACTTGAAGATGTCTTCATGAAGTTGTCGACTTGACGTAGAGTCCTTCTTCACACCACTCACGAACACTCATACCAATCCCCGTCTACTTTAGCATAGCATAAAAATAACTAACGTTCCCGGGGCTTTAGTAACATGTGGTGGGTTCCTACCTCATGCATTCTACTCAACTACAAGGATTTCAATAACACTACGGGAGGGATTTGTTGAATGATGTCACTACATGCAATAAAACATAGGTATGAAATAGATGGTCAAAGTGAACTTGCCTGTACTGTTGATGAAGATAAGATATCGCTCTCAGAAATAACTGGATAGAACTATTCGTCACTCTCCGATGGAAAATCTATCGTAAGCAAATAACATTCAATAAACATTCATGCCAAAACAAAGAACCAAAAGAACGCAAGAACAAAACATGTCTTGGAGCGAATATAACAACCTACTAAGGTTAAAATAAGACAAGATAGGTTCTTATGGGGTTGTAAGGTGAAAGGTGAAGGAATCAACTCAAAGGAGTTAATGGATGATGAACTATTACTATATAAGCTTAGGTTGGAGAGACTACGAAAGACGATCCAAAGTATGGGAGAACAACATGAACGTTGTTTGACACATAGTATAAGGCATACGAATTTATTTGTAGAAAGAATTTAATTGAAAAGGTCAAAAGAAGTTGAACTGTAAATTCAAGTATGAATTGAATCTGAATTCACAAAGGTCAAAAGAAGTTGAACCGACGTAAGATGGTTATGAATAAAAATATATGACACGGGTATTTAGGGACAAAAGGAATCAATTGAAAAGATGTTACAGTTTGCAAGATATGATCAAATGAAGGTTCGGATTCAAATTGAATCGCTCCAATTTGAAAGGTTCAAAGATTGAAACTAATGATGTTACTATATATGGGAAGTCAATATGAACGTGTAGAAAAAGAATTACTAGGTTCAAAATAACGGATCAAAAGTTATAAGCAATTCAATATGGCATTGAGTTAGCTTAGTACAGTGTGTGAACACATTTTGGGGACTAATAGAGAAGTATGAGCAAGATCAAATTTATATGTTGAAACGATAACACTAATGATGTGAACGGAAAGATTACTTTGATACGGATCCGACGCAATTGGATTCATCGGAAACGGAGCTACGGATAAAAAGATATGATCAAAAGAAGTTTGAACATAAATCTGAATAAATTTTGAAATTTGAAATTTTGAAAAAAATTGACGTGATAGGTTGATTGGATAGGTGAAGTCAAGACGAAACTCTAGGCGTTGGTTTCATCTAATTCTGATAAACGAGTAAAAAGTTATGGCTATTTGAAAAATCTGGGCCAAACTGTTTTACGGAGGAAAAATGCTATGTCTAAAATAATTCTAGGACTAATGAGTAAATATGGAGACTAATTAATAATCTAATTACTCTACCGTGTATTACTATAGAAATACTAGTCTAGGGATATTAAACTACAGGAGTATGAAAGAAAAAACGAAGAGAATACCTTTATATGCAGAGAAGATATATATCCAAAGAGGAGACGACTTCCAGAAATCCCGCCGGAGAGAAGAAAATATTTTTTTTTATAAAGCTAGTCAAACCGAAACGATTCGATTCAACCCGAAGTGGATGACTTTTGGATGCACCTATGGGTCTATATTTATAGGTGAAAGGAAGGTGCAAACATCCAAAGCTAAGCAAGGTGGGACTAAAATAGGGAAAGAGAGAAGAAGAAGAGGGCCACCCGGATGGGCTGATTCAGCCGGCCTGTTTTTTTTATTTAAATACTCGGATGAACAGTGTACCGGCAAGAATAGTGTTCCCTGTTTTTTTTAAAAAAAACAGCAAAGAAAAACAAATAAACAAAAATGGACAAACATTTTATATAGTCATATTATATATCAAAATTTTCAGAAAAATATTTCCTAAAACATGAACATTTTCTTAGGGCCGAATAAAATACTTTAAAAAAATATATTTTTTTGCAATAACTCCAAAATGAAAAGAAACTAGAATTTCAAATAAATGGCAAATATTTTTTTAAAAAATTTGAGTCAAAACATTTTATATGATTTTTGAGTGTCATTTACCTCCTCTCATTTGATTTTATAAGAGGGTTTTGAAAATATTTGAACTCAAAATTGAATAGGGATTCGAAATAGAAAATTTTGGGAAAGTCATTTTATTCCCTCTCATTAAAATTTCAAAAGTTTCAAAATTCCACTCAATTTCACACAATCAATCACACAACATTCAAGCAAACAATCCTACTTATTTATTTAATATAACATTCCAAAATTTAGAATTTTGGGATGTTACAAGAAATCATCGAAGTTGATGGGAATCCCATGAGTGATGTTGAATAGCATATTCTTCATGACTCCCCCCACTTCCTCTTCTTCAGAATTGTGACCCTTCTGAGGACATAGAGTATTCGTGAGAATGCGGTAGACCGTCCTTGGCACATATAGCAAATCGTTCACAAGGAAGGTTGTCACATCCCTAGCTAGATGTCATAGGACAACATGGGTGTTGCATCATGTTTCAATTTTCCATCAACATGAAATGGGGACTAAAAGAAACCCCAAGCTCACATTGAATCAAAATAATTCAAAGTTGGTGCAAATTCAACAAATCTAAAATGCCCTTTAAAAATGTTCCCTATGTCTGATAAATATGGACATGGTTATACCAGGGGTCATTTTAAATATTTGAACAACTGAAGCAATTTAAAAATAAATGATAAAGCTACTGAAAATATCTAATAAAGCATTACCATTAGTTTAGTTTTCAAAATATCCTGAAACTTTTTGGATAAGTTTGAAATATTCAAACTCCAATATATAAAATATTTGGGATATTTTAAAATAGCATATGTGCCTGAAATTAAAATAAACAAATGTCAGAAGTTAGAAAAGAATTGAAATAAAAAAGGGGAAGAAAGCCCACCTGGGCCACGGAAGAAGCAGGCCCAGCCCACCAGGAGCGAACCGGTCTTCTTCCACCTTCAGCCAGAAGGACGCCGGCGCGTGGTCGCCGCGTGCCGGCCACCTCCTGCATGTGTGCCCGCCTAGATGGAGGAATAGACTCCAGGGAGACATCCAGATCGAGCCCTCCCTCCATTTCTCCTGCTCCCAATCGCCGTAGCTCTCTCTCCCCCTTCTTCCTCCTTGCCGCCATGGCCGAGCCCTGCTCGAGCTCGCCGTCAACGTTCTAGCCGCCCCCGCGCCCTTCTGAGCCCACCAGCAGCCCCGCAGCGACCCCCTCATCCCCCTCGTGACGCTAGAAGAAGCCGGAAGCCCTCCACGATGCACCGTCGCCGTTTCTTCCCCGTCGGCCGCCGAAGCTCTTCTCCGGCGATTCGAGGTCGTCTGCGCGTCCCCGATCTTGCCGTCTCCCCCAGCAACCCCGTCGTGAGGTCCTGCTTCATTTCCCCCTCCTCTAGAGGCCTGTCCCTCACCGTAGGCGCCGTTCCCTTGCTGCCCGAAGTTCGCCGCCGCTCGGGTTATCGCCGGCCGTAGCTCCGGTGGCCCTCGAGCCCCCTCTGCCGCAGCGCTGGATGCGTGTGTGCACGGGCTTCCTCCGGGTGCCCTCCACGCGCCACATGGTCACCGGAGGCGCAACTCCAGCGGATCGCCGCCGTGCGGATGGTCGTCGTCGGCCCCGCTCCGGTGGGCGCCGACGTGGCCATCATCAGGGGCTAATCCCCCTGATTAGTTAGCCTCCTGCCACTAACCAGTGGGCCCTAGGGTGGGTCAAACCCCTGGTCAGCACAGAGTTTAGGCCCTATCACTAACGTGCGGGCCCCGCATGTCAGGTTTGACCTGGTCTGGTCAGCCAACCAGCTGACGTCAGGATGACGTCATATTTCATTTTCCATTTTTAAAACAATTCCAGAAATTGTTTAAAACTTTAAAAATTCATATAAATTAATCTGTAAATCAGATGAAAATAATTTATATATGAAAATTTATCAGAAAAATCCAATGAATCCAATGGTGGTATTATCATGCATGTTAGAGCAACCTATGTAGAAGAACATTGACATTTGCAAATAGGTCCGTTTATGGAATTTGAAATGAAGAACAATTTTGAACCTATGTTCAAACTCATTTCAACTTAACTTGAACATTAGTTGCATCAGCTCATCCAAACATGCTACCATGCCATGATCATGCATCATATTGTTGCACTTGCATGTATTGATTGCTTTTATCTGCATTGCGGTAGGCCCTGCTTCTGAGGATACCCCCGAGTATTCCAACGAAGGAGAGAACCTTCTCGCTACCCAGCAAGGCAAGCAACCCACTTGATCATTCCGATAACATCCCACTCTCTCGCTCCTGCTCTTGTTTATTGCATTAGGACAAACGTTCACTTGCCTGTCATACACAGTAGATGAACCTATTCTTATGCATGACCTGTCATTGTCACAGTAAATAGCTAAACCTTGCAACCTAGCATACCTGGTAGATGCTTGTGACATGATGTGCTTAGCTTACTTTGCCTGCTATGCTTGCTATGCTTAGAGTTGTGTCAGGTCTGATTCATCTGGGTGATGAACTAGAGTGAAACATTATTGTTCCGATGTGATAGGCTTATGATGAACCCGATTTGGTAAAGGTAGCGATGAGAGGCTATGTAGGAGTACATAGCGGGTTGTCTCATTGGGACCGTTCTTAGGAACTGAGTTCCGTATTTGTGATCCAAGACTAGTTACTACTTACTACCACATGTTGGGATACTTAATTGACCCTCTCGACTTATCAATCGCTTAGTCCTTGGTCCAGGAGTTGCAAGTAGTTTCTGGTGTTTATAGCATGTTGGAGGCCGTGCGTTGGGCTAACCCTCGGGGTGGGTTACAACGCGGTAGGCAGTGGCACGGTGTACCAAGGGTCACCCGAATGGTGGGCTTGGGAACCCTACGCACATCGTTTGGGGCCATAGGGGAAACTTCGGTCGGACTTCCGTGCGGGTTCAGTCTCAAATAGGTGATAGCCTGGACTAAAGGTCTTATGTGATTGACGGTCGTGGCCGACTCCCTCGCTGGGCTTCCGCTTGAAGGTTGCTGAGGTGCCTGGTTTTATGAGCACACAATGATAAGTGGCGAGAGCGTGTGTGAAGAAGTACACCCCTGCAGGGTATGAAACTATTCGAATAGCCGCATCCTCGGATATGGACTACTTGGATAACTTATGCTATTCATAGATAATCAAATGGATACTCATAAAAATATCAAGACAAGTGTGAGTATCGTAGATGGCACTCTCCCAGGAGAGGGAAGTGAATCCATGGTGGTGTATTGTCATGGGGTTAGTGGAGTCGTGTGCGATATCTAAAATTTAAACAAAGAGTTAAAATTGTTTAGTGTAGGTTAGCCATGAGTCAAAGCTGGCATTGCTGCATAAACTCCACCACCCCCTTGTTGATACATGAGGATGAATAGACTAGGTCTGTTTTAAAGACTTGCTGAGTACGTTTGTACTCACATTTGCTTAATAAATGTTACAGATGAGACTCAGGACCCATCGGGTGGGTTCTTTCTAGATGTCGACGATGCCGAATAGCTGGTGTCCCAGCTACGACCTTATGCCGTGTGGCGGGCTATAGATAGTCAGGCCATGTGCCTTTTTACCCTTTCATCTGTGTGTACTCAGACAGCTTATGCTTCCGCTTGGTTTGTATGAACTTGTTTGTATGACTTGAGTGTCGTGTCATGTGACCCCTATCTATAAGAACATATTATGCAAGGCTCGTCTGAGCCTCTTAAATAAAAGTTGTTGTATGGTTATGTTGTGATGCCATGGTTGTATCTATGCATATCGGGCATGTCGTGCGTACGTTGACGTGCAACGGTATGTATGGGATCCGACACCTAGTTGTGTGCCTTTAGTAGTACTCTTTATGGAAAACTGCCTATTTGTGCTTCCACCGAGCCATGGTAGCTTGCTACTGCTCCGGACACATTGATTGACCGGCATGTATCCTTCTTTGCAGCTGTGTCTGTCCATTCGGGGAAATGTCTCGCAGTGTAATGGAGTCCCTATAGCCTGCTACGACTCGTCTACGTGCAATGATGGCATTCATGTCTCATGGCGTAATGGAGTCCTTGTAGCTTGCTATGACTCGTCTACACACGCTTGAGGCCGACACCTGCATTGATGGGTTATGTATGCCTGTTTCCGTACGGATGTGCCACTTCGGTTCTATGACAAGTCATGTCGGCCCGGGTTCTCTGTCGTTTGATTGCCAGCGACATGTTGACATACGTGAGCCAAAAGACGCAAACGGTCCTGGCTAAGGTAAGGTTGCAGTTGTGGAGCTTACCGTGCGTGAGGCTGCAAAGTGATGTGATATGTTATAGTCTGGATTCATATGACTTAGGATCGGGGTGCCGACAAAGGTTTTCCGTTGAGGCTTTCCAGGAGCCAATGGCTTCATCAGCACTTGCATCAGTTGGTTTGGAAGGGCAGGTTCATCAAACAGTCGACGAGCTTCTTCTGAAGGAATTAGCACTAGGACAGATCGAAGTAATTCAGATGCTTGAGCAGTGAGATGTGTTGATCCTGTCATCCAGTCCAAAACCCAGGAATTAACGTCAGAAGCATTTCCGCTGATGTGTAGAGTAGCATAGAACTGAAGAATGAGTTCTTCATTCCAGTCGCAGATGTCTACGCAGAAGGGAAGAATGCCTGCATCATGACGAACTTGGAGCACCGGCGTGAATGATGCAAGTGTTTCCATGTCAGCATGAGGAATTTGTGTGCTCGAAGACTTTCTTCTTTTCAAACAAGACTGATGCATAGTAGTTCATCTGAGTGGCAGTCCAGAATCTGCTTCGTCCGGCCCTTGCTGAGTCATACGGATTGGGTCCAGTGAAGAACATGCGCTCATTAAAGAAAATGCTTTTGAGGAATTTTGGGCGCGCTGAGCCTTTGAATGGCATTTTGGGCTTCGGTTGAAGATTTGGCTTGAAGCGGCCCTTGATCTCCTTTGGCATGGGAGGAATTTCTTCAGTCTGAGGAATTTGCAGTGCATGTTCCCTAGTAGCAGTTGGAGAAGCAAAGTCATCAGCTGATGCAGCTGGAATATCTTCAATGACTTTGGTGGTCAAGTCATCAGATCCTTCTTGAATTTCTTCAGTCTAGGCTGGGGACTGAGGAATCTGTGACAGAGGAGTAGTCATTGGTGAATTCGGGTGAGCTCTTTCCCAATATTCATCATTGATGAGGGGAGTTGTATTTCCAATGTCTACATCCTCATCAATTTCTTCAATCCCGTCCTCTTCAGCAGTGAACAGAGGCTGGGGCGATGATACTTGAGGAGTTGAATAATTTCCTTCAACTTCAATGTCTTCATCAATCTACTCCGTGGAAGCAGCAAAATGATCTTCTTCAGTTTCTTCATCTGGGATGACATAGTCAAGACCAAATGGGATGATTTCATAAGCGGGTGTTGAGGAGAGTGGAGTGGCATCAAATGGTTTAGTTGAGGACTTTGGCAGAGTCTTCAACTTCTTTAGCGCTGAGGATTCTGAAGTTGAAGCTTTTCTTTTTAGAGCCAACTTCTCAGTAGCCTTTGTTTTCTTCACTTCTGGTGCAGAAGGAAGGTTGATTGTCTTCACCTTTGATGATTTGTCTGATTCAGCAGAAGGTGAGGGTGGTACAATTTCTTCAGGCATGACTGATGCAGTCCTCCTTGAGGGTTCAGTTTCATCAGGCGCACCAGTGGAAGGTGCCCTGGTAGGTTCTTGAGCGGTCTGACTTTCTTCAGCAGTGCTGGTAGTGTCCTCAGTAGGCTGAGCAGTTTCTTCAGCCTGAAGTGTTTGTTGCTGGGAGCGAGATGCAACTCTTGAGTTATGGTTAGTAATGACTTTGTCAACAATGTTGACAAAGCGAACTTTGGCGCCTTGCCAGTCAGCATAGTAGGAACTGAATTCCTCACCGAGGCTTTGGATTTCAGACCTCACCCTCACAAATTCTTCAGGAGACAAATTTAGAACATTCTTCTTCAAGAAATGCTCTTTCTTGTACTGAGCCTTCTTGGTTTGTCTTGCCATCTCATATTTCCATTTTTCCTCAGCAATGATAGCTTCCGGTGTCTTGGGACCAGGAGGCAGTTTCAAGTCATCAGTGGGTGTCTTGGGATCCTTGTGCCAGATATCAATGAAGTTGAGCACTTGTTTAGGATCAAGCAACAGAGGAATTTGAGATCCCTTTGCTTCAGCCACACGTTGTTGCTTGTTTCTGATGATAGCTTCCGGTTTCTCATCATCAGCTTCATCTGATAAATCTGATGGAATTGTGAAAGCCATCTTCTTGGTTTGAGGACTTGGTCAAATGCCTCGTCCAGTAGTTGCTTTCTTTTTCCTCAGCGAAGGACCGCTTGAGGAGTGAGTGTGGGCTGAAGAACTTACTGATGCCCCTAAAGCAATTGAAAATCCTTTAGTCCATTGGCTTGATGCAAGGTGCACAGGGGTTGATGACTTTGCAGCAGCAGCCGAGGACTGGGCAACAACTGTACCAGCAGCTGAGGCCTTTGAGAGCTGAGGAATCTGTTGTGATGACTTTGAAGTTGAAGAAATTGGCTTCACAATAGATTTCTTCATCATATATTTCTTCAGAGCACTAGCAAAGGCTCCGGCAATGGCAGTAGTAGCAGAGTCTTCATTGAATTTCTTCATTGCAGCTTCGGCAGTTCTCTGTAGTTTGAGTTGACGCTTTGCTCACTCTGCAGGAAAGTCTTCACTGCGAGCGACACTGGTGGGATCAATCACTTGATCATCAGCTGGAGGAGCTCTAACGCAAGGGGGTTTTAAGGCGAATTTCTTCATGTACTTGGGAGTAACATATCCATACTCCTTCCATTCACTCACCCACCTCCGTTCAATTCTCTGAATCCTGATTTTTCTTTGTTGTTTTGTCTATTTGCCATATTTGGATTCATCTGACGTACAGTAACCAGCATACAGATTGTCTGGAATCTCAAAGGCAGTGTTCTGTTCAGCCTTCTTTCCACCTTTCTGTGGCTTCTTCCCATCTGCCATTTTCTTTAGCTGAGGATTTTGAACTCTTGAGGACTCTGAAGAAGTGCACAGTTTTTCCTCAAAAAACGCTGCAAATGGGTTAAGTTGATGAGAACCTAGTGATTCATCAGCGGACATGTTTGTACCTGTGAACAGAGTATAGGTGCGAGGAATTTGAAGAGGTCATATGCGTTCTCAGAATTTTTTAATAAAAATAGGTGTGACGAATTTGACCATTGATGTCTTGAGGAATTTCACTAAGTGTTCTTTGTCTTAGGTTCCAGAGTTGTGCAAATTTGAGGATTCACACAATTGAGGAATCTTGAAGAAAATCATAACTTAAAGAAAGTCATCAAGTAAATGTACATGTAAGGTGCTTTAGAATGATATTCTTGAAGAATAAACACCTTTCTGAAGATTTAGAAAAACTTGAAGATCAAATAAGGGCAGTAAAAATATATATTTTTACCTTGATGAAGAACACGACGAACTATGAGATGAGATTGAGGAAGTTCGTCAGTCCAAATCCCACGCCCTAGCTCGGCAGAGGGGAGATAGCTACAGTGGCGGCGGGGTGAAGTCTTCCGTGGCCGATGCGAGTACGGCGACGGCAAGGTCGAGGTATTGAGGCTCTTCCACACCGGTGTCGATGATTTTAGCGGTGGCGCTAGGTCGGAGCTCGGGAGAGAGAGGAAGTGAGTAACTGAGCATAGTAAAAGTGGAGGGGTATATATAGTGGAAGTGAAAACCAATCCGTCTGAAGATTTTGGACAGGATTGCCTCTGACCCTTTCTCTCCAAGTGACAGGTGTCACCCACGTACTAATAGGTGGCGATAGTGGGGGATCGTGGGTTATCCAGTCATGGGAATCGGAACCGTTTGAGCGGGAACCACCGAAAATTTCGATAGTGAAAATTTTAAAGTTTCCGTTCGCAAATTCTTCAGCTGTCAAGGACACAGTGAAGACTTTGAATGAGTTTCAAAGTAGAACGCATATGAAGAATTTGTGAACAGACTGGGTTGATTTTAGCATAGAGGGGAAAGGGTCCGATCACATTCACTTAGATGAAAATCAACTAGAAGAATTAGCAATAAGTGAATGTTGTTGAGGACATTGAAACTCAAATATATAAGTACATAATCAATGAATAACATGGGTTTCATAGTTTGAAGAATTTGAAAAGTTGAGGACTTTGCAAACTTGAGGAATTTGAAACTTTTGAAAAATTTGCAGAATGACGAAAAACTCAACTTTTTCAACTATGGTTGGTGGCATGACCCACCGTATAAGAATGACGATTTCAGACACCGCATACAATTGTCATAGTGTTCTGAGAATCAAATTCTTCATTAATTTCTTCACACTCAGAGAGTTATTCTTCATTGATTGAAGAAAAACGTTACTTCGTGTGTTGCACATCTAAGTCAACAATTTTGCATAAGTGTTAGGATGTGTGTCCTTTTTCAAAGAACATTCGAAGATTCTAAGATATTTAGCTCACACCGCAACTTGCAAAATCTCTTTTCATCCAAGGGCTTTGTGAAGATATCGGCCAGTTGTTCTTCAGTGGGAATGTGGTCACTGGAGATGTCGCCCTTGAGTACATGATCTCGAAGAAAGTGATGAAGAATCTGGATGTGCTTGGTCTTGGAATGTTGAACTGGGTTGTAAGCAATCTTGATGGCACTCTCGTTGTCGCAGTAGAGAGGCACATTCTTCAACTTGATGCCATAGTCTTGAGGGTTTGCTTCATCCACAGTAACTGAGCGCAACATGAACCAGGAGCAATGTACTCAGCTTCAGCAGTAGATAGTGAAACACAGTTCTGCTTCTTCGAGGACCAACACACTAAGGATCGTCCGAGGAAATGACATGTGCGTGAGGTTGACTTGCGATCCACACGATCTCCAGCATAGTCAGCATCAGAGTATCCAACGAGGTGAAGATTTGAGCCCTTGGGATACCATAATCCAAGCGTTGGTGTGTGAGCTAAGTATCGAAGAATATGTTTCACAACCTTATGGTGTGATTCCTTCAGTGTTGCTTGGAATTGGGCACACATGCAAACACTTTGCATAATATCAGGCCTAGATGCACATAGATACAATAACGAGCCAATCATGGAGCGATATACCTTCTGATCAAAATCTTTACCATTTTCGTTAGTGCAGAGGTGGCCTTTTGAAGGCATTGGAGTTTTGACGCCTTTGCAATCTTGCATGTCAAATTTCCTTAGAACATCCTTGAGGTATTTCTCTTGTGAGATGAATATGTCGTTGTCTTGCTGACGAGTTTGAAGACCTAAGAAGAATTTCAACTCTCCCATCATAGACATTTGATATTCTTCACTCATCATATAGGCAAATTCATCACTATAACATTTGTTATTACAACCAAAGATAATATCGTCTACGTATATTTGGCATATGAACAGTTCATTGTCATAGGATTTTGTGAAAAGAGTTGGGTCAAGTGAACCAGGTGTGAAGCCTTTCTTCATGAGGAATTCCTTCAGAGTGCCGTACCATGCCCGAGGGGCCTGCTTGAGGCCATAGAGGGCCTTGTTGAGTCTGAAGACTTTGTCAGGATGCTTAGGGTCTTCAAAACCTAGGGGTTGAGCAACATATACTTCTTTCTCAAGCTTACCATTGAGGAATGCACTTTTCACATCCATTTGATATAATATGATATCATGATGGTTAGCATAAGCAAGCAATATGCGAATAGCTTCAAGTCTAGCAACAGGTGCAAACGTTTCATCAAAGTCAATTCCCTCAACCTATGTGTAGCCTTGAGCTACAAGATGAGCCTTATTCCTTACCACATGGCCATTTTCATCTTGCTTGTTGCGGTAGATCCACTTGGTACCTATGATGTTATGCTTACGAGGATCTGGCCGCGTGACAAGTCCCCACACATTATTGAGCTTGAATTGATGCAATTCCTCTTGCATAGCTTGGATCCACTCAGGCTCCTTGAATGCTTCATCATCTTTGGTGGGCTCTATGATAGATACAAAGGCAAAGTGCCCACAAAAATTAGTCAAATGTGAAGCTTTTGAGCGAGTGAGAGGACCTGGCGCATTGATGTCATCGATGATTTTGTCAGTCTGCACTTCATTTGCAACTCTTGGATGAGCAGGTTGACGTGGTTGAGGATTTTCTTCAGCACCATTTTGTTCAGGTGTATCAGCATGAATGTCTTCATTCGTTGGAATGACTTCCTTAGTGGGTATGATGTCTTCAGCAACCTTCAGCTTAATAGATTCCTCAGGAGACTGATCATCTAACACAGAAGGCAGGTGCTCCCTTTGCGAGCCATCAGTTTCATCGAACCGCACATCTACAGTTTCAACAACCTTGTGGTGGTAGGTGTTGAAGACTCTATATGTGTGTGAGTCCTTTCCGTAACCAAGCATAAAACCTTCATGTGCTTTCGGTACAAATTTAGAACTGTGGTGAAGATCTCTAATCCAGCATTTTGCACCAAAGACTTTGAAATAACTTACATTAAGTTTCTTGCCAGTCATAAGTTCATATGAAGTCTTATTGAAGAATTTGTGAAGATATACCCTGTTGATGATGTGGCAAGCAGTGTCAATTGCTTCAGGCCAGAAGCAACGAGGAGTCTTGTATTCATCAAGCATGGTGCGAGCCATCTCAACAAGAGTCATGTTCTTGCGCTCCACGATGCCATTCTGCTGAGGAGTATAAGGGGTAGATAACTCATGAGTAATACCAAGTTCATCAAGATATTCATCAAGATTAGTGTTCTTGAACACAATCCCATTATCACTCCTGACATGCTTGATCTTGATGCCAAAGTTGGTGGAGGCCCTTGAAGCAAATCGTCTGAAGACATCCCGCACTTCAGTCTTGTACAGAATAATATGCACCCAAGTGTATCGAGAGTAATCATCAACGATGACAAAGCCATACAAACTTGAGGAATTTGTTAGTGTGGAGTAATGAGTGGGGCCAAAGAGATCCATGTGAAGCAATTCAAAAGGTCGAGTCGTGGTCATGATTGTCTTCAAGGGATGCTTGGATCCGGTCATCTTTCCAGACTCACATGCACCATAGAGGTGATCCTTGAGGAATTTGACACCTTCGATGCCAATGACGTGCTTTTTCTTCATGAGCGTGTGTAAGTTCCTCATACCAGCATGTCCAAGTCGTCGATGCCACAGCCAGCCTTCTGAGGACTTTGCAAGTAGGCATGTGGTAGGCTGAGGACCTGTAGAGAAACCAACAATATACAAGTCTCCTCTCATAAAGCCTTCGAAGACTTTGAAATTGTCAGATTCCATGATGACAACACAACGATATTTTCCAAATACGACAATCATATCAAGATCACAAAGCATTGAGACAGACATAAGGTTGAACCCAAGGGATTAGACAAGCATCACCTTATCCATGGTTCGGTCCTTTGAGATTGCCACCTTACCTAGACCCAATATCTTGCTTTTTTCCTTTGTCTGTGTAGGTGATATGCTTCAGATGAGATGGAGCAAGTGGCAAATTCATCAGTAGATTATTGTCATCAGTCATGTGGTTTGTGCATCCACTATCGAGGACCCACTCAGTAGCTTTTGGAGGTTCATACTGCAGATGAATTAGTACAACTTATGAACTCATATGCTTCAGAGTGAAGAATATGACCTCAATTTCATCAGACAAAATTTCATCACACAAGATAGTAAGCAAGTAGTGTGAGGACGTGAGAAATGAGGAATTCATTTCTACATGGTTAGCTTGCGTCCTTTCAAGCATTTCCTTGGGTCTCCAGCAAATTCATCAGATGTTCAAGTTCATCTGGAGACCTGACCCTGCATAAGAAATTAGTTCAATTTCTTCACCACCCAGATCTGTAGGGGTGGCAAAGAGTTCATCATTCTGCAAGCACCATATGAGAAGGGAGGCATTGAAGCAAGTGTGCTTCGTTTCATAGGGTGAGGGTTAGAGTACTCATATGAATAAGCAGAGAAATTCTTCGAGGACTTATGAACATAATGATTTGAAGAATAATGCACATATTCAGAACTCTTAAATTTTCCTTGCGAAATAGATGCATTGGCACGAGAATGATATTTTTGACCATTTGAGGAATTTGGTCCAAGTGAAGACTTTGGTCCATATGAGGAATTTGATCTGGGGTTCCTGTTCTTCATGAGTGGTGTCGCGAGGACATTCACTTGAAGATTTTGTAGGTAGCTCTTGGGAACCCAGATTTTCTTCATAGGAGAACCATTCCTATAGTTAGTTCCAACAAATCTAGAAAATACTTCACCTTTCTGATTTTTGAAGAATTTGTAGTTGGAGTCAAGGGACTCATCAGAGGAATATGAAGTTTCGCATGTAAAGCCAGATAAAGTGGATGGATCTAAAAGAGGTCCTTTTGCAGCAACCCATGAGGTTTTGGAGTACTCCTCAGGTGTCTAGTAAATCCATCAGCGCTGAGTTTCCTCACAAATGCAACACCCTCTTTCCTAGGGTTCCTGTTCAGAATCTGCTTTTTGAGGACATCGCAAAGGGTTTGATGCCCTTTGAGACTTTTGTACATGCTTGTCACATACAATTCCTTCAACCCTACATTTTCATCAGTGGTACTTGTGGTATCCTCGGATGAGGAATTTGAGACCACCAGAATAGTTGAAGAATTTGTAGTAACAGAAGCATTTGAACATTTAGGTGAAGAATTAGCAGTTTCACGTTCGATGCATTTCAAACAAGGTGGAACAAATTCTTCCTGAGCGGTACTGATCTGTTGAGCTAGTAAGGAATCGTTTTCCCTTTGGAGATCCTCATGTGACACCCTTAGTTTCTCAAGATCTTGATTTCTTTGAAGAAATTCATAAGAAAGCTTCTCATGATCGGCTAAGAGGTCATTATGATGACTCTAAAGGTTATCATACTTTGTCTGAAGACTTTTGAGATCGTCAGACAGAGTTTGAGTCCGATCCACTTCATCGTTCAACAGATCATCGCTTTTGTCTAGCATTTTCTGAAGCTTTTCAAGTGCACTTTGTTGCTTAGTGGCAAGTTTGACAAGTTTAGCATAGCTAGGTTTCACATATTCATCAGATTCACCTTCACTTGATTCAGATGATGAATGATGTTTGTGTACCTTTGAGCCTTTTGCCATGAAGCAATAAGTGGGAGCATAATCATCATTGCTGACGTCAGAGTCGTTGGAGTACTCATTTTCTTCATCGTTGAAGATGGACTTGCTGACAAAGGCAATAGCGAGAGCAAGACTTGCAACACCGGATTCTGATTCCACCTCAGATTCTTCCTCTTCTTCATATTCTTCCTCAGAATCCATTTCCTTGCCAATGAAAGCTCGAGCCTTTCTGGAACCATTCTTGTTGTGCTTTGAGGACTTTGAAGATGAGAACTTTGCAGATGAGGACTTTGAAGATTTCTTCTTTTTCTTCGAGTCATCAGAACTATCATCCTTGTATTTCTTCTTCTTCTTTGAATCTTTTTACTAGAGAGAACAGTCATAGATAAAGTGACCAGGCTTCTTGCTATGATGACAGGTTCTTTTCTTGTAGTCTTCTGAGGAATCTGATTTCCTCAAACCACTTTTTGATGACTTTCCAAATCCACCTCTCCTTGAGAACTTCTGGAATTTCCTCACGAGCATTGCTAGCTCCTGACTTAGTTCTTCGGGATCACCAAGGCTGCTGTCAGAATCTTCTTCTTTGGATGAGGAAATTTCTTTTGCCTTTCGAGCACGAGATCTTCCATAGCTTGTCCCGTAGAGGTCTCTATTTTCAGCTTGTTGGAATTCATGAGTATTGAGTCTCTCAAGAATATCAGAAGGATCAAGTGACTTGTAGTCTCCACGTTCTTGGATCATCAAGGCCAGAGTATCGAATGAGGAGTCAAGAGATCTTAGCAGTTTCTTCACCACTTCATGGTCAGTGATATCGGTGGCACCCAGTGCTTGAAGCTCATTGGAGATATCAGTAAGACGATCAAAAGTTTGCTGAACATTTTCATTGTCAAGTCTCTTGAAGCGGTTGAAGAGATTGCGAAGAACATCAACACGAGAGTCACGTTGAGTGGAAACACCTTCGTTAACTTTGGACAGCCTATCCCAAATAAGCTTAGCAATCTCCAAAGCACTCACTCTGCCATAATGACCTTTGCTCAGATGGCCACACATGATATTCTTCGCTTGAGAGTCGAGTTGCTTGAATCTCTTCACATCAGCAGCAGTAACAGTGGGAGTGACAGAGGATACACCATTTTGCACAACATACCAGAGATCATTGTCAATAGCTTCAAGGTGCATATGCATCTTGTTCTTCCAGTAGGGGTAGTCCGTCCCATCGAAGGTAGGACATCCCGCAGAAACCTTGACCATACCTACAGTCAACATAACTAGAACTCCAGGTGGTTAAACCAAAATCACACAGAACAAGGGAGTACCTTGCTCTGATACCAATTGAAAGTGCGTTATATCGACTAGAGGGGGTGAATAGGCAATTTTTACAAATTCATCACTTGTGGAATTTCAACTTTGAGGAATTTTAAATGTGATGAATAACAAGTAGCAGAATAAGTACTCAAGTGCATGAGGAACATAGTAACAACATAGTCATCATGATGAAATGAAACATGCACAAATAGTAAGTAGCGTGACATAGGATAAGCGGTGATGAACAAGGTAACTTGAAGAATTTGAGGTGAGGAATTAGTGAAAGTCTTCAGTCAAATTCTTCAAACAGTAACAATCAATTTCATCAACAAGTATATGAGGAATAGATGTGTTGAGGAAATAGAACCAGGTAGCTTGATGAAGATAATGGTTTGATGACCCAGTTCCAACTGCTGTGACAGTCGTACATCTAGTTTGGAGCGGCCTGGTATTTAAACCAGAGGACACATAGTCCTAGGGCACACAGTCCTTACCGTATTCTCCTTGAGATAAGGTCACACAGTCCTTGCCCAACACTCGTGGTAAGTCTTCAGGGTAGACTTCCAAAACCCTCACAAACTGGTCACGTGGCGATCCACAATTTACTGCTGGATGCTCTAGACCAAGGTCACTTCGTGATCCCCAATTGACTGCAGGATGCACTAGACCATGACGCCTAACCATCTGGATGCACAGTCCTCAAAGGTAACAAGCGTCGGTTCCACACAGGAATTTCTTCAGTGATGCTCAATCACTTTGGGTTTGGTGGTTTGGTTGTGGGTTTTTCCTCACTGATGATTTTCTGTCAAAGTTCTCAAAGGATGGGTTGCTCTCAAATGACAAGTGTCGGTTCACTCTCGGAGCAGCCAACCATCTAGTGGTTGTGGGGTGTGGCTATTTATAGCCAGGGTGCAACCTGACATGATAAGACATAAATACCCCCAATGATATGACCGTTATGTGGATGTTATGATTGGGTACAGCTGGCGATAAGCACAGCAACGGTCAGAATTTCGAACAATGAAAATCCTCAGATTTATCATATTTCTCACTTGTAGGCAATTCCCACTGGCAAAATCCTAAATCCTCGGTCAGATCAATTTCCTCAGAGACCAGAAGAACTTCATCTCTTTCATTGAAGAACTTGACTAAACCGTAAGAGGTTTCCAAAGGCTTCACTCGAAGGATTGTATAGGTTGAGAATTTTGGAGTTGAGCAGCAATTGGAAATTTTCCTTAGTATTACCTCGGCCCCCTTTAACAGTACGGTGTTACCTATGACTCAAGGAAAGGAAATGAACCTACGAAAATAAAAGTCTTCATGCTTCATAGTCCTCGTTCATATCTTCAAGGTCACACCAACTTCTTCATTTTCAAAGTCTTCAGGGAATTCCAAAGTCTTCAGCAAAGTCTTCACCAAAGTCTTCAGTTGAAGACATACATTTTTAGGGGTCGGTAATCTTCGGATATATCAAACTCCTCATCGACTTATAGAGCATGTGTACACTCACAAACACATTAGTTCCTTAACCTATAAGTCTTCAATACACCAAAATCACTAAGAGGCACTAGATGCACTAACAGTATTCTAGCAAGAACGATTTTTACCTACGCAAAACCACAACGGTGATACGCAAACTGCTATTCAACCTTCTACAAGGACCACCTTAATCTAATTCGATCCAACTAGAGTAGGAGAAACAGACACCCGCCAGCTATCTTATTCAACAAGTTATAGTTGAGGGAACCGGTCTCTCGTAAGCATAAGAGTAATGTTGGTCCGGGCCGCTTCATCCCACAATACCGCTGGATCTAGAAAAGACTAAGGGAGGAAGAAATCTGAACATCAACACCCACAAACTCCTTTGTGTTCTACTCAAGATCTCATCTATGCATATACCTAGATCGTGATGCCACTGTTGGGGAACATTGAATGGGAAACAAATGTTTTCCTATGGACATGCAAGATCTATCCATGGTGATGAGCATCTACGAGCGGGAGAGTGGATCTACATACCCTTGCAAATCGCTAAGCGGAAGCATTAAGAAACGCGGTTGATGTAGTCGAACATCTTCGCGATGCAATCATGAGTCATCCAATGATCTCATCACGAGCCGTCCATCAATGCCATTATGTTCCTTCTGATCTAGCGCTGAACGGACGGCACCTCCACGTTCAACACACGTGCAGCTTGATGACACCTTCACCTCCTCGATCCAGCAAGTGATGGTGAAGTAGTAGATGAGTTCTGGCAACACAACGGCGTGGTGATGGTGGTGGTGAAGCACAATCTCCGAAGAGCTTTGCCAAGCACAACGTAAACTATGACAGGGGATAAACTAGAGGGACGGGGTTGCCGACACACGGCTTGGGAAAACTTGATATGTTCCGGGTGCTAGCACCACCCCTTTATTTATATGTTGAGCCTTGGGGTCGAAACTTGGAGAAAAATCCTCCTCAAGGTCGGTTTGGCACGTAGGCAAGAGTCCTTCTCAGACTCCAGGATCATTCGCCAGGGTCCTCGGCGTTTGGCCCCAGACGATAGGGTCCCTGGCGTCTGGCCCCAGACGATAGGGTCCCTGGCGTCTGGCCCCTGGCCTCCGCAAAACTTCCTTATGCACCTACCAAAAGCTTTCTGGGCTTTACCCCTTGCCCAAATAAAGTGTTCCTGTACCCGAACATTTTGGGAAACATATGAAACCCCTTCCGATGAATTCCGAAACCCTTCGGGAGACCAAACACTATTATCCCATATACCAATATCTACCTCCGTACTATTCCGGAGCTCCTCGTCATGTCCGGGATGTCATCTGGGACTCCGAACAACTTTCGGTCACCAACATAATAACTCAACTATACTTATATCGTCACCAAACATTAAGTGTGTAGACCCTGCGGGTTTGAGAGCTATGCTGACATGACCGAGACACCTCTATGGTCAATAACCAACAGCAGGACCTGGATACCCATAGTGGCTCCTACATATTCTACGAAGATGTTTATCGGTTGAACCTCTATGTCAAGGATTCAATTAATCCCGTATGTTGTTACCTTTGTTCTTCGGTATGTTACTTGCCCGAGATTCGATTGTCGGTATCTCTATACCTAGTCCAATCTCGTTACCGGCAAGTCTCTTTACTCATTCTATAATACAAGATCCCGTGGCTAACACTTTAGTCACATTGCTTGCAAGGCTTTTTGTGATGTTGTATTACTGAGTGGGTCCTGAGATACCTCTCGTCACACACGGAGTAACAAATCCCAGTCTTGATCCATGCCAACTCAACAGACACCCTCGGAGATACCTATAGAGCACCTTTATAGTCACCCAGTTATGTTGCGACATTTGATACACACAAGGTACTCCTCCGGTGTCAGTGAGTTGCATGAACTCATGGTCATAGGAACAGAAACTTGACATGTAGAAAACTATAGCAATAAACTGACACGATCATATGCTATGTTTATAGTTTGGGTCTTGTCCATCACACCATTCTCCTAATGATGTGATCACGCAATCAAATGACATCTCATGTATAGGGCCAGGAAACCTTGACCATCTTTGATCAATGAACTAGTTAACTAGAGGCATACTAGGGACACAATGTTGTCTATGTACCCACACATGTATTTGAGTTTCCAAGCAATACAATTATAGCATGGATAATAAGCGATTATCACGAACAAGGAAATATAATATTAACCAATTTATTATTGCCTCTAGGGCATATTTCCAACAAAGATCATGCAACTCACTAGCACCGGAGGAATACCTTGTGTGTATCAAATGTCGCAACTTAACTGGGTGACTATAAAGATGCTCTACACATATCTCTGAAGGTGTCTATTGAGTGGGCATGGATCAAGAACGGGATTTGTTACTCCGTGTGATGGAGAGGTATCTCAGGGCCCACTCCGTAATACAACATCACAACAAGCCTTGCAAGTAAAGTGACTAAAGTGTTAGCCACAGGATCTTTTATTACGGAATGAGTAAATAGACTTGTCGGTAATTATATTGAACTAGGTATAGAGATACCGACGATTGAATCTCGGGAAAGTAACATACCAAAGAACAAAGGGAACAACATACGAGATTAACTGAATCCTTAACATAGAGGTTCAACCGATAAAGATCTTAGTAGAATATGTAGGAACCAATATGGGCATACATGTCCCACCATTGGTTATTGACCATAGAGGTGTGTCGATCAAGTCTACATAGTTCTCGATCCCGCAGGGTCTGCACACTTAACGTTCGGTGACGTTTCGGTAGTATTGAGATATATGTGTTGGTGACCGAAGGTTGTTTGGAGTCTTGGATGATATCCCGGACGTCATGAGGAGCTCCGGAATGGTCTAGAGGTAAAGATTGATATATAGGAAGTCCCATTTTGGTCTCTGGAAAAGTTTCGGGTATTACCGGTAGTGTACTGGGGGTGCCGGAAGGGTTACGAGGGGCCATCAGGAGGGGCCACCCACGCCGGAAGGACACATGGGCCTTAGGGGTGGCGCACCAGCCCTTATTGGGCTGGGCAATCCATCCCATAAGGTCCCATGCGGCTAGAGGTGTAGGAAAGGGAAAAACCCCAAGTGGGGGAAGGAAATCCAATTAGGATAGGAATCCTACTTGGAATAGGATTGGAGGTGGTCTCCTCAACCTCATGTTGGGCCGACTCCTAGGGGAAACCCTAGGGGCGCCAGCCCCTCCCCTCCCTCCTATATATATTGGAGGGGAGATAGGGTAGCTGCACCCAACCCTAAGCCACGGTGCAGCCCTTTCTTCCCACTAGACTGTCTCCCCTAGTTTTCGGCGGTGCTTAGGCGAAGCCCTGCCAGAGTAGCTCCACCACCACCATGGCTGGGCCATCGCGCTGCTAGAGTTCTCATCTACCTCTCTTCTCCCTCTTGCTGGATCAAGAATGCGGAGATCGTCATAGAGCTGTACGTGTGCTGAATGCGGAGGTACCGTCTGTTCGGCGCTAGATCGGGACGAATCGTGATTGGATTGCGGGACGACTAGCAATTTGGATCGTGAAGACGTTCGACTACATCAACCGCGTTTCTTAACGCTTCCCGCTTAGAGATCTACAAGGGTATGTGGATCCACTCTCCCTCTCATGGATGCTCATCACCATGGATGGATCTTGTGTGTGCGTAGGCAATTTTTTGTTTCCCATGCAAAGTTTCCCAACAGTGGCACCATGAGCTAGGTCTATGCGTAGATGAGATCACGAGTAGAACACAAAGGAGTTTGTGGGCGTTGATTCTCAGATTTCTTAATCCCTTGGTCTTTTCTTGATTAGGCAGTTTTGTGGGATGAAGCGGCCCAGACCAACCTTATTCATACGCTTACGAGAGACCGGTTCCATCGACTGACATGCGACTTTGTTGCATAAAGATGGCTGGCTGGTGTCTGTCTCTCCTACTCTAGTTGGATCGGATTCCACGAAGGTGGTCCTGGAGAAGGTTGAATAAAAATTTGTGTATCACCATTGTGGTTTTTGCGTAGGTAAGAATCGTTCTTGCTAGATACCTGTAGCAGCCATGTAAAACATGCAAGAACAATTGAAGGACGTCTAACTTGTTTTTGCATGGTATGTTGTGATGTGATATGGCTAATTACATGATGAGATATATGTGATGTACGAGATGATCATGTTTTGTATAAAATATCATGACTTGCATGTTGATAAGTACGGCAACCAGTAGGAGCCATAGGGTTGTGTTTAATTTATTTTCGCTGTTTTTGCTTTACTTTATCGCTATGAGTTAGCAATAGTCATAGAAGCAATAATTGGCGTGACAACCTCATGGAAACACGTTGATGGAGATCAAGATGATGGAGATCATGGTGTCATGCCGGTGATGATGGAGATCATGCCGGTGCTTTGGAGATGGAGATCAAAAGCACAAGTTCATGGCCATATCATGTCACTTATGATTTGCATGTGATGTTAATCCTTTTATGCACCTAGTTTTTCTAAGGACGACGGTAGCATTATCAGGTGATCCCTCACTAAAATTTCAATATAAAATTCTGTTCTCCTCGAGTGTGCACCGTTGAGAAAGTTTGTCATTTCGAGACACCACATGATGATCGGGTGTGATAGACTCTACGTTCACATACAACGGGTGCAAGCCAGTGTTGCACATGCGGAACACTCGGGTTAAACTTGACGAACCTAGCATGTGCAGACATGGTCTCAGAACACAAGGGACCGAAAGGTTGAACATGAGTCATATAGTAGATATGATCAACATGAAGATCTTCACCATTGAAACCACCTCATCTCACGTGATGATCAGACTTGGGTTGGTGAATTTGGATCATGTATAACTCGGATGACCGAAGGGATGTCAATTTGAGTGGGAGTTTTTAAGTAATTTGATTAACTAAACTCATTATCTTGAACAATAGTCTAAGTAACCTTTGCAAATTTATGTTGTAAATCACTATGTCACGCAATAGCTCCCTTGAATTTCAATGTGTTCCTAGAGAAAGCCAAGTTAAAAGATGATGGAAGTAACTTTTTAGACTAGGCCCGTAATCTGAGGATTATCCTCACGGCTTCCCAAAATTCCTATGTCCTTGATGCACCGCTTGGTGATCCACCTGCTCCCGTGTCGTCTAAAGACGTTGTGAATGCCTGGGAGGCATGTTCTAGAGATTACTCAATAGTTGGATGTGCAATGTTGTATGGCTTAGAACTGGGACTGCAAATACGTTTTAAACGTCATGGAGCATATGAGATGTTCCAAGAGTTGAAGTTTATCTTTGAGTAGAATGCCCGGATCGAGAGGTATGAGACCTCCGATAAGTTACATGCTTGCAAGATGGAGGAGAACATGTCTGTCAGTGAACATATACTCAGAATGTTTGGGTATTCGAACCGTCTGGCTGAGTTAGGTATGCCCCTTCCGCCGGAGGCGATCACTTATAGAGTTCTTCAATCATTGCCACCTAGCTACAAGAGCTTCGTGATGAACTATAACATGCAAGGGATGAACAAGTCAGTCGCCGAGCTGTTTGCGCTGTTGAAAGTCGCTGAGTCTGAAATCCAGAAGGATCATCAAGTGTTGATGGTCAATAAAACCACTAGTTTCAAGAAGAATGGCAATGGCAAGAAGGGTAACTCCAAGAAGAGTGTCAAAGCAGCTGCCCCTCCTGTGAAGAAACCCAAGGCTAGACCCAAGCAGGAAACTGGGTGCTTTCATTGCAAGGGAATTGGTCACTGGAGGCGGAACTGCCTCAAGTATCTGGCCGACAAGAAGGCGACCAACACCAAACAAGGTATATATGATATACATGTTACTGATGTGTACCTTACCAACTCTCGTTGTAGTGCCTGGGTATTTGATACCAGTTCGGTTACTCACATTTGCAACTCAAAACAGGAGCTACAATATAGACTAAGGCTGGCTAAGGATGAAGTGACGATGCGTGTGGGAAATGGTTCCAAGTTTGATGTGATCACTGTCGGCACGCTCGCTCTTCAAGTACCATCGAGATTAGTGATGAACCTGAATAACTATTATTTAGTTCCTACGTTTCAATGAGCATACATTTTGATGTTTGCGGTCCAATGAGCATTGAGGCGCGCGGTGGATATTGCTACTTTCTCACCTTCACCGATGACTTAAGTAGATATGGGTATATTTACTTAACGAAACACAAGTCTGAAACGTTTGAAAAGTTCAAGCAATTTCAGAGTGAAGTTGAGAATCATCGTAACAAGAAGATTAAGCTCCTACGATCTGATCGAGGAGGAGAATATCTGGGTTATGAGTTTGGCAGTCACTTAAGACAGTGTGGAATTCTTTCACAATTGACACCGCCTAGGACACCACAGCATAATGGTGTGTCCAAACATCGTAATCGAACCTTATTAGATATGGTGTGTTATATGATGTCTCTTGCCGATTTGCCACTATTGTTTTGGGGTTATGCATTAGAGACAGTTGCATTCACTTTAAATAGGGCACCATCGAAATCCATTGAGACGACACCATATGATTGTGGTTTGGCAAGAAGCCAAAGTTGTCATTTCTTAAAGTTTGGGGATGTAATGCTTATGTCAAAAAGCTTCAGCCTGAAAATCTGGAACCTAAAGCGGAGAAATGCGTCTTCATAGGATACCAAAAAGAAACAGTTGGGTATACCTTTTATCTCAGATCCGAAGGCAAAGTGTTTGTCGCTAAAAACGAAACACTTCTTGAGAAGGAGTTTCTCTTGAAAGAATTGAGTGGGAGGAAGATAGAACTTGATGAGGTTGTTGAACTTTGTTTCAACCAGAGAAGAGCGCAGCGTAGAAAGATGTTTCTATGGAGCCTATGTCAGTTGAAGAGGAAGTTAATGATGATGATCATGAAGCTTCACATCAAGTTACTATCGAACCTCGTAGGTCGACAAGGTCATGTACGGCTCCTGAGTGGTATGGTAACCCTGTCTTAGAGGTCATGTTGTTGGACAAAGATGAACCTATGAGCTACGAAGAAGCGATGATGGGCCCGGATTCCAACAAATGGTTAGAGGCCATGAAATCCGAGATGGGATCCATGTATGAAAACAAAGTATGGACTTTGGACGTATTACCTGAAGGGCGAAAGGCCATTCAGAACAAATGGATCTTTAAGAAGAAGACGGACGCGAACGGTAATGTCACCATCTATAAAGATCGACTTATGGCAAAGGCTTTTTAACAAGTTCAAGGAGTTGACTACGATGAGATCTTCTCACCAGTAGTGATGCTTAAGTCCGTCAGAATCATGTTAGCAATAGCTGAATTTTTCCATTATGAAATTTGGCAGATGGATGTCAAAACGGCATTCTTTAACGGTTTCCTTAAGGAAGAGTTGTATATGATACAACCAGAAGGTTTTGTCGATCCAGAGAATGCAGACAAAGTTTGCGAACTCCAGCGATCCATTTATGGACTGGTGCAAGCATCTCGGAGTTGGAATCTTCGCTTTGATGAGGTGATCAAAGCGTTCGAGTTTATACAAGTTTACGGAGAAGCTTGGATTTAGAAGAAAGTGAGTGGGAGCTCTATAGTGTTTCTAATGTTATATGTGGATGACATATTGCTGATTGGAAACAATATAGAAATGTTGGAAATCATGAAGGAATATTTGAACAAGAGTTTTTCAATGAAGGACCTAGAAGAAGTTGCTTTCATATTAGGCATCAAGATCTGTAGAGATAGATCGAGACGCTTAATAGGACTTTCACAGAGCACATACCTTGACAAAGTTTTGAAGAACTTCAAAATGGATCAGTCCAAGAAGGGGTTCTTGCCTGTATTGCAAGGTGTGAAGTTGAGTAAGACTCAATGCACAGCTACTGCAGAAGATAGAGAAAAGATGAGTGTCATACCCTATGCTTCAGCCATAGGCTCTATCATGTATGCAATGTTGTGCACAAGACCCAATGTCAGCCTTGCCATAAGTATGGTCGGAAGGTTTCAAAGTGATCCAGGAATGGACCACGGGACAGTGGTCAAGAATATCCTTAAGTACCTGAAAAGGACTAAGGAAATGTTTCTCGTTTATGGAGGTGATCAAGAGCTCATCGTAAAGGGTTATGTCGATGCAAGCTTTGACACTGATCTGTCTGACTCTAAGTCTCAAACCGGATACGTATTTATTCTCAATGGGGAAGTGGTAAGCTGGTGCAGTTCCAAGCAGAGCATGGTAGCTGATTCTACATGAGAAGCGGAGTACATCGCTACCTCGGAGGCGGCGAAGGAAGGTGTCTGGATGAAGGAGTTCATGACAAATCTTGGAGTAGTGCCCACTTGAAGGGACGTGGATGTCTCCTAGAGGGTGGGGTCTTTAAAATAATTACGGTTTAGGATTGAACAAATGCGGAATAGAGCTATCATTTAATTAGTCAAGCACAAAACCTAAAACAACTAGGCTCACGTATGTGCACCAACAACTTATGCTAAGCAAGATAAACAACTAAGTGATAGCAAGATATATAACATGAAACAATATGGCTATCACAAAGTAAAGTGCATAAGTAAAGGGCAGGGGTAAGAGATAACCAAGGCACGCGGAGACGACAATGTGTTCCGAAGTTCCCGCCCTTACGGATGCTCATCTCCGTTCGGAGCGGTGTGGAGGAACAATTCTCCCCAAGAAGCCACTAGGGCCACCGTAATATCCTCACGCCCTCGCCCAATGCAATATGCCATGATTCCATTAAGGGACCCTTGAGGGCAGTCACCGAACCCGTACAAACAAGGTTGGGGAAAACCCCACAACTTAATTGGAGGCTCCCAACAACAACACCAAGTTTCACCACAATGGATTGTGGCTCCAAGGTGACCTCAAATGCTCGGGGCAATCTCCACAACCTAATTGGAGACCCCGAATCTTGCCCGGAGCTTTGCACCACAATGATTGAGCTCCGAGGCACCACCAACCGTCTAGGGCGCCAAAGCACCCAAGAGGAACAAGCTCTAGGGTGCTCAAACACCCACGAGTAATAAGCTTCTCAAACTTCACTTCCATGTATAACCGTGGAGAACTCAAACCTATGCACCAAATGCAATGGCAAGGGCACATGGAGTGCCCAAGTCCTTCTCCCTCAAATCCCACCACAACAACAATGTTATGGAGGAAATGTGAGGAAGAATGAAGAAGAACACGAAGAACTCCAAGATCAAGATCCAAGGGGTTCCCCTCACAAAAAGAAGAAAGTGATTGGTGGAAATGTGGATCTACATCTCCTCTCTCTTTCCCTCAAGAACTAGCAAGAATCATTGTAGGGATTGAGAGTTAGCAAGCTTGAAGAAGGTCAACAAAGGGGGGCAAACACGAGCTCAAGAGATAGAGAGCAATGGGGAAGAATACCCCCTTTTATAGGTGGGGGGAAATCCAACCGTTACCCCCCCCCCACAGACCGCACACAAGCGGTAGTACTGCTCAGGAGAGCGGTACTTCCGCTTATACGCGTCCTGGAACAACAAATTGGTAGTACCGCTCTGGAGGGAGTGATACTTCCGCTCACATAATCCCAATATGTCAGAAGAAAAACTTAGGCGGAAGTAGCCACGAAACCTCTGGGCGGTAGTACTGCTCGGTACTTTCGCTTAAAAAAATAAGAGGTAGTTCGAACGGCCCTTCAGGGCGGTACTACCGCTCTGGGAAGAGCGATACTTCCGCTAAAAATGGCCAGAGACCCCTGTAGGCACCAGAAGGCAAATATAAGCAGTAGTGACAGCGGTAGTACATAGCGGAAGTACCGCCCAAGCGGTACTACCGTGCTACCGAGCAGTACTACCGCTTGTTTAGAGAAAAATAGCTGTGGCACTGAAACTGCCATAAATTTTGCATACAAGCTCCGAATTGAGCAAACTCAAGCTTGTTGGATATCCTAAGAAGAGGAAGTATAAAAAAGGCAATGTTATAGAGATGTGAAACCTCTATCAATGATGAACTGACAAAAACTCCAGCATCGAAATCATCATAGAAGATGCATATGGACTCTGTTTTCAATGAACTTGAGCTTGTCATGAAGCTGACCATAAGCTGAAGAAACCTCAAAGAGAAAAACCAACCAAGAACCAAGAAATATGATGATTCCAATAATGCAATGGTTTGATCTCTCAACGAACGATAGGATCAAGCTACTCACTTGAGAGCCCCCTTGATAGTATGGCTATCTATCCTATAACCCAGTCTCCCAACTACCACTATGAGACTGGTCAAATAGAAAAACCCTATCAAAGTCAAACCATTGCCTTGCGCATAATCCACATGAGCTAGATGATGACGATCTTGTCCTTCTCAAGATGGACCACCTTTCTTGATTGCATCGGCTCGATGAAGACTAGTAGATTTCTCCCCCATATCCACTATGGGTGAGCCACTATTCGGCACATCTTCACAAGTCCATTGTCACCACAATGAACGGCAAGCCTCAAGCATGATCTCTCCGTGATGTTTCACTTGAGCTTTCACGCCGCAACCTTGATGATAATCACCACTTGATGTCATCTTCCAGGGGAAGTATGGGATCTTCCTCTTGATGCAAGCCCATGGAAATGTACCTAACCCCACAAAGAACTCTCACGTAGACCATGGTTTAGTACTCAAAGCGTAATGGACAATGCTTACCATACCATGGGATCCCTTAATCCCTCTCAGTATATCTTGTACGCTTTGTGTGTTGATCAACTTGATTCACTTTTTGACTTAGTCCTGATCAACCTTGTATCATATCTTCACTCCTCATAAAGATGATGTTTGGAAGGTAAACATGAGTGCCCACACAATCTTCTTCTTCAAGATATGCTTGCAATAAGCTCAACTCTCACATCACCAATCTTTGGATAAACCTTGAATACCACCTTGGTCATCATATATACTCCTTGAAACCAACAGATGGACTTCAAGAAGTGCCTATGGACAAATCCTTCGAATATAACTCTAGGCAACCATTAGTCCATAAGTGTGTCATCAATTACCAAAACCACACATGGATAAATGTGCTCTTACACCAGTGCACTGAACCCAATGACTCTGTTCTGTGACAACACTGGTGCCATTGCTCTGGCCAAGGCACCAAGGTTTCACAAGAGGACCAGACACAAAAAGTGACGCTTCAATTTCATCCGCGATTACATCAAGGAGGAGGACATAAATATTTGCAAAGTGCACACGGATCTGAATGTCGCAGACCCATTGACTAAACATCTTCCAAAGGCTAAACATGACCAACACCAGAACTATATGGGTGTTAGATTCATTACAATGTAAATCACATAGTGATGTGAGCTAGGTTTTTGACTCTAGTGCAAGTGGGAGATTGTTGGAAATATGTCCCAGAGCCAATAATAAAGTGGTTATTATTATATTTTCTTGTTCATGATAATTCTTTATTATTCGTGCTATAATTGTATTGATTGGAAACTCAAATGCATGTGTGGATACATAGACAACACTGTGTCCCTAGTATGCCTCTAGTAGACTAGCTCATTGTTCAAAGATGGTCAAGGTTTCCTAGCCATTGACAAGAGATGTCATTTGATAATGGGATCACATCATTAGGAGAATGATGTGATGGACAAGACCCAAGCTATGAACGTAGCATATGTGTCAGGACCCCGATCCTAAGCCATAAGAATCTAGCATGTAACACATCACATCACTTTGCGGTCTCACGCACGGATATCTCCATGGCTGCCACCTTACCTGGCCTGGGACCGTTCGCATCTTTTGACTCACGTATGTGAATGTGCTGCTAGCATTCAAATGTCAAAGAACCCGGGCTGACATGACTAGTCGTAGAACCCAAGTGGCACCTCCGTACAGGGACAGGCATACGTAACCCAGCAATGCAGGTGTCGATCTCTAGCGTGTGTAGACGAGTCATAGCAAGCTACAAGAACTCCATTACGCCATGGGACATAAATGCCATCACTGCACGCAGACGAGTCGTAGCAGGCTATAGGGACTCCATTACACTGCGAGACATTTCCCCGGAGGGACAGACACAGCAGCAAGGAAGTATATATGGCGGTTAATAAATGTGTCCAGAGCAGTAGCAAGCTACCAAGGCTCGGTGGAAGCACAAACAGGCATTTCCCCATAAAGAGTACTACTAAAGGCACACAACTAGGTGTCGGATCCCATACATACCATTGCACGTCACACGTACGCACGACATGCCCTATATGCATAGATACAACTATGGCATCACAACATAACCATACAACATTACAACATTTATTTAGAAGGCTCGGAAGAGCCAATACAATAAGATGTTACAAATAGGGGTCACAAGACCCAACATTAAGAGCATTCAAACAAACAAGCGGAAGTTAAACATGTATGGTTACAGACATCTACAAAAGTGGCTAAAGGAGCTTGAAAAGCTACATCGACCCTACCAAAGGAACCAGACCTCTGTCTGGGATTCCCAAGCTAATCCGGTCAACATCGAACATCACGTTGTAACGGTCACTAATAAGACTAACGTCTCCTCTACAAAAACATAATTAAGTAAACGTGAGTACAAAGGTACTCAGCAAGACTTACATCAGAACTATCTACATATGCATCAGTATCAATGAAGGGGCCTGTGGAGTTTATTGCAGCAAGCCAGCTTTGACTCTTGGCTAACCTATACTACGACTACAAGTAGTATCTTTGAGGTGGGATAGCGCACACGAGTCCACATATTCTCCAATCAATACACCACTATGGATCCACTTCCGTCTCCCTACGAGAAGGTCATCCATAGCACTCACGCTTATCTTGCGCATTTTAGAGTATCCACTTCAAGTTTTCTATGAACCACATAAGTTCTCCAAATAGTCCATATCCGAGGACGCGGCTATTTGAACAGATTATTTCACCCTGCAGGGGTATACTTCTTCACACACGCTCTCGCCACTTATCACCATATGCACGTCATGCATCTCGACAACCTTCAAGCGGAAGCACTGGCGTGGGCGTCGTCCATGACCGTCAACCACACAAGACCCTAGTCCAGGTTTATCGCCTATTTGAGACTGAACCCGCACGGAAGTCCGGCCGAATTTTCTGGTATGGCCTCAAACGATGTGCGCAGGGTTCCCAAGCCCACCGTTCGGGTGCCACTTGGTACACAGTGCCACTGTGCATCTACCGCATCACAGCCCACCCCGTCAGGCAGCGCTATGCACGGCCGCCATCACTTTTCCTACAAACACCAAAAACAAGTTGCAACTCCTAGACAGAGGACTAGGCGATTAATAAGCCGAGAGGGGTCGAGTTACCGGAGCCCAATGTGTGGTAGTAACTGTCTTGGATCACAAACACAGAACTCAGTTGTTAAGGTCGGTCCCAATGAGACAACTCGCCATGTACTCCTACATGGCCTCTCATCGCTACCTTTACCAAATCATGTTCACACACTTAACTCTCACACAGTAGGACATGGATACTGCCATTCCGATCCATCACCCAGATGTATCAGACCCAACACGACACGACTCTAAGCATAGAAGGCACAGTAAGTAAGCAGGCATGGATGAGTAAGCACAACAAGGCTCAAGCAGTTGCTACTCATGCTAAGTGGTTTCAACTATTTACTGTGGCAAAGACAGGTCATGCAAAGGAATGGGTTCAACTACCGAGAACATGTAACGGTTGAATCGTCAATGTCCTAATGCAGTAAAAGAGAGCAGGAGCGAGAGAGTGGGTTCATATCAGTATGCTCAAGGGGGTTTGCTTGCCTGACAGTCCTAAAGATATCGTTTCTCTTCATTAGTGTCAACGATCACATCGTCGGAACCATCGTCTACCGAGAGGGAACAAACACCGGCAAACAGAGAAATGAACACATTCAAAATGATGCAACAAACATGATGCATGAAATGGCATGTTAAGTTACTTAATTGACATAGTGCTATAGGTAGTCATATTAAGTGAAGTGGAATTCAAAAATATACAAAATTCCAACTTCAACACTATTTATTAAATTATCCTATTCATGAGATGTCCTACTTGGTGATTTTTAACTTGTTCAAACATGCATGATCATGGCATAAACAGATTCATTGGATTTTTCTGATCATTTTTCATATATAAATTATTTTCATCTGACTTACAGATAATTTTTTATGATTTTTAGAAGTTTATAATAATTTCTAGAATTTTTGAATTATTTTTATTATAAAAATTAATTACTGCGTCATCATGGCGTCATCATGACGTCAGCAGGTCAACAGGGCCAGGTCTAGGTCAAACCTCTCATGTGGGACCCGCCTGTCATTGACTCAGTGGCTAACCCGGTTAAATTAATTAAAACAGAGGGTTAATTAGTGCGGTGGGGTCTAGTGTCAGTGGGTCAGGGTTTTAATTAGGGGTGTCATTAGCAGTTAATGATGGTGCCACGTCGGCTTCGCCGGAGGGAGGCCGCCGGCGACAAGCCGAGACGGCGGGGGTCGCCGGAAATCCTTCTCCGACGACCATTTGGGCGACAGAAGGCACCAACGGGCAGCTGGGGTTCGTGCGCATCCATTTGAGGCAACGGGAGGACGCGGGGTGGTCGGGTTCGAGCATGGCATCGACTACGGCGGCGGCCGAAGCTCGGCCATGGCGAGGTCAGTGGCTAGGGGACGCGAGTGACGGAGTGACAGAGGGGGAAAGATGCAGAAACTCACCATGGGGCTTCTCGCAAAGACGGCAAGGTCGGGGACGATCGGGAGCCGAAGAATTTGGCGAAGATGACCGGCGGCCGAAGGTTGAAGAAGGCGTCAGCGTTGGCGATGCAGTGTGTCTGGGCTCGACTCCTCTAGCAAGGGGAGGCTGCGGTCTATGCCGGTCCCAGTGAGCTTGACGGCAGGGCTTTAGGTGGCCGGAGGCCACGGGGACAGCAAGGCGACGACGAGCTCCGCTCGGGTCTGAGGGAGAGGAAGCAGAGGGAGAGGGGAAAGAGGGCGAGAGAGAGCGGGATGGGTCCACGGGTCCGCATGGGGCTCTAAGCGACGTCCATGGCGTGCAGGCAGGCAGGACGTGGCTGTGCGCGTGCCGGCACGTCGTGGCCACTCGCCCTGCGTCCTTCTGGCCGGAGGTGGAAGAAGACCAGTTCACCCCTGGTGGGCTGGGCCGGCTTCTTCCCTGGCCCAGGTAAAACAGGTAAGCTCCTTTTTTATATCCATTTCCTATTTTTTTAAGTTGTTTTTATTTTGTTTCAGAACCAAATCATTTTTCTTAAATCTCTGGACTTGTTCGTGTCATTGAGTGGAATATTCCACACATGATGAACATTTTGTTTTCTATTTTATACAAATTTAATTATTTGTGAAAACCAAAGGTAGCTAAATAATTCCTACAATATTTTTTAGTGGTTTCAAATATTTCTTTTGAAACCTAAAATTTCTTGGTTTGAACCAGTGATTTTATTTAAAGTAAATCCCATTGGATAGGATTTTATGAAGGACATTTTAGGTTCAATGAAAAATTCACAAGTATTAGAATTGTTTGGTTAGGTGAAGTGCTAGGGTTTCTGTTAATCCCCATTTCATGTTGAAGAAAATTAAACATGATGCCATGATGCACAAAGCAGAGCCATACAATGTCTAGCTAGGGCTGTGACAATATGAGCGTGTCAGTTTATTGCTATAGTTTTTTGCATGTCAAGTATCTGTTCCTATGACCATGAGATCATGCAACTCACCGACACCGGAGGGATAACTTGTGTGTATAAAATGTCACAACGTAACTGGGTGACTATAAAGATGCTCTACAGGTATCTTCGAAGGTGTCTGTTGAGTGGGCATGGATCAAGACTGGGATTTGTTACTCCGTGTGACAGAAAGGTATCTCAGGGCCCACTCTGTAATACAACATCACGACAAGCCTTGCAAGCAAAGTTACTAAAGTGTTAGCCATGAGATCTTGTATTAAGGAACGAGTAAAGAGACTTGTCGGTAACGAGATTGAACTAGGTATAGACATACTGGCGATCGAATATCGGGCAAGTAACATACCGAAGAACAAAGGGAACATCATATGGGATTCACTGAATCCTTGAGATAGAGGTTCAATCGATAAAGATCTTCGTCGAATATGTAGGAACCAATATGGGCACCCAGGTCCCGCTATTGGTTATTGGTCGTAGAGGTGTCTCGGTCATGTCTACATAGTTCTCGAACCTGCAGGGTCTGCACAGTTAATGTTTGGTGATGTTTCAGTTGTATTGAGATATATGTGTTGGTGACCGAAGGTTTTTTGGACTCCCGGATGAGATCCCGGACATCAAGAGGATCTCCTTAATGGTCCGGAGGGTAAATATTGATATATAGGAAGTATTGTTATGGTCTTCGGAAAAGTTTCGGGTATTGCTGGAAGGGTTCCGGGGGGTCATCGGGAGGGGCCACCCACGTCGGGAGGACACATGGGCCTTAGGGGTGGAGCACCAACCCTCTTGGGATGGGCAAGCCAGCCGCTAAGGGCAAATGCGGCTAGAGGTGTGTGAAAGGGAAAAACCCCAAGTGGGGGAAGGAAATCCAAGTAGGATTGGAATCCTACTTGGAGTAGGATTGGAGGTGGACTCCTCCACCTCCTGCTCGGCCGACTCCTAGGGGAAACCCTAGGGGCGCCGGCCCCTCCCCTCCCTCCTATATATATTGGAGGGGAGATAGGGTAGCCGCACCCAACCCTAAGCCACGGTGCAACCCTCTCTCCCCACTAGATCGTCTCCCCTAGTTTTCGGAGGTGCTTAGGCGAAGCCTTGCCGGAGTAGCTCCACCACCACCGTTGCCGTGTCGTCGTGCTGTTGGAGTTCTCATCTACCTATTCTCTCCCTCTTGCTGGATCAAGAAGGCGGAGATCGTCATCGAGTTGTGCATGTGCTGAACGCGAAGGTGTCATCCATTCAGCGCTAGATCGGGACGGATTGTGATTGGATCGTGGGATGGCTAGCGATTTAGATCGCAAAGACGTTCGACTACATCAACCGTGTTTCTTAACGCTTCCTGCTTAGTGATCAACAAGGGTATGTAGATCCACTCTCCCTCTCGTAGATGCTCATCAGCATGGATGGATCTTGCGTGTGCGTAGGAAATTTTTTGTTTCCCATGTTGGGTTCTACCGTAGGTGCATCGCATGCAAAATAAAGTTTCGCTACGCATAGAACATCCGAGAACATGCTACGGAGATGGATCACCGTTCGTTACCACTAGACGTGCAGTGTTGTGCATCAGAAGTAGGGTTGGGGCAGCGCGTTCATGTGGTCCGTCTCCTCCTGGTCCGATCTCCCTCGAACAGCCGCCCGATCTCCCTCAAACAACTGGTCGTCGGATCCCATGTTTAGGTTTGCCGAAGCGGCGCAAGTGCACCACCTCTAACGGTATCCACGCATGCAGGAGGAACACCGTGCGGCGGACTACTACGTCTGATCACACAGTCGGTGGCGGCGAGTGGAGGTGGCTAGTTGCAACTCATGCAAAGCCCTAATGACGGCTCCGAAGATATCAACCGGATGGGTGTGCCGCACCTCCACTATATATAGGCATCCGGCGCGTGCTCAACTCTTGGGCCTCGCATGGATCCTAAAGCTCATGTGTACCTTCCCTTAAACGCGCAACCCCTTAGGTTCTCGTTCACTTGGTCACGAGTCAGATCACATCCGGCTCGACTAGTCGGTAGCGGCCTCTAGCAAGGCGTGTCGACTCCAAGTGTCTGATGAAGCTGGTTAGGCGAACCTGTACTTCACACTTCTATTCCCTTTGCCACACTATGTATGTTGTCATGCACAAGGCGACATGGTCATCCTTGTTGCAGCACGACCTCTTTCTCGTTCTGGTGAATCTGACCAACACTTAGGATCACCCGAGGGGCCCAGAGTATATCTCTCCTGGTAGGAGGTGCAAATCCCATCTTTCTCAACCATGTCTCGTAACATGGGTCTAGACAAGCCCGAAACCTACCTTTGTAACTAACCAATCACGGAGTAGCGTTTGGTCGGCTCAAACAAGTCTGTCGCCATCTCGAGTACATGCGCGAGCTCAGGTCTTAGGACATAGAACGTATGTTGTGATAGAGACTCATAGATGACCTATCGTTGCATCTCGTAGTTGGGTCTGTTCAACTCAGACCATATCTCGACTCGGATCAGACTACGTCAAATCTGACCAGACCTTTCTGAGTCCATATTATCTACCTAGCATCCAATGCTACATGGTCAGTGAGACCAAACCATCCGCCGTGTCATATGCTAGTCTGATTAGTTGTGCGTCCACACAAACCTTTCGATTAGGGACCATTTAGGACAGTTATCATACAATGCATAGTCTCACAAACAAGTCACGTACTTGTTAATACACATCACTGATAATGTCCAAGGACTATCTATATTCATAAACACATAGGAAATATCATCATACATGATTGCCTCTAGGGCATATCTCCAACATCCCAACATCCATATGCACCATAGGAACTGAAAATGTTGGATATAGATGCATAGGGGTGATTCATATTGAGCATGGAATGAATAAAACTTTGCATGGAAAGATGATTCTTCATTAGAAGATCACTTATTAGGTACCAAGGATGGGCAAACCAAGATGCTATCTCAAAAGCACAACGGAAAAAGAGATTCATTCCATCCTCCTCAAGATCACAACGACAACATTGTTTAGAAATGTGATACGAAAATCGACTAGCTCTAAAACCTATTGGAAGAGCTTTCCAAAGCACGCAAAAGTTTGAACTCTCGGGGCCATCAATTTTTGCTTCAAAATCTTCTTAAGAAGCTCTTTTACCTATAGGGAGATCTGCGAAGGTTGGTTCCTTGGCTAACTTCGAATATCCCCCAAGCACAACTTATAAGTGGATACAGAATTGCATTTACCATTAGGAGTAAGATCCCAACAAAGAATGTTTGGACAATCATCTGAAATGATGGTAGTATGAGTAATAATAGATGTCATTGGGTCCTGAAAAAGAATATGAATGAGGTTGATGCTCTAAATCTCGTCCTGGGAGCCAAAGATCTCTCACTTATGCAGGGTAGACGAAGCCAGTTGGTTGGATAATGAGATGATTGTCAATATCAGTCCAAGTTGAGCACCTAGGAGTGCTCGAATGGAGATGTTCCCTTGAGTGATGTGGTATGAAAAATGGTTCTTGAGTTTAGGTTGCATCTTAAGGATGAATGACCAAAAGGCCGACCCAGGAGTATTGGATGAGGTAGCCCAAACAGAGGTATCAGAAAAATATTTTGATTTGAGCAAGATATAAATGGGAGTTTGGATTGTTTGCAAGTCTCCAAGTCAAGGAAAGGATGACGCTTTGATTCATGGCTTGGAGGTTTCTAATTCCTAGCCCTCCTTCTTTCGTGGATGTGTAGATGTCTTTCCAAGCTCTTAGGCAAAGGCCATTGGAATTGTCCTCCCCGATCCCTGTCCACCAAAAAGCTATGATAATAGCAGTGAGTTTAGCAATAATTGTTTTGATGAATAAAATATTGGACATGTAATGAACATGAATGGTAGAGAAAACAACTCGAATAAGCTCAAGTCTTGCCGCATGCGGAAGCATGTAAGTTTTATAAGCAGGAACTTTAGCCTTAATTTTTCGAGAACAAAATTGTAAGCTACAACCATTTTCTTGGCTGGAAGGATTAACGGGTGGCCGAGGTGTTAAAAACTCTCATCCATTGAACTAACATGGAAGATGCTCTTGATATAAGCAACAATTGGTTGATTGGCATGAGCACTAAAAAGAATAGCCGCCTTGGACCATTTAGGAGTTTGACCTGATCGGGCACAAAATGTTTAATAATCTGAGTCATCGTTTGAGCCTCCTAAGATCATCTGCAAAGTGAAAGAGTGGATAGGGGGGAATTTGTACCAAGCAAAATACCTTGTAAGTGATTAGCAGCCATGGCCTCATTAGGTGCAAGAGAAAGTTCATTTATGGCGATAAAAACATAAGGAGAAAGAGGACATCCCTCCTTATGCCTCTATTGCTTTTAAATTTTTGAGTAGGCTCACCATTAATGATGATAGAAAAATGGGGAAATGCAAGCATAAATATTACTCATAAAATGACCATGCAGACCTTTACGAGCAATAGAAGAGACAATAAAATTTCACTCAATACGATCAAAATCTTTAGTGAGATCAATCTTAAGCATGATAGCATGATGTTTCCAGGATTTAAGGGCAAACATATGGGTTATTTCTTGAGCAATGATGATGTTGTCGCTAATTCTACGCCCTTCAATGAAAGCTTGATGAGTTGGTTCAATGTAATAAGGCACATGCTTTTTGGATTTTTGGAAAAATTCTAGAATGAAAGTCTAAAAGTACAAAAAAGTCATGGATGCATTTAGATAACCAACATACCGAATGAGAACTAAATAATTCAACAAAGAAAGAAAAAACAGTTCAACTAATTGGCAACGACTAATTCATACACCAATATATTCCCGAAAAGTAGAAAGCTAAGCGATAATGGTTTTGTGAAATCTTCTAGGATGTTAACTGGTAAAAGGATTGGGGTTGGCCATTAGTCACCCCTGTTTAGTTTAAGAGTATAGAGCAGTTTGGTAGCTCATAAGGCTCATAACCTTGGGGTTGCGGGTTCGATTCCCACTACCGTCCCCATACCCCTTCTTTAGAAATGATCTTATAAATAACATTACAATGGATGATAGGTCGATAATCAGTAGGAACTTAAGGAACCAACTTTTTAGGATTGAGAGCAATATTGGTGTCACTAATGTGAGGGTGTAATACACATGTACGTAGCAGTTGATTACCAAGTTGGTGACATCATCTCCAATCCAGTCCCATGTTGCAAGGTAAAATTGTACATTGAAACCATCTGGTCCTGGTGATGCATTTAGCTTCATATCTTTGAGAATCTGCATCATTTCATTCTTATCTGGGATGGAATAAGTGGGGTCCTCTCGATGAAGTACCGGATCTGTCGCAATACAAGGTCTACCCATATTAATGTTAGGAGAGGAAAAGATGAATCTGAAATAGTTCACAAAGGTGCTAACAATTTGACTTGTTTAAAATGAAATACATCATACTCATCTTTGATGGGAAAAATGGTGTTTCTTCTCCTTCTCTTAAGAACAGCTTGCTCGAAGAACCTAGTGTTTCTATCCCCAACTTTTCCTCGCCCTTTGTTTGTAGTACTAAAAAGTTTAGAAAGGTTGTGCTAATACCTGGTTGTAAGGGAGTCCTCAAGTGCATGATCGTGCTGATGAAGAGGCTTTAGCTGGATCTGGTTGATTTGGCCTTCCAATTCTTTTAACTCTTGATGCATAGTGCACCATCTCTTTAAAGATCTTGCAAGACAAAAATATTTGGTAGACAAGAGGTCGTCATGGTGTTGTTCTAGGATGCCTTGGCATGAGCATGGAAGTCCTTCTCAAGAAGCCACCAATTTTCAAATTTGAAAGTTTGCTTTGGCTTAAAAAACTGTCCATCGGTGATACGAGAATAGAAGAATGACCACTTAAAATGATAGGAATATTAAGCACTTTGGTATTTGGGTAATAAGAACACCAATCAGAAATAACCAAACAATGATCTAAACGTTGATAGATGGGGTTAGATGTGTGCTGCCTATTACGTCAAGTGTAAGCCGGCACACTATAACCAATGTCAAAGAAACCACAATTTTTCATCAAAGAACGAAAAGATGACATCCGGTAATAATTCACATTACATTGCATTTATCTATATCATGTAGTATATCATTCATGTCATCCATACTGATCATCGACTTGCCTAGGTTATCTTATCATACACAAAAGTGGCCACCTGATTCCATATGGCACTAGTGTGACAATGATAATCCCATTTTTTTATTTCCCCTAGTATTGCTTTGTAGCTATATCATTTTCATGGGCTAATTATTTCCGTTGAGCAACTAATTGAAAGGAATACGAGCCGAGTTGAAAAAAAGACAGAGATATCAAATGTCCAAGGAGCAGTCTAGGCCACAAAATTCGCCTACGTCGGTACCAAACCTGGAGAAGGTTTGGGGGCGTCCGGATGTCCGGCTGGCCAATTTGTTAGTTGGATCATTATTCAGATTTGATGACTCATGTTGGATGGCCGGCTCCCCTACCATTGTCTATAAACACGTCTGGACATGTTCATGGACATTTGGTGTTGTCCGTTGACAACTCCAACATGGATTATGTATTGGACATCATCAAATTTTTGCGGGCACGGTTCAAGCATATCCACGAACAGTGGGTTGGGCTAAGATCATCCAACTATATCCAGCAAATACCCATACCTTGTCCGATGATGAGAGGAGAGAGAAGGAAGAGAGGCGGGAAAGTGGATTTCTGTTGGGGTCTAATGCTAAGTCAATGATTAGGGTTCAAGCATATTCATTCGGTTCAAACATTTGCCGGCATCTACTGGAGTTACCCTTACCAGAAAGCAGAAGATAGTTTTTTTAAATGATAGTTATCCTGCAATTATTAAGAAGAAAAAAGTTGCTCAGTTAATTAGGGAAAACCGAGCAAAAACCAGATTGCCCAATTAATTATGGGGAAGTGGGCAAAAACCATCACAACCGCTGAGCGACACCCATAACAAACCCCATGCACACTGCTCGAAAGAGGGCCTTGACAAAACCGCATGCATGTGTCTCCTCCCCTAGAGGGGTCATCGCCATCCCTACACTCTGAGAAAATAACTCTGACTTTGTCGTAGGCGGTCGTTGACTCAACCCACACTGCAATGTCTGCAAGGGGTTACATGAATATCCAAGTCAAAACTCAGCCACCCACGAGCAGATAGCGCAACTCCAACTCTGAAGGAGAGTTACGAAGGACAAAATGAGGCACGACTGGCGCCACGGAAGATTGCCGAAGGGGCCACCTGCAGCCAATCATCGTACACCACACGACCCGTCGTAGTAGCTTGGACTTCACAGCAACAGACAAACCGAGGCAAACCCATGGACACGCCACAGAAGAACCGACTACCTCAACCATTGTCGTGTCGCCGACATCGCCCCCACCATCATCGTTGCCATAGAAGACTGCACATCACAACTCGCCTCCATCCACCAATCCCGCTAGCCCGTGCCGAGATCCCAAAACGAAGCCCCCAAGAGGAAATACAACACCGAGGCGCCACCATCGTCCCATCACAAATCAAGGGTTTTCTCCAAAGAGGCCGATATGGCAGGATTCGCGTGGAAGGGGTGCGGCAGCAACGCATTGATGCATCCAGAAAGGTAAACGATGGCCACAGCCGCCGTCATCGTTGGTCATGACACAAAGCCGAGACAGAGTCTTCACCCAAGCTCCCTCACCACCTCAGTCGCACATCATCCCGCATCTGCATCGGCAAGCCCACCAACCAACACCCACCATCGAAGCTATCCATCAACCAAGAAGAAGCACCGAGATCCGTTGCAGCCAACCGCACCTCGCCAAGACCACCAACAACCAACCTCCAAAACAAGGCACCAAATCCATCAACGACCATCCGGATGCAATGCAAGCCCCCGTGCCCTATCGAGTAAGGGAGTTGTAACAGCCTGGGACCGATGATCCAAAAGATTCCCCTTTTATTCCATTGTCGTCGTGTGATTTGTTTGGTTGTCGCATTCATCATCGCATCATTCGCATCATCTGCATGGCACCGTCACTCGTTTTCAAAGGCTTGCATCCGTTCGTAGTCGCTGGTTCTCTCCGTTCTTGTCGTTGCCCGTTTCGAGACCAACCACACGCATGTGCCCGCGGCATCGATAAAAATATTGTTTTTAAGGCGCGCATAAAATTTTTCTTGGACTGGGTTGAAACTTGGCGTGCGGTCTTATTATAGTGTAGGTAGGCTGCCTGCCAAATTTCATCGCATTCCGAGTTCTTTTGATACCCGCACGGTCAACCGTAGCAGTGCGGTCATCGGTTATTCGTCGGATGTTTTTTGCTGTTTAGAACTCGTGTCACGGGCCACCATTCTCTCTCTTCTCAGCCTTAGCCCACTCCACACACAGCCCACCAACCTTGTCCCAATCTGGCCGTCCGATTGCGCGCACGGCCGAAATCGGACCTGAAACCCCTAACCCTAAGCCCAAACTACTATAAATAGACCCATAGCCTTCCATTTTGGGCAATCCCTAGCCTCCCACCTTGTTTTCCGTGCGCCCCAATCATCAGCGCCTCTCTCCAGCAGCTAGTTGGCAACCAGCCGCCCGTCCCCGAGTGTGGATCGGGAGGAGCCCTGATCCAGCGCCGCCGCCTGTTGTCCCCACCCACAGCTTTACCCCGCCAGGCTCCTTGTCGCCTGCAAGCGCCCTCGCCGGAGATCTGCCTTCGCTGCCTAGGCCAGTGCCCCGCCTCCCCGTGACCTTCTCCTTCTTCTCCCTCTGCTCCCTCTCATCTCTCCCTGCGGTTCATCTACAGGAGTGCCCCCATGGCCATGGATGCTCTAGATCCGTCACCGCCGTCGATGGTCTTTGTCATCCCGAACCGGAAATGGAGGGATCCGGCCGTCCCCAACCAGTTCCTGCTGGATCCGAGTGCCTCCCTGTGCTCCGACCTTCGCGCCCTCGCCGCCGTTAACCATGCTGCCTCCGCCCTATACCTCCTGTTCTAGAGGATGAATGGGGACGACGCCCCCGAACCGCTACGTCGCCTGGGCCACCCCAACGCCCGCGTGGGCCACCGCCCCAGCCGGCCCAGCTAGGCCTCCCCCGCCTGGCCAGATTTGGCCCATGGTGAGCGCCCCTATCCCCCGCCCTGTGCGAAGCATATCATGTAGCGCCCTTGTTGACTATTGCTCTAGCCAGATTCGGCCCATGTGGTTTTTTTCTAATGCGAATTTGTCTATTATACCAAGAATTACAGATTTGCAGAATAATCCCTCTAGTTCATGCATTTAATATCTCCTGAACCGTGCATCGGATCGAAATACTTTATATATGTAACTTGACCAATATTTTGTGTAGTTTAATAATATTCAACTTTCACACATGTTAGAAATACTTAAACTTGTTGTTTGCATTAATTTGCATAAATGCCTTGCTAAAATGATTTATTTCATAACTACTAAACTGAAGCTCCGATAAAACTGTTCCACATATGTAACTTGACCGGAAAAATGTGTAGAATCACATGGTGAAATTTATTTTGATGTTTAAAAACACTAAAATTGTGTTAGGACAGATATGGACCAAATCCATATTATGCTTATGGGGATGTTTCAGAAATGCTATATGTTGCTCCGACCCCATTTAAAATGCCTAGATGATATAGTTGTTCATGCTTCACCGTTTGCCATGTTAAATAACATTTAATATTGATGAGTACCTAAATGAGAGTGAACTAAATAATTCGAACGTGGAGTCTCGTCAATATGCAACTCGTTGCATATTGAGCTTCACTTTAATGTGTAGTAGTGTTTGATGTGTTTTGCCATGCCTTGCATATTTAAACCGGACATGCATCATATTTGTTTGCTCATCATGTCATGAATATATTATGGTGTATCGTGTGTTGATTGTTATTTCCGTTTTTCTTCTTCTCGATAGAGTTTCGAAAGCGTTCGGAGTGTGAGGATTCGTTCGACTACATTGGCTCGTCTTCTTCATGGACTCATTCTTCTTCCGAGCGGGATCCCAGGCAAGATGACACATTTCCCTGGATACCACTACTATCATTGCTATGCTAGTTGTCCCGCTTTTATTGTTATGTCTTGCTTCCTACCACTTGTTTGTCAAGCCTCCCAACATTGCCATGAAAAGCCTCTAACCCTCCAGCTTCCTAGGAAATCTTTGTTTGGCTATGTTACCGCTTGCTCAGCCCTTCTTATAGCGTTTCTAGCTACAGGTGCAATTGCTTCCATGTGACAACATGGACATTCTTTTGTTATCACAATATTATTGTTATTTAATTTAATGCACATATATAATTGGTAAAGGGTGAATCCTTGGCCTTTTACTCGGTGTTTTGTTCCACTTTTGCCGCCCTATTTACTTGTGAACCGGTGTTATGTTCCATAATTGAGCGCTCCTAACATGCTCGGGGTTGTTATGGGGACCCCCTTGATTTTCGTTTTAGGATAAAGCTTGTCTGGCAAGGCCCAACATTGGTACTACATTTGCCTAATAACTAATAAAATTGCATAGGGACCCGCCGGCACCCGCGAATAATTTAATCAACCCCCGAACCAGTGCTCCTCATGAGTGTTGGTCCAAAATAGAGCACTGTGCAGGGCCAACCCGGGGCAACTCGGGAGATTTCTATCAGGCCACTGTACGCGTAGCTCATCTGTCGTGCCTTGAGAACGAGATACGCAGCTCCTATCGGGATTGTTGGCACATCGGGCGGCCTTGCTGGATTTGTTTTACCTTTCTCGAATGTCTTGCATGAGGAATTCCGTTTTACTTCGGGCTATCTCGAGGTGTGGTCTTCTTGTGGAATTGCCTCTGAAGATCACGAGATCCGTGGTCGAGGTTATTCTTGCGACGCGTGGTTAATTTGTGATGGACGAGTTGGAGCACTCCTACAGGGATAAATCTTTCGGAAAGCTGTGCCCGCAGTTATGTGGGAAACTTGGATACTTTGTTTAATGCTCGGTCATAGCAAACTTGAAGTAATATCAAATCAAATACACCAATCGTGTGCGTAACCATGACTGTCTCTTCTCATGAGTCCTTATCCGATAGAGAACACGGTGGGGTTATGTTTGACGTAAGTAGGTGTTCAGGATCACTTAGTGATCATTCTTAGCTCACATCCGTTATGCGTAGACCACCATACTTTACTTTTTGTATTCGTAAGTTAGCCACTCAAATAAATGCTTAGTCGCTTGATGCAGCCTCACCACTTAACCATACCTCACCTAATAAGCTTTAATAGTCTTGATACCCTTGGAAATGAGATTGTTGAGTCCTTGTGGCTCACAGATTACTACAACAACAGTTGCAGGTACAGGTAATGCGATGATTTGACGTGAGCGCGATGCTTGTTTGATTTGGAGTTATTCTTTTTTTCTTCTTCATCGATCTAGGATGGGTTCCAGGTGGCAGCCTAGGATAGCAAGGATGGATATCATTTCATCGTTTGATTTCGTCTGTAGTCGGACCTTGCTCTTTTGAGTGATGTTTGAATATGTTGATGTATTGATGTGATATTGATGTAGCTTGTGGCGAGTGTAAGACAATTCCATATACTCATCTCTTATGTACATGTACTTGTAATGATATCCATTCTTGCAACACGACAAGATGCCCTTCTATCCCTGTTGAGGCCCTCGTGCCGAAATAAGGATATGATCGCATCTTGGGCGTGACAACAGTCCTGGACTAAGAGGTCCTCGGGTCGTCGGCCTATCTCTTAATAGGTCATCTTGGTGGGCCATTCTTTGATTGTCGCAGGAAGGGCCGGATATATTGAAAGCCCACATTCTAGAAGGAAGTCCCAAAGGCGCGTCGTGTACTCCAAGTCAAGATGAGGAAATCGGCATCTGCATCCTTGGTAGGAGACTTACCATGTGTAAACCCTAGTACCCCCCTGGTGTCTATATAAACCGGGAGGGTTTTAGATCGTAGGGTAGGGAAACTCATCCAGGGTTTTAGCTATTCGATCTCGAGGTAGATAAACTCTGTAACCTCCATACCATCAATATAATCAAGCAGGATGTAGGGTTTTACCTCCATAGGAGGGCCCGGACCTGGGTAAACATCGTCTCCTTCGTCCCCTGTTACCATCGATCCTAGTCTCACAGCTCAGGACCCCCTGTCTGAGATCCGCCGGTTTTGACACCGACATTGGTGCTTTCATTGAAAATTCCATTGATCACCAAAGGAGTCGATGGCTCGCGTTGTCATCAACGAAGAAGTGTGCAACATGGACACCTTTGTCCCTAGACAGATCTTCGCTTTCGGTAGCATTGTGTTGCACGCTGACCTGACCGGCCGTCTTGGCAGGTCGGGAGTTTCGCCCCTGATCAAGAGGTCATATTCGGGAACGTAGAGTTCTCCATAGACTCTCGGGGCGATCTTTCGCTAACCGGGCTCGCAGTCTCGCTTGCCGTGCCCGAAGACTCCGAGGCCTTAACCTTGGATTTCGCTTTCGGTCCCGCCCACGAGATCCACCCCGATGATGACCTGGCTATTAGTCCGGATCCGGCCATAGCGCTAGACGTCCGGAGACCTGTTCCTACCGAACACTCCCCTCGCACGGACACATCGGAGGTTAACTCCTAAAGCTCTGAGCAGGTTGACCCGATCGAGCTCTCGACACTCAACGAGGCCTTAGATCGGATCTTGTCGATGAAAGTTACCGATGACCCAACCCCGAACCATGCTCAGATCGGTCTTAAAGCGGGTCAAGAAGAATTTTTATCCCACCCACCACCCACTTGATAGCCACTATCGAAGACTTAATCAACATGTTGGACTACGCCTTCGAGGAGGCAAAAGGCATTAATGAGGAAGATTACGCTCCCACCCCCACTAACATCGGGCGATGGAACACGACCCCCACCTACGATGTCTACATGGTGGACGCTCTAGCCGATAATGGTACATACTATTGGAAATATACCCTAAAGGCAATAATAAATTGGTTATTATCATATTTCCTTGTTCATGATAATCGTTTATTATCCATGCTATAATTGTGTTGATCCGAAACACAGATACACGTGTGAATACTGTTGGGGAATGTTGCATGGGAAACAAAAAAAATCCTACGCACACGCAAGTTCTATCCATGCTGATGAGCATCTACGAGAGGGAGAGTGGATCTACATACCCTTGTAGATCGCTAAGCGGGAAGCGTTAAGAAACGCGGTTGGTGTAGTCGAACGTCTTCGTGATCCAAATCGTCGAGCGTCCCGCGATCTCATCACGATCTGTCCCGCGATCCAATCACGATCCGTCTCGCGAACTCATCACGATCCATCCCTCGATCTCATCACGATCCGTCTCGTGATCTTGATCACGGTCCTTCTGATCTAGCGCCAAACGGACGGCACCTCCGCGTTCAGCACACGTACAGCTCGATGACGATCTCCGCCTTCTTGATCCAGCAAGAGGGAGTGGAGAGATAGACGAGTTCTCCGGCAGCGCGATGGCGTTGCGGTGATGGTGGTGGAGCTATTCCGGCAGGGCTTCGCCTAAGCACTTTAGAAAACCGATCTAGAGGAGAAACTATGCACTAGAGGATAGGGTAGCACGTGGCTGAAAATCTTGTGCCAAAACCCTAAAACCCTCTAGTATATATAGGAGGATAGGAGGAGGAGGCTTGGATCCCAAGGAGCCAGCCCTTGGGTCAACCGAACCAGGAGGGAGGAGTCCTCCACTCCTAGTAGGATTAGGACTCCTTCCTAATTTAGCCCTTTTGCCTTTTTCCACCTTTTTCCTTTTGGGATTTTTCTTCCCAGCCGCATGGGCCCTTTGTGGGACTTCCTCCAGCCCACTAAGGGCTGGAATTCATCCTCCCACAGCCCATGTAGCCTCTTGGGTCGAAATACCCCTCCCGATGGTCTCCCGGTACACTACCGGCACTCCCGGTACACTACCGATGAGCCCGAAACTTTTCCGGTGACCAAAATAGGACTTCCTATATATCAATATTTACCTCCGGACCATTCCAGAGCTCCTCGTGACGTTCGGGATCTCATCCGGGACTCCAAACAACCTTCGGTCACCACCATACATAACTCTATACTACCGAAACGTCACCAAACCTTAAGTGTGCAGACCCTGCGGGTTCGAGAACTATGTAAACATGACCGAGACACATCTACGGTCAATAACCAATAGCGGGACCTGGATGTCCATATTGGTTCCTACATATTCTATGAAGATCTTTATCGGTCAAACCTCTATGTCAAGGATTCAGTTAATCCCGTATGATGTTCCCTTTGTTCTTTCATATGTTACTTGCCCGAGATTCGATTGTCGGTATCTCCATACCTAGTTCAACCTCGTTACCGGCAAGTCCCTTACTCGATCCGTAATACAACATCCCGTGACTAACAATTAGTCACATTGCTTGCAAGGCTTTTTGTGATGTTGTATTACCGAGTGGGCCCTGAGATACCTCTCCGTCACACGGAGTAACATATCCCAGTCTTGATCCAAGCCAACCCAACAGACACCCTTGGAGATACCTATAGACCACCTTTATAGTCACCCGGTTATGTTGTGATGTTTGATACACACAAGGTACTCCTCCGGTGTCAGTGAGTTGCATGATCTAATGGTCATAGGAACAAATACTTGACATGCAGAAAACAGTAGCAATAAACTGACACGATCATATGCTACGTTTGTAGTTTGGGTCTTGTCCATCACATTATTCTCCTAATGGCGTGATCCCGTTATCAAATGACATCTCATGTCCATGACTAGCAAACCATAGCCATCTTTGATCAATTAGCTAGTCTATTAGAGGCATATTAGGGACATGGTGTTGTCTATGTATCCACACATGTATCTGAGTTTCCAATCAACACAATTATAGCATGGATAATAAATGTTTATCATGAACAAGGAAATATGATAATAACCAATTTATTATTGCCTCTAGGGCATATTTCCAATAGATACATAGACAACACCATGTCCCTAGTATGCCTCTAATAGACTAGCTCGTTGATCAAAGATGGCTATGGTTTCCTAGTCATGGACATGAGATGTCATTTGGTAACGGGATCACATCATTAGGAGAATGATGTGATGGACAAGACCCAAACTACAAACGTAGCATATGATCGTGTCAGTTTATTGCTACTGTTTTCTGCATGTCAAGTATATATTCCTATGACCATGAGATCATGCAACTCACTGACACCGGAGGAGTACCTTGTGTGTATCAAATGTCGCAACGTAACCGGGTGACTATAAAGGTGCTCTACAGGTATCTCCGAGGGTGTCTATTGGGTTGGCATGGATCAAAACTGGGATTTGTTACTCCGTGTGACGGAGAGGTATCTCAGGGCCCACTCGATAATACAACATCACAATAAGCCTTGCAAGCAATGTGACTAAGTGTTAGTCATGGGATCTTGTATTACTGAACGAGTAAAGAGACTTGCCGGTAACAAGGTTGAACTAGGTATGGAGGTACCGACGATCGAATCTCGGGCAAGTAACATACCGAAGAACAAAGGGAACATCATACGGGATTAACTGAATCCTTAACATAGAGGTTCGACCGATAAAGATCTTCATCGAATATGTAGGAACCAATATGGGCATCGAGGTCCCGCTATTGGTTATTGACCGTAGAGGTGTCTCGATCATATCTACATAGTTCTCGAACCCGCAAGGTGTGCACACTTAAGGTTCGTTGACGTTTCGGTAGTATAGAGTTATATATGGTGGTGACCGAAAGTTTTTTGGAGTCCCGAATGAGATCTCGGACGTCACGAGGAGCTTCGGAATGGTCCGGAGGTAAATATTGATATATAGGAAGTCCTGTTTTGGTCACCGGAAAAGTTTCGGGCTCATCGGTAGTGTACCGAGAGAGCCAGTAGTATACCGCGGGACCATCGAGATGGGTATTTCGACCCAAGAGGCTACATGGGCCGTGGGAGAAGGAATACCAGCCCTTAGTGGGCTTCCCGAAGTCCCACAGAAGGCCCATGCGGCTGGGAAGAAATTCCAAAGTGGAAAAGGTGGAAATAAGGAAGGAGTCCTAATCCTACTAGGAGTGGAGGAGGAGGAGGACTCCTCTCCACTTCAGCCGAACGAAAGAGGGGATGGCCCTTGCGCCAAGCCTCCTCCTCCTCTTCTCCTATATATACTAGAGGTTTTGAGGGCAGCCCCAACCCTAATAGCCACGTGCTTCCCTCTTCTTCCTCTAGATCATTTTCTCCTCTAGATCAGTTTTCAACGGTGCTTAGGCGAAGCCGTGCTGGAATTACTCCACCATCATCGCCGCAATGTCGTCGTGCTGCCGGAGAACTCATCTACCTCTCCGCTCCCTCTTGCCGGAGAACGCGGAGGTGTCGTCCGTTCGGCGCTAGATTGGAAGGATTGTGATCAAGATCGCGGGTCGGATCGTGATGAGATCGCGGGACGGATCATGATTGGATCGCAGGATGCTCGGCGATTTGGATCGCAAAGACGTTCGACTACATCAACCGCATTTCTTAACGCTTCCTGCTTAGCGATCTACAAGGGTACGTAGATCCACTCTCCCTCTCATAGATGCTCATCACCATAGATAGATCTTGCGTCTGCATAGGAATTTTTTTGTTTCCCATGCAACGTTCCCCAATAGTGGCATCATGAGCTAGGTCTATGTGTAGATGATATCTCAAGTAGAACACAAAGAGTTTGTGGGCGTTGATGCTTAGGTTGCTTCCTCCCTTGGTCGTGTTTTGGTTCAACGGTATTGTGGGATGAAACGGCCCGGACCAACCTTACTCGTACACTTAGGAGAGACCAGTTCCATCAACTGACGTGTAACTTCATTGCACAAAGATGGCTGGCGGGTGTCTGTTTCTCCTACTTTAGTTGGATTGGATTCGACTAAGGCAGTCCTTGAGAAGGTTGAAAACCAACTTATGTATCACCGTTGTGGTTTATGCGTAGGTGAGAATTGTTCTTGCTAGATACCCATAGCAGCCACGTAAAACATGCAACAACAATTAGAGGACGTCTAACTTGTTTTTGCAGGGTATTTTGTGATGTGATATGGCCAATTACATGATGAGATATATGTGATGTATGAGATGATCATGTGTTGTATAGAATATCACGACTTGCATGTCGATGAGTATGGCAACCGACAGGAGCCATAGGGTTGTCTTTAATTATTGTATGACCTATGTGTCAATCATTAAGCGCTATGTAATGCTTTACTTTATCGCTAAACAGTAGTAATAGTAGTAGAAGCATGGTGGGTGCGACAACCCCGATGGCGACATGTTGATGGAGATCAAGATGATGGAGATCATGGTGTCGTGCCGGTGACGATGGAGATCATGCAGGTGCTTTCAAGATGGAGATCAAAAGCACAAGTTCATGGCCATATCATGTCACTTATGATTTGCATGTGATGTTAATCCTTCTATGCACCTTGTTTTGCTTAGGACGATGGTAGCATTATAAGGTGATCCCTTACTTGAATTTCAAGATAAATTGTGTTCTCCCCGAGTGTGCACTGTTGCGAAAGTTCGTCGTGTCGAGACACCACGTGATGATCGGGTGTGATAGACTCTACGTTCACATACAACAGGTGCAAGCCAGTGTTGCACATGTAGAACACTCGGGTTAAATTTGACGAGCCTAGCATGTACAGACATGGCCTCGGAACACAAGAGACCGAAAGGTCGAACATGAGTCATATAGTAGATATGATCAACATGATGATGTTCACCATTAAAACCACCTCAACTCACGTGACGATCGGACATGAGTTGGTGAATTTGGCTCAAGAATCACTCGAATGATCGGAGGGATGTCAATTTGAGTGGGAGTTCTTCAGTAATATGATTAATTGAACTCATTATCATGAACATAGTCAGTAGTGTCTTATGCAAATTATGTTGTAGATTACTAGCTCATGTTGTAGCTCCCTTGAATTTTTATATGTTCCTAGAGAAATAGAGTTGAAAGATGATGGTAGCAATATTGCGGACTGGGTCCGTGATCTGAGGATTGTCCTCATTGCTGCACAGAAGGCTTATGTCCTTAATGCACCACTCGGTGTGCCAACCCCTCTAGCGTCGTTTGTAGATGTTGTGAACATCTAATAGGCACGTTCTGATGACTACTTGATAGTTTAGTGTGTCATGCATTACGGCTTAGAATTGAGGCTCCGAAAAGTTTTGAACTTCACGGAACATATGAGATGTTCCAAGAGCTGAAATTAGGATCTCAGGCTCGTGCCCGTGTTGTGAGATATGAGATCTCCAACAAGATTCTTTGCCTACAAGATGAAAAATAATAGCTCAACCGTTGAGCATGTGCTCAGATTGTCTGGGTGCTACAATCACTTGAATCGAGTGGGAGTTGATCTTCTAGATAAGATAGTGATTGATATAGTTCCCCAAGTCACTGTCACTAAGCTACTAGAACTTGGTGATGAACTATAAAATGCCAGGGATAGAAATAATGATCCCTGAGCTGTTCGCGATGTTTGACACCACGAAGGTAGAAATCAAGAAGGAGCGTCAAGTGTTGATGGTTAGTAAAACCACTAGTTTCGAGAAGGGCAAGGGCAAGGAGGGAAACTTCATGGATGGCAAGTCAGTTGCTACTCCAGTGAAGTAACCCAAAGTTGAACCCAAACTCGAGACTAAGTGCTTCGGTTATGAGCAGAGTGGTCGCTGAAGCGGAACAACCCTAGATACTTGGTAGATAAGAAGGCTGGCAACGTTGACAGAAGTATATTTGATATATGTGTTATTGATGTGTACCTTGCTAGTACTCCTAGTAGCACCTGGGTATTGGATACCGGTTCGGTTGCTAAATGTTAGTAACTCGAAATAAAAGCTACGGAATAAACGGAGAACTAGCTAAGGGTGAGGTGACGATGTGTGTTGGAAATGTTTCCAAGGTTGATGTGATCAACATCGCACGCTCTCTCTACCTTCGGGATTAGTGACAAACCTAAATGTTGTTTGGTGTTTGCGTTAAGCATGAACATGTTTAGATCGTGTTTATTGCAACACGGTTACTCATTTAAGTTAGAGAATAATGGTTATTCTGTTTACATGAATAATACCTTCAATGGTCATGCACACAGTGAGAATGGTTTGTTGAATCTTGACCGTAGTAATACACATGTTCATAACATTGATGCCAAAAGATACAAAGTTAATAATGATAGTACCACATACTTGTGGCACTGCCGCTAAAATGTCATATTGGTATAAATCGCATGAAGAAACTCCATGCTGATGGATCTTTGGACTCATTCGATCTCGAATCGGTTGAGACATGCGAACCATGCCTCTTGGGCAAGATGACTAAGGACCCTGTTTTCCGGTTTAATGGAGCGGGCAAGTGATTTATTGGAAATGATACATGAGTGATGTATGCAATCCAATGAGTCCTGTAGCGTGCGGTGGATATCGTTATTTTCTTACCTTCACTGATGATTTGAGTAGATATAGTTTATGTTTACTTAATGAAACACAAGTCTGAATCGTTTGAAAAGTTCAAGCAAATTCAGAGTGAAGTTTAAGATCATCGTGACAAGAAGATAAAAATGTCTGCGATATGATCGTGGAGGTGAATATATGAGTTACGAGTTTGGCATACAACTTTAGATAATGTGAAAGTCGTTTCACAACTCACGCCACCTGGAACACCATAGTGTGATGGTGTGTCCGAACATCATAGTCGTGCTCTATTGGATATGGTGTGGGCTATGATGTCTCTTATCGTTTTGCTAGTATAGTTTTGGGGTTATGCATTAGAGACAACTACATTCACTTTAAATAGGGCACCATCTAAATCCGTTGAGATGACACCGTGTGAATTATGGTTTGATAGAAACCTAAGCTATCATTTCTTAATGTTTGGGGCTGCGACACTTGTGTGGAAAAAATGTTTTCACCTAATGAGCTCGAACCCAAAGTGGACAAATGCATCTTCATAGAATACCCTAAGAACAGTTGGGTGAACCTTCTATCTCAGACCCAAGCATAAAGTCTTTGTTGCTAAAAATGGGTCCTTTCTCGAGAGAAAGTTTCTCTCGAAAGAATTGAGTGGGAGGAAGATGAAACTTGATGAGGTTGTTGAACCTTTGCTTCAACCAGAGAGTAGCGCAGTGCGGAAAGATGTTTCTGTGGAACCTATGTCAGTTGAAGAGGAAGTAAATGATGATGATCATGAAGCTTCGGATCAAGTTACTATCGAACCTCGTAGGTCGACAAGGATGTGTACTTCTCCTGAGCGATACGACAACCCTGTCTTGGAGGTCATGTTTGTTGGACAACGATGAACCTACGAGCTATGGAGAAGCAATGATGGGCCTGGATTCCGACAAATGGTTAGAGGCCATGAAATCCGAGAAAGGATCCATGTATGAAAATCAATTATAGACTTTGGTAGGCTTGCTCATTGGACGGCATGTCGTTGAATACAAATGGACCTTTGAGATGAAGACAGACGCTGATGGTAAATGTCACCATTTATAAAGCTCGGCTTGTCGCAAAGAAGTTTCCGACAAGTTCAAGGAGTTGACTGCGATGAGACTTTCTCACTCGTAGCGATGCTAAAGTCTGTTGGAATTATGTTAGCAGTTGCTGCATTTTTGAATTATGAAATCTGGCAGATGGATGTCAAAACATCGTTTCCTTAACGATTTACTTGAGGAAAGGTTGTATGTGATACAACCAGAAGGTTTTGTCAGTCCTAAGGATGCTAAAAGGTGTGCAAGCTCCAGTGATCCTTCTATGGACTGGAGCAAGCATCTCGGAGTTTGAATATACGCTTTGATGAGGTGATCAAAGTTTTTGAATCTATACAAAGTTTATGAGAAACTTGTATTTACAATAAAGTGAGTGGGAGCACTATAGAATTTTTGATAAGCATATGTGGTTGACATATTATTGATCGAAAATGATGTAGAATTTCTGGAAAGCATAAATGGTTGTTTGAAAAGTGTTTTTCAAAGGAAGACCTAGATAAAGCTACCTAATTGTTAAACATCAAGATCTATAGAGATAGATCAAAGATGCTTGATAAGAATTTCAATGAGTACATACCTTGACAAAAATTTGAAAGAGTTCAAAATGGATCAGTCAAAGAAAGAGTTCTCGCCTGATTTGTAAGGTGTGAAGTTGAGTGAGACTCAAAGCTTGACAACGGCAGAAGAAAGAGAAAGGATGAACATCGTCCCCTATGCCTTAGCCATAGGCTCTGTATAGTATGCCATACTGTGTACCGCACCTGTATGTGCCTTGCCATGAATCTGTCAAGGGGTACAAGAGTGATCCAGGAGTGGATCGCTGGACAGCAATCAAGATTATCCTTAGTAACTAAGAGACTAAGGAAAATGTTCCTCGATTATGGAGGTGAGAATGAGTTCGTCGTAAAGAATTACGTCAATGCAAGCTTTGACACCAATCCGGATGACTCTTAGTAGCAATCCGGATACATGTAGTAGAGTAGCCATTTGGAATAGCTCCAAGTGGAGTGTGGTAGTAGTGTTTACAGTTTAACATAGTGATTTGCAAAGTACATACGGATCTGAATATCGCAGACCCATTAACTAAAAGACCTCTCTCACATGGAAAGCATGATCGAGCCCCGAAACTCATTGGGTGTTAGATTCATAACAATGTGAATCACATGGTGATGTGAACTAGATTATTGACTCTAGTGCAAGTGGGAGACTGTTGGAAATATTCCCTAGAGGCAATAATAAATTGGTTATTATCATGTTTCCTTGTTCATGATAATCGTTTATTATCCATGCTATAATTGTGTTGATCGGAAACTCAGATACATGTGTGGATACATAGACAACACCATGTCCCTAGTATGCCTCTAATAGACTAGCTCGTTGATCAAAGATGGCTATGGTTTCCTAGTCATGGACATGAGATGTCATTTGGTAACGGGATCACATCATTAGGAGAATGATGTGATGGACAAGACCCAAACTACAAATGTAGCATATGATCGTGTCAGTTTATTGCTACTGTTTTCTGCATGTCAAGTACATGTTCCTATGACCATGAGATCATGCAACTCACTGACACCGGAGGAGTGCCTTGTGTGTATCAAACGTCGCAACGTAACTGGGTGACTATAAAGGTGCTCTACAGGTATCTCCTAGGGTGTCTGTTGGGTTGGCATGGATCAAAACTAGTATTTGTTACTCCGTGTGACGGAGAGGTATCTCAGGGCCCACTCGGTAATACAACATCACAATAAGCCTTGCAAGCAATGTGACTAAGTGTTAGTCACGGGATCTTGTATTATAGAATGAGTAAAGAGACTTGCCAGTAACGAGGTTGAACTAGGTATGGAGGTACCGACGATCGAATCTCGGGCAAGTAACATACCGAAGAACAAAGGGAACATCATACGGGATTAACTGGATCCTTGACATAGAGGTTCGACCGATAAAGATCTTCGTGGAATATGTAGGAACCAATATGGGCATCCAGGTCCTGCTATTTGTTATTGACCGTAGAGGTGTCTCGGTCATGTCTACATAGTTCTCGAACCCGCAGGGTCTGCACACTTAAGGTTCGTTGATGTTTCGGTAGTATAGAGTTATGTATGGTGGTGAACGAAGGTTTTTAGGAGTCCCGGATGAGATCCCGGACATCACGAGGAGCTTCGGAATGGTCCGGAGGTAAAGATTGATATATAGGAAGTCCTGTTTTGGTCACCGGAGAAGTTTCGGGCTCATCGGTAGTGTACCGGGAGTGCCGGTAGTGTACCGGGGGACAATCGGGAGGGGTATTTCGACCCAAGAGGCTACATGGGCTGTGGGAGAAGGAATACCAGCCCTTAGTGGGCTGGCCAAAGTCCCACAAAAGGCCCATGCGTCTGGGAAGAAATTCCAAAGTGGAAAAGGTGGAAAGAGGCAAAAAGGTGGAAATAAGGAAGGAGTCCTAATCCTACTAGGAGTGGAGGAGGAGGAGGACTCCTCTCCACTTCGGCCGAACCAAAGAGGGGATGTCCCTTGCTCCAAGCCTCCTCCTCTTCTCCTCCTATATATACTAGAGGTTTTGAGGGCAGCTCCAACCCTAATAGCCACGTAGTGCCCTCTTCTTCCTCTAGATCGTTTTCTCCTCTAGATCAGTTTTGAGCGGTGCTTAGGCGAAGCCCTATTGGAATTAATCCACCACCATCGCCGCAATGCCGTCGCGCTGCCGGAGAACTCATCTACCTCTCCGCTCCCTCTTGATGGATCAATAAGGCGGAGATCGTCATCGAGCTGTACGTGTGCTGAACGAGGAGGTGCCGTCCGTTCGGCGCTAGATCGGAAGGACCGTGATCAAGATCGCGGGACGAATCGTGATGAGATCGTGGGATGGATCGTGATTGGATCGTGGGACGCTCGGTGATTTGGATTGCAAAGACGTTCGACTACATCAACCGTGTTTCTTAACGCTTCCCGCTTAGCGATCTACAAGGGTACGTAGATCCACTCTCCCCCTCATAGATGCTCATCACCATAGATAGATCTTGTGTGTGCGTAGGAAATTTTTTGTTTCCCATGCAACATTCCCCAACACATACACGCTTAAAAACGATGGCGACAAATCGGGTGAAGCGTCGTCAAGGCGCCAGAAGCCGCACAAACGATCGAAGGCAAAAAAAAAGGGAAGAAAAGCTATCGCTGGCACCGGGGATGGAGATACCCCGAAAGACCTCAGCAATCCCGATATCCACAAACACCCGCTAGGGGATTAGGAAAGTCCGGAAGATCAGCGCAACCCCGATGATCTAAATGATTCCGAGGATGACAACTACCTCCCCCTGTCGAGGAGTAGGACATCCCGAAAGCCGATGACTTAGCCATCCCCGAAAACCTTGAAGATCAGGAACAGTTCAGGCAACAGCTTATAGCCACGGCCCACGGCCTGAAGGCAAAAGAATGGCAGCTTAAGGCCGAACAGGACAACCTCAACGATCGATGGACGAGGGTCCTATCAGCGAAGGAAGGATACGGTACCGGTCTATTGGACCAACCCAAAAGCTATCCATGCCGAAGGTTGCTGCCACAATTCGATGACGAGCTTACTGATACACCGTCTCCCAAACATACTTCATATGACAAGCCAGACCGCCCTCCTCGAGGACAAGACAAGGCGGCTGATGACACCGGTTATAGGCTGACAATGCCCCGAAGACGGGGAAAAGAGCCAATAGAGTCGGATGACAGGTTTGACCTGCGACACGACCTAGACTATAGAGCAGGTCGTACGAGATCCATCTATGGATCCAGAGGGTACTCACCCGATAGACGAGAGGGGTACCGGTATTGGCTCGACCGCAACAATAAAGGTCGAGAACAAAACCGGACCAGAACAGATGCTGATTACTGGCGCGACATAGCTTGGGTCAGAGGCGCTGCCCACCCACTGTGCTTCACGGACGAGGTAATGCAGCATCAGTTCCCGAAGGGGTTCAAACCCATGAACATAGAGCAATATGATGGGACAACTGACCCAATAGTATAGATCGAGGATTTCCTTCTCCACATCCACATGGCACGAGGAGATGATCTCCACCATCAAGTATCTACCCCTAAAACTTAAGAGGCCAGCTCGGCACTGGTTAAACAGCCTCCCCAAAAATTCCATCGGGTGCTAGGAGGATCTAGAGGATGCATTCCTATCTAACTTCCAAGGCACCTATGTTCGGCCGCCGGACTCCTCCGACCTGGGCAACATCGTCCAGAAGGCAGGAGAGTATGCTCGGCAATTCTGGAATCGGTACTTGACCAAGAAAAACCAGATCGTTGATTGCCCGGACACCGAGGCAATAGCCTCCTTCAGGCACAATATTCGGGATGAATGGCTGGCTTGCCAGCTCGGTCAGGATAAACCTAGGATAATGTCCACCCTTACATCACTCATGACTTGCTTTTGTGCGTGCGAGGATAACTGGCTAGCAAGACGGAGCCACAATCCCGAAGACCCTAGAACCTCCGAAGTTCGGGACAGAAATGGGAAACCAAAACGCAACAAGAATAATCGCCATCACAGCAATAGTGATGTCGATGATACTGTCGTTAACGCCGGCTTCCGCAATTCTCGACCCGGGCAGCGGAAGAAGCGTCCTAAAGGCAATCGCGACGGACCTACCCCGCTGGACAAAATCATGGAGAGGCCTTGCTAGATCCATGGCACTCAAGAGAAGCCCACCAACCACACCAAGTGTAACTGCTGGGTGTTCAAACAGGCCGGCAAACTCGCAGCCGAGGATCAAGGCAAGGGCCCATGCATCAAGGACAAGGATGAGCCCCGCGGTCTGATCGATGGCGGACAGAAGCATTTCCCTCCAGAGGTAAAAACTGTGAATATTATATACGCCATGCATATACCCAAAAAGGAGAGGAAGCACGCCCTTCGAGAGGTCTACGCCGTAGAGCTTGTAGCCCCGAAGTACAACCCATGGTCAGCACACCCGATCACCTTCGACCGACGTGACCACCCGACCAGTATCCGTCATGGGGGTTCAGCCGCCCTCGTCCTAGACCCCATCATTGATGGGTATCACCTCACTAAAGTCCTAATGGATGGAGGAAGTAGCCTTAATCTGATTTACTCACACATGGTGAAAAAGATGGGTATAGATCCGTCAAGGATCAAACCCAGCAACACTACCTTTAAAGGAGTGATCTCAGGTGTCGAAGCCCGATGCACGGGCTCTGTAAGCCTCGAAGTAGTGTTCGGTTCGCCCGATAACTTTCGAAGCGAAGACTTGATCTTTGACATTGTACCTTTTCGCAACGGCTATCACGCCTTGCTAGGCTATATAGCGTTCGCTCGCTTTAACGCCGTCCCACACTACACATACCTCAAGCTCAAGATGCTCAAGCCCGAGGGGGTCATTACTTTCAATGGCAACACGGAGTGCTCCCTCCGAACTGAGGAACATGCATTGGTCGTGGCGGCCGAATTCCATTACAATGATGATCGGCAAACGCCGACATTTGTCGTAAAGGCACGTAAGGTTGAGAAGCAAGCTCGGTTTCAGCCCGAACTCATAGAACCTTCTCCTCCCCGGAAATAGGGACTCGCTCCCCATTGCACAGCCCTAATGCCAGCAAAACACGTGCCAAGAAGGCACAACTTCGCACTTAAAATTCCACTGGCAGCAGTGGGGAAAAACTATCAAAGCACAAGTGTTCAACTGGACCAGACTACCAGCAATATAAGTCTTCAGACATACAAAAGGTACCATCAAGGACCTGCTAAAGCGTAAAGCCCATCAATAGTTCAGTGACTTCTCAAGATCCTCTTTCCAAGGTCCCCTCGCCGACAGCATTACCCATAAAGGAATGCAACCCCCTAGGAGGCACAGGAGTGGACAAGCGACAGGGCATATCGAGGACGTCAGGCCACCCATCGAAGACCCCTAGTACAACCCCTCCTGTAAACTTTATATTTCATCTTCAAGTATGTGTAAACAGTTGCTTCGGCAATTTGAGCTATAAGAGTTATTGACCAAAATATAAGACCATCATGAATGGCCGCTTCGCTGTCTTTTTGGTACATACTCTATTTCCTCCCTCCTCAATGCTTCTTGCAAAACTGTTTGGTACACATTATGACGCAACCGGCTAATAGACCGGAGGCTCGAATTTAAAATATCACCCTAAGCACAATCGATCATGTGTTCAGCGTCTCGGAATTTTCTTTATATGAATTGGTTCCGAACTATGTCTTGGGTCAATAGTTGGGTTGCCCGGCTCCTGTGCTTGCCCCTTTACGTTCCGCTCGTTCGGCTAAAAGGGCAAAGGGAGAACCACTGCGATTGTGTTTCCAGCTAGCCTGGTCAAGCACCTCAGGGGAGAAAGCCAAAAACTGACTGCCATACTATGCGAGAACCGGTCTACGAATCCGAGCATAAGTGTTATACTAAAAACTTCGTTAGAGGTTATTCCATGGCATACGATTGGTTTGGTATTCATACAAACCATGTGATGCTGGCTTTAGCCACGGTTCATCCGAACATCACAAACCACTAGGGGCTAGTCATCAGTCCCCGCATTCCTTTTTCACGCTCCTATGGCTAAGTGAAAGCAATAGTGCGGAGGCAGAGACACCTCGTGTAGTATCTACATGGGGGATGAAGCCGACGGCTCGCAACTTTCAGTTTAAACGGCCACACGGGAGTTATAGTGAATGCAAAACATAAAAGACATGATAAACCATGCATCATAACCATAAAAGCGTTAAAAGGTATTTGGACATATTACAACGCGTTTACTCATAAAATTTATCTTTTGAGCACTTAGCCTCTATTGCCCGAGCACCCTCCATCACTACGGGGAAATATCTCTCAGGGCGCCTATGCTCCTTCCCAGGGGGCAGAGGAGCGGTAGCTATCTTTGTCGGATCAAGCACCAGCCAGTGCACCTTGGCCCTTGCAAAGGCCATCCGAGCTCCCTCGATGCAGGAAGAACACCTTAGCACGTCAATCCATGGAGGGGCATCGCTCAGCTTCCGCACCAGGCCGAAGCAACTTCCCAACAACGGCTCGTCGGGCCATAGCTGGATGCAGAGATCCTTCTGGCTGGCTCCACCATCCGGTGTAGCTCCATCATCTGCTTCATCTACTCGACGAGGAGAGGAGAGCGCCCGAAAGCTTCAAATTGCGTCCAAAAGAGTCGAGCCTCATCTCCCTCTTCTCGCGAAGCGTAGAACTGGTTCGCGTCTGCTACACTCTTTAGGAGGTCCGAGTTGGCGCCTGAGGAATGCCACACCTGGGTGAGCAATGCGAACTTGCTATCACCGAAGGCACACTGTAGTAAATATGGCTTACCATCTATGATAGCCTTGACTTGGCGAAATTTTTTATTCAAAGAACCCTTTGTCCACCCCCTCCTTCTGGAGGTCGACTTTCAGCGCGGATAGCTCAATGGCTTGTTCCTTGCCCTTCTGCTCAAGGTCCTCGCATTTTTGGCTGGCGTCCTTGAGCTCCTGCTAAACCTCCCCCATCAGAGCCTCATGCTTTTCGCTCGCGGTTTTTAAGGCGGAGAGCATGGTTGCCGCCTGTTCGGCTACTGCCTTCTCGTTCGCGGCCTCTTGCTTTATCCGCTGCAGCTCGGCCTTGAGCTTATTGACCTCCTTCGCCGAGGCTGTGTAAGAAATAAACATATAATTATACAAAGTCAGCGGTGTGAATCGCTAATGATGAAAATTTCGGATATTACAACTCAGCTTACCTTGCGCCTCATCGAACCTTTTGTTCAGAGCATCAAGCTCTTCTTCGGAGCTCCTGAGCTTCCGATTTAGCTCGTCAAGCTCTGCGGCATTCATGACCGCCGCTGATGACGAAGCCTGCAAATAGCACATATTTATCAGTTTATATGGGTTCAAACACCTGAACTGTCAAGACCATGACCCTATTTTTGGTCCTCTTAAGGACTGTTAGAACATTATAGGATGAATAATGTCTCATACATTGTTCGGTCATTTCTTTGTATTTGACCCTCGAGTGAGTTTTTCTAAACTCACCCAGGCTAGGGGGCTACTATATATAATGATAGCACAAACCTAATAAATTAATATTTCAAAAAAACATTACGTGGCTCACTTGGAAGCCCGTCAGGAGACCATTGAAGGTCTCCTTTAGTTCGCTATCAACGGACTGAATACTTTGCAAAACCGCACCCATAAGGATGCGGTGATCCTCGAAGATGGAGGCGCTTGATAGAGCCTCCTCCATGACCGGCCACCCAGTCATCTGTGGTGCTGGTGGTAATCGGTTAGCCCGATCTCCAACCGGGGATTGAACCGGTGGCTCCGGAGGCGTTGTGCACTCTGGATATGACCTCGGAGGGGACTGGACATCCCTTTGTCCGGTCTCCTCAATGACTAGGAGGGGCTCCTCCTCTCGGTCTTCAGCGACCGAGGCATTAACCTCGGCCATGACATCATCACCCCCATCGCTTGTGTTCAGCTCCAAAGGAGACTGGTGGGATGACACCTCCACGGCATCCTTCGCGGTCCCTGGAGGTGTGGGATGCAACGCGGTCCCACTCTCCGCCAACTTGGCGGGTGCAGTCTCCCCATCCAAAACTTGGTCGGTGAGGAGAACGCGTGGTGGGTTGTGGATCAAAAGGCGCTCACACGTTAATAACATTAAAAAACTTAGCATAAATAGCTCACGGAGTCTTAGGATTCTTACCTTCGAGCTGGGGGCTTGACCCTTAGGTTCCTTTGAGGAACCTTTTAAAAGTCCTTGGACTCGGTATACGAGTCCGAACTGTCATCGGGTAGGACCAACATCGGCCGACGTGCCTCCGCGGTGTGCGATGACACCGCCCTATTTCTTGTGAGGGGGGAATACCCCTCCTTCTCGTCTTCATGCTCTTCCTCGTGGTTAGAGGAGGCATGGGTTTCCTCGGACGTAGAGTCCGGCTGGTCCTTTATGCGGGGACCTCCTCTGCCCTTCTTCTTCTCTTTCTTTTCTAACGCCTTGTAAGGATCCACGACGAGCATCTCCGAAGACAACTTTGACCTGGGGTCTTCAGGCTGTGGTGTCAGGCAGTTGATTCCTATGGCTTTGCTCAACCATTTTTGCGAATATGAGGGGAAAGGTATTTAGATCTTTTGTCGGAAAACAAAGCCAATCAATTGAAATTATATTATACCTGGGTAGGAGGGTTATCGGCGTGTAGGCCCCGATCCTCCTCCTCGGCTGGCCAGCTCTTCCGAGGCTTGAACAACGCCTTTCACAGTTTCTCCGGAGTGGTGCGGAAGAGCTGACGAGCGGTAGGCTCATCATCAAGCTGATAAGCCCACATGAGGGAGTCCCGGCGTTGGCAGGGAAGGATGCGGCATCAAAGCATGATCTGGACCACGTTAACTAGCTCGATCTTGGCCTTGATCATTGAGGTGATGCACTTCTGTAGCTTGTCCACCTCCACATTCGACCCCCAGTCAAGGCCCTTTCGGATCCATGAGGTCAATCTTGTGAGGGGTTCGGATCTGAACTCGGTCGGAGCAACCTGACTATCTTCCCTTGGCTCGGTGATATAGAACCACTCCTTTTTTCCGGATCTTTATGGTGTCTATGAAGGTGTCGGTCAGCCATCCGATGCGGGGGAGCTTGCTGATGACCGCCCCTCCACAGTCCGCGTGCTCGCTCGGACGGTCTTTGGCTTAACGTTGAAGACCTTGAGCCACAGGCCGAAGTGCGGTTCGACCCGCAGAAAGGCCTCACAGACGATGATAAATGCCGATATGTGCATAAAGGAGTTCGGGGGGAGGTCGTGGAAGTCTAGTCCATAGAAGAACATGAGACCCCTGACGAAGGGATGGAGCGGAAAGCTTAGTCCCCAGATGAAGTGGGGGACGAATACCACCGTCTCGCCTGGCTTGGGGTGGAAACCACCTGGTTCTTCTCCGGAGTGCGGTGGAAGACGTTGACGGGGAGGTAGTCGGCCTCCTTTAGGTCCCGGATGTCTTGGTCAGTTACTGTGGAGGCCTCCCACTTGTCGTTGGACCCGAACCCGCCATGGATACATCTCGAAGGAGAAGTCGAGGAAGAATTGGATCTGGGCTCTCGAGGCTCAAGGAGATTGAGGAGGCGGAGGGTGCGTATGAGGAGCGTGAATAGGGCTTGAGGTTTTTTCCCTTTTATGAGGCGTGATGACGATTAGCCTCCCTTTACTACACCGCAAATCCCTCCGCTTCTCAAGACGTGCTTGTCGTTATACACGCGTAAAGAAACTTGATAGATTAATCATATCCCGTGTGAAACGGAGCACGATTTATGCATTGATGAATCGTGATAAGGTAAAAACGGCCTCGAACCGCGAATCGAGTTTTCATAACTGGTTCAGTGGTCGTGATGGGCGCGACCCTTCGTCAGAAAGGTTGTCAGTATATACTGTTTACACTTTGACGTTTGGCCTTTGGGACTAAGCGACTCACGGTGTTCGGTCGATCATATCATCGGAAACATTACGCGTCATCGAAGGCCGAACTAATCTCAGTCGATCATTAAATGGGAAGAAGAACTCACCCCGCAAGCCGAAGACTCTAGTCACATGGAGGAGCCAAAGCTAAAACCCTTGGCGTTGGGGGCTAGTTCGGGGGCTACTGAGGGAGTCCTAGACTAAGGGGTCCTCGGGTCATCGGCCTATCTCTTAATAGGCCGGCTTGATGGGTCATTCTCTGATTGTCGCAGGAAGGGCCAGATACATTGAAAGCCCACATTCTAGAAGGAAGTCCCGAAGGCGCGTCGTGCACTTCAACTCAAGATGAGGAAACCGACATCTCCATCCTCAGCAGGAGACTTACCGTGTGTAAACCCTAGTATCCCCGGTGTCTATATAAACCGGGAGGTTTTTAGATCGTACGGCAGGAAAACTCATCCAGGGTTTTAGCTATTCGATTTAAAGGTAGATCAACTCTGTAACCTTCATACCATCAATATAATCAAGCTGGACATAAGATTTTACCTTCATAGGAGGGCCCGAACCTGGATAAACATCGTCTCCTTTGTCACCTGTTATCATCGATCCTAGTCTCACAATTCGGAACCCCCTACCCGAGATCCGTCGATTTTGACACCAACACCAACCAACACCAAGTAGCATGCCAACAAGAAACAGAGGAACGTTGCCCGAAGCCAAGAACCACCTCGGTTCCAAACTGTAGCCAAGCATAGAAGGCAGAGGTTACGACGACAGTCGATGTTGCGTAGTTTACAGGAGGCAATGCCGCTCCGCCCATAGTACAGGTGGCTTTGAGTACGACAGGTTTGTCGTTGCACCGTGCATATGAAATCTGACCACTTGTGTGGGTGTTGAGCTCAGCGTGTGGGGCTTTCATAACGTGCGGCCGCAAGGAGCTGCTGGCTGGCCGTGCCTAACGAGGATCTGGAACGCAGATAAAACGGTTCCTGCATTGATTTTTCTATTAATTATGTACGGACACATGCAAGCGGTCCAAGTGTCTTCCGAGAAAAGTCTACGGGACTCGAGACAATGGCTCAGCTCGCTATTGTCGCGCTCATGATTTACTCATTTGCCTCTACTAGTAAGCATGTACGTACAACATACGTATCGACTAAAATTTGTATCGGATGCAATAATTCAAATGCATTGGAAAATAATTTCATAATTTATGTACAAGTTACTTTTTTTTTCGAAAGGCACACTTTTCTTTCGTTGACAAAATGCAATCCATAAGTAACAGTGACACTTTAGACCATGTGTGAGGACTAAATGCATTTTATTAGAAGGAACAACATGTTCGATTCAAAGGCGACCAAAAAAAAGATACAACCATCAACTTTGCTTGCACTCGTCTTTAAACTCCACTCTTTCTAAATGGAAAGCTATACCCTTTGACGATCATCCGACGCCAAGAAGCAAAAAAAAAAAAAGAACATTAATCTTTAGATATGCTATTCTGTCCAGGCTGAGTGTCATCGCTCACATAATGCAAGATTTGATCCCAACAAAATGCCTCTGATGCAACACCTCACCAAGACATGTACATCAACAACCAAAGACCAAGGGCAATTTACTGGGCTGTAAAAAGTTATGTAGAACCATCATAATATGTGTGCTTACAACGCCATTGCCACATAAGAGTGGATGACTGAAAGTCTGTCCAATAATGTACAGTTATGACAAATTTAGAAGATTAGAAAATAGTTCCCAGTTCTGTAGCTGGCTTAACCTTGAACTAATGTACATAATCAGGAATCCAGTGATCATACTTACACCGTAGTTCATGCTACAAGTTAATTTTGAAAACAATGATTGACACCTTGGCATTGATTTCTGCATGGCTTCACCTTGTAATAATATTAATATAGATAACAAAGATAGTTTTGATGGGAGTATTTTTACTCTCCTCTAGCAATGCATCTCCCTTTCCCTGCAAATATTAAGGCATAATAAGCTACAAATAGATGATCACATAAACAACAATGGGTCGCATTCTTGCATGCAGTTGCAACATAAAAGAGTGAACCAAAGAGACAATAAAAATAAAAATAAAGAGTACCTTAATATTTTATATTAGTTCAATAGAATTGTTGTGCTGGTTGCATAACACATGTAGAAATCAGAAAAAATGAAAAGGTTAGTAGTCAAAGGAAATGAGAAATGTCATGCAACTATGAGATGCATTGTCATGAATACATGAGAAACTTTTCCATCACTCCAAGACATCTCCATCCAGAAGTTCTTGGTCAATGCAACTGGCGGCAGATCCAAATGAAGTACATTAGTTTTAACCACGTATTTTTATATATGGCATACATGATTAAAAAAATCACAACATAGAAAACGAAGACGCTGCAATGTCAATGTTTTCACAGCTCAACAAAGGTTTTCGCGGAAAAAAAAATGGAGCAGCAAATGTGAGCACCTAGCAAACCAGTGAAATCAATCATCTGCTCCTTCCCTCCGGTAAGGACTGCTTTTATATATATTAAGAGAAATATGTCTCGCTTATCGGAGACACTTCCTGTATCGCTCCTTCACTGTCACAATTTGAACTTATTCTCAAGTTTCTTTACTACTTCATACACACATTCTATCTATCCTAGAGAGATGAAAAAACTAAAATGAGCAATTTTAACATGCTTCCTCTTGCCTCATCTTTTCACATGAGAGGTATGAGCATATATTAGAACAGAGTCGTTGATCTTATTAGTTAGTGCTCTGATTAACTCTTACCTTTTTACCTTACATGTAAAAAGAAGGGGTAAGAGGAAGCATGTTAAAATGTGCCAAAATAATATACGTAAATCTCACCTGAGCATCCAATCCAGCCCCTGCAAGTTTGTACACAAAACAAATTGAATCAGCATGACATATATCTAAGCCAGCCTTCCCTAAAGGGTTTGTACTAAAAATGACAGATGAATTTGATAGGACAACAAAACAATATATCTATAATTATTTAACGTTGAGATGGCAAATGATAAAAAATAGTATCCCAGCCATTTCTTCTCTAATACTGTATATGCAATCTTCAGAATGCCGCAGATTACAAAACTGCAAACCTAAAGACTTTTATTGAAATTTAGCCATTCATGTCAACTGAAGAGAAATAAATATTCTGCCTTTCCCAGAGATAGCAGCATTATATATGAAGAGAAATATAACTCATAATATACAATGATTTTCTAGCTATTACTATAAAATAATCAATGTTGAGTTGTTTGTGACGCGTCATCTTCTTACTGAACATTCCTACTTCGTTAACAAATAGGTTGATCTAGGAGTTGGGGTGATCATGTCCGTGCTCTCACTGGAACCCAGCCAAATGTTAATACACACGAGATTATTCTGGTAAAAAATAGAGGAATTTAGAGTTTATGCACATGGATACCCAATTCTTCATTTCATTGATCAAACCATCTACAACGAGCTGAACATTTCCTTTGGAACAGAAATATTCGAAATGGAAATTCTTAGAACGCTTGCATTTCGGTGAAATCACACATATTTGGAAAAATACTACACAGAAGAATTGGCAGGAAAGTGACCATCAGTCAGAGTCTTCAACATGCTAAAGCAAGCGACTAAACTGAAAACAAGATAAAAGGAAGGTTTGCACGGGGGCAGTTCTCACCCAAATCGAAAAGACGTACAACAACTTCATCGATTGTGATACTCTCGGAGAGAGCACAGGAGCTCCAGGACGTCGTGCTATCCTGCGAAGTCAGCCTCGTTGCCGTCACTGCGGTGTGCAGCGGCAGCCTGCACACCACAAACCATTTCATAGCTCCGGACCCTACATGGATAATTAAGGCTATAAACTGTGTCATCGTTTGTTTACTGCAGATGCACAGGGCTTGGCGGGAGGCGAGTGGCTGATGAAGGGCATGGAGCTGGAGGCCGCCGAGTGGCAGGCTGCGATGGCGGCGCGGAAACAAGTGACAGCTTGGCGCTGTGGCACATCGGTGAATACCGGCGGCGGAGACGACGACGGCCCACGCTCGCGTCGATCAGAGGAGGAGCGGCGGGGGCGGCGGCCTACTCTCGCGTGCGTCAGAGTAGGATCGGTGGCGGCTCCGCCTCATGTTTGTCAACTGGAAGCGTGGTGCGTCGTGTACTCGGGTAGTTAGATTAGGATCCGATTGCGATCAGTTTTTTGTGTGCCCCTTGCGTGATTGTAGGATGTGGAGTTCCATATTTGCTTTTCCGGTGGAGGACGGTCAGTCAAGGTAAACTGTTACGTGCACACAAAGAATTGATTAGGCTAACGCTAACTGTTAGATTGAATTTAGTGGGTCTAATCCTATGGTGATGATTGCTCCGTGTACGTTCTGTGGGGTGCTTTTAACGAAAATTACGTTTGCTCTTTTATAAGTAGTATAGATTTCTCATTTCTTTAATAATGTGCTCCGGTGGCGTGTACAGTGGCGCCAACGGACGACGGAAAATCGACACCGGCCACCTATAACGTCGATGTGAACGAAGCTCACTCTTAGCTTATAACAGTGCAAGTTCAATAGCCGTTTTCACATGGCTAACATAACATGGATGTAGTACATCAGTTACAGCTTGAGGAACCAGCTGCCTAACTAAAATGGCTAATAAAGACTTCACTCCCGGATAAGTAGTACTCCACTACTCCTTCATTGGAGTCTGGAGAGTAACTCCGTAGCATTCTACATCGCGGACGGAAAAAAAATCAGCACATGAGCTGCTACTATCTACTACCATCAATGGCAAAGCGTCAGCTGAGCTTGTTCTTAGCTTGCACCGCGCACGCCTCAAAACCAGTTTAGTCGTCACAAGAATAAACATCCCCAGATAGCAAGGTGCATCCAACTGCTGCCCACATACTACATCTTTCGGCAGCACAAAGCTCTGCTCAGGCAGCATGCTGCAGTTGCACCATTTCATGGGCATTTCCTCTGGATATAGGAAACGCCGTGCTCCTCGTACCTGTTTGCGAGACGCGTACAAGCAGATATTGTTAGGTGTCCAGAGACGAGAAGGGCAAACAGAACCTAGAATGTCAACCCAAGCTTACTCTGCTTTGGAGAACCACATTTGCTGGAACGACCCGAGAGATGCAAGAATGCTCCCTCCAATCCAAACGCTGCGGTCAAATTACAGACATATATCAGCCATGTCAATCAACATCTATCTAAATGATGAATCTCGCACGCACAGAACCAGGTCTCCCTCACACCCATTCACACCCGTGGCCCTTCCCTATGGGCCAGATAACTTTTACTGGCATGACGATGACTATGAGCATGTTTTCAGCTAATTTCAGGGCCACGACAATATGCATTAAGCTACTCGGATTAATTAACGCGGCAAAATACATTTTTTACTTTCTAGTGGCAACCACAATGGCACACACAATCATTCAAACTGCTCTGCTTCTAACAGGGTCCGTTGAATATAGTCTGTGCTCGAAAATACATCGGTGAACCTGGGTGCGCGTGCACCCGAATTGAAAAACAAAATAGTAGAAATAGTCAAATATTTTTGAAGCTTTTTGGCAACATACATGATCTAGCATAGCGCACACAGTTAAAGTTTCAGGACAAAGCGATTAAAGTTTCAGGACATAGCGCACACAGTTAAATACAACAGAATCAGTACTATATGGTCGCTACTATTCACGGTTTTTGTAGCTGCACTTTTGTTGTTTTTTTCGCTCAGAATACGACATAACTCATTTTGTCCCGAAACTTTAAACGTGAATATTATGCTAGACTATGTTTGTCGCAAAAATGTCATATTATTATTATTACTACTATTTATTTATTTATTTTTGCTTAATCAGGTGCACGTAGACCTATGTCCCATTTTTTATTTTATTTTGCTTAATTGGCAAATATAGCAGTTTAACCTGAAACGCCTCTCCATAGAAGTTCCACTTGCCAAAACCTTTACGCGAGCATTTTGAGGGGACTCCTGCAATCAATGAGTTAAAAAATAAGAATAAGCCCAGCAGAGATTCAGGCAACATTGTAAGCAGCTTTAGACTTTAGTCACTACATTGTAATCACTATTCACTAACCAGCAAAATCAAGACTAAGGAACCATTAATAATAGTCGCTAACAAAATCAAGACTAAGGAACCATTGTAGTCTTCTATCTCTGAGGAAGTTCGCAGAAATAAGGTGGAAAGCTTGTCTAAAGTATGAGTTCATACAAAACAAATAAGTTATTGAAATTGAATTAATAATAAGCAAAGCTTCAAAGAAAATAATACATGCCTAACTCTAATGTCACTATAGAAAGAAAAATAATGTAGAAAAACTTTTGATGACAAACCTGCTATCATTTCTACGTGAGAAATCTAAATTCTTTTGTATATGCTAGTGGTTGAAGGTTGAATGCTCATATTCCAAAATGAAATATATGTGGAGACGATGAAAATATACTCCCTCTGTAAAGAAATAGTGATCTTTCTTATTTCTTTACGGAGGGAGCATAAAGTAAGCTGACATTCATCCTAGCTTGTTCAGTTTTTTTACCTCCAATACTTCTTTTTCTAGGCGCTCCTTTAACTGCAGAATTGATGACGAGCCACCAGAAAGCTATCCAGAATACAAGTTTGCAGATGTTAAGTTATATAAACAGAACATTAACAGGAGAATTGAAGATTATGTTATACAAGTTCATTTACTAAGCCTGTGCATGGGAACAAGTAGGGAGAAGTAGCAGAGTGCAGCACTGGATAATGTCTTTACCAAGATGTTGCTGAGTAGTTCCTTGCGAATGTCAACATCACACCTGTTTACACTGTCAAGGACCTGATGAACAATAATGATGGCAGCAACTTCATTAACATAAAGAACTATCCAAGCTGCACAACAGTATAGCACCCATGACTTAACTCACCATTCGTGGAAGTCCACGAATTGAAGTGGAATCTCCAAATCCATCGATTCCAGGAATAGTCTGTTGATCAGAAGTTAATGTTCGTGAGAGAGTGAAGACAAGTCAACTAGGTCCAAAAGATCTTTTTGAATAAAATAGCATCTACTGAAGAAGAAAGCAATGAACTTGTTCTTCTCCTGGATAGTGTAATCTACCACTAGCACAAATCCTGACCAATTAACATACATGCACACAGGACACAGCAAATTATACTTTTCTCAGTCACCTGGGAAAGATATGGGTTGAACAAAATGTCAGGAATCTTGAATCTATCTGCACCAACTTCAATAGTTCTGCTCAGAAATAACATAGATAAGTTATAAGATTGTAAACAGTACAAGCACAAACAACATATTAACAAAAAAAATTACAGCAACAGAAACAGAGAAAGGGGAGACGCCAGAACCCCAGGCACCTTTCAGGTGCATTATGCATCCAAAATCGAAATACCATGTCTATTTTTTAATGGGCATGAAAAAAGTATACAATCAATGTAGTAGCTGAATCATGATATGGTCTACCAGGCTGCAAAATTACAACTCGAGGCTCCACTATAATGCGGCACATGAGCATATCCGAGTAAACTGTGGCTTTTCATCACAATTTGAGTTGAAACTTTGAGGTTGCCAAACTGCAATTCTTCAACAGTATGATATATTGGTTTTATGCCAATTTGTAAACAATAAAATTCGTCATGTCCATTTGTAGGGTGTACTGAAGAAGTGAAGAGCCATGCACAATGGAGTAAGAGCGCACGATGCATCGGATACAATCCAGAAAAGTAGCTACTACCCAATATTCTTAATCTAGTTGGCAATAAAATAGAGCTAATCTGGCCGTAAACAAGTGGATTATGTGTCTACATAATATTGATAACTTACTGCCCATCTGGAAGCTCATATGAAGTTGTAGGAACATTTGCATATGCCACTTCTGCATGAAAATAAAGCAGGGAAAGTAAATGGCAGAACCTAAAAGAGGAACACAAAGCAAGATAGTGCTTAAAGCACACAAACAGATGCGTCAAATCAGTCAAACAAATAAAAATAATGGTGACAGACAGACAATATGCATAAAAGTAGCCAACTATATTATGGTTGTATGCATAAGATTCATTAATGGATCAACTGAGCTGGCATATAGTGGAAACAGTATCATCCAAGCTTGCACGTTAGTATAGCAGAGCTAAACAATCACAGAAACAATGTATTTTTTTTAATGTTATACCATCAAAGGGGGTATCTGGAACTCTGCAAACTGACTCTTTGATGTCGCCAGCGATGGCTCTCTGTGATACGGAGTAAGCATCACCATTAAAGGCATACAGACAAAATTCAACAACGCAAAACAAGAATTACAGATTTGCCAATGAACATACCATGCAGTATAACCTGTAACTATCAGCCGTGTTCGGAAAATCAAGATCTACAACCTGAAAAGACAAACATGGGTTCACAAAAGAAAACACTGCATAGTTTCCCTTATATCCGTCTAGTGTGATGTTTCAGGTTTTCATCTTTATAAGCATGTCAGTAATCAGTAGCATAATGATAATTAATTTAGAATGTAACCACGATTGATTAATTAGTTAACACAGAAAATTCAGAACCTTAGGTAGACCACATAAATAGGAAGAAAGATACTACATAAATTTTGAAGGGCCAGCTAGATATTAGTCAGAGAACCACCTAGTGCTCATGTATCTATAAAAACTGATATGAACAGGACAGTGTTACTTCATGATATTGGAAATGTCAAAATGGTATTCAATTTCTATCTACAGACCTATGCAGGCTCTCTCATCTTTTTCGTTAGACACATGGATTTCCTAGAGATCAGATACCAGCCTGTGACGTTTTTCCATGGTTAGATAAATATATTGTATATTTTGCCCCTCTTCTCTTTACTGGTATATTTTGCCCCTCTTCTCTTTACTGGTGTGTTGGCTTCAAATATACCAACGGCTCAGCTCACATTCAATGGCACAAGGAGTTTCAGCAAAGGGGCACATCAAATGGTACAAAGAGTTATCTCTTGGTCCCAAGGAATCACAAGCAAACAAGAAAAAGATTTTGATATCAAATGTAATGTTATAGAAATTACACCTTATAATCTCCAGGGATCACTTCCTTCTTCTTAAATGAATACTTGGGCCTAATCTGAGAAGTGAACAAACAGGGTATGAAGATACAGCAAGGACTAGTATGCTGTCTTAAAAAAGAGAGATGCTTACAACAACGCCCTTGCTCTCCAAGCTTTTCATCATACAGTCAGTTAAAAATTCACCACCAATTGGAGAAGTTGCCACAGACTGCCACATGAAAACAAGTGTCAGCAAAATGATACTACCTCTGCAACTAAATATAAGACGTTTTTGTAGTTCAATTCGGAAAACATCTTATATTTAATTACGGAGTGAGTAGAAGAAAAGGCTTCAGAAGAGACAGGCCAAAAGTGGTGTCAGTATTACGTATGCCAGGGTCCATATGATACAACTTGACATCTTATTTTATCAATTTTAAAGCGAAGGTTGGATTAATCACACTTTTAAATGAAATTTACAAAGTAAAAACAGGTAAAATCACTATTAGATACAGGCAAGTACTGTAGTGTACACCTCCCTTTGAAAATCAGTTATCAATATCATAACATACCTTTTGCAACACATAACCATCATGCACAGCAGAAACCACAGTAGACCCGCCACCACTGCACCAAAAATGATCACACTGTCATAATATATCGTTGATAGATGTTCAACACCAGTAAATTCTAATAACACAGCTTATAAAATGCTTAAGTATTCGAGAAGGTCATCTAAGCACGAAACCAGATTAAGGTGTTCACATCAAGCACAGTGAAAATGGAAATTTAAGCATTAACAGTTAGAACCAACTTCTTCATGAGCATTTTCTTGTCACGGATGGATTGCTCCACAATATCTGTGCTACGTGCAACATATATTGGTGAAAAACAATATATTCCAGATATAAAGCATGAGACTGAGAACCAGGCAGGCACCACAACAGAGTGCACTTGTTCACAAACTAGTCGTGCTAACGTAGCAAAAAGGGGCCTTCATTTATCTATAAGGAAAACAGTAGGTTGCAGAGATAAAACGTCGTCAAGAAAATGCTGACCAGTCAACCACCAGAGACGTAGCACGTCCAGATGCAAAAGATGTGAGAACCTGACAACCCAATCAACGATTAAAAATAGTAAACCGCTTGCATCAAGGATTACTTCTGAGAGAGACATACTGCATTTTTTGCTAGGAACAGCGCTGGCACTTTGTACTTCTCAAACATAACTTCTGCTGCTCTATAGAACATGGAAAATAAGAGTCAAAGAGTCGGGCTTGAATGCACTCAGATGGGCTAGCGATATAAATGTTCTAAACACAGAACATATACACATACTTTTCTCTTTGTTGTCCACTGTTTGTAGATGGTTCTGCTATCAGCATAGGATGCTCTTCAGGATTGATCAATAGTCGCCGTCTGAAATACTAAATAAGTGAGTGTGACAATACAATGGAACAAAGCAATAGCAACTCCAACAAATTACATAGCATCGTAACGAGGAAATCCTTGTACTTAATCAACCTTAGATGTTATAGAAGTCGAAGCATCTCAACAAATTAATAAAACAAAAGGGAAAACATAGAATGCTAAAGAATTTCACAATCAGTACACTCGACAGCAAATAAACACAGAATGCTAACTTGTTAAGCTTAAACTAGTGACTTAATTGTAGTCCAAATGATGTCATTGTTGATTATTGATGAGCCATGTTAAAGAGGAGAAATTGCTCAGAGCTGCATCAAGTAGGTAAATAAATTTACCTAAAAGCATGATTCCATATGTTGTCAACAACTTCCCAATCAGTAACTGTTCCATCTTTCATCGGTGATATCACCTGTTTAGTAGGGAGGGGGAGAGAACCAATAGGCAATAGTTAATAAAATACATGAGCAACAAATCACCCTCAGAATGTGCAGTTACTAACCTCCATATGATCCCTTCTGAATTCTAGTTCTTGGCCTAGATAAAATTTGCGCTTTGTCTTGGCTTTGTCCACATCCATAGGCTTGGATCCATTCTTAGGATCTGATCCAGAGTCGGACTCCTTTTCTGGCTTAGCTTCATCAGTATCCCCCGTTTGTTCAATTGAACCAACAACCTTAACATATCAAAACCAGATACTGAGTGCAATAAGTTGTACTGGCCAAAACATCCCAATTGGGTAGCTCACATACCCTTGAACCAACAAAACAACATAATTTCCAAGCAATGTTCAGGCAAAGGAGAAGAAAACGTGCTAAACCCAAACAGTGGCATTAAGTGGCCAAATTCGAACCATATTTTTAGCGATAATTACACAGTACTTCTCATTTTCTCTGAATGTTATTACATGAGTACTTTGCTTATCTCATCAGTAACAGAGTGAAACTAGCAACTTACTGCCACCCTGCAAAATTAGCCCAATAATCCCACTGACTGTAGAGGGAAAATCTTCACACGGCAAAAAAAAACATTAACTGTGGAGTCTACGGAAGACAGAAAATATTCTCCGAATCAACAACTTGTAGATAAACTGAACTTCACATTTCAAACACAACAGTACCATTTCCCAAGTTCCCATGAGATCTACAGTTAACCTCCGGAACTAACAGCACAAGTCACAATTCAAAAACTTTCAACACTTGAAATTCAGTTTTTGCGTTTGACTCACAGTGCGTGTAAGAAAAGCTCACACTAGATAACACTGGCAAATCTGGGCCATTAGACAAGCCTGAATCATTAACCAACTTTCTTGCCAATAGATTAAAAAGATTGCACACACCAACAGGTAAGTGCATCTTCACTCTATAGATTCAATGCCTGAATCCAAGTTAGTACTGATGTATTGCAGAGTAGGACGCGCCTGTACCAAGTATATGAATTGGCCAGTATAGCATGAACTGATACGCTAGCGCCACCATGTTTGAACAAGAATCCGAAGCCGTTCGACTTAAAATAGCTCGAAAACTTGGAAATTTTGAAGCACCCAAACTTCCACGGTTGCAACGCACGCGGATTTAGCACTCCCGGTTCAACGGACGAACTAAAACAGCCTGGTGACGACGAGGCACTCGGAAGAAATAGAAAATCTGACCCAGCAGAAGCAGAAGCTCACCGAGGGGAAGACGCATTTGGGGCTGTCGTCGCCAGCGTAGCCCGCCTTGCAGCTGTAGGAGCCCACGTCGATGACGATCGCCGAGACCTCGTCTGCGGGGGAGAGAACAGAGCATAAGTGAGCGGTCGGGGCGGGAGATCTCCGGGGTTTAGGGTTTAGCAGGGGCAGGGGCAGGAGCAGGGGCGAGCCTTACCGCCGCCGTACATGGCTGGAGATCCGGAGAGGGAGGGCTCGGCAAGCAGGAGCGGGGGCGCGAGCAGCGCGCGGCGCGCAGGGGCGTGCGGGGGTCGAGGCGTCGGCGGCGACGCTGGGCCTGTTCGGCAGCCCTCCACTCCGAATTCTCAATTCTGCTCCTCACTTCTCAACTCCCCCCTTCACTAGTAGCAAGAGCAACTCCAACCGGGGCCGACCCATTTGGTCCGTATCCGTTTGGATCATCGCAAATAAAAAAGATTGCTCAACGCACCGACCCAAACGGGCGTGCATCCACTTTTTTTCCCCGTGACCCATTTGCGGTCCAAATTTGGGCCACATTTGCGTCGGCGTGGACACGAAACGGACGCGCGTGTCGTCCGCCCTTGTCCTCCATCTGGCCCGCATGTCGGCAGCACAACGTCATTTCCTCTGTCCTCTTTTCGGCCCCCGTCACTAGGCCGCCTCCGCCTCCTGCCGCCACCGCCCATTTTTCACCGACGCCGCCGGCCATCCGTGCCCCTCCTCCCCACGCCGTCGCCCCGTTCCGCTGACCCCGACAGCCTCCCTCAATGCCACCATCGTCCACTCCGTCGGCTCCTTCCACGACACCCGCAAGCTATTCGACAGTTTGCCCCAAGGTATAAATGGACTCTGACGACGAGTTCTTTTTCTACAATGTTCTTATGGAATCGGATGATTCTTCATCCGACGACGAGGAGATCGTGGCAGCTTCCTTGGCCATCCATGACCACCTCGTTAGGCAGCGGCCTATGTTCAGGGGCTCTATGCCGGGGCATACGCCAGCGTTGAATCGCAACCGGGAGAGTGGCCATGTCCTACTCTGGAATGACTACTTCGAGACCCCGAGTCCCCTCTACAAACATCACATGTTTCGGCATCATTTCCGTATGGCTAGGCATGTGTTCAATTGTATTCAGGAGGGGGTGGTGGAGTATGACAAGTATTGCGAGTGCAAGACAGATGCACTTGGAAATCTTGGTTTCTCCTCTTACCAGAAATGCACTGTCGCCATTCGGATGCTTGCATACGGAGTTCTCGATGATCTCATTGATGAGGATGTCCGGATGAGTGAGTCCACCTGCCTTGAGTCCATGTACCGTTTTTGCAAGGCTGTCGTAGCTATGTTTGGCCCGGAGTACTTGAGAGAGCCAAATGCTGCTGATACAGAACGGTTGTTGGCAATGAATGCCAGCAGGGGGTTTCCTGGGATGCTTGGTAGCATAGACTGTATGCACTAGCAGTGGAAGAACTGCCCTTCTGCTTGGCAGGGGCAGTACAAAGGTCATGTCCGAAAATGCATTGTGATACTTGAGGTCGTTGCTTCACAAGATCTCTAGATTTGGTACTCTTTTTTTGGCATGGTTGGATCTCACAATGATATCAATGTGCTCCAATGGTCTCCAGTGTTTTCTAGGATGGCTGAAAGCAATGCCCCGCAGGTCGATATTGAGATCAATGGCCACCACTACGACAAGGGATATTATCTAGCTGATGGTATCTATCCAGGGTGGACAACTCTCGTCAAGACAATCTCCAACCCCCAAGAAGAGAAGAAAAAGAGATTTGCCCAAGAACAAGAGAGTGCTAGGAAGGATGTTGAGCGTGCCTTTGGTGTTCTGCAATCTCGATGGGGCATTATACGACACCCTGCAAGAACTTGGAGCACACAGAAGCTTTGGGAGGTGATGACTGCTTGTGTGATCATGCATAACATGATCGTAGAGAATGAGCGTCCAGAGCGCCTCTGCGACCAGGGGTTTCAGTTTCGGAGTATCAATGTAGAGCCTCAACATGCCGACCCAACAACGTTTGCACAGTTCGTGGAGTTTCATCATGAGATGCGTGATTGGCGGACTCACAGGCAGCTGCAAAATGATTTGGTGGAGCACATGTGAGTTCATGTTGGCAACCAATAGAAGTATCGGTATTCTATTCTTTGAAATATATTTTGAAACAATTTAATGTTCATTTGGTTTGTAATAACTATGCCATATTTATGTGTTTTTACAACTATTTAGCGTGGCCGTTGGCATGCGTTTGCCGGCCGCTGGCATGTCGCCGGCGCGAACGTTGCCCGAAATGGCATGGTCGCAAGCCCTTTTTATTTGAAAACTGAAAATTGCGGACGCAAAATGGGTCCGCGCGTTGGGTGACTGGTCGACCATTTAGAAAGGGGGGCGGACAGGCCGACCCAAACGGACAAAAGGCGGACAAACAGCGCATCCGTTTGGGTCGCCCGGTTGGAGTTGCTCTAAGCTAACAATTCTTCGTTTTATTTAGGTCGAGCTCATGAATTGGACAGTCGTACCGGGCCTTTTCAACACAGTATATACATATGCACGTATAATTATCCATGCGAAAGCTAAGAGCATCTCCAGCCGTTCGGCGTCCACAGGTGAAAATAGCGCCGCCTGGAGGTCAACCGACGAAAAAACGGCGTGGAGATTAAACGGTTCCCAGTCGTCCCCCTCCTCCGCGGGCCACTTTTCAGGCGTTTTTTTAACTAAGAGAAACGTGCCAAGTTTCTGGCAAATTGAGAGAAACATCCCAATTCGGCCAAATCCATACGATTTTTATACAGAACCCGATAAAAACTAATAAAAACTAAAAAAAGAACTACGCCGATGTCGCCGCCGCACCGTCGTCTTCTACATGACGAGCAGCCTGTAGAATGTGGTGTAGTCATTGTCGTCGTCGTCCCCGTCGCCGTCCCCGTCCTGCGCGCCACCAGCGCCATCCCTTCTACACCCCTACCCTGGGTCGCCGTGGCGATGTAGCTCGAGGTTTGACGGCTCGGGCGCCTTCTCTTCGTCGTCGTCAAGGATGACGATGTCGCCCTCCTCACGGCCGTGGCGACGAGCGGCGATCTCCTCGAGGGCGCGTCGCTGACGCGCCATCTCCTCGCGGACGTAGTCGTCGCGCACCCATTTTAGGGCCGTCGCGTTGGCGGCGGCCATGGCGAGGTGCTCCTGCTTAATGGCAATAAGAGTCATTGTCGCGTCCAACTCTGTCTTCGGGATGACAAGGTGGAGGTTTCCGCGGGAAGGAGGGGAAGTCTGGCGGCGGCGGCCCTCATTGATGGTGATGCTACCACCATCGCTGCGCCCGCTGCGCTGGAGCGGCGTCTTGCCGGGCTCGGCCTTCACGGCGATGAGCGGGGTGCACGCGCCAGAGGAGTGGGAGCCGGACGAAGACGACGATGGTGTGGCCATATGCCTCAGCTGCCACGAGGATCCCCTTTGGCGAGAGATGGACGCCGGCTCCGGGTACTCCAGACGTGGCGTGTTGCCGCCCTCGATGTGCTTGAGGACGGCGTCGAGCGTGCACCCAGGGACGCCCCACCATAGTCGCGCCCCTCGGAGTTGTTGCGCCCGCGCACTGGGCCGACGTTGGTGGAGGCGAGCTGCTCCTCGTGGCGGCGCTCGAAGTACGCCGTCCACATCGTGTTGCTGTCCGGGGCGTATGTCGGTTATTGGTGCACCATCTCCGACAGCGACGAGTGAATCCGGGCGATCTCGGCGCGCCGCTCGGCTCCCGTAGGCATCGGGGGCATCGGGACCCCGCCGACGCTGAGCCTCCATGAGCCCAACACCCGCATGTCCGGTGGCGTCGAGTACTCTACCTTGTACAAGAGCCAGGCCTCGTCCTCGTGGAGGTGGCGGCGGCCAAAGCCATTGGCGGCCGCGCCATCGCCAGGGTAGCGCGCTGCCATCGGGGGGTGAGGGAGAAGGTCGCCGGGAAGAGTTGGAGAGAAGGGCGTCGGTTGCGATGCTTGGGTTCGTAGGTGCCAATTTCGTCCCTAACTGACGAAATTTGGGCTTCTTGGGGCACGTCTGGGCCGTTTTTTCTCAGCCGGCGATTAAAAAGGGCCTTAGGGGGTCCGTTGGGGGCGGAGTGGAGATGCTCTAAAGTGCATAGGAGCTCTCGAGTGCTACGCACCCCTATATTCAAAAAAAAAATTAGTAATTCAAAAAAGTCAAAAATCGGATAAAAATATTAAACCGGGAATTACTTTCATTGCATCCGGAATCAAAGATTTCCCAAAAAGGCTAGATAAAAGTACTATTCATGCTATATTATCGTCATAATTTTGTTTTTTTGCCCTGAAGTCAACGGGAATAATTCCTTTTCCACACTTTTTATACGAGTACATTACCTCGCCATATTGGATTCTAAAAAAATTCTAGGATTTTTTTTACTTTTTTTGAAATACTAAATTATTTTTGAATATAGGGGGGTGAAGCACCCGAGGGCTCCTAATCCATTCCCGTGACAAGGCTTCTGTAAACACCTTCAAAATACTCAGCCGGTACATTATTATCTTAAAATTAAGAAAGATTATTTGTCTCCACATACCGAACGCATATTACCAAAAGACCTGACAACGTGTTTGGTTGGGGGAATTGGAGCTTGGGAATGGGAGTTTAAGATATGTAAAACTTCAAATCTTTTGATTGGCTCAAGGACATGGGAATTTAGAAGGAAAGGGGAAGGGGAATTAAGAAGTCCAACTTCCTCACATCTCTTCCCTGGGACCCATGGTAATTGGAGTGAGAATTGGGAATTGACAGATTTTATTAACGATTAGTCTATTAGATGCGTGTCTAAGTGAAGGTGAACCGTTGAAAATTTGTTATTTCCATGCTTAATGTTACCAACTAAATAGGGGCAGTTAACTCTCGCTTAAAATCCCTGGTCTAATTGCCTTCACATGCCAAATAAAGGAATGGGATTTAATATCACTTTCCCATGATAATCCCTCTGCAAACTCCCATCTCTAAATTTTCATTCCCTCTCCCCACTGTTGCCAAACACGTCGTGAATAAATTTAAGAAAAGATGAGCACCAACGTCAAGTCTAGAACTTAAATTCTGATGGGCTAGGATGGACGTGGCTTGTCTGCTCCCGCCTCGATGCTCCCATCTATGCTCCCGTCCGTTGCTTTCCCATCCTATGACGCCAGTATATTCTCTCCTCTCGTTGCCAAAACCAATCGCATAGAACTCTGTATTGCTTTTGTTCTCCATACTTGCATATGTACCTCATCAGGTTCAATCCGTCCTAAAAGCGCTCATGCCACTATCGTCCAGCCCGTGTTGCATTGCAACTGCTTTTTTCGGCATAGCAGCAGAACGGGGAGCGAGTGCTCCGATGATGGTCACTGAGGCGTCGAAAGAGTAGCGTCTAACGGCGGCCGCGCTTACTCAAGAAGGGGGTCAATGGAGGGGACTACATCGCGACGTCCATCGTCCTCCTCGCGCTCGTGATCTTTCTCCTGCCCACAGGATGGGTGTGAGAGGCCTTTCAGGTGGAGAGGATTGTGCGGCGGCGTGGCAAAACCCGAAAATCCCTATTGTTAGTTTGGGAGTCAAAATGAAGCCTTCTTAGGGCGTTTGTCACCATCCTCCTCGCGCTCGTGATGTTTCTCCTGCCTACAGCATGGGGCGTGAGAGGCCTTTCAGATGGAGGGGGCTGTGTGGCGGCGTGGCAAAACCCGGGAATAATTGCCATGCTACTCAAGTGGTAGCTCCTTCCCCATGTCCCCAGTTAATCCATTTACTACCTACTGCGTGTATGGGCATGGCATGACATGTTTATTTGACATTGGCAAGTATGAATCGGCAAGAGTATGCCACTACATAGAGGTGTGCGATTAGATTTCCTTGTCTGTAGTACGTATGATGAGTTACCACCGTGAGTTATACTACTTCCCGATGCGCACCAGCATCTCAATGACGACGGTAGTGGTCGGGTCCTCGCCACTCTACAAATTGACGTTCTCTTTGATGCTGGTGAGCCGGGGCTAGTCGGCTTCACCGGCGCGTTGATCTCGATCCGTCGGTGCCGACTGATTGACGGTCGACAAACTTGGGCGTCACCAGATCGCCAGCGGCGGCGAGGTTCTTAAGCACAGCCTCGTCGGTGATGTCCTAATAGAATACGCCGGCGACCTGATGCAAATACAGAATTCTATGCGCAATTTGGTTTGACAATGAGAGGAGAGAATTTACTAGCACGGTAGGATGAGAAAGCAACGTACGGAGTATGGATGGGATCACCAAGGCAGGAGCAGGCAAGCCACGTCCGGATGGGATGCCATTGTCCTCTTAACTATCCAATCACGTAGCTCCCGCCTCCTCTTCCAAGCTTAGATTTTATGTGCCTCCCATCATCATCATCGTCGGTCCGCCTCGTCTTCGGTGACCTTAGGTCACGGAGGCTCGATGGATCTCGGCCCTTATCGATGGGAGGGCTCCGTTCTTAAATGTACTGTGTGTTTTGTTAGGGTTTGTGTCATGCTTAGGAAGTCCCTAAGTGGTTTTGGTAATTAATAACAAATATATTCCATTGGACTAATTTTTACACCGACTGTATCTCAGGAAAAAAGTTCAATGATGGGTTGGCTAAAGGACTATGTGGAGAACCTCCCCAAGGGAAGGAAGGAATAGGATTGGCCATGCTTCAGGATTGAGGACTCTACATTTTACATTTTGTGAGAAATCACTTTTGAGTCCATAGGAAAGGCAATACTATTAAAAGGTGATGAGGAATTATGATGATCTGGTTGCTCAAGTGCTTAGAGATTAGCCACCAAAAATACTCACCCAGTTTCCCACAAAACCTTCTGTCCAAAGCCAAAATCAAAATTTGGTGACACCAATATTTCCCATTCGGATCCACCGAGTTTTATCCTAGACAGAAACCCAGCCAAACCCTAGCATCTATTGGGTTCTACCGTAGGTGCATCGCATGCAAATTAAAAAATTCCTACGTGCACAACATCCAAGATCATGCTAGGGAGATGGATCACAAATCATTACCACTAGACGCTCAGTGTCGTGCAGTGGAAGTAGAGTTGGGGCAGCGCGTTCATGTGTTCCTTCTCCTCCTCGTCCAATCTTCTTTGAATAGCCGATCTGATCTCCCTCGATCTGCCGATCGCCGGATCCCACGTACAAGTTCACCGAAGCGGCGCAGGTACACCGCCTCTACCGGTATCCCCGCGTGCAGGAGGAACACCATGTGGCGGCCTACTAGGTCCGATCACATAGTTCGGCGGCGAGTGGAGGTGGCTACTTGCAACACATGCAAAACCTAATGACGGCGCCGAAGCGATCAATCGAGTGAGTGTGTTGCACCTCCACTATATATAGGCATCCGGCGCGGGCTCAACTCTTGGGCCTCGCACAGATCCTAAAGCCCAAGTGTTCCTTCCCCTAAGCGTGCGACCCCTTAGGTTCTCATTCACGTGGTCGCGAGTCAGATCATATCCGGCTCGACCAGTCGGTAGCGGCCTCTAGCAAAGCGTGCCGACTCCAAGTGTTTGATGAAGCTGGTTAGGTGAACCTGTACTTCACACTTATGTTCCCTTTGCCACACGATATATGTTCTCCTGCATAAGGCGACATGGTCGTCCTTGTTGCGGCACGACCTCTTTCTCGTTCTGGTTAATCCGACCAACACTTTGGATTATCTCATAATCCTCATCGCATGGCCATGCTTATTTAGATCGGATCACCCGAGGGGCCCAAAGTATATCTCTCCTCGCCGGAGGGGCAAATCCCATCTTTCTCGACCACGTCTCGCAACATGGGTCTAGACAAGCCCGAAACCTACCTTTATAACTCCCTGTCACGAAGTAGCATTTGGTCGGTACAAAGTAAGTTTGTCACCATCCCGAGTACATGCGCCAACTCAAGTCTTAGGACATAGAACGTATGTTGTACTAGAGACTCACAAATGATCTATCGCTGCGTCTCATAGTTGGGTGTGTCCAACTCAAACCTTATCTCGACTGGGATCCGACTACGTCAAATCCGGCCAGATCTTTCTGAGTCCATATTATCTGGCTAGCATCCAATGCTACATGGTTAGTGAGACCGGACCATCCATCGTGTCATATGCTAGTCTAACTGGTTGCGCGTCCACACAACCCTTTCGACTAGGGACCATTTAGGACAGTTATCATACAATCCAGAGTCTCACAAACAAGTCACGTACTTGTTAATACACATCATTGATAATGTCGAAGGACTATCTTTATTCATAAACACACAGGACATATCATCATACATGATTGCCTCTAGGGCATATTTCCAACAGTCTCCCGCTTGCACTAGAGTCAATCAAATAGACATCGAATGCCCGCAGCTCTAACGTGCCCCTCATGCTTCGGTTGTGGAAGCAACTTAGTCAACGGATCGGCAACATTTGCATCCATGTGAATCTTGCATAGATTAGTATCACCATTCTTTATGAGCTTTCGTATGAAGTGATATTTTTGGTCTATGTGCCTGGTCTTGTGGTGTTGTTTCGGCTCCTTGGCATTTGCGATGGCACCTGAATTATCGCAATAAAGGTCCAATGGTTTTGACCAGCCCGGGAACACACCAAGATCCTCCAGCAACTTCCAAATCCAAACAACAACCTTTGCGGTTTCACAAGCCGCAATGTATTCGGCCTGTGTTGTGGAGTCGGCCACCATATCTTGCTTGGAACTTGTCCAGCTCACTGCTCCTCCATTCATGACACACATGAATCCAGTTTGCGATCGACAATCATCCATGTCGGTTTGGAAACTAGCATCAACGTAACCCTTTACGCAGAGCTCCCCTTACCTCCATAAACTAGGAACATCTCTTTAGTCCTTTTCAGGTACTTCCGAATAGTTTTCACCGCTGCCCAGTGACTCTCATCTGGGTCAGCCTATTATATGCTTGTTAAGTTTATTGCATAGGCAACATCACGCTGAGTACATAGCATGTCATACATGATGGATCCTTCTGCCGAAGCATACGGAATCCTACTCATCCGGTTTCGCTCATCAGAAGTCGTAGGACTCCGAGTCTTGCTTAGCCTAATACCATGTGAGACAGGCAAGAACCCTTTCTTGGCCTCACTCATGTTGGACCTTTTCAACACTTTGTTTATGTACATGCTCTAGCTCAAGACAAGCAACCTTCGATATATCTCTATAGATTTTGATGCCTAAAATGTACACTGCCTCTCCAAGGTCTTTCATCGAAACTTGCCATTCAGTGATTTCTTGATTGAGTTCAACATCGAAACATCATTTTTTGATCAACAATATGTCATCCACATACAAGACCAAAAATACTACAGAGCTACCACTAGACTTCTTGTATAAACAATAGTCCTCTTAGTTCTTGATGAAACCAAGGTCAACGATGACTTCATCAAAACGAACATTCCAACTCCGAGCTACTTGCCTCAATCCATAAATGGATCTCTTGAGCTTGCATATTTTACCAGCGTTAGTTCGATCGACAAAACCTTCGGGTTGTATCATGTATACACCCCCTTTTAAAATTTCCATGAAGGAAAGACATTTTGACATCCATCTGCCATATCTCATAATCGAAATATGCAGTTGTAGCTAGTATGATCCTTACCGACTTCAGCATCGCTACCGACGAGTAGGCCTTGTCGTAGTCAATTCCTTGAACTTGTCCATAACCTTTAGCAACAAGACGAGCTTTGTGCATCTGAACATTTCCATCCACACCAGTTTTCTTCTTAAAGAGCCATTTGCGACCAATGGCTATTACGCCAGGTGGCGGATCAACTAAGTCCCAGACTTGATTTTCATTCATGGACTTTAACTCAGATATCATGGCCTCCAGCCATGCATCGGAATCTGGGCTCACCATCGCTGCCGCATATGTGGTCGACTCATCGCTTTCTAGCAACAACACATCATGCGCTCTGCAAAATCTTTTCGACCTCCGTGGCTCCGGTGCCGACTCCACTACAGGTTCTCTGACCAACTCTTGTATGATCACACCATCAATCGAGTCGTCCCCAAGCGGCTCTCGAATTTCTTCAAGTCGTACCATTATCCCACTGGCCTCCCATCTGGGAAACTCTTTCTCTAGGAAAACCCTATTCCGAGCAACAAAGAATTTGTTCTCTTCTCGGTTGTAGAAGCTATATCCCAAGGTTTCCATCGGATATCCCACGAATATGCATTTATCCTACTTGGGTGTAAGCTTGTCCGACATGAGTCACTTGAAAAATGCTTCACAACCCCAAATCTTTAGAAAAGACAAACTAGTACTCTTCCCAGTCCACGTCTCACGTGGTGTCTTGCCTACTGATTTTGATGGTACCCTGTTAAGTGTGAAAGCTGCAGTTTCTAGACCATATCCCCGGAATGAAAAGGGTCAATCCTATTTGCTCATCATGGACCGGACCATGTCCAACAAGGTTCGATTTCTCCGTTACGACACACTGTTTCTCTACGACGTACTCGGAGGTGTGAGTTGAGATACTATACCTTGAATTTTCAGATGATCATCAAACACATGGCTCATGTACTCACCTCCACGATCTGATCACAGAAGCTTTATCGTCTTGTGGAGTTGATTTTCAACCTCGTTCTGAAACTCTTTGAACTTTTCAAAAGTTTCCGACTTGTGCCTCATCAAATAGATATGTCCATATGTACTCAAGTCATCGGTAAAAGTCACAAAGTATTGATAACCACCTCTAGCCGTTGTGCTCATTGGACCACACACATCACTATGTATAAGCTCCAACAGCTCGGCGCCCTCTCGCAACTCTTTGCAAAAGGAGACTTAGTCATCTTGCCTAGCAAGCATGATTCACATGTCTCGAATGACCCGAAGTCGGACAAAGTTAGCAGTCCATCATCATGGAGCTTCTTCATGCGTTTCAGACTAATGTGTCCAAGCCGACAATACCAGAAGTACGTCGGATTTATCTCATTAGGCTTATGCCTCTTGACATTCACGTGATAGACTGGTTTCGTTTCTAGATTCAAAATAAATATCCCATCTACAATGGGTGCATAGTTGTGGAACATTCCATTCAAATAAAATGAACAAACATTGTCCTTTAAATTGAATTCATAACCTTCAATCATCAAGCATGAGACAGAATTAATGTTCCGACTCAGTGCGGGAATGTAATAACAATTATTCAATTCCAAAATAAATCCAGAAGGAAGCTGGAGCTGCATCATGCCAACCTCCAACGCAACAACTCTTTCTTTGTTGCCGACCCTGATGTCAATCTCCCCTTGTGCCACACGCCTAGTTCTTCCCCTGCGTCGAGTTATAAATATGAACAACCGATCCAGTATCAAATACCCAAGAGCTACTTGGTACCTCAGCAAGGTAAATGTCTATAACATATGTAACAAGTGTACCTTTGCCTGAAGAAGCATCTTTGGCTTCTTGCCATGCTCAGCAAGCCACTTGATACATTTCCTTTTCCAGTTACCAGCTTCCTTGCAATGAAAGCAAATGGTCTTTGAGTTCGGCTAAGACTTCGGCTTAGTGGCGGAGACAACCTTCTCTGTGCCCTTTGCCTTACCCTTTTTCTTGGACCAACTCTTCTTGAACTTAACCGAGTTATGCACCATCAACACTTGATGCGTGCGTTTCTTAATATCCTGCTTTGCCACCTTGAGCATCCCATGCAATCCAGTGAGCTTCTTATCCATGCCGTGCATATGATAGTTCGAGATGAACGTCCCATAGCTAGCTAGAAGAGAACCCAAAACTACATCACTAGCCAGCTCATCCAAGAGCGGGAAGCCCAACCGATCCAAAGCCTGCACGTATCCGATCATCTTGATCACATGTGGGCTCAGTGGATCACCTTTCTTCTGCTTACAATCCATCAAGCATTGCGATACATTGAACCTTTTGGCCCTAGACTGCACTTGAAACATGCCCTTGAGACTCTCGATCATATCAAAAGCCGCAATATTTTTGAAAAGTTGTTGCAAATCGGGATCCATACAAGCCCGCATGAGGCAGCCGATCTCATTCGATTCATCAACGAGTTTATGGTAGGCATTCTTTGTTGTGGCATTAGCATTATCGACGGGTACCTCTGGAAGTGGATCCTCTAAAACATGTTCCTTTTTATCGTGCTTGAGATTGAGAACAATTCTCAGATTTCTATACCAGGTGGTAAAGTTTGTTCCATTCAGTTTATCCTTTTCTAGAATTAATTCCAATGCAAAGTTTTTGAGCAGGTGGTGCCATTGATCTACAACAGAAAATATGTAATCACTAAGCAATGTGTTTATGTATAGTAATTCAAGCCTTAAACAGAACTACTCCCACTAAAGTTGGCATCCCTCCGCAAACTCTCAATGATTCAGGATCCGACTAGCTCAAGCGACTAGTGAGCTTTAGCATCACTGCTAGCCAACTTGCCTATTGGGTAAGCAACTCCTTGCTAATCGTATATCTATGCGACTGCCGTTGATCGGGTAGGTATCTTATACCCCGACTCCCGACCTTCTTTGCCACAAGGCCCAAAATTGTTTTGATAGCCTTGTCAAGTTAACCTGATGCAGTTCATGTCCGTGTCCGACATGAACCCTCCAGATCAAGGACACCTAGTAGCACCTCAATTTTATGAGCCCACTACTAGACGTATTTGATGTGCAAAGGTGCAACATACAGAATGGCAATGTGCTTGATATTAATGAGGGATATTTCTACCATTATAACATGCATAGAAACAAGAACCAATATCAATCACATATAAACATAAATATGTGAAATAGTATGGCTCCTTCATAGACGTCCTTCCAGGCTGGCTCCAACTCCGAATACCAGGGTGTAACTCCATCTTGTCTATCATGCCGGGACGCCAACACCTTGAACTTGAGCTATGTTCTCCAACTACTACAACTAGTAATGAATTTACTGAGAATCATGATACGTCTCCAATGTATCTATAATTTTTTCTTGTTCAGTGTTGTTATATTATCAATCTTGGATGTTTTACAATCATTTTATAGCAACTTTATATCATTTTTTGGGACTAACCTATTGACATAATGCCAGAGTGCAAGTTGCTGTTTGTGCTTGTTTTTTACTTCGCAGAAAATCAGTACCAAACAGAGCCCAAACGCTACGAGAATTTTTGGAGATTTTTTATGGACCAAAAGAGCCAGGATGGGTCAAGGAACAACACGAGAGGGGGCCCAGGGTGGCCACCCTCCACCAGGGCAAGCTAGAGGCCCCTGGCGTGGCCTGGTGGAGGGTGCTCACCTCGGGAGCCCCCTCAACCGACTATTCACCCTATAAAATCCCAAATATTTAGAAAACCCTAGAGGAGTCGATGAAACACAATTCCAGCCGCCGCAAGTTCCAGCAACTTGATATCCAATCTAACACCATCACAGAGGGGTTCATCTTAATCATAGGTGCCTCTTCGATGATGCGTGAGTAGTCCACCATAGACCTATGGGTCCGTAGGCAGTAGCTTGATGGCTTCCTCTCTCTATGATTCTCAAAACAATGGTCTCTTGGAGATCTATTTGATGTAATGACTGTTGCGGTGTGTTTGTTGGGATCCGATGAATTTTGAGTTCATGATCAGCTTCTATCCATGAATATGATTTGAGTCTTTTTGATATCTTATTTGCATGATTAATTATTGCCTCATATTTCTTCTTCGAATCTTTGGTTTAGTTAGGCCAACTAGATCGATTTTTCTTGCCACGGGAAGAGGTGCTTTGGGACGGGTTCAATCTTGTGGTGTTCTTTCCCAGTGACAGAAGGGGCAGCAAGACACGCATGTATCGTTGCCATTAAGGATAAAAATATGGGGTATATTCCTACATGAATAGATCTTGTCTACATCATGTCATCGTTCTTATTGCATCACTCCATTTTCCCATGAACTTAATACACTAGATGCATGCTGGATAGCGGTCGATGTGTGGAGTAATAGAAGTAGATGCAGAACCGTTTTGGTCTACTTATCTTGGACGTGATGCCTATATAATGATCATTTCCTGGATATCGTCATGATTATTTGATCTTCTATCAATTTCCCAACAGTAATTTGTTCACCCACCGTGTGCTATACTCATGAGAGAAGCCACTAGTGAAACTGACGGCCCCCGGGTCTACTTTTCCAACATATTGCTTTCCGATCTACTATTTTGCCCTTTTGTTTCCAGATCTATTAATCCAAAAAATACCTTGCTGCACATTTTGTTTACTTATTTTATTTTGTGTTCTTGCGAGATCTATTTGCCAAAACTATCATTACCTAATCTATCTTATTACCGTAGAGAGGTTGACAACCTCTCTTTCGCGTCGGGTTGCAAGTATTTGTTATTTGTGTGCAGGTTTTGTTTATGTGGGTGCGTGTTCTATCTTTACGGATTGATACCTTCGTTTTATAACTGAGGGAAATACTTACCGTCGTTGTGCTGCATCATTCCTTCCTCTTTGGGGAAATACCGACGCAGTCTCAAGCCACGTCAAAGGAATTTCTGGCGCCATTGTTGGGGAGGAAGCAATCTCATCTACCATCTTCCTAATCACAAATCTCATCTCCTTGCAATTTACATTATTTGCCATTTGCCCCTCGTTTTCCTCTCCCCCGCTTCACAATTTTTTCGTTTTATTCTCCCTCTCTTTTTCATTTGCCTTTTTCTTGTCAGAACTCTTGTTTGCTTGTAATCTTGTTTGCATGGTCATGATGACTCAAGAAAACACCAAGTTTCCTGTCTCCTTGCGGTACCGTGCAAAAATTTGGTTTTCTTCATTGCCTCACAATAGTGTCAATTCTTGGGATAAGTGCAAGGACGCCTTTATTATTAAGTATTTTCCGCCCGCGAAAATTATTTCCCTTAGAACTCAAATCATGAATTTTAAGCAACTTGAGCATGAACATGTTGCACAATCTTGGGAAATAATGAAGTTGATGCTAAGAAATTGTCCTACTCATGGTTTAAATCTTTCGATGATCATACAAAAAAATTATGCGGGATTGAATTTTGTCTCTAGAAATATTTTAGATTCCGTTGCGGGTGATACTTTTATGGAAATAACTCTGGGTGAAACTACAAAATTGCTAGATAATATTATGGAAAATTATTCACAGTGGCATACTGAAAGAGTACCTACTAGTAAGAAGGTTAAATCGGTGGAAGAAATTAGTACTTTGAGTGAAAAAGTTGATGCGCTTATGAAGTTGGTTGCTAGTAAAATGCTCCTATTGATATTAATGATGTGCCTTTTTGTACTTTTATTGAGCAAAATAGTGATTCCGTAGATGTGAATTTCATCTTGCAAAATAGTTTCAATAACAATGCTTATAGGGGTAATTTTAATCCTAGGCCTTTTCCTTGAAATTCTTCTAATAATTATGGTAATTCCTATGGTAATAATAATAATAATAATAATAATAGGAACACCTATGATCTTGATAATATTTTTAAAGAATTTATCAATGCTCAAAAGTCTTTCAACACTACGTTAGAAGAAAAGTTGAATAAGATTGATGATATGTCTAGAAGCATTGATATAATTTCCAATGATGTAGAAAATCTCAAGTTGCATGCTTTTCCACCTAAGATTAATGAATAAATTAAATATTTATATGTTTCTATGGATGAAACTAAGAAAAGAACCGCTATGCTTAGAGCTAAAAGAGAATTTTTAGAAAAAGCGTTTTCTAGCGATTACTTTCATAACAATTATGAAGATCTTAAAATTATTGGTGTTTGATCTATTGGTTCCTTTTTAATTAATTTTAAAATTGATGATAAAGGGACTGAAGAAGAGTCAACTTTAGTTAGAGGGCGTCCCAATGATTTGTAGGGTGAAAATCTTGATGAAAATTTTGATAAAAGCTGGTTTGGAGAGGTCAAAACTTTAACTAGTGATGTGCCCACTTTTTTTTATCACAAAGACTTTAATTATCAGAGTTTCTCCTTGGTTGATTGTATTTCTTTGCTGCAATCCATGATAAATTCACCCCATGATTATGAACAAAATAAAGCTTTTACTAAACATATCGTTGATGCCATGATGAAATCCTTAGAAGAAAAGTTGGAATTGAAGATTTCAATCCCTAGAAAATTGCATGATGAGTGGGAACCTACCATTAAAGTCAAGATTAAAAATTATGAATGTTTTTCTTTGTGTGATTTGGGTGCTAGTGTTTCCACAATTCCGAAATCTCTATGTGATGTGCTTGGTCTTACCAATATTGAAGAATGCTCTCTTAATTTGCACTTGGCGGATTCCACTATTTAAAAGCCTTTGGGAAGAATTAATGATATTATTATTCTTGCAAATAGTAATTATGTGACCATTGATTTTATTGTTCTTGATATTTATTGCAATCCGTCTTGTCCTATCATACTTGGTAGACTGTTTTTACGCACTATAGGTGTCGTGATTGATATGAAAGAAGGCAATATTAAGTTTCAATTTCCTCTTAGAAAGGGTATGAAACACTTCATTGGAACAAGAATCAATCCACCATATGAATCAATCATGAGGGCCTTTTTTGGAGTGAAAACCAAGGATGACAATACTTGAAATTACGCGTTATGCCTAGCTAGGGGCGTAAAACGATAGCGCTTGTTGGAAGGCAACCCAATGAATAAAATATTTTTTATCTTTTCCTTTCTGTTTTTGAGTGTTTTCACAATTATGATTCTGTTATGATTGTGTTTTTATGTTTAATTTAGTGTTTGTGCTAAGTAAAACTTTTAGGATGATCCATAAGATGAGTAGAAATGTTGAATCTGAAATAGAAACTTTGTTCCCAGTGCACTAATTTTCATTTTCTACCGGAACGTGATATTAATCTTAAATTCTAAAAAAATATTTCTATACAAATTATTTACGTTGTCCTAATTTTTTAGAATTTTTAGAGTTCCAGAAGTATGGGTAGAGTACAAATTAGTACAGACTGTTCCGTTTTAAACAAATTATGTTTTCGTTGCATTGTGTGCTTGTTTTGATGAATCCATGGCTTGTATCGGGGGTATAAGTCATGGTAAAGTTAGAATACAGTAGGTATAATTCAATAATAAAATGTGAATGGGATTACAACAGTACCTAAAGTGGTAATTTGCTTTATTATAGTAACGAATCTCACGAGAATTTTATTAAGTTTTGTGTGATTGAAGTTTTCAAGTTTTGGGTGAGATCACGATGAATGAAGGAATAAGGAGTAAGAAGAGCCTAAGCTTGGGGATGATACCGCACCCCCAAGGTAATATCCAAAGAGTAACAAGCAACTAAGCTTGGGGATGCCCTGAGTGGCATCCCCTATTTCTTCTAACAACCATCAGTATTTTACTTGGAACTATATTTTTATTCGTCACATATCATGAGTTTTGCTTGGAGCATCTTGTATCTTTGCTTTATTTGCTTTATCCTTGCTGCACACACCTATTTGAGAGAGCTAAAAATATTCTATGATGTGCTAGAATTTCTCTTTATGCTTCACTTAAATCTATTGAGCAAAGGAATTGCTCTTATGCTTCACCTATTTCTTTTTTAGCACGACGTGCTTTTACATGTTTGAAGAAATGTTCTCATGCTTCACTTGGATTATTTTGAGAGTTAGTAATTTTGAAGAAATCCTCTCATGCTTCACTTACATTATTTTGAGATATGAAACTTTTATGCTTATGTTCTTCACTTATATCCATGCGAGCTTATCAAAAGCAATTGCAATATATGACACCAGTCCAAAAGTGATAGATATTCAAGAGGGATATAATAAAAACTTCCATGAAGATCATTGGACAAATTAAACTTGATTCTTTGTAATAGTTTTGAGACATGACGATAGTAATATGTGAGTTAAGTTAGTGAGTAATTATGCTTAGTAAGAATATTGATGTCAAGGTTTGTGATTCCCTATGCAAGCACGAAAGCCAATAGTTGTGCTACGAAATTACTTCCTACTTATGGTGCATTATTCAGTGTTAGTTATGCTTAATGCTCGCTTATGTGATTTTTCGTTTCTTGGTTGTATGCTTCCCAATCTTTTCCTAGCCTTCACTTGTACTAAGTAGAAATACTACTAGTGCATCCAAAATCCTTAAACCAGTTTTGCCATATGAGTCCACCATACAAACCTATATACGGTATTTCCATGCCGTTCCAAGCAAATTTGTATGTGACATCTCTAAATTTCAAAATAAATTTTCCTTTTTGTGTGCTCGTACCTCTCATGAAACGGTAGGGGGTGAGCGATATTTTTCCATGCTAGATGTGTTATTCTCAAGATGAGTGTTTATTCACTTGTCATTGCACGAGAGTATGGCGGTAATAGGGATTCCGAGTCCCAACATGAAAAAAATACTTTATGTTGTCAAACAATAAATTTCTTGGAAAGTGTTGGTATGGAAGGCAACCGTGGATTCAGCTAGCTATGGAAAGTGAAAGTATGGTGGAAAAAGGAATAACTTTATTTTCTGTTTGGGAACCGCCAATGATGTATCTAGTGTGGGAAGATATTGGAATCTCTTAGTCATTTTTGTTGATAGGAAAGGCATGCCACCTAAAATATTTTTTCTCTATCAATTTAAACACTTGAGCTCTGGCGCCTCTACAAATCCCTACTTCCCTCTGCGAAGGGCCTATCTATTTACTTTATGCAATTTTTATTTTTCAATTTGAGTCTCCATATTCTCTTATAAAGCACCAACTAGGAGGCACTGTGATCGTACTTGAGCATTAGGTGTAGTTAGTATTTGAGTCTGTATTGTGAATGGATCAATGATTGAGCATGATTGTCGGAATTGGGGCTCCGTAGACTCAACAAGGTTCGAACACTGGGGCGTGTGCGAAGATCTCAACTGGCTCGAAGTCTCAAGCTTGTTGCCCTACGACCTAGCTTCATCGAGTACGTGCGAGTGGGGAAGAAGATGGACTCAGAGATTTACCCAGGTTCGGGCCACCTTGCGGCATAAATCCCTGCTCCTGCTTGTGGTGGATTGGCCTCATGAGGAGGCTAAGGATGAACTAGTGCAGTGGTTGAGCAACCTCGCGAGGGCTCGAGGGTAAGATGAATTCGATGCCTCTCTACGGTGGAGGCTGATCTCTATTTATAGTGGCCTCGGTCCTCTTCCCTTATAGCACAGGTGGGAAGGGATCCCACAAAGGCCAAATTTGAAAGGGGACAAGAGGTACATCCTATCCCGACTAAAGGTGGTCTTCGCCTGCAAAGCTTCTGGGCATGACGCATTGGTGGGCTCGGCGATGACATCCGTCCTGCCGAGCTCGTGGTCTCGGCCTTGTTGCACTACAAGGGAAGCCTTTGGGGGATTCCTTGGGAACCCGTGTACGCCCTTGCCTCCTTAGCACGAAAGAGGAAACTGCCCTCCTCTGCACCCGCCGGCGCCCACCTGGCTCAGCCATCAAAGCCCACATCATCCTGGCCTCACGAGTCCGGGCACCTACATAGGAATCTCCGCTCCTCGGGAGGCAGCCTGGAGGATGCCACTACTTTATAGGTCTTGGCATTACTCACCTCGCAAGGTTGGGGATCTTGAGAGGTCCTTGACTTGGGGGGTCCTCGTTGGGCCGTACTGGGCCATCGTGGTGGGCCACGCGCTGCGCCACAGGGAGGCAGGTCTGGGTACCCTCAATCCCAAAACGCCGACAGTAGCCCCCGGTCCCAAGGCGTGCCAGCCCTGGCTTCGAGGTGAACGCAAGGAGCGAAGGGTGAAGCGTTGCGGGGCCCCAATTGCCTACGGGCCAGGCTCGACGTGTGGCACGCGATGGGGAACGGACACCTCTGCTCCCTTGTTGCCTCGGCAACTGCCCAGGCAGACAAAAGCCAGACGCCCTCGGCAGAGCCATCATTGCTCTTCTTCCTGGAGCTTTGCTCCCTTGCTTAGGTCCCCTTTCCATCGCGAGAACCTCTTCCAGATCTTGGCATAGCTCCATCCTTCCTCTTGCTCTTCTTCCTTAGGGATTCTCCAGATGGCGCCCACCGAGAACTCGAAGCCCGAGGCTCAGGCTTCGCCCCCTCTTCTCCCTCTCCGGCGCTCACGACATCCACCATCGCCAAGGAGGGGGATCTCGCCTCAACACTCCCGTTGACGGCGGGAGATTCCAAAGAGTGGGGGTAGACCTTGATCTGGTGCGGCTCCGCGGAGCGGCGCACCCTGGCAAAGACGGTCTACCCCTTCTTCCTCCATAGCGTCTTTTGTGGGCTTGTCCCGCCCTTCTCGGGGTTCTTCTCCGCCATCCTCGAGCACTACAGGATCCAAGATCTCCACCTTCAGCCCAACTCCATCTTGATCCCGTCGATCTTCGCCTTCTACTATGAGGCCTTCATAGGTGTGAGGCCCTCAGTGGCCCTCTTCTGCCATTACTTCAGCCTGCAACTCCATGACAACACGCAGTGGTCAAGGTGCACCTCCTTCATCGCGGTCCAGAGCGGCAATGTGCTTCTGAAGTCTGTGAAGAAGGTGGAAGGCTACATGCACCGCTGGGTCTTCATGCATGTCCAGGGAGCTGATTCGCATGTGGAGCTCCTGACAAGGCTGCCCGAGAAGACTCTTGTGTGGGGCTCCGTGAAGCTCACCAATCCCCGGGCGACGTCCGTCTTGGAGCGGATCTCCTCGGACATGGTGGTCAGGAAGCTGACTGGGGCAATGATGGTGAAGGAGTTCCTGACGCAGCGCCTGGCGCCGCTCCAGGCACACTCGAAGCCCATGTGGGAATACGAGGGCATGGGGGCGGCATCAGGCTCACATCCACCAGCCTGAGAGGCGAGGAGCGCGACAAGGCCCCGAATACCCTACTCTTCAACGATCCAGGGGATCTCCCCGAGGCTTATGCCCTACTGTACCGCCGTGATGATGGTAGGGCGCTGGCCGCCGCCATGCCCGCCTTTTATGACATGGGGTTCACGCCTCTTGAGCACCCCAATCCCACGGTGCTGGTGTCCTGCATCGACACTAGCAGCAAGGAGGACTCAGAGGAGACCATGGATGACATGGAGGAGGCGTCCCCTCCGTCGTAGAGCGTTCTCCTCCGCAATGTTGATGATGATGATGATATCAACGAGCCCCTGGCCTCAGGCTCCCAGCGCTTCGCCAGGGTCCTCAAGAGCCCGGGGCCTACCCCTAGACCGCCCAGACGTCTGTCCAGGTGACCCCAAAGAAATGCACAGCCGCGCCTGCTCCAAAGGACTCCCCATGCCCCAGCAGGGCGACAGAGACGTCGGTCTTGCCCCAGCCCGAGCCGTAGCCAAAAGGCGGGGCTGCCGCCGCTGAGGCAGACGTGGCCTCTCCGGCCATGGTTCCCAGGGCGACCTCCACACCCCTCCGAGCGGCAGCATCACATCGAAGCTCGTCGAGGAGCAGCACGCTCGCCCTCTGGGTGCGGCCAAGTCCGTGCTGAAGGGAAGCGGGGGCGTTTCGACTAGTGCCGAAGTGGATAAGAAGAGGAAGTGGGTGCGCGTGAGGAGTAAGTAACCTTCCTCGCCTTTGGTTGATTATGGATTGTGCATGTGCTCACGGCCCTTCTCCTCTCAATGGCCAGGGGCGAGGTCGTGCCGAAGAGGAAGAAGGCGAGCGCTGAGCCAAAGGAGCCCCCTGTCCTGGGAGCAGTGTCGGCCTTGGGCCGCGATGGAAGCACGCCGTGCCAGGCCAGCATGCCGCTTGGAGGACCGGTCGCCGAGGGCGCGGAGGCTCACGAGGCGGTGCTCCTTGCCGCGGCCATGGCGACCCCAACGCTGGTGGAGAGGGTGACTCCTTGCCCGTTCTAGTGAAATTTGTTGTGGAGTCACCCGCGCTCACCATGCCCGAGGAGAACCTGGAGCCTCTGGTGCCCGATGTTAGCCACACCGCTGCTCCCCAGGTTGTAGCGCCCGTTGATGCTCCGGTGCCACCTGCGGGTCAAGTTCTCGCGCTCACGTGTTGCGGTCCTATGATCAGGCCCGGGGCCTTGGATGAGGCCTACACCATGCTCGGACAGCTTCGGGCCGAGCTCTAATACATCCAAGGCTCCTCGCGAGGGAACGCTTGGGGCTCGTTTCTGGGTGGTCCCAGGCTGAGGCGTCAACCAAGACGGCCTAGAGCCAGGCCGAGGCTGCCACTGTGGAGAGCAAGAAGGAGGCCATTGAAGCCAGGGCGACCCAAGATGCGGCGCTGACCGAAGCAGAGTCTGCCACGAAGCGCTGCGGCGAGGCGGAGGCCAACCTAAAGGCCTTTTAGGAGAAGCAAGCCGCGCACGTGCAACGACTCCGTGAGCAGGATGATGTCCTCAAGGCCCACGAGGCGAAGCCTGCCGATCGCGACTCAGCGTTGTCCCGGGTGGCCGATCACCAAGCCAAGGAAAGCGAGTGTCTGTACAAGCTAAAAGAGGAGATGGAAGAAGCCCAGACATCCCACGCCCGACGCGTCTGCAAGACGACGACCCAGCTGGAGGCCAGAGAGAAGGCCCTTGCCGTTGCCGAGAAGAAGGTGGCCGCGGAGCACGACACCTCCCCCTCCCTCGAACTCGGGCTTAGCGAGTCGCTGCGCTCCTTCTGCAGGGAAGGATTCTATGAGCCTTTGGTGACTCTTGAAGTCTGCTACGCAGGGCTCTCCTCCAAGTTTGCCGAGGTGCTCGAAGGCGCTGCCATCAGGGTGGACACCATCTTGGCAGATGAGTGCTGCAACCTTCTTGCCATAGTCGCGATGCGTGTCTTCAGACAGCTCTACCTCTGCGAGCCCGACTTTGGCTTCGATGCAGTGATCGTCCCGGTTGCTCCCGAGTCCCGCACCACTACAGAATTGGTCGTGTCCTGTGGACACGTTGGTGGAGAAGTTCACCTGCATGGCCACTGCCAAGCCCCCAGTGGCAGAGGCAAGCGATGGTGACGACGCAACAGCAATGTTGACGACAATCTTACCGTGGTTGGGACATTCGGCAACGACGGCCATGGTGATGACGTGCCCTCCTCCTAGATTTTAACCTGCGACATTTACTGTGCCTCGTGGAGGCATAATACTTTTGAATTCGCAAAACATCCAGTGCCTATAATAGTTCCTTGAATTTCGTGATTTCTTCTCGTGCTTTGTTTACTTCTTGCTTGCCTTTGTGCTCTGCATCGGCAAGGCCCAATCCCACACATACCACGACTGCCGCTGGGGCGTCCAGATCGTCAAGACGAGACCAAGGGGCGAGGGCCTACGTGACCAAGGAGGCCCTTGAGTCGCGATGCTCAGGGGTCCCCCTTGACGTGCGATCATCACTCATGAAGGAAACTTGGCGACGACAAGATTGACTTGGAGCACCTTGGTGCTCTGCGTTGGCAGGGCCCAATCCCGTGCATACCTTGACCGCCGTTGGGGCGTCCGGATCGCCAGGACGAGACCAAGGGGTGAGGGGTGATACGTCTCCAATGTATCTATAATTTTTTATGATGGCATGCTATTATATTATCTGTTTTGGATGTTTTATATGCATTTATATGCTATTTTATATTATTTTTGGAACTAACCTATTAATCTAGAGCCAAGTGTTAGTTTTTGTTTTTTCCTTGTTTTTGAGTTTTTTAGATATGGAATATTAAACGGAGTCCAAACGAAACAAAATCCGCGAAAGGAATTTTCTGGAAGGAAACAAGTCATCCAAGCTTGGAGTGCACGTCAGGGGAGGAGCCAGGGCGCCACAAGCCTGCTAGGCGCGCCCCCTGGCCACGCTAAGCAGGCTTGTCGCCTCCTGGCAGGTCTCCTAACCCCAATTCTTGGCCTATAAATACCCAAATATCCCCCCAACATCAAAACGAGCCATGCAAATACTTTTCCGCCGTAGGAAGCCTCCGTTCCCGAGAGATCCAATCTTGGAGCCTTTTCTAGTAATCTGCCGGAGGGTTTTTTGATCACGGAGGGCATCTACATCAAATCCATTACCCCTCCGATGATGCGTGAGTAGTCCATCATAGACCTAAAGGTCCATACTAGTAGCTAGATGGCTTCTTCTCTCTCTTTGATCTTCAATCCCATGTTCTTCATGATCTTCATGGAGATCTATCTGATGTAATCCTCTTTTGTGGTGTGTTTGTCAAGATCTGATGAATTGTGAGTTTATGTTTAGATTATCCATGAATACTATTTGAATCTCCTCTCATTTCTTATATGCATGATTTCATATCCTTGCAAGTCTCTTCGAGTTATTGGTTTGGTTTGGCCAACTAGATTGGTAATTCTTGCAATGGGATAAGTGCTTGGTTTTGGGTTCAATTTTGCGGTGTCCTCACCCAGTGACATAGTAGGGGTAGCGTGACACGTATTGTATTGCTTCCATCAAGGGTAAAAAGATGGGGTTTTCATCATATTGCTTGAGTTTATCCCTTTACATCCTGTCATCTTTCTTAATGTGTTACTCTGTTCTTCATGAACTTAATACTCTAGATGCAGGCAGGAGTCGGTCAATGTGTGGAGTAATAGTAGTAGATGCAGAATCATTTTGGTCTATTTTTCACGGACGTGATGCCTATATGCATGATCATTGCCTTGGATAACTACATGATTATTCGCTTTTCTATCAATTGCTTGACAGTAATTTGTTTACCCACCATGATATTTGCCTTCAAGAGAGAAGCCTCTAGTGAACCCTATGGCCCTCAAGTCTATTTTCCATCATATATTTTCATATCTATACCTTGCTGCAATTTATTTATCTTTGACTTTCTGCACTCGTTTACATCTATCTCTTTCAGATATAATCCTTGCAAATAACCGTGAAGGGATTGACAACCCCTTTATAGCGTTGGGTGCAAGAGTTTGATTGTTTGTGTAGGTGCAACCATTGGTGACTTGCTTGTTACTCCTACTGGATTGATACCTTGGTTTTCAACAACCGAGGGAAATACTTATCTACTTTGCTACATCACCTTTTCCTCTTCAAGGGAAAACCAATACATGCTCAAGAGGTAGCAAGAAGGATTTCTGGCGCCGTTGTCGGGAAGGATACACATCAAGCCTACCAAGTACCCATCACAAACTCATCTATCACATTTATTTTATTTACCATTTGCCTCTCGTTTTCCTCTTCCCCACTTCTAAAACGATTTTCAGAAAACACCAAAAAAAATTGCCTTTTTGTTCGCCCTTCTTTCGTTTGCCTTTCGTTCGCTCGTGTGTTGGATTGCTTGAACTCAAGGCTAGCCTTACCACTATAACTAATACTCCCAAGTATGAGGTTCTTAATTTTAAGAAAAGGGAAGGAGAAAACTTAAAAGATGCTTGGTATAGAATTTGCAATTCTCAAAATAGAACTATTTGTAAGCAATCTACTACCGTTCTTCTTCGCAATTTTTGCGTGGATATTACTCCTTTGAATAGATATGTTCTAGATACCATCATGGGAGGGAAATTTTTTTGGAAGTCATACCTTTGACTCTTATAGTGCTATGATAAATTTGTTAGGTTCATCCCCAATTATGGTTAATGGAACAATCTTGACTCTAGAACATGTGATGCGAAGGCTTGATATTATTGAAAAAAGGTTGCTACGGGTGAGCTTATCGAAAACTTGGATAAAAAGATTCATAATCACATTACTCAGTATGGATCTAAAGTAGGAGTTACTTTAAAAAATCTTAAGGAAAAGGAACCCATAGTTAATGAAAAATTGGAACAAGATTCCTCTAGAATTGGCAAGCTAGAGGATATTATTACTAACTTGGGATCCGCTTTTGCTTTGGTTCAAACTAACCCAACTCCTTCACCTCCTAAGGCTGCCAAGTTTGTTTATGTTCCTAAAAATAAGGGTGAATCTTCTAGCAAATATGAAGATCTTAAGATGATAAGTATTCACCCTAACTTTCTCAATATTATTAAGGAACCAATTGCCACCATTGAATCTCTTGATTTTTTACCTAGGAGTATTATCATTGATAAGAACAATGGGCCTCCTAGGGCTTATAAGTGTGCAATTGAGGGATTGCATACCAAATATGACAATACCTAGATCTATTGTGTTTTGCCTAGCTAGGGGCGTTAAACAATAGCGCTTGTTGGGAGGCAACCCAATTTTATTTTTGTGTCCAGTTTTTGCTTCTATTTTTTAGTGTTTCCCACATTATTAATTCTGTAGTAATTGTGTTTTGGTGTTTTCATTAGTGTTTGAGCCAAGTAAAACCTTTGGGGTGATCTATGGTAGTTGTTGATTTGATCTTGCTGAAAAACAGAAACTTTTGCGCTCAGTACAGGAATTTTCTAAAATTTTCAGAGCGTCGAATTGATCTGAAATTGTTACAAAGATTAAAATATAAAGTTACTAGGTTTTCCTAATTGTTCAGAATTTTTTGAGTTACATAAGTATACGAAGTTTTCAGATTGCTATAGACTATTCTGTTTTTGTCAGATTCTGTTTTCTTTGAGTTGTTTGCCTATTTTGATGAATCTATGTGTTGTATCATGGGGCCTGAGCCATGGAGAAGTTAGATTACAGTAGGTATAACACCAATATAAATAAAGAATGAGTTCACAACAGTACCTAAAGTGGTGATTTATTTTCTTATACTAACGGATCTCACGAGTTTTCTGTTAAGTTTTGTGTTGTGAAGTTTTCAAGTTTTGGGTAAAGATTTGATGGACTATGGAATAAGGAGTGGCAAGAGCCTAAGCTTGGGGATGCCCAAGGCACACCAAGTCATATTCAAGGATGCCAACGAGCCTAAGATTGGGGATGCCCCGGAAGGCATCCCCTCTTTCGTCTTCAATCCATCGGTAAATTTACTTGAGGCTATATTTTTATTCACCACATGATATGTGTTTTGCTTGGAGCGTCTTGTATGATATGAGTATTTGCTTGTTAGTTTGACACAATCATCCTTGCTGCACACATATTTTGAGAGAGACACGCTGAATCGTGAATTTATTAGAATACTCTATGTGCTTCACTTATATCTTTTGAGTTGGGCAATTTTGCTCTATGTGCTCCACTTATATCTTTTAGAGCACGGTGGTGTTTGCGTTTTTATAGAAATAGTTGAACTCCTATACCTCACTTATATTATTTTGGGAGTTTATAAAAACAGCATGGTAATTGGTCTAGGTTATGAATTTAGTCCTAATATGATAGACATCCAAAGGGGATATAATAAAAACTTCCATATTAAGTGCATTGAGTATTTATGAGAAGTTTGATTCCTTGCATAAAGTTTTGAGATATAAAGATGGTAATGTTAAGAGACATGTTAGGAAGCAAATTGTGATGTGGTAAAAATACTTGTGTAAAGGTTTGTGATTCTCGTAGCATGCACGCATGGTGAACCGTTATGTAAGGAAGTCGGAGCATGACTTGTTTATAGATTGTCGACCTTCGTGTGAGGGTCGGGGGCGCGCGATGGTTAACTCCTACCAACCTCCCCCCTAGGAGCATGCGTTTAATGCTTTGCTTCAATGACTAATAGACTTTTGCAATAAGTATGTGAGTTATTAATGACTAATGTCGAGTCCATGGATTATACGCACTCTCACCCTTCCACTTTTTCTAGCCTTTCTAGTACCGCACAACTTTCGCTGGTGCAACAAACACCTTCCTCAAAACAGCCACCATATACCTTCCTCAAAACAGCCACCATACCTACCTATTATGGCATTTCCATAGCCATTCCGAGCTATATTGCCATGCAACTTCCACCGTTTCCTTTTATGACATGCACCATCACTTCCATATTGGATATAGAGTCATATTTTGTCATAGGTATCGAGTTGTAATTTTCTTTTGAGTTGTAAGTAAATATAAGTGTGATGATTATCATTATTAGAGCATGTCCCATGTGAGGAAATGATGATGGAAGCTATGATTCCCTCACAAGTGGGGATGAGAGTCCGGACTTTATGAAAAATAAAAGAGGCCAGCAAAGCCCAAATAAAAAAATGAATAAAATAGGCCTTAGATGCCCACATAAAAAATTGAGAGAAAATACAGAAGGGACATTGCTACTACCTTTTTCCACACTTGTGCTTTAAAGTGGCACCATGATCTTCATGATAGAGAGTCTACTATTTTGTCACTTTCATATAGCTAGTGGAATTTTTCTTCATGATGCACGTCCACTTAGTTTCCTTTTGAGCTTTCATACACTTATAGCTCCAGTGCATCCGTTGCATGGCAATCCCTACTCACTCACATTGATATCTATTGATGGGCATCTCCATAGTTCGTTGATACACCTAGTTGATGTGAGACTATCTTCTCCCTTTCCTTGACAACCTCCACCATATTCTATTCCACCTACAGTGCTATATCCATCGCTCGCGCTCATGTATTGTGTGAGAGTTGAAAAAGTTTGAGAAAATAAAAGTGTGAAAACAATTGCTTGACTTTTCATCGGGGTTGTGCATGATATAAATACTTTGTGTGGGGAAGATGGAGCATAGCCAGACCATATGATATTGTAGGGATAACTTTCTTTTGCCATTATATTTTGAAGGGATACAATTGCTTTGTTAGTATGCTTGAAATATTATTGTTTCTATATCAATATTAAGCTTTTCTTTTGTCTTACGGATCTTAATATTCATGCCACAATAAAGAATATTACTTGGATAAATATGTTAGGTAGCACCCCACATCAAAAATTCTATTTTTATCATTTACCTACTCGAGGACGAGCATGAATTAAGCTTGGGGATGTTGATACGTCTCCAACGTATCTATAATTTTTTATGATGGAATGCTATTATATTATGTGTTTTGGATGTTTTATATGCATTAATATGTTATTTTATATTATTTTTGGGACTAACCTATTAATCTAGAGCCAAGTGTCAGTTTCTGTTTGTTCCTTGTTTTTGAGTTTTGCAGATATGGAATATTAAACGAGGTCCAAACAGAATAAAACATGCGGAATGAATTTTTCTGGAAGGAAACAAGTCACCCAAGCTTGGAGTGCACGTCAGGGGAGGAGCCAGGGCGCCACAAGCCTGCTAGGCGCGAGGCCCCCTGGCCGCGCCTAACATTCTTGTCGCCTCCTGGCAGGTCTCCTAACCCTAATTCTTGGCCTATAAATAACCAAATATTCCCATAACATCTAAACAAGTCACACAAATACTTTTCCGCCACTGGAAGCCTCCGTTCCGAGAGATCCAATCTTGCAGCATTTTCCGGTAATCTGCTGGAGGGGGTTTCGATCATGGAGGGCATCTACATCAACTCCATTGCCCCTCCGATGATGCCTGCGTAGTCCACCACAGACCTATGGGTCCATATCTAGTAACTAGATGGCTTCTTCTCTCTTTTTGATCTTCAATACCACATTCTTCATGATCATCATGGAGATCTATCCAATGTAATCCTCTTTTGTGGTGTGTTTGTCAAGACCCGATGAATTGTGAGTTTATGTTCAGATTATCCATGAATCTTATTTGAATCTCCTCTCATTTCTTATACGCATGATTTCATATCCTTGCAAGTCTCTTCGAGTTATTGGTTTGGTGTGGCCAACTAGGTTGGTAATTCTTGCAATGGGAGAAGTGCTTGGTTTTGGGTTCAATCTTGCGGTGTCCTCACCCAGTGACATGGTAGGGGTAGCGAGGCACGTATTGTATTGTTGCCATCAAGGGTAACAAGATGGGGTTTTCATCATATTGCTTGAGTTTATCCATCTACATCTTTCTTAATGTGTTACTCTGTTCTTCATGAACTTAATACTCTAGATGCAGGCAGGAGTCGATCGATGTGTGGAGTAATAGTAGTAGATGCAGAATCGTTTTGGTCTATTTGTCACGGACGTGATGCCTATATGCATGATCATTGCCTTGGGTAACTACATGATTATTCGCTTTTCTATCAATTGCTTGACAGTAATTTGTTTACCCACCATGATATTTGCCTTCAAGAGAGAAGCCTCTAGTGAAACCTATGGCCCTTGGGTCTATTTTCCATCATATATTTTCAGATCTATACCTTGCTGCAATTTATTTATCTTTTACTTTCCGCACTCGTTTACACCTATCTCTTTCAGATCTAATCCTTGCTAATAACCGTGAAGGGATTGACAAACCCTTTACAACGTTGGGTGCAAGAGTTTGATTGTTTGTGTAGGTGCAACCATTTTGGTGACATGCTTGTTCCTCCTACTGGATTGATACCTTGGTTCTCAACAACTGAGGAAATACTTATCTACTTTGCTGCATCACCCTTTCCTCTTCAAGGGAAAACCAACGCATGCTCAAGAGGCAGCAAGGGGCTACATGATTAATGAGGCCCTTGAGTCGCGATGCTCAGGGGTCCCCCTTGACGCGCGAGCGGTGCTCGTGAGGTGAATTTGTACCTTTCCTCACCAGCTTTTGCCTGGAAGGGACATGGGACGACCACATACGAGAATGGCAGAACCTGGTGAGGTGGCTCACGCTAGGCCTGACCTGAGCGTAGCCCCCGGCCAGCCCCCTTGCGCATTCATCCTAGGGGAATACTGCGTGACGGAGCCGTGCGAAGAGCCAGGAGGCCATCCCGAGGTTGGTGCAACCGTTAGGGGAGCCCTCAGTTGTTTATCCCCCAACACGGAGCATGGGGCTTCCACTAGGCGTGGGCATAGCCGCTGAGCAACAGTGTCGTCCGCCAACGTGGAGCATGGCGCTTCCACTTGGGCATGGGAAGGGAGCTATGTGTTAGATCTACGGGCGTGTACAACCCAATAAGTTTGTACATGTGGCTGGCATGACTGAACTGGAGGAGGTGTATCTGGGCACCCATGAGCCAGCGCAGGACTCGGGAGGCCCTACCTCAAAGGCGGGTTGCACTTGAATTTTTATAGCACGAGGTGCACTTGTGAAACCCGTGGGATGTGGGTAACCTGCGCCGAATGAATCTCCGGAGGCCATCGCATGAGAAGGCCAAACACCAACGACCCCAGGAGGTGATGTGTGCGGGGCCAGGCCACCAGACAGAGCTCAACCGTTGGGTTTATGGATGCTGCAGGGACAGACCTGAGTGCAGATGCCATGCCCAGTCTTCTCATGCGACAAACCTGAGGAAAGATACCCGACGTGTGGCTCCCATGATGGCGAAGCGCCGAACGACAGTTATTGGAACCGGGTCGTGCGCCCTGACTCATCCACACTTGATTAGCTCATGCGAGGACAAGCACCAAGGGCCTCGGGGAGGTGATGTACATGGGCTGGTCCGCGAGACAGAGCTCGGACTCTTGGATTTATCAATGCTGTAGGGACGGACCCAAGCACAGACGACGTGCGAGCCCTTAATCATGAGGCGGTCGAGGGCGGGGTTGTAAGGGTGCGACGACATTCATGGTGACGAAGCACTGGGCATGCATTTGGAGTACTTAGGAAATTCATTAAATGCAGAATCACTCTGACGCATGCACAAAACGATACGAGTGCGGGGGTGGGTCCTAACAGCTTGAGGATGATGCAGCCTGTGGGGCGCCCTCAATTGAATAAACTAAAAAGTCACCTGGCATCGGTGCTGCTGAAGCGTTGGGGTAGTTGTCGAAGCTTGATCATCACGATCTTGAGGGCTCCGGAGGCTCGAGAGGGTCCCGAGGGTCTGGGACCTCCTAAAGAACCTCATGGCATCGGGCCTCATGAGACGCGTGGACAGTCTGCATGAGGCGCTGGTACGTAGCACCCGCGTTCACGAGGCCTAAGGGCATGTGGATGTAGCTGCAGGGGAATCCCCCACTGTGTCTGATACGCGATGGCCAGAAGAGGCCCTGTGATGCGGACCTGTTGAGGCCCAGGATGTTGACGCAAACGCGCAGCCTTCCGTCAGGGATGGCAACTGCGTTGGATAGCGCAGGGCGACACTCGCCACGCATGGCTTGCACCTCCTGAAGCTTCTTGATCGTGTTGGTGATGAACTCCCATGCTCGTGGCTCCGTGCGCCTTGCTTCTTTCTTGTGGGGGAGCATGTCGAAGCACGCCCCCGAGTGGTGCTCGAGCACCTCCCTCGTTGCACCGGTCAGGTCAGAAGCTCTCCAGGTGGAAGCCCTTGAGCCCGCCTTGAGGGAGGCGTCAGGCGCTCCTTCCTATGCAGGAGGGAGAGGAGCCCCAGAAGTGGACACGGGGCCTGAGACGCTAGTGGTGGAGGTCCCAGCCCCCTGGCGGCTCTTGGGGAGGAGATGATTCTCCTTCTTGCAAGTGTCCTCAGGAGGCAAGATGTCGCCCTCGTCGTTAGAGTTTTCGGCCGCGGCGGCTTGGTAGGCAACCATGAGGATGCTGTTGCACCCTGGCATCTTGAGGATGTTGTAGCCATGGTGAGTTGCCGCCATGAACTTGGCTAGGGCAGGGTACTCGAGGATGGCGTTGTATGGGAGGCTGATGTAAGCAACGTCGAAGTCGATGAGCTTGATGTGGTAGTTATCGCGCTTGCCGAAGGTGACTGGGAGGCGCACCTGCCCGAGGGGTGTGGTGGAACCATTGGTCACTCCTGAGAAGGGCTTGGTCGGCATGAGCTGATCATAGGGCACCTGAAGCGTCTCGAACGTCTCGACAGAGAGGACATTGAGTCCAGTGCCACCGTTGATGAGGGTCTTGGTGACGAGGACATTGCTGATGGTGGGTGTGCAGAGCAAGGGAAAAGAGCCTACGACGTACGAGCACTTGAGTTGGTCCTTGGAGTTGAAGGTAATAGCCCACTTCGACCACTTGAGGGGACGCGCGACCTCAAGCTTCGGGAGGGTGGCGTTCACCTCACGAGAGAACTGCTTCAAGATGCGGTTAGAGGCTGGGGCCTGAGCACCGCCTAGGATGCAGGCGATCGCACCTAACTCCTAGAAGCCCACGCCCCATCGATCTACTAGTTATCGTTGTTTCTCATTGGTGGCGGAGGCAACAAAGGAAGGCCGGCCTTGCCCTGAGGATGGGCTTCTCGGGGCTGATCGCGCCAGGGTTCGTCACGAGGCTCGTCATGCCAGCGGTCCTCGTGAGGCTGGTCGCGCCAATCCTAACGTGGGTCTCGGTTGTCCCGACGGCCTCCGTTGTGGCCCCCTCCACGACCGTAGCCACGTCCGCCACGCTCGGGGTGGCATCCAAGGCGCTCGTCGTGGAGCTCCCTGAGCTCCTGGCAGTTGCTGGTGCTGCGGATGTTTGTGTAGTGGAATACGCAGAATGAGAGGTTGCTCCTGGGGGGTTCTTCCTGGTCTCGAGTACGCTTCATCTTAGGCTCGGCTGCCAGCATAACGGGTCCCTTGCATTTCACCTCCTTGGCCTTGGCCTTTTTGTCTTCAGGGTCTGCCTTCGGGAGCTTGTGGAGGGAGAGGCGGCCCGCCTAGGCCTTGTCACACTTGTTCGCTGGGTTGAACATCTCCAGGGCAGAGCACAGGTTGTCATGGATAGCGAGCTCCTCTCTCATCCCGAGGTCCCTGATGCCATCGGTGAACGACGAGATGATGGCCTCATGCGATGCCTTCAGAATCTTGAGGCCGACACTCGTGAAGCATTGTATGTACTTGTGTAGGGTCTCATCCGGCTGCTGCTTCACACGCCGCAGGTCGCTCACCGCTGGGAGGCGGCCCCGGTGCCCTAGAAGTTGGCGATGAAACGCTCACGAAGCTCGTCCCAGGAGGAGATCGATCCTTTTGGGAGGTTGATGAGACATGAGCGCGCGCCATCCTTTAGAGCTATGGGGAACCAGTTCACCATGACTCAGTCGCCACCTCCTGCCGCCTCGATGCTCAGTGAGTAGAGCTGGAGGAACTCTACGGGGTCGGGGGTGCCGTCGTAGCATGAAGGCAGGTCCGGCTTGAACTTGTTGGGCTAGACGACGCGGCGCAGCTCCGAGGTGAAGGCACGATAGGCCGCCTGACTCTCAGGCACAACATGCACGGGAGGAGCCCGGTCTTGGTGTTTGTCCGTCACGACCTCCAGCGATGCACGGTCTTGATGCTGGCATGGCGGCGGGAGGAGCGCACGTGTGTCACCTTGCGGACGCGACACCACCTGGTAGCTTGCCCCGTCTCATGCACGCGCCGATGCCGCACGTGGCGGGTCGCGGGGCGCGCCTCGGGTCTAGGCTCGAGGTCAGTGCTTTGCAGGGAAGGAGGAGGAGGCACGCCATGGGCCATGATGACCCACAAGTGTAGGGGATCTATCGTAGTCCTTTCGATAAGTAAGAGTATCAAACCCAACGAGGAGCAGAAGGAAATGACAAGCGATTTTCAGTAAGGTATTCTCTGCAAGCACTGAAATTATCGTTAACAAATAGTTTTGTGATAAGGTAATTTGTAACGGGTAGCAAGTAATAAGTATAGCAAAGGTGTAGCAAGGTGGACCAATCCTTTTTGTATCAAAGGATAAGCCTGTGCAAACTCTTATATAAAGTGAAGCGCTCCTGAGGACACATGGGAATTTCTGTCAAGCTAGTTTTCATCATGCTCATTTGATTCGCGTTCATTACTTTGATAATTTGATATGTGGGTGGACCGACGCTTGGGTGCTGCCCTTAGTTGGACAAACCTCCCACTTATGATTAACCTCTCTTGCAAGCATCCGCAACTACGAAAGAAGAATTAAGATAAATCTAACCATAGCATGAAACATATGGATCCAAATCAGCCCCTTACGAAGCAACACATAAACTAGGGTTTAAGCTTCTGTCACTCTAGCAACCCATCATCTACTTATTACTTCCCAATGCCTTCCCCTAGGCCCAGATAATGGTGAAGTGTCATGTAGTCGACGTTCACATAACACCAGTAGAGGAGAGACAACATACATCTCATCAAAATATCGAACGAATACCAAATTCACATGATTATTTATAACAAGACTTATCCCATGTCCTCGGGAACAAACGTAACTACTCACAAAGCATGTTCATGTTCATAACCATAGGATTATTAATTATCATAAAGGATTTGAACATATGATCTTCCACCAAGTAAACCAACTAGCATGAACTACAAGGAGTAATCAACACTACTAGCAACCCACATGTACAAATCTGAGGTGTTGAGACAATGATCGGATACAAAAGATGAACTAGGGTTTGGAGGGGAGATGGTGCTGGCGAAGATGTTGATGGAGATCAACCCCCTCTCGATGAGAGGCTTGTTGGTGATGATGATGGCTTTGATTTCTCCCTCTGGGAGGGAAGTTTCCCCAGTGGAACAGCTCCGCCGGAGCTCTAGATTGGTTCTGCCCAAGTTTTGCCTCGAGACGGCGGCGCTTCGTCCCGAAAGCTCTCTCTTGATTTTTTCCCAAGTCAAAATCCTTCATATAGCAGAAGATGGGCACCGGAGGCCTGCCAGGGGGCCCACAAGCCTCAAGGGCGTGGCTAGGGGGGTAGGCCACGCCCATCTGGCTTGTGACCTCCTGATGGGTCCTCTTTGGTATTTGTTTCGCCCAATATTTTTTATATATCCCAAAATAATTCTCTGTAACTTTTCAGGACTTTTGGAGTTGTGCATAATAGGTCTCTCATATTTGCTCATTTTCCAGTCCAGAATTCCAGCTGTCGGCATTCTCCCTCTTCATGTAAACCTTGTAAAATAAGAGAGAAAATACATAAGTATTGTTCCATAACGTGTAATAACAACCCATAATGCAATAAAAATCAATATAAAAGCATGATGCAAAATGGACATATCAACTCCCCCAAGCTTAGACCTCGCTTATCCTCAAGCGAAAGCCGAGATTGATAAATATGTCCACAAGTTTAGAGATAGAGGTGTCGATAAAATAGAATACGGACATGAGGTCATCATGATCATATTTAGAACAACAATACTTATCGATATATAATTTCTTATACTAGAGTAACAATTCATTCACAGGAAAAAGTATGAACCAAGAATTCTATTAAGAACCAACAAACTATGCTCTCAGACATTTAAGCAATTTGCAATTTATCACAACATCGGAAAGATTCAATATAAGAGCTTGTAAGGCAAATCCACATACTCAATCATCTTTTTGTCTTTCATAATTTCTAACACTCACGCGGTACTCATGAGGTCAAAGCTTCAATTAAACATAGAGAAAGATAGGGGCTTAGAGTTTTGCCTCCCAACTATTTACCTCAAGGGTAATGTCAATAGAAATAACTCATGATCACCGACATCCGAGTGGATATATGTGTCTAGATCATTCCCCAACACATAACGCTTGCCAAAAGAAAAAGGAAAAATATAGGAAGTGGTTGAGATCACCATGACTCTTGCATAAAGGTAAGTACTATAAAGTAAAAGTAATAGATAGGCCCTTCGTAGAGGGAAGCAGAGGTTGTCATGCGCTTTTTGTTTTTGAATGCACAAACCCTTAATGCAAAGGAATGCCACGTTGTATTGCCCTTTGTGATAGCAACCTTTAATATGCAGTCCGTCGCTTTTATTTCTTTACCATCACAAGTTCGTACAACGCTTATTTTCCCTTACAATAAAACATCATACATATTTAGGAGCAATTCTTATTGCTTTTTTGCACCGATGACAACTTACTTGAAGGATCTTACTCAATCCATAGGTAGGTATGGTGGACTCTCATGGCAAAACTGGGTTGAGGGTGTTTGGATGCACAAGTAGTATCTCTACTTGGTGCAGAAGTTTTGGCTAGTATGAGGTGGAAGCAAGCACTACATGTTGGAGGATCTATAATAATATAACTTCTATTCGGAGATGAGCAAACATAACCCATTATGTTGTCTTCCTTGTCCAACATCAACTTCTTAGCATATAATATTTTAATGAGTGCTCACAATCATAAAAGATGTCCAAGATAATATATTTATATGTGAATCTATCTTTCTTTATTACTTCCTTTTAATTGCACCAATGACCAATTGCTATGTTTGTCAACTCTCAACAAATTTCAATCGACATACTTCTTATGTGTGAAGTCATTACTCCCCATAAGATCATCATATATACTCTTTGATTTTATTCTATTCTTCTATCTATTTCTTTTTCTCAAGATCATAGCAAGCAAGCCAAGCCCTCACATCAAAACTACTTTCTATGATATAACTCTCGAAACCGCTTACTTAAGGGGAACATAAAGCAAAACTCAAAGCTAGATCATACTAAAACTTTATTCTACTAGATCAAGATAAAACCAAAAGTATCAAACTAGGAAAAACAAGAAAAGGTAAAAGATGTGATGGTGATACGATACCGGGGCACCTCCCCCAAGCTTGGCACAAGCCAAGGGGAGTGCCCATACCCATGTGCTTAGATATCCTTCTTCGGAGGTGGTGATGTTGGAGTTGTTAATGAGGTTGGAGGCTTGTCCTCCGTCTTCCAAGGCATAGTCTCACCATCGTAAAAATATGAATGAGTCTTCGGGATCCTCATATCTGTAGCCAAACTCATTCTCTTAAATCTGCATTCATACTCACGGCTTTGGTTTTGCAGGTCATAGATCTGGGCTTGGAGATGCTCGATTTTCTCGTAAAGCTTGAAGATGTTCTCCCCGATGTCATTGGCATCCAGCTTCGGCTTATGGGTAAACTCCGCGATCATCATATGATTGGCATTGAGTCCATGTTCCGCCATACCTTGGCACTTGAAGACTTGCTACACCATTGCTTCGAGCCTTGTCTCCACGCTTCCGGTCTTCTTTGGCCCCTCAACATCATGGATGTGCAGCACCCCCTCACGCATCTCAATGGTTTGAGGGCGTTGCAGCACCTCCGGAAGATTGGGGTTGATGACCGTCTCGAAGAACTTGTATTTCGAAGCACTTGGGGAGGTCATGGCGATCTAAATCTATCCAGAAAACAACACAAGAGAGAACAGAGGATTTTTCCGTGGTACGGTGATCAAAACCCTTGGGAGATTATATAATGAATTTTTACCGATCAACAGGAGTATCCTACAAGAAAATGGAGTCCAGGGGGTGCACGGGGTGGCCACAAGCCACAGGGGCGCGACCAGGGGGTAGGCCCCGCCCTGCAGGCTTGTCGTCTCCTTGTGCACTTTTCGGGCTACTTTAAATTTTACTAATTTATTAAATATTCCAAAACGGAGAAAAATTGCTATGGGGAAAGTTTTGGAGTCACTTTGCTTACCGTACCACATACCTATTCCTTTTCGGAGTCTAAAACGTTCCGATAGGTCTCCCTAATGTACTCCTCCGGAGTTATGGTATTCATAATATTGGTTTCAACATTTATGGGAGTACCTCAGATATAATGTTTGATTCTTTGCCCATTAATTTACCACCTTCTGGTTAGTGCCCTCGACATTGTTGTTCTTGATGGCACTGGAACGATATACTTCCTCGACAATGTAAGGCCCTTCCCATTTAGAGAGAAGTTTTCCTGCAAAAAATCTTAAACGGGAATTGAATAGCAAGACGTGGTCACCTATATTGAATTCACGCTTTTGTATCCTTTTATCATGCCATCTATTAACCTTTTCTTTAAACAACTTGGCATTCTCATAGGCCTGGGTTCTCCATTCATCAAGTGCGCTAATGTCAAATAACCTCTTCTCGCAAGCAAGTTTGAAATCATAGTTGAGCTCTTTAATTGCCCAATGAGCTTTATGTTCTAGTTCAAGAGGTAAGTGACAAGATTTACCATAAACCATTTTATACGGACACATACCCATAGGGTTTTCGTAAGAAGTTCTTTAAGTCCATAATGCATCATCAAGTTTCTTAGACTAATTCTTTCTAGATCTATTAACAGTCTTTTGCAAGATCAATTTAATTTCTCTATTGCTTAATTCTACTTGACAACTAGACTGAGGATGATATGGAGATGCAATTCTATGGTTAACATCATACTTAGCAAGCAATTTACGGAAAGCACCATGAATAAAGTGTGAACCACCATCCGTCATTAAATATCCAGGGACTCCAAATCTAGGGAAAATAACTTCTTTAATCATTTTAATAGAAGTGTTATGATCGGCGCTATTAGTTGGAATAGCTTCTGCCCACTTAGTAACATAATCAACAACATTTTAATAGAAGTGTTATGATCAACACTCCTCGTTGGAATAGCTTCCACCCACTTAGTAACATAATTAACACCAACTAGAATATGAGTATACCCGTTGGACTTTGGAAAAGGTCCCATATAATCAAAACCCCAAACATCAATGGCTCAATAACAAGTGAGTAATTCATAGGCATTTCCCGACGTCTACTAATATTACCAATTCTTTGAAATTCATCACAAGACAAGACATACTTGCGAGCATCCTTGAAGAGAGTAGGCCAATAAAAACAAAATTGTAATACCTTGTGTGTAGTTCTATCTCCAGCATGGTGTCCTCCGTAGGCCTCGGAATGACACTTGTGTAGGATCTGTTCGTGTTCACGCTCAGGTACACAATGTCTAATAACACCATATACCCCTTTTTTATAAAGGTGTGGGTCAGCCCAAAAGTAATGTCTTAAATCATAGAAGAACTTTTTCTTTTGTTGGTACGTGAAACTAGGTGGTATAAATTTAGCAACAATGTAATTAGCATAATCAGCATACCATGGAGCATTATTTGAAGCATTTATGACAACTAATTGTTCATCAGGAAAGCTATCATTAATAGGTAGTGGGTCATCAAGAACATTCTCTAACCTAGACAAGTTATCTGCCACGGGGTTCTCAACACCCTTTCTATCAATAATATGCAAATCAAATTCTTGTAGCAGAAGAACCCATCTAATAAGTCTTGGTTTAGCATCTTTAGATATTTAATAGCAGCATGATCAGTGTGAACAATTTCTTTGGAATAAACGATATAAGGTCTAAACTTGTCACAAGCAAGCACAACAGCTAAAAATTTCTTTTCAGTGGTAGCATAGTTTGTTTGAGCACTTTCTAGAGTCGTACTAGCATAATGGATAACATTTTATTTCTTATCAACTCTTTGTCCTAGAACAGCACCAACGGCATAATCACTAGCATCACACATAATTTCAAAGGTAGGTTCCAATCAAGTGGTTGAACAACAGGTGCAGAAATCAAGGCACTCTTAAGGATTTCAAATACTTCTACACAATCATCATCAAAAACAAAAGGAACATATTTTTGCAAGAGATTAGTGAGAGGCCGAGAAATTTTAGAGAAGTCTTTAATAAATCTCCTATAGAAACCAGCATGACCAAGCAAACTTCTTATACCTCTAATATCAGTGGGACACGTCATTTTTTCAATAGCATCTACTTTAGCTTTATCCACCTCAATACCTCTTTCGGAGATTTTGTGTCCCACGACAATGCCCTCATTAACCATAAAGTGACACTTCTCCCAATTCAAGACAAGATTAGTTTTTCACATCTCTGCAAAACTCGATCAAGGTTGTTCAAGAAATCATCAAAAGAAGTTCCGTAAACAGAGAAGTCATCCATGAAAACCTCAACAATATTTTCACAGAAGTGAGAGAATATGAGAGTCATACATCTTTGAAAGGTAGTAGGTGCATTGCATAAACCAAAAGGCATACGTATATAAGGAAAGGTACTGAAAGGGCAAATAAAAGTTGTCTTTTCTTGATCCTCTTTTGACACAGGTATTTGAGAGAAACCAGAATAACCATCTAGAAACCAGAAGTGTGTGTGTTTAGATAGTCTTTCTATCATTTGATCAATAAACAACAAAGGGTAATGATCTTTCCTAGTAGCTTTATTTAATTTCCTAAAATTAATTACCATTCTATATCCAGTAACAATTCTTTGCAGGATCAATTCATTTTTATCATTAGGAACAACACTAATACCTCCCTTCTTAGGGACACAATGAACATGACTAACCCATCTACTATTAGCAATAGGATAAATTATACCTGCCTCGAGAAGCTTTAATATTTCATTTCTTACCACTTATTTCATTTTAGAATTTAACCGTTGTTGGTCATCAACAACTGGTTTAGCATCATTCCATATTAATTTTATGCTGACATAGAGTGGGACTAATGCCCTTAAGATCATCAAGAGTATATCCAATAGCAGCATGGTGCTTCTTTAGAGTTTTCAATAATCTCATTTCTTCATGGTGTGAATGGTTAGCACTAATAATAACAAGATATATCTTCTTTTCATCAAGATAAGCATATTTCAGAGTATCCGGTAATTTTTTAAGCTCAAACACAGGATCACCCTTGGGTGGAGGAGGATCCCCAAGTATTTCAACATGCAAGTTGTGTTTCAAAATAGGATGCTGATCAGAGAAAATCATGTCTATTTCATTCCTTTCATTCATATGCATATCGTTTTCATGGTCTAGCAAATATTGTTCTAAAGGATCAGTACGAGGCACAACAGTAGAAGCAATACCAATAATTTCATCCTTACTAGGCAGTTCTTTATCATGGAGTTGTCTACGAAATTTAGAGAAATTAAACTCATGAGACACATCCCCAAAACTCACAGTAATAGTTTCTTTCTCACAATCTATCTTGGCATTAACAATATTCAAGAAAGGTCTACCAAATATGGTGGGACAAAAATCATCTTGTGGGGAACCAAGAACAAGAAAATCAGTAGGATATTTTATTTTACCACACAAGACTTCAACATCTCTAATAATCCCAACTGGTGCTATAGTATCTCTATTAGCAAGCTTAATGGTAACATCAGTTTCTTCCAATTCAGTTGGTGCAATATCATTCATAATTTCTTTATATAAGGTAAAGGGAATTGCACCCATGCTAGCACCCACATCACATAGGCCATGATAACAATGGTCTTCTATTTTAACAGAAACAATAGGCATGCCAACAATAGGTCTATGTTTGTCTTTAGCATCAGGTCGAGCAATTCTAGCAGCTTCATCATAGAAATGAATAACATGCCCATCAATATTATCAACCAAGAGATCTTTAACCATAGCAATACTAGGTTCAACTTTAATTTGCTTAGGGGTGTGTGGGTGTTCTAACATAGCTCTTACGAACCATAGTTGAAGCTTTAGCATGTTCCTTTGTTCTAACAGGGAAAGGTGGTTTCTCAATATAAGCAACATGAATAAAAGGATCAACATTGTAAGTAATAGTTTCTTCTTCAACTTTAATAGGTTCAACTACTTTCACTTCAATGGGAGGATGATATTTAAACCACTTCTCCTTAGGGAGATCAACATGAGAAGCAAATGATTCACAGAAAGAAGCTACTATCTCAGAGTCAAGTCCATATTTAGTGCTAAATTCACGAAAAGTATCGGTGTCCACGAAGGATTTAACACAATCAAACTTAAGGTTTATACCTGACTCCTTACCTTCATCGAGTTCCCAATCTTCAGAGTTGCATTCAGTTCTTTCCACTAATCCCATTTGAAGTCAATATCTTTCTTCATATAGGAACCAATGCAAGAAGTATCGAGCGTGGATTGATCATTACGAGAAAGCCGAGCATAAAAGATTTGAATAATAATTTCTCTTGAGAGCTCATGATTGGGGCATGAATATAACATTTACTTAAGCTTCCCCAAAACTTGAGTGATTCTTTCTTCTTCATGAGGCCAAAAATTATAGATATAATTCCGATCACGATGAACCAGATGCATAGGATAAAACTTCTGATGAAATTCCAATTTCAGTCGGTTGTAGTTCCATGATTCAATATCATCACATAGCCTATACCATGTCAAGGACTTCTCCTTCAAATATAAAGGAAAGACCTTATTATTGACATCATCCTCGGGTAAACCTGCAAGCTTAAATAATCCACAAACTTCATCCACATAGATTAGATGCAAATCAGGGTGTAGTGTTCCATCTCCTGCATAAGGATTAGCTAGAAGTTTCTCTATCATACCCGAAGGAATTTCATAATAAATATTTTCAGTAGGTTCAGTAGGTTGAGGAGCAACTCTTTGTGCTTCCAGTCTAGGTGAAGTTACCCCGAACAAGCCCCTCAAAGGATTATTTTCCATAGTAACAAGTGACAGGAAATTTCTGTTGGGGAACTTCGCATGGGAAACAAAAATTTTCCTACGCACACGCAAACCTATCCATGGTGATGAGCATCTACGAGAGGGAGAGTGGATCTACGTACCCTTGTAGATCGCTAAGCGGGAAGCGTTAAGAAACGCGGTTGGTGTAGTCGAACATCTTCGCGATCCAAATCGCCGAGCGTCCCGCGATCTCATCACGATCCGTCCCGCGATCCAATCACGATCCGTCCCGTGAACTCATCACGATCCGTCCCGCGATCTCATCACGATCCGTCTCACGATCTTGATCACGATCTGTCCTATGAACTCATCACGATCCGTTCCGCGATCTCATCACGAACCGTCTCGCGATCTCGATCACGGTCCTTCCGATCTAGCGCCGAACGGACGGCACCTCCGCGTTCAGCACACGTGCAGCTTGATGACGATCTCCACCATCTTGATCCAGCAAGAGGAGGTGGAGAGGAGAGAGAGTTCACCGGCAGCGTGACGGCGCTCCGGTGATGGTGGTGGAGTGATTCCGGCAGGGCTTCGCCTAAGCGCTGCGGAAAACCGATCTAGAGGAGAAACTGTGCACCGGTGAAACGGGTAGCACGTGGCCGGAAATTCTGTCCAAAAACCACCCAATCCACTAGTATATATAGGAGGAGAGGAGAGGAGAGGCAGCCAAGGCCTTTGGGTCGGCCGAAATAGGAGGTGGGAAGAAATCCTACTTCACCTCCAATCCTAGTTGGAGTAGGATTGCCTCCTATTGGCTGATTTTCCACTTTTTGCTTTAGGACTTTCTCTCCTGCGCCATGGGCCTTTGTGGCTGTTTTCCCAGCCCACTAAGGGCTGGTTATTATTCTCCCACAGCCCATGGACCTCTTGGGGTCGAAATACCCCTCCCGGAGGCCTCCCGGTACACTACCGGCACTCCCGGTACACTACCGGCACTCCCGGTACACTACCGATGAGCCCGAAACTTTTCCGGAAACCAAACTGGGACTTCCTATATATGAATCTTTACCTCCGGACCATTCCGGAGCTCCTCGTGATGTCCGGGATCTCATCCGGGACTCCGAACAAACTTCGGTCACCACCATACATAACTCTACACTACCGAAACGTCACCGAACCTTAAGTGTGCAGACCCTGCGGGTTCGAGAACTATGTAGACATGACCGAGACACCTCTACGGTCAATAACCAATGGCGGGACCTGGACATCCACATTGGTTCCTACATATTCTACGAAGATCTTTATCGGTCGAACCTCTATGTCAAGGATTCAGTTAATCCCGTATAACGTCCCCTTTGTTCTTCGGTATGTTACTTGCCCGAGATTCGATCGTCGGTATCTCCATACCTAGTTCAACCTCGTTACTGGCAAGTCTCTTTACTCGTTCCGTAATACAAGATCCCGTGACTAACACTTAGCCACATTGCTTGCAAGGCTTGTTGTGATGTTGTATTACCGAGTGGGCCCTGAGATACCTCTCCGTCACACGGAGTAACAAATCCCAGTCTCGATCCATGCCAACTCAACAAACACCATCGGAGATACCTGTAGAGCACCTTTATAGTCACCCAGTTACGTTGCGACGTTTGATACACACAAGGCACTCCTCCGATATCCGTGAGTTGCATGATCTCATGGTCATAGGAACATATACTTGACATGCAGAAAACAGTAGCAATAAACTGACACGATCATATGCTATGTTTGTAGTTTGGGTCTTATCCATCACATCATTCTCCTAATGATGTGATCCCGTTATCAAATGACATCTCATGTCCATGGCTAGGAAACCTTAACCATCCTTTGATCAACGAGCTAGTCCATTAGAGGCATACTAGGGACATGGTTTTGTCTATGTATCCACACATGCATTTAAGTCTCCGATCAATACAATTATAGCATGGATAATAAACGATTATCATGAACAAGGAAATATGATAATAACTAATTTATTATTGCCTCTAGGGCATATTTCCAACAGTCTCCCACTTGCACTAGAGTCAATAATCTAGTTCACATCACCATGTGATTCGCATTGTTATGAATCTAACACCCAATGAGTTTTGGGGCTCGATCATGCTTTGCATGTGAGAGAGGTCTTATAGTCAACGGGTCTGCGATATTCAGATCCGTGTGTACTTTGCAAATCTCTATGTCAAACCGTAATCACTGCTACCACACTCCACTTGGTACTATTTCCAAATGGCTGCTCCACTATACGTATCCAGATTGCTACTACTAGTCATCCGGATAGGTGTTAAAGCTTGCATCGACGTAACTCTTTACGACGAACTCTTTATCACCTCCATAATCAAGAAACATTTCCTTAGTCCTCTGGTTACTAAGGATAATTCCGACCGCTGTCCAGTGATCCACTCCTGGACCACTCTTGTACCCCTTGACAGACTCGTGGCAAGGCACACATAGGTGCGGTACACAGCATGGCATAATATAGAGCCTATGGCTAAGGCATAGGGGACGACATTCATCCTTTCTCTTTCTTCTGCCGTTGTCGAGCTTTGAGTCTCACTCAACTTCACACCTTACAAATCAGACGAGAACTATTTCTCTGGCTGATCCATTTTGAACTCTTTCAAAATCTTGTCAAGGTATGCACTCATTGAAAGTCTCATCAAGCATCTTGATCTATCTCTATAGATTTTGATGCTCAACAATTAGGTAGCTTTATCCAGGTCTTCATTTGAAAAACACTTTTCAAACAACCTTTTATGCCTTCCAGAAATTCTACATTATTTCCGATCAACAATATGTCAACCACATATACTTATCAGAAACTCTATAGTGCTCCCATTCACTTTATTGCAAATACAAGTTTCTCGTAAACTTTGTATAAACTACAAAAACTTTGATCACCTCATCAAAGTGTATATTCCAACTCCGAGATGCTTGCTTCAGTCCATAGAAGGATCACTGAAGCTCTCTCATCTTTTAGCATCCTTAGGACTGACAAAACCTTCTGGTTGTATCACATACAACCTTTCCTTAAGTAAACCGTTAAGGAAACGACGTTTTGACATCCATCTGCCAGATTTCGTAATTGAAAATGCAGCAACTGCTAACATAATTCCAACAGACTTTTAGCATCGCTACGAGTGAGAAAGCCTCCTCGCAGTCAACTCCTTGAACTTGTCACAAACAACTTTGCAACAAGTCGAGCTTTACAAATGGTGACATTCACCATCAGTGTCTGTCTTCATTCTAAAGGTCCATTTGTACTCAACGACCTGCCGTCTAACGAGCAAGTCTACCAAAGTCTATACTTGGTTTTCATAAATGGATCCTATCTCGGATTTCATGGTCTCTAACCATTTGTCGGAATCCGGGCCCATCATCGCTTCTCCATAGCTCGTAGGTTCATCATTGTCCAACAACATGACCTCCAAGACAGAGTTGTCATACCGCTCAGGAGCAGTACACATCCTTGTCGACCTACGAAGTTCGATAGTAACTTGATCCTGAAGCTTCATGATCATCATCATTAACTTCCTCTTCAACTAACGTAGGCTTCACAGAAACATCTTTCTGCGCTGCGCTACTCTCTGGTTGAACAAAGGTTTAATAACCTCATCAAGTTCTATCTTCCTCCCACTCAATTCTTTCGAGAGAAACTTTTTCTCGAGAAAGGACCCAGTTCTAGCAACAAACACTTTGCACTCGGATCTGAGATAGAAGGCATACCCATCTGTTCTTAGGGTATTCTATGAAGATACATTTGTCCGCTTTGGGTTCTAGCTTATTATGTGAAAACATTTTCCACACAAGCATCGCAGCCCCAAACATTAAGAAATGACAGCTTAGGTTTTTGTCAAACCATAATTCACACGGTGTCATCTCAACGGATTTAGATGGTGCCCTATTTAAAGTGAATGTAGTTGTCTCTAATGCATAACCCCAAAAATTATAGTAGTAAAATGATAAGAGACATCACAGTATGCACTATATCAATAGAGCATGACTATGATGTTCGGACACACCATCACAGCATGGTGTTCCAGGTGGCGTTTAGTTGTGAAACAAATTTCACGTTGTCTTAAGTTGTATGCCAAACTCGTAACTCAGATATTCACCTCCACGATCATATCGCGGTCTTTTTTATCTTCTTGTCACGATGATCTTTAAACTTCACTCTGTATTTGCTTGAACCTTTCAAACGATTCAGACTTGTGTTTCATTAAGTAAATATACACTATATCTACTCAAATCATCAGTGAAGGTAAGAAAATAACGATATCCACTGCACGCTACAAGACTCATTAGATTGCATACATCAACATGTATCATTTCCAATGAATCACTTGCCTGCTCCATCCAACGGGGTCCTTTAGTCATCTTGCCCAAGAGGCATGGTTCGCATGTCTCAACCGATTCGAAATCGATGAGTCCAAATATCCATCAGCATGGAGTTTCTACATGCGCTTTATACCAATATGACATTTAGCGGCAGTGCCACAAGTATGTGGTACTATCATTATTAACTTTGTATCTTTTGACATCAATGTTATGAACATGTGTACTACTACGATCAAGATTTCAACAAACCATTCTCACTTGGTGCATGACCATTGAAGGTATTATTCATGTAACCAGAATAACTATTATTCTCTGACTTAAATGAATAATCGTATTGCAACAAACATGATCTAATCATGTTCATGCTCAACGCAAAACACCAAATAACATTTATTTAGGTTCGTTACTAATCCTGAAGGTAGAGAGAGCGTGCGATGTTGATCACATCAACCTTGGAAACATTTCCAACACACATCGTCACCTCACCCTTAGCTAGTTCTCCGTTTATTCCGTAGCTTTTATTTCGAGTTACTAACATTTAGCAACCGAACCGGTATCCAATACCTAGGTGCTACTAGGAGTACTAGCAAGGTACACATCAATAACTCGTATATCAAATATACTTCTGTCGATGTTGCCAGCCTTCTTATCTACCAAGTATCTAGGGTTGTTCCGCTTCAGCGACCTCTCACCTCATAATAGAAGCACTTAGTCTCGGGTTTGAGTTCAACTTTGGGTTGCTTCACTGGAGCGGCAACTGACTTGCTATCCATGAAGTTTCCCTCCTTGCTCTTGCCCTTTTCGAAACTAGTGGTTTGCTTAACCATCAACACTTGACGCTCCTTTTTGATTTCTACCTTCGCGGTGTCAAACATCGCGAACAGCTCAGGGATCAATACTTCTATCCCTGGTGTATTATAGTTCATCACTAAGTTCTAGTAGCTTTAGTGACAGTGACTTGGAGAACTATATCAATCACTATCTTATCTGGAAGATCAACTCCCACTTGATTCAAGCGATTGTAGTACCCAGACAATCTGAGTACATGCTCAACGATTGAGCTATTCTCCTTCATCTTACAAGCAAAGAATCTTGTTGGAGATCTCATATCTCGCAACAAAGGCACGAGCTTGAGATCACAATCTCTGCTCCTAGAACATCTCATATGTTCCGTGACGTTCAAAACGTTTTGAAGCCTCAATTCTAAGCCGTAATGCATGACGCACTAAACTATCAAGTAGTCATCGAAACGTGCCTGTTAGATGTTCACAACATCTATAGACGACGCTAGAGGGGGTGGCGCACCGAGCGGTGCATTAAGGACATAAGCCTTCTGTGCAGCAGTGAGGACAATCCTCAGATCACGGACCCAGTCCGCAATTTTGCTACCAACATCTTTCAATTCTATTTCTCTAGGAACATATAAAAATACAAGGGAGCTACAGCGCGAGCTAGTAATCTACAACATAATTTGCAAAGACACTTTGACTATGTTCATGATAATGAGTTCAATTAATCATATTACTTAAGAACTCCCACTCAAATTGACATCCCTCCGATCATTCGAGTGATACATGATCCAAATTCACCAACTCAAGTCCGATCATCACGTGAGTTGAGGTGGCTGCAATGGTGAACATCATTATGTTGATCATATCTACTATATGACTCATGTTCGACCTTTCGGTCTCTCGTGTTCCGAGGCCATGTCTGTACATGCTAGGCTCGTCAAGTTTAACCCGAGTGTTCTGCGCGTGCAAATCTGGCTTGCACCCGTTGTATGTGAACGTAGAGTCTATCACACCCGATCATCACGTGGTGTCTCAACACGACGAACTTTCGCAACGGTGCACACTCGGGGAGAACACAGTTCATCTTGAAATTCAAGTGAGGGATCACCTTATAATGCTACCGCCGTACTAAGCAAAACAAGGTGCATAAAAGGATTAACATCTCATGCAATTCATAAGTGACATGATATGGCCATGAACTTGTGTTTAAGATCTCCATCTTCGAAACACCGGCATGATCTCCATCGTCACCGGCACAACACCATGATCTCCATCATCTTGATCTCCATCAATGTGTTGCCATTGGGGTTGTCACGCCCTGCATGCTTCTACTACTATTGCTACCGTAGCGATAAAGTAAAGCATTACATAGCGCTTAATGATTGACACGCAGGTCATACAATAATTAAAGACAACCCTATGGCTCCTGCCGGTTGCCGTACTCATCGACATGCAAGTCGTGATAATCTATACATCACATGATCATCTCATACATCACATATATCTCATCATGTAATTGGCCATATCACATCACAACATACCCTGCAAAAACAAGTTAGACGTCCTCTAATTGTTGTTGCATATTTTACGTGGCTGCTATGGGTATCTAGCAAGAACGATTCTCACCTACGCATAAACCACAACGGTGATACACTAGTTTGCTTTTCAACCTTCTCAAGGACCGCCTTCGTCGAATCCGATCCAACTAAAGTGAGAGAAAACTGTCACCCGCAAGCCATCTAGGCAACAAGTTGCGTCGAGGGAACCGGTCTCTCGTAAGCGTACGAGTAATGTTGGTCTGGGCCGCTTCATCTCACAATCCCGCTGAACCAAAATACGACCAAGGGAGGAAGCAATCTAAGCATCAACGCCCACAAACCTTTTGTGTTCTACTCGAGATCTCATCGAACCATCAACCTAGCTCATGATGCCACTGTTGGGGAACTTCGCATGGGAAACAAAAATTTTCCTACGCACACGCAAACCTATCCATGGTGATGAGCATCTACGAGAGGGAGAGTGGATCTACGTACCCTTGTAGATCGCTAAGCGGGAAGCGTTAAGAAACGCGGTTGGTGTAGTCGAACATCTTCGCGATCCAAATCGCCGAGCGTCCCGCGATCTCATCACGATCCGTCCCGCGATCCAATCACGATCCGTCCCGTGAACTCATCACGATCCGTCCCGCGATCTCATCACGATCCGTCTCACGATCTTGATCACGATCTGTCCTATGAACTCATCACGATCCGTTCCGCGATCTCATCACGAACCGTCTCGCGATCTCGATCACGGTCCTTCCGATCTAGCGCCGAACGGACGGCACCTCCGCGTTCAGCACACGTGCAGCTTGATGACGATCTCCACCATCTTGATCCAGCAAGAGGAGGTGGAGAGGAGAGAGAGTTCACCGGCAGCGTGACGGCGCTCCGGTGATGGTGGTGGAGTGATTCCGGCAGGGCTTCGCCTAAGCGCTGCGGAAAACCGATCTAGAGGAGAAACTGTGCACCGGTGAAACGGGTAGCACGTGGCCGGAAATTCTGTCCAAAAACCACCCAATCCACTAGTATATATAGGAGGAGAGGAGAGGAGAGGCAGCCAAGGCCTTTGGGTCGGCCGAAATAGGAGGTGGGAAGAAATCCTACTTCACCTCCAATCCTAGTTGGAGTAGGATTGCCTCCTATTGGCTGATTTTCCACTTTTTGCTTTAGGACTTTCTCTCCTGCGCCATGGGCCTTTGTGGCTGTTTTCCCAGCCCACTAAGGGCTGGTTATTATTCTCCCACAGCCCATGGACCTCTTGGGGTCGAAATACCCCTCCCGGAGGCCTCCCGGTACACTACCGGCACTCCCGGTACACTACCGGCACTCCCGGTACACTACCGATGAGCCCGAAACTTTTCCGGAAACCAAACTGGGACTTCCTATATATGAATCTTTACCTCCGGACCATTCCGGAGCTCCTCGTGATGTCCGGGATCTCATCCGGGACTCCGAACAAACTTCGGTCACCACCATACATAACTCTACACTACCGAAACGTCACCGAACCTTAAGTGTGCAGACCCTGCGGGTTCGAGAACTATGTAGACATGACCGAGACACCTCTACGGTCAATAACCAATGGCGGGACCTGGACATCCACATTGGTTCCTACATATTCTACGAAGATCTTTATCGGTCGAACCTCTATGTCAAGGATTCAGTTAATCCCGTATAACGTCCCCTTTGTTCTTCGGTATGTTACTTGCCCGAGATTCGATCGTCGGTATCTCCATACCTAGTTCAACCTCGTTACTGGCAAGTCTCTTTACTCGTTCCGTAATACAAGATCCCGTGACTAACACTTAGCCACATTGCTTGCAAGGCTTGTTGTGATGTTGTATTACCGAGTGGGCCCTGAGATACCTCTCCGTCACACGGAGTAACAAATCCCAGTCTCGATCCATGCCAACTCAACAAACACCATCGGAGATACCTGTAGAGCACCTTTATAGTCACCCAGTTACGTTGCGACGTTTGATACACACAAGGCACTCCTCCGATATCCGTGAGTTGCATGATCTCATGGTCATAGGAACATATACTTGACATGCAGAAAACAGTAGCAATAAACTGACACGATCATATGCTATGTTTGTAGTTTGGGTCTTATCCATCACATCATTCTCCTAATGATGTGATCCCGTTATCAAATGACATCTCATGTCCATGGCTAGGAAACCTTAACCATCCTTTGATCAACGAGCTAGTCCATTAGAGGCATACTAGGGACATGGTTTTGTCTATGTATCCACACATGCATTTAAGTCTCCGATCAATACAATTATAGCATGGATAATAAACGATTATCATGAACAAGGAAATATGATAATAACTAATTTATTATTGCCTCTAGGGCATATTTCCAACAATTTCAGCACACTATATAATTTTTTTCCTTACCAAATTCCACTTACGAAAGGCGCTTCACTCCCCGGCAACGACGCCGGAAAAGAGTCTTGATGACCCACAAGTATAGGGGAACTATCGTAGTCCTTTCGATAAGTAAGAGTGTCGAACCCAACGAGGACCAGAAGGAAATGACAAACGGTTTTTAGTAAGGTATTCTCTCCAAGCACTGAAATTATCGGTAACAGATAGTTTTTGTGATAAGGTAATTTGTAATGGGTAGCAAGTAATAAATATAGAAAAGGTGCAGCAAGGTGGCCCAATCCTTTTTGTAGCAAAGGACAAGCCTGGACAAACTCTTATATAAAGTGAAGTGCTCCCGAGGGCACATGGGAATTTCTGTCAAGCTAGTTTTCATCATGCTCATTTGATTCGCGTTCGTTACTTTGATAATTTGATATGTGGGTAGACCGGTGCTTGGGTGCTGCCCTTACTTGGACAAACCTCCCACTTATGATTAACCTCTTTCGCAAGCATCCGCAACTACGAAAGAAGAATTAAGATAAATCTAACCATAGCATGAAACATATGGATCAAAATCAGCCCCTTACGAAGCAACGCATAAACTAGGGTTTAAGCTTCTGTCACTCTAGCAACCCATCATATACTTATTGCTTACCAATGTATTCCCCTTGGGACAAATAATGGTTAAGTGTCATGTAGTCGACGTTCACATAACACCACTAGAGGAGAGACAACATACATCTCATCAAAATATCAAACGAATACCAAATTCACATGATTACTTATAACAATACTTATCACATGTCCTCAGGAATAAACGTAACTACTCACAAAGAGTGTTCATGTTCATAATAACAGGAGTATTAATTATCATAAATGATCTGAACATATGATATTCCACTAAGTAAACCAACTAGCATCGACTACAAGGAGTAATCAACAGTACTAGCAACACACAAGTACCAATATGAGGCGTTGAGACAAAGATCGGATACAAAAGATGAACTAGGGTTTGGAGGGGAGATGGTGCTGGTGAAGATGTTGATGGATATTAACCCCCTCTCGATGAGAGGATCGTTGGTGATGACGTTGGCTTCGATTTCCCCCTCTGGGATGGAAGTTTCCCCGGCGGAATGCCTCCACCGGAGCTCTAGATTGGTTCTGCCCAAGTTCTGCCTTAAGACAGCGGCGCTTCATCCCAAAAGCTCTCTCTTGATTTTTTTCCAGGTCAAAACCCTTCACATAGCAGAAGATGGGCACCGAAGGCCTGCCAGGGGGCCCACAAGCAACAAGGGCGTGGCGAGGGGGTAGGACGTGCCTAGTAGGCTTGTGACCTCTTGGTGGGTCCCCTCTGGTATTTGTTTCGCCCAATATTTTTTATATATTCCAAAATAATCTCCATAACTTTTCAGGACTTTTGGAGTTGTGCAGAATAGGTCTCTCATATTTGCTCCTTTTCCAGTCCAGAATTCCAGTTGTCGGCATTTTCCCTCTTCATGTAAACCTTGTAAAATAAGAGAGAAAAGGCATAAGTATTGTACCATAACGTGTAATAACAACCCATAATGCAATAAATATCAATATAAAAAGGTGCGAGATCACTAGAAGAGTATGTCTAGGGGGGGATAGACTACTAGCAGGAACTTAAAACGACCTCAAGCATACGTTTAAGTGTTGGTGGATTTTAGCATATATAGCAAGTCTAGCACACCCTACACATGCAAGTCATCAAGTATAGCAGCGGAAAGTAAATACATTGCACATGGAAGAAAGGAGTAGAGATAGAGAGATCAAACGCATGAAGGACGCGAAGATTTTTCCCGTGGTTCCAATAGGTGGTGCTATCGTACGTCCATGTTTATGGAGTCTTCAACCCACGGAGGGTAACGGTCGCGAGAGTCTATGGAGGGCTCTACCCACAGAGGGTTCTAAGGGAGTCCTGGATTAGGGGGTCCTCAGATAGCCGACTGTTGTTTATGGGCCGGACTATGTGGGCCACAAAGGGAGCATCAGACGATCAAAGACCACCTACGCTAGACGGAAGTTTCGAGAAGCTGTGACATATTCTACAAGTTATTAGCTATAGTTAGGCATGTTTAGCTCTTCGGCATGTAACCGACCATGTGTAAACCCAGAGCACCCTCGGCGTCTATATAAGCCAGAGGGTTTAGGGTATAGATGACAACTCATCTAGGGTTAGCTATTCGATCTCGAGGTAGATCAACTCTGTAACCCCCCACATCATCAATACAACCAAGCAAGACGTAGGGTATTACCTCCATAGGAGGGCCCGAACCTAGGTAAATCCATGTCCCCTTCGTCTCCTGTTACTGTCGATTCTAGTCTCACAGTTCGGGACCCCCTACCCGAGATCCGCCGGTTTTGACACTGACATTGGTGCTTTCATTGAGAGTTCCTCTGTGAGCGCTGAAGGAATCGATGGCTCACCTCATCACAAGTAGCGAGATCCACATCGCAGGGACTCTCGCCCCCAATCAGAATCTCACCGGCAATGACATCTTGTTGCATGCTAGCCCGATCTGCCATCACGGCCAGACTGGAAGCTTTCCCCCCAATCATAATATCAAGTTTGGAAACTTAGAGTTTGTGGCTGATTCACGGGGAACACTTGTTCTAATGGAACCCTCAACCTTCGAAGAAAAACCTCTAAGTACGGACACTTTGACGCCCAAGACGTCAGGTCCCATGGTGGGATGGAACACAGATCCGCTTTGGCATAGCTCTGGAACCATCACACCGCTTGATGAATCCACTCGCATCAGCGACACGCACCTTGCCATCACCTTGTTCTTAAACGAGTTGTTCGATCGGATCAAATCTATGCGTATATCGGATGACCAGGTTCCAATCTATGTTCAGCTCAGGATCAGACTCGATGACAGGGAAATTCATGTCCCTCCGGTCACCCACCTTGTGGCTACCATCGAGTGTCCGACTGCGGATTCTGACCGACAGCCAGAATTGAAAACCGTCTATACTTTAGTTCTCGGTCATCAAGACTCTGTCGGTGAACCAGAGGCGGGGAATCGTTCTAAAGCCGGGCCGTCACCGGTCCGGAATCCTTCGCCAAATTTGGAAATTGTGGTTCCGAATACTCATTGTGTCATGGAATCGAATTTTTCCCACCCACCCCCCAAGATGACCATCCAAGTATCGCACCAAAGCCCGTGTCTTCGGACTTTCGGGATATCAAGCAACTACAAGGAGAATCACTCCGCCACTTTTGGGCCAGACTCCTACTCCTAGGAGTAGAGTAAAAAGGTCTTAGTGACCAAGATATAGTCGCAATCTTCATTCGCAATTGCCATGATGAAGGGATTCTTAATGCTCTGGCCCGCCGACGCATAAGTGACTTTTCGGAGTTATCCGAATTGGTACACAAGTACTGAGCCATGGAGAGCGTCTGGCAATCCGAACAGTTATTCTCGGAACCAATTTTCCCCAAACACTGCCGGTGTAGAAACCAGCGGATCTCGGGTAGGGGGTCCCGAACTGTGAGACTTGGATCGACGGTAACAGGAGACAAAGGGGACACGATTTTACCCAGGTTCGGGCCCTCCTACGGAGGTAATACCCTACGTCCTGCTTGATTGTGTTGATGGTGTAAGAGGTTACAGAGTTGATCTACCTCGATATCGTATGTCTAACCCTAGATGAGTTGTCCTGTCTCTATACCCTAAAACCCTCCGGCTTATATATATGTCGAGGAGGCCTAGGGTTTACACATGGTTGGTTACATGCTGCAGAGATAAACATGCCTATTTACTACATCAGACGTGGAGCCCAAGCCATGGTCCTCAAAGCTTCCATCCTGGTAACTGGGCCTTCAGGTCATCTGGTGTTCGGCGAGTGGCCCATATAGTCCGGCCCATACCACAAGTCAGCTATCCGAGGACCCCCTAATACAAGAATCCCTCAGTAGCCCTCGAACTTGCCTCCAACGCCAAGAGTCTTCAGCTCCAATTGCTTCGCGAATGGAGTCTTCGGCTTGCGAGGTGAGTTCGGCCTCTGATGTCAAATAATTCTTCCGCATTACGACACGTCCAAACTCTGTGAGATAATTCGGCTTTTGAAGGCCAAGCGTCGGGAAAAAGTTAATGCTTACTGACGATCTTTCTGACGAAAAGTCACATCCCATCACAACCGATAGGCTAGTGTAAGGTACTCGATGCGCGGCTCGAGGCCGTTCCGTCCACACGATCTCTCCACACGGATCGTGTCCCGTTTTATACGAGATGTAGTTAATTATACGCCCACAATGGCTCGCGTGTCTCGGGAAGTGGAGGGAATCACAGCGTGACAAGGGGAGCCCGAATCGACATACCTCATAAAAGGAGAAAGAAAACCCAAGAGGCCTCTCACACTCTCCATTCGACATCTCCACCTCCTCTTCCCTTGCGCCTCCAGAGCACAAATCTAGGTTTATCCCACCCCCACTTCCGAGCTCAGCAATGGCGGGCTCCAATGGTCAGTGGGAAGTTTCCACCGCCAGCAACCAAGACATCCTCGACCTCAAGAAGGCCGGCTACCTCCCCGCCGATATCACTCATCGCGCGGCGGAGAAGGGACAAGTAATCCCCACCCCCAAGCCAGGAGAGTGGGTGGTGTTCATCCCCCACTTCATCAGGGGGTTAAGATTTCCACTCCACCCATTTGTCAGGGGCCTAATGTTCTTTTACGGCCTCGACTTCCATGACCTTCCGCCGTACTCTACCATGCATCTCTCTGCTTTCATCCTCCTGTGTGAGGCATTCCTGCATGTCGAGCCACACTTCGGGCTCTGGCTGCAGGTTTTCAATATCAAGCCGAAGTGTGTCGGCGGCAAGCACGCCGACTGTGGTGGCACCGTCATCGGCAAACTCACGCGCATAGACTGGCCGACGGGCACCCTCATCGACACCATCAAGGGGTGGCAAAAGGAGTGGTTCTACATCACAGAGCCACAAGAACAAGGTCTACACCCCGCCGCCGCATTCAAATCCGGTCCCCCGACTCGCTAGCTTCATGGCTCGAAAAGGGCCTCGAGTGGGGGTCAAGCAAGGAGGTGTCCGATTTGGAAAAGCGGATCCGTTCCTTGATCGAGGACGACACCAAGCTGGTTGATGTGGTTCAGGTGATGTTCCGAAGAGGCGTCCTCCCCGGACAATGCCAAGACACCCCACTGTGGGCTCGGAAACTCGATGCCGAGACCACAGTCCAGAAATTCTTCCGCACTACGCAGGAGAAGCTGTGGAAGGCGTTCTTCAAATCGATGAAGAGTTGGCCAGCCGAGGGAGGAGACAAGGGCATCCATGCCACCAAACCAGGCTCCAAGGTACGCCACATCCTAGCTTATTCAGTTTTATTACATAGAAGGTCCATAACCCTTTGTCCAACATGTCTATGCAGAAATGGCTGAAGAAAGCCACCAACATCCGCAGTCCGGCTCCTCAGCCCGAAGACGAGAGGGCTGGGCTATTGTCCAAGATGCTCATGGAGAAGCCTTACAAGCCTCCCATGAAGAAGGAGAAGAAGAAGAAACCAGGTCAGGTTGGTATCCGCATCAGGGATAAGCCTGATGATGCTTCTGAAGACACACCCGCATCCTCAAATCAGGAGGAGGCCGAAGAGGAAGAAGAAGAAGAAGAGGAGGGGGAGGTTGAGAGCAAGGGGGGAGGCGATCTTCCCTGCACCAAGAGGAGAGCGGCGACCTCAGACGCCCCAGGGCAGGCAGCCTCTCCTGCCCCGAAGAGGCCGCGGCAAGTGCGGATGGTCCTGTCCGACGAAAGTTCAGACTCAAGCTCCGTGTCCAAAGATGCCGAGGAGGTGCCCCGAAGGAGCCTTAGGGTCAAGCCCCCTCCATCCAGGTTAGGATCCGAAAACCCTTCTTTCTGTGGCTAGTAGGCTTGGAGTTTGCTAATATGCAGGTTGTTGGTTCAACAGCCCTCCGCGTGTCATCCCCACCGAGGTTATATCGGATGGGGAGACCCCGCCTACCGAACTGGCAGAGAGCGAGGACGCCTCGCACCCCCCACTCCTGGCGCTATTAAGGATTCCATGGAGGTGTCATCCCAGCACACTCCAATGGAGGCGGACACAGGGGGCGCAGAGGATACCCTCATGGCCGAGGGTAACACTTCGGCCACCGAAGAACAGGGGACAATCCCCTGCCCGGACACCAAGGAGACCGGACGGGCGGGTAATCAGTCCCCTCCGAGAACGTATCCCGAGCGCATGGTGCCTCCAGAGGCATCGGTCCAAACCCCGGTGGGTGATCAGGAAAACCGATCATCCCTGGCACCACCAACCAACGAGTGGTCGTCCATGGGTGAGGCTCTATCAAGCGCCTCCATCCCCAAGGAGCACCGCACCCTTATGGGTCCGGTATTACAAAGCACCCAGCCCGTTGACAACGGACTGAAGGAGGCCTTCAAAGGTCTCCTTGCAGGCTTTCAAGTAAGTTGCCCGTTGTTTGTGTTAAGATGTTATCTAATCATATTGTATACATGGTAGCCCCCGAGCCCTAGGTGAGTTGAACAAACTTGCCTAGGGGTCATATCTATAGTTCGGAAAGTAAGTGCCGATGTGATACATATATTGTATGTGTAGGCCTCGTCATCGGTGGCAGCCAAAAATGTCATCGAACTAGACGAGATAAATCGGAAGCTCAAGCGCTCCGAGGATGAGGTGGAAGCCCTCAACAAAAGTTTCGACGAGCCTCAGGGTAAGTTTGAATCAAATCTTAGTATTCTTCCCCGAATTCTATCAATGGAGTCCTTATAGATAAGTCCTTGTTGTGTTGCAGCTTCATCGAAATAGATGGAAAATATCAAGGCCGAGCTTTAGCGCGTCAAAGCTGAAGCGGCCGTGGAGAAGGCGACGGCCAAGGAAGCGGCCACCGCACTCTCCTCCCTACGAGCCACCAGTGATAAACACCCGGCTCGTGTGGCGGAGATACAAGATGATCTCCAGGACGCCAACAACAAGTGCGATGCGTTGGAGCAAAAGAACAAGGCGCTCTCAGCCGAGCTGTCCACCATGAAAACCGATCTTCATCAAGAGCGGGTGGACAGACAGTTCTTCGAGGAACAAGTTCGCCAAGCCAAGGAGATAGCTGATGGTAAGCCGTACTCCCTAAAGTGCGTATTCGGGGATAACAGATTCGAACTGTTGACCCGGGTATGGCAATCCTCCGGCGCAACTGCAGATCTCCAGAAGAGCATGGCGGAAGCCAACCAGTTGCTCGCCTCGCGGGGAGAGGAAGACCAAGCTCGGATGTTCTGGGCGCAGTTTGGATCCCCCGAGCGTCCTCCTCTACTGGTGGAACAACTCAAACAATTGATGGAGCTGCACCAGCTGGCGGAGTCAACCATAAGGGACCTTTGCGTCCGCTTATGGCTTGACGAGCCACTCCCTAACAGCTACTTCGGTCTGGTGCAGCGGCTGATTGAAGCTGCACCCCGCCTCGACGCCGTCAAGCGCTCCTCCTGCATTGAAGGAGTCTGGATGGCCCTTGCCAAGGCCAAAGTGCACTGGCCGGGGCTCAATCCGATGAAGGTCGCCACTGACCCGCCGCCATCCGGAAAGTCGCCCCGACGCCCCGAGCTATACTTCGATGGAGTCATGGAAGTGCACGGGTGATTGCGTCACAGTGTTCGGGCGAAAGAATTTTGAATGAAATTGTAATGTGTCCAAAGACTTGTGATAATTTTTACTGATAATAGAATCCGCTATTATATACTTTTGCCTTCCTTTATAACTCTTGTGTGGTTGCTTAATACTGAAAGGTGCGAGTCGTCGGCTTCAGCCCCCATGTAGATACTACATGGGGTGTCTATGCCAAAGCACCATGTTCCTTAGCCGTATTAATGGAACTCGAAAGCGGTTTGAGTGCGGCAGACTAGGCAATTGGACTATTATGCTTTATTTCTTTCACTTAACCGAAGGGGCACGAAAAGGACCGCGGGAGGCATACGATTAGCCACCGGGGTTTTTGCGATGTTCGGATGAGCCGAGGCCGAAGCCGACATCGTAGTGTTTGCTTAAAGGGCAAATTCTTCATATAAAACAAAATAACCACTTATGAAGGTTGAAGTGTAATACTTCTAACTTGGGATTCACAGATCGGTTCGCGCATACTATGACAGTCCGTTATCGGCTTTCTCCCCTGAGGCGCTTGACCGGACTATCCACAAGCACAATCGCAAGGGTGCTCCCTTTGCCCTTTTAGCCGAATGAGCGGAACATAAAGGGGCAAGCATAGGAGCCGGGCAACCCAACTTAATGACCAAAGACACAGTTCGAAACTGATGCACATAAAGCAAACACCAAGACGCCGAGAACACAATGGTTAAGGTGGTTTGAGTTTGAAGACGAGCCCCCGGTCTAATAGCCGGTGACTTCAAACCATACCGAATAGATTCAGGAGAAGAGGGAGGAAAAAAATTGGTATGTTCCAAAAACAAAACAATTGAGGCATACTTGCGCCAGGCAACTTCATATTTACTCAACCAACTCTTATAACTCGGATTGCCGAAGCAACTGTTTACAGGTATGCGAAAAAAGAGAAAATAGAAAGGCCTAAAGGAGCAGTTGTACGAGGGGTCTTAAATTGTTGACTAAACGTCTTTGTTATACCCTATCGCTTGGTGACTCCTGCCTTTGGATATTCCTTGATAGGTGATAGTGTTTGGCGAACGGACCTTGCAAACTAGGTCTTGAGAAGTCACCGATTATGTGGATGGGCTTTACGTTGCAGGTAGGCTCTTTGAGGAGTGTCCGTGTATGGTCTGAAGACGTGTTGATGGTTACAGTTCGGAGCAACCGAACACCCATCAGAAGTTCCCCACCACCACCCATGGAATCTTAAGTGTGAAGTTGTGCCTCTTCAGCACGTGCTTTGCTGGTCCTGGGGTTGTGCGGTGGGGGGTGAGTCCCTATTGAGGGGAGGAAGGAGGGTTGGAGTTTTTGGTCTGAATTCGAACTCGCTTGCCAACCTTTCGTGCCTTTACGACAAATGCTGAAGCTTGCCGATCGTCTTTATAGTTAAATTCGGCCGCCAGCGCCAATGCATGTTCCTCTGTTCTAAGGGACCGCTATGTATTGCCATTGACAGTAATGACCCCCTTGGGAGCCGACATCTTGAGCTTGAGGTAAGCATAATGCGGGATTGCGTTGAACCGAGCAAACGCGGTCCGACCGAGCAGCACGTGATAGCCACCGCGGAAGGGCACAATGTCGAAGATCAAGTCCTCGCTGCCAAAGTTATCGGGCAAGCCGAACATGACTTCCAGGGTTACAAAGCCCGTGCATCGGGCCTCAACCCCTGGGATCACTCCTTTCAAGGTAGTGCTACCGGGCTTGATCCTTGACGGATCTATACCCATCTTTTCACCGTGTCTGAGTAAATCAGATTGAGGCTACTTCCTCCGTCCATTAGGACTTTGGTGAGGTGATACCTATCTATAATGGGGTCTAGGACGAGGGCAGCCGAGCCTCCATGAAAGATACTGGTCGGATGGTCGCGCCGGTCGAAGGTGATCGGGTAAGCCGACCACGGGTTATATTTTGGAGCTATGGGCTCCACGGCGTAGACCTCCCGAAGGGCCCGCTCCCTCTCTTTCTTAGGTATGTGGGTGGCGTATATCATATTCACCGATTTGACTCCGGGAGGGATTTTCTTGTGACCGCCACCTATTGGACCCCGAGGCTCTTCTTTGTCCTTGCTGCGTGAGCTCTTGCCCTGGTCTTCGGGTTGTATTTTGCCGGCCTGTTTAAACACCCAACATTTGCGGTGTGTGTGATTGGCTGGCTTCTCTGGAGTTCCATGGATTTGGCAAGTCCCGTCCATGATCTTCTCGAGCTGCGTGGGTCCGTCACGATTGCCTTTAGGGGGCTTCTTCCGCTGTCCGTGTCGGAAGTTGAGGAATCCAGCGTTGACCGCCGTGTCGTTGGCGTCATTACCATGATGCCGACGCTTGTTCTTATTACATTTCGGCTTTGATTTGCCATCCTGGGCTTCAGGTGCCGCTGAATCCTCAGAATTGTGGCTGCGTCTAGCTAGCCAATTATATTTGCCTGCACAAAAGTGGGTCATGAGGGAGGTAAGGGTAGACATAATCCGAGGTTTGTCCCGACCTAGCTGGCAGGCCAGCCATTCATCCCGAATATTGTGCCGGAAAGATGCAATAGCCTTGGCATCCGGACTGTCGATGATTTGGTTCTTCTTAGTCAAGAACTGGTTCCAGAATTGCCGCGCAGACTCGCCGGGCTTTTGGACGACGTTGCTAAGGTCGGAAGAGGCCGGCGGGCGGACATAGGTCCCCTAGAAGTTAGAGTGAAATGCGTGTTCCAGGTCTTCCCAGCATCCTATGGAGTTTTCGGGGAGGCTATTTAACTAGTGCTGAGCTGGCCCTGTAAGCTTGAGAGGTAGGTATTTAATGGCATGGAGATCATCTCCACGTGCCATATGGATATGGAGGAGGAAGTCCTCGATCCAGACGGTTGGGTCAGTGGTCCCATCACACTGTTCTATATTGACGGGTTTAAACCCTTCGGGGAACAGATGCCGCATTACCTCATCCATGAAGCATAGTGGGTGAGCGGCACCCCTGACCTGAGCAATGTCACGCTTGTAGTCGGCGTCTGTATGGAGCCGGCTGTGCTTCCGGGCTCTGTGGTTTTGGTCAAACCATGGTCTATACTCTCCCCATCTATCTGGTGAGTAATCCCTGGATCCATAGATGGATCTAGTACGACCTGCTTTGTGATCTAAGTCATCGCGCAGGTCGAACCTGTCATTGGTTTCGAATGGCTCCTTACCCCGTCTTCGGGGCATCGCCGGTATGTAGCCGGTGTTGTTGGCCTCTTTGTCATGCCCACGAGGAGGGCGGTCTGGCTCGTTGTATGCGGTACGATGCGGAGATGGAGTGTCCGTGAGCTCATCATCGAATTGTGGCAATAGCCGCCTCTGAGGGTAGCTTTCGGGATCGTTTGACAAACCAGTGTCGTATGCTTCTTCGGCTGAGAGGACTTTCGTCCATCGATCAGTGAGGTCGGCTTGTTCGGCTTTAAGAAGCCGCTCTTTGGCCTTCAGGCTGTGAGCCATTGCTATGAGTCGCTGCCTAATTTCTTCCTGATCCTCGAGGTTATCAGGGATGTACAAGTCATCGTCCTCTGGTAGGTCTTCCTCCTCGACGGGGGGAAGGTAATCTTCGCCCCTGGGGTCCTTGACGGTATCGGGGTCGTTTTGGTCCGCGGGCTCGTCCGGACCCTCAAACGGGTGCTCGGGTACATCGGGATGATCATGATCGGCATGGGCGTTACCATCCCTGCTATTGATAATAGTTCGTCTTCCCTTTTTGCTTTTGGACCGCTTATGCGATTTTTGGTGTCTTGATGGCGCGTCGCCCTATTTGTCAACGTCGTTGTGAGGCGTGTTGTCACCATTGGTGGCAGGAGTATCCACCATGTAAACGTCGTATGTAGAAGTGGCGGTCCAACTCCCGGTGTTAACGGGGGTGGGAGCATGGTCCTCTTCGTCCATTTATTCTGCCTCCGAGGAGGCATAGTCTAGCACGTCGGTTAAGTCTTTGACGGTGGCTATCAAGTGGGTGGTGGGTGGGTTGAAAAATCCATCCCTGCCTGAATTGTAACCGGGCCGAACATAGATCAGGGCTGGATCGTCAGTGATTTTCAACGATGAGAATTGCTCCAAGGCCTCGTCAAACACTGAGGGCCCGATTGGATCCAGCTGTCCAGAACGCGTGGAGTCAACCCCCATGAAACCCACCCTTGGGGGGTGTTCGGTAGGAACACATGTCCGGTCATGCGTCTTGATGGCCAGGCCGGGGTTAGAGATCGGACTGTCGCCACGGGTGACCCTATGGGTGTGTCTGACGGAGAGGTTCGAGGTTAAGGCCTTAGAGTCCTCGGGGGCTATGGGCGAAGCTGTGAGCCCGATTAGTGACAAGTCGCCCCGAGAGTCGACAGAAAACTCTAGGTTTCCAAATCTAAATTCCTGATCGGGGGCGAGGCTCTCAACGCGGCCTAGATGACCGGTGGAACCAGCATGCAGCACAACGCTACCGAAGGCGAAGATCTGCCCAGGTACGAAAACGTCCAAACTGCAGACCTCTTCGTTGATGAAAAGGTGAGGCGTCGATCCCATCTTGCTCACAGAGGAACTCTCAATGAAAGCACCAATGTCGGTGTAGAAACCGACGGATCTCAGGTAGGGGGTCCCGAACTATGAGACTAGGATCGACGAAGGTAATACCCTACGCCCTGCTTGATTGTATTGACGATGTAAGAGGTTACAGAGTTGATCTACCTCGAGGTCGTATGTCTAACCCTAGATGAGTTGTCCTGTCTCTATACCCTAAAACCCTCCGGCTTATATAGATGCCGAGGAGGCCTAGGGTTTACACATGGTCGGTTACATGCTGCAGAGATAAACATGCCTATTTACTACATCAGACGTGGAGCGCAAGCCATGGTCCTCGAAGCTTCCATCCTGGTAACTGGGTCTTCAGGTCATTTGGTGTTCGGCGAGTGGCCCATACAATCCGGTGTTGGGAGACGTAGTAGTAAATCAAAATTTTCCTATGATCACAAAGATCTATCCATGGAGAAACCAGTAACGAGAGGGGAGAGATTGCATCTTCATACCTTTGAAGATCGCTAAGCGGAAGCGTTACAAGAACGCGGTTGATAGAGTCGTACTCGCAGCGATTCAGATCGCGGTGGATTCCGATCTTAGCGCCGAACAACGGCGCCTCCACGTTCAACACACATGCAGCCCGGTGACGTATCCTATGCCTTGATCCAGCAAGGAGGAAGGAGAGGTTGAGGGAGAGCTCCGGCAGCACGACGGCGTGGTGACGGTGGAGCTACGTGAACTCCGGCAGGGCTTCGCCAAGCGCTACGGAGAACGAGGAAGAGGAAGGGTAGGGCTGCATCGAGAGAGAAAGAAGTCATATGTCAAAACAGCCCAAACCCTTGCATATATATAGGAGGAGGGAGAGGGAGGGCTTCCTTGGCCCCTCCTCCAAAGAGGAGAGGTTCGGCCGACCCTAGGGAGGAGTCCACCTCCCACAAGGGAGGTGGATCTCTTCCTTTTGAATCCTTTTCAGCCCTATCTCTTATCTCTAGCCACATGGGCCTTTCTAGAAGGTCTTGGCCAGCCCAAAAAGGGCTGACACACTTCCTATAAGGGCCCACGAAATCCTTTGGTCGTCACACCCCTCCCAGGGGTCCTCCGGCACCCTCCCGGCACTCCCGGTACACTACCGATGAGCCCGAAAACTTTCCGGTGACCAAAACTGGACTTCCTATATATCAATCTTTACCTCCGGAACATTCTGGATCTCCTCGTGACGTACGGGATCTCATCCGGGACTCCGAAAAACTTTCGGTAATCACGTATACCATTTCCCTATAACCCTAGCATCATCGAACCTTAAGTGTGTAGACCCTATGGGTTCGGGAGACACGTGGACATGACCGAGACACTTCTCCGGCCAATAACCAACAACGGGATCTGGATACCCATGTTGGCTCCCACATGCTCCACGATGATCTCATCGGATGAACCACGATGTTGGGGATTCAATCAATCCCGTGTACAATTCCCTTTGTCTATCGGTATGATACTTGCCCGAGATTCGATCGTCGGTATCTCTATACCTTGTTCAATCTCGTTACCGGCAAGTCTCTTTACTCGTTCCGTAATACATCATCCCGTGACTAACTCCTTTCTCACATTGAGCTCATTATGATGATGTCTTACCGAGTGGGCCCAGAGATACCTCTCCGTCACACGGAGTGACAAATCCCAGTCTCGATTCGTGCCAACCCAATAGACACTTTCAGAGATACCCGTAGTGCACCTTTATAGCCACCCAGTTACGTTGTGACGTTTGGCACACCCAAAGCATTCCTACGGTATCCGGGAGTTGCACAATCTCATGGTCTAAGGAAACGATACTTGACATTGAAAAACTTTAGCAGACGAACTACACGATCTAGTGCTATGCTTAGGATTGGGTCTTGTCCATCACATCATTCTCCTAATGATGTGATCCCGTTATCAACGACATCCAATTTCCATGGTCATGAAACCGTGACCATCTATTGATCAGTGAGCTAGTCAACTAGAGGCTCACTAGGGACATGTTGTGGTCTATGTATTCACACATGTATTATGGTTTCCGGTTAACACAATTATAGCATGAACAATAGACAATTATCATGAACAAGGAAATACAATAATAACCATTTTATTATTGCCTCTAGGGCATATTTCCAACAGTCTCCCACTTGCACTAGAGTCAATAATCTAGTTACATTGTGATGAATCGTACACCTATATCATTCTGGTGTTGATCATGTTTTGCTCGTGAGAGAGGTTTAGTCAACGGATCTGCGACATTCAGATCCGTATGCACTTTACAAATATCTATATCTCCCTCCTAAATGTAATCACAGATGGAGTTGAAGCGGCGCTTGATGTGTCTTGTCTTCTTGTGAAACCTGGGCTCCTTCGCAAGGGCAATAGCTCCAGTGTTGTCACAGAATAGAGTCATTGGGCCCGACGCACTTGGAATTACTCCTAGGTCGATAATGAACTCCTTCATCCAGACTCCTTCCTTTGCTGCTTCCGAAGCAGCTATGTACTCCGCTTCACATGTAGATGCCGCCACTACGCTTTGCTTGCTGCTGCACCAGCTGACTGCCCCTCCATTCAAAATATACACGTATCCGGTTTGCGACTTGGAGTCGTCCGGATCTGTGTCGAAGCTAGCATCAACGTAACCCTTTACGACGAGCTCTTCGGCACCTCCATATACGAGAAACATGTCCTTTGTCCTTTTCAGGTACTTCAGGATATTCTTGACCGCTGTCCAGTGTTCCGCTCTGGGATCTCTTTGGTACCTCCCTACCAAACTTATGGCAAGGTTCACATCAGGTCTGGTACATAGCATGGCATACATAATAGAGCCTATGGCTGAAGCATAGGGGATGACACTCATCTCTTCTCTATCCTTTGTCGTGGTCGGGCATTGAGTCATACTCAATCTCACACCTTATAACACAGGCAAGAACCCCTTCTTGGACTGATCCATATTGAACTTCTTCAATATCTTTTCAAGGTATGTGCTTTGTGAAAGACCTATGAGGCGTCTCGATCTATCTCTATAGATCTTAATACCTAATATGTAAGCAGCTTGTCCAAGGTCCTTCATTGAAAAACACTTATTCAAGTAGGCCTTTACACTTTCCAAGAGTTCTATATCATTTCCCATTATCAGTATGCCATCCACATATAATACGAGAAATGCTACAGAGCTCCCACTCACTTTCTTGTAAATACAGGGTTCCCCATAAACCTGTACAAACCCAAACGCTTTAATCACTTCATTAAAGAGAATGTTCCAACTTCGAGATGCTTGCACCAGCCCATAGATGGAGCGCTGGAGCTTGCATACCTTGTTAGCATCTTTAGGATCGACAAAACCTTCCGGCTGCATCATATACAGTTCTTCCTTGACGAAGCCATTAAGGAATGCTGTCTTGACGTCCATTTGCCAGATCTCATAATCATAAAATGTGGCAATTGCTAACATGATTCGGACAGACTTCAGCATCGCTACGGGTGAGAAAGTCTCATCGTAGTCAACTCCTTGAACTTGTCGATAACCCTTAGCGACAAGTCGAGCCTTATAGACGGTCACATTACCATCCGCGTCAGTCTTCTTCTTAAAGATCCTTTTATTTTCAATGGCTCGCTTATTATCAGGCAAGTCCACCAAAGTCCATACTTTGTTCTCATACATGGATCCTATCTTGGATTTCATGGCTTCAAGCCATTTGTTGGAATCCGGGCCTGCCATCGCTTCTTCATAGTTCGAAGGTTCACCGTTGTCTAACAACATATCTCTAGGACAGGGTTGCCATACCACTCTGGTGTGGAACGTGTCCTAGTGGACCTTCGACGTTCAATAGTAACTTGATCTGAAGTTTCATGATCATCATCATTATCTTCCTATCCAGCCGGTGTAGGTTCCACAGAAACAACTTCCTGTGCTGCGCTACTCTCCGGTTTGAGTGGAGGTACAATTACCTCATCAAGTTCTATTTTCCTCCCACTTACTTCTTTCGAGAGAAACTCTTTCTCAAGAAAGGATCCATTCTTGGCAACAAAGACTTTCCCTTGGATCGTAGGTAGAAGGTATACCCAATAGTCTCTTTGGGATATCCTATGAAGACGCACTTTTCCACTTTGGGTTCGAGCTTCTCAGGTTGAAGTATCTTCACATAAGCATCACATCCCCAAACTTTTAGAAACGACAGCTTAGGTTTCTTTCCAAACCATAATTCATACGGTGTCGTCTCAACGAATTTTGACGGTGCCCTATTTAAAGTGAATGCGGCAGCCTCTAATGCATATCCCCAAAATGATAGCGGTAAGTCGGTAAGAGACATCATAGATCGTACCATATCTAATAGAGTGCGATTACGATGTTCAGACACACCATTTCGCTGAAGTGTGCCAGGCGGCGTGAGTTGTGAAACAATTCCACATTTCCTTAGGTGCGTGCCAAACTCGTGACTTAAATATTCTCCGCCACGATCAGATCGTATGCACTTTATCTTCCTCTCACGTTGATTCTCTACCTCACTCTGAAATTCCTTGAACCTTTCAAAAGTTTCAGACTTATGCTTCATTAAGTAGACATACCCATATCTACTCAAGTCATCAGTGAGGGCGAGAACATAACGGTAGCCACCACGAGCCTCGACACTCATTGGACCGCATACATCGGTATGTATTATTTCCAACAAGTTAGTTGCTCGCTCCATTGTTCCGGAGAATGGAGTCTTAGTTATCTTGCCCATGAGGCATGGTTCACACGTGTCAAATGATTCAAAATCAAGAGACTCCAAAAGTCCATCAGTATGGAGCTTCTTCATACGTTTGACACCAATACGACCAAGGCGGCAATGCCACATGTAAGTGGGACTATCGTTATCAACCTTACACTTTTTGGTACTCACACTATGGACATGTGTAACATCACGTTCGAGATTCATCAAAAATAAACCATTGACCAGCGGGGCATGACCATAAAACATTTCTCTCATATAAATAGAACAACCATTATTCTCAGATTTAAATGAGTAGCCATCTCGCATCAAGCGAGATCCATATACAATGTTCATGCTCAAAGCTGGTACTAAATAACAATTATTAAGGTTTAACACTAATCCCGAAGGTAGATGTAGAGGTAGCGTGCCGATGGTGATCACATCGACCTTGGAACCATTCCCGACGCGCATCGTCACCTCGTCCTTTGCCAGCCTCCGTTTATTCCGCAACTCCTGCTTGGAGTTACAAATGTGAGCAACTACACTGGTATCAAATACCCAGGAGATACTACGAGCGCTGGTTAGGTACACATCAATAACAAGTATATCACATATACCTTTAATGTTGCCGTCCTTCTTATCCGCTAAGTACTTGGGGCAGTTTCGCTTCGAGTGACCGGTACCCTTGCAGTAAAAGCACTCAGTCTCAGGCTTGGTTCCATGCTTGTTCTTCTTCTTCCCGGCAACTTGCTTACCGGGCGCGGCAACAGCTTTGCCGTCCTTCTTGAAGTTCTTCTTACCCTTGACTTTCTTGAAACTAGTGGTCTTATTTAACATCAACACTTGATGCTCCTTTCTGATCTCGACCTCTGCTGATTTCAGCATCGAGTACAACTCATGAATGGACTTCTCCATCCCTTGCATGTTGTAGTTCATCACAAAGCTCTTGTAGCTAGGTGGAAGCGACTCGAGGATTCTATCAATGATCGAGTCATCCGGGAGATTAACTCCCAGGTGAGTCAAGCGGTTGTATAGCCCAGACATCTTGAGGATGTGCTCACTGACAGAACTATTCTCCTCCATCTTACAGCTAGAGAACTTGTCGGAGACGTCATATCTCTCGACCCGGGCATGAGCTTGGAAAACCTATTTCAGCTCTTGGAACATCTCATATGCTCCGTGTTGCTCAAAACGCTTTTGGAGCCCCGGTTCTAAACTGTAAAGCATGCCGCACTGAACAATGGAGTAATCATCATAACGAGAATGCCAAGCGTTCGCAACGTCTTGCTCTGCTGGGAGAAGGGGTGGGTCTCCTAGTGGTGCATCAAGGACATAAAATTTCTTGGAAGCTATGAGGATGATCCTCAAGCCACGGACCCAGTCCGCATAGTTGCTTCCATCATCTTTCAGCTTGGTTTTCTCTAGGAACGCGTTGAAATTGAGGGTGACATTCACGTTGGCCATTGGATCTACAATATAGATTGTAAAGATAATTTTAGACTAAGTTCATGATAATTAAGTTCACATAATCAAATTATTTAATGAACTCCCACTTAGATAGACATCTCTCTAGTCATCCAAGTGACACATGATCCATGTCAACTAGCCCGTGTCCGATCATCACGTGAGACGGACTAGTCATCCATGGTGAACATCTCCATGTTGATCGTATCTTCCATACGACTCATGTTCGACCTTTCGGTCTTCCATGTTCCGAGGCCATGTCTGTACATGCTAGGCTCGTCAAGTCAACCTAAGTGTTTTGCGTGTGTAAATCTGGCTTACACCCGTTGTATGCGAACGTTAGAACCTATCACACCCGATCATCACGTGGTGCTTCGGAACAACGATCCTTAGCAACGGTGCACAGTTAGGGTGAACACTTTTCTTGAAATTTTAGTGAGAGATCATCTTATTTACTACCGTCGTTCTAGGCAAATAAGATGTAAACATGATAAACATCACATGCAATCAAAATAGTGACATGATATGGCCATTATCATCTTGCTCCTTTGATCTCCATCTTCGGGGCACCATGATCATCACTGTCACCGACACGACACCATGATCTCCATCATCATGATCTCCATCGCTGTGTCTTCATGAAGTTGTCTCGCCAACTATTACTTCTACCACTATGGCTAATGTTCAGCAATAAAGTAAAGTAATTACATGGCGTTTATGATTGACACGCAGGTCATACAATAAAATAAGACAACTTCTATGGCTCCTGCCGGTTGTCATACTCATCGACATGCAAGTCGTGAATCCTATTACAAGAACATGATCAATCTCATACATCACAATGCATCACATCACATCCTTTGGCCATATCACATCACAAGGCATATGCTGCAAAAACAAGTTAGATGTCCTCTAATTTGTAGTTGCAAGTTTTTAGGTGGCTGCTATAGGTTACTAGCAAGAACGTTTCTTACCTACGCTAAAACCACAACGTGATATGCCAATTGCTATTTACCCTTCATAAGGACCCTTTTCATCGAATCCAATCCGACTAAGGTGGGAGAGACAAACACCCGCTAGCCACCTTATGCAACAAGTGCATCTCAGGCGGTGGAACCAGTCTCACGTAAGCGTACGTGTAAAGTCGGTCCGGGCCGCTTAATACCACAATACCGCCGAATCAAGATAAGACTAGTAGTGGTAAGCAAATTAACAAAATCGATGCCCACAACTGCTTTGTGTTCTACTCGTGCATAGATTCTACGCATAGACCTAGCTCATGATGCCACTTTTGGGAGACGTAGTAGTAAATCAAAATTTTCCTACGATCACCAAGATCTATCCATGGAGAAACCAGCAACGAGAGGGGAGAGATTGCATCTTCATACCTTTGAAGATCGCTAAGCAGAAGCGTTACAAGAACGCGGTTGATAGAGTCGTACTCGCAGCGATTCAGATCGCAGTGGATTCCGATCTTAGCGCCGAACAACGGCGCCTCCGCGTTCAACACATGTGCAGCCCGGTGACATCTCCTACGCCTTGATACAGCAAGGAGGAAGGAGAGGTTCAGGGAGAGCTTCGGCAGCATGACGACATGGTGACGGTGGAGCTACGTGAACTCCGGCAGGGCTTCGCCAAGCGCTACGGAGAACGAGGAAGAGGAAGGGTAGGGCTGCACCGAGAGAGAAAGAAGTCGTATGTCAAAACATCCCAAACCCTTGCATATATATAGGAGGAGGGATAGGGAGGGCTGCCTTGGCCCCTCCTCCAAAGAGGAGAGGTTCGGCCGACCCTAGGGAGGAGTCCACCTCCCACAAGGGAGGTGGATCTCTTCCTTTTGAATCCTTTTCAGCCCTATCTCTTATCTCCAGCCACATGGGCCTTTCTAGAAGGTATTGGCCAGACCAAAAAGGGCTGGCACACTTCCTCTAAGGGCCCACGAAATCCTTTGGTCGTCACACCCCTCCCGGGGGTCCTCCGGCACCCTCTCGGCACTCCCGGTACATTACCGATGAGCCCGAAAACTTTCCTGTGACCAAAACTGGACTTCCTATATATCAATATTTACCTTCGGAACATTCTGGAGCTCCTCGTGACATTCGGGATCTCATTCGGAACTCTGAACAATTTTCGGTAATCACGTATACAATTTCCCTATAACCCTAGCGTCATCGAACCTTAGGTGTGTAGACCCTACGGGTTCGGGAGACACGTGGACATGATCGAGACACTTCTCCGGCCAATAACCAACAGCGGGATCTGGATACCCATGTTGGATCCCACATTCTCCATGATGATCTCATCGGATGAACCACGATGTCGGGGATTCAATCAATCCCGTATACAATTCCCTTTGTCTATCGGTATGATACTTGCCCGAGATTCGATCGTCGGTATCTCTATACCTTGTTCAATCTCGTTACCGACAAGTCTCTTTACTCGTTCCGTAATACATCATCCCGTGACTAACTCCTTGGTCACATTGAGCTCATTATGATGATGTCTTACCGAGTGGGCCCAGAGATACCTCTCCGTCACACGGAGTGACAAATCCCAGTCTCGATACGTGCCAACCCAACAGACACTTTCGGAGATACCCGTAGTGCACCTTTATAGCCACCAAGTTACGTTGTTACGTTTGGCACACCCAAAGCATTCCTACGGTATCCAGGAGTTGCACAATCTCATGGTCTAAGGAAACGATACTTGACATTGAAAAGCTTTAGCAGACGAACTACACGATCTAGTGCTATGCTTAGGATTGGGTCTTGTCCATCACATCATTCTCCTAATGATGTGATCCCATTATCAACGAAATCCAATGTCCATGGTCATGAAACCGTGACCATCTATTAATCAATGAGCTAGTCAACTAGAGGCTCACTAGGGACATGTTGTGGTCTATGTATTCACACATGTATTATGGTTTCCGGTTAACACAATTATAGCATGAACAATAGACAATTATCATGAACAAGGAAATACAATAATAACCATTTTATTATTGCCTCTAGGGCATATTTCCAACATCCGGCCCATACCACAGGCCGGCTATCTGAGGACCCCTAATACAGGACTCCCTCAAACACCCTAGAGGAGCTCAGAAAAAGAGGATACCTCCAAAGCGGCCAGCCAGGTACGAACCCGTCGAAAAAAGAAACAAGCCCTTTTCTGGGACCGACACTGTCCTTGACGGACTATTTGATAAACCTTGCCCCATAGATTCGGTGTTGTTAAACATGAACCCAATTCACAGCCTTAGAGCTTGCTGGGTCGTTAGGCAAGTCGCAAAAAGTGGCGAGGCCATCCTCGAAACACCTCCGTTCAGTAGGCGCTCTCCTTCGCCGCCCGGATTCAATGCCAAAGTCCTAATGGTCTACGAGACCTTCCCCTCGAGGAACATGCATATAAGAGCCCTTAGGGAGCTCAAACAAGTCTACCATGTGGCAGCCACTAGTGTTGGGGAACGTTGCATGGGAAACAAAAAAAATTCTTACGCACACACAAGATCTATCCATGGTTATGAGCATCTACGAGAGGGAGAGTGGATCTACATACCCTTGTAGATCCCTAAGCAGGAAGTGTTAATAAACATGGTTGATGTAGTCGAACGTCTTCGCGATCCAAATCCCTGAGCGTCCCGTGATCCAATCACGATCCGTCCCGATCTATCACCGAGCGGACGACATCTCAGCGTTCAGCACACGTACAGCTTGATGACGATCTCCGCCTTCTTGATCCAGCAAGAGGGAGAGGAGAGGTAAACGAGTTCTCCGGCAGTGCGATGGTGTTGCGGTGATGGTGGTGGAGCTATTCCAGCAGGGCTCGCCTAAGCACCGTTGAAACCAATCTAGAGGACAAACTACGAACTAGAGGAGAGGTAGCACATGGCTGTTTTTCTGTGTCAAAAAACCCTTTAAGCTCTAGTATATATAGGAGGAGGGAGGGAGGAGACTTGGCTCTCAAGGGGCCAGCCCTTGCATCGGCCGAAGTGGGAGGAGGAGGAGTCCTCTGCCAGTCCTAGTAGGATTAGGACTCCTTCTCTCCCACTTGGAAAACTCCTTTTCCACCTTTTTCCTTTTGGACTTCTCCTCCCAGCCACACGGGCCTCTAGTGGGACTTAGGACAGCTCACTAAGGGCTGGTATACCTCCTTCCACAGCCCATGTAGCCTCTTGGGTCGAAATACCCCTCCCATGACATCTGAGATCTCATCCGTGACTCCAAACAACCTTCGGTCACCACCATACATAACTCTATACTACCGAAACGTCACCGACCCTTAAGTGTGCAGATCCTGCGTGTTCGAGAACTATGTAGATATGACCGAGACACCTCTACGGTCAATAACCAATAGCAGGACCTGGATGCCCATATTGGTTCCTAGATATTCTATGAAGATCATTATCGGTCGAACCTCTATGTCAAGGATTCAGTTAATCCCATATGTTGTTCCCTTTGTTCTTCGGTATGTTACTTGCCCGAGATTCGATCATCGATATCTGTATACCTAGTTTAACCTCATAATCGGCAAGTCTCTTTACTTGTTCCGTAATACAAGATCTCTTGGCTAACACTTAGTCACATTGCTTGCAAGGCTTGTTGTGATGTTGTAATACCGATCGGGCTAACACTTAGTCACACGGAGTAACTGTTGCAAATATGCCCTAGAGGCAATAAATAAAGTGTTTATTATTGTATTTCCTTGTTCATGATAATCGTTTATTATCCATGCTATAATTGTATTAATTGGAAACATGGATACATATGTGGATACATAGACAAACACAATGTCCCTAGTATACCTCTAGTGAACTAGCTCGTTGATCGAAAGATGGTTAAGGTTTCCTAGCCATGGACATGAGATGTCATTTGATAATGGGATCACATCATTAGGAGAATGATGTGATGGACAAGACCCAAACTACAAACGTAGCTTATGATCGTGTCAGTTTATTGCTACTGTTTTCTGCATGTCAAGTATATGTTCCTATGACCATGAGATCATGCAACTCACAAATATCGGAGGAGTACCTTGTGTGTATCAAACGTCGCAACATAACTGGATGACTATAAAGGTGCTCTACAAGTGTCTCCGAGGGTGTCTGTTGAGTTGCATGGATCAAGACTGGGATTTGTTACCCCGTGTGACGGAGAGGTATCTCAGGGCTCACTCGGTAATACAACATCACAATAAGCCATGCAAGCAATGTGACTAAGTGTTAGTTACGGGATCTTGTATTACGGAACGAGTAAAGAGACTTGCCAGTAACGAGGTTGAACTAGGTATGGAGATACCGACGATCGAATCTCGGGCAAGTAACATACCGAAGAACAAAGGGAACATCATACGGGATTAACTAAATCCTTGACATAGAGGTTCGACCGATAAAGATCTTCGTAGAATATGTAGGAACCAATGTGGACATCCAGGTCCCGCCATTGGTTATTGACCGTAGAGGTGTCTCGGTCATGTCTACATAGTTCTCGAACCCGCAGGGTCTGCACACTTAAGGTTTGATGACGTTTCGGTAGTATAGAGTTATGTATGGTGGTGACCGAAGTTTGTTCGGAGTCCCGGATGAGATCTCATCGGTAGTGTACCGGGAGTGCCGGTAGTGTACCGGGAGGCCTCCGGGAGGGGTATTTCGACCCAAGAGGCTTCATGGGATGTGGGAGAGTGAATATCATCCCTTAGTTGGCTGGTGGAAACTCCCACACAAGGCCCATGTGGCTGGAGGAAAAAACCCAATAGGAAAAGGTGGAAAAAAGGCAAAAAAGGAGCAATCCTAGTCCTGCTAGGATTGGAGGAGGAGAGTCCTCCTCCACCTCCCACTTTGGCCGAAGCCTCCAAGGCTGCCTCTCCTCCTACTTCCCTCCTATATATACTGGTGGATTTCTAGGGTTTTGCACTAGATTTTCAGCCATGTGCTACCCGTTCCTCCAGTGCATAGTTTCTCCCCTAGATTGGATTTCTGCAGTGCTTAGGCGAAGCCCTGCCGGAATTGCTCCACCACCATCGTCGGAGCACCGTCAAGCTGCCGGAGAACTCTTCTTCCTCTCCACTCCTTCTTGCTGGATCAAGACGGTGGAGACCATCATCAAGCTATACGTGTGCTGAACGGCTGTTGTGCCGTCCGTTCGGTGCTAGATCGGAAGGATCATGATCGGATCGCGGGACGGATCGTGATTGGATCGCGGGACGGATTGTGATTGGATCGCGGGACGCACGACGATTTGGATCGCAAAGACGTTTGACTAAACCAACCGCATTTCTTAACGCTTCCCGCTTAGCGATCTACAAGGGTACGTAGATCCACTCTCCCTCTCGTAGGTGCTCATCACCATGGATAGATCTGCGTGTGCGTAGGAATTTTTTTGTTTCCCATGCAACGTTCCCCTACAGTGGTATCAGAGCTAGGTCTATGTGTAGATGAGATCTCGAGTAGAACACAAAAGGTTTGTGGGTGTTGATGCTTAGATTGCTTCCTCCCTTGGTCGGATTTTGGTTCAGCGGTATTGTGAGATGAAGCGGCCCGAACCAACATTACTCGTACGCTTACGAGAGACCGGTTCCCTCGACACAACTTGTTGCCTAGATGGCTTGCAGGTGGCAGTTCCTCTCACTTTAGTTGGATCGGATTCAACAAAGACGGTCCTTGAGAAGGTTGAAAAGCAAATTATGTATCACCGTTGTGGTTTATGCGTAGGTGAGAATCGTTCTTCCTAGAAACCCATAGCAGCCACGTAAAACATGCAATAGCATTTAGAGGATGTCTAACTTGTTTTTGCAGGGTATGTTGTGATGTGATATGGCCAATTACATGATGTCATATATGTGATGTATGAGATGATCATGTGATGTATAGAATTTCACGACTTGCATGTCGATGAGTACGGCAACCGGCAGGAGCCATAGGGTTGTCTTTAATTATTGTATGACCTGCGTGTCAATCATTAAGCGCTATGTAATGCTTTACTTTATCGCTAAACGGCAGCAATAATAGTAGAAGCATGTTGGGTGCGACAACCCCGATGGCGACACGTTGATGGAGATCAAGATGATGGAGATCATGGTGTCTTGCCGGTGATGATGGAGATCATGCCGGTGCTTTCAAGATGGAGATCTAAAGCACAAGTTCATGGCCATATCATGTCACTTATGAATTGCATGTGATGTTAATCTTTTTATGCACTTTGTTTTGCTTAGTACGACGGTAGCATTATAAGGTGATCCCTCACTTAAATTTCAAGATAAAAATTGTGTTCTCCCCGAGTGTGCACCGTTGCGAAAGTTCGTCGTGTTGAGACACCACGTGATGATCGGGTGTGACAGACTCTATGTTCACATACAACGGGTGCAAGCCAGTGTTGCACGCGCAGAAAACTAGGGTTAAACTTGACGAGCCTAGCATGTACAGACATGGCCTCAGAACACAAGAGACCGAAAGGTCGAACATGAGTCATATAGTAGATATGATCAACATAATGATGTTCACCATTGAAGCCACCTCAACTCACGTGATGATCGGACTTGAGTTGGTGGATTTGGATCATGTGACACTCAGATGGCCTAAGGGATGTCAATTTGAGTGGGGGCTTTAGTAATTTGATTAACTAAACTCATTATCTTGAACAATAGTCTAAGTGAACTTTGCATATTTATGTTGTAGATCAATGGCTCGCGCAGTAGCACCCCTGAATTTTAATGCGTTCCTAGAGAAAGCTAAACTGAAAGATGATGGAAGTAACTTTGTTGACTAGGACCGTAATCTGAGGATTATCCTCACGGCTTCCCAGAAATCATATGTCCTTGATGCACCGCTTGGTGACCAACCAGAAGACATGACCTCCGAAGACGTTAAGAACGCTTGGGAGGCACATACTGGAGATTACTCAATAGTTCAGTGTGCAATATTGTATGGCTTAGAACCGGAACTTCAAAGACGTTTTGAACGTCATGGAGCATATGAGATGTTCTAGGAGTTGAAGTTTATCTTTTAGAAGAACGCCCGGATTGAGAGGTATGAAACCTCCGATAAGTTCTATGCTTGCAAGATGGAGGAGAACGGGTCTATCAGTGAACATATACTCACAATGTCTGGGTATTCAACTCGTCTAGCAGAGTTGGGAATTGCCCATCCGCCAGAGGCGATCACTGACAGAGTTCTTCAATCACTGCCACCTAGTTACAAGAGCTTTTTGATGAACTATAACATGCACGAGATGAACAAGTCAGTCGCCGAGCTGTTTGCGATGCTAAAAGTCGCTGAGTCTGAAATCCAGAAAGAACATCAAGTGTTGATGGTCAATAAAACCACTAGTTTCAAGAAAAATGGCAAAGTCAAGGGCAAGGGCAAGAAGGGTAAAACCAAGAAGGATGGCAAAGCAGTTGCTACTCCTGCAAAGAAGCCCAAGCATGGACCCAAGCCAGAAACTGAGTGCTTTCATTGCAAGGGAACTGGTCACTGGAAGCGGAACTGCCCCAAGTACCTGGCTGACAAGAAGGTGGCCAACGACAGACAAGGTATATATGATATACATGTTATTGATGTGTACCTTACTAGCTCTCGTAGTAGTGCCTGGGTATTTGATACCGGTTCGGTTGCTCACATTTGAACCTCAAAGCAGGAACTACGGAATAAACGAAGGCTAGCAAAGGACGAAGTGACGATGCGCGTGGGAAATGGTTCCAAGGTTGATGTGATCGCCGTCGGCACGCTCTTGCTTCGATTACCATCGGGATTAGTGATGAACCTGAATAATTGTTGTTTAGTGCCTGCGTTAAGCATGAACATTATATCTGGATCTTGTTTATTGCGAGACGGTTACTCATTTAAATCAGAGAATAAAGGTTGTTCTATTTATATGAGTAATATCTTTTATGGTCATGCACCCAATGTTAGGGGTTTATTCATATTGAATCTTGATAGTGATGACACACATGTTCATAACATTGATGCCAAAAGATGTAGAGTTGATAATGGTAGTACCACTTTCTTGTGGCACTGCCGTTTAGGTCATATTGGTGTAAAACACATGAGGAAGCTCCATGCTGATGGACTTTTGGAGTCACTTGATTTTGAATCACTTGACACATGTGAACCATGCCTCATGGGCAAGATGACTAAAATGCCATTCTCTGGAACAATGGAACGAGTGAGTGACTTATTGGAAATCATACATACTGATGTGTGCGGTCCGATGAATGTTACAGCGCGTGGTGGATATCGTTATTTTCTCACCTTCACTGATGACTTAAGTAGATATGGGTATATTTACTTAATGAAACACAAGTCTGAAACGTTTGAAAAGTTCAAGCAATTTCAGAGTGAAGTTGAGAATCATCGTAACAAGAAAATTAAGTTCCTACGATCTGATCGAGGAGGTGAATATCTAAGTTATGAGTTTGGCAGTCACTTAAGACAGTGTGGAATTGTTTCACAATTGACACCGCCCGGAACACCACAGCTTAATGGTGTGTCCGAACGTCGTAATCGAACCTTATTAGATATGGTGCGTTCTATGATGTCTCTTGCTGATTTGCCACTATCGTTTTGGGGTTATGCATTAGAGACAACGGCATTCACTTTAAATAGGGCACCATCAAAATCCGTTGAGACAACGCCATATGAACTATGGTTTGGCAAGAAGCCAAAGTTGTCATTTCTTAAAGTTTGGGGATGTGATTCTTATGTCAAAAAGCTTCAGCCAGAAAAGCTGGAACCCAAAGCGGAGAAATGCGTCTTCATAGGATACCCGAAAGAGACAGTCGGGTATACCTTCTATCTCAGATCCGAAGGCAAAGTGTTTGTCGCTAATACGGAACATTTCTTGAGAAAGAGTTTCTCTCAAAAGAATTGAGTGGGAGGAATATAGAGCTTGATGAGGTTATTGAACCTTTACTTCAATCAGAAAGTAGAGCAACACAGAAAGATGTTTCTGTGGAACCTACGATGGTAGAAGAGGAAGTTAATGATGATGATCATGAAGCTTCGGATCAAGCTGCTATTGAACCTCGTAGGTCGACAAGGCCGCGTACTACCCATGACTAGTATGGCAACCCTGTCTTGGAGGTTATGTTGTTGGACAACAATGAACCTACGAGCTATGGAGGAGCAATGATGGGCCCGGATTCCGAGAAATGGTTAGAGGCCATGAAATCCGAGATGGGATCCATGTATGAAAATAAAGTATGGACTTTGGAAGTATTACCTGAAGGGCGAAAGGCCATTCAGAACAAATGGATCTTTAAGAAGAAGATAGACGCGGACGGTAATGTCACCGTCTATAAAGCTTGACTTGTGGCAAAGGGTTTTTCACAAGTTCAAGGAGTTGACTACGATGAGACTTTCTCACCCGTAGCGATGCTTAAGTATGTCAGAATCATGTTAGCAATAGCTGCTTATTTCGACTATGAAATTTGTTAGATGGATGTCAAAACAGCGATCCTCAACGGTTTCCTTGAGGAAGAGTTGTATATGATGCAACCCGAAGGTTTTGTCGATCCAGAGAATGCTGACAAAGTTTGCAAACTCCAGCGATCCATTTATGGACTGGTGCAAGCATCTCGGAGTTGGAATAAGCACTTTGATGAGGTGATCAAAGCGTTCGAGTTTATACAAGTTTACAGAGAAGCTTGTATTTACAAGAAAATGAGTGGGAGCTCTATAGCGTTTCTAGTATTATATGTGGATGACATATTGCTGATTGGAAACAATATAGAAATGCTGGAAAGCGTGAAGGAATATTTGAACAAGAGTTTTTCAATGAAAGACCTAGGAGAAGCTGCTTTCATATTAGGCATTAAGATCTATAGAGATAGATCGAGACGCTTAATAGCACTTTCACACAGCACATACCTTGATAAAGTTTTGACGAAGTTCAAAATGGAACAGTCCAAGAAGGGGTTCTTGCCTATGTTACAAGGTGTGAAGTTGAGTAAGACTCAATGCCCAGTAACTGCAGAAGATAGAGAAAATATGAGTGTCATCCCCTATGCTTCAGCCATAGGCTCTATCATGTATGCAATGCTGTGCACAAGACCCGATGTCAGCTTTGCCATAAGTATGGCCGGAAGGTTTCAAAGTGATCTTGGAATGGAGCACTGGCAAGCGGTCAAGAATATCCTTAAGTACCTGAAAAGGACTAAGGAAATGTTTCTTGTTTATGGAGGTGATGAAGAGCTCGTCGTAAAGGGTTACGTCGATGCAAGCTTTGACACTGATCCGGACGACTCTAAGTCGCAAACCGGATACGTATTTATTCTTAACGGGGGAGCGGTAAGCTGGTGCAGTTCCAAGCAAAGCTTGGTAGCTGATTCTACGTGCAAAGCGGAATACATCGCAGCCTTGGAGGCGGCGAAGGAAGGTGTCTGGATGAAGCAGTTCATGATAGATCTTGGAGTAGTGCCCAGTGCACTGAATCCAATGAACCTGTTCTGTGACAACACAGGTGCCATTGCTCTGGCCAAGGAACCAAGGTTTCACAAGAGGACCAGACACATAAAGCGACGCTTCAAATCCATCCGCGATTACATCATGGAGAAAGACATAAAAATTTGCAAAGTGCACACGGATCTGAATGTTGCAGACCCGTTGACTAACCCTCTTCCAAGGGCTAAACATGATCAACACCAGAACTGCATGGGTGTTCGATTCATTACAATGTAAACCACATAGTGATGTGAACTAGATTATTGACTCTAGTGCAAGTGGGAGACTGTTGGAAATATGCCCTAGAGGTAATAAATAAAGTGTTTATTACTGTATTTCCTTGTTCATGATAATCGTTTATTATCCATGCTATAATTGTATCAATTGGAAACATGGATACATGTGTGGATACATAGACAAACACAATGTCCCTAGTATACCTCTAGTGAACTAGCTCGTTGATCGAAAGATGGTTAAGGTTTCCTAGCCATGGACATGAGATGTCATTTGATAATGGGATCACATCATTAGGAGAATGATGTGATGGACAAGACCCAAACTACAAACGTAGCTTATGATCGTGTCAGTTTATTGCTACTGTTTTCTGCATGTCAAGTATATGTTCCTATGACCATGAGATCATGCAACTCACAGATATCGGAGGATTACCTTGTGTGTATCAAACGTCGCAACATAACTGGGTGACTATAAAGGTGCTCCACAGGTGTCTCCCAGGGTGTCTGTTGAGTTGGCATGGATCAAGACTGGGATTTGTTACTCCATGTGACGGAGAGGTATCTCAGGGCCCACTCGGTAATACAACATCACAATAAGCCTTGCAAGCAATGTGACTAAGTGTTAGTTACGGGATCTTGTATTACGGAATGAGTAAAGAGACTTGCCAGTAATGAGGTTGAACTAGGTATGGAGATACCGACGATCGAATCTCGGGCAAGTAACATACCGAAGAACAAAGGGAACATCATACGGGGTTAACTGAATCCTTGACATAGATGTTCGACTGATAAAGATCTTCGTAGAATATGTAGGAACCAATGTGGACATCCAGGTCCCGCCATTGGTTATTGATCGTAGAGGTGTCTCGGTCATGTCTACATAGTTCTCGAACCCGCATGGTCTGCACACTTAAGGTTTGGTGACGTTTCGGTAGTATAGAGTTATGTATGGTGGTGACCGAAGTTTGCTCGGAGTCCCGGATGAGATCGCGGACATCACGAGGAGCTCCGGAATGGTTCGGAGGTAAAGATTCATATATAGGAAGTCCGTTTTGGTCGCCAGAAAAGTTTTGGGCTCATCGGTAGTGTACCGAGAGTGCCGGTAGTGTACCGGGAGGCCTCCGGGAGGGGTATTTCGACCCAAGAGGCTTAATGGGCTGTGGGAGAGTGAATATCAGCCTATAGTGGGCTGGTGGAAACTCCCACACAAGGCCCATGTGGATGGAGGAAAAAACCCAATAGGAAAAGGTGGAAAAAACGGCAAAAAAGGAGCAATCCTAGTCCTACTAGGATTGGAGGAGGAGAGTCCTCCTTCACCTCCCACTTCGGCCGAAGCCTCCAAGGCTTGGAGGCCAAGGATGCCTCTCCTCATCCTTCCCTCCTATATATACTGGTGGATTTCTAGGGTTTTAGACTAGATTTTCAGCCACGTGCCACCCGTTCCTCCAGTGCATAGTTTCTCCTCTAGATTGGATTTCTGCAGTGCATAGGCAAAGCCCTGCCGGAATTGCTCCACCACCATCGTCGGAGCACCTTCAGGATGCCGGAGAACTCTTCTTCCTCTCCACTCCTTCTTGCTGGATCAAGACGGTGGAGATCGTCATCAAGCTGTACATGTGCTAAACGCGGAGGTGCCGTTCGTTCGGTGCTAGATCGGAAGGATCGTGATCGGATCGCGGGACGGATCATGATTGGATCGCGGGACGGATCGTGATTGGATCGCGGGACGCACGGCGATTTGGATCGCGAAGATGTTCAACTACACTAACCGCGTTTCTTAACGCTTCCCGCTTAGCGATCTACAAGGGTATGTAGATCCACTCTCCCTCTCGTAGGTGCTCATCACTATGGATAGATCTACGTGTGCGTAGGAAATTTTTTGTTTCCCATGCAACGTTCCCCTACAGTAACAAATCCCAGTATTAATCCATGCCAACCCAACAAACACCCTCAGAGATACCTGTAGAGGACCTTTATAGTCACCCAGTTACGTTGCAGCATTTGATACACACAAGGTACTCCTCCAGTGTGAGTGAGTTGCATGATCTCATGGTCATAGGAACAGATACTTGACATGCAGAAAACTATAGCAATAAACTGACACGATCAAATGCCATGTTGATAGTTTAGGTCTTGTCCGTCTCATAATTCTCTTAATGATGTGATCCCATTATCAAATGACATCTCATGTCAATGGCTAGGAAACCTTGACCATCTTTGATCAACGAGCTAGTCTACTAGAGGCACACTAGGGACAATGTGTTGTCTATGTTTCCACACATGCAATGTGTTTCCAGTCAATACAATTATAGCATGGATAACAAACAATTATCATGAACAAGGAAATATAATAATAACCATTTTATTATTGCCTCTAGGGCATATTTCTAACAATCTCCCACTTGCACTAGAGTCAGTAATCTAGCTCACATCACTATGTGATTTACATTGTAATGAATCGAATGCCCATATAGTTCTGGTGTTGATCATGTTTAGCCCTTGGAAGAGGTTTAGTCAACGGGTCTGCAACATTCAGATCCGTGTGCACTTTGCAAATATTTATGTCCTCCTCCTTGATGTACTCGCAGATGGAATTGAAGCGTCGCTTTATGTGTCTGGTCCTCTTGTGAAACCTTGGTTCCTTGGCTAGGGCAATGGCACCAATGTTATCACAGAACTAATCCACTGGTTTCAGTGCACTGGGCACTACTCCAAGATCTGTCATGAACTCCTTCATTCATACACCTTCCTTCGCTGCCTCCGAGGCTGCGATGTACTCCGCTTCGCATGTAGAATCGGCTACCACGCTCTACTTGGAACTGCACCAGCTTACCGCTCCCCCATTGATAATACATACGTATATGGTTTGTGACTTAGAGTCATCCAGATCAGTATCAAAGCTTGCATCGACATAACCCTTTACGACAAGCTCTTTACCACCTCCATAAACGAGAAACATTTCCTTAGTCCTTTTCTGGTACTTAAGGATATTCTTGACTGCCGTCCAGTGCTCCATTCCGGGATCACTTTGAAACCTTCCGGCCATACTAATGGCAAGGCTAACATCGGGTCTTGTGCACAACATGGCATACATGATAGAGCCTATGGCTAAAGCATAGGGGATGACACTCATCTTCTCTCTATCTTCTACAGTCACTCGGCATTGAGTCTTACTCAACTTCACACCTTGTAACATAGGCAAGAACCCCTTCTTGGACTGATCCATTTTGAACTTCTTCAAAACTTTATCAAGGTATGTGCTTTGTGAAAGTGCTATCAAGCGTCTCGATCTATCTCTATAGATCTTAATGCCTAATATGAAAGCAGCTTCTCTGAGGTCCTTCATTGAAAAACTCTTGTTCAAATATTCCTTTACGCTTACCAGCATTTCTTTATTGTTTCCAATTAGCAACATGTCATCCACATATAATATTAGAAACGCTATAGATCTCCCACTCACTTTCTTGTAAATACAAGCTTCTCCATAAACTTGTATAAACTCAAACACTTTGATCAACTCATCAAAGCGCTTATTCCAACTCCGAGATGCTTGCACCAGTCCATGAATGAATTGATGTAGTTTGCAAACTTTGTCAGAATTCTCTGGATCGACAAAACCTTCCGGTTGCATCATATACAACTCTTCCTCAAGGAAACCGTTAAGGAACGCTGTTTTGACATCCATCTGCCAAATTTCAAAGTCGAAATGTGCAACTATTGCTAACATGATTCTGATGGGCTTAAGAATCGCTACGGATGAGAAAGTCTCATCATAGTCAACTCCTTGAACTTGTGAAAAACCCTTTGCCACAAGTTGAGCTTTATAGACGGTGACATTACCGTCCGCGTCCGTCTTCTTCTTAAATATCCATTTGTTCTGAATGGCCTTTCGCCCTTCAGGTAATACTTCCAAAGTCCATACTTTGTTTTCATACATGGATCCCATCTCAGATTTCATGGCCTCTAACCATTTCTTAGAATCCGGTCCCATCATCGCTCCTCCATAGCTCGTAGGTTCATTGTTGTCTAACAACATGACCTCCAAGACAGGGTTGCCATACCACTCAGGAGCAGTACGTGCCCTTGTCGACCTACGGGGTTCAATAGTACCTTGATCCGAAATTTCATGATCATCATCATTAACTTCCTCTTCAACCGTCGTTGGCTCCACAAAAGTATCTTTTTGCGCTGCGCTACTCTCTGGTTGAAGTAACGGTTCAATAACCTCATCAAGTTCTATTTTCCTACCATTCCATTCTTTCAAGAGAAACTCTTTCTCAAGAAATGTTCCGTTCTTAGCGACAAACACTTTGCTTTCGGATCTGAGATAGAAGGTATACCCAACTGTCTCTTTTGGGTATCCTATGAAGACGCATTTCTCCGCTTTGGGTTCCAGCTTTTCAGGCTGAAGCTTTTTGACATAAGCATCACATCCACAAACTTTAAGAAATGACAATTTTGGCTTATTGCCAAACCACAGTTCATATGGCGTCGTCTCAACGGATTTCGATGGTGCCCTATTTAAAGTTAATGCAACTGTCTCTAATGCATAACCCCAAAACGATAGTGGCAAATCGGCAAGAGACATCATAGAACACACCATATCTAATAAGGTTCGATTACGACGTTCGGGCACACCATTACGCTGTGGTGTACCAAGCGATGCCAATTGTGAAACAATTCCACAATGTCTTAAGTGACTGCCAAACTCATAACTTAGATATTCACCTCCCCGATCATATCATAGGAACTTAGTCTTCTTGTTATGATGATTCTCAACTTCACTCTGAAATTGCTTGAACTTTTGAAACATTTCTGACTTGTGTTTCATTAAGTAAATATACCAATATCTACTTAAGTCATCAGTGAAGGTGAGAGAATAACGATATCCACCGTGCGCCTCAATGTTCATCGGACCGCACACATCAGTATGGATGATTTCTAACAAATCATTCGCCCATTCCATTGTTCCAGAGAACGGCGTTTTAGTCATCTTGCCCATGAGGCATGGTTCACATGTGTCAAGTGATTCAAAATCAAGTGACTCTAAAAGTCCATCAACATGGAGCTTCCTCATGCGTTTTACACCAATATGACCCAAACGGCAATGCCACAAGAAAGTGGTACTATCATTATCAACTCTACATCTCTTGGCATCAATGTTATGAACATGTGTATCATCACTATCAAGATTCAATATGAATAAACCCCTCACATTGGGTGCATGACCATAAAAGATATTACTCATAAAGTTAGAACAACCATTATCCTCTGATTTAAATGAGTAACCGTCTCGCAATAAACAAGATCCAGATATTATGTTCATGCTTAACGCATGCACTAAATAAAAATTATTCAGGTTCATCACTAATCCCGATGGTAATCGAAGGGAGAGCGTGCCGACGGCAATCACATCAATCTTGGAACCATTTCCCACGTGTGTCGTCACTTCGTCCTTAGCCAGCCTCCATCTATTCCGTAGGTCCTGCTTTGAGATGCAAATGTGAGCAACTGAACCGGTATCAAATACCCAGGCACTACAACGAGAGCTAGTAAGGTACACATCAATAACATGTATATCATATATCCCTTGTTTGTTGTTGGTCGCCTTCTTGTTAGCCAGATACTTGGGACAGTTCTGCTTCCAGTGAACAGTTCCCTTGCGACAAAAGCACTCAGTTTCTGGCTTGGGTCCAGCCTTGGGTTTCTTCATGAGAGGAGCAACTGCTTTGCCACCCTTCTTGGAGTTACCCTTCTTTCCCTTGCCATTCTTCTTGAAACTAGTGGTTTTATTGACCATCAACACTTGATGTTCTTTCTAGATTTCAGACTTAGTTACTTTCAGCATCGCAAATAGCTCGGCGACTAACTTGTTCATCTCGTGCATGTTATAGTTCATCATGAAGCTCTTGTAGCTAGGTGGCAATGATTGAAGAACTCTATTAGTGATCGCCTCCGATGGAATGGGCATCCCTAACTCCACCAGACGGGTCGAATACCCACACATTCTAAGTATATGTTCACTGATAGACCTGTTCTCCTCCATCTTGCAAGCATAGAACTTATCGGAGGTCTCATACCTCTCGATCCGTGCATTCTTCTTGAAGATAAACTCCAACTCTTGGAACATTTCATATGCTTCATGACATTCAAAACGTCTTTGAAGTCCCGGTTCTAAGCCATACAACATTGCACATTGAACTATTGAGTAATCTCCAGAACGTGCCTCCCAAGTGTTCTTAATGTCTTGGGATGACACGGAAGCGGGTGGGTCACCAAGCGGTGCATCAAGGACATAAGCCTTCTGGGAAGCTGTGAGGATAATCCTCAAATTACGGGCCCAGTCCACAAATTTACTTCCATCATCTTTCAACTTAGCTTTCTCTAGGAACGCATTAAAATTCAGGGGTACTACTGCACGAGCCATTGATCTACAACATAAATAAGCAAAGGTTACTAAGAGTATTGTTCAAGATAATGAGTTTAGTTAATCAAATTACTAAATCTCCCACTCAAATTGACATCCCTCAGGTCATCTGAGTGATACATGATCCAAATCCACCAACAAAAGTCCGATCATCACGTGAGTTGAGGTGGTTTCAATGATGAACATCATCATGTTGATCATATCTACTATATGACTAATGTTCGACCTTTCGGTCTCTTGTGTTCCGAGGCCATGTGTGTACATGATAGGCTCGTCAAGTTTAACCCGAGTGTTCTGCCTGTGCAACACTGGCTTGCACCCGTTGTATGTGAACGTAGAGTCTATCACACCCGATCATCACGTGGTGTCTTGACACGACGAACTTTCGCAACGGTGCACACTCGGGGAGAACACAATTTATCTTGAAATTTAAGTGAGGGATCACCTTATAATGCTACGCTGTCCTAAGCAAAACAAGGTGCATAAAAGGATTAACATCACACGCAAATCATAAGTGACATGATATGGCCATGAACTTGTGCTTTTGATCTCCATCTTGAAAGCACCGACATGATCTTCATCGTCACCGGCATAACACCATGATCTCCATCATCATGATATCCATCATTGTGTTGCCATCGGGGTTGTCACACCCTCCATGCTTATACTACTATTGCTACCGTTTAGCAATAAAGTAAAGCATTACATAGCGCTTAATGATTGACATGCAGGTCATACAATAATTAAAGACAACCCTATGGCTCCTGCCGGTTGCTGTACTCATCGACATGCAAGTCGTGATATTCTATACAAGACATGATCATCTCATACATCACATATATCTCATCATGTAATTGGACATATCACATCACAACATACCCTGCAAAAACAAGTTAGACGTCCTCTAATTGTTGTTGCAAGTTTTACGTGGCTGCTACGGGTATCTAGCAAGAACAATTCTCACCTACGCAAAACCACAGCGGTGATACATAAGTTGCTTTTCAACCTTCTCAAGGACCGCCTTTGTCAAATCTGATCCAACTAAAGTAGGAGAAATAGACACCTGCCAGCCATCTTTGTGCAACGAAGTTACACGTCAGTCGATGGAACCGGTCTCTCGTAAGCGTACGAGTAAGGTTGGTCCGGGCCACTTCATCCCACAATACTGCTGAACCAAAACACGACCAAGGGAGGAAGCAATCTAAGCAACATGCTGAACTGATACTGAGGAACCAATACTGCTAAACTCCTTTGTGTTCTACTCGAGATCTCATCTAAACATAGACCTAGCTCATCATGCCACCGTTGGGGAACGTTGCATGGGAAACAAAAAAATTCCTACGCACACACAAGATCTATCCATGGTGATGAGCATCTACGAGAGGGAGAGTGGATCTACATACCCTTGTAGATCACTAAGTGGGAAGCATTAAGAAACGCGGTTGAAGTAGTTGAACATCTTCGCGACCCAAATCGCCGAGCGTCCCGCGATCCAATCACGATCCGTCCCGATCTATCACCGAACGGACGACACCTCCGCGTTCAGCACACGTACAGCTTGATGACGATGTCCGCCTTCTTGATATAGCAAGAGGGAGTGGAGAGGTAGATGAGTTCTCCGACAGCGCGATGGCGTTGCGGCGATGGTGGTGGAGCTATTCCAGCAGGGCTTCGCCTAAGCACCACCGAAACCGATCTAGAGGAGAAACTACGAACTAGAGGAGAGGTAGCATGTGGCTGCTTTTCTGTGTCAAAACCCCCTCAAAGATCTAGTATATATAGGAGGAGGGAGGGAGGAGACTTGGCCCTCAAGGGGCCAGCCCTTGCGTCAGCCGAAGTGGGAGGAGGAGGAGGAGTCCTCCAATCCTAGTAGGATTAGGACTCCTTCTCTCCCACTTGGAAAACTCCTTTTCCACCTTTTTTCTTTTGGACTTCTCCTCCTAGCCGCATGGGCCTATTGTGGGACTTAGGCCAGACCAATAAGGGCCGGTATACCTCCTCCCACAGCCCATGTAGCCTCTTGGGTCGAAATACCCCCTCCCGATGATCCCCCGACACCCTCCCGGCACTCCCGGTACACTACCGATGAGCCCGAAACTTTTCCGGCGACCAAAACAGGACTTCCTATATATAAATCTTTACCTCCAGACCATTCCGGAGCTCCTCATGACATCTGGGATCTCATCCAGGACTCCGAACAACCTTCGGTCACAACTCTATACTACCGAAACGTCATTGAACCTTAAGTGTGCAGACCCTGTGGGTTCGAGGACTATGTAGACATGACCGAGACACCTCTACGGTCAATAACCAATAGCGGGACCTGGATTCCCATATTGGGTCCTACATATTCTACAAAGATCTTTATCGGTTGAACCTCTATGCCAAGGATTCAGTTAATCCCGTATGTTGTTCCCTTTGTTCTTCGGTATGTTACTTGCCCGAGATTCGATCGTCGGTATCTGTATACCTAGTTCAACCTCTTCACGGGCAAGTCTATTTACTCGTTCCATAATACAAGATCCCGTGGATAATACTTAGTCACATTGCTTGCAAGGCTTGTTGTGATGTTGTACTACCGAGCAGGCCCTAAGATACCTCCCTGTCACACGGAGTAACAAATCCCAGTATTGATCCATGCCAACCCAACAGACACCCTCGGAGATACCTGTAGAGGACCTTTATAGTCACCTAGTTACGTTGTGGCGTTTGATACACACAAGGTACTCCTGTAATGTCAGTGAGTTGCATGATCTCATAGTCATAGGAACAGATACTTGACATGCAGAAAACTATAGCAATAAACTGACACGATCAAATGTTATGTTTATAGTTTGGGTCTTGTCTGTCTCATCATTCTCCTAATGATGTGATCCCATTATCAAATGACATCTCATGTCATGGCTAGGAAACCTTGAGCATCTTTGATCAACGAGCTAGTCTACTAGAGGCACACTAGGGACAAAGTGTTGTCTATGTATCCACACATGCAATGTGTTTCTAGTCAATACAATTATAGCATGGATAATAAACAATTATCATGAACAAGGAAATATAATAATAACCATTTTATTATTGCCTCTAGGGCATATTTCCAACAGTCTCCCACTTGCACTAGAGTCAATAATCTAGCTCACATCACTATGTGATTTACATTGTAATGAATCAAATGCCCATACAGTTCCGTAATATAAGATCCTGTGGCTAATACATTAGTCACTTTGCTTGCAAGGCTTGTTGTGATGTTGTATTACCGAGTGGGCCCCGAGATACCACTCCGTCACACAGAGTAACAAATCCCAGTCTTGATCCATGTCAACCCAACAGACATCCTTGGAGATACCTATAGAGCACCTTTATAGTCACCCAGTTACGTTGCGATGTTTGATACACACAAGGTACTCCTCCGGTGTCAGTGAGTTGCATGATCTCATGGTCATAGGAACAGATACTTGACATGCAGAAAACTGTAGCAATAAACTGACACGATCAAATGCTACGTTTATAGTTTGGGTCTTGTCCGTCTCATCATTCTCCTAATGATGTGATCCCATTATCAAATGAAATCCCATGTCAATGGCTAGGAAACCTTGACCATCTTTGATCAATGAGCTAGTCTACAAGAGGCACACTAAGGACAAAGTGTTGTCTATGTATCCACACATGCAATGTGTTTCCAGTCAATACAATTATAGCATAGATAATAAACAATTATCATGAACAAGGAAACATAATAATAACCATTTTATTATTGCCTCTAGGTAATATTTCCAATAACTATCCCATGGGTAGACATACCGATTACTTTTGGGGACACTGACCAGCCGCCCATTCTTGCCAGTCACTCACCGGCCGCACTAGTCTTGAACCCCATCATTGATGGATACGTGCTACATAATGTGCTAATGGATGGCGGCAGTGGTCTTATCATTATATACAAGGACACCCTGGAAAAAATGCAATTCGACCAATCGCGCATCGAACATAGCAACACAACCTTCTGGGGAATTATCCCAGGGAAAGATGCACATTGTTCTGGATGTATCATCCTGGACGTTGTGTTCGGCACGCCCGAAAACTACCAATCCGAAGAACTTCTCTTCCACATTGTCCCCTTCCCAAGTGGCTACCATGCCCTATTGGGATGCAACGCCTTTATAAAGTTCCAGGCTATACCCCATTATGGGTACATGAAACTCAAAATGCCAGGACCAAATGGAGTGATCACGATCGCCAGTGATCCGAACATAGCCCTTCAGGCTGAAAACAAAATGGTAGCGCTCGCCCTTGAGGCATTAGCGGAAACTTTTGCTGCCAAAGAGTTGACCGCCTTATGGTTGACAGTTAATAAGGATGATGTGATCCTTAGCAAAAGGCCCAAGTCCACGTCCTTTAAACCCACAGAGGAAATCTATAAATTTCAGGTACATCTAACGGACCCCAATAAGACGGAGTCCATCGGGGCCTAGCTCGATCCCCTCATGGATGAAGCACTGCGAATTTCCTCCGTGAGAATTGGGACTTTTTTGCCTGGCATCCTTTTGATATGCCTGGAATCCCACGTCGGCTCGCCGAACACAGCTTAAACATCATCCCAGGCTTTAAACTCGTGAAACAGACTCTGCGCCGCTTCTCCGATCCCAAATGGCAAGCCATGGGTGAAGAATTAGCTAAACTGCTCGAGGCCAGATTTATTCGGGATATTAAACACCTTGAGTGGCTAGCAAACCTGGTGATGGTACTTAAGAAAGACAAGTCCGAGCGGGTGTGTGTTGACTTCAAAGACCTTAACAAAGCCTGCCCCAAGGACCCTTTCCCCTTACCACGCATAGACCAGATCATTGACGCCACAGCCGGACATGATTTGTTGTATTTCCTCGACGCTTACTCTGGATACCGTCAAATTAAAATGAAGGAATCCGATCAAGTGCCTACTGCATTCATCACCCCCTACGGGCCGTTCTGCTTCAACACGATGCCTTTCGGGCTAAAAAACTCAGGGGCCACATACCAGCGCATGATCCAAACCTGTCTCGAGACACGGGTTGGTAAGCCTGTTGAGGCATACGTGGATGATGTGGTAACCAAAACCAAACATGTCGGCCAGTTGATCGATGACTTACGACAAACCTTCACTAGTCTACGCGAATATGATATACGGCTCAATCCGGAAAAATGTGTATTCGAAGTTCCCTCTGGTAAGCTGCTTGGATTCATCGTCTCCCATAGAGGAATAGAGGAAAATCCAGCTAAAATCCGTGCTCTATCAGAACTTGCAATTCCCACAGAGCTGAAGCATGTCCAGAGGCTACCCGGGTGTGTAGCGGCGTTAAGCCACTTTATCTCCCGCCTCGGAGAAAAGGCTTTGTCGCTCTATAATCTGCTGAAACGGACCAACAAGTTCGAATGGACCAATGAGGCAGCGACTGCGGTAGAAGAAATCAAAACACTACTGGAAACCAATCCCATACTCATGGCACCGGGCACCGGTGAGCCCATGTTATTATACATATCGGCCACCAATAAGGTCGTCAGTGTGGTGCTCATCGTTGAACAAGATGTGGAGGGACATAAATTTCGGACTCAGAAACCAGTATATTATGTGTCAGAAGTGCTAACGCAGTGCAAGTCCAGATACCCACATTACCAAAAATAGCCTATACAATATTCATGGCGTCAAGAACACTTAGACCCTACTTCCAGGAGTGTGCGGTAACAGTGGCATCGGAGGTCCCCCTGAATGATATAATCAACAACAGGGGCGCCACCGGCCGCATAGCCAAATGGGCCATTGAGCTCCTTCCCTTTGAAATAACCTACAAGCCATGCCATGCCATTAAATCTCAGGTACTGGCAGACTTCCTGGCTGAATGGACAGAGGCCGGGCTCCCCAAGGAATACAATGCATACTCCCATTAGACAATGTACTTTGATGGATCCAAGACCTTGGCTGGACTGGGGGCTGGAGTTATCCTCACATCCCCCATAGGCGACAACGTGCGATACGCGTTGCAAATCATGTATGCTGACTCCAACAATGCAGCCTAATATGAAGCTCTCCTTCATGGTCTTCGGATGGTAGTCTCAATGGTCATACAACGGCTAGAGGTACGGAGAGACTCAAACTTGACCATATCTCAAATTAATGGTGAGTTCGACGCTAGAAATCCGAGGATGGCAGTATATAGAAACACCGTCCTCAAGATATCTGCTCGGTTTGAGGGGTTGGAATTCCACCACACCGCTCGTGACAACAACCAAGCCGCCGACATACTGGCCCGTATGGGAGCCAAGCGCAATCTCGTCCCAAGAAACACCTTCCTAGAGCAGCTCTTTAAGCCCTCCGTAGTGTGGCAGGACGACGACAATTGCGCTGGTCCGAATATGGCGGCCGAAGTTGTCCCTCCCCATAAACGAGCCAGACGATGGCATTATCGGCAGCTCCGCGATGACTGAAACGCCCTCGACTCATGAGGTAGTGGCAGTAATAGCGCCATGGACAGAGCCCTTCCTCACTTACCTTCTTCACAAGGAACTCCCCGACAATCAAACTGAGGCATGACGCATAGTTTGGCGATCCAAGGACTACGAAGTATACGAGGGTGAGTTATACAAGAAAAGCACAACCGGAATATTACAACAATGTATATCCGAGGAAGAAGGACGAGAGGTCCTCGCCGAAATCCACGTAGGCATGGGCGGGCATCATGCCGCGGCAAGATCCCTTGTCAGCAAGGCCTTCCGAGCTGGTTTCTTTTGGTCTACAGCAAGGACAGACACTCAGTCACTTGTTCAGCATTGCGTAGGGTGTCAACACTTCGCAAATCAAAGTCACAAGCCCCAACAGCTCTTCGAACTATTCCGATCACCTGGCCTTTTGCGGTCTAGGGGCTGGATATGGTCGGACCCCTTAAAGGGGGAACCAAGAAAAATAAATACCTACTGGTCATGGTTGACAAGTTCACCAAATGGATAGAAGCAAAGCTCGTCAAGTCGGCTAAATCCGGACCAGTGATCGACTTTATATCTAGTGTAGTACACCATTACGGTGCCCCGCATAGTATAATAACGAATAATGGATCCAACTTCACGGTGCAAGAGGTCGAGGGCTGGTGTGCAAAGATGGGCATAAAGCTTGATTATGCGTCGGTGTATCATCCGCAGACCAATGGATAGGTCGAGCGAGCAAACGATCTCATTATGAGCGGCATCAAGCCACGTTTGGTCCGATCTCTTCACGAGTCCGACTATCATTGGGTGGAGGAACTCAACTTTGTTCTATGGGGCCTGCGTACCACCCCGAACAGATCAATGGGTTACACACCATTCTTCATGGTCTATGGGGTAGAGGCAGTCCTCCCTTGCGATATTATCCACGACGCACCAAGAGTGCGCATGTACGAGGAAAAGGAGGCCGAGTTGGATCGGCAGGACGACTTAGATAGCTCTGGCTCGTTCCACTCTTTACCAACAACAAGGTCGACGTTACCAAAGTAGGGAGGTTAGGGCAAAAGCATACAACATAGTCGAACTCATCCTACGTCTCCTGGAGAAATAGAAGCATAAAATCAACCCCAAATGGGAGGGTCCTTTCATCATCGACGAAGTACTCGCGGGAGGTGCATATCGTCTGAGGAGTCCATCCGATAACCGCCTTGAACCAAACCCATGGAACGCAGCTCGTCTTCGGCGCTTCTACGGATAAACCGGTGTCGTCTAAACTCCCCCACATTTTTTACCTTCCCCCTTGTTATTTTTGCCTTTTTTCTTCTTACCTTCAGATTTTTTTGTTTGACAGGGCCAATTTCTTTTCTTACCCTATGTTCGGCTGAACCAATCTTGCACTAAAGATTATCGGCATTCACCATAAAGTGTTAAATCCGAACACAACATGTGGGGGCTTCTTCTAGTAGCCAAACGTTTTTATTACAAGTATTTGCTCACACTTACTAGGCGCACATGTTTATTTTGTCATGTTCTAGCCATAATATGCATCAATTCAAACTAAGACTTTGCCAAGCTGGGTTGCCTCGCTCCTATGATTACTCTCTATGTTCCCGATTGTTCGGCTAGACAGTAAAGGCAACACCTTTGCGATTGTTACGATCGGGTCATCCGATCACGTACCTCAGATGGGTGAAGCCGAAATCTAGCTATCTTACGTAGGTCGGCTATGACGGAAACACCTTATACGGCTCCGGTTGTTATCACCATTGTTTGGGTCTTTTCTTCCCAAAGAACAATTAGCCACATACTGAAAGTATGCAGACTTCTATCTACGATCTTCATGGAGCCCCGACGCAAGGTATCGCTAGAGTACTATTTTACTCGGAAGATGTTTCTTATGCTAAGTAGTAATATAACATATCTTTCTATGTGCTTTCTGTCTGTTTGCACCACATGACCGGATTGCCTGGTTCCCTGCATATAGTTTGCTCTTTTGGAGGGACAAATAAGGAGGAACACTCCCAAGCTCTTCGCATGGGGGGGAAGACGATGGCTGGTTAAGACAAAGTTTACAACACAGATTGTTTATACACACGTACATATGAATCACATGTGCGGCTGCTGATCGAGATTATCGATTATGGTGTTAAGTGGGCAGTTCGCTTGCGAAAGACGGGTGGTGGGCATCACCTAGTCATACACCAGGTGGAGTGGCACTTCTTTTCCATCCGATCCCATGGGACCAATCCACGCCATATGCTTGGGGTTAAGTCCGGTGAACCGGTCTTGATCATGGCCCATGCTTCCCGTGCTCCCTCACGGCAAGCCAAAGCCTTCCACACCTCGAACCTATTTCGAGCCCCCTTGAATCGATCCACGAGTGCGGCTAGCCCTTCATTTGGCTGTTCGGCAGGCCATAGTGCCTTCACCATTCCTTCATTGCTTTCCGCATGCGCCCGTGGAGAGGGATCAGCTCCTTCAGCAGCCCCCTGGTATGATTTGATGTCCTCTTTGGGATGCCCGAATAGGAGGCATGTACATAAGGCAACAATGTGCTTACCATTATTCCCTACATCAGGAATATTTGCTGATAATAGACTTGTACTTACCGAAGACGCCCCTCTGAAGCTTTCGGTTATCTTCTTGAGCTTGGGCCAATTGAATCTTCAAACTCTTAATTTCTTCGGCCTACTTTTGCACAACAAGGTAGCCAGCCTAGTGCTGGGACTCGACATACCTCTGAGAGTCTCGGGCTTCTTCCAACTGCCTTTCCATGTGCCCTATTGATTCAGCTGCTACACAGAATCCGTGTGTCAGGCACGATGATACATTAAGATTAGCAGTAAATGCACACTAACCATGGGCCTCCCGCGTGAAGCCCTTTACTTGTGCCAGTTCGGCCTTCATAGATTGTACTTACATGCGGCTCTCCTCGAGCTCCTTGGCCAATTGCTCAGACTGTTGCTTTGAGGCCTGTGTCAGGAGTCAAATAATGTAGAGATCCTTAATTCGTTGTGTTTCAAACAAAATTAGGGCTCAGGGGCTACTAGGCTTACAGAAATGTTCGGATTCTATAAAAACTGATCACTTACCTGTACGATGGTTGTTATCAACTTCATAGCTTCGCTGAACCCAGCTCGGGCGGCACCAAGGTGTGCATCCGCCGAGCATAGGGCGCCGAACTCCTGTTCGGAGAAAATTGGGTGCCGCATGGCTTCCCATCGTTGACGATGATGCATGGCACTCTCCACCTCCAATTTGGTGATGGATACACCATCACTAGAATCGACGGGCGCCAGATTGGCCATGGGGGATTCTGTAGCAAAAGCCGCATGGGTCGTGGCTCGGGAACTTCGGGCGTCTCCAGACACCCGGATAACCCCTTCAGTCAGAGAGGATTGGGCGTTTCGCCTAAGTATTTCAATGAAACAAACTGATGTAAGACTCTATTAATCACAACGATAAGCGGATAGCCAAACAATGTACCTTCGGGATGAGCGGGCAGGTGGATTCGTCCCCATAACCGGCTCCTTGGCAGGATCCCTGTTGGCCTCCGACTCGGCCGCAACTTCGGTTGCCAGTGTATGGTGCGCGGATTGGCGGCGTTTGGAAGTTCGGACCGACACGTACAGGGCACTCTTGGTAGCTGGTCTCTTGTGGGAGGAACTTTTCTTCTTGCCCGTAGCAGGGATGGAGAATGACCTGGGGTAATCAACTATGATAGCAACTGGGGTTTGGACGATGTTGTCCTGGAAATAGACTCCGTTTTCGAAGTCAAGAAGAAGATCTGGGTCCTCATTGAATGGTTCTCGGGCTGAGGAGCCGGACAGTTGACTGTCTCGATGAAACTCCTCCATTCCTTTTCATGCTAGGCTTCGGTCAAATAAAGTGCAGAATAGAAACCCCAAACTATTTTCATGTTTGAAAGAGAATGGCTTACCCATTCGATGGGATTGTGGGCCGGATATCCTTCCTTGGTTGCCTGCCGAATGAAGTCTTCTTGCTCTCCTTTGTACAGGTCGGCAAGTGCGGCAGCCAACACCGTCGGATTGGCGGGACCTTGCTTTCGGGAGCACGTGGTGTCACTTGTCCCATTGTATTGCCATAAGGGGTGTACCCTCTGTTGAAGGGGATGCACACACCGGGAGATGGCGGCAGCCATGACGTCGATCATGGTCAGTTGGTGGTGGACTAGCATCCGCACCTACGTGGCTAGGCGTCGCACTTCGACGCTTTCCTCTTGGGACGAGCTCCTTGGCCGCCAGTTGTACCTATTCTTCGGGAGGACGTCAGAGTATTTAGGAAGACCTGTCCGAGTTGGCTCAAATAGGGGTACATCTTCAATATAAAACAATTCCGAGGTCCATTCTTCGGATTTCTTCGGTGTGCCTGTAGGATACCCCGTCCCCGCTATGCGGCACACTTCGGTTCTGCTGATCTCCAAAATTGTCTTGTCCCGAGTTCGGGGGACGAGACAGAAGTATTTCCTCCACAAATCAAAATGTGCTTCGCACCCCAAGAACGTCTCGCAGAGAGCGACGAAGCCCAAGATGTGTAAAATGGACCCTGGAGTAAGGTGGTGGAGTTGGATCCCACAGAAATCCAGCAACCCCCTCAGGAACGGATGGATTGGAAACCCAAGGCCTCGGAGGAGGAAGGGGGCGAAGCATACGCGCTCCTCCTTGTTAGTATTGGGGAAACGCTCATCAAAAACTTCATCGCCGTAAGAGAGCAGACTTGCATGGGTTGCCGCTAGATCTGATGAAGGAAGATACCCCTGGATCTCTAGATTATAGAGCCACAAGAGTGTAACAAAACAGATGGTCCAGTCCCCTGGGCATGTGCCGTAAGGATGTGCGGAGGAGCTAGGGATGTTAGCCATGTTTTGCGTGGAGCTTCCGTTAGGAGTTTCTTTCGATGAGGAGGAGGAGAATGTGGTCTGAGCCACGATTTTGTTTGATTAAATGGGTTGGTGCCCCTGTTATGGAGGGGTAAGATTATAAAAATCACCGACCACTCGCCTCCCCATGACACGCGAAAATCGAGGAACACGCGTAGTTATTATAATGAACCTGTGCCCGCGAAGCCTAGGATCTTACTGAAGACTGGTCGGTTTCCGGACAAGGAGGGATGAAGGACTCGCCTCGCAAGCCGAAGATGACGACATGAGGAGATTGACCATATATATATATATATATCGGCGTTGAAGGCTAGTACGGGGCTACTGAGGGAGTCCTGGATTAGGGGGTCCTCGGATAGCCGACCTGTTGTTTATGGCTGGACTGTGTGGGCCGCAAAGGGAGCATCGGACGATCAAAGACCACCTACGCCAGATGGAAGTTTCGAGAAGCCCTGACGTATTCTACAAATTATTAGGTGTAGTTAGGCATCTTTATCTCTTCGGCATGTAACCGACCATGTGTAAACCCAGAGCACCCTCGGCGTCTATATAAGCCGGAGGGTTTAGGGGTATAGAGGACAACTCATCTAGGGTTAGCTATTCGATCTCAAGGTAGATCAACTCTATAACCCCCCCCCCCACACACATCATCAATACAACCAAGCAGGACGTAGGGTATTCCCTCCATAGGAGGGCCCAAACCTGGGTAAATCTACGTCCCCTTCGTCTCCTATTATCGTCGATTCTAGTCTCACAGTTCGGGACCCCCTACCCGAGGTCCGCCGGTTTTGACACCGACAGGTTCCACGAAGAAGAAACCTTAAAAATTCCATAACGACTTTCGTCCACGAAGGACTAGCCTCACTATGGGTAGATCTTCATGAATTAGGCGATCTCCTTGCCCTTACAAACTTCTTGGTTCACTCCACAACACAAAGTAGGAGGCTCCCAAGCGACACCTAACCAATCTAGGAGGCACCACCCTCCAAAAGGTATTAGGCTCGATAATGTCGATGAACTCCTTGCTCTTGTGCTTCAAGCTGATAGACTCCTCAACACACAATCACTCTCTCACTGATTTGTCTATGGTGGAAGAGGTTGATTGGGTGGAAAGCAACTTGGGGAGGCTAGAGAACAAGGTTCATATGGTTGGAATGGAATGGCATGATCTCAACACATGAGTAGGTGGCTCTCTCTCAGAAAATCAGTAGGTATGAGTGGGGAACTGTTCTGAGTGCTTCTCTTGCGAGTGAGTGGTGGTGGAGGGGTATATATAGGCATCTCCAAAAATATAACCGTTACACTTAATAAGTCTGACTCGGTGACACCAATGTGTTAATCTCGGTGGTACCGAGTTGCCTCAAAGGTAGCAACTTCTGAACCTCGGTGAGACCGATACATAAAACTCGGTTGCACCGATCAGGTGACCAACGGTCATATTGCCAAACTCGGTGACGCCGATTCAACAAACTTGGTCGGACCAATTTTGTGAATTTGCATAAGAGGAAGTTGACAACCCAAACTCGGTGGCACCGAAATAGAATCGGTTGCACCGAAGGGGTAGGGTTTGGCTGAGTCTGACTAAGGCTAAGAATCGGTGGCACCGAGTGGAAACTGTTGGTTGCACCGATTTAGGATATTTGGCTTTGGACAGACTTTTGTGGAAGAGCTTGTGGGTGTATGTGGTGACTATCACTTGTGCACGTATGAGCATTTTGTTCACCAACAGTACCTAACTCCATTTTGATAGTATTGGCTTTCCTATGGACTCAAAGTGATTTCTCACAAAGGTAAAATGTAGAGTCCTCTTTCTAGAAGCTTTTCCAATCCTATTGCTTCTCCTTCTTCTTCATGGGGATTGAGGGAGTCCTGGATTAAGGGATCCTCGGATAGCCGACCCATTGTTCATGGGCCGGACTATACGGGCCGTGAGGCAGTCATCAGATGATCGAGGACCACTTGCGCCAGGATGGAAGCTTCAAGGAGTCAAGCGTGTTCCCCAAGTTATTAGCTATAGTTAGGAAGGTTATCTCTTCGGCATGTAACCGACCATGTATAAGCCAAGGACACCCCCGACATCTATATAAGCTGGAGGGTTTTAGGGTATAGGGCAGGATAACTCATCCAGGGTTAGACATACGATCTCGAGGTAGATCAACTATGTATTCCCATACACCATAAATACAATCAAGCAGGACGTAGGGTATTACCTCCATTGGAGGGCCTGAACCTGGGTAAACTCGTGTCCCCTTTGTCTCTTATTACCGTCGATCCTAGTCTCACAGTTCAGGACCTCCTACCAGAGATCCTCCAGTTTTGACACCGACATTGGTGCTTTCATTGAGAGTTCCTCTATGAGTGCCGAAGGGATCGATGGCTCGCCCCGTCGCAAGTAGCGAGATCTTTATCGAAGGGGATCTTGCCCCCGATTAGAATTTCACTGGCAATGACATCTTGTCGCACACCGGCCCGGTCGGCCATCATGGTCCGACCGGAAGGTCCTCCCCCCAATCAGTGTATTAAGTTCGGAACCATAGAGTTCATGGCTGATTCACGGGGAACACTCATTCCAATGGAACCCTCAACCTTCGAAGGAAAACCTGTAAATTCAGATGCTTCGATGTCCAATACATTAGAACCCACGGTGGAACAGAATACAGATCCGCTTTGGTGTAACTCGGGAACTGTCACACCGCTTGATGAACCCACTTGTATCAGCAACACACATCCTGCCATCGCCTTGTTCTTAAACGAGTTGTTCGGACAGATCGAAGCTATGCGTATATCGGAGGACCAGGTTCCGATCTATGATCGACTCGGGATCACACTTGATGATAGGGAAATTCATGTCCCCCAGTCACCCACCTTGTCGCCATCGTTGAGTGTTCGGCCATGGATTCTGCCCGACAGCCGGGATTGAAAACCGTCTATACCCCCATCCATGATCTCCATGACCCCGTCAGAAAATCAGAGGCGGGGAATCGCTTTAAAGCCGGACTGTCACCGGTCCAAGGTCCCTGGCGCGATTCGACAACCGCACTTCTGAACACTCGTTGCGACAGGGAATGAAGTTTTTTCCCACCCACCGCCCAAGAAGGTTATCCAAGTACCGTGCCAAAGCCCATGTCTTCGGACTTTCGGGATATCAAGCAAATACAAGGAGAATCAGTACACCACTTTTGGGCAAGACTGCTCCTCTCCAGGAGCAGAGTAAAAGGTCTTAGTGACTAAGACGTAATGGCAATTTTCATTAGCAATTCCCATGATGAAGGGATTCTTAATGCCCTGGCCCGCCGACGCATAAACAACTTTTCGGAATTATCCAAATTGGTACAGAAGTACTGTGCCATGGAGAGTGTCTGGTAGTTCGAGCGGTTGTTCTCAGAACCAAAATTCTCCGAACACCCCATGGGAGTTCGGAGAAAGAGGGTACCTCCAAATCGGCCAGCCAGGCATGCAGCCGTTGAAAAAAGAAACAAGTCCCTTTCCGGGACCAACACCGTCCTTGACGGACTTTTAGATAACCATGCCCCATTCATTCCTTGTTGTTGAACACAAACCCTACTCATAGCCTTCGAGCTTGTTGGGTCATCAGGCAAGTCACAAAAAGTGGCGAGGCTATCCTCGACACACCTCTATCGAACTGGCGCCCTCCTTCGCCAAACGGATTCGATGACGAAGTCCTGACGATCTATGATATCTTCCCCTCGAGGAGCAGGCGTAAAAGAGCTCTTAGGGAGCATGAGCAAGTCTACCACGCGGCACCTACCAGCCCATGGGCAGACGTACCGATTACTTTCGGGGACACTAACCAGCCACCCATCCTTCCCGGTCATTCACCAGCCGATCTAGTCTTGAATCCCATCATTGATGGATACAGACTAAATAAGGTGCTCATGGATGGCGGCAGTGGTCTAAACCTCATTTACGAGGCCACTTTGGATAAAATGCAGTTTGATCGATCTCGCATCAAAAATAGCAACACAACCTTCCGGGAAATTATCCCAGGAAAAGAGGCACGCTATTCCGGATGTATCATCCTAGACGTTGTGTTCGGCATGCCCGAAAATTACCGATCCGAAGAACTTGTCTTCCACATCGTCCCCTTCCCCATCGGCTATCACGCCCTATTAGGGCGCGACGCCTTTACAAAGTTCCAAGTCATACCCCATTATGGGTACATGAAACTCAAAATGCCAGGACCAAATGGAGTGATCACGCTCGCCAGTGATCCGAGCATAGCCCTTCGGGCCGAAAACAAAACAGCAACGCTCGCCGTCGAGGCATTAGAGGAAAATTTTGCCGTCGAGGAATTGACCGCTCTACGGTCGACGGTTAATAGGGACGACGTGATCCTCAGTAAAAGGCCCAAATCCATGTCCTTTAAACCCGCAGAGGAAGTCGTCAAATTTCAGGTGCATCCAATGGACCCCAATAAGACAGCGTCCATCGGAGCCCATCTCGATCCCCTTATGGATGAAGCATTGCAGAATTTCCTCCGCAAAAATTGGGACATTTTCACTTGGCATCCTTATGATATGCCCGGTATCACACGTCGGCTCGCCGAACATAGCTTGAACATTATTAAAGGCTTTAAGCCTGTGAAACAGACTCTGTGCCGCTTCTCCGAACCCAAACGGCAAGCCATGGGTGAAGAATTAGCAAAATTGCTCGAGGCCAGATTTATTCGGGACATCAAACATCCCGAGTGGCTAGCAAATCTGGTGATGGTACCTAAGAAAGACAAATCCTGGTGGCTATGTGTCGATTTCAAGGACCCTTTTACCTTACCATGCATAGAGCAGATCATTGATGCCACAGTCAGACACGATTTGTTATGTTTCCTCGACGCTTACTCCAGATACCATCAAATTAAAATGAAGGAATCCGATCAGGCGGCTACCGCATTCATCACCCCCTACGGGCCATTTTGCTTCAGCACGACGCCCTTCTAGTTAAAAAATGCCGGGGCCACGTACCAGCGCATGATTCAAACCTGCCACGCCACACAGGTCGGAAAGACTGTTGAGGCATACGTGGATGATGTGGTAGTCAAAACCAAAGACGTTGATCAGTTGATCGACGACCTCCGTCAAACTTTCGCCAATTCATGCGAATACGATATACGACTCAATCTAGAAAAATGTCTATTCAGAGTTTCCTCGTGAAAGTTGCCTGGATTCATCGTCTCCCATAGAGGAATAGAGACAAATCCAGCTAAAATCCGTGCTCTATCAGAACTTGCAATTCCCACAGAGTTGAAGCATGTCTAGAGACTAGCCGGGTGCGTAACCGCGTTAAGCCGCTTTATTTCCCGCCTCGGAGAAAAAGCTTTGCCGCTCTATAAGCTGCTAAAATGGCAAACAATTTCGAATGGACCGATGAAGCAGCGACTGTGTTGGAAGAAATCAAAACAATACTGGCAACCAATCCCATACTCACGGCACCAGGCACCGGTGAGCCCATGTTGTTATACATATCGGCCACCAACAAGGTAGTCAGCGCAGCGCTCGTCATTGAACGAGATGAGGAGGGACATGAATTCCAAACTCAAAAGCTGGTATATTATGTGTCAGAGGTACTAACACAATGCAAGTCTAGGTACCCACATTATCAATGAATAGCCTATAAAGTAGTCATGGCTTCGAGGAAACTTCAACACTACTTCCAGGAGTGCGCGGTAACAATGGCATCGGAGGTCCCCTTGAATGATATAATCAACAACAAGGACGCCACTGGTCACATAGCACAATGGGTCATTGAGCTCCTTCCCTTTGAAATAAACTACAAGCCACATCGCGCCATTAAATCTCGGGTACTGGCAGACTTCTTGGCTGAATGGACAGAGGCCGAGCTCCCCAAGGAGTATAGTGCATACTCCCATTGGAAAATGTACTTCGATGGATCCAAGACCTTGGCTGGTCTAGGGGCTGGAGTTATCCTCACATCCCCCACAGGCAACAACGTAAGATACGTGTTGCAAATCATGTATGCCGATTCCAACAACGCCGCCGAGTACGAAGCTCTTCTTCATGGTCTTCGGATGGCGGTATCGATGGGCATACGATGGCTAGAGGTATGGGGAGACTCAAACCTGGCCATATCCCAAATCAACGGCGAATTCGACGCCAAAAATCCGAAGATGGCGGCATATAGAGACATTGTCCTCAAGATATCTGCTCGGTTCGAGGGGTTGGAATTCCACCATGTCGCTCGAGACAACAACCAAGCCGTCGATATATTGGCCCATATGGGAGCCAAGCGCGACCCCGTCCCGAGAAACACCTTCCTGGAGCAGCTCTTCAAGCCCTCGGTAGTGTGGCAGGATGACGCAAATGGCACCGGTCTGAAAACAGAGGACAAAGTTGTTCCCCTATAAACGAACCAGATGATGGAATCATCGGTGGCTCAACAATGAATGAGACGCCCTCGGCTCATGAGGTAATGGCAGTAATTGCGCCATGGACAGAGCCCTTCCTCGCCTACCTCCTTCACAAGAAACTCCCCAATGATCAAACTGAGGCGCGACGCATAGTTTGGCGATCCAAGGCCTACAAAGTACACGAGGGTGAGTTATACAAGAAAAGCACCACTGGAGTACTACAGAGGTGTATATCCGAGGAGGAAGGATGGGAGCTCCTCGCCGAAATCCATGCGGGCATGGGAGGGCACCACGCCACGACAAGATCTCTTGTTGGCAAAGCCTCCCGAGTTGGTTTCTTTTGGCCTACAGCTCGGACCGATGCCCAGTCACTCATTCAACAATGCGGCGGGTGTCAACTCTTCGCAAATCAAAGTCACATGCCCCCAACAGATCTTTGGACTATTCCGATCACCTGGCCTTTTGCGGTCTAGGGGCTAGACATGGTTGGACCCCTCAAAGGGGGAACCAAGAAAAATAAATACCTACTGGTCATGGTTGATAAGTTCACCAAATGGATAGAAGCCAAGCCTGTTAAATCGGCTAAATCCGGGCCAGTGATTTAATTTATATCTAGCATAGTACACCATTATGGTGTCTCGCATAGTATAATAACAGACAATGTAACCAACTTCATGGCCCAAGAGGTCAAGGATTGGTGCGCAAAAATGGGTATAAAGCTTGATTATGCATCGGTCTATCATCCGCAGACCAATGGACAGGTCGAGCGAGCAATCCGTCTCATTATGAGCGGCATCAAGCCACGTTTGGTCCGATCTCTTTACGAGTCCGACTGTCATTGGGTGGAGGAACTCGACTCTGTTCTATGGGGCCTGCATACTACCCCGAAAAGATCAACGGGTTATACACTGTTTTTTATGGTCTATGGGGCAGAGGCAGTCCTTCCCTACGATATTATCCACGACGCACCCAGAGTGCGCATGTATGAGGAAACGGAGGCCGAGTTAGATCAGCAGGATGACTTCGACGCCCTGGAGGGGGAGCGGGACATAGCTCTAGCTCGATCCACTCTTTACCAACAGCAAGCTCGGCGGTACCCAAGTAGGGAAGTTTGGGCAAAGGCATACAGCATGGGCGAACTCGTCCTACGGCTCCCGGAGAAACAGAAGCACAAACTCAACCCCAAGTGGGAGGGTCCTTTCATCATTGACGAAGTGCTCGCGGGAGGGGCCTATTGTTTGCGGAGTTCATCCGATAAGCACCTTGAACCAAACCCATGGAACGTAGCTCGTCTTCGGTGCTTCTATGGATAAACTGGTGTCGTCCATACCCCTCTACACTTTTTCCTTTTCCGTTATTTTTTGCCTTTTTCTCAATTTACTTTCCCACTTTGCTGATTGATAGGGACAATTTCTTTTCCTACCCTATGTTCGGCCAAACCGATCTCGTAGTACGCATAATCGGCATACACCATAAAGTGTTAGATCCGAACACAGCACGTGGGGGCTTATTTTAATAGCCAGCATTTTAATTGTTCATACTTACCAGGGGCGCATGTTTCTTTTGTCATATTTTGGCCATAATTTGTTGGAAATATGCCCTAGAGGCAATAAATAAAGTGTTTATTATTATATTTCCTTGTTCATGATAATCGTTTATTATCCATGCTATAATTTTATTGATTCGAAACACATTACATGTGTGGGTAAATAGATAACACTATGTCCCTAGTATGCCTCTAGTGAACTAGCTCGTTGATCAAAGATGGTCAAGGTTTCCTAACCATTGACATGTGATGTCATTTGATAATGGGATCACATCATTAGTAGAATGATGTGATGGACAAGACCCAAACTACAAACATAGCATATGATTGTGTTAGTTTATTGCTACCGTTTTCTACATGTCAAGTATATGTTCCTATGACCATGAGATCATGCAACTCACGGACATCGGATGAGTGCCTTGTGTGTATCAAACGTCGCAACGTAACTAGGTGACTATAAAGGTGCTCTACAGATATCTCCGAGGGTGTCTGTTTAGTTGATATGGATCAAGACTGGGATTTGTTACTCCGTGTGACGGAGAGGTATCTCAGGGCCCACTCGGTAATACAACATCACAATAAGCCTTGCAAGCAATTTGACTAAGTGTTAGTCATGGGATTTTGTATTACGGAATGAGTAAAGAGACTTGCCGATAACGAGGTTGAACTAGGTATGGAGATACCAACGGTTGAATCTCGGGCAAGTAACATACCGAAGAACAAAGGGAACATCATACGGGATTAACTGAATCCTTGACATAGAGGTTCGAACGATAAAGATCTTCATAGAATATGTAGGAACCAATATGGGCATCTAGGTCCCGCTATTGGTTATTGACCGTAGGGGTGTCTCGGTCATGTCTACATAGTTCTCGAACCCGCAGGGTCTGCACACTTAAGGTTTGGTGACGTTTCGGTAGTATAGAGTTATGTATGGTGGTGGCCGAAGGTTGTTCAGAGTCCCGGATGAGATCCCGGACATCATGAGGAGCTCCAGAATGGTTCAGAGGTAAAGATTCATATATAGGAAGTCTTGTTTTGGTCGCCGAAAAAGTTTCGGGCTAATCGGTAGTGTACCGGGAGTGCCGGTAGTGTACCGGGAGACCATCGGGAGGGGTATTTCGACCCAAGAGGCTTCATGGTCTGTGGGAGAATAAATACCAGGCTTTTTTGGGCTGGTGGAAGTCCCACACAAGGCCCATGCGGCTAGGGAAGAAAAGCCCAAAGGGAAAAGGTGGAAAAAAGGCAAAAAAGGAGGAATCCTAGTCCTACTAGGATTGGAGGAGTCCTCCTCTCCTCCCCACTTTGGCCGAACCAAGGAGGCTTGGCCCTTGAGCCAAGTACTCTCCTCCCTCCCTCTTATATATACTGGAGGTTTTAGGATTTTTGCACAGAATTTTCAGCCACGTGCTACCCGTTCCTCTAGTGCATAGTTTCTCCTCTAGATCGGATTTCTGCAGTGCTTAGGCAAAGCCCTGCCGGAATAGCTCCACCACCATCGTCGGAGCACCGTCACGCTACCGGAGAACTCTTGTTCCTCTCCGCTCCTTCTTGCTGGATCAACACAGGGGAGATTGTCATCAAGCCGTACGTGTGCTGAACATGAAGGTGTCGTCCGTTCGGCGCTAGATCGGAAGGACCGTGATCGAGTTCACGGGACGGATCGTGATCAAGTTCGCGGGACAGATCGTGATTGGATCACGAGACAAATTGTGATTGGATCGCATGATGCTCGGCGATTTGGATCGCAAAGACATTTGACTACACCAACCGCGTTTCTTAACGCTTCGCGCTTAGCGATCTAGAAGGGTACGTAGATCCACTCTCCCTCTCGTAGATGCTCATCACCATGGATAGGTCTTGTGTGAACGTAGGGATTTTTTGTTTCCCATGCAATGTTCCCCTACTTAATTTGCGTCAATTAGAACTAAGACTTTGCCAAGGTGATTTGCCTCGCTCCTGTGGTTACTCTCTACGTTCTTGCTTGTTCGGCTAGAGAGTAAAGGGAGCACCTCTGCGATTGTTACGATCGGGTCATCCGAACACGTACCTCAGACGGGTGAAGCCGAAAGCTACTATCTTGCATAGACAATTGGTGAGCTATGCCGGAAACACCTTATGCAGACCTGGTTGTTATTTCTGTCGTTTGGGTCTCTTATTCCCAAAGGACACTTATTCGCGTACTTCAAATTTGTGGATTCCTATCTATGCTCTTCATAGAACCCCGGCGAAAGGTATCGCTAGAGGTACTATTTTCATCGAAAGATGTTTCTTACAGTATGTCGTAATATAACATACCTTTCTGTGTGCTTTTTGTCTATTCGCACCACATGGCCGGATTATCTGGTTCCCTGAATATAAGTTCGCTCTTTGGCGAATTAATAATAAGAAGGAACACTCCCGAGTTCTTCGCATGGGAGGGAGAAGCTGATGGCCGGTTAAGACAAAGTTTACAACACGGATTGTTTTGCACATGTATACATAAATTACATATGCGGTTGTCGATCGAGATCATCGATTATTGTGTTGAGGGGGTAGTCTGCTTGCGAGAGACGGGCGGCTGGCATCACCTGGTCATACACCAAGCGGAGTGGCACTTCTTTTCCATCCGATCCCACAGGACCGACCCACGCCATATGCTTGGGGTTCAGTCCGGTGAAACGGGTCTTGACCATTGGCCACGCCTCCCGTGCTCCTTCACGGCATGCCGAAGTCTTCCATAGCTCTAACCTATCCCGAGGTCCCCTAAATCGATCCACAAGTGCGGCTAGCCCTTCTGGTGGCTATTCGGTGGGCCATAATGCCTTCTCCATCCCTTTCATCACCTTTTGCACACGCTTGTGGAAAGAGGTCAGATCCTTCAGCAGGTCCCCTTGGTACGATCTAATCTCCTCTTCAGGGTGTCCGGTCAGGAGACCTGCACACAAGATAACAAGCGCGATTACTATCATGCTCTACATCAGAAATACTTACTCATAGCAGAATTGTATTTACCAAAAACTCCCCTCCGAAGCTTGTGATTCTCTTCTTGAGCTTGGGCAATTCAGTCTTTAAACTCTCTATTTCTTCGGCCTGTTTTTGTATAACAAGACATCCGACTTACTGCTGGGATACCGCATACCTTTGTGAATCTCAGGCTTCTTCCAGCTGCCTTTCCATATGTCCTATTGATTCGGCTGCTACACGGAATCCATATGTCAGGCACGATAACATACAAAGATTAGCAGTAAAAACATACTCACCATGGGCCTCTCGCGTGAAGCTCTTCACTTGTGCTAGTTCGGCCTTCAAGGACTGCACTTCCGTGTGAATCTCCTCGAGGGCCTTAGCCAATTCCTCTGATTGTTGCTTTGAGGCATGTGTCAATAGTCAATCAGTATGGAGATCCTTAATTTATTTCTTCTAAATAAAATTAAGGCTCGGGGGCTACTAGGCTTACACAAGAATGCAGATTCTACAAAATCCGTCCACTTACCTGAATGTTGGTCGTTATCAGCTTCATAGCTTCGCCGAATCCAGCTCGGGCGGCCTCGGGATGTGCATCTGCTGATCGTAGGGCACCAAACTCCTGATCGGAGAAAATTGGGTGCCGCATTGCCTCCCATCGGTGTTGATGATGCACGGTGCTCTCCACTTCCGATTTGGTGACGGATACTCCGGCGCCAGATTTGGTGGGCACCGGACCGGCCATGGGGGCTTCCGTAGCGGAAGCCGCATGGGTCGTGGACCGGGAGCTTCGAGCATCTCCTAACACCCGGGCAGCCCCCTCGGTAGGTGAGGATTGGGTGTTTTTCCTAGGTAAAAAACAAACGGATATGAGGTTCTGCTAAGTACAATGATAAAACAGATATCCGAACCATGTACCTTCGGGATGCGCAGACGGGAGGATTTGTCCCCATGTCCGGCTCCTTTGCAGGGTCCCGGTCGGCCTTTGACTCGCCCGCGGCCTTGGCTGCTAGCGCATGGTGTGCTGATCGGCGGAGCTTGGGGGCCGGGACTAGGGCATCCGGGGTGTTATTGGTAGCAGGCCTCTTGCGAGAGGAGCTTTTCTTCTTACCCGTGGACGGAATGGAAAATGACTCGGGGTAATCGACTATGATTGCCACCGGGGTCTGGACGATGTTGTCCCGATAGTAGACTCCATTTTCAAAGTCAAGACGAAGATTCATGTCCTCATTGAAGCCCGGATTGTTGTCACATGAATGATTCTCAAGCTGAGGAGCCGGACAGTTGATTGTCTTGACAAAGCTCCTTCATTCCTATTCACGCCAAGGCCTCGGTCAAATAGAGTGCGAAATGAAAGCCCTGAACTATTTCATGATTGAAAAAGGAAAATTTACCTGTTCGATGGGATTGTGGGCCGAATACCCCTCCTTGGTTGACCGCCGGATGAAGTCTTCTTGCTCTCCTTTGTACAGGTCGGCAAGCGCGGCGGCCAGCGCTGTTGGATTGGCAGGACCTAATTTTCGAGAACGCGTGGCATCGCTTGTCCTTTTGTATCGCCATAAGGGGTGCACCCTTTGTTGGAGGGGTTGCACACACCGGGAGATGGCGGCGGCCATGATGTCGATCATGGTCAACCGGTGGTGGGCAAGCATCCGCACTTGCACGGCTAGGCGTTGCACTTCGGTGCTCTCCTCCTGAGAGCTCTTGGGTCGCAAGTTGTACCTCTTCTTTGGGAGAAGGTCGGAGTATTCAGTAGACCTGTCCGAGTTGGCTCAAACAGGGTGCATCTTCAATATAAAACCACTCAGAAGTCCATTCTTCGGATTTCTTTGGTGTGCCAGCCGGATACCCCGTTCCTGCTATGCGGCATACTTCGGCTCCACCGACCTCTAAGATGGCCTTGTCCCGAGTTCGAGGGACGAGGCAGAAGTATTTTCTCCATAGATCGAAATGAGCTTCAGACCCTAAGAACATCTCACAAAGAGCAATGAAGCCTGAGATGTGTAGGATCGACCCTGGGGTGAGATGGTGGAGTTGAATCCCGTAGAACTCCAGTAACCCCCTTAAGAATGGGTGGGCTAGAAACCCGAGGCCCCGGAGAGGGAAGGGGACGAAGCAGACATGCTCCCCCTTGTTTGGACTAGGGAAGCGCTCGTCAAAAACCTCGTCACCATAAGAGAGCAGACCTGCGTGGGTCGCCGCCAGATCTGATGATGGGAGATATCCCTGGGTTTCTAGATTATGAAGCCGTAGGAGTGTGACGGAGCAGCTGGTCCAGTCTCCTAGGCGTTGGCCGTAGCACGTTGAGGAGCCGGGAGCGTTAGCCATGTTTTGCGTGGAGCTTTTTCTAGGAATTTCTAACGAGAGGGAAGAAGAAGATGTGGTTTTAACCACGGTTTTGTTTGATTAAATGGGTTGGTGCCTCCGTTATGGAGGGGGGATTGTAAAAATCGCTGGCCACTCACCTCCCCACAATGCGCGAAAATCGAGGGATTTGTGCAGTTATTATAATGACTCGTGCCCGCGACGCTTGGGATTTTACCGAAGACTGGTCGGATGCCGAACAGAGAAGAATGAGGTACTCGCCTTGCAAGCCAAAGACGACGATGCGAAGCAATCAACCGAATATACATCAGCGTTGAAGGCCAGTCCGGGGGCTACTGAGGGAGTCCTGGATTAAGGGGTCCTCGGATAGCCGACCCATTGTTCATGGGCCGGACTATACGGGCCGCGAGGCAGTCATCGGATAATCGAGGACCACTTGCGCCAGGATGGAAGCTTCAAGGAGTCAAGAGTGTTCTCAAATTTATTATCTGTAGTTAGGCAGGTTATCTCTTCGGCATGTAACCGACCATGTATAAGCCAAGGACACCCCAACATCTATATAAGCTGGAGGGTTTTAGGGTATAGGGCAGGATAACTCATCTAGGGTTAGACATACGATCTCGACGTAGATCAACTCTGTATTCCCTTACACCATCAATACAATCAAGCAGGACGTAGGGTATTACCTCCACTGGAGGGCCCGAACCTAGCTAAACTCGTGTCCCCTTCGTCTCTTGTTACTGTCGATCCTAGTCTCACAGTTTGGGACCCCCTACCCGAGATCCACCGGTTTTGACACCGACAAGGATACTCTCCACACTCCTTTCGCGAACCCATGTCTCTATGGACTTTATCTGAAATACACTAGATGAAAGTATTAGTCCAAGAGACAATGTATGTTGTCATGAATTATCAAAATCACCAAGGGAGAACATAGTGCTTTCGATCTCCCCCTTTTTGGTAATTGATGATGACATACAATCAAAGCTTCAAATAAAGATATGCATGTATATAATGAAGACTTTGAGAGACACATGACTTAGACTTTCTCCCCATAAATGTGTGCAATCCCTTTAAAGGATAGTTTCTTTGGAACGCATGGACACACATATAGTAGAAGGGGTATAATAAGTCATATGTATCTTGGCAATATGCATCAAATGTATATGAATGAGTGGTGACCTTGTTCAAGACTTCACTCTTGCAAACAATATGTGCAAGAAGCGAGAGATCATCTTATCAAAGATATGATGCATATACTTACCCTGAGTTCTTGAGCATTCTAATAGTAGAGATACACTTTAGAAAAAAATGTTGGGAAACACAAGAGTATTCTACCAATCACAAGCAAAAGAACTCAAAAGTACCAAGATATGGAGAACATATAGAAGGTATTTCTTAACATTGATATGTCTTCATGAAAATTTAGAACTTTCTCCCCTAGATATGACATAGCAGGACATCCTCTCCCCCTGAATCTTAGCATGTAGATATCAGGATTGGATAGGGTGCGAAAATTCTAACAGGAGAAATCAAATGCAATAAATTTAGTGCAAACAGATTTTCTCCCCCTACTTTGGTATTCTCACCTTGTTTATATAAGTATGAACTTTTGATCTTCTCCTCTCCCCTTAAATCATATCTCCCCCTTGCATAAGCATGTATCTCCCTCTTTAGCTTTGAAGCTTTGTATATTTCTCCCCCTTTGGCATTAATTTCCAAAAAGGTCAGACATAGGATCAGATACATGGATCATTGATTAAGAAAGGGATACTTGAGAGCAAGGGTCATAGAATGTAGGATTCATAGAATATGAATATCATGAGAAAAATGAAGGATTCATTGAAAATATTTTCTCTCCCTTTGGCTAAACTGAGAATTTGTAGATCTTCTCCTCCTTTGAGTTAGGGATCCTTGATTGTATTTCTCCCCCTTTCAATTATTATTATTATTATAAATAAGAGGGATCATCGAAGAAAATGTAAATATCATAGAAGGATTATAAAGATTTACAAAAGATAAACACAAACTGAGAAAAAAATAGAAAGTCGGTGGCCCCGAGACAAATTTGTCGGTGGTACCGATATAATGGTATGCAACTCATCTGCTGAATCGTTAGAGCCAAGTCCTTTGTATCGGAGGCTTAGAGGCATAAAATAGAATCTCTAAAAGTTTGAGAAACTTGCATATTTTAAAAGTTGTTTGTACAAAGAATATTAATAGAGAATATTTGAATGATTCCAAGAAAGCTTGCAATAGAGAACGAACCAAACAAGATTCTTCACTAGATGATGGGCGGTGACTAGGTCACCTATATTAGAGTATATTGACTTAGGAGCCAATAAAGAATACTTGATCATAGGTCATACTCATCGTTAAGCTCAAAATGGGGTTACCAATTTTCAATTAAGCATTTTAATGTCTTCATATCACTTGAGTTGCTTTATCTCATAACTTGGAGTAAAGCTATATCATGGATATGAGTACATACCTTTGAGTGATGGTGTTGACGCAGCTTGTAGGTGAACTTTGAAGAGGATGCTTGAAGTTGATGAAGATCATCTTGAGCTGGGAGCAATCCTTGTTGATTTCGTTCACTTTTCACCTACATGGGTTAGTCACGCAAGGAAGAACATGATATATCCATTTGACATGACATCAATTTTGAGTTGATATCAATTGAGAATCATGTGTCAAGGATATGTTTTGTTGTCCTTTTTCTTTCATCATCAAAGCGAGGTTGTGAATACTTGGTCATGACAAGATTGCTTAAGATATGAGTTGTTGGCAATCTTGTGGAGTGTTGTTCTTCCAAGTTCCTACAAAAGGGTTAGATGCAAGACAAGGGAGCATGGAGTTCCAAGATATATGATATTCAAGATAGTAGCATGGAATAAACAATGAAGCTCATCTCCTTGCATGCATCCGAGTGAGCTTAGCTCAAGTTTGAAGCATCAATGATGTTCAACTCACTCCTCAAATGACAAAACACTTTTTCATCAAGTGGCTTAGTAAAGATATCTGCCAATTGCTTGTTAGTACGAACATGCTTCACATTAATATCTCCTTTTGCAACATGATCACGAATGAAATGATGTCGAACTTGAATATGCTTGGTCCGAGAGTGTTGCACAGGATTATGACCAATCTTAATCGCACTTTCATTGTCACATAGTAATGGCACATTTTTAACATAGATTCCATAATCTTTAAGCGTTTGTGTCATCCATAACAATTGAGCACAACATGATCCAGCGGCAATGTATTCCGCTTTGGTAGTAGATAGAGATACCGAGTTTTGTTTCTTGGAGGACCAAGACACGAGAGATCTACCAAGAAATTAACATGTACCCGAGGTGGATTTTCTATCGACCTTGTCACCAGCGTAGTCCGAGTTGGAGTAGCCAACAAGATTAAAAGAAGATCCCTTGGGATACCAAATGCCAAAGTTTGGTGTATGTATCAAGTATCTCACAATGCGTTTCATGACCTTAAGATGACATTCTTTAGGTGCAGCTTGATATCTAGCACTCATGTTAACACTAAGCATAATATTGGGATGGGAGGCACATAGATAAAGAAATGAACAAATCATTGATCGATAAACCTTTTGATCAACCGGTTCACCCTCCTTAGTAAGATCATCGTGTTTGCTAGTCGGCATGGGAGTTTTCATACCTTTGCACTCTTACATGTTGAACTTCTTGAACAAGTCCTTTGTGTACTTTGTTTGAGAGATGAAAGTACCTTCTCTCGTTTGCTTGATTGGTAGACAAAGAAAAATTTCAGCTCACACATCATAGACATCTCATACTTCTCTGACATCAACCTTCCAAACTTCTCACTAAATTGTGGGTTAGCAGATCCGAAGATAATATCATCCACATAAATTTGGCACACAAATAATTCACCATTAACTCTCTTTGTGAATAAGGTTGCGTCAATTTTACCAATTTCAAAATCTTTTTCAATGAGAAACATCGTTAGGCATTTGTACCAAGCACGAGGAGCTTGCTTAAGACCATATAAAGCTTTGCGAAGTTTGTAAACGTGGCCAGGTTTCTTAGGATTTACAAAACCAGGTGGTTGCTTAACATAGACCTCTTCTTCAATTTCACCATTTAAAAATGCAATTTTAATATCCATTTGGTAAAGCATGATATCATGGTGATTAGCATAGGCAAGAAGAATTCGAATGGCTTCTAGTCTAGCAATGGGGGCATAGGTCTCACCGTAGTCCACACCTTCAACTTGCGTATATCCTTGAGCTACGAGGCGAGCCTTGTTGCAAACGACTTGACCGTTTTCATCTTGCTTGTTCCGAAAAACCCATTTCGTGCTAATAATGTTTTGCTCGTCTTTGGGCTTCTCCACAAGTGTCCACACTTTGTTCCTTTCGAATTTGTGAAGCTCTTCATGCATAGCCTTCACCCAGTCCGCGTCTTCAAGAGCTTGTTCAACCTTCAAGGGTTCAATGCTAGAGATAAAATAATAATACTCACAAAAGTTGGCCAAGCGAGTTTTAGAGTGAGTGATCCTCCCTGTTTGTATGTCACCAAAGATTTGGTTTAGGGGATGGTTCTTGGTTACTTGTGCTCGAACTAGGGGTAGCTTTGGCTTGTTAGTTGGTGGAGCTTCTTCTTCTTCATCATCTCCTTCATCTCCGTTGTTGTCGACGTGGTCATCTCCCTGATGTGGTGGTGAAGGAGCTTGGGGAGGATCTTCATGATGTACTTCCTCCTCCTCTTCATCTTGCCGTGTACCGCTTGTGGATGCTTCCATGTCGTTTTGTCGGTATCCTTGATCCGAAGTAGGAGCTTCCACTTGGGTTGATGAAGTACTTTCCTTCACCTACATGGGACGAATCTTGTCGATGGGCAGATTTTGGATAACTTCCTAAGGATCTTTATCACCTATATCATTTGGCAATTGTTCGACTTGCGAACCATTAGACTCATCAAACTTCACATCTACCGTCTCTTCAAACTTTCGAGAGAAGGTGTTGTAGACACAGTAGGTGTGAGAGTTCAATCCACAACCAAGTAGGAAACTTTCATGAGATTTGGGAGCAAATTTAGCATGGCGATGCTTATCAAGAATGTAACACTTAGAGCCGAATACCCGAAAGTATCCAACTTGGGGTTTGTTACCAGTGAGGAGCTCATATGCCGTTTTACTGAGGAGCTTGTGCAAGTAGAGTTGATTTGTGGGATGACATGCTGTTTCCATGACTTCTGCCCAAAAGTGTCTTGGCGTCTTGTATTTGTCAAGCATCGTTCTTGCCATCTCAATAAGGGTTCGATTCTTTCTCTCAATGACTCCATTTTGTTGAGGCGTGTACGTAGCCAAGAACTCATGTGAGATACCCTCTTCGTCAAGAAAGGTATCCACATTGGTGTTCTTGAACTCCGATTTGTTATCACTTCAACCTTCTTGATCTTCATTTCAAACTGATTTTGCGCTTTGCGTGCAAAATTCTTGAAGATATTTTGTACCTACGACTTATCATCAAGAAAGAATACCCACGTAAATATGGAAAAATCATCAACTACAACTAGACCAAAAGAGTTTCCACTGAGACTCTTGTAAGCATTGGGACCAAAAAGATCCATATGAAGTAACTCGAGTGTTCTCCTAGTGGTCATGATGTTCTTGACCGGATGACTTCCGCCTACTTGCTTTCCTGCTTGACAAGCGCTACAAACTCTATCTTTATCAAAGATAACATCTTTAACACCAAGAATATGATCGCTCTTGATAAGCTTATCTAGATTTCGCATGCCTACATGTCCAAGCCTTCTATGCCATAGCCAACCTTTAGAAGAGTTTGCAATGAGACAAGTACGAGGTTGGTCCTTTTTAATGAAATAAATAATGTATAGATCACCTCTACGAATACTGGTAAAGACAATTTTATGATTATCAAATCAAAACACTTGGCAATCTACTTTGGTAAATAGCACATTGAAACTGAAGTCTGCTAGTCTAGATATGGAAAGAAAATTGTAGCAAAGGGATTCAACAAGCATCACATTTTGAATGGAGCTATCATGAGATATGGCCACCTTACCAAGGCCAAGTACCTTACCCTTAGAGTTGTCTCCAAAGGTCACGTACCTTCGAGGACCTTGATTATGCGTGATCTCTTGGAACATGTCTTTATCACCAGTCATGTGATCCGTGCATCCACTCTCGAGAATCCACTCTTTTCCATCGGACATGTAATCCTTGAAGTTTGCCATTAGACTTAGATTCCTCATGATCTTTTCTTGCTCGACGTCGAACAACTCATCTTCATCATAGTAGCCATGTTCTTCATTGTCATCATTTGGTGGAATCTCCTCGTCATAAAAACTAGGGAGACTCATTTGAATCGTAATCATGACAATGTTCAAGTTTATGAATGTGATGGCTTCAGTAACAATGTTGTTGACAATAGTGACATCTCCTTTAGCACGCATAAGATCACGGAGCTCAAATAGACATTTATCAAAGTTTGGATCACTAGGCTTCATTTTGTGAAAAGCAACAGTTTTATGAAGAATTTCATCAAGATTACTTAATGAAAGATTTGGATATTGTTTCTCTAAATCAGTCCACAAAGTATAAGCACAGGCAAAGTTCTTCAATTGAGAAAGCACAAATCTTGGTAAGCCTCTAACGATAAGATTGACAGTTCTAAGGTTACCAAGCATGTTAATTTCCTCTTCGTGTGTGGGATGCAATTCATCAATGGGGGAGCACATAGGGATTTTCAATGTGTTTTCTCAAATGGAATTTGTCAAATAGATCAATCATGGCATTCTTCCATCGACTATAGTATTCTTCATCAAGAATGGGCACTCTATAATACAAACTCTTCACACTAGACACATCCATCTTCTTCCACAGTGTTGAAACCGAAGCAATGAAGACCAATGCTCTGATACCAATTGCAGGATCACTAGAAGAGTATGTCTAGAGGGGGGGGGGGTAGACTACTAGTAGGAACTTAAAACTACCTCAAGCATAAGTTTAAGTGTTGGCAGATTTTAGCATATCTAGCAAGTCTACACACCCTATACATGCAAGTCATCAAGTATAGCAGCGGAAAGTAAATACATTGCACATGAAAGAAAGGAGTAGAGGTAGAGAGATCAAATGCATGAAGGACACAAAGATTTTTCCCATGGTTCCGATAGGTGGTGCTATCGTACGTCCACGTTTATGGAGTCTTTAACCCATGGAGGGTAACGATCGCGAGAGTCAATAGAGGGCTCTACCCACGGAGGGTTCCACGAAGAAGCAACCTTGACTATTCCATAACGACTTCCGTCCACGAAAAATTAGCCTCACTATGGGTAGATCTTTACGAAGTAGGCGATCTCCTTGCCCTTACAAACTTCTTGGTTCACTCCACAACATGAAGTAGGAGGCTCCCAAGCGACACCTAACCAATCTAGGAGACACCACCCTCCAAAAGGTAATAGGCTCGATAATATCGATGAACTCCTTGCTCTTGTGCTTCAAGATGATAGACTCCTCAACACACAATCACACTCTCACGGATTTGGCTATGGTGGAAGAGATTGATTGGATGGAAAGCAACTTGGGGAGGCTAGAGATCAAGATTCATACGACTGGAATGGAATGGCATGATCTCAACACATGAGTAGGTGACTCTCTCTCTCAGAAAATCGGTAGGTATGAGCGGGGAACTGGTCTGAGTGCTTCTCTTGCGAGTGAGTGGTGGTGGAGGGGTATATATAGGCATCTCCAAAAATCCAACCGTTACACTTAATAAGTCAGACTCGATAACACCGATGTGTTAATCTCGGTGGTACCGAGTTGCCTCAAAGGTAGCAACTTTTAAATCTCGATGAGACCGATACATAAAACTCGGTTGCATCGATTAGGTGACCAACGGTCAGATTGCCAAACTCGGTGACGCCAATTCAACAAACTCGGTCGAACCGATTTTGTGAATTTGCGTAACAAGAAGTTAGCAAACCAAACTCGGTGGCACCGAAATAGAATCGGTTGCACCGAAGGGGTAGGGTTTGGCTGAGTCTGACTAAGGCTGAGAATCGGTGGCACCGAGTGGAAAGTGTTGGTTGCACCGATTTTGGATATTTGGCTTTGGAAAGACTTTTGTGGAAGAGCTTGTGGGTGTATGTGGTGACTATCACTTGTGCACGTATGAACATTTTGTTCACCAACAGTACCTAACCCCTTTTGATAGTATTGGCTTTCCTATGGACTCAAAGTGATTTCTCACAAAGGTAAAATGTAGAGTCCTCTTGCTTGAAGCTTTGTCAATCCTATTCCTTCTCCTTCTTCTTCATGGGGATACTCTCCACACTCCTTTTGCCAACCCATCTCTTTATGGACTTTATCTGAAATACACTAGACGAAATTATTAGTTTAAGAGACAATGTATGTTGTCATGAATTATCAAAACCACCAAGGGAGCACATTGTGCTTTCAAATGGACATATCAGCCACGTCGCCCTCCTGGAAGGGCAAGGGACGGAGCGAGTGAGAGGGCACCGGGGCCTCGTTGGCGGTGTCGACGAGCTCGGCGATGCGGCCAAGCCAGTCTTCATAACGGTCGTTGGTGGGGCGGTAACCCAACAGCTCGCACGCCATGAGCAGCGCAGCCGGTGCGTTCTCCGATCCGCAGCGTGCATGGGAGGAGGACGCCGTGGCAGGAGTGGGAGACAAAGTGGCGGTGTAGCGATCACACCGCACGGAGGGTGGCAACGATGAGTCCTGCTGCTCGTGAGCAGCCGGGTCGATAGCAGCGTTGGCCGTCAGAGAGAGGGAGCGACACGGGACGTCACGGCTCACCGACGCCGTCTGGACGAAGCGAGCAGCCCGGCGCTCGACACAAACTCGACAGGCGTCGGCCATGGGAGCGACGAAGCGGAGACGACGTGGAACCGGAGGAAGACTATGACACACCCCTACTTGGCATGCCAAATGTCAAAATCAAGGCTCCGCGGTTTCGAACACTAGGGCATGTGCGAAGATCTCAACCGACTCGAAGTCTCAAGCTTGTCGCCCTACGACGTGGCTTCGTCGAGTACGTGCGAGCAAGAAAAAGATGGACTCAGAGATTTATCCAGGTTCGGGTCACCTTGTGGTTTAAAATCCTACTCCTGGCCGTGGTGGATTCGCGTCACGACGAGGCTAAGGATGAACTAGTACAGTGGTTGAGCAACCTCGCGAGTCACCCCGGACGTTCGGTCTTTTTGGTTTGTTTGGTCCGGTCTTTTCGGTCTTTCAAAAATCCAGTCTTCCATAATTGAAGACCGAAATAATTTCGGACTTTTCGGTTCTTCACTATTCGGTCTTCGGTTTTTACAATTCGGTCTTCGGTTCCGACCAAACAGACCAAATTAATTGCGAGGACTCAGATTTATATTACTTTTAGTAACAATTGTATGCAAACTACATAGAACAAAGGTACATGTATGTACAAAGGTGTGTGTACAGAGGCAACAACAAATGTTTGTATAGAGGTGCATGTGTACATAGTAAAAAATAAAAAAAGTGACACTTGTATGCAATCTGCACGGAATACAGTACACCACATGTATGTACAAAGATATGCAGCGAGCACACTTGACTGCTAGAAAAGTTGCATGTGCATGTAGTGTCTACGAGCAATCTGAACTTATCTAAAATGAACCAACGAACTCAGAAGTCAGAAGGATGGAGAAGAGAAGAAGGCTCCTTGTGCGATCGATCGATCCTCTGCTTGGGTATTGCTTTGCCCCCACCCCCTCTGCTTCTACATCACAGAACATTAACAGACGGTGAGCTTCCTCACCTTGACCTGCGAGGTGGAGCATGGGGCGACGAGCTGGCAACCCGCGTTGAAGAGGACTAGATGGAGCAACGTGGACGCGTGATGCGATGCATGGGGCACCGCCAGTCCCGGGAGGATACTGGTCGTGGTCGTCATGCCGTCACCAGGCGCGGCTCGCGGTGCCGGGAATCATGGTCCGGGCGCGCGGCGGCTCGGTGTGGCGGTCGTCCTCGTCCTCGTCCTGGGCACAAAAACGGCCGGCGGCGGGCGGCTAGGGTTTGTCGCGGCGGGCGGCGAGAGAAATTGGGGAACGGGAGTCGGGAGTGAAGTGGTGGATGATTCCTCTTGTGAATCGTGAGGTGAGGCCGAACAATGTGTGCTCGTGCGTGGTGTGTGGGCTGGCCAGACGGGCCTCTCGTGTATGGGCTTTTATAGTTCAGTCTTTTAGGGCTACTCGGTCTACAAAACAAGAGGTAAGTATGTTTAATCCCCCAAACTATTATATTTGGGACAGATCCCCCTAACCTTCTTTTTGGTGTAATTAACCCCGTAACCTATTTGAACCGGGTGCTTATTCCCTCTGACCTTGTTTTTTCACTCGGTAATGCTGATGTGGCATGGTTCGTCAACTCCGTTAGACCACGTCGGATTGTGGCGTGGAGAATAGTTACGAGAAAGTCAAATCGTGCGTATCCCGAGATTTATGTGTATCATCCGACTTAGATCCGTTTATTTGTTGTGATACGACCTCGGCTCTGTGGGGCTGATAGAGACAGCTATGGCGTGACGGCGGCGGTGATCGGACGAGTGTCAGGAAAATTGCTCGCCACACCGAGGTCAGTTCCCTCATCGCATCGCAACCGGCCGCTTGTGGCAGTGATGATCGTGTTGTACTCCTAGTTTGTACACGGTGACGCCCAACACCTGAGATAATCTGATCCTGTAAAAGCCGAAGCATATCCTCAGATACTAGCTATTTGAGATATGTACTCTCCCGTGCATGCGCATGTACAACTTATGCTGGTGGATGGCTACTGTACTTCGAGATTGTAAGCTATAGCTAGATTCAGTTATCTTTTGTGTTCATTTTTTTTGCTGATCGTCTGTTACTTCAGGCCTTCAGAGTGGCATGAGCATAACGGGATGCAATACTTTGAGGCAGATATAGTACTTAGATAAAATACTATGATTTAGTAGTCTGTATCAGATTTCGTACATAGAATAAAATACTAATATTTAGTCATTTATTTATTACTGCATGATATGTGTTGATACAGGATACCGTTTTCTTGGTCGATTATCACAATGGATCCGGCTGAGATGCTTGCGGTGAAATTTCATTACCTCGGTGAATTTGTTAATGAGGACAGGAATTTGCAGTATGTGGGGGGAAGGACGGCCATGTCACATGTTGATCGTGACAAGATTAGTTTGCCAGAGATCAAGGTGCACTTAACTGATCATGTGTCAGTGAAGAAAAATTGAAGGTTACATTGGCTTTATCCATGACTACCACTGTATGCAGGTTTAGGCCTTTTGGTGAATGATGTTTCATGTATGAGGATGTCAACATACATAAAAGATGGTATGGTTGTGGACATATATGTTGAAAATGCTATGGCAGAGGCCCCTGATAAAAGTGATCATGTTGCTGCTTGTCATGAGGAGGTTGTTGTGTTGGCAAGCCAATATTCTCAAGCGCCAAAGAAGTTGACTCCCAAAAGAAAACCGAAAGTGGCAGATCCAGTGCCTATGAAGAAAACAAGATAGAAAATCCATTGGTGCTTCAAAGCATCAAAATAATGAATGGCAGAGGGAAGCAAATTGCGAGAGAATGTGTTCCGGAATTTGTACCTCTTGAGCTGACCAAAGTTGAACTACACAGTGAACAAGAGGGCAGACAACAACAAGATAGAAGGACTGAACCTAATGAGCAAGATAGTGACAGTTCAGATGATGAGTACTAGCCAAATGAAGAAGACAGTGAAGCAGGAAACTCTGAAGCTAAAGAAATGAGGAAATATGCAGACCAATTCAAGAGGGAGATGAAGGCAAAGAAACTCGGGGTCGTAGCTGAAAAAGAGGCCGACTTTGTGATCCCAGAAGAAGCAAACATATTAGATGATGATGGAAACACTTCAGAGGAAGATGGCTGGTCTTATGATGAGGTGAGTGATGGTGAAGGTGGCACATCGTTTGTGAAGAGGAAGAGTATATGGCCAAGGTTTAACAGCAGTTTAGAGGAGCCTAAATTCTCTCTAGGGATGACATTTAGTAGCAGAAGTGATTTCAAAGATGCTTGCAAGAGATATGGACTTGTCACATTTCGGCATATTGCCTTTGATAAAGACGAAGCAACAAAAATAAGGGCAAAATGCACATGGCCAACCTGCAAATGGAGTTGCTATGCATCAAAGTCCAGTAGAAGTACTTGGTTTCAAATTGTGACGCTGAATGACGAGCACCATTGTGTGCCTAGGAGAAACAATAAGTTGGTCGCTTCTAGAGTGATAGCTCAGAAGTATGGTAATCTAATAAAGGCTAATCCATGCTGGCAGATAAGTAGCATCAAGAAAACAGTCCTTGAAGAAATGATGGCGGATGTGTCTGAAGCAAAGTGTAAGAGGGCTAGGAAGCTTGTGTTTCAGCAATTGTTTGACAGAACATTGGGAGAGTACTCTAAAGTATTTGATTACCAAAAGGAGTTGTTGAGAAGCAATCCCGGGAGCACAGTTGCAGTCAAGCTTGATCCAGATCCAGAGATACCAGATGACAGGCATGTGTTCCAAAGGTTCTATGTGTGTTTTGATGTATGTAAGAGAGGATTTGCTGCGGGGTGTAGGAAGGTGATTGGTTTAGATGGTTGTTTCTTCAAAGGAGCATGCAAAGGAGAGCTAATATGTGTAATAAGGAAAGATGCAAACAATGGAATGTACCCAGTGGCATGGGCCGTGGTAGAGAAAGAGTGTAACAACTCCTGGTTTTGGTTTCTTGGACTTCTAATTAGAGATCTAAACATCAATGACCAAGGAGAAGGATGGGTGTTCATTTCAGACCAGCAAAAGGTATGAGTTCAACGTCATCAATTTTGTTCCCTAAAAAAAGTCGATGCACTAATTTTGTTTACTTTGCAGGGCTTGATCAATGCCGTTTCTAACTTATGCCCAAATGCCGAGCATAGAAATTGTGCGAGGCATATGTATGCCAATTGGAAAAAGAGGCACACCGATCATGATTGGAAGAAGATGTGGTGGAGATGTGCTAAAGCTCCATGCAAAACACTCTTTAACTACCACAGAGCCAAGTTGGCACAAAAAACTGTGGAAGGTGCTCAAGATATGATGAGGACAAGCCCAACACACTAGAGTAGAGCTTTCTTCAAACTTGGTTCCAATTGTGATTCTGTGGACAACAACACTTGTGAGTCCTTTAACAATGCTATTATATCCAGTAGGTATCTTCCTATCATATCCATGCTTGAGTCTATTAGATGCAAGATAATGGTCAAAATACAAGAAAACGGATCTAAGGCAGAAAAATGGGTTGGCGCCATATGTCCAAACATTTTTAAGAAACTAAAAATGAATATGAGAGAATTGGTAGAGAGGGTTATGAGGTGAAAGAGCATGATAGAATTGGCAACATGAGATTTACTGTCAATCTAGAGGCAAGAACATGCTCTTGTAGATATTGGCAATTGTCGGGCATGCCTTGCTGCCATGCCATATCTGCCATCTACTGTGCTGGGCAAGAGGTGGAAAACTTCATTGCCGATTGCTACTCTATAATTCACTATAAAAAGACATATGAGTGTTGTCTAGAGCCTGTTGAGGGGGAAGAGAGTTGGGAGCCAGCAGATCATCCTAGGCCTGAAGCTCCTTCTTACATCAAGCCATTGGGTAGGCCTGCGACAGAGAGAAGGAGAGAAGAAGGAGAGGCTCCCAAGGCTCCTAAGGGAAACAGGCTGACCAAGAAGGGGATTATTATGAAATGTGGATGTTGTGGCAGCACAAAACACAACAAGAGGACTTGTAAAAATAATCCCAACTCACGAAAATATATGCAAGCGCAATATGCTAAGCAAGCTTCCAAACAAAGTGCAGCAGCTGCAGCCACATCCAAGGTGACAATTCAGTTTAGTTCATTTAGCTTATAATAGTTCACATTTACTTCAGCTTTTTGCATCAACATATACATTTTTGTCGTATTTTGTGGAACAAGTGGTACAATTAAAAGGGCAAGGGAAGAACACCAACAGTCAGCCATCAACGTCTCAAAGTTCGCAACAAAGCATTGTAAGGCAACCGTATGTGTCATCTCACTATGTCATAAGAATTGGAGGAGCAAAGGAGAAGACTCCAAAGGAGAAGCAGGTTGCAGAGAAATGAATTGATGATAAGTTTATTTTACTACAAGCTGGGCATGTCAGCTATACGTTTATTTTCATGTGTATGAATGGTTGGAAGTTGTTCACATACTAGAATTACTATCTGAATTTTGGTTGAACTGAAGTTGGACAGAATATTATCTCTACAGATGATATGTTTGTTATCTTTGCAAACTTTAAGTATGTAATATGTATGCACATATAAGTGATGTTAAGGTGCTTAGTACCGTCTATATATTTTATGTTCTTGAATGCACCATCATGTTGTTATCATGTACAATATCAGCCATATATTTTGTGATAATTGAATGCAACTTTTCTGTATTTCTACTTTTTGTTGTTGTAAACATGGCTGCTGATAAGCTCTGCTCTCTGAGATTTCTAAAGGTAAAATCTATGGCTCGTAATTGCCCTACTGTCTGTCCCTGTACATCTTCATCTTCCATCCACTCCTTCATTGCCGTTGGCATGCACCAGATAGGATGGCACCAACTTGCTGCCGCCGGAGCACTCAAATCATGGAAGGAACACCATGCTACAACCTAAAGCACCGGTCAGAACACCACGCCCTCCCGACCGCGCGTGAACAGGTCTTTCAGCAGCTTGCGCATCCTCGTCCAGCTGTTGCAGCTCCTCCGTGGACAATCGTCATGCCAACCATAGGAGAGACCAAGGAAGGCGTTGAGCTCGTCCCGGAATCTACCATCCATGGAGATGCCCCATACCTGAAAGGCGACGATGTGAAAGTGCAGGGCGGCAAGCACATCGATGCCAGAGTCGTGCTCTGCGGTGCACATTAGGGAACTGGGGAAACAAGATTAATACACGGGTGAGTAGGCAACGAGGACTAATCCAACGTGGCCTATCAAAAACGTCGAACCGTGCCAGATCAGCGGAAGCAAATGAAAAACCAGGGTTAGAGGGAATAAGCATCCGGTTCAATTAGTTTAGGGGGTTAAGTATACCAAAAAGAAGATTAGGGGGGAATTTGTCCCAAATCTGAAAGGTCAGGGTTTTAAACATACTTACCTCACAAAACAACATGACCGAACAGACCTTAACAAATTCGGTCTTCTATTTATGGTGATTGTTTTTAATTCGGTCTTTTATAGTTCGGTCTTTTCAGTTCGGTTTAGGTCTTTTCGGTTTTGTTCTTCGGTCCTCGGTTTTTATGCCCGGGGTGACTCGTGGGGGCTCGAGGGTAAGATGAATTCGATGCCTCTCTACCGTGGAGGCTGGTCTCTATTTATAGTGTCCTTGGTCCTCTTCCCTTATCGCACAGGCGGGAAGGGATCCCACAAAGGCAAAATTTGAAAGGGGACAAGAGTTACATCCTATCCTGACTAAAGGTGGTCTTTGCCTCCAAAGCTTCCGGGCATGACGCAGTGGTGGGCTCGGCGATGACATCCGTCCTGTCGAGCTCGTGGTCTCGGCCTTGTTGCAACAGAAGGGAAACCTTTGGGGGATTCCTTGGCAACCCGCGTACTTTCCTCGCCTCCTTAGCACGAAGAGGAAACTGCCCTCCTCTGCGCTCGCTGGTGCCCGCCTGGCTCAGTCGTCAGAGCCCACGTCATCCTGGCCTCATGAGGCCTAGCACCTGCATAGGAATCTCTGCTCCTCGGGAGGCAGCCTAGGGGATGCCACTCCTCTAGAGGTCTTGGCGTTGCTTGCCTCGCGAGGTTGGGGCTCTCGCCAGGTCCTTGACTTGGGGGGATCCTCGTTGGGCCGTATCGGGCTGTCGTGGTGGGCCATGCGCTGGGCCGCAAGCAGGCAGGTCTGGGTACCCCCGCTCCCATAACGCCGACAATGATGTGTTAGGGATAACTTACTTTAGCGTTGATATTTTGAAAGACATGGTTGCTTGTTGATATGCTTGAGTATTAAAGTTTTCATGTCAAAACTAGACTATTGCTTTGAAGCATTAAAAGTCCAAATGTCCATGCTACAAACAAAACAATATACGATGAACATGTTAGGCAGCATTTCACATCAAAAATTCTGTTTTTACCATTGACCTACTCGAGGATGAGTAGGAATTAAGCTTGGGGATGCTGATACATCTCCATCGTATCTATAATTTTTGCTTGTTCCATGTTGTTATATCATCAATCTTGGATGTTTTACAATCACTTTATAGCAACTTTATATCATTTTTTGGGACTAACCTATTGACATAATGCCAAAGTGCTAGTTGTTGTTTTTGCTTGTTTTTTACTTCATAGAAAATCAATACCAAACGGATATCAAACCCTACGGGAATTTTTGGATATTTTTTATTGACCAAAAGAGCCAAGATGGGCCAACGAACAGCAGGAGAGGGGGCCTAGGGTAGCCACCCTCCACCAGGGCGCGCTAGAGGCCCCTAGTGTGGCCTGGTGGAGGGTGCCCACCTCGGGACCCCCCTCAACTGACTATTCACCCTATAAATTCCCAAATATTTAAAAAAACCTAGAGGAGTCGACAAAACACAATTCCAGCAGCCGCAAGTTCTAGAACCTCGAGATCTAATCTAACACCATCATGGAGGGGTTCATCATTGTCATAGGTGCCTCCTCGATGATGCATGAGTAGTCCACCATAGACCTACCGGTCCGTAGTCAGTAGCTAGATGGCTTCCTCTCTCTCTCTCTATGATTCTCAATACAATGGTATCTTGGAGATCTATTTGATGTAATGACTTTTGCGGTGTGTTTGTTGGGATCCGATGAATTTTGAGTTCATGATCAGTTTCTATCCATGAATATGATTTGAGTCTTATTTGATCTCTTATTTGCATGATTACTTATAGCCTCGTATTTCTTCTTCGAATCTTTGGTTTAGTTAGGCCAACTAGATCGATTTTTCTTGCCATGGGAAGAGGTGCTTTGTGATGGGTTTGATCTTGCGGTGTTCTTTCCCAGTGATAGAAGGGGCATCAAGACACGCATGTATCGTTGACATTAAGGATAACAAGATAGGGTCTATTCCTACATGAATAGATCTTGTCTACATCATGTCACCGTTCTTATTGCATTACTCCGTTTTCACATGAACTTAATACACTAGATGCATGCTGGATAGCGGTCGATGTGTGGAGTAATAGAAGTAGATGCAGAATTATTTACATGGGTGTGTGATCTTCCTCCACTGATTGATACCTTGGTTTCATAACAGAGGGAAATACTTACCATCGCTGTGCTGCATCATCCCTTCCTCTTTGGGGAAATACCGACGCATTCTCAAGCCACGTCAAATCAAGTCAACACGCAGGTCGTTATACAATATAATGACAATACTTTGGCTCCTACTGGCTGACAATCATGACATGCAGGTCATGTTAAATTACACACATGCATCACATACACATGAGCCATGCTATTCACATAAAACCTGCAAAACAAATTTATGCACAGAATCACATTCTACCGGTTTGTGTGATCGTGTACAAAATACACAACACTACGCACACGACGGTCCCAACCGGTAGGGGTAGATTGTGTCACGACCTCATCGATTCCGATTGACAAAAAACATAGCCTCAATGATCATGATGTGCCGTTGATCTCATCAACCGTGCACATAGCCGATCTCATGAACGACGATAGATCTCATCCACCGCCTCCACATATCAAATATGCATCCAATCTGAAACCAAAACCTATAGCAGAGGCTTTGATACCACTGTTGGGTTCTACCGTAGGTGCATCGCATGCAAATTAAAAATTTCCTACGCATAGAACATCCAAGATCATGCGACAAAAATGGATCATAGATAATTACCACTAGACGTGCAGTGCCGTGTAGTGGAAGTAGAGTTGGGGCAGCGCGTCCGTGTGGTCCTTCTCCTGCTTGTCTGATCCCCCTCGAATAGCTGGTCTAATCTCCCTCGAACTGACGGTCATCAGATCCCACGTACAGGTTCGCCGGGGTAGCGCAGGTGCATCGCCTCTAATGGTATCCGTGCGTGCAGGAAGAACACCGTATGATGGACTACTAGGTCCGGTCACACAGTTTGGCGGCAAGTGGAGGTGGCTACTTGCAACACATGCAAAACCTAATGACAGCGTTGAAGCGATCAATCGAATGAGTGTGCTGTACCTCCACTATATATAGGCATCCGACATGGACTCAACTCTTGGGCCTCGCACGGATCCTAAATCCCATGTGTTCCTTCCCTTAAGCGCATGACCCCTTAGGTTCTCGTTCATGTGTTCGCGAGTTAGATCATATCCGGCTCGACCAGTTGGTAGCGGCCTCTAGCAAAGCGTGTCGACTCCAAGTGTTCGATGAAGCTAGTTAGGCGAACCTATACTTCACACTTATGTTCCCTTTGCCACACGATATATGTTGTCATGCACAATGCGACATGGTCATCCTTGTTGCAGCATGACCTCTTTCTCGTTCCGATGAATCCGACCAACACTTCAGATTATCTCATAATCCTCGTCACATGGCCATTCTTATTCAAACCGGATCACCCGAGGGGCCCATAGTATATCTCTCCTCATTGGAGGGGCAAATCTCATCTTGCTCGACCATGTGTCGCAGCATGGGTCTGGACAAGCCTGAAACCTACCTTTATAACTACCATGTCACGGAGTAGCGTTTGGTCGGTTCACAGCAAGTCTGTCACCATCCTGAGTACATGCGCCAGCCCAGTTCTTAGGACATAGAACATATGTTGTACTAGAGACACATACATGACCTATCGCTGCGTCTCATAGTTGGGTGTGTCCAACTCTGACCTTATCTCGACTCGATCCGACTACGTCGAATCCGACCAAATCTTTCCGAGTCCATATTATCCGTCTAGAATCCAATGTTACATGGTCAGTGAGACCGAACCATCCAACGTGTCATATGCTAATCTAACTGGTTGCGTGTCCACACAACCCTTTTGATTAGGGACCATTTAGGACAATTATCATACAATGCATAGTCTCACAAACAAGTCACGTACTTGTTAATACGCATCATTGATAATGTCCAAGGACTATCTTTATTCATAAACACGTAGGAAATATCATCATACATGATTGCCTCTAGGGCATATTCCCAACAAAATCTCGGTACTACCAAGTTCTCATTTGGTGCAACCGAAAACTAGTGACCAACTTTTTGTTAACCAATTTCTTAAAATACGGTCCCACCGAGTTTAAGGATTCGGTGACACTGAGATTTGGTAACTGCCTAGTTCGCCCATATCAGTACCACCGAGATTTATATATCGGTCTCACCGACAAGGCCAAAGGTTCCACATTTTGTACTAGTCGATGCAACCGAGTTTTTACTCCGGTTTGACCAAGTTGGGGAATGATGTTGTAACGGTTGGATTTTTGGAGCTGCCTATATATACCCATTCACCACCTCTCACTCGCAAGAGAAGCACTCAGAACACACACCCACTTACCATATCCAATTTTCTGAGAGGGAACCACCTACCCTTGTTTTGAGGTCAAGATCATCCACTCCAACCATATGGATCTTGATTTCTATCCTCCCCAAGTTGCTTTCCATCTAATAAATCTCTTCTACCCATGCCAAGCTTGTGATATAGTGATTGAGTGTTGAGGAGACTATCTTTTGTAGCACAAGAGCAAGGAGTTCATCATACTACCACATCTATTACCTTTTGGTGGGTGGTGCCTCCTAGTTTGGTTAGGTGTTGCTTGGGATCCTCCTTCTTCGTGATTGTGGAGTTGAACTAAGAAGTTTGTAAGGGCAAGGAGATCACCTACTTCATGAAGATCTACCCCGAGTAAGGCCAGTCCTTCGCGGGCGTAGGCCATCATGGAATATACAAAGGTTTCTACTTCTTGGAGCCCTTGTGGGTGGAGCACTTTGTGGACTCTCATGGATGTTACCCTTCGTGGCTCGACGTCTCCATAAATGTGGATGTACGATTTCACCACCTACCGGAACCATGGGAAAAATATGCGTGTCTCCAATTGCATTTGATCTTATTAACCCTATGATATTTACATATGCTTGTCTTTACTTTCCGCTACAATACTCATAGATATGCATGTCCACGGTGAACTTGATTTGCAAGAATCGCTAAAATCTGCCAACCAATTAACTTGGAAAAAGGTTAGGTTTTTATTCGGTCAATTAGTCTAATAACCCCCCTCTAGACCAACTTTCGATCCTACGAGTGGTATCAGAGATTTGGTATCCATTGCATTGGTCTCACAACCTAGGAGAGTATGGTGTTTATTGAGGGAAATTATCACCGTAGAGGTCCATATTTTGATGATACAAACTTTGCTAGTTGGAAGCATCTAATAATGAAAATGCATATTCTTGGTCATAACCCCGCCGTCTGGGCTATTGTTCGTGTTGGCTTTCAAGGTGAATTCTTTGTTGATGGAAAGGAACCGGATTGTGAAGCGACCGTGGAAGAATTAAAGATGTTGCAATACAACGCTCAAGCATGTGACATTCTATTCAACTGCCTATGCTCCTAAGAATTTAACAAGATTAGCCGTCTTGAGAATGCAAAGGAAATTTGGTAATTTAAAGATGAAGGATGGTGAGGGAGTCATGGAGATGTACTCTAGGCTTGCTCTCATCACAAATGAGATTGCCGGCTTAGGAAGCAAAGAGATGTCCGACAAATTCATCATCAAGAAGATACTTAGAGCCTTGGATGGGAAGTACAACACCGTGTGCACATTAATCCAAATGATGCCAAACTACACAGATCTCAAGCCCATGAAAGTCATTGGAAGAATTGTTGCTCATGAGATGTCACTCAAAGACAAGGAAGAACTTCACAACAAGTCAAGCGGTGCTTACAAAGCTTCAAGTGACACTCCCGCTACATCAAGTGACAACCTTGTAACTAATGAATAGATAAGCCTCATAGTCAAGAAATTCAACGAGTACTACAAGAATAGAGGCAAAGAAATAATCTCCAACTCAAGATATGAAGAGAAGCGTTCATCTAGTCATGTCTAGAATTTTTATAATTGTGGAAGGCCCGGACACTACTCTAATGAGTGCACGCCCCCACACAAAAGAAGGGAAGAGTCACATAGAATAAAGAGCTCAAGAGATGAGTCCCCTCAAAGAGAGAGAAGGAGTGTAGATGATCATTATGAACGAAGACCCTCCTGGGGAAGCAAAGAATTGGATAAGAAGGACAAGTACACCAAGAGCTACACAAGAAGAAGACATCATGCTCATGTTGGTGAATGGGTTTCCGTCTCCGAATCTGACAACCACTCTGAGAGAAGCTATCACTCGTTGCGTGCTTCTGGGACAGCCCAATAAAAACGGCCCGTTTGGCCAGGTCTGGGCGGGAGTAGCAGCGGGGGTGAGCCCAAGGGGCTCGGTGCCAGCGGTTGGCGCAGCGAATGGCACAACAACAGAGCATGGCGATTGGACCGCAAGCGCCAGATACCCGTTGGTCGCTTGGTCCAAGTCCTGCGGGGCCGGGGAGACCATGACTGGGGTGGTCAGCGCATTCGAATCCAAAGTAGGCCAGGAGTCGTGCTCCACCATCAACACCTCGATAGGTGGCTGATATGTCTCCAACGTATCTACAATTTTTGCTTGTTCCATGTTGTTATATTATCAATCTTGCATGGTTTACATACATTTTATAGTAACTTTATATCATTTTTTGGGACTAACCTATTGACATAGTGCCAAAGTGCCAATTGATGTCTTTGCTTGTTTTTTACTTCATAGAAAATCAGTACCAAACGAAGCCCAAACACCGTGAAATTTTTTGGACCAAAAGACACCAGTGGGTCACACAAGTGCTAGAGAGCAGGCCCGAGGTGGGGAACACCCACAGGGCGCGCCAGAGGCCCCTGGCGCGGCCTGGTGGGTGGTGCCCACCTCGGGACCCCCCCCTCCACCGGCTATCACCTCTATAAATTTTCAAATATTCAGAAAACCCTAGAGGAGTCGACGAAACACAATTCCAGCAGCTGCAAGTTCCAGAACCTGGAGATCCAATCTAACACCATCACTAAGGGGTTCATCTTCATCATAGGTGCCTCTCTGATGATGCGTGAGTAGTCCACCATAGACCTACAGGTCCGTAGGCAGTAGCTACATGGCTTCCTCTCTCTCTCTCATGATTCTCAATACAATGGTCTCTTGGAGATCTATTTGATGTCATGACTTTTGCAATGCGTTTATTGGGATCCGACGGATTTTGAGTTCATGATCAGTTTCTATCCACGAATATGATTTGAGTCTTCTTTGATCTCTTATTTGCATGATTACTTATATCCTCGTATTTTTTCTTCGAATCTTTGGTTTAGTTAGGCCAGCTAGATCAATTTTTCTTGCCATGGGAAGAGGTGCTTTGTGATGGGTTCGATCTTGCGGTGTTCTTTCCCAGTGACAGAAGGGGCAGCAAGGCACACATGTATCGTTGCCATTAAGGATAAAACAATGGGGTCTATTCCTAGATGAATAGATCTTTTCTACATCATCTCATCGTTCTTATTGCATTACTCCGTTTTCCCATGAACTTAATACACTACATGCATGTTGGATAGCGGTCGACGTGTGGAGTAATAGAAGTAGATGCAGAATTGTTTTGGTCTACTTATCTTTGACGTGATGCCTATATAATGATCATTGCCTGGATATCGTCATGATTATTTGATCTTCTATCAATTGCCCAATAGTAATTTGTTCACCCATCGCGCGCTATACTCATGAGAGAAGCCACTAGTGAAACCTATGGCCCCCGGGTCTACTTTTCCAACATATTGCTTTCCGATCTACTATTTTGCCTTTTTGTTTCTAGATCTATTAATCCAAAAAAATAATACCTTGCTGCACATTTTGTTTACCTATTTTATTTTGTGTTCTTGCGAGACCTATGTGCTAAAACTATCACTACCTAATCTATCTTTTTATCATTGAGAGTTTGACAACCTCTCTTACGCGTTGGGTTGCAAGTATTTGTTATTTGTGTGCAGGTGCTATTTACGTAGGTGCTTGGTATTCCTCTATGGATTGATACCTTGGTCTCATAACTGAGGGAAATACTTACAGTCGCTGTGTTGCATCATCCCTTCCTCCTTGGGGAAATATCGATGCGGTCTCAAGCCACGTCAGTGGCGGTCGTACACACCCACCTGATGGATGATGAGGGGGGCCAGCGATGTCCAAAGCTGCAGATGCACCCAGTCGCAACAGCCCTGTGACCCGTGGGCCTAGAACCATGATGCCCGGATGGGGCCCTAGGGCGCCAGCCTAGCCGTGGCACGCGAGCAATGCATGGGGATGGCAACGAGGTCTCTTGCAGCCACGAGGTTGCCCAACGGACGAGCGGCTGCACCATCGAAGAGGGGAACTCGTGGTGCTAAGGACACCGGGGGAGCAAAGGCAAGGAGCCTGGCTCAGAGCCAGCGTCGTCCCCCAAAGAGGGCGACGGTGGAGGGTGTCGGTGTCAAAACCGGCGGATCTTGGGTAGGGGGTCCCGAGCTGTGATACTAGGATCGATGCTAGCAGGGGACGAAGGAGACGATGTTTACCCAGGTTCGGGCCCTCCTATGGAGGTAAAACCCTACGTCCTGCTTGATTATATTGATGATATGTAGGTTACAGAGTTGATCTACCTCGAGATCAAGTAGCTAAACCCTAGATGAGTTGTTCTTTGTGTACAACCTAAAACCCTCCGGCTTATATAAACGCCGAGGGTACCTATGGTATACAAATGGTCGATTGCACATTGAAGGAAAAAAACATGACTATCTACTGTCGAAAACCTGGAGGGCACGCCACGGCTCCTTGAAACTTCCACCCTGGCGACAGGGCCTTCGATCATCTAACGCTCATCCGACGGCCCACACAGTCCGGCCCATGAGAAACAGGTTGGCTATCTGAGGACCCCTTAAAACAGGAGTCCCTCCGTAGCCCCCGGACTAGCCTCCTACGCTAAGGTATGTCCGGACAGTCTTGTGCATCAAAGTCTTCGGCTTGCGAGGCGAGTCCCTCTATCCCTTCTTGTTCGGCAAGCATCCTGTCATCGGCGAAATCCCAAGCGTCACGAGCTCACTGGGTTCATTGTAATAACCGTCGGATTTTCTTGATTATCATGCATTGTGGGGAGATGAGTGGTTCAACGACTTTTTACAAGACTGACCCTCCACAATGGAGGCACCACCCATTTAAACAAACTGAATCGTGGTCTAAGCCACATCCTCTTCCTCCTCCTCATTAGAAAAAACCTTCAGCGGGAGGTCACCACAAGAACATGGCAAGCGCCCCCAGCTCTTCCTCGCGCCCTTACGGCTCCCGTCTCGGGGATTGGATAAGTTGTTCTATCTCCCTTCTCTGACTATGCAACCTCGAGACCCAAGGTTACCTTCCCTCCTCAGATCTGGAGGTTACCCATGTTGGCTTGTCTTCATTCAACGGTGAAGCCTTCGTGGAAAATTTCCCCAATCCACAAAAGGGAGAGCATGTATGTTCCGTACCCTTCCTTTTGCAGTGTCTCGGGTTCCCCATCATCCATTCTTGAGGGGGTTATTGGAGTTCTAAGGGATCAAACTCCATCACCTCACCCCAGGGTCTATTCTGCACATCTCGGGCTTCATCGCCCTCTACAAGATGTTCCTGGGCTGCGAGGCACACTTTGAATTGTGGAGGAAGTACTTCTGCCTCGTCCCTCGTACTCGGGACAAAACAATCTTGGAGGTCAGAGGAGCCAAAATATGCCGCATAGGAAGGACGGGGTATCCAGTGGGAACGCCGAAGGAGTTCGAAGAATGGTCTTCGCAATGGTTTTATATCAAGGACATCCCCCTATTTGATCCAGCTCGGAGGGGTTTGCCCGAATAATCCAACGCCCCCTTGAAGAAGAGGTACAACTAGCAAACGAAGAGCTCGTCCCAAGAAGACATCGTCGAAGTGCAATGCTTGGCAGCTCATGTGAGGGTACTAGCCCATCACAAGTTGACCATGATAGATGTCATGGCTGCCACCATCACCTAGTGCGTTCAGCCTCTTCAGCAGAGAATACACCAGTTGTGGTGTTACAACGGGACAAGCGACACTACTCGCTCCTGACGACAGGGCCCTGCCAATCAAGCAGCATTAGCCGCCGCACTTTCCGACCTATACAAAGGGGAGCAAGAAGATTTTGTTTGGCTGCCGACCAAGGAGGGCTACTCGAGTCACAATTCCATCGAATGGGTGAGACTTTCAACTCTGTGACCACAATTCGGGTTTTCAATTTTATCCAGGCCTTTAACTTGTGTGAACAGGAATGAAGGAGCTTCATCGAGACAGTTAACTATCTGGCCCCCAACCCGAGGACTATTCTTGTGATGACGATCCAGGCTTTCATGATGACCCGGACCTGACAATTGAGCTTTAAGACGGGGTTTTCCACCAGGAGAGCCTTGATAGCTCCAAGGTGGTTGTTATAGTAGATTATCCTGGATCATTCCCTTCCCCTGCAATAAGAAAGAAGAAGAAAAACTCGTCCCGCAAAAGGCAGGTATCCTCCAACAATCCAAATGCACCGGCTTCTTCTCCCAAGCGTCGTCGGTCCACGCGACATGCATCGGCTACGGCGACAATGCCCGGACCGGAAAGCAACAGGGATCCGTCAAACGAGCCGGCCGTAGGGACAAGTCTGCCAACTCACTCAACTCAAAGGTACTTTGTTCGGTTGTTTTAATTTATTATCGTGAGTGATAGAGCCTCGCAAGAGACCTTATGCCGAAATACTCAGGTGAAGAGTTCAGACATCTTCTACCAAGGATGTTGCTCGAGTGTCCGGCGGCGCTCAAAATTCCAGTTCTTTGGTTCATCCCGAACCCGCTGCAGAGGTCCCTATGGTCAATCAGGCCCCCGAAGACTCCGGGGACGTGATGTCGGTTACCAAATCCAAGGTAGAGAGCGCCATGAATCATCAGCATCAACGAGAAACCCTGCGCCATCTAGCGCTCTCCGGAGAAGAGTTTAATGCTCTACACTCGGCGGACGCGCACATCGGAGCTGCCCGAGCTGGGTTTGGGGAGGCCATGAAACTGATATCGACCAGCCTACAGGTGAGTAATCGGCTATAGAAGTCCGAACACCCATGTAAACCCAGTATCCCCCAAGCCTTAAAGTGGTCGGAATGACTGAATTAAGGGTCCTTGCATTGTCTTACTGCTATTGCAGGCCACAAGGCAGCGAAGCGAGCAACTAGCCAAGGAACTGGAGGCAAGCCGAACACAGGTGGAAACCGTGAAGGCCGAATTGGATCACGTGAAGAGCTTTACCCGGGAGGCACATGGTGAGTATACCTGTTCTACTGATCTTAGTGTATATTCCCTTGCTGATGCAAGGGTACTTTGTAGCAGCTGAATCAATAGGGTGATTGGAAAGAGATTTATAAGCAGCTCAAGAATCTCAGCGGTACGCCGAATCCTACATGAGGCCGGCTGCCGTATTTTGCAATGAAATATTGAGGAGAAGAACCGCCTTCAGGCGGAAAACAAACAACATGCCAAAGAAATTGAGAGCTTAAAGACTCAATTGGCCCAGGCCCAAGAAGAGAACCATAAATTATAGAGGGGCATGTTCGGTAAGTGTGATTTAACATTGGACAGTACTTCCTATATATGAAGTATAATGGGCATGCCTTGACTCATGTATAGGTCTCCTGTCCGGGCGACCCAAAGAAGAGATCGGATCCTACCGGGGCAGCCTTCTGAAGGAGCTGTCCGTCCTTCATGAGCAGGCTCAAAAGGCCATGAAGAGCATGGTAAAAGCGTTATGGCCTGCTGAGAAACCTCCGGAGGAGATGACCAAACTGGTTGATTGATTCAAGGGATCCCAAGTAGGTTCGAGCTATGAAAGACATCGGCTTGCTGAGAGGGAGCACGAGAGGCGTGGGCAATGATCAAGACCCGTTATACCGACCTTAACCCCGAGCGTATGGCTCGGGTTGGGCCGGTAGGGTTAGATGGGAAAGAAGTGCCGCTTCACTTGGTGTACGACCAAGTGATGCCCGCTGCCCGTCTCTCACAAGAAGATTGCTCCCTGGATACCTTAATAGACAATCTCGATCAGCAGCCAGATGTATGATTATATGTAACTATGTACAAATAATTGATAAAATTGCTTCGTCTGTGTTGTAAACTTCGTCTTAACCGGCCATCGGCCTCCCATGCTAAGATATTAGGAGTGTCCCTTATAAAATATCACTCGAGAATGGTGAATTATGTTTGGGGAACCAGGCAATCCGGCCATTTGGTGTGAACAGACAGAAAGCACACAGGGAGATATGTTATATTACTGCTTAGCATAAGAAACATCTTCTGAAGAAAATAGTACCTCTATCGATACATTTCTTCAGGGTGCTATATAAATCGTAGGTAGTAAGGTCATATACTGCTAGTATACGACTAATGGCTCTTGTGAGAAAAGAAGTCCGAGTAATGGTGCTAACGACCATAGTCTTATGTGTTGCTTCCGTCGTAGCCAACCAATTGTCTGTTGAAGATAGCAAGATTTTGGCTTCACCCGTTTGAGGTACGTATCTGAATGACCCAATCGTAACAATTGCAGAGGTGCTCCCTTTACCCTCTAGCCGAAAAATCGGGAACGTGGAGGGTAAGCACAGGAGCGAGACAACCCAACTTGACAAAAATCTTAGTTCGAATTGATGCATATGATGGCTTAAAATCGAGAAGGGAACATGCATACACAATAAATGTGAATAGATGCTTAGAGTATAAAAGCATTGGCTTCGGGAAGAAGCCCCCAGGTGTTGTGTTCGGATTTAACAATTAAGGTTGTAAGCCGAAAATCTTAATACAAGATTGTAGCGACCCGACCTGAAAGGTCGAATCTCCGGTGTTTCCGTACCATCCCAAGATCATGCTGGTACACACACGGTACATCAATGTATATATCAAAGGGAAATCACACAGCATTTATTAATCATAAATCTCATATCGAGTCCTTTATTACAATAAAGATTACAATAAAGTGGCTGAAGGCCAACTCATGAGAATATCTAAATCTTGCGGAAGCATCGAAGGTAGATGAGTCCATCTGACTCCAAGGGCATCTCACCGAGCGTAGAGCGTATCCTCACTCCTGGTCGGAAAAGTATCCTGCAACATGATACGTTGCAGCCGTGTAGGTCAGCATATGGAATATGCCGGCAAAGTCACAAGAGAGGGGGGGAAAGATAATCATCTAATCTACATGCATATATGGCAGGTGGGGTAGTAAGTTTTTGCATAAAGCCAAAATTTTCCTACAACAAGAGAGGGCAAGGGCATAATTACTACAATGTTGGTTGATTAATGAGATGGTTCCATCAACCAATTCTCATACCCAAGTTGACATTTATAACCCACATCAATATAATTAATTGTGTTGAGAGTTCCAGATAGTTTCAGTTCCTTTGGCTCAAACTGTCCATGACCATGGACACGGCTAATCGATTAGGTTTGAGTACTCTGCAGAGTTTTGCACACGTTCCCCACAAGATTTGGTCTCCTCCGTTTGATTTCTCGCACTTCAGGGTTTTTGAGAAACGGATGACCAAAACATGGTCTTCCAAAGGGTTTCCCTGCGACTCTGTTGGTGCCCATCCTTTCCTACCGTTCTTCTACCTCTCGTAGCACCGCCTGTCCAGGGTCACCACGATATCCAACCAAGCCAGAGCCCATAATGACTTGTGGCTGTGCAGGTAAGCCTTGGGTCTTGAAGCATCCATCCATCTCTTTGTGCCTGGGTGGACCTTTCCGCATGAATACTGGCACATCTCCAGCATCATCTAGGCTAACCACTGGTTTCTCCAGGGCGCCGTTCAACCATCATCCACTCAGAGGTAAGTTGAAGAACTTGGAGTCTTGAAGACTTGATCATCATGTAGGTCTTGAAATTATTAACTCACAACTCTCATGAATCACACAACCAACCCCGTCTACTAATAGCATAGCAAAATGTAAAACAACGTTTCCCGGGGCCAATGTGTCAAGGGTTGAGGGGTACCTACCACATGATACTACAACAAGTAACCAAGTTTCCAATTTACCTACTTTGCATGCAATTGGGGTGATGGAAGAACTAATGCAATAAAACATAGGTATACATGATCAAAGTGACTTGCCCGATTGACGATCTTTGTACTCGAGGGACTCTAGGTAACAAGCTTCGCACTCCGGATGATCTAATGAATCAAACAAGAGCACTCAATAAGCATACAACAAAATATTGTAACTCACAAAAATCAGGAATGAACTAGTAATCACTCAAGACAAAACAAGGCACAATCAAAAGAAAAAGGAGACATAGTTTGGGTTTTCTAAAGTTGATGGGTAAACTACTACTAATAACAGAGAATTATTGGTATTAACAAAACAATAGTTGATAGAAAAGAAAAATAGAAATATTTTATTAATAAACAGAATTAAATCCATTTAAAGTTTTGTTAAGAAAAATCTTAGTAGGGTTTTAAAAGTTTTGATAAACACTACTACATGAAGTGGGCTAGAGTTTATTAACAATAGACTGAAATAAACTAAAATTTTATTAATAAAACAATTCTCCTAACAGAAAATAATTTACTAAAACTTTTCTTAGAAAACAGAATTTAATTATCTAAACTTTATTAAAAAAACTATTACTAACTAGTGTGTTTTAATCAAATTAAACCTAGTTGAAAAAGAGTAAAGATTCCTATAACAATATAGAAATAAACTAAGCAAATTATATTATTATTATCAGCAATTAAAACACCTAATGTTTAAACAACAGAACCTACTAAAAACAACATATAACAATTCTGATTTGAACTAACTAAAACTAAATTATTTAAACTATACTAACCACTAGGCAGATTCTGTTTATAGCTAAAACACTAAACAAATTTATCTTAAAAATCTGCAAACTAAGCATGATGACAGTCCTAACTAATACCAAGCAGTAGCAAAAAGATTCATACAAAAATCTATTTTTAAACTCTAGTTATTCAGATTTGAGTAGTTTCAGCAAATTTGATTAGATTCCAAATTTAAAGCTCAAATTTGAAATCTAAACATACATACATAAACTACATCAAAAATTTGAACTAATGCAAAAAGAATCAACTAAAAACACTAAATAGTTTAAAAGATATGATAAAAACAAAATCAGGATGCATTCTGTTTTCTAAATCAAAAAAGAAAAAGGAAAAAAAACTAACGATCGGACAGGGGCTACGTGTCTGGTTCCTATTGGTCGAAAGAACGTGCGTGTGGGTGTTTACTGACAGTCGACCGAACGTTAGAGGATACCAGTTCGGATTTAAATGGATCTAATCTCGTCCGTTGATCTACGATCGAACGGCTACGGAGTGGGAGGGAGAGCTCACAGAGAAGAGGTCGCCGACGAGGGGGTTCTCCGGCGAGGCCGAGGCGACGAGGTTGTCGGGGGCGACGCTCCGGTGGTCGGGGGCGGTGTCCGAGGTGCTCAGGTGACGGCGGCGAGGCTCCGGAGTAGTCTGGTGGTGTCGGAGAGGGCTGGGGGTGACGGAGACGACGGGCACGAGCTCGGGAAAGATCCGGTGGGGATCCGAACTCTGAGGAGTTTGTGTGGGGTGGTTCTGGCGAGGGCAGAGTGGGGCTCGGGGTGGAATGGACAGCGGCGAGCCGGGGATATTTATAGGGCCAGGTGCGGGGTCGGGGAGGGAGAGAGGAGGGAGATCCGGGAGAGAGATCTCCGGCGACGGCGGCGCGCGCGCGAGGAAGGAGATGACCGCGGTGTCATCGGGATCGGGCGGTGGGGCCAGGGTGTCAGAGAGAGAGAGGGCGGCGTCAGTGCGTCGGTCGGTCGGCTCGTAATGAATTCGCGAGTTAATGCCCGTGGGCCGGCCCGTTTTCAAATAAATTCGTTTCCTTTTTAATATTCAGAGTAGTAAAACCTCTTTAAAAGCATTCAGAACATTTCCAAATATAGGAAATATATATATCAAAATGATCAGGAGAATAAATGCTATTCAATGAACATTTTTCCTCTGTCATTTGAATACTTTGAAAAAATAATTATTTTCGGAAATTGCCTATTTGGTTTTAAAACCTTTTGCAATTATTTTTCAAAAGACCCCCTGGTTCTTATTGTTCAAATATATCACCAAGATGACCCTGGTGTGGAGTGTCATGTTACTCCCCTCTTATTTTGAACTTTTTCCAAGGTTTTCAAATAGGTGTAAGCAACATATTGAAAATAGAAAGGGACTTTCAGAAAGTCAGAAGAAGCATTTCAACTATTTGATACATTCAAGCAATGATGATGATGATGCATAGCTATATTTCATAACATTCCAAAATGGAATTTTGGGATGTTACAAAGATCGGTTGAGCCAAACATAGAGTTGGGAGGAAAAGGAAAAAAATTCAAACCTGCCCAAAAATCAAGGTGGGAGGGAAAGGAAAACGAAATAAAGAAAAAATAAAAGAAAAAGGAGGTAAAAGGTAGAGAGTATGACGACACCGGTTTATCCGTTGAAGCACCGAAGACGAGCTGCATTGCATGGGTTTAGTTCAAGGCAGTTATCCGATGGGTTTCGAAGACGGTAAGCCCCTCTCGCGAGTACTTCGTCGATTATGCAGGGGCCCTCCCATTTGGGGTTGAGTTTATGCTTGTGCTTCTCTGGGAGCCATAAGACGAGTTCACCCACATTATACGCTTTTACCCTGACCTCCCTACTCTGGTAACACTCGGCCAACTGTTGATAAAAAGTAGAGCGAGCCCGAGCTATGTCGCGCTCTCCTTCTAAGGCGCCCGGGTCGTCCTGCCGATCTAACTCGACTTCCTTTTCCTCGTACATGTGCACCCTTGGTGCATCGTGAATAATGTCATGAGGGAGGACTACTTCTGCCCCATAGACCCTAAAGAACGGTGTGTATCCCGTTGATTTGTTTGGGGTGGTGTGTAGGCCCCATAGAACGGAGTCAAGCTCCTCCACCCAATGACAGTCGGACTCATAAAGAGATCTGACCAAATGGGGCTTAATGTCGCTCATCATGAGGTCATTTGCTTGTTCGACTTGTCCATTGGTCTGTGGATGATACACCAATGCATAATCGATCTTGATGCCCATCTTTGCGCACCAGTCTTTGACCTCTTGGGATGTGAAGTTGGATCCATTGTCCGTTATTATACTATGCGGGACGCCGTAACGGTGTACCACGCCGGATATAAAGTCAATTACTGGTCTAGACATGGCTGATTTGATAGGTTTCGCTTCTATCCATTTGGTGAACTTGTCAACCATGACTAGTAGGTATTTATTCTTTTTGGTCCCCCCTTTAAGTGGTCCGACCATATCCTGCCCCCAGACCGTAAAAGGCCAGGTGATAGGAATAGTTCGAAGAGCTGTTGGGGGCATGTGACTTTGATTTGCGAAAAGTTGACACCCCACGCAGTGTTTGACAAGTGACCGGGCATCCACTCCAGCAGTGGTCCAGAAGAAACCAGCCCGAAAGGCCTTGCTAGCTAAGGCTAATGTTGTCGCGTGATGGCTGCCCATCCCTGCGTGGACTTCGACAAAGAGTTGTCGTCCTTCTTCCTCAGATATGCACTGCTCTAGTATCTCGGTGGTGCTTTTCTTGTATAACTCACCCCCGTGGACTTTATAGACTTTGGATCGCCGAACTATGCACCGCGCCTTCGTCAGATCGCCGGGGAGTTATTTGCGAAGAAGGTAGGCGAGGAAGGGCTCGGTCCATGGCACGATTATTGCCATGACCTCATGAGCCGAAGGTGTCTCGTACATTATGGAGTCGCCGATGATTTGGGAGTCTGGTTCATTTATAGGGGGAACAACCTCTTCCGTGCTAGTTAGACCGGCACCCTTTTGATTGTCCTGACCAACCACTAATGGCTTAAAGAGTCATTCCAGGAAAGTGTTTTTTGGGACGGGGTTGCGTTTGGCCCCCATGCGGGCCAGTACATCGGCGGCTTGGTTGTTGTCTCTAGTGACGTGGTGAAATTCTAACCCCTCGAACCATGCGGATATCTTGAGGACGACATTTCTGTATGCTGCCATCTTCGGGTTTTTGGCATCGAATTCTCCGTTGATTTGGGGGATGGCCAAGTTGGAGTCCCCCTTACCTCTAGTCCTTGTATGCCCATTGATGTTGCCATCCGAAGACCGTTTAGAAGTGCTTCGTATTCGGCTGCATTGTTGGAATCGACATACATGATCTGCAACACATATCGAATGTTGTCTCCCGTGGGGGATGTGAGAATAACTCCAATCCTTAGTCTGGCCAAAGTTTTAGATCCATCGAAGTACATTGTCCAATGGGAGTATGTACTATATTCCCTGGGGGGCTCAGCCTCTGTCCACTCGGCGAGGAAATCTACCAGCACCTAAGATTTGATAGCTCGTCATGGCTTATAGATGATTTCAAAGGGAAGGAGCTCAATAGCCCACTTGGCTATGCGGCTGGTGGCGTCCCTATTGTTGATTATGTCGTTCAGGGGCACTTCAAAGGCCACCGTAACCGAACACTCTTGAAAGTAGTGTCTGAGTTTTCATGATGCCATCAATACTATATAGGTTATCTTCTAGTAGTGCGGGTATCTGGACTTGCACTGCGTTAGTACTTCTGACACATAATAGACCGGCTTCTGTGTCCGGAATTTGTGTCCCTCCTCCTCTCATTCGACGACGAGCACTACGCTAATGACTTGGTTGGTGGCCAATATGTATAGTAACATGGGTTCACCGGCGCCTGGTGCTGTGAGTATGGGATTGCTTGCCAGCAGTGTTTTAATTTATTCTAACACAGCCGCTGCTTCATCAGTCCATTCGAAATTGTTGCTCCGTATCAGCAGTCTGTAGAGCACTAAAGCCTTTTCCCCGAGGCGGGAGATAAAGCAGCTTAGCGCCACCATGCACCCAGCCAACCTCTGGACACGCTTTAGCTCTGTGAGAATTGCAAGTTCCGATAGGGCACGGATCTTAGGTGGACTCGCTTCTATTCCTCTATGGGAAACGATGAATCCGAGCAATTTACCAGTAGAAACTCCGAATACACATTTGTTCGGATTGAGTCGTATATCATAGTCGCGTAGGCTGGCAAAAGTTTGCCTTAGATCATCGATCAGTTGGCTGACATGTTTGGTTATAATTACCACGTCATCCATGTATGCCTCAACTGTTTTACCGACTTGTTTTGTGAGACAAGTCTGGATCATGCGCTGGTATGTAGCCCCAGCATTTTTTAGCCCAAAGGGCATCGTGTTGAAGCAGAATGGCCCATAAGGGGTGATGAATGCGGTTGTAGATTGGTCGGATTCCTTCTGTTTAATCTGATGGTATTCGGAATAAGCATCGAGGAAACACAACGAGTCATGTCCGGCTGCGGCATCAATAATCTGGTCTATGCATGGTAAAGGGAAAGGGTCCTTAGCGCATGCCTTGTTGAGGTCTTTAAAGTCGACACACAGCCGCCAGGATTTGTCTTTATTTGGTACCATCACCAGGTTTGCCAACCATCCGGGGTGCTTAATTTCCCAAATGAATCCGGCATCTAGAAGTTTGGCTAATTCTTCACCCATAGCTTGTCATTTGGGCTCAGAAAAGCGGCACAGAGTCTGCTTAACGGGCTTAAAGCCTGCGATGATGTTCAGACTATGTTCTGCTAGCCGCCGTGGGATTCCGGGCATATCAGAAGGATGCCAGGTGAAGATGTCCCATTTTTCTCGTAAGAAAGTTTGCAGTGCTTCGTCCACTATGGGGTCCAGCCGAGCTCCAATGGATGCTGTCTTGTTGGGATCCGTCGGATGTACCTGAAATTTGACGATCTCGTCTGCAGGCTTAAAGGACGTGGGTTTGGGCCTTTTGCTAAGGATCACATTGTCCTTGGCTATTGTTGACCAAAGTGTAGTTAATTCCTCTACAGTGAAGGTCTCGGCTAGTGCCTCAAGGGAGAGCGTCGCTGTTTTGTTTTCGACTCGAAGGGCTATATTCGGATCACTAGAGATTGTGATTATCCCGTTTGGTCCTGGCATCTTGAGTTTCATATACACATAATGTGGTATACCTGGAATTTTGTGAAGGTGATGCGTCCCAGCAGGGCGTGGTAGCTGTTGGGGAAGGGCACAATGTGGAAGAGGAGTTCTTTGGATCGGTAGTTTTCGGGTGTGTCGAAAACTACGTCCAGGACGATGCGTCCTGAACAATGTGCCTCTTTCCCCGGAATGATTCCATAGAATGTCATGTTCGATGCGAGACCGGTCGAACTGCATGTTTTTTAGGGTATCTACGTAGATCAGGTTTAAAACACTGCCGCCATCCATTAGCACTTTGTGTATCCTGAAGCCATCGACGATGGGGTTCAGGACTAGTGCGGACGGTGAGTGACCGGGAAGAGTGGCTGGTCAGTTAGTATCTCCGAAGGTAATGGGTATGTCTTCCCATGCACTTGTTGTTGCCACATGATAGACCTGTTCGAGTTCTCGAGCATAGCAACATGACGACATCCATTAGCACTTTGTCTAGCCTGAAGCCATCGACGATGGGGTTCAGGACCAGTGCGGTCGGTGAGTGACCGGGAAGAGTGGCTAGTTGTTCAGTATCTCCAAAGGTAATGGGTATGTCTACCCATGCACTTGTTGTTGCCACATGATAGGCCTGTTCGAGTTCTCTAAGAGCTCTTTTCCTCCTGTTCCTTGAGGGGAAAGTTTCATAGATCGTCAGGACTTTGGCGTTGTACTCTGGCGATGATGTGGAACGCCTATTCGGCAGTAATACCTCCAAAATGGCTTCACCGCCTTTTGCAACCTGCCTGACGACCCAACAAGCTCTAAGGCCTGTGAGTCGAGCGTGTGTTTAGCAATACGGAATGTATGGGGCATGGTTTATCTGTTGGGAGACGTAGTAGTAAATCAAAAAATTTCCTACGTGTTCACCAAGATCCATCTATGGAGAACCCAGCAACGAGTAAGGGGATAGTGCATCTTCATACCTTTGAAGATCGCAAAGCGAAAGCGTTACTAGAACGCGGTTGGTGGAGTCGTACTCGCAGCGATTCAGATCGCGGTGGAATCCGATCTAAGCGCCAAAAAACAGTGCCTTCGCATTCAACACACGAGCAGCCTGGTGACATCTCCTACGCCTTGATCCAGCAAGGAGGAAGGAGAGGTTGAGGGAGAGCTCCGGCAGCATGATGACGTGGTGACGGTGGAGCTGCGTGGTTCTCCGGCAGAGCTTCGCTAAGCACTACGGAGGACGAGGAGAGGGAGGAGTAGGGTTGCACCGTGGGAGAGAGAGAGATGCGTGTCTTCGACAGCCCCAAGGGCTCCTCTATTTATAGGACGAGGAGGAGGGAGGGCTGCGCCCTAGGGTTCCCACCCTAGGGTGGTGCGGCAGCCTCCAGATCCCATCTGGTCGGCGGCCACAGAGGGAGAGGGGTGCGGCTGCCCTAGGGTGGGCGTTAGGGCCCATCTGCCCTAGTGTTTGCCCCCTCCCACTTTAGCTGCGCCTTGGGCCCTTGTGGGGGTGCACCAGCCCACCTAGGGGCTGGTTCCCTCCCACTTGAGGCCCATGCAGCCCTTTGGGTCTGGTGGCCCCACTTGGTGGACCCCCGGAACCCTTTTGGTGGTCCCGGTACGTTACCTATAATTCCCAAAACACTTTCGATGACCAATACCTCACTTCCTATATATGAATCTTTACCTCCAGACCATTCCGGAGCTCCTCGTGACGCCTGGGATCTCATCCGGGACTCCGAACAACCTTCGGTAACCACGTTCACTATTTCCCTATAACCCTAGCGTCATCGAACCTTAAGTGTGTAGACCCTACGGGTCCGGGAGGCATGTAGACATGACCGAGACACCTCTCCGGTCAATAACCAATAGCGGGATCTGGATACCCATGTTGGCTCCCACATGCTCCACGATGATCTCATCGGATGAACCACAATGTCGGGGATTCAATCAATCCCGTATACAATTCCTTTTGTCTATCGGTATGGCACTTGCCCAAGATTGAATCGTCGGTATCCCCATACCTTGTTCAATCTCGTTACCGGCAAGTCTCCTTACTCGTTCCGTAACACATCATACCGTGGCTAACTCCTTAGTCACATTGAGCTCATTATGATGATATCTTACCGAGTGGGCCCAGAGATACCTCTCCGTCACACGGAGTGACAAATCCCAGTCTCGATTCGTGCCAACCCAACAGATACTTTCGGAGATACCCATAGTGTACCTTTATAGCCACCCAGTTACGTTGTGACGTTTGGCACACCCGAAGTATTCCTACGGTATTCGGAAGTTGCACAATCTCATAGTCTAAGGAAACGATACTTGACATTAGAAAAGCTTTAGCAGACGAACTACATGATCTTGTGCTATGCTTAGGATTGGGTCTTGTCCATCACATCATTCTCCTAATGATGTGACCCCGTTATCAACAACATCCAATGTCCATGGTGATGAAACCATGACCATCTATTGATCAACGAGCTAGCCAACTAGAGGTTCACTAGGGACATGTTGTGGTCTATGTATTCACACATGCATTACGGTTTTCGGTTAACACAATTATAGCATGAACAATAGACAATTATCATGAACAAGGAAATACAATAATAATCATTTTATTATTGCCTCTAGGGCATATTTCCAATAGTCTCCCACTTGCACTAGAGTCAATAATCTAGTTACACTATGATGAATCGAACACCCATAGAGTTCTGGTTATGATCATGTTTCGCTCGTGAGAGAGGTTTAGTCAACGGATCTACGACATTCAGATCCGTATGTACTTTACAAATATCTATATCCCCCTCATGAATGTAATCACGGATGGATTTGAAGCGGCACTTGATCTGTCTTGTCCTCTTGTGAAACCTGGGCTCCTTGGCAAGGGCAATAGCTCCAGTGCAAGATTTCTATATCACTTCCCATCAACAATATGTCGTCTACATATAATATGAGGAATGCTACAGAGCTCCCACTCACTTTCTTGTAAATACAGGGTTCTCCATAAACCTGTATAAATCCAAACGCTTTAATCACCTCATTAAAGTGAATGGTCCAACTCCAAGATGCTTGCACCAGCCCATAGATGGAGACCTGGAGCTTGCATACCTTGTTAGCATATTTAGGATCGACAAAACCTTCTGGCTGCATCATATACAGTTCTTCCTTAAGGAAACCATTAAGGAATGCCGTTTTGACGTCCATTTGCCAGATCTCATAATCATAAAATGCAGCAATTTCTAACATGATTCGGACAGACTTCAGCATCACTACGGGTGAGGAAGTCTCATTGTAGTCAACTCCTTGAACTTGTCGATAACCCTTAGCGACAAGCCGAGCCTTATAGATGGTCACATTACCATCCGCGTCAATCTTCTTCTTAAAGATCCATTTATTTTCTATGGCTCGCTTATCATCAGGAAAGTCCACCAAAGTCCATACTTTGTTCTCATACATGGATCCTATCTCGGATTTCATGGCTTCAAGCCATTTGTTGGAATCCAGGCCCGCCATCGCTTCTTCATAGTTTGAAGGTTCACCATTGTCCAACAACATGATCTCCAGGACAGGGTTGCTGTACCGCACTGGTGCGGAACGTGTCCTAGTGGACCTTCGACGTTCAATAGTAACTTGATCTGAAGTTTCATGATCATCATCATTAAGTTCCTCTCCAGCCGATGTAGGCTCGACAAAAACAACTTCCTGTGTTGCGCTACTCTCCGGTTCGAGTGGAGCTAAAATTACCTCATCAAGTTCTATTTTCCTCCCACTTACTTCTTTTGAGAGAAACTCTTTCTCGAGAAAGGATCCATTCTTGGCAACAAAGACTTTGCCTTTGGATCTGAGATAGAAGGTATACCCAATAGTTTCCTTGGGGTATCCTATGAAGACGCACTTTTCCGCTTTGGGTTCGAGCTTCTCAGGTTGATGTTTCTTCACATAAGCATCACATCCCCAAACTTTCAGAAACGACATCTTAGGTTTCTTTCCAAACCATAATTCATACGGTGTCGTCTCAACGGACTTTGACGGTGCCCTATTTAAAGCGAATGCGGCAGTCTCTAATGCATACCCCCAAAATGATAGCGGTAAGTCGGTAAGAGACATCATAGATCGCACCATATCCAATAGAGTGCGATTACGGCGTTCAGACACACCATTTCTCTAAGGTGTGCCAGGTGGCGTGAGTTGTGAAACAATTCCACATTTCCTTAGGTGCATGCCAAACTCATGACTCAAATATTCTCTGCCACGATCAGATTGTAGGCACTTTATTTTCCTGTCATGTTGATTCTATACCTCACTCTAAAATTCCTTGCACCTTTCAAAGGTTTCAGACTTGTGTTTCATTAAGTAGACATACCCATATCTGCTCAAGTCCTCAGTGAGGGTGAGAACATAACGGTAGCCAACGCGAGCCTCGACGCTCATTGGACCACATACATCAGTATGTATTATCTCCAACAAGTCAGTTGCTCGCTCCATTGTTTCGGAGAACGGAGTCTTGGTCATCTTGCCCATGAGGCATGGTTTGCACATGTCAAATGATTCAAAATCAAGAGACTCCAAAAGTCCATCAGCATAGAGCCTCTTCCACCAATACGACCAAGGTGGCAGTGCCACGTGTAAGTGGGACTATCGTTATCAACCTTACACCTTTTGGTACTCACACTATGGACATGTGTAACATCACATTCGAGATTCATCAAAAATAAACCATTGACCAGCGGGGCATGGCCATAAAACATTTCTCTCATATAAATAGAACAATCTTTATTCTCAGATTTAAATGAGTAGCCATCTCGCATCAAGAGAGATCCAGATACAATGTTCATGCTCAAAGCTGGTACTAAATAACAATTATTGAGGTTTAAAACTAATCCCGAAGGTAGATGCAGAGGTAGCGTGCCAACGGCGATCACATCGACCTTGGAACCATTCTCGACGCGCATCGTCACCTCGTCCTTTGCCAGTCTCCGCTTATTCTGCAGCTCCTGCTTGGAGTTACAAATGTGAGCAACTGCACCGGTATCAAATACCCAGGAGCTACTACGAGCGCTGGTAAGGTACACATCAATAACAAGTATATCACATATACCTTTAACGTTGCCCGCCTTCTTATCCGCTAAGTACTTGGGGCAGTTTCGCTTCCAGTGACCGGTACCCTTGCAATAAAAGCACTCAGTCTCAGGCTTGGGTCCATGCTTGTTCTTCTACCTAGAAACTTGCTTACCTGGCACGGCAACAGCTTTGCCATCCTTCTTGAAGTTCTTCTTACCCTTGCCTTTCTTGAAACTAGTGGTCTTATTCACCATCAACGCTTGATGCTCCTTTTTGATCTTGACCTCCGTTGATTTCAGCATCGAGTACAACTCAGGAATGGACTTCTCCATACCCTGCATGTTGTAGTTCATCACAAAGCTCTTGTAGCTAGGTGGAATCGACTAGAGGATTCTGTCAATGACCGAGTCATCTGGGAGATTAACTCCCAGCTGAGTCAAGCGGTTGTGCAATCCAGACATTTTGAGTATGTGCTCACTGACAGAACTATTCTCCTCCATCTTACAACTCAAGAACTTGCGAGAGACGTCATATCTCTCGACCCGGGCATGAGCTTGGAAAACCAATTTCAGCTCTTGCAACATCTCATATGATCCGTGTTGCTCAAAACGCTTTTAGAGCCCCGGTTCTAAACTGTAAAGCATGCCGCACTGAACCAGGGAGTAATTATCACATCATGACTACCAAGCGTTCATAACGTCTTGGTCCGCTGGGAAAATGGGTGGGTCACCTAGCGGTGCATCAAGGACATACAATCCTTGGAAGCTATGAGAATGATCCTCAAGCTACGGACCCAGTCTGCATAGTTGCTTCCATTATCTTTCAGCTTGGTTTTCTCTAGGAACGCGTTCACGTTGAGGGTGACATTAGCGTTGGCCATTGGATCTACAATATAGATTGTAAAGACAATTTTAGACTAAGTTCATGATGATTAAGTTCACATAATCAAATTATTTAATGAACTCCCACTTAGATAGACATCTCTCTAGTCACCCAAGTGATACATGATCCATGTCAACTAGCCCGTGTCCGATCATCACGTGAGACGGACTAGTCATCCATGGTGAACATCTCCATGTTGATCGCATCTACTATACGACTCATGTTTGACCTTTCGGTCTTCTGTGTTCCGAGGCCATGTTTGTACATGCTAGGCTCGTCAAGTCAACCTAAGTGTTTCGCGTGTGTAAATTTGGCTTACACCCGTTGTATGCGAACATTAGAACCTATCACACTCGATCATCATGTGGTGCTTCGGAACAATGATCCTTAGCAACGGTGCACAGTTAGGGTGAACACATTTATTGAAATTTTATTGAGAGATCATCTTATTGACTACCATCGTTCTAAGCAAATAAGATGTAAACATGATAAACATCACCTGCAATCAATATAGTGACATGTTATGGCCAATATCATCTTGCTTCTTTGATCTCCATATTCGAGGTACCATGATCATCACTGTCACCGGCACGACACCATGATCTCCATCATCGTGTCTTTATGAAGTTGTCTCGCCAACTATTACTTCTACTACTATGGCTAACGTTTAGCAATAAAGTAAAGTAATTACATGGCGTTTATGATTGACACGCAGGTCATACAATAAAATAAGACAACTCCCATGGCTCCTGCCGGTTGTCATACTCATCGACATGCAAGTAGTGAATCCTATTACAAGAACATGATCAATCTCATACATCACAATGCATCACATCACATCCTTTGGCCATATCACATCACAAGGCATATGTTGCAAAAATAAGTTAGACGTCCTCTAATTTGTAGTTGCAAGTTTTTACGTGGCTGCTATAGGTTTCTAGCAAGAACGTTTCTTACCTACGCCAAAACTACAACGTGATATGCCAATTGCTATTTACCCTTCATAAGGACCCTTTCCATCGAATCTGATCCGACTAAGGTGGGAGAGACAGACACCTGCTAGCCACCTTATGCAACAAGTGCATGTCAGGCAGTGGAACCGGTCTCACGTGAGCATACGTGTAAAGTTGGTCTGGGCCGCTTCATCCCACAATACCGCCGAATCAAGATAAGACTAGTAACGGGAAGCAAATTAACAAGATCGACGCCCACAACAACTTATGTTCTACTCATGCATAGATTATATGCATAGACCTAGCTCTGATACCATTGTTGGGAGACGTAGTAGTAAATCAAAAAAATTCCTACGTGTTCACCAAGATCCATCTATGGAGAACCCAGCAACGAGTAAGGGGAGAGTGCATATTCATACCTTTGAAGATCGCAAAGCGGAAGCGTTAGTAGAACGCGGTTGGTGGAGTCGTACTCACGGCGATTCAGGTCGCGGTGGAATCCGATCTAAGCGCCGAATAACGACGCCTCCGTGTTCAACACACGAGCAGCCTGGTGACGTCTCCTACGCCTTGATCCAGCAAGGAGGAAGGAGAGGTTGAGGGAGAGCTCCGGCAGCATGACGACATGGTGACGGTGGAGCTGCGTGGTTCTCCGGCACAGCTTCGCTAAGCACTACGAAGGACGAGGAGAGGGAGGAGTAGGGTTGCGTTGTGGGAGAGAGATATGCGTGTCTCTGACAGCCCCAAGGGCTCCTCTATTTATAGGAGGAGGAGGAGGGAGGGCTGCGCCCTAGGGTTCACACCCTAGGGTGGTGCGGAAGCTTCCAAGATCCCATCTGGTCGGCGGCCACAGAGGGAGAGGGGTGTGACTGCCCCAGGGTGGGCCTTAGGGCCCATTTGCCCTAGGGTTTGCCCCCCTCCCACTTCAGCTGTGCCTTGACCCCTTGTGGGGGCGCACCAGCCCACCTAGGGGCTGGTTCCCTCCCACTTGTGGCCCATGCAGCCCTCTGGGTTTGGTGGCCCCACTTGGTGGACCCTCAGAACCCTTCCGGTGGTCCCGGTACATTACCGGTAATTCCTAAAACACTTCCGATGACCAAAACATCACTTCCTATATATGAATCTTTACCTCCAGACCATTCCGGAGCTCCTCGTGACATCCGGGATCTCATCCGGGACTCCGAACAACCTTCGGTAACCACATACACTATTTCCCTATAACCCTAGCGTCATCGAACCTTAAGTGTGTAGACCCTACGGGTTCGAGAGGCATTAGACATGACCGAGACACCTCTCTGGTGAATAACCAATAACAGGATCTGGATACCCATGTTGGCTCCCACATGCTCCACGATGATCTCATCGGATGAACCACGATGTCGGGGATTCAATCAATCCCGTATACAATTCCCTTTGTCTATCGGTATGGCACTTGCCCGAGATTGAATCGTTGGTATCCCCATACCTTGTTCAATCTCGTTACCGGCAAGTCTCCTTACTCGTTCCGTAACACATCATCCCGTGGCTAACTACTTAGTCACATTGAGCTCATTATGATGGTGTCTTACCGAATGGGCCCAGAGATACCTCTCCGCCACACGGAGTGACAAATCCTAGTCTCGATTCGTGCCAACCCAACAAATACTTTTGGAGATACCCGTAGTGTACCTTTATAGCCACCCAGTTATGTTGTGACGTTTGGCACACCCAAAGTATTCCTTCGGTATCCGGAAGTTGCACAATCTCACGGTCTAAGGAAACGATACTTGACATTGGAAAAGCTTTAGCAGACGAACTACACGATCTTGTGCTATCCTTAGGATTGGGTCCTGTCCATCACATCATTCTCCTAATGATGTGATCCCGTTATCAACGACATCCAATGTCCATGGTCATGAAACCGTGACCATCGATTGATCAACGAGCTAGCCAACTAGAGGTTCACTAGGGACATGTTGTGGTCTATGTATTCACACATGCATTACGGTTTCCGATTAACACAACTATAGCATGAGCAATAGACAATTATCATGAACAAGGAAATACAATAATAATCATTTTATTATTGCCTCTAGGGCATATTTCCAACATTATCCAATGGCCTGTCAAGGACAGTAATAGATGCAAAATCGTTTCGGTCTACTTGACATAGATGTGATGCCTATATGCATAATCATTGCCTTGGATATCCTCATAATTATTCGTTTTTCTATCAATTGCGTGACAGTAATTTGTTCACCCACCGTGTTATTTTCCTTCAAGAGAGAAGCCTCTAGTGAAACCTATGGCCCCCGGGTCTACTTTCCATATTATATTTTCAGATCTATAAACCAAAAATACCTTGCTGCAATTTGTTCACCTTTTTTACTTTCCGAAATATTCCCTATATATCTCTATCAGATCTCATCCTTGCAAATAATCGTGAAGGGATTGACAACCCCTTTATAGCGTTGGGTGCAAGAGTTTGATTGTTTGTGTAGGTGCATCCATTGGTGACTTGCTTGTATCTCCTGCTGGATTGATACCTTGGTTCTCAACAACTAAGGGAAATAATTATCTATTTTGTTGCGTCACCCTTTCCTCTTCAAGGTAAAACCAACGCAATCTCAAGAAGTAGCAAGAAGGATTTGTGGCGCCGTTGTCGGGGACATCTACATCAAGCCTACCAAGTACCCATCACAAACTCATCTCTTGCATTTACATTATTTGCCATTTGTCTCTCGTTTTCCTCTCCCCACTTCCAAAACGATTTTCAGAAAATACCAAAAAGATTTGCCTTTTTATTCGCCCTTCTTTCGTTTGTCTTTTCGTTTGCTTGTTTGCGTGTTAGATCGATCCGTTGTCGCCCTGTCTTAATCTGGGGAGATTATCACTGATATTTTGAGGCTATTACTAGTGCTAATCTTGAGAAATTTTTTTGATCTTGCTCTCTAGATCATGAATCTAAACCTCCTCCTAATTATAAATTTAAAACTTTTCAAGTGGGAGACGATAATATTATTGGGAAGAGTGTTATTCAAGAGTTCTTTGATTGTACTAGAGTAATGCCTATGAATAAGAAATCTATTCTTCTTAGCACCAATTGTTATGTTGATGCTATTGCCATGCTCGTTGAAAAATTGGAAAGGAAATTTGTACGCATTCATCCCGCTTTGCAAGAGGTGTTTTATGAACTTCCCAAACTTAACCATCCTAAGGCCAAAAAGATTACCACGGTCGTCCTTATGCATGAATTTGATTTTATCATACAAGAATCTAGGGAAATTTTTGCTTTTTATAAAAAGGATATTGAGAAACCTTTGATTAAAGAAATCCTACACGATAAAGAAACTTTGCATAGCTTTGATTCTGGGGATTATCAATCTTACCATGGTAAACTTATAAGAAGAGTTCCCTATTCCAAAATTACCCAAACCATTTACCTTGAAACCTATGATGAATTTGGTTGGATTACTAGGGGCATTTATGTAGGATTCAATGATGATTGGTTAGAAGAAAAAAATCTGGGAACCTGTTAAAAATAAGATACACATTTTATATGATGATATCTATGGTGATGATACAGGTTATGAGAATGGATTGCTTACCAAAGATGACAACACCTAGATCTATTGCGTTATGCCTAGCTAGGGGCGTTAAACAATAGCGCTTGTTGGGAGGCAACCCAATTTTATTTTCACATTTATGTTTTTTGCTTCTGTTTTTGAGTGTTTCACACATTATTACCTCTGTAGTAATTGTGTTTTGATGTTTTAATTAGTGTTTGAGCCAAGTAAGACCTTTGGGATGGTCTATGGTGATTGTTGATTTGATATTGCTGAAAAACAGAAACTTCTGTGCCCAGTTCAGGAATTTTATAAAAATTTTAGAGAGTCTAACGAGTCTGAATTTTTTACACAAAATTTATATAAAAATTCCCCGGTCTTTACTAATTTTTCAGAATTTTTTTAGTTACGTAAGTATACAAAGTTTTCAGATTGCTAAAGATTGTTCTGTTTTTGATAGATTATGTTTTCTTTGTGTTGCTTACCTATTTTGATGTATCTATGGGTCGTATCGGGGGGTATGAACCTTGGAGAAGTTAGAATATAGTAGATATTACACTAATATAAATAAATAATGAGTTCACAACCGTACCTAAAGTGTTCTTATACTAACGGATCTCACGAGTTTTCTGTTGAGTTTTGTGTGGTGAAGTTTTCAAGTTTTGGGTAAAGATTTGATGGACTATGGAATAAGGAGTGGCAAGAGCCTAATACTTGGGATGCCCAAGGAACCGCAAGACATATTCAAGGATGCCAAAGATCCTAAGCTTGGGGATGCCCCGGAAGGTATCCCCTCTTTCGTCTTCAATCCATCGGTAAATTTACTTGAGGCTATATTTTTATTCACCACATGATATGTGTTTTGCTTGGAGCGTCTTGTATGATATGAGTCTTTGCTTTTTAGTTTTACACAATCATCCTTTATGCACACATATTTTGAGAGACACAAACATGAATAGTGAATTTATTAGAATACTCTATGTGCTTCACTTATGTCTTTTGAGATAGGTAATGTTGCTCTAGTGCTTCACTTATATCTTTTTAGAGCACGGTGGTGTTTTGTTTTATAGAAATAATTGAACTCTTGTACCTCACTTATATTATTTCGAGAGTCTTTAAAAATCATGGTAATTGGTTTATATTATGAATTTAGTCCTAATATAATAGGCATCCAAGAGGTATATAATAAAAACTTCCATATTAAGTGCATTGAGTATTATGAGAAGTTTAATTCCTTGCATAAAGTTTTGAGATATAAAGATGGTAATGTTAAGAGTCATTTTAGGAGTAATTGTGACTTGGTAAAAATACTTGTGTAAGGTTTGTGATTCACGTAGCATGCACGTATGGTGAACTGTTATGTAAGGAAGTCTGAGCACGATTTGTTTATTGATTGTTAGCCTTTGTATGAGGGTCGGGAGCGCGCGATGGTTTACTCCTACCAACCTCTCCCCTAGGGGCATGTGTCTAATACTTTGCTTCGATGACTAATAGAATTTTGCAATAAGTATGTGAGTTCTTTATGACTAATGTGACTCCATGGATTATATGCACTCTCGCCCTTCAACCTTTGCTAGCCTCTCTAGTACCGCGCAAGTTTCGTCGGTGCATTAAACCCACCATATATCCTTCCTAAAAACATCCACCATACCTACCTATTATGGCATTTCCATAGCCATTCCGAGATATATTGCCATGCAAATTCCACCGTTCCATTTATTATGACACGCACCATCATTTTCATATTGCTTTGCATGATCGTAAGATAGCTAGCATGATGTTTTCATCGCTTGTTTGTTTTTTGATGTCATTTGATATGCTAGATCATTGCACATCCTGGTACACTGCCAGACGCATTCATATAGAGTCATATTTTTTTCTAGATATCGAGTTGGAATTCTTGCGTTGTAAGTAAATAAAAGTGTGATGACCATCATTATTAGAGCATTGTCCCATGTGAGGAAAGGATGATGGAAGCTATGATTCCCTCACAAGTTGGGATGAGACTCCGGACTTCATGAAAAATAAAAGAGGCCAGCGACGCCCAAATAAAAAAAGAAGCCATAGATGCCCACCAAAAAAGAGAGAGAGAAAAGAGAGAAGGGACAATGCTACTATATTTTTTCCACGCTTGTGCTTCAAAGTAGCACCATGATCTTCATGATAGAGAGTCTCCTATTTTGTCACTTTCATATACTATATTTTCATTATATAACTTGGATTGTATATTCCAATGTTGGGCTTCCTCAAATTGCCCTAGGTCTTCACGAGCAAGCAAGTTTGATGCACACCCACTTAGTTTCTTTTTGAGCTTTCATACACTTATAGCTCTAGTGCATCCGTTGCATGGAAATCCCTACTCACTCACATTGATATCTATTAAAGGGCATCTTCATAGCCCGTTGATACGCCTAGTTGATGTGAGACTATATTATCCTTTTTTTCACAACCTCCACCATATTCTATTCCACCAATAGTGTTATATCCATGGCTCACGCTCATGTATTGCATGAGAGCTGAAAAAGTTTGAGAACATAAAAGGTGTGAAACTATTGCTTGACTTGTCATCGGGGTTGCACATGATATGAATACTTTGTGCGGGGAAGATGGCGCATAGCGAGACTATATGATATTATAGGGATAACATTCTTTTGCCATTATATTTTGAATAGATACAATTGCTTTGTTAGTATGCTTGAAATATTATTGTTTTGTGTCAACATTAAGCTTTTGTTTTGAGTCTTATGGATCTGAACATTCATGACACAATAAATAATATTACATGACACATATAGCATACGTGTCACTTGATTGACATAACCACATTGAATATTAAAAACAATGCAATCTACTTTATTGTGGCTAGAATATTCAGATCCATAAGACTCAAAACAAAAGCTTAATGTTGACATAAAAATAGTACTATTTCAAGCATACTAACAAAGCAATTGTGTCTCTTCAAAATAACATGGAAAAAGAAAGTTATCCCTACAAAATCATATGGTCTAGCTATGCTCCATCTTCCCCACACAAAGTATTTATATCATGCACAACCCCTATGACAAGTCAAGCAATTGTTTCACACCTTTTATGTTCTCAAACCTTTTCAACTCTCACGCAATACATGAGCGTGAGACATAGATGTAGCACTATAGGTGGAATAGAATATCGTGGAGATTGTGAAGAAAAGGAGAAGACAATCTCACATCAACTAGGCGTATCAACGACCTATGGAGATGCCCATTAATAGATATCAATGTGAGTGAGTAGGGATTGCCATGCAACGAATCCACTAGAGCTAGAAGTGTATGAAAGCTCAAAAAGAAACTAAGTGGGTGCGCATCCAACTCACTTGCTCACGAAGACCTAGGGCAATTTGAGGAAGCCCATCATCGGAATATACAAGCCAAGTTCTATGAAAGATTCCCACTAGTATATGAAAGTGACAATATAGGAGACTCTCTATATGAAAAAAAATGGTGCTACTCTGAAGCACAAGTGTGGTAAAGGATAGTAGCATTGCCCCTTCTCTTTTTTCTCTCATTTTTTTATTTCCTTTTTTTTGGTGGGCATCTTTAGCCTATTTTTTTATTTGGGCTTCTCTGGCCTCTTTTTTTTGTAAAGTCCGGAGACTCATCCCAACTTGTGAGGGAATCATAGCTTCCATCTTCCTTTCCTCACATGGGACAATGCTCTAATAATGATGATCATCACACTTTTATTTACTTATAACTCAAGAATTACAACTCAATACTTAGAACCAAATATGACTCTACTTGAATGCCTCCGGCGGTGTACCGGGATGTGCAATGAGTCAAGAGTGACATGTATAAAGAATATGAACGGTGTCTTTGCCACAAATACGATGTCAACTACATGATCATGCAAAGCAATATTACAATGATGATGCGTGTCATAATCGGAACGGTGGAAGTTGCATGGCAATATATCTTGAAATGGCTATGGAAATGCCATAATAGGTAGGTATGGTGGCTGTTTTGAGGAAGGGTATATGGTGGGTTTAATGCACCGACGAAAGTTGTGCGGTACTAGAGAGGCTAGCAAAGGTGGAAGGGTGAGAGTGCGTATAACCCATGGACTCACATTAGTCATAAAGAACTCACATACTTATTGCAAAAGTCTATTAGTTATCTAAGCAAAGTATTAGATGCATGCTCCTAGGGAAGAGGTTGGTAGGAGTTAACCATCACGCGCTCCTGACCCTCACACAAAGGATGATCAATAAACCAATGATGCTCCGACTTCATTACATAATGGTTCACCATACATGCATGCTATAGGAATCACAAACCTTTAACACAAGTATTTCTACCAATTCATAATTAGTCATTAGCATGATTCTAATATCATCATCTTTATATCTCAAAACATTATGCAAGGAATCAAACTTCTCATAGTATTCAATGCACTTTACATGATTTTTTTATTATATCCCTCTAGGATGCCCATTATATTAGGACTAAGTTCATAAACTAAACCAATTACCATGCTATTTAGAGACTCTCAAAATAATATAAGTGAAGCATGAGAGCTCAACAATTTCTATAAAATGAAACCACCGTCGTGCGCTACAAAGATATAAGTGAAGCACTAGAGCAAATTGACAAACTACCCCAAATAGATATAAGTGAACATCAATGACTAGGTAAACAATCAAGTATATATGTGAGGTATATATATCTCAATAAATATTTTCAGATATGAGTATTTTATTTAAACAGCACGCAAAATAAAAATAGCATTCCAAGAATAACACGCATCATGTTAACGAATTAAAATTTAGGCTCAACATAGGCTAACCGATAATTGTTGATGAAGAGAGGTGGGATGTGTTGCATCCCCAAACTTAGATGCTTGGGACTTCTTGAAATATTTACTTGGGGTGCCTTGGGCATCCCCAATCTTGAGCTTTTGTATCTCGTTCAATCCTCTTATATCATGGTTTCATCTATTCTCAGAAACTTCATCCACACAAAACTCGAAAAGAACTTGTGAGATAGGTTAGTACACATAATAATAAATAAACTCTTTATGTACTGCCAAGACAAGTTGCAAAATAATTTTCAAACATTAGGTACTGTATACTATCATTTCCACACTTTATATTTACCAATATAGGCTATGGAAACTATAGGATAAGTAGATAACAAAACTATGACAACAATTTATCCAAAGAGAACAGTATGTAGCAATTTATGAAAACAGTGTACTTACGTAACTCAAAACATTATGAAAATTTAGGAAAAGCTATAAAATTTATATGAGAACACTTTGTAAACATTTCAGGAACTTTCCACATTCCAGTAAATATGAAAATTCAAACACTAGAGCAAAAGTTTCTGTTTTTACCCAGCACATATCAAAACATGCAATGCAAGCATCCTAAGGCAATTCTTGGAACTTTTTATTGAAAAAAAGATTATAAATAACAAATAACAGATAAACACAAAATAAAATGACGCTCCAAGCAAAACTCATATTATGTGACGAATAAAAATATAGCTCCAAGTGAGATATACCAATATTGTTGAAGACGAAAGAGGGATGCCTTTCGGGGCATCACCAAGCTTAGGCGCCTGAGTATTCCTTGAATATTACCTTGGGGTGCCTTGGGCATACCCAATCCTAGATTCTTGTCACTCCTTATTCTCCTCATATCGGTGTCTTACCCAAAACTTGAAAACTTCAATCACACAAAACTTAACAGAACTTTGTGAGAAGGGTGTTGGGGAACGTTGGATGGGAAACAAAAAATTTCCTACGCGCACACAAGATCTATCCATGGTGATGAGCATATACGAGAGGGAGAGTGGATCTACATACCCTTGTAGATCGCTAAGCGGGAAGCGTTAAGAAACGCGGTTGGTGTAGTCGAACGTCTTCGCAATCCAAATCGTCGAGCGTCCCACGATCTCATCACGATCCGTCCCGTGATCCGATCACGATCCGTCCCGCAAACTCATCACAATCTGTCCCGTGATCTCATCACGATCCGTCCCGCGATCTCATCATGATCCGTCTCGTGATCTTCATCACGGTCCTTCCGATCTAGCGCCGAACGGACGGCACCTCCGCGTTCAGCACACGTACAGCTTGATGACGATCTCCACCTTCTTGATCCAGCAAGAGGGGGCAGAGAGGTAGACGAGTTCTCCGGCAGTGTATTGGCGTCGCGGCGATGGTGGTGGAGCAATTCCGGCAGGGCTTTGCCTAAGCACTGCAGAAAACCGAGCTAGAGGAGAAACTATGCACTAGAGGAACGGGTAGCACGTGGCTGAAAAAACTAGTGCAAAAACCCTAAAACCTCCAGTATATATAGGAGGAGGAGAGGAGGAGGCTTGTCCCTCAGGGGACCAGCCCTTGGCTCGGCCGAATCAAGGAGGAGAGGAGGACTCCTCCTCCAATCCTAGTAGGACTAGCATTCCTCCTTATTTTGCCTTTTTTCCACCTTATCTCTTTGGGTTTTCTCTCCCAGACGCATGGGCCTTGTGTGGGACTTACACCAGCCCACTAAGGGCTGGTATTCACTCTCCCACAGCCCATGTAGCCTCTTGGGTCGAAATACCCCTCCTGATGGTCTCCCGGTACACTACCGTCACTCTCAGTACACTACCGATGAGTTCGAGAACTATGTAGACATGACCGAGACACCTCTACGGTCAATAACCAATAGCAGGACCTGCATGCCCATATTGGTCCCTACATTATCTACGAAGATCTTTATCGGTCGAACCTCTATGTCAAGGATTCAATTAATCCCGTATGATGTTCCCTTTGTTCTTTGGTATGTTACTTGCCCGAGATTCGATCGTCGGTATCTCCACACCTAGTTCAACCTCGTTACCGGCAAGTCTCTTTACTCGTTCCGTAACACAAGATCCCGTGACTAACACTTAGTCACATTGCTTGCAAGGCTTATTGTGATGTTGTATTATCGAGTGGGCCATGAGATACCTCTCCGTCACATGGAGTAATTAATCCCTGTCTTGATCCATGCCAACCCAACAGACACCCTCGGAGATACATGTAGAGCACCTTTATAGTCACCCAGTTACGTTGCAATGTTTGATAGACACAAGGTACTCCTCTGATGTCAGTGAGTTGCATGATCTCATGGTCATAGGAACATATACTTGACATGCAGCAAACAGTAGCAGTAAACTCACACGATCATATGCTACGTTTGTAGTTTGGGTCTTGTCCATCACATCATTCTCCTAATGATGTGATCCCGTTACCAAATGACATCTCATGTCCATGACTAGGAAACCATAGCCATCTTTGATCAACGAGCTAGTCTATTAGAGGCATACTAGGGACATGGTGTTATCTATGTATCCACACATGTATTTGAGTTTCCGATTAATATAATTATAGCATGGATAATAAACTATTATCATGAACAAGGAAATATGATAATAACTAATTTATTATTGCCTCTAGGGCATATTTCCAACAGTCTCCCACTTGCACTAGAGTCAATAATCTAGTTCACATCAACATGTGATTCACATTGTTTTGAATCTAACACCCAATGAGTTCTGGGGCTTGATCATGCTTTGCATGTGAGAGAGGTCTTATAGTCAACGGGTCTACGACTTTCCGATCTGTGTGTACTTTGCAAATCTCTATGTCAAACTGTAAACACGGCTACCACACTCCACTTGGTACTATTCCAAATGGCTGCTCCACTATACGTATCCGGATTGCTACTAAGAGTCATCTGGATTAGTGTTAAAGCTTGCATCGACGTAACTCTTTACGACGAACCCTTTATCACCTCCATAATCGAGAAACATTTCCTTAGTCCTCTGGTTACTAAGGATAATTTTGACCGCTGTCCAGTGATCCACTCCTGGACCACTCTTGTACCCCTTGACAGACTTATGGCAAGGCACACACAGGTGCAGTACACAGCATGGCATAATATAGAGCCTATGTCTAAGGCATGTGGGACGACATTCGTCCTTTCTCTTTCTTCTGCCGTTGTCGAGCTTTGAGTCTCACTCAACTTCACACCTTACAAATTAGGCAAGAACTCTTTCTCTGACTGATCCATTTTGATCTCTTTCAAAATCTTGTCAAGGTATGTACTCATTGAAAGTCTCATCAAGCATCTTGATCTATCTCTATAGATCTTGATTCTCAACAATTAGGTAGCTTTATCCAGGTCTTCCTTTGAAAAACTCTTTTCAAACAACCGTTCATGCTTTCCAGAAATTCTACATTATTTCCGATCAACAATATGTCATCCACATATACTTATCAGAAATTCTATAGTGCTCCCACTCACTTTATTGTAAATACAAGTTTCTCGTAAACTTTGTATAAACTACAAAACTTTGATCACCTCATAAAAGTGTGTATCCCAACTCCGAGATGCTTGCTCCAGCCCTTAAATGGATTGCTGGAGCTCGCATACTTTTAGCATCCTTAGGACTAACAAAACCTTCTAGTTGTATCTCATACAACCTTTCCTTAAGGAAGTAAATGATGTTTTGGCATCCATCTGCCAGATTTCATAATTGAAAAATGCAGCAACTGCTAACATAATTCCAACAGACATTAGCATCGCTACGAATGAGAAAGTCTCATCATAGTCAACTCCTTGAACTTGCCGGAAACTTGTTTGCGACAAATCAAGCTTTATAAATGGTGACATTTACCATCAGCGTTTGTCTTCATTTTAAAGATCCATTTGTACTCAACGACCTGCCGTCCAACGAGCAAGTCTACCAAAGTCTATACTTGGTTTTCATACATGGATCCTTTCTCGGATTTCATGGCCTCTAACCATTTGTCGAAATCTGGGCCCATCATCACATCTCCATAGCTCGTAGGTTCATCGTTGTCCAACAACATGACCTCTAAGACAGGGTTGTCATACCACTCAGGAGCAGTACACGTCCTTGTCGACCTACGAGGTTTGATAGTAACTTGATCCGAAGCTTCATGATCATCATCATTAACTTCCTCTTCAACTAACGTAGGCTTCACAGAAACATCTTCCTATGCTGCGCTACTCTCTGGTTGAAACAAAGGTTCAACAACCTCATCAAGTTCTATCTTCCTCCCACTCAATTCTTTCAAGAGAAACTTTTCCTCGAGAAAGGACCCTGTTTTAGCAACAAACACTTTATGCTTGGATCTGAGATAGAAGGTTCACCCAAGTGTTCTTAGGGTATTCTATGAAGATGCATTTATCCGCTTTGGGTTCGAGCTCATTAGGTGAAAACCTTTTTCACATAAGTGTTGCAGCCCCAAACATTAAGAAATGGCAGCTTAGGTTTCTATCAAACCATATGGTGTCATCTCAACGGATTTAGATGGTGCCCTATTTAAAGTGAATGTAGTTGTCTCTAATGCATAACCCCAAAATTATAGTAGCAAAACGATAAGAGACATCATAGCACACACCATATCCAATAGAGCACGACTATGACCTTCGGACACACCATCACACTATGGTGTTCCAGGCGGCGTGAGTTGTAAACAACTTTCAGATTGTCTAAAGTTGTATGCCAAACTCGTAACTCGGATATTCACCTGCACGATCATATGGCAGACATTTTTATCTTCTTGTCACGATGATCTTAAACTTCACTCTGAATTTGCTTGAACTTTTCAAACGATTCAGACTTGTGTTTCATTAAGTAAACATACACCATATCTACTCAAATCATCAGTGAAGGTAAGATAATAACAACATCCACCGCACGCTACAAGACTTATTGGATTGCATACATCAACATGTATCATTTCCAATAAATCACTTGCCTGCTCCATCAATCCGAAAACTGGGTCCTTAGTCATCTTGCCCAAGAGGCATGGTTCGCATGTCTCAACCGATTCGAAATCGAATGAGTCCAAAGATCCATCAACATGGAGTTTCTTCACGCACTTTATACCAATATGACATTTAGCGGCAGTGCCACAAGTATGTGTTATTATCATTATTAACTATGTATCTTTTGACATCAATGTTATGAAAATGTGTATTACTATGATCAAGATTCAACAAACCATTCTCACTGGGTGCATGACCATTGAAGGTATCATTCATGTAAACAGAATAACCATTATTCTCTAACTTAAATGAATAACCGTGTTGCAATAAACACGATCTAATCACGTTCATGCTCAATGCAAAACACCAAATAACATTTATTTAGGTTTCTCACTAATCCCAAAGGTAGAGAGAGCGTGCGATGTTGATCACATCAACCTTGGAAACATTTCCAACACACATCGTCACCTCGCCCTTAGCTAGTGCTCTGTTTATTCCGTAGCTTTTATTTCGAGTTACTAACATTTAGCTACAGAACCGTTATCCAATACCCGGGTGCTATTAGGAGTACTAGCAAGGTACACATCAACAACACGTATATCAAATACACTTGTGTCGACGTTGCCAGCCTTCTTATCTACCAAGTATCTAGGGTTGTTCCGCTTCAGCGACCGCTCACCTCATAATAGAAGCACTTAGTCTCGGGTTTGGGTTCAACTTTGGGCTGCTTCACTGGAGCAGCAACTAACTTGCCATCCATGAAGTTTCCCTCCTTGCCCTTGCCCTTCTTGAAACTAGTGATTTTACTAACCATCAACACTTGATGCTCCTTCTTGATTTCTACCTTCGCGGTGTCAAACATCGCGAACAGCTCAGGGATCATTACTTCTATCCCTAGCGTTTTATAGTTCATCACCAAGTTCTAGTAGCTTAGTGACAGTGACTTGGAGAACTATATCAATCACTATCTTATCTGGAAGATCAACTCCCACTCAATTCAAGCGATTGTAGCACCCAGACAATGTGAGCACATGCTCAACGATTGAGCTATTCTCTTTCATCTTGTAGGCAAAGAATCTTGTTGGAGATCTCATATCTCACAACACGGGCATGAGCCTGAGATCCTAATTTCAGCTCTTAGAACATCTCATATGTTCCATGATGTTCAAAACGTTTCGGAGCCTCAATTCTAAGCCGTAATGCATGACACACTAAACTATCAAGTAGTCATCAGAACGTGCCTGTCAGATGTTCACAACATCTACAGACGATGCTAGAGGGGTTGGCGCACCGAGCGATGCATTAAGGACATAAGCCTTTTGTGCAGCAATGAGGACAATCCTCAGATCACGGACCCAGTCCGCAATATTGCTACCATCATATTTTAACTCTATTTCTCTAGGAACATATAAAAAATACAAGGGAGCTACAACGCGAGCAAGTAATCTACAACATAATTTGCAAAGACACTACTGACTATATTCATGATAATGAGTTCAATTAATCATATTACCGAAGAACTCCCACTCAAATTGACATCCCTCCGGTCATTCGAGTGATACATGATCCAAATTCACCAACTCAAGTCCGATCATCATGTGAGTTGAGGTGGTTTCAATGGTGAACATCATCATGTTGATCATATCTACTATATGACTCATGTTCGACCTTTCGGTCTCTTGTGTTCCGAGGCCATGTGTGTACATGCTAGGCTCGTCAAGTTTAACCCGAGTGTTCTGCATGTGCAACACTGGCTTGCACCCGTTGTATGTGAACGTAGAGTCTATCACACCCGATCATCACGTGGTATCTCGACACGACGAACTTTCGCAACGGTGCACACTCAGGGAGAACACAATTTATCTTGAAATTAAGTGAGGGATCACCTTATAATGCTACCGTCGTCCTAAGCAAAAGAAGGTGCATAATAGGATTAACATCACATGCAAATCATAAGTGACATGATATGTCCATGAACTTGTGCTTTTGATCTCCATCTTGAAAGCACCAGCATGATCTCCATCGTCACCGGCATGACACCATGATCTCCATCAACATGTCGCCATCGGGGTTGTCGTGCACACCATGCTTCTACTACTATTCTACCGTTTAGCGATAAAGTAAAGCATTACATAGCGCTTAATGATTGACATGCAGGTCATACAATAATTAAAGACAACCCTATGGCTCCTACTGGTTGCCGTACTCATCGACATCCAAGTCGTGATATTCTATACAATACATGATCATCTCATACATCACATATATCTCATCATGTAATTGGCCATATCACATCACAACATACCCTGCAAAAACAAGTTAGACGTCCTCTAATTGTTGTTGCATGTTTTACGTGGCTGCTACAGGTATCTAGCAAGAACAATTCTCACCTACGCAAAACCACAACGGTGATACATAAATTGCTTTTCAACCTTCTCAAGGGCTGCCTTTGTCGAATCCGGTCCAACTAAAGTAGGAGAAACAGACACCCGCCAGCCATCTTTGTGCAACGAAGTTACACGTCAGTCGATGGAACCGGTCTCTCGTAAGCGTACGAGTAAGGTTGGTCCGGGCCGCTTCATCCCACAATACCGCTGAACGAGAACACGACCAAGGGAGGAAGCAATCTAAGCATCAACACCCACAAACTCTTTGTGTTCTACTCGAGATCTCATCTACACATAGACCTAGCTCATGATGCCACTATTGGGGAATGTTACATGGGAAACAAAAAAATTCCTATGCGCATGCAAGATCTATCCATGGTGATGAGCATCTACGAGAGGGAGAGTGGATCTACATACCCTTGTAGATCGCTAAGCGGGAAGCGTTAAGAAACGCGGTTGGTGTAGTTGAACGTCTTTGCGATCCAAATCGCCAAGTGTCCCGCGATCTCATCATGATCCGTCCCGCGAACTCATCATGATCCGTCCCGCAATCTCATCATGATCCGTCCCGTGATCTCATCACGATCCGTCTCGTGATCTTGATCACGGTCCTTCCGATCTAGGGCCGAACGGACGACACCTCCGCGTTCAGCACACATACAACTTGCTGACGATCTCTGCCTTCTTGATCCAGCAAGAGGGAGTGGATAGGTAGACGAGTTCTCCGGAAGTGTGACGGCGCCGCGGCGATGGTGGTGGAGCAATTCCGGCAGGGCTTCGCCTAAGCACTACAGAAAACCGATCTAGAGGAGAAACTATGCACTAGAGGAACGGGTAGCACGTGGCTGAAAAAACTAGTGCAAAAACCCTGAAACCTCCAATATATATAGGATGAGGAGAGGAGGAGGCTTGGCTCTCAAGGGACCAGCCTTTGGCTTGGCCGAATCAAGGAGGAGAGGAGGACTCCTCGTCCAATCCTAGTAGGACTAGGATTCCTCCTTATTTTGCCTTTTTCCCACCTTATCTCTTTGGGTTTTTTCTCCCAGCCACATGGGCCTTGTGTGGGACTTCCACCAGCCCACTAAGGGATGTTATTCACTCTCCCACAGCCCATGTAGCCTCTTGGGTCGAAATACCCCTCCCGATGGTCTCCCGGTACACTACCGACACTCCTGGTACACTATCAATGAGCCCGAAACTTTTCCGGCGACCAAACTAGGACTTCCTATATATCAATCTTTACCTCCGAACCATTCCGGAGCTCCTCGTGACGTCCAGGATCTCATACGGGACTCCGAAAAACCTTCAGTCACCACCATACATAACTCTATACTACCGAAACGTCACCAAACCTTAAGTGTGCAGACCCTATGGGTTCGAGAACTATGTAGACATGATCGAGACACCTCTACGGTCAATAACCAATAGCGGGACCTGGATGCCCATATTGGTTCCTACATATTCTATGAAGATCTTTATCGGTCGAACCTCTATGTCAAGGATTCAGTTAATCCCGTATGATGTTCCCTTTGTTCTTTGGTATGTTACTTGCCCGAGATTCGATCGTCGGTATCTCCATACCTAGTTCAACCTCGTTACTGGCAAGTCTCTTTACTCGTTCCATAACACAAGATCCTGTGACTAACACTTAGTCACATTGCTTGCAAGGCTTATTGTGATGTTGTATTACCGACTGGGCCCTGAGATACCTCTCCGTCACACGGAGTAACAAATCCCAGTCTTGATCCATGCCAACCCAACAGACACCCTCGGAGATACATGTAGAGCACTTTTATAGTCACCCAGTTACGTTGTGACGTTTGATACACACAAGGTACTCCTCCGGTGTCAGTGAGTTGCATGATCTCATGGTCATAGGAACATATACTTGACATGCAAAAAACAGTAGTAGTAAACTAACACGATCATATTCTACATTTGTAGTTTGGGTCTTGTCCATCACATCATTCTCCTAATGATGTGATCCCGTTACCAAATGACATCTCATCTCCATGACTAGGAAACCATAGCCATCTTTGATCAACGAGCTAGTCTATTAGAGGCATACTAGGGACATGGTGTTGTCTATGTATCCACACATGTATTTGAGTTTCCGATTAATACAATTATAGCATGGATAATAAACAATTATCATGAACAAGGAAATATGATAATAACTAATTTATTATTGCCTCTAGGGCATATTTCCAACAAAGGGTTAGTGTAATAAAGATAGATCATTCACTTAGGTGCTATCAAGACAATATTCATAATTGTTGTCACATAATACCTGATTTATTAAATCACTCCCACAATTTATATTACTCAATATAAGCTATAGGAACACTTGAAACAAGCAACCTATGCATGCAAAACAGAATCTGTCAAAAACAGACCAGTGTGTAAAGATCTGAATGATCACCTTACTTCCTTGACTCTAAACCCTAAATGATGCGTGAGTAGTCCACCACAGACCTACGGTTCCATAGCTAGTAGCTAGATGGCTTCTTCTCTATCTTTTTGCTTCAATACCATGTTCTTCATGATCTTCATGGAGATCTATCCGATGTAATACTCTTTTGCGGTGTGTTTGTCGAGATCCGGTAAATTTTGGGTTTATGTTCAGATTATCCATGAATATTATTTGATTCTTTTCTTAATTCTTATATGCATGATTTCATATATTTGCAAGTATCTTCGAGTTATTGGTTTGGTTTAGCCAACTAGATTGGTAATTCTTGCAATGGGAGAAGTGCTTAGTTTTGGGTTCAATCTTGCGGTGTCCTCACCCAGTGACATAGTAGGGGTAGCAAGGCACGTATTGTATTGTTGCCATAAAGGGTAAAAAGATGGGGTTTTCATCATATTTCTTGAGTTTATCCCTCTACATCATGTCATCTTACCTAATGCGTTACTCTGTTCTTCATGAACTTAATACTCTAGATGCAGGCAGGAGTCGATCGATGTGTGGAGTAATAGTAGTAGATGCAAAATTGTTTTGGTCTACTTGACACGGACATGATGCCTATATGCATAATCATTTCCTTGGATATCCTAATAATTATTTGCTTTTCTATCAATTGCTCGACAGTAATTTGTTCACCCACCGTGTTATTTTCCTTCAAGAGAGAAGCCTCTAGTGAAACCTATGGCCCCCGGGTCTACTTTCCATATTATATTTTCAGATCTATAAACCAAAAATACCTTGCTACAATTTGTTTACCTTTTTTACTTTCTGCAAACTTTCCTATCTATCTCTATCAGATCTCATCCTTGCAAATAACCGTGAAGGTGTTGATAACCCCTTTATAGAGTTGGGTGCAAGAGTTTGATTTTTTGTGTAGGTGCATCCATTGGTGACTTGCTTGTATCTCCTACTGGATTGATACCTTGGTTCTCAAAAACTGAGGGAAATAATTATCTACATTGATGCATCACCCTTTCCTCTTCAAGGGAAAACCAATGCAAGCTCTAGAAGTAGCAAGAAGGATTTCTCGCGCCGTTGTTGGGGACATCTACATAAAGCCTACCAAGTACCCATCACAAACTCATCTCTTGTATTTACATTATTTTCCATTTGCCTCTCGTTTTCCTCTCCCCCACTTCTAAAATGATTTTCAAAAAATACAAAAAAGATTTTCCTTTTTATTTGCCCTTATTTGATTCGTCTTTTCGTTTGCTTGTTTGCGTGTTAGATCGATCCGTTGCCGCCCTGTCTGAATCTGGGGAGATTATCATTGAAACTTTTGAGGGTATTACTAGTGCTAATCTTGAGAAAAAATTTGGATCTTGCTCTCTAGATCATGAATCTAAACCTCCTCCTAATTATAAAGTTAAAACTTTTCAAGTGGGAGACGATAATATTATTGGGAAGAGTGTTATTCAAGAGTTCTTTGATTGTACTGGAGTAATGCCTATGAATAAGAAATTTATTCTTCTTAGCACAAATTGTTATGCTGATGCTATTGCCATGCTCTTTGAAAAATTGGAAAGGAAATTTGTGTGCATTCATCCCGCTTTGCAAGAGGTGTTTTACAAACTTCCCAAAATTAATCATCCTAAGGCCAAAAATATTGCCACAATCATACTTATGCATGAATTTGATTTTATCATACAAGAAGCTAGGGAAAAGTTTTCTTTTTATAAAAAGGATATTGAGCACCCTTTGATTAAAGAAATCCTACACGATAAAGAAACTTTGCATAACTTTGAGTCTGGGGATTATCAATCTTACCATGACAATCTTAGAAGAAGAGTTCCCTATTACGAAATTACCCAAATCATTTACCTTGAAACCTATGATGAATTTGGTTGGATCACTAGGGGTATTTATGTAGGATTCAATGATGATTGGTTAGAAGAAAAAATCACGGAACCCATTAAAAATAAGATACGCATTTTATATGATGATATGTATGGTGATGATCCAGGTTATGAGAATGGATTGCTTACCAAAGATGACAACACCTAGATCTATTGCGTTATGCCTAGCTAGGGGCGTTAAACAATAGCGCTTGTTGGGAGGCAACCCAATTTTATTTTTACGTTTCTATTTTCTGCTTCTGTTTTTAAGTGTTTCACACATTATTACCTCTGTAGTAATTGTGCTTTGATGTTTTAATTAGTGTTTGATCCAAGTAAGACCTTTGGGATGGTCTATGGTGATTGTTGATTTGATATCACTGAAAAACAGAAACTTCTGTGCCCAGTCCAGGAACTTTATAAACTTTTCAAAGTGTCTAATGAGTCTGAAATTTTTAGAAAAAATTTATATACAAATTCCCAAGGTTTTAATATTTTTTCTGAATTTTGGAGTTACATAATTATACGAAGTTTCCAGATTGCTACATATTGTTCTGTTTTTGATAGATTCTGTTTTCTTTGTGTTGTTTACCTATTTTGATGTATCTATGGGTCGTATCGGGGGGTATGAACCATGGAGAAGTTAGAATACAATAGATATTACACTAATAGAAACAAATAATGAGTTAACAATAGTACCTAAAGTGGTGATTTATTTTTCTTATACTAACGGATCTCACGAGTTTTCAGTTGAGTTTTGTGTTGTGAAGTTTTCAAGTTTTGGGTAAAGATTTGATGGACTATGGAATAAGGAGTGGCAAGAGCCTAAGATTTGGGATGCCCAAGGCACCGCAATACATATTCAAGGATGCCAAAGATCCTAAGCTTGGGGATGCCCCGGAAGGCATCCCCTCTTTCGTCTTCAATCCATCGGTAAATTTACTTGAGGCTATATTTTTATTCACCACATGATATGTGTTTTGCTTGGAGCGTCTTGTATGATATGAGTCTTTGCTTTCTATTTTTCCACAATCATCCTTGCTGCACACATATTTTGAGAGAGACAGACATGAATCGTGAATTTATTAGAATACTATATATGCTTCACTTATATCTTTTGAGATAGGCAATGTTGCTCTAGTGCTTCACTTATAACTTTTTAGAGCACGGTGGTGTTTTGTTTTATAGTAATAATTGAACTCTCGTACCTCACTTATATTATTTTGAGAGTCGTTGAACATCATGGTAATTGGTTTAGTTATGAATTTAGTCCTAATAATAGGCATCCAAGAGGTATATAATAAAAACTTCCATATTAAGTGCACTGAGTATGAGAAGTTTGATTCCTTGCATAAAGTTTTGAGATATAAATATGGTAATGTTAAGAGTCATGTTAGGAAGTAATTTTGACTTGGTAAAAATACTTGTGTAAAGGTTTGTGATTCACGTAGCATGCACGTATGGTGAACCGTTATGTATGGAAGTCGGACCACGATTTGTTTATTGATTGTCAGCCTTTCTGTGAGAGTCGGGAGTGCACGATGGTTTACTCCTACCAACCTCTCCCCTAGGGGCATGCATCTAATACTTTGCTTCGGTGACTAATAGACTTTTGCAATAAGTATGTGAGTTCTTTATGACTAATGTGACTCCATGGATTATATGCACTCTCACCCTTCCACCTTTGCTAGCCTCTCTAGTTTCGTGCAACTTTCGCCGGTGCATTAACCCACCATATATCCTTCCTCAAAACAGCCACCATACCTACCTATTATGGCATATACATAGCCATTCCGAGATATATTGTCATGCAACTTCCACTGTTCCGTTTATTATGACACACACCATCATTTTCATATTGCTTTGCATGATCGTAAGATAGCTAGCATGATGTTTTCATGGCTTGTCCATTTTTTGATGTCATTTTCTATGCTAGATCATTGCACATCTTGGTACACCGCCGGAGGCATTCATATAGAGTCAAATTTTGTTCTAGATATCGAGTTAGAATTCTTGTGTTGTAAGTAAATAAAAGTGTGATGACCATCATAAGTAGAGCATTGTCCCATGTGAGGAAAGGATGATGGAAGCTATGATTCCCTCACAAGTTGGGATGAGACTCCGGACTTCATGAAAAATAAAAGAGGCCAGCGAAGCCCAAATAAAAAAAGAGAGGCCATAGATACCCACCAAAAGAGAGAGAGAGACAGAGAGAGACAGAGAGATAAAAGAGAGAAGGGACAATGCTACTATATTTTTTCCACACTTGTGCTTCTATGTAGCACCATGATCTTCATGATAGAGTCTCCTATTTTGTCACTTTCGTATACTATTTTTTCATTATATAACTTGGATTGTATATTCCAATGTTGGGCTTCCTCAAATTGCCCTAGGTATTCACGAACAAGCAAGTTTGATGCACACCCACTTAGTTTCTTTTTGAGCTTTCATACACTTATAGCTCTAGTGCATCCATTACATGGCAATCCCTACTCACTCACATTGATATCTATTAATGGGCATCTCCATAGCCCATTGATACGCCTAGTTGATGTGAGACTATCTTCTCCTTTTTTCACAACCTCCACCAATTCTATTCCACCTATAGTGCTATATCCATGGCTCACGCTCATGTATTGCGTGAGAGTTGAAATTTTTTGAGAACATAAAAGGTGTGAAACAATTTCTTGACTTGTCATCGAGGTTGTGCATGATATAAATACTTTGTGTGGGGAAGATGGAGCATAGCGAGACTATATGATATTGTAGGGATAACTTTGTTTTGCCATTATATTTTGAAGAGATACAATTGCTTTGTTAGTATGCTTGAAATCTTATTGTTTTATGTCAACATTAAGCTTTTGTTTTGAGTCTTATGGATCTGAACATTCATGCCACAATAAATAATATTACATGACACATATAGCATACGTGTCACTTGATTGACATAACCACATTGAATATTAAAAACAACGCAAGCTAATTTATTGTGGCTAGAATGTTCAGATCCATAAGACTCAAAACAGAAGCTTAATGTTGACATGAAAACAGTAGTATTTCAAGCATACTAACAAAGCAATTGTGTCTCTTCAAAATAACATGGCAAAATAAAGTTATCCCTACAAAATCATATGGTCTGGCTATGCTCCATCTTCCCCACACAAAGTATTTATATCATGCACAACACCTATGACAAGTCAAGCAATTGTTTCACACCTTTTATGTTCTCAAACCTTTTCAACTCTCACGCAATACATGAGCGTGAGCCATGGATATAGGACTATTGGTGGAATAGAATATCATGGAGATTGTGAAGAAAAGGAGAAGATAGTCTCACATCAACTAGGCGTATCAACGGGTTATGGAGATGCCCATTAATACACATCAATCTGAGTGAATAGGAACTGCCATGCAACAGATATAGTAGAGGTAGCAGTGTATGAACGCTCAAAAATAAACTAAGTGGGTGTGCATCCAACTCGCTTGCTGATGAAGACCTAGGGAAATTTGAGGAAGCCCATCATCGGAATATACAAGCCAAGTTCTATGAAAAAATCCCACTAGTATATGAAAGTGACAATATAGGAGACTCTCTATATGAAAAACATGGTGCTACTCTGAAGCACAAGTGTGGTAAAGGATAGTAGCATTGCCCCTTCTCTTTTTTTCTCTCATTTTTTTATTTCCTTTTTTTGGTGGGCATCTTTAGCCTATTTTTTTATTTGGGCTTCTCTGGCCTCTTTTTTTTTGTAAAGTCTGGAGACTCATCCCAACTTGTGAGGGAATCATGGCTTCCATCATCCTTTCCTCACATGGGACAATGCTCTAATAATGATGATCATCACACTTTTATTTACTTATAACTCAAGAATTACAACTCGATACTTAGAACAAAATATGACTCTACTTGAATGCCTCCGGCGGTGTATCAGGATGTGCAATGAGTCAAGAGTGACATGTATAAAGAATATGAACGGTGGCTTTGCCACAAATACGATGTCAACTACATGATCATGCAAAGCAATATGAGAGTGATAATGCATGTCATAAACGGAATGGTGGAAGTTGCATGGCAATATATTTTGGAATGACTATGGAAAATCCATAATTGGTTGGTATGGTGGCTGTTTTGAGGAAGGGTATATGGTGGGTTTAATGCACCAACCAAAGTTGCGCTGTACTAGAGAGGCTAGTAAAGGTGGAAGGGTGAGAGTGCGTATAATCCATGGACTCGCATTAGTCATAAAGAACTCACATACTTATTGCAAAAGTCTATTAGTTATCGAATTAAAGTATTAGACGCATCCTCCTAGGGGAGAGGTTTGTAGGATTTAACCATCGTGCGCTCCCGACCCTCACACAAAGGATGACAATCAATAAACAAATCATGCTCCGACTTCGTTACATAATGGTTCACCATACGTGCATGCTACAGGAATCACAAACCTTTAACACAAGTATTTCTAAAAATTCACAATTACTCATTAGCATGATTCTAATATCATCATCTTTATATCTCAAAACTTTATGCAAGGAATCAAACTTCTCATAGTATTCAATGCACTTTATATGAAAGATTTTATTATATCCCTCTAGGATGCCCATTATATTAGGACTAAGTTCATAACCTAAACCAATTACCATGCTATTTAGAGCCTCTCAAAATAATATAACTAAAGCATGAGAGCTCAAACTTTCTATAAAATGAAACCACCGTCGTGCCTTACAAAGATATAAGTGAAGCACTAGAGCAAATTGACAAACTACCCCAAATAGATATAAGTGAAGATCAATGAGTAGGTAAACAATCAAGTATCTATGTGAGGGCTCTCTATCTCTCTCTATCAACAATTACTTTTAGATATTAGTATTTTATTTAAAAATCAAGCAAAATAAAAATAGCATTCCAAGAATAACACGCGTCATGTGAACGAATTAAAATTTAGGCTCGACATAGGCTAACCGATAATTGTTGATGAAAAGAGGTGGGATGCGTAGCATCCCCAAGCTTAGATGCTTGTGACTTCTTGAAATATTTACTTGGGGTGCCTTGGGAATCCCCAAGCTTGAGCTTTTTTATCTTTTTCAATCCTCTTATATCATGGTTTCATCTATTCTCAAAAACTTCATCCACACAAAACTCGAAAAGAACTTGTGAGATAGGTTAGTACACATAATAATAAATCAACTCTTTATGTAATGCCCAGACAAGTTGAAAAATAATTTTCAAACATTATGTACTATATAATATCATTTCCACAATTTATATTTACCAATATAGGCTATGGAAACTATAGGATAAGTAGGTAACAAAACTATGACAACAATCTATCCAAACAGAACAGTCTGTAGAATTTTATGAAAACAGTGTACTTATGTAACTCAAAAAATTATGAAAATTTAGGGAAATCATAAAATTAATATGAAAACACTGTGTAAAGAGTTCAGAAACTTTCGACGTTCCAGTAAAATATGAAAATTCAAACACTACAACAGAAGTTTCTGTTTTTACCCACCACATATCAAAACATGCAATGCAAGCATCCTAAGGCAATTCTTGGAACATTTTATTGAAAAATAAGATTAAAAATAAAAAATAACAGAGAAAAAAATAAAATGACGCTCCATGCAAAACTCATATTATGTGACGAATAAAAATATAGCTCCAAGTGAGATATACCTATAGTGTTGAAGACGAAAGAGGCATGCCTTCCGGGGCATCCCCAAGCTTAGACACTTGAGTATTCCTTGAATATTACCTTGGGGGTGCCTTGGGCATCCCCAATATTATTTTATTGTCACTCCTTATTCTCCTCATATCGGTGTATCACCCAAAACTTAAAAACTTCAATCACACAAAACTTAACGGAACTTTGTGAGAAGGGTTAGTGTAATAAAGATAGATCATTTACTTAGGTGCTGTCAAGACAAGATTCATAGTAATTATCACATAATACATACAATATTAAATAATTCCCACAATTTATATTACTTAATATAATCTATGGGAACACTTGAAATAAGCAAACTATGCATGCAAAACAGAATCTGTCAAAAACAGAATAGTCTGTAAAGATCTGAATGATCACCTTACTTCCATGACTCTAAAAATTCTGAAAAATTAGGAAACCTCAAGAAATTTGCATATAAATGTTTTGTAAAAATTTCATAATTTTTTAATGTCCAATAAAATCATATAATTCATATACTGGACGCAAAACTTTCTGTTTTTGCACAAAATTAAACAAGCAAGTATCCACACTATCCCAAAGGCTTTACTTGGCACTTTATTGAAATAAAAGACACAAATAATGATTAATACAGTAGCTTAATAATGTGAACACATAAAAACATAAGGTAAAAGTGTTGGGTTGTCTCCCAACAAGCGCTTTTCTTTAATGACCTTTAGCTAGGCATGATGATTTTAATGATGCTCACATAGGAGTAATATTTGAAACATGCAAAAGAGCATCATGAATCACATAAAAGGAACATTTAAGTCTCACCCACTTCCTATTAATAGGTATTTTGTGATCAAACAATTCATGGTAACAAGAATCAACTTGCATAGGAAGGCAAAACAAGCATATCTTTAAAAATTTGAACACATAGAGAGGAAACTTGATATTATTACAATTCCTACAAGCATATGTTCCTCCCTCATAATAATTTTCAGTATCATCATGAATAAATTCAACAATATAATCAGCACATAAAGGATTATTTTCATGATCTACAAGCACAGAATTTTTATCACTCTCCACATAAGCAAATTTCTTCTCATTCATAGTAGTGGGAGCAAACTCAACAAAATAACTATCATGTGACACTTGATTGACATAACCACATTGAATATTAAAATCATGATAATAGGTTTCATGGTTTTCATTACTCTTTATAGCATACATTTCATCACAATAATCATCATAGATAGGAGGCATGTCATAATCATAATAGTTTTGCTCATCAAAACTTGGGGGGGCTAAAAATATCTTCTTCATCAAACATAGCATCCCCAAGCTTGTGGGTTTGCATATCATTAGCATCATGAATATTCAGAGAATTCATGTTAATAATATCACTATAATTCTCATCATTCAAATATTTAGTGCCAAACATTTTAATAACTTCTTCTAACACTTGAGCACAATTTTTCTTCCCATCATTTTCATGGAAGACATTAAAAAGATGAAGCATATGACGCAACCTCAATTCCATTTTTTTGTAGTTTTGTTTTATAAAACCAAACTAGTGAAAAACAAGAAACAAAAAGATTTGATTGTAAGATCTAAATATATACCTTCAAGCACTCACCTCCCCGGCAACAGCGCCAGAAAAGAGCTTGATGTCTACTACGCAACCTTCTTCTTGTAGACTCGTGTTGGGCCTCCAAGCGCAGAGTTTTGTAGGACAGTAGCAATTTTCCCTTAAGTGGATGACCTAAGGTTTATCAATCCATGGGAGGTGTAGGATGAATATATTCTCTCTCAAACAACCTTGTAACCAAATAACAAAGAGTCTCTTGTGTCCCCAACACACCCAATACAATGGTAAATTGTATAGGTGCACTAGTTTGACGAAGAGATGGTGATACAAGTGTAATATGGATGGTAGATATAGGTTTTTGTAATCTGAAAATATAAAATAGCAAGGTAACAAGTAACAAAAGTGAGCACAAATGGTATTTCAATGCTTAGAAACAAGGCCTAGGGTTCATACTTTCACTAGTGCAATTTCTCTCAACAATATTGACATAGTTGAATCATATGTAAGTCCCTCTCGTGCGACAAAGAGTTCACTCCAAAGTCACAAATAGCGGAGAACTAACGAAGAAATTATTCTAGGGTACGAAACCACCTCAAAGTTACCTTTTCTAATCAATCTTATGATCTATCCCTATAAGTGTCACGGACAACCCTAGAGTTCGTACTAAAATAACACCTTAAGATACACATCAACAAAAACCCTAATGTCACCTAGATACTCCAGTGTCACCACAAGTACCCATGGGCTTGATTATACGATATGCATCACATAATTTCAGATTCATCATGTTCAATCCAACACAAATAACTTCAAAGAGTGCCCCAAAGTTTCTACTGGAAAGTCAAGACAAAAACGTGTGCCAACCCCTATGCATACATTCCCAAGGTCACGGAACCCGCAAGTTGATCACCAAAACATACATCAAGTGGATCAATAGAACATCCCATTGTCACCACAGATATCCCATCGCAAGACATACATCAAGTGTTCTAAAACCCTTAAAGAGTCAATCCGATAAAAAAACTTCAAAGGGAAAACTCAATTCATCACAAGAAGATAGAGAGGGGAAAACTCCATATGATTCATCTATATCAATAAAGCTCGCGGTACATCAAGATCGTGTCATCCCAAGAACACGAGAGAGAGTTCAAACACATAGCTACTGGTACATACCCCCAGCCCCGAGGGTGAACTACTCCCTCCTCATCATGGAGAGCGTCGAGATGATGAAGATGGCTTTCGGTGATGGTTTCCCCCTCCGGCAGGGTACGCGAACGGGCTCCTGATTGGTTTTTCGTGGCTCTAGAGGCTTGTAGCGGCGGAACTCCAGATCTAGGTTTCTTTTCAAAGGTTTCTATCTGTATAGGAATTTTTGGCATCGATCTCACGTCAAGGGGTGCCACGAGGCGGTGGCAAGCCTGCTAGACGCGGCCAGGGGGGTGGCCATGCCTGGCAGGCTTGCTGCCTCCTCGTGGCTCTTTTGGCCCATCTCCAATGCTTCGAGGGTCTCTTATGGTCAACAAAAAATCATACTAAATGTTCAAGCCATTCCGAGAACTTTTATTTCTGCACAAAAAACGACACCATGGTAGTTCTGCTGAAAACAACATCGGTCCGGGTTAGTTCTAATAAAATCATACCAAAATCATATAGAATTATTGTAAACAGGGCATGAATACTTCATAAATTATAAATACGTTGGAGACGTATCAGTTACAGATTTGATCTACCTCGAGATCGAGTAGCTAAACCCTAGATGAGTTGTTTTCTGTCTACAACCTAAAACCCTCCAGCTTATATAGACGCCAAGGGTACCTAGGGTTTACACATGGTTGGTTGCACATCGAAGGAAAAACACGTCTATCTACTGTCGAAAACTTGGAGGACACGCCACGGCTCCTTGAAGCTTCCACATTGGCGACGAGGCCTTCTATCATCTAATGCTCATCTGACGGCCCACACAGTCCGGCCCATGAGAAACAGGTCGGCTATCTGAGGACCCCTTAAACCAGGACTCCCTCAGAGGGGGTTGCAGAGGGCATAATCCATGCACCTAGCCAGGTAGATTCGTATGGGAAGCGAGCGAGACCAACCGCGAGACGCTCGATGCGGTTAGGGTCGACGTCCGACATCATCACGTTGTCGTCGGGGAGGAGTGATAGAGGCGAAGTTGTCCCTGTCTTTCGATGAGATGGTGGCTATCATTTTTGGTGGAGTAGACTTTGACGATCCGACTACGAACGTGTGATGACGTCGTGCCTTAGCAATCACTAAACCAACTCCAAGAGGTTATTGGCCACGTCGGAGCACAATCAACCTGACCACGAGGGTTTGTTTCGTGCATGCAAACGAAGAACAAGCAAGAAATTGAGATTGCAATATGGATATTGCGATATATAAGAGGAAAGCTTTAAGGATAAAAGTGCGCTTCTGTGACGCCTTTGTCTAGTCGTGGAACACAAACAAAGAATGCGAAGTTGCAACTATGGTGAAGTTGTAATCTAAACAAAATAGTCTAAAAGGCACCCTAAGGGTTGTATATATGGGGGAATAGAGGGAGATTTCGTGGCCCCTCGGAGGAGGTGTCCGAAACCAACCCTAACTCAGTTTCCCCACACATACAAACTCTCAAAACAACCTAATAAGTGGAATTTCGAAATTACATGGGCCTGGCCCAAAAATAAGGTGACACATCATCTATATTAGCCTATGGGCAAAATTTATGAAGTGACATCTTTTTTTACTTCGTCCAAGCCTTCATGCTCTCCTTATTGCGAAAATCATCACTAGAAACTCCGTTGTTCTTTCCTGTGTGCGCACCTTCTCCTTCATCCTTGATCCCACTCCAATGGCCATCCTTCTTGTCCATGCTTGGTCCTTCATTCATAAGTAAAACAAAAGTATCTAATTTAGGCAACATCATATGTTCATGAACATTAGAAGGATTTCCAAGAAACGAAAGTACCCAGTAATTCAATTGACTTGCGCGAGCTCTAGTAATTGGTACAATGGTATTGATCTCATCATCATCCTTCCCTTCTTGAACTGAAGTCGTCCTCGATGGAAGCTCATCTTCCTCACCCAAATAAGGCTTCAAAATTGCAATGTTAAAAGTGGGAATAACCCCAAACTCTATAGACAACTCAAGTCTATATGCATTATCATTTATTTTCTCTAACACCTTAAAAGGACCATCAGCACGTGGCATTAGCTTTGACTTGCGCAAATCAGGAAATCTATCCTTACGCAAATGTAACCAAACAAGATCTCCAGGTGCAAAGACAACATGTTTTCTACCCTTATCTCCAGCAAGTTTGTACTTATTATTCATCCGCTCAATGTTTTCCTTAGTTAACTCATGCATCTTTAATATCAATTTAGCACATTCTTTAGCATCAAAATTAACCTTCTCCAAAGTTGGAAGGGGCAACAAATCAATAGGTGCACGAGGTAAGAAACCATACACAACATCAAAAGGGCACATCTTAGTAGTAGAATGCAGCGAATGATTATAAGCAAATTCAATATGAGGCGAGCATTCTTCCCACATTTTCAGGTTATTCTTCAAAACAACGCTAAGCATAGTAGACAATGATCTATTGACTACTTCAGTTTGTCCATCAGTTTGGGGATGACATATAGTACTAAAAAGTAGTTTAGTCCCCAACTTAGCCCATAAACATCTCCAAAAATGGCTAAGAAATTTAGCATCACGATCGGAAACAATTGTATTTGGCACACCATGCAAGCGAATAATTTCATGAAAGAACAAATCAACAACATTAGCAGCAGCATCACTTTTATGACATGGTATAAAGTGTGCCATTTTGGAAAATCTATCCACGACAACAAATATGCTATCCCTCCCCTTCTTTGTTCGAGGTAAACCTAAAACAAAGTCCATAGATATATCCTTCCAAGGAACACTAGGTACAAGCAAAGGCATATATAAACCATGAGGATTGAGTCGTGACTTAGCTTTTTTACATGTAGTGCAGCGAGCAACAAAACGCCCAACATCCCGTCCCATCTTTGGCCAAAAGAAATGTGTAGCAAGTACGTCCTTTGTCTTCTTCATGCCAAAGTGTCCCTTTAATCCTCCTTCAGGCGCCTCCTGTAAGAAAAAAAAGACGAACGGAGCTAGCTGGAATGCATAGCATTTTAGCACGGAACACAAATCCATCATTAATGACGAACTTGTTCCATGTTCTCCCTTCTTTACAATTCTGCAACACATCTCAAAATTCAGCATCATGCACATATTGATCTTTGATGGTCTCCAAACCAAAAGGTCAAGTTGAGAAAGTATAGTATAATGACGAGACAATGCATCAGCAATAACATTTTCTTTACCCTTCTTGTGTTTAATGACATAAGGGAAAGTATCAATGAATTCAACCCATTTAGCATGTCTACGGTTTAGTTTTGCTTGACTTTTAATATGTTTCAAATATTGATGATCGGAATGTATAACAAATTCTTTGGGCCATAAATAATGTTGCCATGTTTCCAAAGTCCAAACTAGAGCATATAATTCCTTATCATAAGTAGAATAAATCACACTAGGCCCACTCAACTTTTCAGAAAAGTATGCAATAGGTTTACCATCTTGTAATAACACACCTCCTAATCCAATTCCACTAGCATCACATTCAAACTCGAAAGTATAATTAAAATCAGGAAGTTGGAGTAAAGGAGCATGTGTTAACTTATCTCACAATGCCGTGAAGGCTTCTTCCTGTGTGGCACCCCAAGCAAAAGGCATGTCCTTCTTTGTAAACTCATTGAGAGGCGCATCAATGGTGCTGAAATCTCTCACAAAACGCCTATAGAAACCTGCGAGGCCAACAAAACTCCTCATTTGTATGACCGTTTTGGGCTGCGGCCTACTCTCAATTGCTTGAATCTTGGCTTTATCAACTTTAATTCCCCGTGGAGTAACAACATAGCCAACAAAAGATACTCGGTTAGTGCAAAAGGTGTACTTCCCAAGGTTACCAAACAAACGTGCATCACGTAGAGCAATAAAAACAACAAGTAAATGTTCCAAACTATCCTCCAAATATCTGCTATAAATCAGGATATCATCAAAATAGACTACCACAAATCATCAAATGAAAGCACATAAAACCTTGTTCATTAATCTCATGAAAGTGCTAGGTGCATTAGTTAACCCAAAAGGCATGACTAACCACTCATATAATCCAAACTTAGTTTTAAATGTTGTTTTCTATTCATCTCCCAATTTCATACAAATTTGATGGTATCCACTACGCAAATCAACTTTGGAGAAAATTGTAGAGCCACTTAATTCATCAAGCATATGATCTAGCCTAGGAACAGGATGACAATAATGAATAGTAATATTATTAATGCCTCTACAATCCACACACATACACAATGTACCATCCTTTTCGGCACTAGAATAATAGGAACAACACAAGGACTAAGGGGTTCGCATATATAACCTTTGTCGAGCAGCTCCTGTACTTGACTTATAATCTCCTTCGTCTCCTCTGGATTGGTACGGTATGGTGCATGGTTAGGTAGAGATGCATCAGGAATTAAGTCAATTCGATGCTCAATCCCTTGAATAGGTGGTAATCCCGGTGGCACGTCTTGTGGAAAGACGGCAACAAACTCTTGCAAGATGTTAATGACAGCAGGAGAAAAAGCGGGAGGCATGTACTCGAATGAAAACAATACCACTTTGCATACAAAAGCATAGCAAATAGATGTTGTAACATCCAAATAAGTAATACCAGATTTAGGAGCAAGTAAGCATCCACCCTTCAATTTTATTTCGGATGCAACACTAGATGATGGTTTATTAGGATTATGGTGTTGCTCAAATTCCTTTGCTACAATCTGATTTTCACTCTTATTAGCTCCTGTTTTGCTTTACTAGCTCTAGCAATGTCAACTTTCATAATATGTTCAGGAGACATAGGAAGCAAAGTGATATTTTGATCCCTATGAACAAGAGTATAGTGATTTGTCCTACCATGGTCTACATATTTTTTATCAAATTGCCATGGTCTACCAAGTAAAACAGAACATGCTTGCATGGGTACCACATCACAATCAACATAATCAGAATATGTAGCAATGCTAAAATGCACACGAATAATACGTGTTACATTAACCTTGCCACTGTTGTTGAACCATTGGATATAATAAGGATGAGGATGTGGTCTGATGGTTAGAGACAAGTTCTCCACCATCTCCATGCTAGCCAAGTTGTTGCAACTCCCTCTATCGATGATGACGCAAACAGAATGCTCCTTCACAACTCCCTTTGTGCGGAACAAGTTGTGCCTCTGATTTTTCTCAGCATGTGTAACCTGCACACTCAGAACACGTTGAGCAACTAAACTTTCATACATGTCCGCGTAGTCAGCAACCATGTAGTGTGTCTCTTGTTTAGTATCCTCAGCACCCTGTTCTTCACTTGCAATAAGAGCCAAAGTCTGCTCATCATAATCACTAGCGGAGGCATATCCACCATCCTCGGTAATAATCATCACACGCCTGGATCCGCATTCTCTCGCAAAGTGACTTATACCCTTGCAACGACGACATATAACCTCATGTGTTTGCCCTGTAGATGCCATGGATGAAGAAGAGCTATGTGTAGGCCCCGAAGGCATGCCTTTTCTAGAGGCTGGTGGTTGTGCTTGATTCATGGTATCTCGGTTGGAGGTGGTGGCCAAAGTAGGCGGTGCTGCAGCAGGATGTGTGGAAGTAGATGAGGTCCGTGGCATCCATGATGAAGTGCGACCTACAGAAAAATTATTTCTCGCCATGGCCTATCGATCCTGCACTTCACGTTCAGCTTTGCAAGCAAGATGGAATAAATGAGTGATAGTGTTATACTCCTTATACACTAGAATAGTCTGAATATCTCTATTTAAACCACCCATAAAACATGCAAGCATAGCTTCATTCTCCTCAACAATACAACATCTAATCATGTCAGTTTGTAATTCCTGATAATATTCCTCTATAGAATTTTTCCTTGTCTTAAACGCTGCAAATTTTGAAGCAATTCATGTTGATAATATGGTGGAACCCAATGATTACGCATAAAAGTTTTCAAAGCATCCCAAGTAGTTGGAATATTAGCATGATGTATTCTACAATGCTTTGAGCACCAAACACAAGCACAACTAGTGAATGACCAAACATCAACAACAACACGTCTGTCCTCAAGAGATTGTAAGGATGTAAAACGTTGTTCTGTTTCTAACTCCCATGTAAGATATATATCAGGAACATATCTACCCTCAAATGTTGGAATATTCAATTTAAGTTTAGGGAGATGGTCATGATCTCGTACCTGAGGGGGTGGTGCAGCCCTACTGTTGCGATGTAGACATGTGGACGACCTGGTGTGTGTAGTGGTGGATGCCCCTGGGGCTGATCTGGAGCAACCTCTCTGTCATCATCGTAATCACCATCATAATTCACACCCCGCTCAATAGTAGCAGCAACAGCCACAGAAACGGCCGCAGTAGCAAGGGCACCAGAATCCTGGCCTTGGCCGAGAGGCACACGCTGCACTCGTCCCACGATATTCGCGCCCTATTGATGTTGTGGTTGTTGTTGGAGAGGGACATGAGCTACAACTGGTGGTGGTAGACGGGCAAGCACCTCATTGAACTTGGCATCCATCTTGGTGTCGAATGTCTTCTCCAAACCATTTAGCTTTTCCATGGCCTCTCCAAGGCTGGTCACGACTTCTTGGACCTGGTCAGACATCATTTGCTGAAATTTATCATGGAGCTCCTTGTTCGTCATGTTGTCCCAGTTGATCTCGTCTGCTTGTGATCTTGTCATGGTTAGCAGTAATAGGAACACATAAGAATATGAACCTACAGACTACTAAGAAGTGGTGGTGGTGGTGGTGTGTCACAAATCCGTCAAGCAAATCTCAAATTCTTACCAGCTCTTACCCAACAACAGGTGGTGATCGACAACCGTTGTAGTCAAAACTCTCAAAGCTTAGATAGAGCGATTGCCAGGTGGTGTCAAACACACGACGTAGATGTATGTGGAGCTGGGAAGGCTTATAATATGGTAGCAAAAAGGGTCAGCAATAATCAATTCAGATATGCAAAGTTGAATAAACACTCAACAGTACTGTGCTGGTCCTAGGCTAGACTCTGCTAGAGACGCGAGCCTAGAACACCAACAAAAAACGACGTTGCACGTAAACAATGGCGGAGCACACTCTGATTTTTTTCCTTTTTTCCTCTTTTTTTGCTTGGCAACAATTTGTTTTCGAAAAAGTCTTAGAATGGTCTCAAAAATCCCTAGCCAGAATTTTCCAGACTTAGTTTTTTTTAACTAGAACTATTTTTTTTAACTGGAACTATTTTCTTCTGCGGGTAGCACTGAAGTTGGGGAGTCTGCCTTGCCCACGACACATAGTATCACAGGATATGGAGATCAACAACAAAGCAGCAAATATTGGACTCAGACTAGGATTGGTGGCGGATATGAATCTGGTGTAACTCGGACTAGTGGCGGATGTATGTAGGGATGGTGGAACACGGACTGGCAATGAATCTGTGATGGAAGTGGACTCGGATTGGCGTGATGGCGAATATGTGGTGGTCTATATGACTCGGATTGGTGGCTGGTATGCGATGGTGGTAGATGGCAGCGGTGATGTATCTGGTGTGGTGGTGGTATATGGCAGCGGTGATGTATATGGTGTGGTGGTCGTATATGGCAGTGATGAAGTTGGTGCAGCGGCGGCGTGACAACCTGTGGACAAAACTCGAAACTCTAAAAGACTAGACGCTAAGACCAGCAACTCGACACGACGATGCAACCACAAATTCAACAAAGCAACACACTAAAAAGATTATGCAAAGGCTCAGATTGGTTCGGATATGATGAACTAACCCTAATTTTTTGTGGCTTTTTCATGGACTATAGGTATGAAGAACATATACGATCTAAACTAGGAAAAACTGGTAATCTCACCGAGCAACCTAGATCTCTGATACCACTTGATAGAGGCAAAGTTATCCCTGTCTTTTGATGAGATGGTGGCTATCGTTTTTGGTGGAGTAGACTTTGACAATCCGACTATGAACATGTGATGTCCAACTAGATCGATTTTTCTTGCCATGGGAAGAGGTGCTTTGTGATGGGTTCGATCTTGTGGTGTTTTTTCCTAGTGACAGAAGGGGCAGCAAGACACACATGTATCGTTGTCATCAAGAATAACAATATGGAGTCTATTACTACATGAATAGATCTTGTCTACATCATGTCACCGTTCTTATTGCATTACTTAGTTTTCCCATGAACTTAATACACTAGATGCATGCTAGATAGCGGTCGATGTGTGGAGTAATAGAAGTAGATGCAGAATCGTTTCGGTCTACTTATCTTTGACGTGGTGCCTATATAATGATCATTGCCTGGATATCATCATGATTATTTGATCTTCTATCAATTTCCCAACAGTAATTTTTTCACCCATCATGCGCTATACTCATGAGAGAAGCCACTAGTGAAACCTACGGCCCCCGGGTCTACTTTTCCAACATATTGCTTTCTGATCTACTATTTTGCCTTCTTGTTTTCAGATCTATTAATCCAAAAAATACCTTCCTGCACTTTCTGTTTACCTATTTTATTTTGTGTTCTTGTGAGATCTACTTGCCAAAACTATCACTACCTAATCTATCTTTTTATCGTTGAGAGCTTGACAACCTCTCTTACGTGTCGGGTTGCAAGTATTTGTTATTTGTGTGTAGGTGTTGTTTATGTAGGTGCTTTCTATTCCTCTACGGATTGATACCTTGGTTTCATAATCGAGGGAAATACTTACCGTTGATGTGTTGCATCATCCCTTCCTTCTTGGGAAATACCGACGCAGTCTCAAGCCACGTCAGTGGCGGTCGTACACACGCACCTGAAGGATCATGAGGGGCCCCAACGATGTCCAAAGCTGCAGGTGCACCCAGTCGTAGTAACCCTGGGACCCATGGGCCTACAACCACGTCGCCCGGATGGGTCCCTAGGACGCTAGCCCAGCCGCGGTACGCGAGCGACGCATGGGCATGGCGGCGAGGTCTCCGACATCCACAACGGTTGCCCGAGGGACGGGCGGCTGCGCCACCGAAGGGGGGAACTCACGATGCTAAGGCCACCGGGGGTGTAGAGGCGAGGAGCCTGGCTTAGAGCTAACGTCGTCCCCCGAAGCTGACAATGGTGGAGGGGGTTGCAGGGGGCGTAATCCACGCACCCAGCCAGGTGGATTCATATGGGGAAGCGAGCGAGACCAAGCGCAAGATGCTCGACGCGGTCGGGGTCGGCGTCTGACATCACCGCGTCGTCATCGGGGAGGAGTGATAGAGGCGAAGTTGTCACTGTCTTTTGATGAGATGGTGGCTATCGTTTTTGGTGGAGTAGACTTTGATGATCTGACTATGAACGTGTGGTGACGTCGTGCCTTAGCAATCGCTAAACCAACTCCGAGAGATTATTGACCACGCCGGAGCACGATCAACCTGACCACGAGGGTTTGTTTCCTGTATGCAAACAAAGAACAAGAAAGAAACTAAGATTGCAATCTGGATATTGAGAATATAAGAGGAAAGCTTTATTGATGAAAGTGGGTTTTGTGACGCCTTTGTCTAGTCGTGGAACACAAACAAAGAACGTGAGGTTGCAGCTATGGCGAACCTGTAATCTAAACAAAACCCCAGTCTAAATGGCGCCCTAAGGGTTGTATAAATGGGGGAATAGAGGGGAATTTCGTGGCCCTTCGGAGGAAGGGTCCGAAACCAACCCTAACTCAGTTTCCCCCACACATACAAACTCTAAAAACAACCTAATAAGTGGAATTTCGAAATTACATGGGCCTGGCCCAAAAATACGGTGACACGACACCTATATTAGCCTATGGAAGAAATTTATGAAGTGACATCTTGTATATTTCGTCCAATCCTTCATGCTCTCCCTATGGTGGCTTCAAAGTGCAAAAATCATCACTGGAAACTCCGTTGTTCTTTCCGGCGTGCGCACCTTCTCCTTCATGCTTGATCCCGCTCCAATGGCCATCCTTCTTGTCCATGCTTGGTCCTTCATTCATAAGTAAAACATCTAATTTAGGCAGCATCATATGTTCATGAACATTAGAAGGATTTCCAAGAAACAAAAGTACCTGGTAATTCAATTGACGTGCGCGAGCTCTAGTAATTGGTCCAGTATGTATAGCAACAGGGGTTGTGGGTGTAACAATGGTATTGATGTCCTCGTGAAGGAGGAGCTCGGAAAAGCGTGGGATGCCGTTGGGGTTGGTTGTTCAGGCGGCGATCTTGAAGACGGACATGTCAAACATTTTACACGTCACTAGGGAAAGATCCTTGACCTTACAGAATAGAGATAGCATAAACTTGATGGAGGAGAGAAACCACACATGGTCAAGGACGCCGTAGAGCTCGAGTGACATGAGGAACCGCACGGACATTGGCTCGGACCCTGCCATCCGGCTCCATGGGTGGAAGACAAGCCAAAACCATGGCATGCTCACCCGGCTAGCGGTGACACGGGCGCGAGTGCAAGGCTGGAGAAGCGCATGAGGAAGTCTTCAGGTGCATGTCGGTGGACGGAGAAGTCACGGGCGGAAAATGAGAATTGGGAGCACAGGACCACGACCACCTCCTCGCGGGAGACACCCGAGCGGCATCCTGTGACCGTGGCGAGCATGGCGTGCTCCAGAGCTAGCTTGGTGGCGATGACCTCCGCAGAGCGCGACATGTAGCAGATGGCCGCTGTGGGTCGGTGTGATAGCCCAAGTGTTGCCCCTACCTTTTATGGCATGTAATCTTTGGATGAACCTTGTTTCATGAGCTTAATGAGTGTTTTTGCAACTTTTCATCCATGTGTTGTCTTGCATTCTTGCATCATGCATCATAGCATTCATCATGCCATGTTTGTTTTTCATGTGACCTTGTATGTGTGGTTGGTTTTGTTCTTGTGTTATGTGTTGTGATGTGGTAGGATCATGGGTGCAACCTCTACTTCTCTCCCCTCTCTTTTGCTTTAAAAAAACAACTAATGCCTTATTCCCATGTTATTTTATAAACAGATTTAACTTGCAATTAAATTGCTTAAAAATGTTCCAGTGCTAGCCTAATATATTTTGAGCTTGTGAGTGTTGGCCTTTTATTGTTTTGAGCTTTTATGTAATTGGGGGATTTAAATAACAGGGGCTGTTATTTTTAAAAGTATTAAAAATACTTGTCCTAAAAATCATCTTAATATTTTTGTTAAATAGTGCATATTATTTTCTTTACAAAAGTATTTTTGTTTGCACCAAAAATCCTTTATATTTTCCTAGGGTTTTTCTTTTGTGTGGCTGTGTTTTGAAAAGTGAAAAAAACTTCTCTATTTTGTTTCTTAGAGAGAGAGCTAGGTGGGCTTTGCCTCTCCCGCGGCCCAGCCCGCTCGAGGGAGAAGATCACCTGCTCCCGTTCCCCTCCGTCAGGCTTCAGTGAGAGAGAGAGGCTCCGATGTCCCCCTTTTCCGTTGCCATCAGCCCGTGGGTATATAGCCCCCCTCGGCGTGCGTGCCCCCTCGGCTAGGTTTCCTCTCTTCCCCGCCGCCGCCACAGCTCCCATCTCCCCCTCCATCTCTCTCCCTCCTCTCTTCTTTCACCCTGTTAGGTAAGGTTTCAGAGAGAGCAGTGAGGTTCAGAGAGTGTCGCCGGTCGTTGTTGCTGCCGTCGCCACGTCCTCGGTGGTGATGGCGTGGAGCTTGGGGATTCTCCCCGCATTCCATTCCCGCCGCTAGGAGGTGAGGAGCACCTCCCCGCGGTGCCAATTGGCCTCGCCGCCGTCCGCAAGGAGCGGGTCGTCACCGACTCCTTCCTCTTCGTCGTCACCGCGTCCCCGACCCCTCTGTCGTCTTCGTTTTGACCGGCTCGTCGTCGCCTTCCCCATAGTGAGCCGCCGTGATGCTTCCTGTCGCCATAGCTAGTGCGCCATCGCCGCGGCCGCAAGGCAGAGCCTTGGGGCTTGCCTCCGTCCTCCTCGTCGCATGCGAGCAAGGGATTGGAACCCCGTAGCATCCCGTAGGCCCCGCAGTTGTTTCTCCTCGCCGGATCAGCCGTGGTTCGCCGTTTCGTCGTCGCCGTTGCTCTGCCGCCATTACTCTGTCGCGTGGTTCAGTTGTTGGGGAACGTTGCATGGGAAACAAAAAAATTCCTACGCACACGCAAGATCTATCCATGGTGATGAGCATCTATGAGAGGGAGAGTGGATCTACATACCCTTGTAGATCACTAAGCGGGAAGCGTTAAGAAACGCGATTGGTGTAGTCGAACGTCTTCGCGATCCAAATCGCCGAGCATCCCGCGATCTCATCACGATCCGTCCCGCGATCCAATCACGATCCGTCCCGCGAACTCATCACGATCCGTCCCGCGATCTCATCATGATCCGTCCCGCGAACCCATCATGATCCGTCCCGCGATCTCATCATGATCCGTCTCGCGATCCTGATCACGGTCCTTCCGATCTAGCGCCGAACGGACGACACCTCCGTGTTCAGCACACGTACAACTTGATGACGATCTCCGTCTTCTTGATCCAGCAAGAGGGAGCGGAGAGGTAGAAAAGTTCTCCGGCAGCATGACGGCGCTCCAGCGATGGTGGTGGAGCTATTCCGGCAGGGCTTCGCCTAAGCACTGCAGAAATCCGATCTAGAGGAGAAACTATGCACTGGAGGAACGGGTAGCACGTGGCTGAAAATCTAGTGCCAAAAACCCTAAAACCTCTAGTATATATAGGAGGAAGAGAGGAGGAGGCTTGGCTCCCAAGGATCCAGCCCTTGGGTCGGCCGAACCAAGGAGGATTGGAGGATTCCTCCTCCAATCCTAGTAGGACTAGGACTCCTCCTTATTTTTGCCTTTTTCCCCTTTTCCACATTTTTCTCTTTGGGTTTTATTCCCAGCCACATGGGCCTTGTGTGGGGACTTCCACCAGCTCACTAAGGGCTGGTATTTACTCTCCCACAGCTCATGTAGCCTCTTGGGTCGAAATACCCCTCGCGATGGTCTCCCGGTACACTACCGACACTCCCGGTACACTACCGATGAGCCCGCAACCTTTTCGGCGACCAAAACATGACTTCCTATATATCAATATTTACCTCCGGACCATTCCGGAGCTCCTCATGACGTCCAAGATCTCATCCGGGACTCCGAACAACCTTCGGTCACCACCATACATAACTCTATACTACCAAAACGTCACCGAACCTTAAGTGTGCAGACCCTGCGGGTTCGGGAACTATGTAGACATGACCGACACATCTCTACGGCCAATAACCAATAGTGGGACTTGGATGCCCATATTGGTTCCTACATATTCTACGAAGATCTTTATCGGTCGAACCTTTATGTCAAGGATTCAGTTAATCCCGTATGATGTTCCCTTTGTTCTTCGGTATGTTACTTGCCCGAGATTCGATCATCGGTATCTTCATATCTAGTTCAACCTCGTTACTGGCAAGTCTCTTTACTCGTTCCATAATACAAGATCCCGTGACTAACACTTGGTCACATTGCTTGCAAGGCTTATTGTGATGTTGTATTACCGAGTGGGCCCTGAGATACCTCTCCGTCACACGGAGTAAAAAATCCCAATCTTGATCCATTCCAACCCAACAGACACCCTCAGAGATACCTGTAGAGCACCTTTATAGTCACCCAGTTATGTTGCGACGTTTGATACACACAAGGTACTCCTCCAGTGTCAGTGAGTTGCATGATCTCATGGTCATAGGAACATATACTTGACATGCAGAAAACAGTAGCAATAAACTGACATGATCATATGCTATGTTTGTAGTTTGGGTCTTGTCCATCACATCATTCTCCTAATGATGTGATCCCGTTACCAAATGACATCTCATGTCCATGACTAGGAAACCATAGCCATCTTTGATCAACGAGCTAGTCTATTAGAGGCATACTAGGGACATGGTGTTGTCTATGTATCCACACATGTATCTGAGTTTCCGATCAACACAATTATAGCATGGATAATAAATGATTATCATGAACAAGGAAATATGATAATAACTAATTATTATTGCCTCTAGGGCATATTTCCAACATCATTTTCGTTAGAAAACATATGTGTGTATGTGTATTAGAGGGCTCGAGCCCCTACCCTGTTAACGTCCACGCGCGCAGCCGAGTGGCAACCGGCTCGGGGAATGACCAGGAGGTCATGGGTTCGACTCCGAACCCTCCCCCTTTTGTTTGATTTTGTTTTTCTTTGTTTTTCTCTCTTTTTTTTCCTTCCTTGCTACATATGTATGTGTGTGTAGATTATAAACAGCATGTGGTTTTCTTTTGCTTGCCTGTCATGTGTATGTATAGTGTGTGTGTATCTACATGATGCTCATGTGTATATGTGTGTGTGTGCTTTGCACATATAGATGTAGGTGTATGCATATGCATTTTGTGGGTGTGTAGATAAAGTACCTACATGTTTGTTGTTCTTTCCTGTTTACATGTGTATGGATGTGTAGGGGTAGATGTGTATGTATAGGTATGTGAGCTTGCGTAGGTGGTGTGTGTATATGTGTGTGTGCTTCATGCATACACACATATGTGAGTGTGTGTGTGTAGAGTGTATGTGTGTGTGCATGTGAGTATGCATATGTGCATGTGTATGTGAGTGGTAGAGGGTGTGAGTGTAGCCCTAAGCATATGTATGAACATATATGCACTTGTGCATATGTGTGGGTGCATATGTGTGTGGATGAACACCCACACACATGGGCTTGTGAGTGTGTGTGTGTGTGGTTGAACATCCCCCATCATGGGTGGTATGTTCTTGGTGGTGTTTGTGCTCATATTCCTTGGGCATATATAGAGCATGGGTGGTATGCTTGTAGTAGTGTGAGTAGAGTGTATGTGTGTGTAGGGGACTAGTGGGTTTCCCCACTTGACACACCCCTTTATTAGTATGCTTGTTAGTAGGATTCATTAATCATTGCCATGGTATATTTGTTTAACATGAGAATCACCCATATAAGTGGGAAACAAGCTGCTAAGTAGCCTACTTGATGTTTCTGTTTTCAACATGCCTAATATTTCTAAGTCTGAGAATCTGCTGTTATTTTTATGCCATGAAGAGTGGGTGACACCTAGCTATATGTTGAGTATTTGCTCATGCTCAGTGTTAGTAATTCGGAGTAGATGTTGTCTACTACCATCCTGTTAATTTTCATGCCAATAGGTGCTATCTAACATATTTAACTTCTGCTGTCAATATGCTACTTTATTAACTCAGATTCCAGAAAACTGTAATTTTCACTAAGTCCCAGAAAACTGTTTCATCATGTCAACTTGATAGCTTCATGCTTATTGATGTGTGCCTCCTATGCATATTGTGTAGTTGGATAAGTTGATGTATATGTTATGTAGTTTCTGTCAATATCTTGTTTGTGGCTGTAGGATTCATGTAGCTCAAGTTGTGGGCTGTGTAAGTTGCTATGTTGCTGTTTGTGGCAGATTGTTTGTTTTATTGTTTTGTGCCTTGTGGGAGCTATACTCCATGGAATTGATTGATCTTTGAGTCTATTATGGTTGGTTTTTCTTTGCCTAACCAGTGGCTACCTTGGAATGCCAAGCATTATCCCATGGCTTGGTTGTCTTGTGTTTTCGCCTTCGTACCTTGTCGTGAGCGTATCGTGAGAACCGTAACTCCGTTTCTTGCGTTCTTTATATGCATTTCTATCGATTTTGAATGTTGCATCCATAGTTTCCATGTTCATGCATGTTTAAATAACTTAACATGAGGTTCTGTCGAGATTCATTAATAAACAAACTTTGCGTGTGAAACATGACTAGTTTTGGATTGCCATGTTAAATTCTTCATAAATGAATCATGCATCATCTTGTTTGTGCATTGCACCTTGGTTGGATGTTTATTGTTGTTGTTTCTCTTGGGTAGATGCGAGTGTTGATACTGAATACGAGGACCCAGGAGAGTACCACTACGAGGATCCCGCTACTTGTTTCGCTGAAGGACCAACATGCAAGATGATTGTACCCGGATCCCGATACTATTTTCGCTTGCTAGTTTCTCGCTCTTATCGTTACAATTGCGCTACCTACCACTTGATATCAGCCTCCTAATTGCCATGATAGCCTTTAACCCTCCACATCCTAGCAACCTTTGATTGGCTAAGTTACCGCTGCTCAGCCCCTCTTATAGCGTTCTTAGTTGCAGGTGCAGATTGTTCCATGTGATAACATGGATTTGGATATCACAATATTATCTGTTATTTATTTTAATGCACATATATATCTTGGTATTGGTGGAAGGCTTGGCCTTTTGCTAGGTGATTTGTTCTGCTGTTACTGCCATAGTTTCTTGTTACCGGTGTTATGTTTCCATATTTAGCGCTCCTAACACGCTCGGGGTTGTTATGGGGACCTCCTTGTTTATTCGGTTGAGATTAAAACTTGTCTGGCAAGACCCAACATTGGTACTACATTTGCTAATAACTAATAAAATTTGCATAGGGCTTTGCAACCCCGTGGATAATTAATCAACCCCCGGGCCAGTGCTCCTCATGAGTGTTGGTCCAAACTAGAGCATTGTGCGGGGCCAACCCAGGGCAACTTGGGAGATTTCTATCAGGCCTCCATACGCGTAGCTTATCCGTCGTGTCCTGAGAACGAGATACGCGACTCTTATCGGGTTCATCGACACGTCGGGTGGCCTTGCTGGATTTGTTTTACCTTTATCGAGTGTCTTGCGTGTGGACTCTGACTTTCTTTGGGTTTTCTCGAGGAGTTGGAATTCCTTTGGAATTACCGATGATGACCACGAGATCTGTGGTCGAGGCTATTCCCGCGGAGTGTGGTTATTTGTGATGGACTAGTTGGAGCACCTCTGTAGGGATAAAACTTTCAGAAAGCCGTGCCCACGGTTATGTGGCAACTTGGATATTTGTTTAACACCCGGTTATAGTAAACTTGAAGTAAACTCTAATAAAATACACCAACTGTGTGAGTAACCATGATCGTCTCTTCTCGTGAACATGATCCGAGAGAGAACACGTTGGGGTTATGATTGACGTAGGTAAGTGATCAGGATCTTATAGAGATCATACTAGATTCGATCGCTCATCGTAGTCCACTCGTATTTGTGTTCATGTTACGTAAGTTAGCCACCATAAATGCTTAGTACTGCTGCAAACTAAACACATATCACATCCCAACCTTTAAGCTTGAATAGTCTCGGCACCCGGGCGCATGATTGCTGAGTCCTTGTGGCTCACAGTTTACTACAACACTCCAGGTACAGGTTCAGATGAGTACGTGCAGGATGATCTTACCCAGCTCCAGTAGGAATATGACGAGGAAAGAGGCAGGATGTACGTGACGTACCCGGATGAGTAGAGGACCATGGTCGTGATCTTTGGGATAGCGAGATAGTGTCGTTGCATCTGTTTTATCGTTTGATTTCATCCGTAGTCGGACCCTGTCTTCATCTTGATGATTTGAACTCTATGTGGAATTGTAATTTAGTATGTGGCGAGTGTAAGCCAAACTTGTATACTCATCTCTTCTGTAATGTATGATGCAATGATACTATACTTGTTAGCGGCAAGATGCGCATCTATCCCTTGCGAGGCCCTCGTGCCTTAATATGGATAGGCGCGCATCTTGGGCATGACAGCCGGCGCGAGGGGTGTCCAGAGAGCAGGGCAGCGCTGGACGAAGCCGAGGCCACCAGAGAGACTGAGTGCGAGGGAGCCACCGGCTCGGAGGACACGGGCGAGGTGGAGTTGGAGCTCGGGCAGTCGGCGGGCAAGGAGCCTGGCGTCGACAGCCTCGAGGGGGTGCGGGTGGTGGCCGCAAAGCCGGAGGGGCCGTCGAGAGCCACGGGAGGGGCAGGATGGCGACCAGATCTCGAGGGCGAGGCGTGACGGCACAACGGGGGCGGGGGGGAGGGGGCGTCAGACGAGAAGAAGGACGAGAGGCAGGTGATTCACTGCTTGTCCTTGTGCACGGGGAGCCGGCAACGCGCGCAACAGATGTGCGCCATGCTAAAGCACCGGGGGCATTCTCCTGCCAGCAGCTAGGACGGTTGTTGGCGCGAGGGCTCGCCGGTGCCGCAACGTTGGCGACGAAAGGGGTGCGCGGGCGAGGCCACTTCTTGCCACGGGCCACCTGCTAGCCATCTTGCCGGTGAGCCGCCGCCTCCGTCCGGCAGATCTCGGAACACAGGGAGGGGCGTGGGAGTGGTGACGAGGGCGCGGGAGATGCAGGGGCAAGCGACGCGGTCCCGGGGTGGGCGCCCGTGAGGAGGCGACCGGTGACGACGCAGGCGACCATCAGAGGATCTCCCGGTATGACGAGGCGAAGTCGGTAGAGCCACCCGAAGAGGGGGTGGACTCCAGCCAGCAAACGTCGCGGGAGCGTCCCATAGCGGAGGGAGGGGGAGCCATGGCTCCCGGGTGGACGGCGAGACCGGGGTGGCTGACGCCGAAGTTGGTGGGCGTCGGGGTCGGAGTGGCCATCGACGTGGGAGCGGGGAGCGGGGAGCGTGGGAGCGGTGCGAAATTCACTTGTCTTCTCGTTGCATACCAAATTTGTTCAATGAATATGTGATGTCGTTTTAAAAAAAGACTTTGTATTAATACAAAGTTGAGATATTTATTTTAAAATGGAAGGAGTAGATCACAATACTTGCCAAAATGAAGCTATTTCCGAGAAGGTAAACGTTTCGCGTCTACACGCCGGTCGAATCGTTCGGTAGGTCGCTATCGCTCGCTCCCTTCAATCACGCGGCGACAGGCTGGCACTCACGTTGGCTATCCCTTTTTTTCCTTTCTTATCTGCTTCTTCTTCCTCCCGTCTCCATTAGATCCATCCGAGCTCGCCGGTGTTTGGCGGCACGAACTCCCTGCTGCTTCTTTTCTCATCTTCATCATCCCTGACAAGCAGAGCTCGTCGGTCCTTTTTTCCTTCCTGCTCTCCGATGCCACAAAGACAAGAGATGGACCAGGGGACGACAGGGATGGAGGAGGAAGCATACGGGGGAACTGCAACCGGTGGACAGACAAAGTGCATCGGACTATGCGGGAGGTACAACCGGCGACGGGTTGGGTCAACCATGACCGGCAAGCAACGGTTGCTGTACGAGGCCTGCTGACCGAATGCTACAAGCACGTACCACAAAAGTTACAACCAGCTTGTAAATATGCTACAACAGGCGCACACAGGAGCTACAACCAGCAAGGTGTGTACACAAATGCTACAACCGTTCATCAGAAAAAGCTACACCCACGTTCACCGGAGTTGCGACCCTAATTCACCCGAGTTGTAGCCGTGCGACGCCACGCTACAACCGTGTGTCACATCAACGTAAATTGCTACGACCATCAATGCCAAATGCTACGACCAGTGGCTCTTTTTGATGGAACAATAGAAAGCAGGAGGTTTCGACGAACGTGTGTGAGAGCTGCAATCAGTACTGCAAAATGCTACGTCCGACAACAAAAAATGCTAGAACCGTCTTGGAAAAAGCTTCAACTGGATACGGGGTAGCTGGAGCTCGGTCACCGCGGCGTAAAAAGCTGCAACCGGTGTGGAGAAAAGCTACAACCCGCTTCCAAAAAAAGCTTCAAGCAGAGAATGGCTAGCTAACAATGGCGAGCCGTGAAGACGGGGAGCTCGTGGTGGTGCTGCGGCGGGCGCGTGGCGAGCTATAACGACGACTGGTGGTGGCTGGTGGCGATGCTTGAACTCTCACCCGATGGTGTAGCAACCAGGGGGCGGGAGACACGTCGAGATGCAAAAGGCTTGCGGAGCTGCATCCGATGAGCTGCGACAGGAGCGAGCCGACGAGCTGCGACGGCGAGCGGCCCCGGCGAGCTGCGGTGGGGCGACCAAAGACGAACACGAGAAGGTTGACTTGTGGAGCCTTTTTCCTTTTAGGTTCTCGTGTGCGTGCGGAAGAGGAAGACGATGTGATGACAACAAATCTCGTCCCTTAGGGCATGAACTATGGTGGCAACCGTATGGTGCCGCCCCATGCCACGACAGGTTCTCCACCTAGATAATTTGTATGGAGCAACTTTTTGAGGCTACTATCATCCAACCCAGGCAACATCACTCTAGAACAGTAGGACCCACCGTTCCAGCTTTTTCTACAACGTTCTTCGACAACGTGAGCTCAACTTCTTCTTACTTTTAACCTGTACGTCTAGCTTTTGGCAACGAGGAGGCGGGTTTGTGTGCAAGAGTCCGTTTCCCTGTGCAAGCATCACTTTGAGGTGAGCTGGAACATCTCTACTGACAAAATGTGCTGGGGCATTAATCCAACATAAAAGGTTGACCATACTCTTAATACATGCTAAATCTAGCGTCTGGTAGCTGACCGGCCCAAATTTGGGCCGGCGCGCCTACGCAGATCACTGCCCTTCCGAGAACGGGCAAAGGCCATTCTTCTTCATTCCAAATGCGCAGACAGCAACCGGGCCAACCCTAACAGGCTAACCCCCCGTTTTCAGTTCCAACCCCCATCCTCCTGCGCCGCCGCCGCCGCCGCCACCACCACCACCATGCTCCGCGCCGTCTTCAACTCCGGCGGCGGTCGTCTATGCCGCCTCTCCTCCCTCCTCCCCCACCATCGGCTCATGTCCGGCTCCTCCATCGCTGCCATATTCTTCCAACCATCCCTGCCGGCGGATCCCACCACCGCGATCCAGTCAGCCGGCATCGATCTCTCCCACCCCAACACCATCCCCGCCCTCCTTGTCCACCCGGACCTCGCCTCCAACTACCCCGCCGCCTCCCGCTTCTTCTCCTGGGCCGCATCCCACCCTGACGCCGCCGTCCTCAACTCCAAGTGCTTCAACTCCATGCTCCAGCTCGCCGCCGCCAACAGCGACGCCGCCCACTTCTGGTCACTCGTGTCCTCGATGCGTTCCAAGGGCTACGGCATCTCGAAGACCACCCTCCAGGCCGCCACGGAGAGCTTCCGGTCCAATGGCATGTCCAAGGACGCCGACATGATCCAGAAGGCCTTCTCCGCGCACGCCAGGAACGCAGCGGTGGCGGAGGCGTGCAAGATTCTCCGCTCAGATGCCGATGAGTTATCTAAGTTGGACAAGTTGAATGAGTTGGGCGTTGAGGTGACTGATGAGATGGTGGCACTGGTTGTGGAGAAGGTTGGGCAGTTTCCGCCACAGGCAATGGTGTTCTTTACGTGGGTGGAGCAGTCAGCTGGGGCAGGGATCAACTGGGGCAAGGTTTACAATGCAATGGCAAAGATCATTGGCCGGGAGGATTGCATCGAGGAGTTCCGGGAGGTCCTGCAGAAAATGAGTAGTAAGGAGGTTGGGATGGATAAGGAGTTGTACGTTATTCTCATTGACAGGTTTCTCAAGAGGAAGATGTTTGAGGATGCAGTGGACTTGTTCCGGTTTGCAATTGGGGGGACGGAGAAGCCATCGGCTCAGGATTTTGTCTTCTTATTGAAGAAGCTTGTTGTGAGGGATGATATGGATCTGAAGCTGGTGATGAGGGTTGTGCGGATCTATCAGAAGGCGGGGAATGAGGTGAAGTCTTCCGTGTTTGATGCTGTTATCAAGTCGCTGAGAAGCGTAGAAAGGCTTGGTGAGAGTGGTAGGGTGTTGAAGGCCATGGAGGAAGGTGGTTTTGCACCAGACAGCACTGTGCATGGAAAAGCTGTTCTTGCAATGTGTGATGCTGGGAATCTGGAAACAGCCCGCAAACACCTGGCTCGTGTGGAAAAATCAGGGCATAAGTTGGATCCGCTTGTATGGTCTGCTTTGGTTCAGAAGTATTCCCTTGGTGATGATGTTGATATGGCAGTTTCATGCTTCCCCGAAATGCTGGAAAAAAGAAGCGGCAATCAGGTTGGTAGCGCTCTTGAGGTGCTTGTTTATGGGTTGTGCAGGAAGAAAGAAGCAAAGGAAGCGTTCAAAGTTCTGAAGGACCTGGTGTTGAAAAAGGATGTGGTTCCTTGGCAAAGTACCTACAAGTATTTGATCCACAAGTTGATCCGCCAAGGGCATCTTAAAGAAGCATTTGATGTGCTAGGTTTAATGAAAAGTAATGGATTTCCGCCTTATATCAATCCATTTATCACGCACATTTTGAAATCTGGTACCGTGGATGATGCCCTGGGTTTGCTAAACGCAATGTCTTCAAAGGAGTTCCCATCAAGAACAGTTTACATGCGCTTGTTTCAAGGTCTGTTCAAAGAGGGGAGGCATGAAATTGCCCAGCAGCTGCTCTCTGTATCTCCTGGAAGTGTCCGAAACCATGCAGATGTTCTTGACCTCTTCTATAAGATGAAGATTGAAGAGCCTGCAGCAGCGGCGGCAGCAGCGCTGTAGACTATTCTTATGTTGAACCGAATTGCTGACGCTTGTATTTCAAGTGGCATTTTGTATTCCCTTTTGGCTTTGTAACTGGCAATCAGAAGTTTGGATGGCAGAAAACTTCTTTGATGAAATGCCTACTTGTTCTCTAAAAATAAATAGCATTCTTTTTTCCTCTCTGCCATGGAGTTTTTTTTCCTGTTTGTGCCACATATTTATATGGTTCATGTAGCAAGAGCCATATCGCAATAGTGTCAATTTAAATGATTGGCATCAGTGGACCAGTTTCCTGTAGCTCTCCTTGATGCACTGCTCATTTGGTGTTCAGCTTGATGGTCGTGCGAACTTGAATTCTGTCATTCTGGTACTATGTGTAGCGTACTAATTTTCTTTTCTATTTATGTACATAGAAACTCTCCAATCTCTGTATAGGGATAATGACTGGCATGCATGTTAGTGTATCACAAGAACTACTAACAATTCTCATGGGAAGTCTATATTAAATTCATTGTGATCTTGTGGTGTAACATCAGATTGATCAAATGCGTGTGTGAGGAGAAACATATCTATGTCAGTTGATATGCTGGCCATCTGTGCAAAAAAAAAAAAAAAAAAAAAAAAAACTGGTCTGGCAGCAAAGGGGTGAAGCAGGCAGTGATGCTGCCGCGCCGAACTATGTTATGATCATCATGACTGCCAATCTTTGGGAATTTCTAGTCGCTGTTCTGCACCGGCGTTAACTCACACCTGGAACGACATTGCAGAAGTACGAGTTAGCACTGAAGACTATTTCTCATCAGAGCAGCAGCATTTCTGTCAAATTGAGCCCAAGCTCGTTTCAGCGATTTTCTACCGGGAAGAATCAATCTGGTGTGCTGAAATGGGTACCTTTTCTTGATGAAAGCTCCTTTTCGACTTCTGAGAATATTTCCTTCAGCCTGTTGGTGGAATTCGACATGACATTCTTTGCAGCCTTCTTTTGGTGCCTAGTGCCCTTCAACCAGACAATCCCTAACATCACCTGAATGCTGCAGGAGTTTGGTTTCAACGGCGTGCTCATCATGTGGTACTTGAGCTGGATCTGCAATTTTGGAAGAGAAAGAATGTCATGATCCTGCAATATGACATTAAACATTCAAGCATTTTCATCAGATCCAGTCTTGATTATCCAAGTTATCTCACACTCGTATAGTCTTCATGCAGGACGCCTTGGAGGGTCATGACCTCCTCAAGGACCCACCCGTCTCGATTCTGTAAGTTATATTTTTGTTGTCTGGTTGTTGCTTCTCCTCCATATTTTGACGAACTTTTATCAAACCTAAAGCTGATCTGCCGCTGGTATATGTTTCGGTTTACTGGCTCCCATTCTGTTGGTGAGTAGTCAATACAACCAGCCTTCTGCATCACCTTGTGTTCCAATGGACCTCCAGAGAACATCTCCATCAAGGCATTGACCTGCGAGTACATAATTCAAGAGGTTTAAACAGATGCTCTTATAAGTGCATTATACAAGGTGCCAAACATGCGTTCATTGACAGAGAGCAAGGCCCACATCAACACAAAGAACAGCCGAGTAGACTTCTGACATTTTTACGTCTTCGTTGCCCAACAGAGAAACTTCTTCACAGGGGAGCTGTTTTGGTTCAGGTTCTTTGTCGATCATCTCTCCCTTTTGTTCTAGACCAGATGACCGCATTTTCCAAAGTGCCATAATAACTCTGTTAGACATCAGATTGGTATTATCATCAACTACTTGATAAGGTAAATTCATGGAAGATTGAAATGGAAGAATAGGAATAAAAAATAAATCAAAGTCATCTTAACAGAAGTATAGCAAGATATTGTTTTGCATGCTGTATTATTGTGAAAATGTGCGTAGGATAGCCTGATATCAATTAATCCCTCTGTCTAGACATTTAAGTTGTCGTGCCATTTGAAGTGTATGAAAAATGCAAAGATCCACTGCATGAAAAGAATGTTTTAAATTTTTCTTGCAAAATTCTTTTATGTTTTGTTCTTATTTTTCATATCTTATCATGTTCAGAAAATGTTGTCGAAGTCTTGCATGAAATACTGCAAAAAATTCGATTTTTTTTTAGAAAAGGAGGATAGACCCCCGGCCTCTCCATCTGGACGATGCATGCAGAAAATTTGAATGACCTACATGTGTGCATATGCTCATACAATTTGGAGAGTAGTAGTCGTGTGTACAAAAGCGTCCTAATCCTGAGCTCAAAAATGCTCCAGCTATGAACAGTAAAATCCAAAAACAGGAATAAAATTAAAAAAAATATGATTCTTTTTGACAACAAACATCGCTCAGTTTTCTGTTTGTGTGCAAATTGTCATGATGAAACCACATTCCTGGAGGTCTGGACTGCTCCAAAATGCTTTAAAAATAGTTTTTTGGAGAATAGATTTTTTTTTGTCCAGACCTTCATGAATGTCATTGGAAATGTCTTGTTCGAATTCTGTAGAAACGAAATAAATAAAAACAAATCGCAAAAGGAAAAAGGAAAAAGGAAAAAAGAAAACACCTGTGAGCATCATTGAATGAAACAAATGTTTGGAAATGGAACTTCAGTCTTCCTTGAGGATCCTGTGTTTTGGCACCATGCCTGGCTTCTAGACCTCTGTCCTTCTGGAGGATGATCATCAAGGATGGACTGCCAACTGTTGAAAGCGATGGTGGAACAACCTGGATATCATCAATGTCCTCCCAAAGAAAGAAAAACTTGGTTTTCCGCCCAAATATATTGGAATAAAACCCGGTTATTCTTGGGGAAAGAAAGAGGCGCCCCTGCAAAAAATACAAAGTTTAAATTCTCGATTGATTTTACCCCCGCCCCCCAAAAAATCAAATTAGGAATGGAGGGAGTACATGTCATAAAAGGGATGTATCAGATATCAGAAGACAAAAGTCAGCAGTGCTGAGCAGCACACCGCATAACTTGTACTCCCTCTGTTCCAAATTATTTGAATTTCTAGCTTTGTCCCAAAGTCAACCTTCTTTAAGTTTGACAAAGTCTAGAAAAGAAATATCAACATCTACAACTCCAAATTAGTTTCATTAGATTCGTCATAAAATATATTTTCGAACTACATGTATTTGATTTGTAGATATTGGCACATTTTCTATAGACTTGGTCAAATATAGAGAAGTTTGACTTGGGACAAAGGTAGAACTTCAAATAATTTGGAACAGTGGGAGTAATTGTGAATTTAACTCAACACATCTAATTACCTGAAGTGGCATTTTCCTTTTTAGGTGGCAGGTGAAATCATCGATAAGAAATTCTTCTGGAGGAAGGCTAAAGAGCTTACGGAATGATGAATTTGTCTGAGCAGACCGCAAGTGCATCTGAACATTCAGCCATACGTAACTTCAGTAAATACTTTGTGCTGAAAATGATAATAAATCATATGCTAGCCAACTCGTACCTTCTTGCCAACTTCTTTCCCCATCTTTTCCAGATAATTCATAACAACTTCAGTCCCCCGGGAGTTGTTCAAAAATATTCTTAAATGTAACTTGGGCTCAGATCCTTGGGCAAACCTTCCATCGAGAGGAAGCCACATGTCATCCAAATCTGACAAATTGTTTTTCACAAAATTTATTTCTGTGCGACAAATAATATTATCATCGACTGGTCCATCTGAATCGTGCACGACCACGTCCAACCTTGATGGGGGGTCATCCATCGCATCAAATTCAAATATCTCTGGAGAGTTAAAAAGACCACGATATCAGCAAAGGCTCTAAGAAGGTCATACGGTGGTCTTTCGAGTTCGACAAACTTACCATTCCATTTTGGTTCTGACGCCTGGAACTTAACTGAGCTAGTTTTCCTCTTCCCATTGCACATAAAAACTACATAAGGATCAGCCAACCCTGGTGTGCCTGAACCTACTATGCCGCTTCCCTCAATAAGTGCAACAGTCAGCAGCCAGCCATCACCATGAGCTTTGACCCCATGATCGCTGCCTAATATTGGAAGGACAAAGATTTACATGCGCTTACAGTTTATTCCCAAGGAAAGGAGTGGATATATATAAAGTAGCAATGAAGGGAATGATAGTATAGCTCTTAATAAGATGAACAAATCGTATTTATTAAACCATCTCAACAGCTAAAGCAATTCTATAAAAGAGTAGGTATAGAGGGATGAGGAAAGCATACTGTTCATTCGTCCTGAATTAATATTTACAGAATAAAAAGTGTGTCTATCAATAAATACATGTGTACTTTTTGTGGATAAAGAGAAACAATTACCACGTTTTTTCCAGGCCTGCAAGAAACGTTGACCTACTTTGAAGATATTCCTCCCCTGAAGAATCAAAATAGCACAAAATATAACCTCGGCAACTGAATCTGGAAGATCGATACCAAAATATTCAAGCCCTCCATGCACCATTTTACTGGGCTTGGCTAAACGAAGGTGTGCAATGCCACACACTGCAACAGTAAATGAGAATATGAATGCAAAGCTCCCAAGGAAGCGGGCAACCAGACTCCAGTTGGATTGTTCATGAGTCTGCAGTGAAGCTAGAATCTTGTCTTTGCTCGAGTTAGCACCATCTAGCTCAGCTACTTTGATTTTCTTGGAAAGCACTTCAGTAAACCGTGCATATCCTTCTCTGAGGCCTTGCCTTGTCCCATTCTCAATCATTCCTTTCAGCATTGTACTCTGAACAAAGTTCAGGCGCCAACTTATGGTGAGCTGTGAGGTTTGTTCTTCAGATGGCAGTGGGGTACCTGATGTTATGCAGTACAATATCTCCACCTTGAAACAATTACCACAGGGAACTTCAGGAGTACTAACACTAGAAAGCACGGCAAACGAATTTCCAGCTGCCTTCAAGTATGTCTGTTTTTCTGTAGCTTTTACGGACTTGACTAATTTACTTGCAGCTTTTGTGTAAGTTAATGTCCTTCTCACAGAATTTTCATTACTCTCATATTTCCAGGGATCAATCTGAAACCCACTTAGTCCCTGAACTTCTGCAACTGCTGGCCAGAAATCTGAACTCGCTGAAAACAGCATGGCATTCAATTCAGCTGATTTAATAATGTAAGATTGCTCCAGCAGAATGCCACCAGGTAAGTTTCCTGGCATTCCACCACCTTGATCTTTAGACTCCATAGTTTTCAGTAGTTCGTCAAGACTAACTTCGGGCATGCCGTTCTTGCCATTTTCACAGGATCCAGAGTTCACTATTTCTGTTTCTTGAAACTGATCTACGGGCTCGGGGTCTGTTGTTAGAGAAGGTCCGGTATCAGCATCTTTACGGAAGTATCGAGCCAAGACCTCCACTACTGATGATGCATTGCCGGTAGCATTGCCGTCATCCTCTTCAGGCTCCAGAATAACAGCTTGCTGTGTGCTGCTCGGGACATTCTGGTTCCCGATGCTTTGGGTCAGCTGATCCACACCGCTACGGTAGACTGCGTGGTCCATGCTAGCGCAGGCTGATTGATCCAGGCTGCTGGTAACTGCTGATAAGGATGAGGCATTAGTTTCGATTGACCTAGTTGAGCTGCACGGCGTATCGTTGATAAGTTGCATCAGAATGTTTTGCGACTCGTTGCAGTGGCCGTCCCTAACCGATAGGTATATCTTCAGGCAAACTTCACCTGCAAAATTAAATTAAACAGTGAGCAATGCTTACCTTTAGCCTTTAGGTTCAGCCACACATAACTTACCAGCGAGTCTCAGTTGACCTTATCATTATATAAGCATTTTGTGGGATAGCAGCTAAGCTAATGCTTGTGAATGTATAAATTCAGTTAGTTCTTGGCCAGATGCAAATTCAGTACATTGAGACTCCTCAAAACTCCATGAAGATGTACACCTTTGCAAACCTCTCTCGGAGAAATTTCCTACTTCTAAAACCTCCGGCACGCAATTTTGAACAGCACATGGGGATAGGGCACTCCCTTTCACCCACATATAAACAGGGCAGGAACTAACCTTCCATGATCGATTCGGTATATTACATTTCTTTCTCCTGACTACATTTCAGGCTTTCAATCTCATCTTCAGTAGTAAAGCATCTACTTACTATTTCGGAGCATCAAAGGCAATCAAACATGGCGGCAGGCTCGCGAAATGCGACGACGAATGGTGAATTGGTGATTATATCTACTACGTACCGCGTTTTTTGCTCCTGGATTTGCTGCTCTTGGGCTGGAGCTGGTACCAGGCGGTGCCGAGCAAGTGGTCCTCCGTCTCGAGGATGGCGGAGAGCGGCACCTTGATCCGGCCGAGGAAGTCGGTGCTAAAGTACCTGTTCTCGTTGAGCACGGAGACGACGAGCTCCTCGGCGACGTCCGCGACGAGGAAGCCGAACTCCTCGTCCCAGACGGGGCTGAGGCTCCGCTTGACCACCGTCGTCTTGGCCCGCCGCCTCCCGAGCTGCAGGCGCACGTAGGGGTCGCTGGAGCCGTTGAGGTAGATGGCGGGAAGCCCCCGCGCCTCCAGCACGTGCACGCACAGCCGCATCGGGGCGCTCCGCTGGGCCGGCTCCGGGCGCGACACCGCGCCCATCGCGACGACCTTGGAGGAGGGGAAGGGGGAGGCGGGAGAGCAATGGCGGACGGCGACCTCGCTGCTTCGCCCCGTCGAATTGGGAAGTCGGATGAGAGAGAAGGGGAAGGGGGGCTGGAGGATTGCCCGCCGACCGTTTGAATTGGAGAGGCGTTTGTCTCGTGGCGCTTGGGCCGCCTCGAGATTCGCGCGGGAGGAGGTCGAGGGGTTTGCGACCGTTGGATCTGCGCAGCGGGTCGTGGCTTTCACCAAACACGTTGCGGGTGCTCCGAGCTTTGTGGGCTGCCTCTGATAACCCCTTTTTTTTTCAGGAACAGGTAGGTTAAAGATAAGCTGGTAAGTGCCTAATTCGGATAAACTATTTTCTTTGCAAGACGGCCAAGGTATATATATTAAAATTATGTAAGAAGAATCTTAAAATATACTACCTCCGTATCAAAATAAGTGTCTCGACTTTATACTACCTATAGTATAAAATTATACTAAGCTTAAAATATTTATTTTAGGATGGAGAGAGTAGAAAATAAAACACATGGCCTTGGGTATGTCAATGTCGTGCCTTCCCGTCACTCGTTGACGACACCAGACGAAAGCTCAATGCTGCCTTTAGATCTTTGGAACACTTTCGGAGCTAGGGTGCCTTTGTTCACGCAACGACTAGAAAGTTGTTGGTTAGGGTAAGAAGAAGCTGGCGACGCCAAACTGAGGATCGAATGGTCATGGTCAATAGAAGGTTGAAAAAGGTTAGAGAAGCATCCTAGATCTAGGCATCCCGACAAAGTTGAAGTTGGACGTGCTTCACCGAATGGAGAAGAGTCAGAAAGACCAAAACACGAACCATAGTTGTCACTCGAAATAGGCTTTCTCCCCGCTTTATATATAAAGCAACAACCGAACAAAGTACGCGACCGAACGATACAAGGTGGAGAGTAGCCCTCTTACAAAGCAAATCCCGAGATAGTCGGATCACGTAGGAACTACGCTACCGAAGTATAACACAGGGAAGTCTAGATACAACATCATGCTACGTCCTAGCACACCTAAGCTCCACGACAACACCCTCAGGAGGGAAGACGGCGCGAAGCGTCGCCGCTGTCGAGTCCAAAGTGGACAGGAGCTTTCGCTCGGAACCCTAGCACGGAGAGGAGATCCACGACAGTGTCTTCAAGAAGAGAGCGGCGCCCGCGAGCGTCATCGCCGTCGGCGCAAAAGCGCGAAGCTTTCGCTCGATAGCTCACCCGTGCCACATGAGGTCACCAGGACAACCGCGAGCCACCTGACACTACCCCCTCGTCGCCCACACGACCAAGAGGAGAGCCACCATCGCCGCCATAGTGCCCGCCGGAGAGCCAACCATGCAGCCCACCATCCGGGGCCGCCGCCCCGGCATCCATGTCTCGAGTCACCGCCAACCGTCGATCTCACAACGCGCAGCCACGGTGGGAAGAACGGGAGGTGTCTCCTTCCGCTCCTAGCCCGGCATCAGCCACCCGACCTGGGTGAGCGCCCCCACAGTAGGGACATCCACGCCTGCGTCCCCCGACAATCAACGTCGACTATGAGGAACACGACCTAGTAGCTGCCGACGGCCAACGCTGAGCAAGCCCCGACACGGTCCACAACCAGACCGAGTCAAACTCGCACGCCGCCACACCCATGGCCAGCGCCATCAATCTGTCTGCAGCATAGCAGCAACCCGAGCGCCCACTCGGATCGACGCCACAATGGAGCAATAGGAAGGAGAGCACAAACGCGAGGGAGGACCAACATGGACTAGGTCGGCTCCCGGACCCTGCACTCCGACGGACGCCATCCACCACCACTGACCAGATTCAGCCCCGAGGCCGACTAGAGGACCGGCCGATCCGCCCAGGACATCCGCGCCGCCCCACACCAGTCCTCCCAAGAGCTAGCAACCAGAGAGCACGCCACCGTCGGAATCCACCAGATCCATGCCGCCGGCCGAGCCCCACCTCCAGATCCGACCGGATCCGGCCGGTAGTCCGACCGCACGCCACCTCCCGGGTTAGGAGCTCCGTAGACACCACACCGCGCTCGGGAAGCAGGACATCGGCGCACCGCCACCAGCCGGACGCTCCGCTGCACCCCGCCCCCGTCGCCAAGCCGCTGGGCCCTGCGGCCGCCCAGTGTTGGAAATATGCCCCAGAGGCAATAATAAAATGGTTATTATTATATTTCCTTGTTCATGATAATTGTCTATTGTTCATGCTATAATTGTATTAACCGGAAACCATAATACATGTGTGAATACATAGACCACAACTTGTCCCTAGTGAGCCTCTAGTTGGCTAGCTCGTTGATCAATAGATGGTCGCGGTTTCATGACCATGGACATTGGATGTCGTTGATAATGGGATCACATCATTAGGAGAATGATGTGATGGACAAGACCCAATCCTAGGCATAGCACAAGATCGTGTAGTTCGTCTGCTAAAGCTTTTCAAATGTCAAGTATCATTTCCTTAGACCATGAGATTGTGCAACTCCCGGATACCGTAGGAATCCTTTCGGTGTGCCAAATGTCACAACGTAACTGGGTGGCTATAAAGGTACACTACGGGTATCCCCGAAAGTATCTGTTGGGTTGGCACAAATCGAGACTAGGATTTGTCACTCCGTGTGACGGAGAGGTATCTCTGGGCCCACTCGGTAAGACATCATCATAATGAGCTCAATGTGACTAAGGAGTTAGCCACGTGATGATGTGTTACGGAACGAGTAAAGAGACTTGTCGGTAACGAGATTGAACAAGGTATAGGGATACCGACGATCGAATCTTGGGCAAGTAACATACCGATGGACAAATGGAATTGTATATGGGATTGATTGAATCCCCGACATCATGGTTCATAGATGAGATCATCATGGAACATGTGGGAGCCAATATGGGTATCCAGATCCCACTATTGTTTATTGGCCGGAGAGGTGTCTCGGTCATGTCTGCATGCTTCCCGAACCCATAGGGTCTACATACTTAAGGTTCGATGATGCTAGGGTTATATGGGACTAGTGCACGTGGTTACCAAAGGTTGTTCGGAGTCCCGTATGAGATCCCGGACATCACGAGGAGTTCCGAAATGGTCCGGAGGTAAAGATTCATATATAGGATGTGAGGATTTGGTCACCGGAAGTGTTTCGGGCATCACCGGTAATGTACCGGGACCACCGGAAGGGTTTCAGGGGTCCACCATGAGGGGCCACCGGCACCAAAGGCCTGCATGGGCCAAAAGTGGGAGGGAACCAGCCCCTAGGTGGGCTGGTGCGCCTCTCACCTGGCCCAAGGTGCAGCAAAGGAGTAACGGGGGACAAACCCTAGCGCAGATGGGCCCTAGGCCCACCCTAGGGCGCCTAGGGCTGCCGCACCCCCTCTCCCCTCTCTTGGCCGCCAGCCCCAAGGTCCATCTAGGGCTGGCTGCCGCCCTAGGGTGGGAACCCTAGGGGATGCGCCCCCTCTCCTCCTCCTCCTCCTATAAATAGTGAAGGGTTTATGGGGCTACACATAACAGATCTCTCTCTCTCTCTCTCGGCGCAGCCCTACCCCTCCTCCTCCTCGTCCTTCATAGCGCTTGGCGAAGCCTTGCCGGAGTACCATGCTGCTCCACCGTCACCACGCCGTCGTGCTGCCGGAGCTCTCCCTTAACCTCTCCTACCTCCTTGCTGGATCAAGGCGTAGGAGATGTCACCGGGCTGCACGTGTGTTGAACGTGGAGGCGCTGTTGTTCGGCGCTTAGATCGGAATCCACCGCGATCTGAATCACTGTGAATACGACTCCACCAACCACGTTCATAGTAACGCTTCTGCTTAGCGATCTTCAAAGGTATGAAGATGCACTCCCCCTTTACTCATTGATGGTTTCTCCATAGATTGATCTTGGTGACACGTAGGAATTTTTTTGAATTGTTACTACATTCCCAACAATGGTATTAGAGCTAGGTCTATGCACAGAATCTATGCACGAGTAGAACACAAGTTGTTGTGGGCGTCGATTTTGTCAATTTGCTTGCCGTTACTAGTATTATCTTGATTCGGTTGCACTGTGGGATGAAGCGGCCCGGACCGACTTTACACGTACGCTTACGTGAGACTAGTTCCACCGCCTGACATGCACTTGTTGCATAAGGTGGCTAGCGGGTGTTTGTCTCTCCCACTTTAGTCGGATCAGATTCGATGAAAAGGGTCCTTATGAAGGGTAAATAGAAATTGGCATATCACATTGTGGTTTTTGCGTAGGTAAGAAACATTCTTACTAGAAACCTATAGCAGCCACGTAAAAACTTGCAACAACAATTAGAGGACGTCTAACTTGTTTTTGCAGCATATGCCGTGTGATGTGATATGACCAAAGGATGTGATGTGATATATGTGATGTATGAGATTGATCATGTTCTTGTAATAGGATTCACGACTTGCATGTCGATGAGTATGACAACCGGCAGGAGCCATAGGAGTTGTTTTAATTTATTGTATGACCTGCGTGTCAATCAAAAACGCCATGTAATTACTTTACTTTATTGCTAACAGTTAGCCATAGTAGTAGAAGTAATAGTTGGCGAGACAACTTCATGAAGACACGATGATGGAGATCATGATGATGGAGATTATGGTGTCGTGCCGGTGACAATGATGATCATGGTGCCCCGAAGATGGAGATCAAAGGAGCAAGATGATATTGGCCATATCATGTCACTGTATGATTGCATGTGATGTTTATCATGTTTTACATCTTATTTGCTTAGAACGACAGTAGCTTAAATAATATGATCTCTCACTAATATTTCAAGAAATGTGTTCCCCCTAACTATGCACCATTGCTAAGGTTCGTTGTTCCCGAAGCACCACGTGATGATCGGGTGTGATAGGTTCTAATGTTCGCATACAATGGGTGTAAGCCAGATTTACACACGCAATACACTTAGGTTGACTTGACGAGCCTAGCATGTACAGACATGGCCTCAGAACACGGGAAACCGAAAGGTCGAACATGAGTCGTATAGAAGATACGATCAACATGGAGATGTTCACCATTGATGACTAGTCCGTCTCACGTGATGATCGGACACGAGCTAGTTGACGTGGATCATGTGTCACTTGGATGACTAGAGAGATGTCTATCTAAGTGTGAGTTCATTAAATAATTTGATTATGTGAACTTAATTATCATGAACTTAGTCTAAAATTGTATTTACAATCTATATTGTAGATCCAATGGCCCACGCTAATGTTGCCCTCAACTTCAATGCGTTCCTAGAGAAAACCAAGCTGAAAGACGATGGAAACAACTATACGGATTGAGTCCGTAGCTTGAGGATCATCCTCATAGCTTCCAAGAAATTATATGTCCTTGATGCACCGCTAGGTGACGCACCCGTTTTCCCAGCAACTCAAGTCGTTATGAATGCCTGGCAATCGCGTAGTGATGGTTACTCCCTGGTTCAGTGCGGCATGCTTTACAACTTAGAACCGGGGCTCCAAAAGTGTTTTGAGCAACACGGAGCATATGAGATGTTCCAAGAGCTGAGAATGGTTTTCGAAGATCATGCCCGGGTCGAGAGATATGATGTCTCCGACAAGTTCTTCAGTTGTAAGATGGAGGAAAATAGTTCTGTCAACGAGCACATACTCAAAATGTCTAGGTTGCACAACTGCTTGTCTCAGCTGGGAGTTAATCTTCCGGATGACTCGGTTATTGACAGAATCCTCCAGTCACTTCCACCTAGCTACAAGAGCTTTGTGATGAACTACAATATGCAAGGGATGGAGAAGTCCATTCCTGAGCTATATTCGATGCTGAAATCAGCGAAGGTGGAAATCAAAAAGGAACATCAAGTGTTGATGGTGAATAAGACCACTAGTTTCAAGAAAGGCAAGGGTAAGAAGAACTTCAAGAAGGACGACAAAGCAGTTGCCGTGCCGGATAAGCAAGTTGCCGGGAAGAAGAACAAGAATGGACCCAACCCTGAGACTGAGTGCTTTTATTGCAAGGGTACTGGTCACTGGAAGCGGAACTGCCCCAAGTACTTAGCGGATAAGAAGGCCGACAATGTTAAAGGTATATGGGATATACTTGTTATTGATGTGTACCTTACCAGTGCTCGTAGTAGCTCCTGGGTATTTGATACCGGTGCAGTTGCTCACATTTGTAACTCCAAGCAGGAGCTACGGAATAAGCGGAGACTGGCAAAGGATGAGGTGACGATGCGCGTCGGGAATGGTTCCAAGGTTGATGTGATCGCCGTCGGGACACTACCTCTACATCTACCTTCGGGGCTAGTTTTAAACCTTAATAATTGTTATTTAGTACCAGCTTCGAGCATGAACATTGTATCTGGATCTCGCTTGATGCGAGATGGCTACTCATTTAAATCTAAGAATAATGGTTGTTCTATTTATATGAGAGAAATGTTTTATGGTCATGCCCTGCTGGTCAATGGTTTATTTTTGATGAATCTCGAATGTGATGTTACACATGTTCATGGTGTGAGTACCAAAAGATGTAAGGTTGATAACGATAGTCCCACTTACATGTGGCACTGCCGCCTTGGTCATGTTGGTGTCAAACGCATGAAGAAACTCCATGCTAATGGACTTTTGGAGTCTCTTGATTTTGAATCATTTGACACGTGCGAACCATGCCTCATGGGCAAGATGACCAAGACTCCGTTCTCCGGAACAATGGAGCGAGCAACTGACTTGTTGGAGATAATACATACCAATGTATGCGGTCCAATGAGCGTTGAGGCTCGCGGTGGCTACCGTTATGTTCTCACCCTCACTGATGACTTAAGTAGATATGGGTATGTCTACTTAATGAAACACAAGTCTAAAACCTTTGAAAAGTTGAAGGAATTTCAGAGTGAGGTAGAGAATCAACGTGACATGAAAATAAATGCCTACGATCTGATCGTGTCGAAGAATATTTGAGTCACGAGTTTGGCACGCACCTAAGGAAATGTGGAATTGTTTCACAACTCATGCCGCCTGGCACACCTCAGCGAAATGGTGTGTCTGAACGTCGTAATCGCACTCTATTGGATATGGTGCGATCTATGATGTCTCTTACCGACTTACCGCTATCATTTTGGGGATATGCATTAGAGACTGCCACATTCACTTTAAATAGGGCACCGTCTAAGTCCGTTGAGACAACACCGTATGAATTATGGTTTGGAAAGAAACCTAAGCTGTCGTTTCTGAAAGCTTGGGAATGCGATGCTTATGTGAAGAAACTTCAACCTGAGAAGCTCGAACCAAAAGCGGAAAAGTGCGTCTTCATAGGATACCCCAAAGAAACCTATGGGTATACCTTCTACCTCAGATCCGAAGGCAAAGTCTTTGTTGCCAAGAATGGATCCTTTCTAGAGAAAGAGTTTCTCTCGAAAGAAGTAAGTGGGATGAAAATAGAACTTGATGAGGTAATTGTACCTCCACTTGAACTAGAGAGTAGTGCAGCACAGGAAGTTGTTTCTGTGGAGCCTGCACCGGCTGGAGAGGAAGTTAATGATGATGATCATGAAACTTCAGATCAAGTTGCTACTGAACCTCAAAGGTCCACAAGGACACGTTCCGCACCAGAGTGGTACGACAACCCTGTCTTGGAGATCATGTTGTTGGACAACAGTGAACCTTCAAACTATGAAGAAGCGATGGCGGGCCTAGATTCCAACAAATGGCTTGAAGCCATGAAATCCGAGATAGGATCCATGTATGAGAACAAAGTATGGACTTTGGTGGACTTGCCCGATGATCGGCAAGCCATAGAAAATAAATGGATCTTTAAGAAGAAGACTGACGCGGATGGTAATGTAACCGTCTATAAGGCTCGGCTTGTTGCTAAGGGTTATCGACAAGTTCAAGGAGTTGACTACGATGAGACTTTCTCACCCGTAGTGATGCTAAAGTCCGTCCGAATCATGTTAGCAATTGCCGCATTTTATGATTATGAGATCTGGCAAATGGACGTCAAAACGGCATTCCTTAATGGTTTCCGTAAGGAAGAACTGTATATGATGCAGCCGGAAGGTTTTGTCGATCCTAAAGATGCTAACAAAGTATGCAAGCTTCAGCGCTCCATCTATGGGCTGGTGCAAGCATCTCGGAGTTGGAACATTCGCTTTAATGAGGTGATTAAAGCGTTTGGATTTATACAGGTTTATGGAGAACCCTGTATTTACAAGAAAGTGAGTGGGAGCTCTGTAGCATTTCTCATATTATATGTGGATGACATATTGTTGATGGGAAATGATATAGAACTTTTGGAAAGCATAAATGCCTACTTGAATAAGTGTTTTTCAATGAAGGACCTTGGAGAAGCTTCTTACATATTAGGCATCAAGATCTATAGAGATAGATCGAGACGCCTCATAGGTCTTTCACAAAGCACATACCTTGACAAGATATTGAAGAAGTTCAATATGGATCAGTCCAAGAAGGGGTTCTTGCCTGTGTTACAGGGTGTGAGATTGAGTACGACTCAATGCCCGACCACGGCAGAGGATAGAGAAAAGATGAGTGTCATCCCCTATGCTTCAGCCATAGGCTCTATTATGTATGCCATGCTGTGTACCAGACCTGATATGAAACTTGCCATAAGTTTGGTAGGGAGGTACCAAAGTGATCCCGGAGCGGAACACTGGACAGGGGTCAAGAATATCCTGAAGTACCTGAAAAGGACCAAGGACATGTTTCTCGTATATGGAGGTTGTAAGAGCACATTTCTCCATGTGTGGTTTTGGTAATTGATGACACCCCTATGGACTAATGGTTGCCTTGAGTTATATTATAAGGATTTGTCCGTAGGTACTTCTTGGAGTCCATCTATTGGTTTCAAGGAGTTTATATGGCGACCAAGGTGGTATTCAAGGTTTATCCAAAGATTGGTCATGTGGGAGTTGAGCTTATTGCAAGCATGTCTTTAAGAAGAAGATTGTGTAAGCATTCATTTTTACCTTCAAGACATCATGTTTATGAAGAGAGAAGCTAAGATACAAGGTTGATCAATACTAAGTCACAAAGTGAATCAAGTTGATCAACACACAAAGCATACAAGATGTACCGAGAGGGATCAAGTGATCCCATGGTGTGGTAAGCATTGTCCATTACGCTTTGTGTACTAACCCATTGTCTACGTGAGAGTTCTGTGTGGGGTTAGGTATATTTCCATGGGCTTGCATCAAGAGGCAGATCCCATACATCCCATGGAAGATGACATCAAGTGGAGATTGTCATCAAGGTTGCGATGTGCAAGATCAAGTGAAGCATCATGGAGAGATTATGCTTGAGGCTCGCTGTTCATTGTGGTGACAATGGACTTGTGAAGATGTGCCGAAGAGTGGCTCACCCATAGTGGAGTATGGGGGAGCAATCATCTAGTCTTATTCAAGCCAACACAATCAAGAAAGGTGGTCCATCTGGAAAAAGTAAAGATCGTCATCATCTAGCTCAAGTGGACTATGCTCAAGGCTAAGGTTTGACCTTGATAGGCTTTTCTATTTTACTGGTCTCATGGTGGTAGTTGAGAGACCGGGTTATAGGATCGATTGCCGTAATATCAAGGGGGGCTCTCAAGTGAGTAGCTTGATCGTATCGTTTGTTGAGAGCTCAAACTATTGCATTATTGGCATCATCATATTTCTTGGTTCTTGGTTGGCTTTTCTCTATGTGTGTTATGGAGCTTGTGGTTATCTTCGTGACAAGCTCTAGTACATCAAAAACGGATTTCATATGCTTCATCTATTGCGTTTTCGGTGTTGGAAGTTTTACCGGTCTTATTCGAGGAAGGGTTCTCACCATTTTATTATGGGCCTTTTCTCATTTGCTTCTTATTTATATTTCAATAAATATTTTGTTATCCCATGTTGTTATCTTTCCAACAAACTTTGTTTTATTGAATTCGGAGTCCGTTTGCAAAAGTTGTGGCAGTTTTGGTGTTCTTAAAAGGCTGCAGCGGTACTATCGCGGCTAGAGCGGATGTAATTTTTTACTACCGCTCCGGAGCGGTACTACCGCGGCTCCAAGAGCGGTACTACCGCTCCGGACCAAAATCTCGTGCTAAGTCCAGCAGTGGTAGGCACGGATGTAATTTTTTAGTACCGCTCGGAAGTAGTAGTACCACTACCCGTAGCGGTAGTACCACTATCCATAGCGGTAGTACCGTGAGGACGAGCGGTAGTACCGCTCCAGCGCTTCTACTGGCCTTTTGCCTCCTCGGTGTTGTTTTTCAAAGGGGTACTACCGCGGGTAGTACCGCTCTGTGCGGGCTGTGAGGGTAACGGTTGGATTTTTTTCCACGTATAAATTGGAGTCTTCTTCTCCAATGGACCTTATCTTTTGAGCTCTTGTTCTTCCCCCATTTTTGACCTTCTTCGATCTTGCTAACTCTCAATCCCTCCAATGATTCTTGCTAGTTCTTGAGGTAAAAGAGAGAGGAGATCTAGATCCACATTTCCACCAATCACTTTCCCCTCTAAGTGAGGGGAACCCCTTGGATCTAGATCTTGGACTTCTTCGTGTTCTTCTTTGTTCTTCCTCTCATTTCCCTCCCTAGCATTAGTTGTTTTGGTGGGGTTGGGGAGAGAAGGACTTGGGCACTTCGTGTGCCCTTGCCATTGCATTTGGTGCATAGGTTTGAGTTCTCTACGGTGATACGTGGAAGTGAGAAGTTGAGAAGCTATTACTCTTGGGTGTTTGAGCACCTTAGAGATTGTTCCTCTTGGGTGCTTTGGCGCCCTAGACGGTTGGTGGTGCCTCGGAGCTCAATCATTGTGGTGCAAAGCTCCGGGCAAGCTTCGGGTCTCCAATGATGTTGTGGAGATTTCCCCGAGCATTTCAGGTCACCTCAGAGCCACAATCCATTGTGGTGAAGCTTCGTGGTGTCGTTGGGAGCCTCCAATCAAGTTGTGGAGATTGCCCCAACCTTGTTTGTATGGGTTTGGTGACCACCCTCAAGGGTCCCTTAGTGGAATCACGACATCTTGCATTGTGCGAGGGCGTGAGGAGATTACGGTGGCCCTAGTGGCTTCTTAGGGAGCATTGTGCCTCCACACCGCTCCGAACGGAGATTAGCATTCGCAAGGGTGTGAACTTCGGGATACATCTTCGTCTCCGCGTGCCTCGGTTATCTCTTACCCGAGCCCCTTTACTTATGCACTTTACTTTGTGATAGCCATATTGTTTCTTGTTATATATCTTGCTATCACCTAGTTGTATATTCTGCTTAGCATAAGTTGTTGGTGCACATAGGTGAGCCTAGTTGTTTTAGGTTTTGTGCTTGACTAATTAAATGATAGTTTTATTCGGCATTTGTTTAAGCCTAAACCGTAATTATTTTAAAGCGCCTATTCATCCCCCCCTCTTGGCGACATCCACGTCCTTTCAGTTGGTATCAGAGCCAGGTTTCTCGTTATTAGGTTTAACAACCTAGAGAGTAAGGATGTCGAATAGGGGATTAGGATTCTATGACACTCTTAGTTTCAATGGCACAAATTTTGATGTTTGGGTAATTCGCATGCTTATTCTCTTTAGGGTCATGGACCCAAATTTAGAGCGAATTGTAGATATGGGTTTTTCTCCTCCAAAGGATTCTCAACACATATCTTTAGAGGATTAGAAAAACTCTTATCTCAATGCTCAAGATTCTAATGTGCTTTTTGATGCTTTGAGCAATGTAGTTATATTTGAACTCATGCCGTTCCGGGATGCTCATGAGTTGTGGACAAAGCTTCAACATAAATTTGGTGAGTCCAAGATTTGTAGGGATGATTATTCTCCCTCCACCTCCGGTCATGTTGTCTTCTCGACTTCATCTACTTCACCTACATGTGGATTGCCACAAGGTAATTATATGCTGAGAAGTGATGATCATTGTAATGATGATAGTGGGCTTATTGTTGATAATTCACCTTCACTATCTTATTGCAATACTTCATCTTTGGACTTTAACACCTCGAGCACTTTAAATGTTTCACATGCTTGTGTTGGTAGTCCTTGCATATCATGTAAAAATTGCTTGACTAAATCTCATGATGATATGCTTACTATATCTTGTTGCCTTGATAAAAATGTATCTATGTCCTCGAGTTGTTGTGCTAACAATGTAGAGGATACCCAACACTCCATGGAACAAGATGTGGTCTTGAATGGTGCTTCAAGGGATCCTACATCATCATCTATTGTTTCTCACTTTTGCCTTATGGCTAAGGCTTCAAAGGTATCTCCTACTTTGAATCCCAATATATCTCACGATGATGATGTTAATGATAATGATGAAGAGAGTGATGATATTGCTTCCTTAAAACTTAAGGGAGAAATGGTTTTAAAAGCTTTTCATAAGAATAATATTGCTCGTTCCAACTTCATGGAAATCATGTCTATTGCCATTGAGGGCAATAAATATATTGAGGAGTTAGAAGCTCATCTCGAGGAGCATGAGGCCACCATTGAGAAAATTGAAGGTCAAGAACGTGATTACGCTAATGAGATTGCAGAGCTATCTCAAGCTCTTGAAAATGAACAAACCACCAAGGAATCTCTTGAGGAGACCTTTGCTCTAGAATTATCTAGATTAAAGGAATCCCATGAAAGAGCTCTCAAGGTGGCTAATGATTTTACTATTGGAAATATGCCCTAGAGGCAATAATAAATTAGTTATTATCATATTTCCTTATTCATGATAATCGTTTATTATCCATGCTATAATTGTATTGATCGGAGACTTAAATGCATGTGTGGATACATAGACAAAACCATGTCCCTAGTATGCCTCTAATGGACTAGCTCGTTGATCAAAGGATGGTTAAGGTTTCCTAGCCATGGACATGAGATGTCATTTGATAACGGGATCACATCATTAGGAGAATGATGTGATGGATAAGACCCAAACTACAAACATAGCATATGATCGTGTCAGTTTATTGCTACTGTTTTCTGCATGTCAAGTATATGTTGAGATCATGCAACTCACGGATATCGGAGGAGTGCCTTGTGTGTATCAAACGTCGCAACATAACTGGGTGACTATAAAGGTGCTCTACAGGTATCTCCGATGGTGTCTGTTGAGTTGGCATGGATAGAGACTGGGATTTGTTACTCCGTGTGACGGAGAGGTATCTCGGGGCCCACTCGGTAATGCAACATCACAATAAGCCTTGCAAGCAATGTGACTAATTGTTAGTTGCGGGATCTTGTATTACAGAACGAGTAAAGAGACTTTCCGGTAACGAGGTTGAACTAGGTATGGAGATACCGACGATCGAATCTCGGGCAAGTAACATACCGAAGAACAAAGGGAACGTTATACGGGATTAACTGAATCCTTGACATAGAGGTTCGACCGATAAAGATCTTCATAGAATATGTAGGAACCAATGTGGACGTCCAGGTCCCGCCATTGGTTATTGACCGTAGAGGTGTCTCGGTCATGTCTACATAGTTCTCGAACCCGCAGGGTCTGCACACTTAAGGTTCGGTGACGTTTCGGTAGTGTAGAGTTATGTATGGTGGTGACCGAAGTTTGTTCGGAGTCCCGGATGAGATCCCGGACGTCACGAGGAGCTCCGGAATTGTCCGGAGGTAAAGATTCATATATAGGAAGTCCCAGTTTGGTTTCCGGAAAAGTTTCGGGCTCATCGGTAGTGTACCGGGAGTGCCGGTAGTGTACCGGGAGTGCCGGTAGTGTACCGGGAGACCTCCGGGAGGGGTACTTCGACCCCAAGAGGTCCATGGGCTGTGGGAGAATATTAACCATCCCTTAGTGGGCTGGGAAAACATCCACAAAGTCCCATGGCGCAGGAGAGAAAGTCCTAAAGCAAAAGGTGGAAAATCAGCCAATAGGAGGCAATCCTACTCCAACTAGGATTGGAGGTGAAATAGGATTGCTTCCCACCTCCTATTTAGGCTGACCCAAAGGCCTTGGATGCCTCTCCTCTCCTCTCCTCCTATATATACTAGTGGATTGGGTGGTTTTTGGACAGAATTTCCGGCCACGTGCTACCCGTTTCACCGGTGCACAGTTTCTCCTCTAGATCGGTTTTCCGCAGCGCTTAGGCGAAGCCCTGTCGGAATCACTCCACCACCATCACCGGAGCGCCGTCACGCTGCCGGTGAACTCTATATCCTCTCCACCTCCTCTTGCTGGATCAACACGGTGGAGATCGTCATCAAGCTGCACGTGTGCTGAACGCGGAGGTGTCGTCCGTTCGGCGCTAGATCGGAAGGACCGTGATCGAGATCGCGAGACAGTTCGTGATGAGATTGCGGAACGGATCGTGATGAGTTCGCGGTAAAGATCGTGATCAAGATCGTGAGACGGATCGTGATGAGATCGCGGGACGGATCGTGATGAGTTCACGGGACGGATCGTGATTGGATCGCGGGACGGATCGTGATGAGATCGTGGGACGCTCGGCGATTTGGATCGTGAAGATGTTCGACTACACCAACCGCGTTTCTTAACGCTTCTCGCTTAGCGATCTACAAGGGTATGTAGATCCACTCTCCCTCTCATAGATGCTCATCACCATGGATAGGTTTGCGTGTGCGTAGGAAAATTTTTGTTTCCCATGCGACGTTCCCCAACAGTGGCATCATGAGCTAGGTTGATGGTTCGATGAGATCTCGAGTAGAACACAAAAGGTTTGTGGGCATTGATTCTTAGATTTCTTCCTCCCTTGGTCGTATTTTGGTTCAGCGGGATTGTGAGATGAAGCGGCCCGGACCAACATTACTCGTACGCTTACGAGAGACCGGTTCCCTCGACGCAACTTGTTGCCTAGATGGCTTGCGGGTGACAGTTTCTCTCACTTTAGTTGGATCGGATTCGACAAAGGCGGTCCTTGAGAAGGTTGAAAAGCAAACTAGTGTATCACCGTTGTGGTTTATGCGTAGGTGAGAATTGTTCTTGCTAGATACCCGTAGCAGCCACGTAAAACATGCAACAACAATTAGAGGACGTCTAACTTGTTTTTGCAGGGTATGTTGTGATATGATATGGCAATTACATGATGTGATATATGTGATGTATGAGATGATCATGTGATGTATAGATTATCACGACTTGCATGTCGATGAATACGGCAACCGGCAGGAGCCATAGGGTTGTCTTTAATTATTGTATGACCTGCGTGTCAATCATTAAGCGCTATGTAATGCTTTACTTTATCGCTACGGTAGCAATAGTAGTAGAAGCATGCAGGGCGTGACAACCCCGATGGCGACACGTTGATGGAGATCGAGATGATGGAGATCATGGTGTCATGCCGGTGACGATGGAGATCATGCCGGTGCTTTCATGATGGAGATCAAAAGCACAAGATCATGGCCATATCATGTCACTTATGGTTTGCATGTGATGTTAATCCTTTTATGCACCTTGTTTTGCTTAGGACGACTGTAGCATTCTAAGGTGATCCCTCACTTAATTTCAAGATAAATTGTGTTCTCCCCGAGTGTGCACCGTTGCGAAAGTTCGTCGTGTTGAGACACCACGTGATGATCGGGTGTGATAGACTCTACGTTCACATACAATGGGTGCAAGACGGTGTTGCACACGCAGAACACTCGGGTTAAACTTGACGAGCCTAGCATGTACAGACATGGCCTCGGAACACGAGAGACCGAAAGGTCGAACATGAGTCATATAGTAGATATGATCAACATAATGATGTTCACCATTGCAGCCACCTCAACTCACGTGATGATCGGACTTGAGTTGGTGAATTTGGATCATGTATCACTCAAATGATCGGAGGGATGTCAATTTGAGTGGGAGTTCTTAAGTAATATGATTAATTGAACTCATTATCATGAACATAGTCAAAGTGTCTTTGCAAATTATGTTGTATATTACTAGCTCACGCTGTAGCTCCCGTGTATTTTTATATGTTCCTAGAGAAATAGAATTGAAAGATGATGGTAGCAATATTGCGGACTGGGTCCGTGATCTGAGGATTGTCCTCATTGCTGCACAGAAGTCTTATGTCCTTAATGCACTGCTCGGTGCGCCGACCCCTCTAGCGTCGTCTGTAGATGTTGTGAACATCTGACAGGCGCGTTCTGATGACTACTTAATAGTTTAGTGCGTCATGCATTACGGCTTAGAATTGAGGCTCCAAAACATTTTGAACGTCATGGAACATATGAGATGTTTCTAAGAGCTGAAATTAGGATCTCAGGCTCGTGCCCGTGTTGCGAGATATGAGATCTCCAACAAGATTCTTTGCCTGCAAGATGAAAGAGAATAGCTCAAGCGTTGAGCATGTACTCAGATTGTCTGGGTGCTACAATCGCTTGAATCAAGTGGGAGTTGATCTTCCAGATAAGATAGTGATTGGCATAGTTCTCCAAGTCACTGTCACTAAGCTACTAGAACTTGGTGATGAACTATAAATTGTCAGGGATAGAAATAATGATTCCTGAGCTGTTCGCGATGTTTGACACTACGAAGGTAGAAATCAAAAAGGAGCGTCAAGTGTTGATGGTTAATCAAACCACTAGTTTCGAGAAGGGCAAGAGCAAGGAGGGAAACTTCATGGATAGCAAGTCAGTTGCTGCTCCAGTGAAGCAACCCAAATTTGAACTCAAACCCGAGACTAAGTGCTTCTATTGTGAGGTGAGCAGTCGCTGAAGCGGAACAACCCTAGATGCTTGGTAGATAAGAAGTCTGGCAACATTGATGGAAATATATTTGATATACGAGTTATTAATGTGTACCTTGCTAGTACTCCTAGTCGCACCTGGGTATTGGATACCGGTTCGGTTGCTAAATGTTAGTAACTCAAAATAAAAGCTACGGGATAAACAAAGAACTTGCTAAGGGTGAGGTGACGATATGTGTTGGAAATGTTTCCAAGGTTGATGTGATCAACATCGCATGCTCTCTTTACCTTCAGGATTAGTGACGAACATGAATAAATGTTACTTGGTGTTTTGCGTTGAGCATGGACATGATTAGATCATGCTTGTTGCAATACGGTTATTCATTTAAAGCTAGAGAATAATGGTTATTCTATTTACATGAATAATACCTTCAATGGTCATGCACCCAGTGAGAATGGTTTGTTGAAATCTTGATCATAGTAATACACATGTTCATAACATTGATGTCAAAAGATACAAAGTTAATAATGATAGTACCACATATTTGTGGCACTACCGCAGAATGTCATATTGGTATAAAGCGCATGAAGAAACTCCATGCTGATGGATCTTTGGACTCATTCGATTTCGAATCGGTTGAGACATGCGAACCATGCCTCTTGGGAAAGATGACTAAAGGATCCCATTGGATGGAGCGGGCAAGTTATTCATTGGAAATGATACATGTTGATGTATGCAATCCAGTGAGTCTTGTAGCGTGTAGTGGATATCATTATTTTCTTACCTTCACTGATGATTTGAGTAGATATAGTGTATATTTACTTAATGAAACACAAGTCTGAATCGTTTGAAAGGTTCAAGCAAATTCTGAGTGAAGTTTAAGATCATCGTGACAAGAAGATAAAAATGACTGCGATATGATCATGGAGGTGAATATCTGAGTTATGAGTTTGGCATACAACTTAAGACAATGTGAAATTTGTTTCACAACTAACGCCACCTGGAACACCATAGTGTGATGGTGTGTCCGAACATCATAGTCATGCTCTATTGGATATGGTGCGTGCTATGATGTCTCTTATCGTTTTACTACTATAATTTTGGGGTTATGCATTAGAGACAACTACATTCACTTTAAATAGGGCACCATCTAAATCCGTTGAGATGACACCGTGTGAATTATGGTTTGATAGAAACCTAAGCTGTCATTTCTTAATGTTTGGGGCTGCGATGCTTGTGTGGAAAATGTTTTCACATAATAAGCTAGAACCCAAAGCGGACAAATGTATCTTCATAGAATACCCTAAGAACATATGGGTATGCCTTCTATCTCAGATCCGAGTGCAAAGTGTTTGTTGCCAGAACTGGGTCCTTTCTTGAGAAAAAGTTTCTCTCGAAAGAATTGAGTGGGAGGAAGATATAACTTGATGAGGTTGTTAAACCTTTGTTCAACCAGAGAATAGCGCAGCGCAGAAAGATGTTTCTGTGAAGCCTACGTTAGTTGAAGAGGAAGTTAATGATGATGATCATGAAACTTCAGGATCAAGTTACTATCGAACTTCGTAGGTCGACAAGGATGTGTACTGCTCCTAAGCGGTATGACAACTCTGTCTTGGAGGTCATGTTGTTGGACAACCATGAACCTACGAGCTATGGAGAAGCGATGATGGACCCGGATTCTGACAAATGGTTGGAGGCCATGAAATCCGAGATAGGATCCATGTATGAAAACCAAGTATAGACTTTGGTAGACTTGCTCGTTGGACAGCAGGTCATTGAGTACAAATGGATCTTTAAAATGAAGACAGACGCTGATGGTAATTGTCACCATTTGTAAAGCTCGACTTGTTGCAAAGATGTTTGTGACAAGTTCAAGGGGTTGACAGCGATGAGACTTTCTCACTCGTAGCGATGCTAGAGTCTGTTGGAATTATGTTAGCAGTTGCTGCGTTTTCAATTATGAAATCTGGCAGATGGATGTCAAAACATTGTTTCCTTAACGGTTTACTTGAGGAAAGGTTGTATGTGATACAACCAGAAGGTTTTGTCAGTCCTAAGGATGCTAAAAGGTGTGCAAGCTTCGGTGATCCTTCCATGGACTGAAGCAAGCATCTCAGAGTTGGAATATACGCTTTGGTGAGTTGATCAAAGTTTTTGAGTTTATACAAAGTTTACGAGAAACTTGTATTTGCAACAAAGTGAGTGGGAGCACTATAGAATTTCTGATAAGTATATGTGGATGACATATTGTTGATCGGAAATAATGTAGGATTTCTGGAAAGCATAAATGGTTGTTTGGAAAGTGATTTTCAAAGGAAGACCTGGATAAAGCTACCAAATTGTTGAGCATCAAGATCTATAGAGATAGATCAAGATGACTTGATGAGACTTTCAATGAGTACATACCTTGACAAAGATTTTGAAAGAGTTCAAAGTGGATCAGTCAGAGAAAGAGTTCTCGCCTGATTTGTAAGGGTGAAGTTGAGTGAGACTCAAAGCTCGACCACGGCAGAAGGAAGAGAAAGGACGAATGTCGTCCCCTATGCCTTAGCCATAGGCTCTGTATAGTATGCCATGCTGTGTACCGCACCTGTGTGTGCCTTGGCATGAGTCTGTCAAGGGGTACAAGTGTGGTCCAGGAGTGGATCACTGGACAGCGGTCGGAATTATCCTTAGTAACCAGAGGACTAAGGAAATGTTTCTTGATTATGGAGGTGATAAAGAGTTCGTCATACAGAGTTACGTCGATGCAAGCTTTAACACCTATCCAAATGACTACTAGTAGCAATCTGATTACGTATGGTGGAGCAGCCATTTGGAAATAGTACCAAGTGGAGTGTGGTAGCAGTGTTTACGGTTTGACATAGAGATTTGCAAAGTACACATGGATCTGAATATCGCAGACCCATTGACTATAAGACCTCTCTCACATGCAAAGCATGATCGAGCCCCAGAACTCATTGGGTGTTAGATTCATAACAATGCGAATCACATGGTGATGTGAACTAGATTATTGACTCTAGTGCAAGTGGGAGACTATTGGAAATATGCCCTAGAGGCAATAATAAATTAGTTATTATCATATTTCCTTATTCATGATAATCGTTTATTATCCATGCTATAATTGTATTGATCGGAGACTTAAATGCATGTGTGGATACATAGACAAAACCATGTCCCTCGTATGCCTCTAATGGACTAGCTCGTTGATCAAAGGATGGTTAAGGTTTCCTAGCCATGGACATGAGATGTCATTTGATAACGGGATCACATCATTAGGAGAATGATGTGATGGATAAGACCCAAACTACAAACATAGCATATGATCGTGTCAGTTTATTGCTACTGTTTTCTGCATGTCAAGTATATGTTCCTATGACCATGAGATCATGCAACTCACGGATATCGGAGGAGTGCCTTGTGTGTATCAAACGTCGCAACGTAACCGGGTGACTATAAAGGTGCTCTACAGGTATCTCCGATGGTGTCTGTTGAGTTGGCATGGATAGAGACTGGGATTTGTTACTCCGTGTGACGGAGAGGTATCTCGGGGCCCACTCGGTAATGCAACTGTTGGGGAACGTCGCATGGGAAACAAAAAATTTCCTACGCACACGCAAACCTATCCATGGTGATGAGCATCTATGAGAGGGAGAGTGGATCTACGTACCCTTGTAGACCGCTAAGCGGGAAGCGTTAAGAAACGCGGTTGGTGTAGTCAAACATCTTCGCGATCCAAATCGCCGAGCGTCCCGCGATCTCATCACGATCCGTCCCACGATCCAATCACGATCCGTCCCGTGAACTCATCACGATCCGTCCCGCGATCTCATCACGATCCGTCTCACGATATTGATCACGATCTGTCCCGCGAACTCATCACAATCCGTTCCGCGATCCAATCACGAACCGTCTCGCGATCTCGATCACGGTCCTTCCGATCTAGCGCCGAACGGACGGCACCTCCGCGTTCAGCACACGTGCAGCTTGATGACGATCTCCACCGTCTTGATCCAGCAAGAGGAGGTGGAGAGGAGAGAGAGTTCACCGGCAGCGTGACGGCGCTCCGGTGATGGTGGTGGAGTGATTCCGGCAGGGCTTCGCCTAAGCGCTGCGGAAAACCGATCTAGAGGAGAAACTGTGCACCGGTGAAACGGGTAGCACGTGGCCGGAAATTCTGTCCAAAAACCACCCAATCCACTAGTATATATAGGAGGAGAGGAGAGGAGAGGCAGCCAAGGCCTTTGGGTCGGCCGAAATAGGAGGTGGGAGCAATCCTACTTCACCTCCAATCCTAGTTGGAGTAGGATTGCCTCCTATTGGCTGATTTTCCACTTTTTGCTTTAGGACTTTCTCTCCTGCGCCATGGGCCTTTGTGGCTGTTTTCCCAGCGCACTAAGGGCTGGTTATTATTCTCCCACAGCCCATGGACCTCTTGGGGTCGAAATACCCCTCCCGGAGGTCCTCCGGTACACTACCGACACTCCCGGTACACTACCGATACTCCCGGTACACTACCGATGAGCCCGAAACTTTTCCGGAAACCAAACTGGGACTTCCTATATATGAATCTTTACCTTCGGACCATTCCGGAGCTCCTCGTGACGTCCGGAATCTCATCCAGGACTCCGAACAACCTTCGGTCACCACCATACATAACTCTACACTACTGAAACGTCACCGAACCTTAAGTGTGCAGACCCTGCGGGTTCGAGAACTATGTAGACATGACCGAGACACCTCTACGGTCAATAACCAATGGAAGGACCTGGACGTCCACATTGGTTCCTACATATTCTACGAAGATCTTTATCGGTCGAAACTCTATGTCAAGGATTCAGTTAATCCCGTATATCGTTCCCTTTGTTCTTCGGTATGTTACTTGCCCGAGATTCGATCGTCGGTATCTCCATACCTAGTTCAACCTCGTTACCGGCAAGTCTCTTTACTCGTTCCGTAATACAAGATCCCGTAACTAACAATTAGTCACATTGCTTGCAAGGCTTATTGTGATGTTGCATTACCGAGTGGGCCCCGAGAAACCTCTCCGTTACACGGAGTAACAAATCCCAGTCTCGATCCATGCCAACTCAACAGACACCATCGGAGATACCTGTAGAGCACCTTTATAGTCACCCAGTTACGTTGCGACGTTTGATACACACAAGGAACTCCTCCGGTATCCGTGAGTTGCATGATCTCATGGTCATAGGAACATATACTTGACATGCAGAAAACAGTAGCAATAAACTGACACGATCATATGCTATGTTTATAGTTTGGGTCTTATCCATCACATCATTCTCCTAATGATGTGATCCCGTTATCAAATGACATCTCATGTCCAAGGCTAGGAAACCTTAACCATCCTTTGATCAACGAGCTAGTCCATTAGAGGCATACTAGGGACATGGTTTTGTCTATGTATCCACACATGCATTTAAGTCTCCGATCAATACAATTATAGCATGGATAATAAACAATTATCATGAACAAGGAAATATGATAATAACTAATTTATTATTGCCTCTAGGGCATATTTCCAACAGTCTCCCACTTGCACTAGAGTCAATAATCTAGTTCACATCACCATGTGATTCGCATTGTTATGAATCTAACACCCAATGAGTTCTGGGGCTCGATCATGCTTTGCATGTGAGAGAGGTCTTATAGTCAACGGGTCTGCGATATTCAGATCCGTGTTTACTTTGCATATCTCTATGTCAAACCGTAAACACTATTACCACACTCCACTTGGTACTATTTCCAAATGGCTGCTCCACTATATGTATCCAGATTGCTACTACTAGTCATCCGGATAGGTGTTAAAGCTTGCATCGACGTAACTCTTTACGACGAACTCTTTATCACCTCCATAATCAAGAAACATTTCCTTAGTCCTCTGGTTACTAAGGATAATTCCGACCGCTGTCCAGTGATCCACTCCTGGACCACTCTTGTACCCCTTGACAGACTCATGGCAAGGCACACATAGGTGCGGTACACAGCATGGCATAATATAGAGCCTATGGCTAAGGCATAGGGGACGACGTTCGTCCTTTCTCTTTCTTCTGCCGTTGTCGAGCTTTGAGTCTCACTCAACTTCACACCTTAAAAATTAGACGAGAACTATTTCTTTGGCTGATCCATTTTGAACTCTTTCAAAATCTTGTGAAGGTATGCACTCATTGAAAGTCTCATCAAGCATCTTGATCTATCTCTATAGATTTTGATGCTCAACAATTAGGTAGCTTTATCCAGGTCTTCCTTTGAAAATCACTTTCCAAATAACCGTTTTATGCTTTCCAGAAACTCTACATTATTTCTGAACAACAATATGTCATCCACATATACTTATCAGAAATTCTATAGTGCTCCCACTCACTTTATTGCAAATACAAGTTTCTCATAAACTTTGTATAAACATCAAAACTTTGATCACCTCATCAAAGCGTATATTCCAACTCCGAGATGCTTGCTTTAGTCCATGGAAGGATCACCGAAGCTTGCACACCTTTTAGCATCCTTAGGCCTGACAAAACCTTCTGGTTGTATCACATACAACCTTTCCTCCAGTAAACCATTAAGGAAACGATGTTTTGACATCCATCTGCCAGATTTCGTAATTGAAAACACAGCAACTGCTAACATAATTCCAACAGACTTTTAGCATCGCTACGAGTGAGAAAGTCTCATCGTAGTCAACTCCTTGAACTTGTCACAAACATCTTTGCAACAAGTCGAGCTTTACAAATAGTGACATTCACCATCAGTGTCTGTCTTCATTTTAAAGATCCATTTGTACTCAACGACCTGCTGTCCAACGAGCAAGTCTACCAAAGTCTACACTTGGTTTTAATACATGGATCCTATCTCGGATTTCATGGCCTCCAACCATTTGTCGGAATCCGGGCCCATCATCGCTTCTCCATAGCTCATAGGTTCATCGTTGTCCAACAACATGACCTCCAAGACAGAGTTGTCGTACCGCTCAGGAGCAGTACACATCCTTGTCGACCTACGAAGTTCGATAGTAACTTGATCCTGAAGCTTCATGATCATCATCATTAACTTCCTCTTCAACTAACGTAGGCTTCACAGAAACATCTTTCTGTGCTGCGCTACTCTCTGGTTGAACAAAGGTTTAACAACCTCATCAAGTTCTATCTTCCTCCCACTCAATTCTTTCGAGAGAACTTTTTCTCGAGAAAGGACCCAGTTCTAGCAACAAACACTTTGCACTCGGATCTGAGATAGAAGGCATACCCATCTATTCTTAGGGTATTCTATGAAGATACATTTGTCCGCTTTGGGTTCTAGCTTATTATGTGAATACATTTTCCACACAAGCATCGCAGCCCCAAACATTAAGAAATGACAGCTTAGGTTTCTATCAAACCATAATTCACACGGTGTCATCTCAACGGATTTAGATGATGCCCTATTTAAAGTGAATGTAGTTGTCTCTAATGCATAACCCCAAAAATTATAGTAGTAAAACGGTAAGAGACATCACAGTATGCACTATATCAATAGAGCATGACTATGATGTTCGGACACACCATCACACCATGGTGTTCCAGGTGGCGTTAGCTGTGAAACAAATTTCACGTTGTCTTAAGTTGTATGCCAAACTCGTAACTCAGATATTCACCTCCACGATCATATCGCGGTCATTTTTATCTTCTTGTCACGATGATCTTTAAACTTCACTCTGAATTTGCTTGAACCTTTCAAACGATTCAGACTTGTGTTTCATTAAGTAAATATACACTATATCTACTCAAATCATCAGTGAAGGTAAGAAAATAACGATATCCACTGCACGCTACAAGACTCACTAGATTGCATACATCAACATGTATCATTTCCAATGAATCACTTGCCCGCTCCATCCAACGGGGTCCTTTAGTCATCTTGCCCAAGAGGCATGGTTCGCATGTCTCAACCGATTCGAAATCGAATGAGTCCAAATATCCATCAGCATGGAGTTTCTACATGCGCTTTATACCAATATGACATTTAGCGGCAGTGCCACAAGTATGTGGTACTATCATTATTAACTTTGTATCTTTTGACATCAATGTTATGAACATGTGTAATACTACGATCAAGATTTCAACAAACCATTCTCATTGGGTGCATGACCATTGAAGGTATTATTCATGTAAACAGAATAACCATTATTCTCTAACTTAAATGAATAACCGTATTGCAATAAACATGATCTAATCATGTTCATGCTCAACGCAAAACACCAAATAACATTTATTTAGGTTCGTCACTAATCCTGAAGGTAGAGAGAGCGTGCGATGTTGATCACATCAACCTTGGAAACACTTCCAACACATATCGTCACCTCACCCTTAGCTAGTTCTCCGTTTATTCCGTAGCTTTTATTTCGAGTTACTAACATTTAGCAACCGAACCGGTATCCAATACCCAGGTGCTACTAAGCGTACTAGCAAGGTACACATCAATAACTCGTATATCAAATATACTTCTGTCGATGTTGCCAGCCTTCTTATCTACCAAGTATCTAGGGTTGTTCCGCTTCAGCGACCTCTCACCTCATAATAGAAGCACTTAGTCTCGGGTTTGAGTTCAACTTTGGGTTGCTTCACTGGAGCAACAACTGACTTGCTATCCATGAAGTTTCCCTCCTTGATCTTGCCCTTTTCGAAACTAGTGGTTTGATTAACCATCAACACTTGACGCTCCTTCTTGATTTCTACCTTCGCGGTGTCAAACATCGCGAACAGCTCAGGGATCAATACTTCTATCCCTGGTGTATTATAGTTCATCACTAAGTTCTAGTAGCTTTAGTGACAGTGACTTGGAGAACTATATCAATCACTATCTTATCTGGAAGATCAACTCCCACTTGATTCAAGCGATTGTAGTACCCAGACAATCTGAGTACATGCTCAATGATTGAGCTATTCTCCTTCATCTTAAAGGCAAAGAATCTTGTTGGAGATCTCATATCTCGCAACACAGGCACGAGCCTGAGATCACAATCTCTGCTCCTAGAACATCTCATATGTTCCGTGACGTTCAAAACGTTTCCGAGCCTCAATTCTAAGCCGTAATGCATGACGCACTAAACTATCAAGTAGTCATCGAAACGTGCCTGTCAGATGTTCACAACATCTATAGACGACGCTAGAGGGGGTGGCGCACCGAGCGGTGCATTAAGGACATAAGCCTTCTGTGCAGCAATGAGGACAATCCTCAGATCACGGACCCAGTCCGCAATATTGCTACCAACATCTTTCAACTCTATTTCTTTAGGAACATATAAAAATACAAGGGAGCTACAGCGCGAGCTAGTAATCTACAACATAATTTGCAAAGACACTTTGACTATGTTCATGATAATGAGTTCAATTAATCATATTACTTAAGAACTCCCACTCAAATTGACATCCCTCCAATCATTCGAGTGATACATGATCCAAATTCACCAACTCAAGTCCGATCATCACGTGAGTTGAGGTGGCTGCAATGGTGAACATCATTATGTTGATCATATCTACTATATGACTCATGTTCGACCTTTCGGTCTCTCGTGTTCCGAGGCCATGTCTGTACATGCTAGGCTCGTCAAGTTTAACCCGAGTGTTCTGCGCATGCAAATCTGGCTTGCACCCGTTGTATGTGAACGTAGAGTCTATCACACCCGATCATCACGTGGTGTCTCAACACGATGAACTTTCGCAACGGTGCACACTCGGGGAGAACACAGTTCATCTTGAAATTCAAGTGAGGGATCACCTTATAATGCTACCGCCGTACTAAGCAAAACAAGGTGCATAAAAGGATTAACATCTCATGCAATTCATAAGTGACATGATATGGCCATGAACTTGTGTTTAAGATCTCCATCTTCGAAACACCGGCATGATCTCCATCGTCACCGGCACAACACCATGATCTCCATCATCTTGATCTCCATCAATGTGTTGCCATTGGGGTTGTCACGCCCTGCATGCTTCTACTACTATTGCTACCGTAGCGATAAAGTAAAGCATTACATAGCGCTTAATGATTGACACGCAGGTCATACAATAATTAAAGACAACCCTATGGTTCCTGCCGGTTGCCGTACTCATCGACATGCAAGTCGTGATAATCTATACATCACATGATCATCTCATACATCACATATATCTCATCATGTAATTGGCCATATCACATCACAACATACCCTGCAAAAACAAGTTAGACGTCCTCTAATTGTTGTTGCATATTTTACGTGGCTGCTATGGGTATCTAGCAAGAACAATTCTCACCTACGCATAAACCACAACGGTGATACACTAGTTTGCTTTTCAACCTTCTCAAGGACCGCCTTTGTCGAATCCGATCCAACTAAAGTGAGAGAAACTGTCACCCGCAAGCCATCTAGGCAACAAGTTGCGTCGAGGGAACCAGTCTCTCGTAAGCGTACGAGTAATGTTGGTCCGGGCCGCTTCATCTCACAATCCCGCTGAACCAAAATACGACCAAGGGCGGAAGCAATCTAAGCATCAACGCCCACAAACCTTTTGTGTTCTACTCGAGATCTCATCGAACCATCAACCTAGCTCTGATACCACTGTTGGGGAACGTCGCATGGGAAACAAAAATTTTCCTACGCACACGCAAACCTATCCATGGTGATGAGCATCTACGAGAGGGAGAGTGGGTCTACGTACCCTTGTAGATCTCTAAGCGGGAAGCGTTAAGAAACGCGGTTGGTGTAGTCAAACATCTTCGCGATCCAAATCGCCGAGCGTCCCGCGATCTCATCACGATCCGTCCCACGATCCAATCACGATCCGTCCCGCGATCTCATCACGATCCGTCTCACGATCTTGATCACGACCTGTCCCGCGAACTCATCACGATCCGTTCTGCGATCCAATCATGAACCGTCTCGCGATCTTGATCACGGTCCTTCCGATCTAGCGCCGAACGGACGGCACCTCCGCGTTCAGCACACGTGCAGCTTGATGACGATCTCCACCGTCTTGATCCAGCAAGAGGAGGTGGAGAGGAGATAGAGTTCACCGGCAGCGTGACGGCGCTCCGGTGATGGTGGTGGAGTGATACCGGCAGGGCTTCGCCTAAGCGCTGCGGAAAACCGATCTAGAGGAGAAACTGTGCACCGGTGAAACGGGTAGCACGTGGCCGGAAATTCTGTCCAAAAACCACCCAATCCACTAGTATATATAGGAGGAGAGGAGAGGAGAGGCAGCCAAGGCCTTTGGGTCGGCCGAAATAGGAGGTGGGAGCAATCCTACTTCACCTCCAATCCTAGTTGGTGTAGGATTGCCTCCTATTGGCTGATTTTCCACTTTTTGCTTTAGGACTTTCTCTCCTGCGCCATGGGCCTTTGTGGCTGTTTTCCCAGCCCACTAAGGGCTGGTTATTATTCTCCCACAGCCCATGGACCTCTTGGGGTCGAAATACCCCTCCCAGAGGTCCTCCGGTACACTACCGGCACTCCCGGTACACTACCGATACTCCCGGTACACTACCGATGAGCCCGAAACTTTTCCGGAAACCAAACTGGGACTTCCTATATATGAATCTTTACCTACGGACAATTCCGGAGCTCCTCGTGACGTCCGGAATCTCATCCAGGACTCCGAACAATGTTCAGTCACCACCATACATAACTCTACACTACCGAAACGTCACCGAACCTTAAGTGTGCAGATCCTGCGGGTTCGAGAACTATGTAGACATGACCGAGACACCTCTAAGGTCAATAACCAATGGCGGGACCTGGACATCCACATTGGTTCCTACATATTCTACGAAGATCTTTATCGGTCGAACCTCTATGTCAAGGATTCAGTTAATCCCGTATATCGTTCCCTTTGTTCTTCGATATGTTACTTGCCCGAGATTCGATCGTCGGTATCTCCATACCTAGTTCAACCTCGTTACCGGCAAGTCTCTTTACTCATTCCGTAATACAAGATCCCGTAACTAACAATTAGTCACATTGCTTGCAAGTCTTATTGTGATGTTGCATTACCGAGTGGGCCCCGAGAAACCTCTCCGTTACACGGAGTAACAAATCCCAGTCTCGATCCATGCCAACTCAACAGACACCATCGGAGATACCTGTAGAGCACCTTTATAGTCACCCAGTTACGTTGCGACGTTTGATACACACAAGGAACTCCTCCGGTATCCGTGAGTTGCATGATCTCATGGTCATAGGAACATATACTTGACATGCAGAAAACAGTAGCAATAAACTGACACGATCATATGCTATGTTTATAGTTTGGGTCTTATCCATCACATCATTCTCCTAATGATGTGATCCCGTTATCAAATGACATCTCATGTCCATGGCTAGGAAACCTTAACCATCCTTTGATCAACGAGCTAGTCCATTAGAGGCATACTAGGGACATGGTTTTGTTTATGTATCCACACATGCATTTAAGTCTCCGATCAATACAATTATAGCATGGATAATAAACGATTATCATGAACAAGGAAATATGATAATAACTAATTTATTATTGCCTCTAGGGCATATTTCCAACAGCAACATCACAATAAGCCTTGCAAGCAATGTGACTAATTGTTAGTTGCGGGATCTTGTATTACGGAACGAGTAAAGAGACTTGCCGGTAACGAGGTTGAACTAGGTATGGAGATACCGACGATCGAATCTCGGGCAAGTAACATACCGAAGAACAAAGGGAACGTTATACGGGATTAACTGAATCCTTGACATAGAGGTTCGACCGATAAAGATCTTCGTAGAATATGTAGGAACCAATGTGGACGTCCAGGTCCCGCCATTGGTTATTGACCGTAGAGGTGTCTCGGTCATGTCTACATAGTTCTCGAACCCGCAGGGTCTGCACACTTAAGGTTCGGTGACGTTTCGGTAGTGTAGAGTTATGTATGGTGGTGACCGAAGTTTTTTCGGAGTCCCGGATGAGATCCCGGATGTCATGAGGAGCTCCGGAATGGTCCGGAGGTAAAGATTCATATATAGGAAGTCCCAGTTTGGTTTCCGGAAAAGTTTCGGGCTCATCGGTAGTGTACCGGGAGTGCCGGTAGTGTACCGGGAGTGCCGGTAGTGTACCGGGAGACCTCCGGGAGGGTTACTTCGACCCCAAGAGGTCCATGGGCTGTGGGAGAATATTAACCATCCCTTAGTGGGCTGGGAAAACAGCCACAAAGGCCCATGGCGCAGGAGAGAAAGTCCTAAAGCAAAAGGTGGAAAATCAGCCAATAGGAGGCAATCCTATTCCAACTAGGATTGGAGGTGAAGTAGGATTGCTTCCCACCTCCTATTTAGGCTGACCCAAAGGCCTTGGATGCCTCTCCTCTCCTCTCCTCCTATATATACTAGTGGATTGGGTGGTTTTTGGACAGAATTTCCGGCCACGTGCTACCCGTTTCACCGGTGCACAGTTTCTCCTCTAGATCGGTTTTCCGCAGCGCTTAGGCGAAGCCCTGTCGGAATCACTCCACCACCATCACCGGAGCGCCGTCACGCTTCCGGTGAACTCTATATCCTCTCCACCTCCTCTTGCTGGATCAACACGGTGGAGATCGTCATCAAGCTGCACGTGTGCTGAACGCGGAGGTGTCGTCCGTTCGGCGCTAGATCGGAAGGACCGTGATCGAGATCGCGAGACAGTTCGTGATGAGATTGCGGAACGGATTGTGATGAGTTCGCGGGAAAGATCGTGATCAACATCATGAGACGGATCGTGATGAGATCGCGGGACGGATCGTGATGAGTTCACGGGGCGGATCGTGATTGGATCGCGGGACGGATCGTGATGAGATCGTGGGACACTCGGCGATTTGGAGAAGTCGTTCGACTACACCAACCGCGTTTCTTAACGCTTCCCGCTTAGTGATCTACAAGCTTATGTAGATCCAATCTCCCTCTCGTAGATGCTCATCACCATGGATAGGTTTGCGTGTGCGTAGGAATTTTTTTGTTTCCCATGCGACATTCCCCAACATTTACAACTAAAAATTATAAGCTTGAAGTTGCACATGCTAAACCCCTTGAGGACTTTGAGCACCTCGAAAATGGCTCAAGGGTCGTTAAGAGTTCGCTGATTTAACTCACCGAGTCTCATGATCAACTTAAAGTTTCATATGCTAAAGAGCTTGCCAAGTTGCCTTCTCCTCTTGTTGTTAATGATGATGCTTGTGCTACTAACTCTATTTCTTGTGAAGCATCCATATTAAAGGAGAATGTTGAGCTAAGGGCTCAACTTGAGTTGCTATCTAGCAATTATGGGAAAGTGGAAGAAAGTCATGAAAATCTTTCTTGCTCTCATGGCGATCTTCTAGTATCTCATAATGTGCTAAAGATAGCTCATGAGGCTAGTACTACTAAGGTAACATCTAGTGAGCCTCATGTGGAAGTTAGCACTACATCTAGTAGAAATGCTTTATTGCCATGTGCTAGTCCTCGTAGTTCATCTACTCATAATGTTGGTACATCTTGTGATGAATTACTTTCCTTGACTTGTTGCTCTAACGATGAAGCTTATAATTCCTCTAGCACTTGCATTGATTCTAACCATGTAGAGGAAATCAATGAGCTCAAGGCCCAAGTCACTTCTTTGAAGAAAGACTTGGAAAAGAGTCATGAAGGGAAGTCCACACTCAACAATATCTTGAGTGTGCAAAAACTCCCAAAGGACAAAGGTGGATTTGGATTCAACTCCAAGAAGAAGAAGAAGTTGTCCACGAACTACAAGAAGAAGGTCCAAGAACAAGTCAAGAATTCAACAAAGATTATTTGCTTCAAGTGCAAAATTGAAGGTCACCATGTTAAATCTTGACCATTAAAGTAGAAGCCCCAAAGTAACAAGGAACAAGGGAAGCGGCCACAAGTTTAATCTCATGCTCAACCACAAGTTGAAGAAAGGCCTCTTCCCAAGAAGACCCAAGTCACCGCTCTTCAAGTTGAGAAATCAATTGAGAATAAAGCAAAGGGTAAATGTTGCTACTTATGTCGTGAGAAGGGTCACTTCGCTTCTTCTTGCACAAAAGGTAACTTATCCAACCCAATCATTATTGATGATATCTATTCTCTTGGGAAGGATAAGCTTGGCAATGTGTTTGCCAAATGTGTTGGTACTCAAAGTGGTGTCAAGAAAAGAACCATTTGGGTAGCCAAGCCTATTGTGACTAACCTCTTAGGACCCAACTTGGTTGGGGACCAACAAGCTCAAACTTGATCAATAGGCATTAATGGAGGGCATTGGTGACTTGGCTACATCATGAAGAATTAAGAGATCTTCATCATTCATATTATCTCAAGCCAAGTTATGTGGATTATCAAGTTTCTCACTTATATCCAATGTTCCTCCTTGCGGTAACATGTACTTAAATTGAATACATTGTTAGTTACTTGCCCCTTTGCATGTTGTGGTTTTGTACCTTGCATGCGGTTGTATATGTTGTGCTTCCTATTTGTTTATATTGAGAAATCAAGTATGTATGATGGGTTACACATCATGTATGTGTGAGTCTTATGTTGAGCCTTTTTGCATCTTGTCTTATCTTAGTTGGCTTTATTGAGACATTAATGGATTATCCCATTTTGGGGAGTGATGTGCTTTGTGCACTTCACAATCCTAAAAATTTGTGTACATGAGGAATACCACTTAGTATTGATATTACAAGATTATCTAGATGCTATGTGGTATGTCATCTCATGAGAAATTCAAATTCTAAAAGGTCCATTAATCATCTATTGTTGTACTTCATTTGCCACTAGTTATTATCGTTGGGTTACCACATTATGGGGGAGTAATATGCTATGTGCATATTACAATCCCAGAGAATGTGTACATTTGAGATATTGCCACTTAGATTTTATATTATAATTTATCTTGTTCCTAGGTGGCATGTTAGCTCTACAAGTGTCATTTGCTTATGATTTACGTGTAAAGATGATGTTGGATTTCTTTGCAATCTACCAATAGGAAATATTTCGAATTACTTCTTGTCCTTCGACATTTGGTATCCTTTCATGGTAGAAATTACTAATAATCTTTACATTGTATTTTGTTTATCGTTTGTCTTCCTTGTCTCTTGTGGATCTTTTTGAGCATGTCTAGTGTTTCTATAGATATAGGGAAAGTGATGATCCCATCAAGTGCATGTTGTATCCAAATACAAATTCTATATAATGTACATCTCTTGGGGGAGCCCTCCTATTTTCCTTAGAACACTCTCTTTATATGTTTATCATAAAATCTTTTGATCCTCATCAAGTGTGTGTTGGTGGGAGGCAAGCCTTTTCTCTATGGTACATTGTGCCAACATGAAAAACTATGAAGGGTGTGGTTTGTGGAACCTAGCTCTCTTTGGGGAACTTGATACCTCTTGTTTTCCTTCAATTGGTATCTTGTTTCCTTCTATTTGGCATGTGTCAATGTATATCTCATTCCTTGATATATATTTTAGTTGGTATCCGTCAAGTGATATTTTTTTGTTTGGTATCTTATTTTCACTTGATTCCTTTTCTCACGGTAGCTTATCAACTGTGTGTTGATTTGATTCTCGAAAGCCTTGAGCATGCATATTTACTACATGTACTTTCGTTGGCATGTTCTCTTTCCTTGACCCCATATATAGGGAAAATTCCACCGTGACATAAATTGGCTAAAGTGTGCATGAAATTCAATTTCATATCTATATGCACATATTTATGTGGAGTTTTGTCCTATATATTGTTGGTACACTAACTTTTTGGTCCCAATAAGTTTGGGTACCACTTTGTTTGTGGTGTTGTTCTACGAACAATTGGAGATACATTGGACACTCAGCTCACTTACAAGGAAGATGTTGACACCATGTGCTTATTGGAGCCTTGCTAGGACGATCTAAGAACCATTATCTACTACATCAATCCAATGCTATCTCGGTAACAAGTATCTACTTCATGCATACATTTATCGCATTCAACTATTTATAGGTTGCATCATGGCATGAATTTATTGATTCATTCTTGTGGTACTTGTTTCCTTTCTCAAAGCGTCTCAACGATGATGTCATATTGCTAGTTGTGATGTCTTTGATGTTTGTGTATTGGGAGTTCATTTATGTACAATAAGATAATATTAGGCAATGTGCTATGCTTTCAAGCAAATATATTATTGGTATATTTATGACTTCCTTTTGGATATCTTGTTTGTTCCTTATTGTAACTATTTCGTGTGTACATTATTCTTTGTGGATATATCATCATGATTTCCCTCTACCTAGAATCTTATACACATGAGAGAAGTTACATCTCTAGTTGATATCCTCTTTTCTTTCACGTCCGCCATTGCATTTCCTTTTTATTTACTTGGTGGTTTCATGAAAGAATCTTTCTTGAGTGCAGATCTTATATCCTTGCATTTTGATGCACTCCTTGGTGGTGAATATTATTTTCCTCATGCTTGTCCTCACAAGGGTTTTGCCATATCGATTGGTATCCCTCCTATTGACAAGGCTATTATTTCCTATCTTCACCAAGGGTTGTCCCAAGCTTTGGTTTTTAATTTTCTTATTAGTAAGCTTGTGAACCCGGTTGCTAGTGGTTTGTGTGTGGGAAGGATGTGGTTTGCACTTTGTGTCTCATTTCATCAAGACTATGTTGATGCTTAATGCTCATCATTATACTAAGTCTTCTCAAGTGCTTTGCCATGACTCACACACATCATTTTGGTTGAGCCTATTCTTAAGATTGCCTCTTCTACATGTTGATCAACCATATGTTTAGTGCAAGTACTACGCTCATTGTCTTATCTACTTGCTTGCACTTGTTGTGTGTTTATATTGATTTTGGGGGAGTCATGATCCTATTTTGTGCACTTGTATCCAATTTTTTTTCTTATTTGTGCACAAATCATGGGGAGCTCCTCTAGTTTCTTTATAAACACTCTTTTGCCCATATCATAATATATTTTATTCATGTGGCTCCTAGATCCATGTGATTGATTGTTCCAATTAGTATCTTTTCCTTGCTTGCTTCACTCCGGTGTATGTCTTTGTGCCATATGATTCTTTGTGCAATCTTTGGGTTCTCAATATAGTTTGTCTTCCTCCAACTACTTATCATTGGATATGTGTATTTCTTTGCACACATATTTTGAGATATACAAACTTTTTGGAGGAACACCTATTATATTGGCTTTCTAAACTTTTTGTCCATTTTGGCAATCGATGCCAATGGGGGAGAAGTTTAGAGAGTTTAGTTTGGAATGCTTTGAGAGTTTTTATTTGTTGCTTAAGCGTTTGCATCTCACATCCATGAATTGCATTTGTGTGTGCTTGGTTGTGCTTATTTCCTTATATAAACTCTCTTGAAAGTGGTTGTCATCAATTACCAAAATGAGGGAGATTGTAAGAGCACATTTCTCCATGTGCTGTTTTGGTAATTGATGAAACCCCTATGGACTAATGGTTGCCTTGATTTATATTCTAAGGATTTGTCCGTAGGTACTTCTTGAAGTCCATCTATTGGTTTCAAGGAGTTTATATGGCGACCAAGGTGGTATTCAAGGTTTATCCAAAGTTTGGTCATGTGGGAGTTGAGCTTATTGCAAGCATGTCTTGAAGAATAAGATTGTGTAAGCATTCATTTTTTACCTTCAAGACATCATCTTTATGAAGAGAGAAGCTAAGATACAAGGTTGACCAATACTAAGTCACAAAGTGAATCAAGTTGATCAACACACAAAGCGTACAAGATGTACCGAGAGGGATCAAGTGATCCCATGGTGTGGTAAGCATTTTCCATTACACTTTGTGTACTAACCCATGGTCTACGTGAGAGTTCTATGTAGGGTTAGGTATATTTGCATGGGCTTGCATCAAAAGGCATATCCCATACATCCCATGGAAGATGACATCAAGTGGAGATCGTCATCAAGGTTGCGATGTGCAAGATCAAGTGAAGCATCACGGAGAGATTGTGCTTGAGGCTCGCTGTTCATTGTGGTGACAATGGATTTGTGAATATGTGCCGAAGAGTGGCTCACCCATAGTGGAGTATGGGGGAACAATCATCTAGTCTTCTTCAAGCCAACGCAATCAAGAAAGGTGGTCTATCTTGAGGAAGTAAAGATCGTCATCATCTAGATCAAGTGGACTATGCGCAAGGCTAAGGTTTGACCTTGATAGGCTTTTCTATTTTACCGGTCTCATGGTGGTAGTTGAGAGACCGGGTTATAGGATCGATTGCCGTACTATCAAGGGGGGCTCTCAAGTGAGTACCTTGATCGTATCATTCATTGAGAGCTCAAACCATTGCATTCTTGGCATCATCATATTTATTGGTTCTTGGTTGTCTTTTCTCTATGTGGGTTCTTGAGCTTGTGGTTATCTTCGTGACAAGCTCTAGTACATCGAAAACGGATTTCATATGCTTCATCTATTGCGTTTCGGTGTTGGGAAGTTTTACCGGTCTGATTCGAGGAAGGGTTCTCACCATTTTATTATGGGCCTTTTAACATTTGCTTCTTACTGATATTTCAATAAAGATTGTGCTATCACATGTTGTTATCTTTCCAACAAAATTTGTTTCATTGAATTCGGAGTCCGTTTGCAAAAGTTGTGGCAGTTTTGGTGTTCTTAAAAGGCTCCAGCGGTACTACCGCGGCTAGAGCGGATGTAATTTTTTACTACCGCTCCGGAGCGATACTACCACGGCTCCAAGAGCGATACTACCGCTCCAGACCAAAATCTCTTGCTAAGTCCAGCCGTGATAGGCACGGATGTAATTTTTTAGTACCGCTCGCAAGCAGTAGTACCGCTACCCGTAGCGGTAGTACCGCTATCCATAGCGGTAGTACCGTGAGGACGAGCGGTAGTACCGCTCCAGCGGTTCTACTGGCCTTTTGCCTCCTTGGAGCGGTAGTACCGCTCTGTGCGGGCTGTGAGGGTAACGGTTAGATTTTTTCCCACCTATAAAAGGGGGTCTTCTTCTCCCATGGACCTTATCTTTTGAGCTCACGTTCTTCCCCCATTGTTGACCTTCTTTGAGCTTGCACAGAGTGGTACTACATTGAGGGAAAAGAGAGAGGAGATCTAGATCCACATTTCCACCAATCACTTTCTCCTCTAAGTGAGGGGAACCCCTTGGATCTAGATCTTGGAGTTCTTCGTGTTCTTCTTCGTTCTTCCTCTCATTTCCCTCCCTAGCATTAGTTGTTTTGGTGGGATTTGGGAGAGAAGGACTTGGGCACTCCGTGTGCCCTTGCCATTGCATTTGGTGCATAGGTTTGAGTTCTCCACGGTGATACATGGAAGTGAGAAGTTGAGAAGCTATTACTCTTGGGTGTTTGAGCACCTTAGAGATCGTTCCTCTTGGGTGCTTTGGCGCCCTAGACGGTTGGTGGTGCCTCGTAGCTCAATCATTGGGGTGCAAAGCTCCGGGCAAGCTTCGGGGTCTCCAATTAGGTTGTGGAGATTGCCCCGAGCATTTGAGGTCACCTCGGAGCCACAATCCATTGTAGTGAAGCTTCGTGGTGTCATTGGGAGCCTCCAATCAAGTTGTGGAGATTGACCCAACCTTGTTTGTACGGGTTCGGTGACCACCCTCAAGGGTCCCTTAGTGGAATCACGGCATCTTGCATTTTGCGAGGGCGTGAGAAGATTATGGTGGCCCTAGTGGCTTCTTGGGGAGCATTGTGCCTCCACACCGCTCCGAACGAAGATTAGCATCCGCAAGGGTGTGAACTTCGGGATTCATCGTCGTCTCCGCGTGCCTCGGTTATCTCTTACCCGAGCCCCTTTATTTATGCACTTTACTTTGTGATAGCCATATTGTTTCTTGTTATATATCTTGCTATCACCTAGTTGTATATTCTGCTTAGCATAAGTTGTTGGTGCACATAGGTGAGCCTAGTTGTTTTAGGTTTTGTGCTTGACTAATTAAATGATAGTTTTATTCCGCATTTGTTTAAGCCTAAATCGTAATTATTTTAAAGCGCCTATTCACCCCCCTCCTCTAGGCGACATCCACCTCCTTTCAGAGGTGTCGAAGAGCTAGTCATAAAGGGTTACGCCGATGCTAGCTTCAACACAGATTCGAATGACTCCAAGTTACAAACTGGATACGTGTATATTTTGAACAGAGGGGCAGTCAGCTGGTGCAGCAGCAAGAAAAGCATCGTGGCGGCATCTACATGTGAAGCGGAGTACATAGCTGCTTCGGAAGCAGCAAAGGAAGGAGTCTGGATGAAGGAGTTCATCATCGACCTAGGAGTGATTCCCAATGCGTCGGGCCCGATGACTCTATTCTGTGACAACACTGGAGCTATTGCCCTTGCCAAGGAGCCCAGGTTTCACAAGAAGACAAGACACATCAAGCGCCGCTTCAACTCCATTCGTGATTACATTCAAGAAGGAGATATAGATATTTGTAAAGTACATACAGATCTGAATGTCGCAGATCCGTTGACTAAACCTCTTTCACGAGCGAAACATGATCAGCACCAGAACTCTATGGGTGTTCGATACATCACAATGAACTAGATTATTGACTCTAGTGCAAGTGGGAGACTGTTGGAAATATGCGCTAGAGGTAATAATAAAATGGTTATTATTATATTTCCTTGTTCATGATAATTGTCTATTGTTCATGCTACAATTGTATTAACTGGAAACGGTAATACATGTGTGAATACATAGACCACAACATGTACCTAGTGAGCCTCTAGTTGGCTAGCTCGTTGATCAATAGATGGTCACGGTTTCATGACCATGGACATTGGATGTCGTTGATAACGGGATCACATCATTAGGAGAATGATGTGATGGACAAGACCCAATCCTAAGCATAGCACAAGATCGTGTAGTTCATCTGCTAAAGCTTTTCAAATGTCAAGTATCATTTCCTTAGACCATGAGATTGTGCAACCCTAGAATACCGTAGGAATACTTTGGGTGTGCCAAACGTCACAACGTAACTGGGTGGCTATAAAGGTACACTACGGGTATCCCTGAAAGTATCTGTTGGGTTGGCACGAATCGAGACTGGGATTTGTCACTTCGTGTGACGGAGAGGTATCTCTGGGCCCACTCGGTAAGACATCATCATAATGAGATCAATGTGACTAAGGAGTTAGCCACGGGATGATGTGTTACAGAACGACTAAAGAGACTTGCCGGTAACGAGATTGAACAAGGTATAGAGATACCGACGATCGAATCTCGGGCAAGTAACATACCGATGGACAAAGGGAATTGTATACGGGATTGATTGAATCCTCGACATCGTGGTTCAGCCGATGAGATCATCGTGGAACATGTGGGAGCTAATATGGGTATCCAGATCCCGCTACTGGTTATTGGCCGGAGAGGTGTCTCGGTCATGTCTGCATGCTTCCCGAACCCGTAGGGTCTACACACTTAAGGTTCGATGACGCTAGGGTTATATGGAATAGTGTACATGGTTACCGAAGGTTGTTCGGAGTCCCGGATGAGATCCCGGATGTCACGAGGAGTTCTGGAATGGTCCAGAGGTAAAGATTCATATATAGGAAGTGAGGATTTGGTCATCGGAAGTGTTTCGGGCATCACCGACAATGTACCGGGACGACCAGAAGGGTTCCGAGGGTCCACCGTGAGGGGCCACCAGCACCAGAGGCCTGCATGGGCCGAATGTGGGAGGAAACCAGCCCCTAGGTGGGCTGGTGCGCCTCCCACCTGGCCTAAGGCGCAGCAAAGGAGCAAGGGGGGCAACCCTAGCGTAGATGGGCCCTAGGACCACCCTAGGGCGCCTAGGGCTGCCGCACCCCCTCTCCCCTCTCTTGGACGCCGACCCCAAGGGCCATCTAGGGCTGGCCGCCGCCCTAGGGTGGGAACCCTAGGGGGTGCACCCCCTCTCCTCCTCCTCCTATAAATAGTGGAGGGTTTTGGGGGCTACACACAACAGATCTCTCTCTCTCTCTCGGCGCAGCCCTACCCCTCCTCCTCCTCGTCCTTCGTAGTGCTTGGCAAAGCCCTGTCGGAGTACCACGCTGCTCCACCGTCACCACACCATCGTGCTGCCGGAGCTCTCCCTCAACCTCTCCTACCTCCTTGTTGGATCAAGGCGTAGGAGACATCACCGGGCTGCACGTGTGTTGAACGCGGAGGCACCGTTGTTCGGCGCTTAGATCGGAATCCACCGCGATGTGAATCGCTGCGAGTACGACTCCACCAACCACGTTCATAGTAACGCTTCCGCTTAACGATCTTCAAAGGTATGAAGATGCACTCCCCCTTTGCTCGTTGCTGGTTTCTCCATAGATCGATCTTGGTAACACGTAGGAGATTTTTTGAATTGTTACTACGTTCCCCAACACCCAGCGCCGCCACCCGAGGTCGCCGCCCCATGTCGGCCCCCCCACGAGAGGAGAAGGAAGGGCCCCGCCGTCGCCGTGCCATCCGGGCTTTGCCCGTCAGCGCCTGCCGGTGGCGGCGGGGAGGAGGGGAGGGAGGCGGGGCCGAGGGCTTGGCGGCTAGCCCCCCCCCCCCCTCCCGGCGCGCGCGGGCGTGTCGCGGGAGGGGGAAGGGGAGGGGGGTTTGCCAATCTCCTATCAACCATAGTTGTCCACTCCAACTAATGATGCCTTCCAAGTCCACCTAGACAAAACATTAGACAAAAATGGATCCCAAGATCTAGCCCTGGCCAAAGCTCGACACACCTTCCACCGATGCCAATCAACATATCTGGAACAATGTCTTATTCCGCGACATCGATGACGAAATCACCTCATCACCGTTAGTCGGACACCTAAGTCGACACGTGGCCAAAGCTAGGGTGACCAAAACACGATCAACCCCAAACTAGGACCCTGCATCTCGATGGTGGCAGAAGACACCCGAAGGCGAGGAGAATTGACAACGACAACTAACACTCGTAAATAAACGCTAGCCGCACTTCTTTCGAGATGTGCCAAACGAGAAGGGAAACGTTTCAAGTCGGACAAACTTTTTTTTGACAAACTTCTCCCCTTTATTCATTTTAGAAAAATAGTGGCATCGTTTACAAGTAATGGAAGCACCTCCAACAAGTAATGGAAGCACCTCCACCGGTGTCTAATCCATCCAAAAAAAAGAGAAAACTTAACTATCCTAGCGAGTTCATGAGCTGCATGGTACCTATGGTTTGAGCACTGGAAAATATACCATGGAGAGGAGACTCAGACCCATCACAAATTGCCCTTGCTATCCGTGGACTCTCAGCTAATTTTAGCATTGCATGTTCTACAAGGGCAAAGGTACGTGTAGAAGCATGGAAGAAGCCGATGCAGGGATATACTTTCTCCGTTTCTAAATATAAGTCTTTTTAGAGGTTCCACTAAAAAATATATACGAATGTATATAGACATATTTAAAGTGTTGATTTATTCATTTTGTCCCGTACATAGTCTCTTATTGAAATCTCTAAAAGACTTATATTTAGGAACGGAGCGGAAATCCCTTTTGGAGCTCGGCTTCCAGTGAGGCCTCCAAATTCAAATTTGAAATTTCATCAAAATTCATATTTTTACATTTCTAAAAATTCTAAAAAAAATACAGATATACATGAAGACATAACACACTTGTGTGTAAATTTTCAGTTCAAACTACATTAAAATGAGGGCTATGCAAAAAAGATAAATCTCGGGTTGTTAACACATGATACTATTCATCCTCTCAGGCCATAAATTTGTCTTTTTTTACAGGTCGCAACTCAAGGTATTTCATCATAAAATTTTACATACATGTGGGTTACATCCTTACATACATGCATATTTTTTTCAGAATTTTTTGAACCATAAAAATTTGAATTTGATTTTTTCAAAAATAAATGCTTTCATGAAGCTCGGCCTCCAAAACGCCTCTCTCGGAACGGAGGGAGTATGAAATTAAACTTAGACGCCAGTTTTGATCATGATCTCCTTGAGGGATCGGTGGGGGCAGTCATCTGAGATCACAGCGGGAAATTTATTGCGGCAGCTAATGAGTAGATATATGCTATGACTCCTTCACTGCAGAGGCATTGACTGTTGGATTTGGCTTGAATCTTAGCAAAAACTATCGGATTTAACAAGATCGTGATCAACTAGGATAGCCTGGAGGTTGTGAAAGCTTTGAAAGAAGGCAATTCCTCTTCGATAGCAAAAGTGCAACTATTGATGACTGTTATTTCATGTCGTCAGATTTTAGTCATGTAATTTATGATCATTGTAACAGACAGAGTAATAATTATATGCTTTGGTAAGTCAATAAATTCTTGCCAAATAATTTGTATGATCATTTTTTTCTCATGTCCCCCCTTCCCTTCTCATGTATGATTCTTTTTCTCCCTTCTTTGATTTTTCTGCCAAATAATTATATTCTTTGGTAAGTCAATAAATTCTTGCCAAATAATAAGTGCTTACCAATAAGATGGCATTTTTCTCCCATCTCTGATCATTATTCTAAATACTATTTCTTTGTTAAGTCAATAAATTCTTATAAATACTTTCTCCGTCTCAAAATAAGTGTCTCAAGCTTGACCCTTATTTTGGGACAGAGGGAGTACGTGATACAATAAAATGATAGGTAAATCATGGCAATTGCATACAAAAACTTGCTAGTAAGATTTTAGCACACCAATAAACGCGTAACCAAGGGCTAATCTACTAGAATGTTTATACTCTTGTTGCAACACACATGCAATTATCTAGTAGAGCAAAAGAAAAGTGCAACAAAATTTCTTTTGATCCCACTTTTAAAGGAAAAGTAGAGAAATTTTACAATTTGGATATCTTTTAAGAAGTCATGCGTGCAAAGAGATTGATTGACAAATGACAATGAACTACAAAAGAACACAGATGATAAACCCAGCAACCATGGTCGCATGTCATATGCAAGTAAACCACAACTCAAAGGTGAACAAAAGAATATATTTTTTTTACGAAGAGCATTGTCAAAAGAACATGGAACGGTATGGCCCGTACCAAGTTACTAACAAGACTAGTGTCGCATGGAAGCCCTCCGCAGGAGAAAAGGTGTGGACGCACGAGCAAAGAGCATCTGATTTAAAACTCTTGATTGATTGAACGGCCCTCTTTTGACTTTGACTGCACAGCATGAAGGGAGGAACAGCTTCAGCTTCCCCGCCTAGAGCCACAAGGTAAATAACCGGTTGCTTCGATGCTGACAGCGAAGCTGAACTCCCGCATGCTAACAGAGAAGGGTCATCTCCAGTGCTGCAAGATCTGCCATTACATCAGTGACTATGGTCTTAGTCTTTGCCAAAGTTTGCGCTGTAGTGGGCACTGGATTCCAGCTTCTTGGCGTCATTCAGCTTCCTGACGGCCTGAGATATACGAAACTTGAGTGTCAGTGCTTGTTAAGGTGCTGATGGTCAGCTTTTAAGAGTGTACGACAGTGCACCTTCATGAAGTCCTCGTGGACTACATAGTCCCGCTCTGCGCGAATTGCGGACATGCCAGCTTCGGTGCAGACATTGCGAAGATCAGCCCCATTGAAGCCCTAAAGCCAGATGAGTTAAGAATCTGAGCAATGCGACAAGAGTGTACGTGCAATAAGAGCGTTAGCTAAGATATACTCACTTCAGCCAGTTTCACAACCGCCTCATAATCTATTTCTCCATGCTTGGCGATACCGGCGGCATGAATTTTGAGTACTTCTGTTCTTGATTGCTCGTTTGGTAGCGGAATCTCAATCTTTCTGTCGAGACGTCCAGGGCGCAGGAGCGCAGGGTCAAGAACATCAGGCCGGTTTGTTGCCATGATCATCTTGACCTGTTTAGAAAAATATATCAGTGTCAAGAAGAATCCATACAGCACCAGGAAGAAAAGAATTATGCGCAATGTTAGAAAAGGGAGTCAAATAAAATGTTTGCAAATCAGCGGCCAGGAAATTCATACAAGCAATGAAGCAAAGATGAACAATTTTTAATCCACAAAATTCATCTCAAGACCGGTTTATTTTACCCACGTAAGTTAGAGTACATATCACGCACACATTCAGGCAAGGAAATTACTTCAATCAAATCCATTGCCTTTGCATATATAGCATAAAGTTACCTAGAGGGAAAAACACTTGATGATATAGGTTTACCTTGCCAAGCTCATCAAATCCATCTAACTGATTAAGAAGCTCCATCAGCGTCCGCTGGATCTCACGGTCAGCACTGGTTCCCTCACTAAATCTTCTCCCACCAATTGCATCGATTTCATCCATGAAGATAATGCACGGCTAGAAATAACAATTTGAACAAATGGAAACAAAATTTGTGAGCATTGCAAATAAACTAAATGGTGATGTATGTTAAAAGATCTCAGAAATGCATTTATATTGCCTCTAACAAGAACTCAAACGTGAAGGTAGTTTGATTTCTTCTTCTCTTGCAAAACTGATATTGAGATCTATAACTTAAAATTCGATAATGTGTGACAGGAACATAATTAGATGACACATCTGGGTCAAAGGAACTAGTAAAGTCAGCTAGCATCTCCGCAAACAACAGTGGACGCATAATCATTTGCCATTATGTGTATCTTACAGAAAAGGGAATTAAGTTTAAGACCAACTACCTTTGCAAAAAGAAAGGCAGAGCAAGACTTACTTGGTGATCGCGTGCATAGCCGAACATTTCTCTGATTAAACGAGCACTTTCTCCGATATATTTGTCAATTATAGCACTTGACACAATCTGGTTTTTAGACAATTATGTCAGTGTAATGTAGTACTCATGGAAAGAAAATACCAAGTGAAAACCGCACCTTCAAAAAGTTAGCATCAATATTACTGGCGATGGCCCTCGCTAATAACGTTTTCCCAGTTCCTGGTGGGCCATAGAGTAGAACACCCTGGAAAAAGTAAAGCAAGCATACACTGACTCCCAAAATCACAACATGTATATCTTTACCTCTTCAACTTATATAGGAAAAGAGAATCCTAAACACTTTTTTGGCTAAATTTACCTTGGGAGGTTTAATTCCGACCCTAAGAAACAATTCAGGGTTCAGTAAGGGTAGCTCGATTGATTCCCTGAGTTCCCTGATTTGATCAGATAAGCCACCTACAGCAGAGTAACTGACATTGCCTGGATCTTCGTGTAGCATGTTATACACCACAGGATCCACCTGAAGAAACAAGTTCAGTTTCATACCACATCCTGGGACCCAATTTTAAATGTAACAAATGGACCGTAAAATAAAACAATTACTAAATAATGCACCAACAAAAGGACTGTGAAACATCAGCATAACTAAACCATACCTCCCTTGGCAGAGTGCGCATGATTGTCAAAGTTGTCATGTCTAGCACAACACGAGTTCCAGAAGTTAATTTTTCCTTGTCCACTTTACTCCGGCAACCGACGACATATCTTGGACCACTGCTAGCCTTAACAATAACTTCAACAAATAGGTATTTCAGCTTTAGGTTGTTACTAATAAAGAATACAAAAAATTACATGTGGCAGTTTCATGTGAATACTCAAAATAAAACTGAACAACTTAGTTCTCTTATAGCGTGGCAAGCAAAGCAGAGACTATGGAGGCCCTGTCCAGTCAATGCCTTTGTGAGTTTGCACACTTCAAGAACATTATGTTAAAGTTCATGGTACTTGGTACTTGTTAATTCATGTACACAGTCCACATGCCAAAATTCGTGACAATATATCATCTTTCACTAAGAGTGTAATATAACTTCTTATCTTTTCTTTAGTTGCACAAGATCATATATTTTGCGACTTTTCATACATGTAACTGAACCATGATTTCTTGGGGAGCTTTTGTAAGTGTACAAATCCTCATACAAGAGGACCATTTATACTTAACTTTTCAGGGCAAGTGTCCGTTCAAAATATATGTTACGAAATATATACATCAAAAAATAAAAGAGGGGCTCTTTACTTACAGCGTTCATTATCAAGAGGACGAAGGACTTCGCCTATTATTTGTCCGACACTTTGCAGTGACTTCAAGTCATCTTCAGTCTTTGCATAGTCCTTCCTAGCAATTTTAAGGTTTTCCCTCACTGCATGTAGATGTACCATGTGTCAAATGAAAGTACATACTAAGGATCATAGTATTTTGTTAGAATATATATAGGTGCACGTGTATGCACAAATATCGTTCCACATAACCAACTAAAAACTTTATGGAACTGCTCTCAGACCATCAAGGATTATAAAGTAAGCTGAACTTGGGAAATTCCTTGAGTTCCAGCACCAAAACAGTTCTAATAATTCCCCAGTTAGCTGATTTTTTTATTTTTTTTGTAAATCTCAATCGCCTAGAAGTACACATCACTTTGCCTAAACTTGCAGTAACGGACAAACACTCTTTTTAACAGTAGAGATGTAAAATGCAATTTTTAGTCTTGACATTAGAAAATTTCAGATCACTTATGATTTATGAACAGGCATTCCCATACGCCATACTGAAATATGCCCAGACAAAGCACAAAGAAGAACCCTGAACAAAATGACATGTGAATGCGCCAACATAAATCTGCAGAATCCACAAAATAGCACTTTGAACCAGAATTACCACCTAAATAACAACGCCGCAATTTGAACAACTGCTTTCTTATGCGACCCTTTTTTGGTAAATAAAGACTTATATTTCTAAAATAGCAAGGAACCTCGTAAATCTACCGAAGGGCCACCAATTATTCCACATCAAGTAATCAGGGAAGAGCAAAAACATGTTAGTTTTCTAAGGAGTCGGCTACAATGACTAAAAACAAAACCGTAAGTCTCTAACATCGCACTCGCTGGCAGAACTTCAGATCCATATCAAGCAATCAGCTCCCAAACCAGCAGATTTGGCGCCGGGAAACAACAACTACCCTGCACCGACAGCGCAGGCCAATGCCGGCCCCATACCGGCAACGCCCAATCTAGCACTCGAACGCGTCTCGATTTCGAGCGGAGTGAGGGAGGAAGCTGGGCGCCTTACCAGTGCCGACGCGCGATTCAAGCTCCCTGCAGTTGAGCAGTTTCTTGCGGTAGTCAGATATGGCCGTGCGGCGGCGTCCTCTCCGTCGGCCATCGCCGCTGCGATCTGTCCCTCGACTTTGCTTCCGTCGCGAGAAGGGAATGAGCTCCAACTGTCTGGTTTTTTGGCCTAAAAATATACACGGAATATAGCTTTTTTGTAACCGAATACGTAAATTGTGGATGTATGGTTGTTTTGAAGGTGAAATTTTACATTCCATATACTATGATTGTTTCTCCGTTCGATCCAAATCTATTAATTACTCACGTAATCTAACTTATTTTAGCTTAAGCTCATAAACACACATATATGTATACTCATCTTTATAAACATCGTATATTCTATCTTTATAAGGGTTAAAGTGTATATATAGATAGTCTAGCGTTTTCATCGGTTCAAATTTTTGATTGTGTTAACCATAAAGCTTAATAATAAACACATCCAAAAACTAGGTAGGTTTGTAGATTGACAAAGTCTGTCTCGCTATCGATAGAAATACCGCTTCTCATTAAAAGAATATTATACCTTTATGAGACATCAAAGCATCACTAGTAGATTTTGGTCCTTAATGAGATAAAGGTATTACTGTTTTCCTAACTACTCCTTCCGCCCGAAAATACTTGTCCTGCAAATAAATGTATCTAGACTTATTTTAGATTTAGATACATTTATTTTATTTATTTTTAGGACAAGTATTTCCGGACGGAGGGAGTATTCAATCATAGGTTGATTTCTACATTCCATATTATTAAATGACTTGCGTACACGGTATATGTTGATTGTATGTTTTTTTTTCTTTTGCATGGTTTTGTGGTAAGCTATGACTTCTTCTTCTTTTTTGCGAGATAATAGGGGTCTTTAACTTTTTTAACAAGGAATGTGTGTCATATACAGGTATGTAATTTCATCTATCCCCAAACTAACTACACACCAGTGTGATATGTGCTCCATCCATAAGCAACAAGGCCATTGTTGATCTTGTTTTGGGAACGACTAATCTGATTGATAATAATCTCCCTCGTGCTCCTTAATAATCTCCTTTGGAGGGCAAGCGCTAGGCCTTCCTTACACGCCGCAAATTCTGCCTCAGGTCTGTTTTATATATAATCAGATCCCTACAATCTGTGAAATGATAGCATAAGAATCATCGTGCAACACCATGCCGCCCCCGGTCGCTCCGGTCTCTGCTACGAAGCTCCCAACACTGTTCAACTTAGTCCAATCGTTAGGAGAACATGTCCTGTGTAGCTCCTCATTAGGTTGCATAGACCTCATCTCCACGTCGGCGCCCTAAATGCTTGACGAGTGAATGACCATCTTCCCTTTCTTCAGATTCCCTTTGCGTGTGCTACTAAATACATAATGATGAGTTGATGTAGCCATGAAGAATTCTTCATGAGTTTCTATCGGGGCACTTCATTTCTGTGTGTGACCTCATTGCGGACATGCCATGCCCCCACATAGTCATTAGAATTACCATGCACACCATGTTTGGAGTGGTTCCAACAAGATCAAGAGACACTTCGGTCGAGTGTTGCACACATCACTGACAGTTGAAAGTGTACAACACGGCGCCATGGCTCGATAAGTTCTTCGCAAGGGGACATCCACACATTGCATGGAAAACATCCTCCCGTTCCACACCATAAATAGGACACACATATGTTGATAGAGGCGAGGGTCCTGATCTTTTTATGAGATGATAACTATCGATTTAGTGGAGACGACTTTGACGATCCGACTACAAACATGCACGTCGTTGCGCCTTAGCAATCGCTAAACCAATCTCCAAGATTTTATTGACCACGTCGGAGCACGATCAACCTAACCATGAAGGTCTATTGCTACAAGCAATCGAAGAACAAGTAAGAATATGATAATGCAACCTGAATATTGCGAATATAGATGGAGTATTGATAAGGATGGGGATCCGAAAGCGGTATTGGTCTGGTCGTTGGACACCAACGAAGTACACGGAGTTGTAATGGCTAACTTTTAACTAAATAAAACCCCGAGCAAAAAGCTACTAGGTTGATCTACTTATATAAAAGCAAAAAGTGGCAGCCAAGGAGGTGGGAGGACGTCCAAAGGCAGCCTAAAACTAACCCTAGGTCGTACAAGGCCTATAGGCCCAGGTGGAGGTGATGCAACACCTTTGAACTTATAGTTCGACTCGAATTCTGCTGCAACATCATATTGTTTCCTCAATATCGCCATGCTCCGAATGAATTTGAAGGTGATTCCAATTGAGTTGGAACGTACATGAAATCTACTTTCCAACAAAAAAATGAATCACACAATTAGGAGTCCGGATGCAAAAAAAATTGGCATTTTGAATCAGGTATGTTTGTGTAGTCCGAATCTGAGTCCAGAACGTGAGAGACTTGGACTCTATCTTCTCTTGGGCTAAAAGTGTCATGAGAGAACTTCTTGACCTACACATAAATGTATATTTTCCCTTATCTTCATATGTGGATTGTACAAGTGTCAGGTAGTTCTCAAATAAATACGCATATGCAATATTTGTGATCATATCCAAGGTAGTCATGTCCTCATGATCTTGCCTTTCTTGAAAACAAAGCCGTCCTCAGCGTTGCTTAATCTGAAATGTGACTAACAAAAGAGACAAGGTGTACATGTTGTATATGTATACGTCATCCATTTTTACTTCCCTTGGTTTTGCACATATGACACATGTATACATGAGAAACTTTCATATGTCATGAAATATAAAGCCAAAATATTATCACAAGAAGTAGAAGGCATGAAAATATTACAACTCGGTTTGCACATATAAGTGAAGCCCTTATTAATATCAAGATTGAGAATGTTTATCATTAAACCATCCCAACATTGGTAAATAAACTTGTCTTGTTTCAAATTTACCGTCAACAACATGCTTAGATAAGCAAATATGCAATATGTCATTTGACACGGAATCATCCCCAAGATTGGAGGTCATATCAAAATGACTAAATAGTGGCACAATTATTTTCAAATATATTTGATCCAAATTTGATTTATGTCCTGATTTACAAGGTTCTTTTTCATCAATAGTTAACTCAATGGTTGCACTCAAAATTGTTGATATTGTAGTTATTTGATCACATGGCAAAGTCAAATCATGAACATAGTCCTTTAAAATAGGTGGGTGATACGTCTCCAACATATCGATAATTTATGAAGTATTCATACCATATTCACCTGCGTCTACAATACTTTTATATGGTTTTAATGCACTTTATATGATTTATTTAGAACTGACCCGGACTGATGTTGTTTTCAGCAGAAATACCATGGTGTTGTTATTGTGCAGAAAATGAAAGTTCTCAGAATCGCCCGAAACTTTTTTGTGATTTTTTCTGGAGAAATAAGCAACATTGGAGCAAAGAACCACCGGAGGGGAGCCACCTGTGGGCCACAAGCCAACAGGGCACACCCTGATGGCTTGTGGGGCCCACGTGGCTCCGTTACGCGTGATTCCAACTCTGAAAAATCCTATAAATCCTAGAAACCCTAGAAATACAGAGAGACTCCTTGTTCCGCCGCCGCAACTCTCTGTATTGATGAAAAACCAATCTAGAGGTGTTCTAGTATCCTGCCAGAGAGGCAAATCACCATCTGGTGGCCATCTTCATCATCCTGACGGAGGCCATGATGAGGAGGGAGTAGTTCACCCTTGGGGCCGACGGTTCGTATCTGTAGCAATGTGTTCAATCTCTCTCTCTCTCTCTCTAGTGTTCTTGAGATGACATGATCTTGATGTATCACAGGCTTTGTTAATATAGTTGGATCATATGGTGTTCTTCCCTCTCTATCTTGTTGTGATGAATTAAATCTTTCCCTTTGAGATCTTGTTATGTTGGATAGAATATTTTGGTTTGAGAATACTTGATGTACGTCTTGCGTGGGATAATTGTAGTGACATTGGGATATTCTATTGATTCACTTGATATATGTTAAGGCATCAACTTGCGGATTTCGGTGACCTTGGGGATCTATGCATAGGGGTTGATTAATCGTTTTCATACCACGTTCTCCGATTGAAATCTTGGGGTGCTCCTTTAAGTTCTTTGTGTTGGATTGAATATGATAGATCTGAAATTGTTTGATGCATGTCACATATTTTACCCACGGATACTTGAGGTGACATTGGAGTATCTAGGTGATATTAGGGTGGATTGACATGTATCATTGGTGTTATTTTACTACGAACTCTAGGGTTGTTTGTGACACTTATAGGAATAACTCAAAATATTGATCGGAAAGAATCACTTTGAGGTGGTTCTACTACCTACACCAATTTCATCTATTTGTTCTCTACTAGATAGGAACTTTGGAGTGATTCTTTGTTGCACGTTGAGGGATGATCATATGATTCAACTATGTTAGCATTGTTGGGAGATTGCACTAGTGAAAGTATGAACCCTAGACCTTGTTTTCAAGCATTTATACAACGTTTTGCTAGTTGTTTTACACTTGTTACCTTGCTTTTTTATATTTTCAGATTACAAAAATCTATATCTACCATCCATATTGCACTTGTATCACCATCTCTTCACCGAACTATTGTATTGGGTGTGTTGGGGACACAAGAGATTTCTTGTATTTGATTGAAGTGTTGTTTGAGAGAGACCATCTTCATCCTACACCTCCCACGGATTGATAAACCTTAGGTCATCCACTTGAGGGGAAATTGCTAATGTCCTACAAAACTCCGCGCTTGGAGGCCCAACATAGTCTACAAGAATAAAGTTGCATAGTAGACATCAAGCTATTTTCTGGCCCCGTTGCCGGGGAGGTAAGTGCATGAAGGTATATATTTAGATCTTGCAATTAAATGTTGTTGTTTCTTATTTTTCACTAGTTTGATTTTATAAAAGAAAACTACAAAAAATGGAGTTTAGGTTGCATCAATTATTTCGTCTTTTATTGTCTTTCGTGAAAATGATGGTTCAGAAAATTGTGCTCAATTGGTAGAGGAAGAATTTATTAAAATACTTAATGAGAATTCCTTGAATGACGAGCATGATTGCAATATTGCTAGTATGAATTGTTTGAATATTAATGATGCCAATGATATGCAAAGCCACAAGCTTGGGGATGCTATGTTTGATGAAGATGATATTTTTAGTCCCCCAAGTTTTGATGAGAAAATTTATTATGATTATGGCATGCCACCTATTTATGATGATTATGATGATGACATGTACGCTATAATGAGTAATAATAACCATGAAACTTGTGATCATGATTTTAGTTTTCAATGTGGTTATGTCAATCATGTATCTCATGATAGTTATTTTGTTGAGTTTGCTCCCACTACAATGAATGAGAAGGAAATTGCTTATGTGAAGAGTAATACATTTTCTATGCTTGTAGATCATGAAAAGAATGATTGTGATAGTTATATTGTTTAATTCCTTCATGATGCTACTAAAAATTATTATGAGGGAGGAATGATAACCCACAAGTATAGGGGATCACAACAGTTTTAGAGGGTAGAGTATTCAACCCAAATTTATAGATTCGACACAAGGGGAGACAAAGAATATTTGAGAGTATTGGCAGTTGAGTTGTCAATTCAACCACACCTCGAGATAAATATCTGCAGCAAAGTGATCAGTAGCACAGTGATATGACAGGTTGATAGCAGTAGTAACAGTAATAGTAGTGGTAACAGGAGCAGTAGTTATTTTGTAGCAAGTGTATCAGTAGCAGCAGTAGTAGTAACTTAGCAAGATCAATAAGTGGAAAACTCGTAGGCACTAGATTCGGAGTATTTGTTGGATGATATTCATCATATAATAGTCATAACCTAGGGCGACACAGAACTAGCTCCAGTTCATCAATGTAATGTAGGCATGTATTTTGTATATAGTCATACATGCTTATGGAAAAGAACTTGCATGACATCTTTCGTTCGACCCTCTCGTGGCAGCGGAGTCCATAAGGAAACTAAGGGATATTAAGGCATCATTTTACTTGATAACTGGAACAAAGCATTAGCACTTAGTGAATACATAAACTCCTCAAACTTTGGTCATCACCGTGAAGTATCCCAAACATTGTCACTATGGGGTTGACGGATCATAACACGTAATAGGTGCATATGACTAGGCAAGATCGGATCAAGAACATAGATATAATGATGATAACATAAACGGTTCAGATCTGAAATCATGGCACTCGGGCCCGAGTGACAAGCATTAAGCATGGAAAATAATAGCAACATCAATCTTAGAACATAGTGGATACTAGGGATCAAGCCCTAACAAAACTAACTCGATTACATGATGAATCCCATCCAACTCCTCACCGAACAGCAAGCCTACGAAGGAATTACTCACTCCCGGTGGGGAGTATCATGGAGTTGGCGATGGACAAGGGTTGATGATGACGAAGACCGAAGATTCCCCTCTCAGGAGCCCCAAACGGACTCCAGATCTGGCCTCCTGATGAAGAACAGGAGGTGGCGGTGGCTCCGTATCGTGAAACAAGGTAAAACCTTCTATCTGGTTTTTATCTGGAAAAATTTGAATTTATAGCATTGGAATTAGGGCCAGGGGACCCACGAGGTGTCCACCCTCCACCAGGCCGCGCCAGGGGGCCTAGCACACCCTGTTGGAGCGTGGGCCCCCTGGCCCCCCTCTCATGTGACTTCTAGCTCTATAATTCCTTGAGTATTCTAAAATAAATCTCCAAAAAGTTCTGCTCTATTCCTAGAACTTTTATTTTTTTCACAAAAACAACACCATGGTAGTTCTGCTGAAAACAGCGTCAGTCCGGGTTAGTTTCATTCAAATCATGCAAGTTAGAGTCCAAAACAAGAGCAAAGGTGTTAGGAAAAGTAGATACGTTGGAGACGTATCAAGGAACATATGCTTGTAGGAATTGCAATATATCGAGTTTCCTCTCTATGTGTTCAAAGTTTTGAAGTTGCACTTGTTTGGCCTTCCTATGCTAGTTGATTCTTGCTCCCATAAATTGTTTGCTCAGATGTTCATTTGAAATTTAGAGGTGGCACATGCAAACTTACTTGGAAAGACAGGGTAATACCGCATATAGGTAGGTATGGTGGGGTCATCTAGAATAACTTTGGTTTAAGGATTTTGATGCACAAGCAGAATTCCACTTAGTACAGGTGAAGGCTAGCAAATAGGTTGAGAAGCGGCCAGTTAGAGAGCAAGTACGGTCATAAGCATGCATTACGAATAATAAACATTGAATGCTATCATGAGTAGGATATGAACACCATGAAAATAAATATCATGAAGGCTATGTTGGTTTTGATTCAACTACATGCGTGAACATGTACCAAGTCAAGCCGCTTGAAACATTCAGAGGAGAATACATATCATCACACTACATCACAACCATTTTAATGCATGTTGACATCCAAGAGAAATCATTATCCACTCCTAGCTACTTGAGCATGGCATGAATTACTATAGTCTCTAATTGTCATTGCAAACATGTTCAATCATAATGTGCTGAATCATGGATAACAGGTTAAACATATTTACAAAAATAAGAACAAGTTGAGTTCATACCCGCTTTTCTCTGCCACATTTAATTCATCAAATGTCGTCATTATTGCCTTTCACTTTCACAATCAAATGATATGAAAATAATAATGGTGCAAGAGTGCCATGGACTAAGCTGGAATCTGCAAACATTTTATTCAAGAGGAGAAGACAACGTAATATGGGCTCTGTGTTAGATCAATAGCGATGCATATGAGATCCACTCAACATTTTCATTGTGGTCTTCTCCTTTGTATTACTCAATAAAAGGAAAAGAATTTCAGAGAAACACACTAAAATATTTTTAGAGTTTTTAGTTTTTCTTGAAGAAAGCAAATAAGAGAAGGAAAACAAAAACGAGAAAAACTATTTACACGGGAGAACTCCCAACAAGCAAAAGAAGAAATGATAAATCTTTTTGGGTTTTCTTATAATAATACAACTAACTAAACTGAAAAGAAAAACCGAAAAGAAGCAAGAAGTATTTTTTGGATTTTCTCAAAGTTTTTCAAACACATAAGAAGAAAATGAGAAAAATAAATCTAGTATGGATAATACAATTACAGAGTATGGACATGGACAACTAAAATGATATGTGTGAACATGAATGTAATGTCGGTGGGAATATGTACTCCCCGAAGCTTAGTATTTTGGCCTAGCTTGGTGATCACCATCCATGGCCTGGGTAATGGCTTGAGTGATACCCTACCGAGGCTCTTGGTGCAACCACTTCATCCCTCCTGGCAGCTTCGACCTCTGCATTGTACGCACGGGCCTCGCTCTCATAGATGAAGTATCTTCCCTTCCTGTTAAAGTCAAAGAGAGCAGGAGCAGGAAATACAATAGGCACAACGGGACCATTATCAAACCTCAAGTTGTAGGTGTAGTTATTAACTGTGCCTGTAAGAAATCTATGGCGTTTCATGGCATCAAAGTCTAAGTACTGGTTAGGTAAGATAGGATCATTAGGCCAAGGGGATACTCCCAACCTCGTAGCGAGGCGAGAGTCATAAATCCCTCCATAGAAATTACCATTAGAAGCATTGAGAGTCAATCTCCGTGTAACAATTGCTCCTAAGTTGTAGTCTTTAATTCCAGTTAAAGCAGTGTATATAAGACTCAAATCATGAGCACAAAGCTGTTGGAAATATGCCCTAGAGGCAATAATAGATTAGTTATTATCATATTTCCTTGTTCGTGATAATCGTTTATTATCCATGCTATAATTGTATTGATCGGAAACTCAGATACATGTGTGGATACATAGACAACACCATGTCCCTAGTATGCCTCTAGTAGACTAGCTCGTTGATCAAAGGATGGTTAAGGTTTCCTAGCCATGGACATGAGATGTCATTTGATAACGGGATCACATCATTAGGAGAATGATGTGATGGATAAGACCCAAACTACAAACATAGCATATGATCGTTTCAGTTTATTGCTACTGTTTTCTGCATGTCAAGTATATGTTCCTATGACCATGAGATCATGCAACTCACGGATATCGGAGGAGTGCCTTGTGTGTATCAAACGTCGCAACGTAACTGGGTGACTATAAAGGTGCTCTACAGGTATCTCCGATGGTGTTTGTTGAGTTGGCATGGATCGAGACTGGGATTTGTTACTCCGTGTAACGGAGAGGTATCTCGGGGCCCACTCGGTAATACAACATCACAATAAGCCTTGCAAGCAATGTGACTAATTGTTAGTTGCGGGATCTTGTATTACGGAACGAGTAAAGAGACTTGCCGGTAACGAGGTTGAACTAGGTATGGAGATACCGACGATCGAATCTCGGGCAAGTAACATACCGAAGAACAAAGGGAACGATATACGGGATTAACTGAATCCTTGACATAGAGGTTCGACCGATAAAGATCTTCGTAGAATATGTAGGAACCAATGTGGACGTCCAGGTCCCGCCATTGGTTATTGACCGTAGAGGTGTCTCGGTCATGTCTACATAGTTCTCGAACCCGCAGGGTCTGCACACTTAAGGTTCGGTGACGTTTCGGTAGTGTAGAGTTATGTATGGTGGTGACCGAAGGTTGTTCGGAGTCCCGGATGAGATCCCGGATGTCACGAGGAGCTCCGGAATGGTCCGGAGGTAAAGATTCATATATAGGAAGTCCCAGTTTGGTTTCCGGAAAAGTTTCGGGCTCATCGGTAGTGTACCGGGAGTATCGGTATTGTACCGGGAGTGCCGGTAGTGTACCGGAGGACCTCCGGGAGGGGTACTTCGACCCCAAGAGGTCCATGGGCTGTGGGAGAATAATAACCAGCCCTTATTGGGCTGGGAAAACAGCCACAAAGGCCCATGGCGCAGGAGAGAAAGTCCTAAAGCAAAAAGTGGAAAATCAGCCAATAGGAGGCAATCCTACTCCAACTAGGATTGGAGGTGAAGTAGGATTTCTTCCCACCTCCTATTTCGGCCGACCCAAAGGCCTTGGCTGCCTCTCCTCTCCTCTCCTCCTATATATACTAGTGGATTGGGTGGTTTTTGGACAGAATTTCCGGCCACGTGCTACCCGTTTCACCGGTGCACAGTTTCTCCTCTAGATCGGTTTTCCGCAGCGCTTAGGCGAAGCCCTGCCGGAATCACTCCACCACCATCACCGGAGCGCCGTCACGCTGCCGGTGAACTCTCTCTCCTCTCCACCTCCTCTTGCTGGATCAAGATGGTGGAGATCGTCATCAAGCTGCACGTGTGCTGAACGCGGAGGTGCCGTCCGTTCGGCGCTAGATCGGAAGGACCGTGATCGAGATCGCGAGACGGTTCGTGATGAGATCGCGGAACGGATCGTGATGAGTTCGTAGGACAGATCGTGATCAAGATCGTGAGACGGATCGTGATGAGATCGCGGGACGGATCGTGATGAGTTCACGGGACGGATCGTGATTGGATCGCGGGACGGATCGTGATGAGATCGCGGGACGCTCGGCGATTTGGATCGCGAAGATGTTCGACTACACCAACCGCGTTTCTTAACGCTTCCCGCTTAGCGATCTACAAGGGTACGCAGATCCACTCTCCCTCTCGTAGATGCTCATCACCATGGATAGGTTTGCGTGTGCGTAGGAAATTTTTTGTTTCCCATGCGACGTTCCCCAACAGTGGCATCATGAGCTAGGTTGATGGTTCGATGAGATCTCGAGTAGAACACAAAAGGTTTGTGGGCGTTGATGCTTAGATTGCTTCCTCCCTTGGTCGGATTTTGGTTCAGCGGTATTGTGAGATGAAGCGGCCCGGACCAACATTACTCGTACGCTTACGAGAGACCGGTTCCTGCGATGCAACTTGTTGCTTAGCTGGCTTGCGGGTGACAGTTTCTCTTACTCTAGTTGGATCGGATCCGACAAAGGCGGTCCTTGAGAAGGTTGAAAAGCAAACTAGTGTATCACCGTTGTGGTTTTGCGTAGGTGAGAATTGTTCTTGCTAGATACCCGTAGCAGCCACGTAAAACATGCAACAACAATTAGAGGACGTCTAACTTGTTTTTGCAGGGTATGTTGTGATATGATATGGCCAATTACATGATGAGATATATGTGATGTATGAGATGATCATGTGATGTATAGATTATCACGACTTGCATGTCGGTGATTACGGCAACCGGCAGGAGCCATAGGGTTGTCTTTAATTATTGTATGACCTGCGTGTCAATCATTAAAGCGCTATGTAATGCTTTACTTTATCGCTACGGTAGCAATAGTAGTAGAAGCATGCAGGGCGTGACAACCCCGATGGCGACACGTTGATGGAGATCATGGTGTCGTGCCGGTGACGATGGAGATCATGCCGGTGTTTCGAAGATGGAGATCTTAAACACAAGTTGATGGCCATATCATGTCACTTATGAATTGCATGAGATGTTAATCCTTTTATGCACCTTGTTTTGCTTAGGACGACGGTAGCATTATAAGGTGATCCCTCACTTAATTTCAAGATAAATTGTGTTCTCCCCAAGTGTGCACCGTTGCGAAAGTTCGTCGTGTTGAGACACCACGTGATGATCGGGTGTGATAGACTCTACGTTCACATACAACGGGTGCAAGACAGATTTGCACATGCGGAACACTCGGGTTAAACTTGACGAGCCTAGCATGTACAGACATGGCCTCGGAACACAAGAGACCGAAAGGTCGAGCATGAGTCATATAGTAGATATGATCAACATAATGATGTTCACCATTGAAGCCACCTCAACTCACGTGATGATCGGACTCGAGTTGGTGAATTTGGATCATGTGACACTCAGATGACCTGAGGGATGTCAATTTGAGTGGGAGTTCTTAAGTAATATGATTAATTGAACTCATTATCATGAACATAGTCAGTAGTGTCTTTGCAAATTATGTTGTAGATTACTAGCTCGCACTGTAGCTCCCGTGTGTTTTTATATGTTCCTAGAGAAATAGAGTTGAAAGATGATGGTAGCAATATTGCGGACTGGGTCCGTGATATGAGGATTGTCCTCATTGCTGCACAGAAGGCTTATGTCCTTAATGCACCGTTCGGTACGCCACCCCCTCTAGCGTCGTCTGTAGATGTTGTGAACATCTGACAGGCACGTTCTGATGACTACTTGATAGTTTAGTGCGTCATGCATTACGACTTAGAATTGAGGCTCCAAGACGTTTTGAACGTCACGGAACATACGAGATGTTCTAAGAGCTGAGATTGTGATCTCAGGCTCGTGCCCGTGTTATGAGATATGAGATCTCAAACAAAGATTCTTTGCTTGCAAGACGAAAGAGAATAGCTCAATAGTTGAGCATGTGCTTAGATTGTCTAGGTGCCACAATCGCTTGAATCGAGTGGGAGTTGATCTTCCAGATAAGATAGTGATTGATATAGTTCTCCAAGTCACTATCACTAAGCTACTAGAACTTGGTGATGAACTATAAATTGCCAGGGATAGAAATGATTCCTGAGCTTCTCGCGATGTTTTGACACCGCGAAGGTAGAAGTCAAAAAGGAGCATCAAAGTGTTGATGGTTAGTAAAAACCACTAGTTTCGAGAAGGGCAAGGGCAAGTAGGGAAACTTCATGGATGGCAAGTCAGTTGCTGCTCCAGTGAAGCAGCCCAAAGTTGAACCTAAACCCGAGACTGAGTGCTTCCATTATGAGGAGAACGGTCACTGAAGCGGAACAACCCTGGATACATGGTAGATAAGAAGGCTGGCTAAGTCGACAGAAGTATATTTGATATGCATGTTATTGATGTGTACCTTGCTAGTACTCCTAGTAGCACCTGGGTATTGGATACCGGTTCGGTTGCTCGAAATAAAAGCTACGGAATAAATGGAGAACTAGCTAAGTGTGAGGTGACGATGTGTGTTGGAAATGTTTCCAAGGTTGATATGATCAAACATCGCACGCTCTCTCTACCTTCGGGATTAGTGACGAACCTAAATTTTATTTGGTGTTTTGCATTGAAGCATGAACGTGATTAGATCATGTTTATTGCAACACGGTTATTCATTCAAGTTAGAGAATAATGGTTATTCTGCTTACATGAATAAATACCTTCAATGGTCATGCACCTAGTAAGTGTGGTTCATTGAATCTTGATCATAGTAATACACATGTTCATAACAATGATGCCAAAAGATGCAAAGTTAATAATGATAGTACCACATACTTGTGGCACTGCCGCTAAATGTCATATTGGTATAAAGCGCATGAAGAAACTCCATGTTGATGGATCTTTGGACTCATTCGATTTTGAATCGGTTGAGACATGCGGACCATGCCTTTTGGTAAGATGACTAAACCCCGTTTTCTGGCTTGATGAAATGGGCAATTGACTTATTGGAAACAATGCATGTTGATGTATACGATCCAATGAGTGTTTATAGCTTGCAGTGAATATCATTGTTTTCTTACCTTCACTGATGATTTGAGAAGATATAGTGTATATTTACTTAATGAAACACAAGTCTGAATTGTTTGAAAGGTTCAAAGCAAAGTTCAGAGTGAAGTTTAAAGATCATCGTGACAAGAAGATAAAAATTTCTGCGATATGATCGTGGAGGTGAATATCTGGGTTACGAGTTTGGCATACAAATTTAGACAATGTGAAAGTTGTTTCACAACTCACGCCACCTGGAACACCATAGTGTGATGGTGTGTCCGAACGTCGTAGTCATGCCTTATTTGATATAGCACATACTATGATGTCTCTTATCGTTTTAATACTATCGTTTTAGGGTTATGCATTAGAGACAACCGCATTCACTTTAAAATAGGGCACCATCTAAATCCGTTGAGATGACACCGTGTGAATTATGGTTTGATAGAAACCTAAAGCTGTCATTTCTTGATGTTTGGGGCTGCGAAGCTTGTGTGGAAAATGTTTTCACCTAATGAGCTCAAACCCAAAGCGGACAAATGCATCTTCATAGAATACGCCAAGAACAGTTGGGTATACCTTCTATCTCAGATCCGAGTGCAAAGTGTTTGTTGCTGGAATGGATCCTTTCCTGAGAAAAGGTTTCCCTCGAAAGAATTGAGTGGGAGGAAGATAGAACTTGATGAGGTTATTGAACCTTGTTTCAATCAGAGTAGCGCAGCGCAGAAAGTTGTTTCTGTGAAGCCTATGTTAGTTGAAGAAAGAAGTTAATGATGATGATCATGAAGCTTCGGATCAAGTTACTATCGAACCTCGTAGGTCGACAAGGACGTGTACTGCTCTTGAGTGGTACAACAACCCTGTCTTAAAGGTCATGTTGTTGGACAGCGATGAACCTACGAGCTATGGAGAAGCGATGATGGGCCCGGATTCCGACAAATGGATGAGACCATGAAATCCGAGATAGGATCCATGTATGAAAACCAAGTATAGACTTTGGTAGACTTGCTCGTTGGACGGCAGGTCGTTGAGTACAAATGGATCTTTAAAAATGAAGACAGACGCTGATGGTAAATATCACCATTTGTAAAGCTCGACTTGTTGCAAAGTTGTTTGTGACAAGTTCAAGGAGTTGACTACGATGAGATTTTCTCACTCGTAGTGGTGCTAAAGTCTGTTGGAATTATGTTAGCAGTTGCTGCGTTTTCAATTATGAAATCTGACAGATGGATGTCAAAACATCATTTCCTTAACGGTTTACTTGAGGAAAGGTTGTATGTGATACAACCAGAAGGTTTTGTCAGTCCTAAGGATGCTAAAAGGTGTGCAAGCTTTGGTGATCCTTCCATGGACTGAAGCAAGCATCTCGGAGTTGGAATATACACTTTGATGAGGTGATCAAAGTTTTTGATGTTTATACAAAGTTTACGAGAAACTTGTATTTGCAATAAAGTGAGTGGGAGCACTATAGAGTTTCTGATAAGTATATGTGGTTGACATATTGTTGATCGGAAATAATGTAGAATTTCTGGAAGGCATAAAAGGTTGTTTGAAAAGTGTTTTTCTAAGGAAGACCTGGATAAAGCTACCTAATTGTTGAGCATCAAAATCTATAGAGGTAGATCAAGATGCTTGATGAGACTTTCAATGAGTGCATACCTTGACAAGATTTTGAAAGAGTTCAAAATGGATCAGCCAGAGAAATAGTTCTCGTCTGATTTGTAAGGTGTGAAGTTGAGTGAGACTCAAAGCTCGACAACGGCAGAAGAAAGAGAAAGGATGAATGTCGTCCCCTATGCCTTAGCCATAGGCTCTATATTATGCCATGCTGTGTACCGCACCTATGTGTGCCTTGCCACGAGTCTGTCAAGGGGTACAAGAGTGGTCCAGGAGTGGATCACTGGACAGCGGTCGGAATTATCCTTAGTAACCAGAGGACTAAGGAAATGTTTCTTGATTATGGAGGTGATAAAGAGTTCGTCGTAAAGAGTTACGTCGATACAAGCTTTAACACCTATCCGGATGACTAGTAGTAGCAATCTGGATACATATAGTGGAGCAGCCATTTGGAAATAGTACCAAGTGGAGTGTGGTAGCAGTGATTACGGTTTGACATAGAGATTTGCAAAGTACACACGGATCTGAATATCGCAGACCCGTTGACTATAAGACCTCTCTCACATGCAAAGCATGATCGAGCCCCAAAACTCATTGGGTGTTAGATTCATAACAATGCGAATCACATGGTGATGTGAACTAGATTATTGACTCTAGTGCAAGTGGGAGACTGTTGGAAATATGCCCTAGAGGCAATAATAGATTAGTTATTATCATATTTCCTTGTTCGTGATAATCGTTTATTATCCATGCTATAATTGTATTGATCGGAAACTCAGATACATGTGTGGATACATAGACAACACCATGTCCCTAGTATGCCTCTAGTAGACTAGCTCGTTGATCAAAGGATGGTTAAGGTTTCCTAGCCATGGACATGAGATGTCATTTGATAACGGGATCACATCATTAGGAGAATGATGTGATGGATAAGACCCAAACTACAAACATAGCATATGATCGTTTCAGTTTATTGCTACTGTTTTCTGCATGTCAAGTATATGTTCCTATGACCATGAGATCATGCAACTCACGGATATCGGAGGAGTGCCTTGTGTGTATCAAACGTCGCAACGTAACTGGGTGACTATAAAGGTGCTCTACAGGTATCTCCGATGGTGTTTGTTGAGTTGGCATGGATCGAGACTGGGATTTGTTACTCCGTGTAACGGAGAGGTATCTCGGGGCCCACTCGGTAATACAACATCACAATAAGCCTTGCAAGCAATGTGACTAATTGTTAGTTGCGGGATCTTGTATTACGGAACGAGTAAAGAGACTTGCCGGTAACGAGGTTGAACTAGGTATGGAGATACCGACGATCGAATCTCGGGCAAGTAACATACCGAAGAACAAAGGGAACGATATACGGGATTAACTGAATCCTTGACATAGAGGTTCGACCGATAAAGATCTTCGTAGAATATGTAGGAACCAATGTGGACGTCCAGGTCCCGCCATTGGTTATTGACCGTAGAGGTGTCTCGGTCATGTCTACATAGTTCTCGAACCCGCAGGGTCTGCACACTTAAGGTTCGGTGACGTTTCGGTAGTGTAGAGTTATGTATGGTGGTGACCGAAGGTTGTTCGGAGTCCCGGATGAGATCCCGGATGTCACGAGGAGCTCCGGAATGGTCCGGAGGTAAAGATTCATATATAGGAAGTCCCAGTTTGGTTTCCGGAAAAGTTTCGGGCTCATCGGTAGTGTACCGGGAGTATCGGTATTGTACCGGGAGTGCCGGTAGTGTACCGGAGGACCTCCGGGAGGGGTACTTCGACCCCAAGAGGTCCATGGGCTGTGGGAGAATAATAACCAGCCCTTATTGGGCTGGGAAAACAGCCACAAAGGCCCATGGCGCAGGAGAGAAAGTCCTAAAGCAAAAAGTGGAAAATCAGCCAATAGGAGGCAATCCTACTCCAACTAGGATTGGAGGTGAAGTAGGATTTCTTCCCACCTCCTATTTCGGCCGACCCAAAGGCCTTGGCTGCCTCTCCTCTCCTCTCCTCCTATATATACTAGTGGATTGGGTGGTTTTTGGACAGAATTTCCGGCCACGTGCTACCCGTTTCACCGGTGCACAGTTTCTCCTCTAGATCGGTTTTCCGCAGCGCTTAGGCGAAGCCCTGCCGGAATCACTCCACCACCATCACCGGAGCGCCGTCACGCTGCCGGTGAACTCTCTCTCCTCTCCACCTCCTCTTGCTGGATCAAGATGGTGGAGATCGTCATCAAGCTGCACGTGTGCTGAACGCGGAGGTGCCGTCCGTTCGGCGCTAGATCGGAAGGACCGTGATCGAGATCGCGAGACGGTTCGTGATGAGATCGCGGAACGGATCGTGATGAGTTCGTAGGACAGATCGTGATCAAGATCGTGAGACGGATCGTGATGAGATCGCGGGACGGATCGTGATGAGTTCACGGGACGGATCGTGATTGGATCGCGGGACGGATCGTGATGAGATCGCGGGACGCTCGGCTATTTGGATCGCGAAGATGTTCGACTACACCAACCGCGTTTCTTAACGCTTCCCGCTTAGCGATCTACAAGGGTACGCAGATCCACTCTCCCTCTCGTAGATGCTCATCACCATGGATAGGTTTGCGTGTGCGTAGGAAATTTTTTGTTTCCCATGCGACGTTCCCCAACAAAAGCATGCTACAATCCTGCTTGCCTACAATGCATTTATCATTAAAAAGTGCAAGGTATTGAATAGACGGAAAATGGATGCTTTTTATCCTACCTTATGCCACTCCTCTAATTTCACCACAACAAAGGTTTCTCAATAATGATTCAAACTCAGGTTTTGTTGGTTCGTCTAGCGAACCCCAATACGTAATTTTACATGCGTCACAAAATACGTTTAAAGGCATGGTGAAAGCACTATCATATAGACTAAATGAAACTCTTGACTCATGAGGAAAATATTTGAATTTCTTAGTAAATGTCTCCGTGAGAGTGAGGTGTTGAGTGCACTTATCTTCGATGAAGGGAACCAGATTGGCGTTGCGAGCATACTGTTCAAATTCTTCCTTAATACCCGCACTTTCCATGAAAGTGTTCCATGACCAAAGGCATGATTTAGTTTGAGCGTCCCGTATCGAGCTTGCACTTGGCTCAACATAAGATTGTCGTATAGGGCTTTCACTTGATGGTGCTCCCGAGGATCTTCTCCTCGAAGAACTCCTAAAGAATTGCATTTTATTTGCGAACAATTTGTGAAAAAATTGTGACACAAAGTTTTATTAACAAAACAAAATAAGATTGGTAGCAACTACTCCTAGGGATGCATAGAGGCCATATCAAGCATTCAAACCACTTGGAACTCTAAGAATTCAACATGCAAGCTTATCTACAAAAGCACCAAGAGTAGCTAATTATTCTGAAAATAAACCAGTAAATCAAAAACTAATTAGAGTAATGGGAGAGTTACATGCCGATAAGCAATCCCCTAAAACAGTTTCGAAAATAGAGCTTTGAGCAAAGAGATCGAAATCAATGGGTTCTTGAGCAAGAACACGAGGGAGAGAACAATGGTGAATTTTTCTAGGAGGTAGGAGATGACATGGGCTAAAGGGATAAGTGAGGGGACCCACCAGGGGCCCACCCTCTACCAGGCCGCGCCAGGGGGGTCTGGCAAGCCCTGGTGGAGCGCGGCCACTTGGTGCACCCCCTCTGGTATTATTTGTCCCAAAAATCATAAATAATTAGAAAAAAATCATGTTAAATTTTCAGGGCATTCTGAGAACTTTTATTTTTGGGTCATTTTTTATTGCACGGGAAAAACACAAAACTGGAGAAGCATGGCATTTTATTTTACTTAACTAGGAAAAACAGAAAACTAAAGGTAGATACAGAGAGTTGTGTCTACTAAATTCATCAACTTCATAGCTCTCGAAAATGATTCATTAATAAGGTTGGTTAAGTCTTATTAACAAGCACTTACAATTAGCATGAAACCAAAGAACTTTCATAAAAAACTAGGTTACCTCAATGGGGATAGGTATATCCCCAACCATAATAATATCATATTTCTTTTTGACAGTAGGTAGAGGTAATTGAAAGCTTCTAATAATGAGTGTGGAATAATTTTCAATAACATTGACACCATTCACTTGGAATTGTTTCTTCGGAAAGTGCATCGTATGCTCATTACCATTGATATGAAAAGTGACCTTGATTTTATTGCAATCAATAACATCCCCTGCAATATTCAAAAAGGGTCTACCAAGGATAATCGACATGTTGTCATCCTTGGGCATCTCAAGAATAACAAAGTCTGTTAAGATAGTAACATTTGCAACAACAAAGGGCACATCCTCACAAATACCGGTAGGTATGGCGGTTGATTTGTCAGCCATTTGCAATGATATTTTGGTAGGTGTGAGTTTATTCAAATCAAGTCTTTCATATAAAGAGAAAGGCATAACACTAACACCAACTCCCAAATCACACAAAGCAGTTTTGACATAATTTCTTTTAATGGAGCAAGGTATAGTTGGTATTCCGGGATCTCCAAGTTTTTTAGGTACTCCATCCTTAAAAGATTAATTAGCAAGCATGGTGGAGATTTCAACTTCAGGTATCTTCCGTTTATTAGTGATGATGTCTTTTATGTACTTAGCATAAGGTGGCATTTTAAGATATCCGTTAAACGGGTACGCAAAAGACTGGCCTAATCGTTTCAGCAAAGCATTCAAATTCTTCATCATCCTTTTGCTTAAATGGTTTAGGTGGGAAAGGCATGGGTTTCTGAACCCATGGTTCTCTTTCTTTACCATGTTTTCTAGCCACAAAGTCTTTTTTATCACATCGTTTATTTTTAGGTTGTGGGTTATCAAGATCAATAACAGGTTCTATCTCTACATCATTATCTGGTTCTTTATCATCACTAGGTTGATTATCCTCATGAACATCATTATCATTATCATTATCACTAGGTGGATGTTCATTACTAGATTGAGTTTCAGCATCAGAAATAAAAACATCATTATTATCATGAGGAGGTTTTTCTATCTCAGGTTCACTAGAAGGATGCAAAGTCCTATCATTTTTCTTTTTCTTTTTCTTCTTAGAAGGACTAGGTGTATCAACATTAATTCCTTGAGATTCTTGTTCAATTCTTTTAGGATGACCCTCAGGATAAAGAGGTTCTTGGGTCATTCTACCTCCTCTAGTTACTACTCTAATAGCATGATCATTCATATTATTATTCTTTTCATCAAGCAACTCTCTTTGAGATTTAGCAACTTGTTCTAATTGAGTTTGAACCATAGAGGCATGTTTTCCTACACCTCTAACATCATTACTGATTCTAAATAACAAGTCACTCAAGTGAGCAATCATATCAGAATTATATTTCAAGTGTTTCAGAACATTTGCATTGAAGTGCTCTTGCTTCATAATGTAGTTATCAAACTCATATAAGCATTGACTAGGATGTTTATTGTGAGGGATATCACCTTCATCAAAATTTAAAAAAGAATTTACCTCTACCACCTGTGGAGGTGGTGGTGTGTTGAGCCCATGTATTTCTTCAATAGGTGATAAGTTCTTAACATCCTCAGCTTTAATACCTTTTTCCTTCATACATTTCTTTGCCTCTTGCATATCTTCAGGACTGAGAAATAAGATACCCCTCTTATTCGGAGTGGCTTCAATTGGTGGTTCAGGGAGAGTCCAATCATCATAGTTCTTCAATATATTATTCAATAGTTCCTTAGCTTGTTCAACAGTTCATTCCTTGAAAACACAACCAGCAGAACTATCTAGGAAGTCCCTAGAAGCATCAATTAGTCCATTATAGAATATATCAAGTATTTCATTTTTCTTAAGACGATGATTAGGCAAAGCATTAAGCAATTGGAGAAGCCTCCCCAAATCTTGTGGGAGACTCTCTTCTTTAATTTGCACAAAGTTAAATATTTCCTGTAAGGCAGCTTGTTTCTTATGAGCGGGAAAAGATTTTTCAGAGAAGTAGTAAATCATATCCTGGGGACTACGCACACAACCAGGAGTAAGAGTATTGTACCATATCTTAGCATCACCCTTTAATGAGAACGGAAATAATTTGAGAATATAATAGTAACTAGTCTTCTCATCATGAGCAAATAGGGTGGCTATATCATTCAGCTTAGTAAGGTGTGCTACCATAGTTTCAGTTTCATAGCCATGAAAAGTATCAGATTCAACCAAAGTAATTAATTCTGGTTCAACTAAGAATTCATAATTCTTATCAGTAACAAAGATAGGTGAAGTATCAAACTTAGGATCACATTTCATTTTAGCATTCAAAGTCTTTTCTTTATACTCGCATAGTAGTCTCTTAACATCATTCCTATCCTTACAAGCAAGAATCTCTCTAGCTATTTCTCCATCTAAAGCATAACCTTCAGGTATCTTAGGCATTTCAAATCTAGGAGAGCTAGGCCTATTAGGTGTTTCATAATCATCAATTTCAAAGTTCTCATCAGTTTCGGTAGATTCAGTAGTTTCAATAATTTCATTCACTTTAGCTCTAGAAATTTGTTCATCAAGAAATTCACCTAATGGGATAGTATCATCAAGCATGGTACTAGCATCATCATAAGCATAATTCATAGCAGAAGTAGCATCATCAATATCAGGATTAATAGCATGTGGTGGTGTTGCAAGCTTACTCATAACAGAAGGTGAATCAAGTGCGGAGTGTGATGGCAGTTCCTTACCTTCCCATGTCTTAGAGGGAAAAATCTTGGTTTTAGTATCCTTGAGATTATTCATAGTGATCAATTGATATAAATCCCAAGTGACTCAGCAAATATAGCTATGCTCCCCGGCAACAGCGCCAGAAAAAGGTCTTGATAACCCACAAGTATAGGGGATCGCAACAGTTTTCGATGGTAGAGTATTCAACCCAAATTTATAGATTTGACACAAGGGGAGCCAAAGAATATTTGAGAGTATTAGCAGTTGAGTTGTCAATTCAACCACACCTGGAGATAAATATTTGCAGCAAAGTGATCAGTAGCACAGTGATATGATAGGTTGATAGCAGTAGTAACAGTAATAGTAGTGGTAACAGTACCAGTAGTGATTTTGTAGCAAGTGTATCAATAGCAGCTATAGTAGTAACTTATCAAGATCAATAAGTGGAAAACTCATAGGCACTAGATTAGAGTATTTGTTGGATGATATTCATCATATAACAGTCATAACCTAGGACGACACAGAACTAGCTCCAGTTCATCAATGTAATGTAGGCATATATTCCGTATATAGTCATACGTGCTTATGGAAAAGAACTTGCATGACATCTTTTGTCCTACCCTCCCGTGGCAGCGGGGTCCATAAGGAAACTAAGGGATATTAAGGCATCCTTTTAATAGAGAACCGGAACAAAGCATTAGCACTTAGTGAATACATGAACTCCTCAAACTTTGGTCATCACCGTGAAGTATCCCAAACATTGTCACTATGGGGTTGACGGATCATAACACGTAATAGGTGCACATGACTAGGCAAGATCGGATCAAGAACATAGATATAATGATCATAACATAAACGGTTCATATCTGAAATCATAGCACTCGGGCCCTAGTGACAAGCATTAAGCATGACAAAGTCATAGAAACATCAATCTTAGAACATAGTGGATACTAGGGACCAAGCCCTAACAAAACTAATTCGATTACATGATGAATCTCATCCAACTCCTCACCGACCAGCAAGCCTACGAAGGAATTACTCACTCCCGGTGGGGAGCATCATGGAATTGGTGATGGAGAAGGGGTGATGATGATGAAAACCGACGATTCCCCTCTCCGGAGCCCCAAACAGACTCCAGATCTGGCCTCCTGATGAAGAACAGGAGGTGGCGATGGCTCCGTATCGTGAAATGAGGCAAAACCTTCTCTTTGATTTTTTCTGGAAAAAGTGAATTTATAGCGTTAGAATTAGTGTCGGGGGACCCATGAGGTGTCCACCCTCCACCAGGCCGCGCCAGGGGGGCCTGGCGCGCCCTGGTGGAGAGTGGTCACCCTAGGCCCCCTCTCATGTGGCTTTTGGCTCCATAATTCCTTAATTATTGCATAAATAAATCTCCAAGAAGTTTCGCTCCGTTCCGAGAACTTTTATTTCTGCACAAAAACAACACCATGGTAGTTTTGCTGAAAACAACGTTAGTACGGGTTAGTTTCATTCAAATCATGCAAGTTAGAGTCCAAAACAAGAGCAAAAGTGTTAGGAAAAGTAGATACATTGGAGACGTATCAAGGAACATATGCTTGTAGGAATTGCAATAATATCGAGTTTCCTCTCTATGTGTTCAAAGTTTTGAAGTTGCACTTGTTTGGCCTTCCTATGCTAGTTGATTCTTCCTCCCATAATTTTTTTGCTCGCATGTTCATTTGGAATTTAGAGGTGACACATGCAAACTTACTTGGAATGGCAGGGTAATACCGCATATAGGTAGGTATGGTGGGCTGAATAACTTTAGTTTAAGGATTTTGATCGGATCAAGTTTTGGGTGAATAAGGAGAAGAAATGACCTAAGATTGAGGATGCACAATGCACCCCCAAGGTAATATCCAAGGAAGACTCAACCGTCTAAGCTTGGGGATGCCCCGGAAGGCATCCCATCTTTCGTCTCCAACATTATCGGTATATCTTACTTGGAGCTATATTTTTATTCGTCACATAATATGTGATTTGTTTGGATCATCATTATATTTTGTTATTCTATGTTAGGTATTATTTATAATCTTGTTTTTCAATAAAAAGTTCCAAGAGTTGCCTTAATATGCCTCCATTGCATGGTTGGATGTGTGCTGTGTAAAAAAAGAAAAAATTTCTATAGTGTTTGAATTTTATTATTTTACTGGAACTTGGAAAGTTTCTAAAATTGTTACAACGAATTTTAATATAAATTATATTTCAGTTCCTAAATTTTGAGATTTTTTTGAGTTACAGAAGTACAATGGTTTAATAGATTGCTACAGACTGTTCTGTTTGGAGAGATTGCTATCATTGTTTTCTTATCTACTTATCCTATAGTTTCCATAGCCTATATTGGTAGATATAAATTGTGGAAATGATATTAAAAAGTAGATGATGTTCTAAAATTATTGTGCAACTTGTCTTGGCAGTACATTAAGTGATGATTTGTTCTTATGTGTACTAACCTATCTCACGAGTTATTTTTGAGTTTTGTGTGGATGAAGTTTTTGAGACTTAGGTGAAACAAGGATATGAGAGGATTGAAAGAGATACAAAATCTCAATCTTGGGGATGAACAAGGCACCCCAAGTAAATATTCAATAAGTCTCAAGCATCTAAGCTTGGGTATGCTACGCATCCCACCTCTCTTCATCAACAACTATCGGTTAGCCTATGTTGAGCCTAAATTTTTATTTGTCCACGTGATATGTGCTATTCTTTGAGTGTATTTTGTTTTCTTTGATGTTTGAATAAAATGTTCACATCTGGAAATCTTTATTGATAGAGGGAGAGAGAGAGAGTCCTCACATAGCTACTTTATTGTTTGACTATTCATTGATCTTCACTTATATATTTTGAGAGTAGTTTGATGTTTACTCTTGTGCTTCATTCATATCCTAAGAGTAAATTGTGAATGAATGAAATATAATAAATATGAAATTTTCAATGTGCTTTATGCTTAGTATTAGCTTCACACCTGGTTTATAAAGTTAAATCTATTGAAGTTTGACAATTGTCAAATTGGTCATACAAGCAATTCATGAATGATTAGTATAAGAAAGAGAACTTTCACATACAAATATGTTATCTTGGACATATTTTATGAGTGTGAATATCCATCAATTATTTTAGAACTTGATCAAATAATTGAAGTTGGACAAGGGAGACAACTTAATGGTTATGTTTGGGTATATCTACATAGAAGTTATATTGTCATGGATCCTCCAACATGTGGTGCTTGTTTAGAAACTTTTGCTAGACAAAGCTTCGTACTAAGTAGAAATACAACTTGTGCATCCAAATCCTTGAGCCAATTTCTTTTATGAGAGCCCACCATACCTACATATATATGGTATTTTACTTCCATTCCAAGTAAATTTGCACGTGCCACCTTAAACCTTCAAATAAACATCCATTTTGTGTGCTCGTACCGCTCATGGAGCGACGCGGTTGTCATTATCTTCCATGCTAAGCGAGTTATTCTCAATATGAGTGTTTATTCACTTGTCATTGCATGAGAGATACTGGCAAAAAGGATGCCTAGTCCTGCATAATACAAAAATAAATAAACAAAAACTCCCCCTAGAAAGTTGATTGTTTGGAGGGCTGATACATCTCCGTTGTATCTATAAGTTTTGATTGTTTCATGCCAATATTCTATAACTTTCATATACTTTTGGCAACTTTTTATACTATTGTAGGGACTAACATATTGATCCAGTGCCCAGTGCCAGTTCCTGTTTGTTGCATGTTTTTTGTTTCGTAGAATATCCATACCAAATGAAGTCCAAACGCTATAAAAACTTACGGAGATTTTTTGGAATATATTTGACTTTTGGGAAAAAGAATCAACATGAGACGATGCCCAAAGTGTCCACAAGCCAGGGGGCGCGTCCTACCCCTGGACGCGCAAGGGTGGCTTGTGGTCACCCCTTAAGGCGGTTGGTGTCCTTCTTTCGCCTCAAGAAAGCTAATATTCGGATAAAAATCGTGTTAAAATTTCAGCCCAATCAAAGTTACGGATCTCCGGGAATTTAAGAAACGGTGAAAGGCCAGAATCCGGGGACGCAAAAAGAGAAGGAAACAGAGAGAGATCCAATCTCGGAGGGGCTCTCACCCCTCCACTTCCATGGAGGTCGAGGACAAGAGGGGAAACCCTCCTCCCATCTAGGGGGAGGTCAAGGAAGAAGAAGAAGGAGGGGCTCTCTCCCCCTCTCTTGTGGTGGCACCGGAACGCTGCCGGGGCCATCATTGTGACGACGATCTACACCAACAACTTTGCCGTCGTCGTCACCAACTCTCCCCCGTCTATGTAGCGGCTCAACACCTCTTCTCCCCACTGTAATCTCTACTTAAACATGGTGCTCAATGCTATATATTATTTCCCAATGATGTATGGCTATCCTATGATGTTTGAGTAGATCCGTTTTGTCCTATGGGTTGATTGATGATCATGATTGGTTTGAGTTGCATGTTTTATTATTGGTGCTGTCCTATGATGCTCTCCATGTCGCGCAAGCGTGAGGGATCCTTGCTGTAGGGTTTGCAATATGTTTATGATTCGCTTATGGTGGGTGGCGTGAGTGACCGAAGCACTGACCCGAGTAAGTAGGTTGTTTGCTTATGGGAATAAAGAGGACTTGATACCTTATAATGCTAGGGTTGGGTTTTACCTTAATGATCTTTAATAGTTGTAGATGCTTTCTAGAGTTCCAATCATAAGTGCATATGATCCAAGTAGAGAAAGTATGTTAGCTTATGCCTCTCCCTCATATAAAATTACAATAGTGATTATCGGTCTAGTTATCGATTTCCTAGGGACAAATAACTTTATTGTGACAAAAAGCTCTCTACTAAGACTAACTTAGTTGTTTCTTTATCTTAGCAGACCCTACTTTTTATTTATGTGCTCTTTATTATCTTGCAAACCTATCCCGTTACACCTACATAGTACTTCTAGTTTCATACTTGTTCTAGGTAAAGCGAACGTTAAGAGTGCATAGAGTTGTATCGGTGGTCGATAGAACTTGAGGGAATATTTGTTCTACCTTTAGCTCCTTGTTGGGTTCGACACTCTTACTTATCGAGAAAGGCTACAATTGATCCCCTATACTTGTGAGTTATCAAGGGCAACCATGGATTCGGCCAGACATGGAATGTATTAATGGTGGAGGGGGAGTAAAATTTCAATTCCATTTGGGAACCGCCAATAATGTTATTAGCATGTAAGATATTGAAAACTTTGTTGTGACATTGATAGGAAAGGCACACCACTCAAAATTACTTATTCATCTGTCTTTAAAAAAATGAGATTTGGCACCTATGTCCCCGCTTACCTCTGCGAAGGGACAATCTATTTTCTTTCATGATATTTCCTATTCATGTTGGGCTAACTTCTTATTCCAACCCCAATCTATTAGTTGGCAAGAACCATGTGGTGGGGAAACATCCAAACATATATATCCACTCAAATATATTTGATCGTGATTTATTATTGTTGAAAATTATCTTTATGATAAGTTTGTTGGGAGGCAAAACATTAAGCCCCTCTCTTTCTGTGTGTTCGATGGATGTTGTTTGTTCTAAAAATATGCCTTGAGTATTAGCAATCATAGAAGACTATATGATAATTGAGTATGTGGAGCTCTTACTTAGACTTGATGATGCATTGAAATTGTTTGGTGGCCAAGAACATAGATTGTTAAGTTCAAGTGAATGAATTGGTTGAACCAGGACATGTGAATTGATTGGTACTCTATCATGATGATTTTTGTGAGAAAAATTTGCTGGTTATGATTCTATAAAAGTGACTGAAATTATCGAAGATCAAAACTATTCACTATGCTAGCATTCACACTTCATAAATTATTTCTTTTACCATTTACCTACTCGAGGACGAGCAGGAATTAAGCTTGGGCATGTTGATACGTCTCTAGAGTATCGATAATTTATGAAGTATTCATGACATATTCACCTATGTTTACAATACTTGTATATGTTTTTGATGCACTTTATATGATTTATTTAGAACTAACCCAGACTAATGTTCTTTTCAGTAGAACTACCATGGTGTTGTTTTTGTGCAGAAAATGAAAGTTCTCGGAATTGCCCGGAACTTTTTTGTGATTTTTTCTGGAGTAAATAAGAAACATTGGAGCGAAGAACCACCAGAGGGGAGCCACATGTGGGCCACAAGCCAACAGGGCATGCCCTGATGGCTTGTGGGGCCCACGTGGCTCCGTTGCGCGTGATTCCAACATTGAAAAATCCTATAAATCCTAGAAACCCTAGAAATAAAGAGAGACTCCTCGTTCCGCCACAAGTATCTATATCGATGAAAAACCAATATGGAGGCATTCCAGTACCCTGCCGGAGAGATCAATCACCATGTGGTGGCCATCTTCAACATCCTGACGGAGGCCATGACGATGAGGGAATAGTTCACCCTCGGGGCTAACAGGTTGTACCAGTAGCTATGTGTTCAATCTATCTATCTCTCATGTTCTTGAGATGACACGATCTTGATGTATCACAGGCTTTGTTAATATAGTTGGATCATATGGTGTTCTTCCCTCTATATCTTGTTGTGATGGATTGAATCTTTCCCTTTGAGATCACGTTATGTTGGATAGAATATTTTGGTTTGTGAACACTTGTTGTACGTCTTGCATGGGATACCCCTAGCGACATTGGGGTATTCTATTGATTCACTTGATATATGTTAAGTCATCAACTTGTGGATTCCGATCACCTTGGGGATCTATGCATAGTGGTTGATTACATGTTTTCAACCACGTTCTCCGATAGAAATCTTGGGGTACTCCTTTAAGTTATTTGTGTTGGATTGAATATGATAGATCTGAAATTGTTTGATGAATGTCGCATCATTTACCCACGGATACTTGAGGTGACATTGGAATATCTAGGGGACATTAGGGTGGGTTGATTAGTATCATCGGTGTTATTTTACTACAAACTTTAGGGCTTTTTGTGACAATTATAGGGATAGCTCAAAAGATTGATCGGAAAGAATAACTTTGAGTTAGTCCTATGACCTACACCAATTTCATCTATTTGTTGTCCGCTAAATAGAAACTTTGGAGTGTATCTTTGTTGCATGTTGAGGGGTGATCATATGATTCAACTATGTTAGCATTGTTGGGAGGTTGCACTAGTGAAAGTATGAACCCTAGGCCTTGTTTTCAAGCATTTATACAATGTTTTTCTCGCTATTTTACACTTGTTACCTTGCTGTTTTTATATTTTCATATTACAAAAACCTATATCTACCATCCATATTGCACTAGTATCACCATCTCTTTGCCGAACTAGTGCACCTATACAATTTGCCATTGCATTGGGTGTGTTTGGGACACAAGAGATTTCTTGTATTTGATTGGAGGGGTGTTTGAGAGAGACCATCTTCATCCTACACCTCCCATGGATTGATAAACCTTAGGTCATCCACTTGAGGGAAATTGCTCCCGTCCTACAAAAATCTGCGCTTGGAGGCCTAACATAGTCTACAAGAATAAAGTTGCGTAGTAGACATCAATGGCGTGATCAAAGTAATGGGTATCTCATCACATGGTACGTTGGAATTGATAAGGCATTCATCATACTCATGTGGAGGTGGAAGATTAGTACCTTTGTCATTACCTCTTATGATGAACTCAGATGATGTAGGCACTCTCGACGGTGACATGTCACATGGTGAAGGTGATGTAGCCCTCACAACAATTGATGTGGTTGTCATAGTACACCTAGTATTGAAAGGAACAATCATATCAACTCTTGGAATGTTCACCTTGCGCTCGTTCTCCTTGTGGGCAACCCATTGTTTTATTTCCTGTTCAGCTTTGCAAGCAAGACGAAACAAACGATCCATAGGATAACACTTTTCATGAATTAGTTTCTCCTGAATATCACGATTTAATCCTCCCCAAAACCTATCCATAAAATCTTATTCAGTTTCTTCTAATGAGAATGCAACAAGGTCTTTTGTCAATCATCATAATATTTCGTTACGTGTCACTACCTTGTTTTAAATTTTCTATCTTTTTAAGCATGTCACGAGTATAATAAGAAGGGACAAATGTGTTTCTCATGGAAAGTTTCAAATTATCCCAAGTAATAGGTATATAATCAGGGTGTAACCGACAATATTCGCTCCACCAAACCGAAGCATAACCAGTGAAAGAACCAACTGCGGCCTTAACTTTCTTATGTTCAGCAAAATTATGGGAAGCAAATATATCATTTATTTCAAACTCCCAATCAATATATAAAGCAGGTCTAAAATGGCAATTAAATGGTGGTATATAAACATTAACCTGATCATATGCATTTGGATCTCTTTGACCCTCTCATGACGGGTACTGTGGTGGCATGTCTCCCACGATCAAAGAAGCCCATGAACTGATAACTCTGGATCCTGTCATCACTAGTAGAAAAAAAATCTAATAATATTGTTCCTATGGACTACTGGGATGTGGTGGTAAAACGCTCACAGTAAAGCAAATATCAATGTCTTACAAATTCTTACCATGCAATAGGTGGTGACCAGCAACCGACGGTGTCAAGACCTCCAAAGATTGAGTAAAGTGATCACCGAGTGAACGTATGTATACACGGTATAGAAATATGTGGAGCTTGGAAGGATTAAATATATGGTAGAAAAAGATTAGCAATAATCAATTTAGAGATGCAATGTTGAATAAACGCTCAACGACGGTACTGTGCTGGTCGTAGGCTAGACCATACTAGAGACGCGAGCCTAGAACACTAACGGAGTCACAACAACTCACAAATAGCAACAACGAATGATATAAAGTAACTCTAGATAGCAAGATATAAGTGAATATCATAATGAGAGTAAAGATAATGATGACAAATCACTACCAAGTAGGATATACCAAAACTCTCTCTGCAACTTTCCTCTGGAAAATATTATGTCAATTTTTTGAATTTTTTTTCAAGAATGCAACTGACTCAAGATTTCCAATGCAAGAAGAATCACTCAATTCCGAGTTTGTATGAGGAGTCAAAAAATTCAGGAAGAGACCTGAAAAATATTGACAAACTGTGTTCACGACCTTCGGAGGACAAACTTTGTTCACGACCTTATGGTACAATACTTATGCCTTTTCTCTCCTATTTTATAAGGTTTACATGAAGAGGGAGAATGCCGGCTGCTGGAATTCTTGACTAGAAAAGGAGCAAATGTGAGATACCTATTCTGCACAACTCCAAAAGTCCTGAAAATTTACGGAGAATATTTTTGGAATTAATAAAAAATACTGGCGCAAGAATCAACCAAAGGGGGACCACGAGCAGGCCACAAGCCTGCTAGGTGTGGCCACCCCCTGGCCGCACCTAGCAGGCTTGTGCGGCCCCTGAGGCTCCTTCGGCGCCCATCTTCTCCTATATGAAGCGTTTTGACCTGGAAAAAAAATCAGGAGAGAGCTTTCGGGATGAAGCACCGCTGTCTCGAGGCGGAACTTGGGCAGAACCAATCTAGAGCTCCGGCAGGGCTATTCTGCCGGGGAAACTTCCCTCCCGAAGGGGGAAATCGAAGCCATCTTCATCACCAACGATCCTCCCATCGAGAGGGGGTCAATCTCCATCAACATATTAACGAGCACCATCTCCTCTCCAAACCCTAGTTCATCTCTTGTATCCGATATTTGTGTCAACACCTCAGACTGGTACCTGTGGGTTGCTAGTAGTGTTGATTACTCCTTGTAGTTGATGCTAGTTGGTTTACTTGGTGGAAGATCATATGTTCAAATCCTTTATGATAATTAATACTCCTCTAATCTTGAACATGAACATGCTTTGTGAGTAGTTCCGTTTGTTCCTGAGGACATGGGATAAGTCTTGTTATAAGTAATCATGTGCATTTGGTATTCGTTCGATATTTTGATGAGATGTATGTTCTCTCTCCTCTAGTGGTGTTATGTGAACGTCAACTACATAACACTTCACCATTATTTGGGACTAGGGGAGGGCATTGGGAAGTAATAAGTAGATTATGGGTTGCTAGAGTGATAGAAGCTTAAACCCTAGTTTATGCGTTGCTTCGGAAGGGGCTGATATGGATCCATATATTTCATGCTATGGTTAGGTTTACCTTAATTCTTCTTTCATAGTTGCGAATGCTTGTGATAGGGGTTAATCATAAGTGGGAGGTTTTTCCAAGTAAGCACAGCACCCAAGCACCGGTCCACCCATTTATCAAATTATCAGAGTAACGAACGTGAATCAAATGAGCATGATGAAAACTATCTTGACAGAAATTCCCATGTGTCCTCGGGAGCACTTTGCTTTATATAAGAATTTGTCCAGGCCTGTCCTTTGCTACAAAAAGGATTGGGCTACCTTTCTGCACCTTTGCTACACTTGTTACTTGTTACTCGTTACAAATTATCTTATCATAAAACTATTTGTCACTGATAATTTCAGTGCTTACAGAGAATACCTTACTGGAAACCGCTTGTCATTTCCTTCTGGTCCTTGTTGGGTTCGACACTTTTACTTATCGAAAGGACTACGATAGATCCCATATACTTGTGAGACATCAAGACTCTTTTCTGGCGCCGTTTCCGGGGAGTGAAGCGCCTTTGGTAAGTGGAATTTGGTAAGGAAAAATTTATATAGTGTGCTGATATTTACTGTCACTTGTCACTATGGAAAGTAATCCTTTGAGGGGCTTGTTCGGGGTATCTGCACCTCAACTGGAAACACAAAGAGTTGTCCCTCAACCTACTAAACCTACTGAAAATATTTATTATGAAATTCCTTCGGGTATGATAGAGAAACTGCTTGCTAATCCTTACGTAGGAGATGGAACACTACATCCTAATTTACATCTAATTTATGTGGATGAAGTTTGTGGATTATTTAAGCCTGCCCCCGAGGATCACGTTAAGAAGAAGGTTTTTCCTTTATATTTGAAGGAAAAGGCATTGAGATGGTATAGGCTATGTGATGATATTGGATAATGGAGCTAAAACCGATTGAAGATGGAATTTCATCACAAGTTCTACCCTATGCATCCAGTTCAACGTGATCAGAATTATATTTATAATTTTTGGCCTCGTGAAGGATAAAGAATCGCTCAAGATTGGGGGAGGCTTAAGTCAATGTTATATTCATGACCCAATCATGAGCTCTCGAGAGAAATTATTATTCAAAATTTTTATGCTCGGCTTTCTCGTAATGATCAATCCATGATTTATACTTCTTGTGCTGGTTCCTATATGAAGAAGGATATTGACTTCAAATGGGATTTATTGGAAAGAATTAAGCGCAACTCTGAAGATTGGGAACTCGATGAAGGTAAGGAGTCAGGTATGAACCTTAAGTTTGATTGTGTTAAATCTTTCATAGGCACCAATGCTTTTCGTGAATTTAGCACTAAATATGGGCTTGACTCTGAGATAGTAGCTTCTTTTTGTGAATCTTTTGCTACTCATGTTGATCTCCCCGAGGAGAATTGGTTTAAATATCATCCTCCCATTGAAGTGAAAGTAGTTGAACCTATTAAAGTTGAAGAGAGAACTATTACTTATAATGTTGATCCTGTTATTCCCATTGCTTATATTGAGAAACTACCTTTCCCTGTTAGAATAAAGGATCATGCTAAAGCTTCAACTGTGGTTTGTAAGAGCTGTGCTAGAACACCTACACCCCCTAAGCAAATTAAAGTTGAACCTAGTATCGCTATGGTTAAGGATCTCTTGGTTGATAATATTGATGGGAATGTTATTCAATTTTGTGATGAAGCTGCTAGGATTGCTAAACCTGATGTTAAAGATAAACATGGACCCGTTGTTGGCATGCCTGTTGTTTGTGTTAAAATAGGAGATCATTGTTACCATGGATTATGTGATATGGGTGCTAGTGTGAGTGCAATTCCCTTTTCCTTATGTAAAGAGATTATGAATGATATTGCACCAGCTGAGTTAGAGGAAATTGATGTTACAACTAAACTTGCTAAAAGAGATACTATATCACCAGTTGGGATTATTAGAGATGTTGAAGTCTTGTGTGGGAAAATAAGATATCCTACTGATTTTCTTGTTCTTGATGACCCACTATCTATTGATGATAGATTTCTTGATGAACAATTAGCTGTAATAAATGCTTCTCATAATGCTCCTTGGTATGCTGATTATGCTAATTACATTGTCGCTAAATTTATACCGCCTAGTTTCACATACCAACAAAAGAAAAAGGTTTTCTATTATTTAAGACATTAATTCTGGGATGACCCACACCTTTATAAAGAAGGAGTAGCTGGTGTTATTAGACGTTGTGTACCTGAGCATGAACATGAACAGATCCTACGGAAGTGTCATTTTAAGGCCTATGGAGGACACCATGCTAGAGATAGGACTGCACATAAGGCATTACAATCTGGTTTTTATTGGCCTACTCTCTTCAAGGATGCTCGTAAGTTTGTCTTTTCATGTGATGAATGTCAAAGAATTGGCAATATTAGTAGACGTCAGGAAATGCCTATGAATTACTCTCTCGTTATTGAACCATTTGATGTTTGGGGTTTTGATTATATGGGACCTTTTCCAACGTCCAATGGGTATACTCATATTTTAGTTGCTATTGATTATGTTACTAAGTGGGTAGAAGTTATCCCAACTAGTAGTGCTGATCATAACACCTCTATTAAGATGCTTAAAGAAGTTATTTTCCCTAGATTTCGAGTCCCCAGATACTTAATGACTGATGGTGGTTCACATTTTATTCATGGTGCTTTCCGTAAATTGCTTGCTAAGTATGATGTTAATCATAGAATTGCATCCCCTTATCATCCTCAGTCTAGTGGTCAAGTAGAATTAAGCAATAGAGAAATTAAATTGATCTTGCAAAAGACAGTTAATAGATCTAGGAAGAATTGGTCTAAGAAACTTGACGATGCGTTATGGGCTTATATAACTGCTTACAAGAATCCTATGGGTATGTCTCCGTATAAAATGGTTTATGGTAAAGCATGCCACTTACCTATAGAGCTAGAGCATAAAGCTTATTGGGCAATCAAAGAGCTCAACTATGATTTGAAACTTGCTGGTGAGAAGAGGTTATTTGACATTAGCTCACTTGATGAATGGAGAACCCATGCCTATGAGAATGCCAAGTTGTTTCAAGGAAAAGTAAAGAGATGGCATGATAAAAGGATACAAAAGCGTGAATTTAATGTAGGTGATCATGTCTTGCTATACAATTGTCGGTTAAGATTTTTTGCAGGTAAACTCCTCTCCAAATGGGAAGGGCCTTATATCATTCCGGTGCCATCAAGATCAACAACGCTGAAGGCACAAATCCAAAGGTGGTAAATGGGTAAAGAATCAAACACTATATTTCAGGTGCTCCAATTAATGTTGAAACCAATGTTATCAATAACATAACTCCCGAAGAGCATATTAGGGAGAGTTACCAGAACGTTTCAGACTCTAAAAAGGAATAGGTACGTGGTACGGTAAGTAAACCGACTCCAAAACTTTCCCAATAGCAATTTTACTCAGTTTTGGAATATTTAAAAAATTAGGAAAATAAAAAGCAGTCCGAAGGATGCACGGGGAGGCGACAAGCCTGCTAGGCGCGGCCACCCCCTGGCCGCGCCTAGGGGGCTTGTCACCACCCCATGTGCCCCTTGGACTCTATTTTCTTGTGGAACACCCCTTTAGGTCGGCAAAAATTCATTATATAATCTCCTGAAGGTTTCGACTTTAGTATCACGAGAGTACCTCTTGTTTTCGTTTTGAGTTGTTTCTGCAGCACATTTAGAGCAAGATGTTGTCCCAAGGGTCGACCGGGGAGAGTCATGTTTCTCACCCAACACAGGAGCCCCAGGCATACATTGAAGCTAACCACTTTGGGCGAACCACGGAGGAGGATATGGAGGCTGACTTAAAAATGGTGGATGCCATGGAGGAAGACGAAGAAGTTAACTCTCATCCACAACCTGGGGCCATGTTGGAGGAACTTTTGAGCACAGCAATCCCGAATTCGGTTATTCCTCCCAATGCTAAATTCCTTATTTATGAAAACTTGAAAAAGAGTGTTATATTTTCACCCGCAGCAATGAGACATCCCTGGGTGAAGGGATCTCTATCCGTCAATGGAAAACTGCACAAGGAAGTAATGGATCTCAGGCAGCAAAATAATAAGCTTGAAGAGGAGAATCTCATTCTAAAGGGTATCATCGCCAAGAACATCGCACCATCACTTCCGAAGAAGGACACCTAAGTACATGGGTATGGGCACTCCCCTTGGCTTGTGCCAAGCTTGGGGGAGGTTCTCCGGTATCATATCACACCACATCTTTTTTCCTTCTTCCTTTTTATTATCTTTCCTAGTTCGATCCTTTTTGGTTTTGCTTTGATCTAGTAGAATAAAAGTTTTTACTATGATCCACCTTTTAGTTTTTTCTTTTGTTCCCCTTATGTAAGCAAGTCTGAGAGTTATATAATAAAAAGTAGTTTTGATGAGAGCGCTTTGCTAGATTACTATGCTCTTGAAAGCAATAAAGTATAATAGAACAAAAGCAAGGAGAATACATAGTGATCTTATGGGGAGTGATGACTTCACATATAAAAAGTATGGTGATTGAAATTTGTTGGGGGTTAACAAAAATAGTAATTGGTCATTGGTGCAATTGAAAGGAAGTGATAAAGAAAGAGAGATTCACATATAAATATATTATCTTGGACATCTTTTATGATTGTGACCACTCATTAAAATATTACATGCCAAGAAGTTGATGTTGGACAAGGAAGACAACATAATAGGTTATGTTTTCTTGCATCCGAATAGAAGTTATATGCTTTTAGATCCTACAACATGTCGTGCTTGCTTCCACCTTATATTAGCCAAAACCTCTGCACCAAGTAGAGATACTACTTGTGCATCCAAACACCTCAACCCAGTTTTGCCATGAGAGTCCACCATACGTACCTATGGATTGAATAAGATCCTTCAAGTAAGTTGTCATCGGTGTAAAAAGGCAATAAAAATTGCTCCTAAATATGTGTGATATTTTATTGTAAGGAAAATAAGCATTGTATGAACTTGTGATAGTGAAGAAATGAAAGCGACAGACTGCATATAAAAGGTTGCTATCACAAAGGGCAATACAACGCGGCGTTCCTCTGCACTAAGAGTTTGTGCATCTAAAAATAAAAAGCACATGACAACCTTTGCTTCCCTCTACGAAGGTCCTATCTGTTACTTTTACTTTCTAGTACTTACCCTTATGCAAGAGTCATGGCGGTCTTCACCACTTCCTATATTCCGTCTCTCTTGGCAAGCTTTATGTGTTGGGGAATGATCTAGACTTATATATCCACTCAGATGTGGGTGATCATGAGTTATTATTGTTGACATCACCCTTGAGGTGAATAGTTGGGAGGCAAAATTATAAGTCCCTATATTTCTCTGTGTTCGATTGAAGCTTTGACTTCGTGGGTACCGCGTGAGTGCTAGCAATTGTGAAAGACTTGAAGTTGATTGAGTATGTGGATTTTCTTTACAAGCTCTTATACTGATGCTTTCCGATGTTATGATAAATTGTTAATTGCTTCATTAACTGAGATCATAGTTTGTTGGTTGTCAATAGGGTTCTTGGTTCATACTTTATCTTGTGAATGAATTGTTACTCTAGTATAAGGAATCTCATACAATGAGTATTGTTGTTCTAAAGTTGATCATGATGCCCTCATGTCCGTATTTTATTTTTATCGAATCCTCTATCTCTAAACATGTGGAAATATTCATCGATCTCGGCTTTCGCTTGAGGGCGAGCAAGGTCTAAGCTTGGGGGAGTTGATACGTCCATTTTGCATCATGCTTTTATATTGATATTTACTGCATTATGGGATGTTATTACACGTTATGGTACAATACTTATGCCTTTTCTCTCCTATTTTATAAGGTTTACATGAAGAGGGAGAATGCCGGCTGCTGGAATTCTGGACTAGAAAAGGAGCAAATCTGAGATACCTATTCTGCACAACTCCAAAAGTCCTGAAAATTTATGGAGAATATTTTTGGAATTAATAAAAAATACTGGCGCAAGAATCAACCAGAGGGGGCCCACCAGCAGGCCACAAGCCTGCTAGGCGCGGCCACCCCCTGTGACCGTGCCTAGCAAGCTTATGGGGCCCCCGTGGCTCCTCCGACACCCATCTTCTCCTAAATGAAGCATTTTGACTTGGAAAAATCAGGACATAGCTTTCAGGACGAAGCGCCACCGTCTCGAGGCAGAACTTGGGCAGAACCAATCTAGAGCTCCGGCAGGGCTGTTCTGCCGGGGAAACTTCCCTCCCGGAGGGGAAATCGAAGCCATCGTCATCACCAATGATCCTCTCATCGAGAGGGGTTCAATATCCATCAACATCTTCACCAGCACCATCTCCTCTCCAAACCCTAGTTCATCTCTTGTATCCGATCTTTGTCTCAACACCTCAGATTGGTACCTGTGTGTTGCTAGTAGTGTTGATTACTCCTTGTAGTTGATGCTAGTTGGTTTACTTGGTGGAAGATCATATGTTTATATCCTTTATGATAATTAATACTCCTCTGATCTTGAACATGAACATGCTTTGTGAATAGTTTTGTTTGTTCCTGAGGACATGGGATAAGTCTTGTTATAAGTAATCATGTGAATTTGGTATTCGTTCGATATTTTGATGAGATGTATGTTGTCTCTCCTCTAGTGGTGTTATGTGAACGTTAACTACATAAAACTTCACCATTATTTGGGGCTAGGGGAAGGCATTGGGAAGTAGTAAGTAGATGATGGGTTGATAGAGTGACAGAAGCTTAAACCCTAGTTTATGCGTTGCTTCGTAAGAGGCGGATTTGGATCCATATGTTTCATGCTATGGTTAGGTTTACCTTAATTCTTCTTTCGTAGTTGCGGATGCTTGCGATAGGGGTTAATCATAAGTGGGAGGTTTGTCCAACTAAGGGCAACACCCAAGCACTGGTCCACCCACATATCAAATTATCAAAATAACGAACGCGAATCAAATGAGCATGATGAAAACTAGCTTGATAGAAATTCCCACGTGTCCTCGGGAGCGCTTTGCTTTATATAAGAATTTGTTCAGGCCTGTCCTTTGCTACAAAAAGGATTGGACTTCCTTGCTGCACCTTTGCTACACTTGCTACTTGTTACTCATTACGAATTATCTTATCACAAAACTATCTGTCACCGATAATTTTAGTGCTTGCAGAGAATACCTTACTGGAAACCGCTTGTCATTTCCTTCTGCTCCTCGTTGGGTTTGACACTTTTACTTATCGAAAGGACCAGGATAGATCCCCTATACTGGTGGGACATCAGTGGAAATTGATGGATGGTGGTGGGAGACAATGGAAGGGATGAAAACATCGTGGTGGTGGTATATGGCAAAAGTGATGAAGATGGTGCGGCGGCAGCGTGACAATTTGTGAATAGAATTTGAAACTCTAAAATACTAGACGCTAAGACCAGCAACTCAACACAATGATAAAATTGCAAATTAAACAAATCAAGACATCGAAAAGAAATATGAAAATAGGCTCAGATTGGTTCGGATATGAGGATCTAACCCTAATAATGTTTTGTGGCTTTTTCATGGACTGTAGCTATGAAGAATAAATGCGATCTAAAATACAAAAAACTAGTAAAATCTCACTAAGGAACCTGAAAACTAATACCACATATAGAGACGAGGGTCCCGATCTTTCGATGAGATGATAACTATCGATTTGGTGGAGACGACTTTGACGATCCCACTACAAATGTGCACGACGTTGCGCCTTAGCAATCACTAAACCAATCTCCAAGAGGTTATTGGCCACGCCGGAGCATGATCAATCTGACCACAAAGGTCTATTCCTGCAAGCAATCTAAGAACAAGCAAGAATATGATAATGCAATCTGAATATTGCGGATATAGATGAATTATTAATAAGGGCAGGGATCTAAAAGCAGTTTTGGTCCGGTCATTGGACACAAACGAAGTACACGGAGTTGCAATGGCTAACTTTTAACTAAACAAAATCCCGAGAAAAAAGCTACTTATATAGAAGCAAAAGGTGGCGGCCAAAGAGGTGGGAGGACGTCCAAAGGCATACTAAAACTAACCATAGGTCGTACATGGCCTATGGGCCAAAGTGGAGGTGATGTAACACATTTCGACTTATAGTTTGACTCGGATTCTACTCCAATGTTAGATTGTTTCTTCAATATTGCCACACTTAGAATGAATTTGAAGGTGATTCCAATTGGGTTGGAATGTACATGAAATCCACTTTCCAACAAGAAACGAATCACCCAATTCGGAGTCCGAATGCAAATTCTTGGCGTTTTGAGATGGGTATGTGTGTGCAGTCCAAATCTGAGTTCAGAACGTGAGAGGCTTGGACTCTACCTTCTCTTGGTCTAAAAGTGACGTGAAAGAACTTCTTGAACAACACCTAAATGTCTCTTTTTCCCTTATCTTCATATGTGGATTGTACAAGTGTTTGGTAGTTCTCAAATAAATACGCATATGCAATATTTGTGATCATCTCCAAGGTAGTCATGTCCTCATCATATGTGGGCTTGAAGCATCAAAAAAATCATTTGCCCAAGTGTTAAGTGTTCAACACATGCCTCCATGCGAAGACGTGTACCTTTGGGCGAGCAGGACACTTCCATATGGTCTTCCAGATGGCATGACGACCATGTGGTTTTCCAAATGGTGTGGTGACCATATGATTCCCTTCTCAATGCGCTCGCCAATAGACTTGCGCTCGTCCATGGAGGAGTGTAAGAGGAATGCATGGTGAAGGTATTTGATTTCTCCAGCGCCCATGCAATAGGGTACTCAGGGGCCCGAGGCAATGTGTGGATAGAGCGATGGCATAAACATCCATTTGTGTAGTGACCTATAGTTATACGAGAGAGGGGGGTATTTTTTCCGAATGAGCTTTGCATTCATGCATACAACATTTGGGGTAAATTCAGAACTTCCATTTAAAATTAGTTAAGTTTGCATTCAAATAAAATTTGGTATGAGCTCTTCTCATATTTGATTTTTGGTTTGGAATACATATAAGAATATACGTGAAGGACTTAAGTGCTAAAGTACAACTCAATCATGAACTGGAAATGCATTTAAATATATGATGAAAATAAATGAAATGCAAACTTTATTATGAAAAATAAATAGCACAAAGTTGATGATACAAAGTGAATAATTTTTTTTATTAATTGAAATACCATTACCAAGTCTTTTGAGATTACACGATATTCATCTTGGAATCAGCAAAGTAAACATCAAAGAAAATAATAGTTTATGATTAAAATGTAACACTTCCATTTCCTTTATGACAAGCCTTTTGGAATCATGAATACAACTTAATGTACTCATTTACTCCATGAATCCAACTTCTTGTCTTGTACGGCAATCCTTGTAGAATCTTCATGTTATCCGCCATGAGCCACACAATGTGGCCTAGGATGGAACCGGCAAGGGAGCCCTAATCCCGGCCCACCAGGACGAGAATCGTCATAGTGAGAAGGCCCTTAGCCAGAACACCATCAATTTGGGCTCTAAAATTAGTAGACCCTGGGTAATTCCCGCCTATTCGGCCAGAAAGCCCACCGAAATACCTAGCTTAGCCACAACATATTGTTTATTTTATTGAAATGATGTTTTTCTATTGAAATGTTGTTCAATGTTAATTTTATTATGTGTATGGGTTTCCTCATGGGTATGAAAAAACATGACAGAGACAGTGATGGAAAATTTTATCCACGTGGACGAGGACGGGCATGGGGTGGTTGTCATGGGTATGGGGATGGGAGTCTGATACCGTACTATGTAATCGATCCTTGTTGCTAGTTTGGCTCACGAGTGATCGTATTCGGACATCATGACCATGCAACATGGTGGGATCAAGAAGAGGCGTCTAGAGGGGGGTGAATAGACACTTAACAAGACAAATGAGTAGTTTTTAATTTGCTTGAGAATTAAACAAATTTTAGGATTGATGTCTACTACACAACTTTATTCTTGTAGACTTGTGTTTCGCCTCCAAGCTCAGAGTTTTGTAAGACAATAACAATTTTCCCTCAAGTGGATGACCTAAGGTTTGTCAATCAGTGGGAGGTGTAGGATGAAGATGGTCTCTCTTGAACAACCCTGCAATCGAATACAAGGAATCTCTTATGTCTCCAACACACCCAATACAATGGCAAATTGTATAGGTGCACTACTTTGGCAAATATATGATGATACAAGTGAAATATGGATAGTATAAATAGGTTTTTATAATATGAATAAATAAAACAACAAGGTAGCAAGTAGTAAACAACAAGCAAAACGATATATTAATGCTTGGAAATAAGGCATAGGCTTCATACTTTCACTAGTGCAATCTCTCAATAGTGCTAACATAACTGAAGCATGTAACCATCCCTCAACGTGCGATAAAGAATCACTCCAAGGTTCCTATCTAGCAGAGAACATAAGATGAAATTGTTGTCGCTAGCAAAACCACCTCAAAGTTATCCTTTCTGATCAATCTATTGAGCGATCCCTATAAGTGTCACAAAAACCCCTAGAGTTCATACTAGAATAACACCTATGATGCGCATCAATCAACCCTAATGTCACCTAGATACTCCAATATCAACTCAAGTATCCATGGGTTAATTATTCGACATGCATCAAACAATTTCAGATTCATCATATTCAATCCAACACAAAGAACTTCAAAGAGTACCCTAAGATTTCTATCGGTGAAAGTAGGACAAGAACGTGCATCAACCCATATGCATAGATTACCCCAATGTCACCATGGGAATCCGCAAGTTGATTACCAAAACATATATCAAGTGAATTAATAGAACACCCCATTGTCACCACAGGTATCCACATACAAGATATATATCAAGTGTTCTCAAATCCAAAGTATTAATCCAACATAACGAGATCTCAAAGGGAATGACTCAATTCATCACATCAAGATAAAGAGGGAAGAACACCATATGATCGAACTATATTAACAAATCCCATGATACATCACGATCGTGCCATCTCAAGAACACGAGAGAGAGAGATCAAACACATAGCTACTGGTACATATCCTCATCCCAAGGGTGAACTACTCCCTCCTGATCATGGAGATCGTGTAGATGATGAAGATGGCCTCTGGTGATGATTTCCCCCTCCGCCAGGGTACCTGAAAGGGCTTTACATGAGATTTCTTCAACACAGAGAGTTGCAACGACGGAGTGGAAGTTCTAGGTTAAATTTCAAAGGTTTCTAAATATATAGGAATTTTTGGCGTTGGAATCAGGCGAAGAGGTGCCATAGGGGCCCACAAGGTAGGTTGGTGCGGGCACCCCCTAGGCATGCACACCTACCTTGTAGGCCCCCGTATGGGTCTTCTCGTACTCCCTCGAAGCTTCTTGGGCCCCTTTCCTTCTAAAAAAATCGTCAAAAAGTTCCGTTCAATTCCGAGAACTTCCATTTTCTGCACAAAAACAACGCCACGGTAATTCTGTTGAAAAGTGTGTCAGTCCGGGTTAGTGCCAATTAAATCATATAAAGTGCATCAAAACCATATAATATATTGTAAACATGGGTAAACATGGCATGAATACTTCATAAATTATCGATATGTTAAAAACGTATCAGCATCCCCAAGGTTAATTCCTACTCATCCTCGAGTAGGTAAATCATAAAAAAATATGAAATGAGAATGCTAGCATAGTGCATAAGTTTGATCAATTTCAATCACCTTTTCTGGCATCATAAATAAGAACTCTTTCTCTTAAAACTCATCTTGAAAAAGGTGCAATCAATTCACACGCTATGGTTTAATCAATGCATTCTCTTGAAACATAACAACCTATGTTCTTAGTCATCAAACAATTATAGTTCTACAAAGTCTAAGTAAGATCTCCACATACTCAATTATCATATAGTCTTCTATGATTGGATGTACTCAAAGCATATTTTTAGAACAAACAACATTCATCAAACACAAAGAAAGATAGGGGCTTAATGTTTCGTCTCCCAACACACTTATCATAAAGATAATTTTCAACAATAATAACTCATGATCAAATATATTTGACCGGATATATGTGTTTGGATCTTTTTCCATCACTTGATGAATTCCAACTAGATACGGAGGTTGGAATAAGAAAATTACTCAACATGAAAAGTAAATAACATGAAAGTAAATCTATACCTAATATTGAATTGAGCATTGTTTTTCCACTTTTTTCGTCCACAGAAATTTTTCGTCCGTCGCTAACGAACCGTTACTTACACACGCGTCTCTTCGATCTCTTGGTACGTCGCTACTCTCCTCACTTACGATACTGGGCCGTATGGGCCAAGCATCGTGTGTGGGCTTACTAGCCCTTGGGTGCGAATAAATAAGGATGGGATGGATGCAACAAGCGAATGTTGAAAAGACACCTAAAAGATAAACACACATGCAAAGGAGTCGAACCAGCGACCTCGGGTTGCATAGCAACTTAGCCAACCAGAGGAGCTGGTGACTAAATACACCTAAATATCAGCATAAAACTTAAAAGTAGTACGTACAAGCGCAGATCTATTTCTGTTTCAACAATTCTTGGGGGAAAATGTGAACCATTTTCCTTAAATATTTGAAAATCGAGAATAAATTTCGAAATTTGAACAACTTTTAAAACATAAACATTTTTTCGAAAACATGAACAATTATTGAAAACATGAACAAATTTTGAAATTCCAAATAATTATTGATTTTTTATATACGATGAATAACTTTGAAAACACATTGAACATTTTTGTGATATACTATGAACAATTTTTAAATATATATTCAACGATTTTGTGATATACGTTGAATCATATTTAAATACATATTGAACAAAAAATTAATGTATGTTGAATTGTTTTGTAATATATGCTGATTCTTTTAAATACACGTTGAACACATTTAAATTTAGATTGAGCATTTTGTGATATATGCTGAACAAATTTTAAATTGTAAACAAATTTTTTAAAACATGAACATTTTTGGAAAAAGAACAATTTTAGAAAATATAAGTATTTTATAAAATACAAACACATTTGAAAATTATGAAAAAAAATGAAAATGAGGACATTTATTGGCATTCCAAACAATATTTTAAATTTTAGAACAACTATTTGAAAAAATAAAATAAAAATAAAAGGAAAGGGAAAACAAAAAAACAAAAAAAAAACAACGACACCTACATGCGCCGGCCCAACTGGGAGTGCCTTCAGCGAAGCCATGACGTTTTGACGCAACCTTGATATGCACCACTAGCCAATAGAAGCTAAACTATGCATTCATGGTGGACGTACATACACTGCTATGGATTATATACAAACAAACCATAATAGCCACTCACTATGTCTATGTCAATGTCAATGTGGCATTACACATCCTCTCCTACAAAGGGAAGCAACACCCGCGTCACATCTGGCCGTGTGACGTTCGACCTCTACATCCTTTCCTCTCACTTTGCAATCGACGAACCTTTCATCTCTAGTGATGTGCCACGACCTATCTCCTTGACCGGGCCAACTGTGATTCACATTAATAACTATTTGATAGGACAAAATAGAGTAGAAATATGAGGGGAGGTGTACGGACCAGGTGCAAGCAGTAGCTTGCCGAAATTAGTTGTTGACGTTTTGAAAAATTTCTTGTGTGGGCAAAACGATTGATGTGACATGTGGTGGTGAATCCATCGCCTTAGGATTGACCACATTTGATGTGTTGACATTAGCTAGGCATCGTGGTCACCGTCCGTGAGGGTGGGAAGAAGGATAAGCGGTGACACGATCAGGCATCATGTCAAATTAGAGGATGTATATCTGTTAGGAGTGGGCCATGCTTATTGAGATACAGTCATGATATTGTTTTTTTGTCACACCGTATGTTTTCCCTCATGACTAGGTTACCATGACTCAAAATTTAGGATCAATTAAAACTTTTTGAGTGCATATGAGTGCTTGACTTGTGTGCTATTTGCTTGCTTGTTTGATTTCTTGCTGGTGCTCTATATTCATAAAACCTCCTCCTACTCTCAAAACTCATCTCCTTGACCCAAATCTTTGCCCAATGACCATGCCATGTGTATGGTACCGAAAACAATTTTTATCAAATATTATTTTGGCCAAAAAGCATGTATTCAAATTAGGCTTTATAAAACCCCTGAAATGAGGTTTGTACTACAAGTCCTCAAATTGGGCGGTATGTTTTGTACCAAAGAGTTTATTTGGAACCCACTAAATATAAGACTTCTCAAAACCATCAAATATTAATTTTAAAGATTATTTTGCTATTTTATTTAAAGGCTTTTTCTTAAGGCCATAAATGGTTTTTCATAGGGAAAATATATTTAAATGCTTTAAAAATATTTGAGAAAATTTAGGGAAACTCACTGGATATATATTTTCCATATATATGAGTTTCAACACATGGTCATGTTCAAAATCATGGGTAAAACCCCTCAAAACCCTTTTTGCCCAAATCAAGCTTTTGAAATATTTCTATAAGAAATATTATCAATAAATTCCAGGAAAATTCCAGCAAGTCACTCATGCCATATGTGATGATCTTGCAAAGTTTCATCTCAATCCGCCTTTATTTGGTTCACTAAAAGATTCCAAAACCATTCCTACCCACGGCCAAATTTGAACAACTTTACATTGTGAAGTTTCTCCTATTTATCCATAAACTTGCGGGAATGTTCTAATACCTAAATAATGATGTTACACCAAGTAGTGCATCTAGGAGATTAGCTTAACATAACTGGATCTACATAAACCTGATTCTGTTGAATCGTAGTGTTTACCAAGTTTACATTGCCAACATTCTTCATTTGGACTCGAAACTTGTGATCAGTACCAAATAGACTTCTAATTGAATCCTGGTAAATATCAAGGCCATAGGATTCCTCTACCTAGCCCAATCACAGCACAAACACTTTCAGCCATAAGCTTGTGTACAAGCAAAGTGGGCCCAAAAAAATTCTCCTTGTCTCTAACTTTTTATCACAGCATGGGCTAGCCCCCTTCTACCCCCAGTAATCTTTCCATGGCCTCTGCTCAATAATTTTGGGGGTAACTCCCTTATTCTTTCCCTCTTTTTACCAGAACAACACCTCTCTCTCCTCTCTCCCACTATTCTGTTCAAGCAATTCTCCCCAAACTTTTCTAAAACCTCATTTGCATACTAATGCACCTTGTCACACACAAAGATGGCATGCTCATGTGGAAAATATGAGCAAACCATCTGAACTTAGTCTATGGAAGTAATTGTAGCCTTGAACTACAAGTACCCTGCAAACTTGTCTCCCTGAGCTAATAATTGGTGGTCATGTAGTACCTCCATTCCCATGAACACTAGACAAGGTCTTTACCCTAATGCTCTCCATTAGAAGCCCCTGATATAACTCCCAAGTTTGCTGCTGCAAACTTACCCGCAAAAGAAACTAGCCTCACCCAACTCCTTTTACATTTAGACTTCACCAGTGATCTCCTGCATGCGTGCCTCACACTTCAGACATGTTTGTCTGACCAAAAGCATTCTCGGGACAAGAGTTGGTGTGGTGACCAAGCTATTGGCATGTAGAAATGGCGCTCTGCAGTCAAACACTGTCCTGTAGCCGGCGTTCGGCCTTAACAGTGTGTCCCCGCGCGCCGGGCATATTCCCTTGGCCTCCCCATGCCCCTCCCGACGCTAGGATGCATCCAAGGCAGCTCTGACGCGCGTGCTCGCCGTGCCCAGAGGGCATCCGAGCCATACCAGAGCTTCCTTCGGTCGCCTCCGCTTAAAAGCTTGGCCCCGAGTGCCTTGGACGCCCCTATTCGTCCACTCTCCCCTCCTTGGACCCCCCTTACCACCCACACCTCTCCCCCGTGCCCTCTTCCTTCGCCATGGCCGGTATTGTCGCCGCTCAGCTCCGCTCAAGCCTGAGCCACTCGGCCCTCCATTTCCTTAACCAGCTTCACCAGGAGGACGTCCTTAAAGAGAGCAGCTACCCCGGAACCTCCCTACCCCGTCCCCGAAGCTGCATCGTGCTCCCTAGCAATGACCGCCGCCACCGTCCGCCCCACCCGATGAGCCACTCGCTCCCGGCCATCCTCGCGACCGGCGAGGCCTCCCCCGAGCTCGCAGGGAGAGGGGCATCCGCCCACACCTCCGGCTCGGTGACCGGTGCAGCGGGGTAGCTAGGACTATGGCGGCCGGCGCCCCCTCTGCCTCCTGTTGGGAGGTAGGAGATGAAGGCAGGAGAGAGAGAGAGGATCGACGAGACCCGCCTGTAGGTGAGCTGGTGGGTCGAGCCCAGCCGATAAGTGGAGGCGGGTTTCCTGGAGGTCGCTTTGTTCCAAGGGAGGCATACTCTGGGGAGGCGCCTTCGACATGGCCATCCTTCCCGCCAGGCTGAGCCACTGGGCCGTCCTAGTGGCTATCCTATGCCCAGTGCGGGGATTAGGCCTTAGGTAATTTCTTTACCCTTAATTATTTTTCGCAGAAAGCAAAAATTCATAGATCGTTCTTTTGACCTCCAAATTTGGTGATTCAAATTCCTACAGATTCCTAAAATCATTTCCTAACCAAAAATTTGCATTGCACATATTTCCAGAAAGCTTTTCTGTTATGTTCAAACTCAAATTTGAATTGGAACCATGAAAAACCCCACTTTGCAAATTCCTAGGGCATTCATATCAACTACAAATGGAGTGATTCAAATTTCCAGAGGATCTAAATATCATTTCCTATTTATCTAGGCATGGTCAACATTTTTCCCATGCATTATTTTTGATAGGCCAAATAAATAGCTCCCTTTTTTCCATTATTCCGTATTAGAAAATCCCTAGGATATCCATCCCAACTCCAAATTGAGTTAGACCAATTTGTAATGTTTCAAAATTCATGCTCTACTTGATGAGTGGCTCCACTCATTTTTACAAAAATACTTTCTGTGGAAACCTTATAGGATCATCGTTTCCTTCATTTTCATCATTCAAGAGTCCCCCTTGACCCACATCCAATCAAACCTCCTTGGATATTTTTATCATAACCAGAGGTGTATAACAAAAATAAAACTCCTATTTATATAACACTTTTATTTCTCCACTTGTTGTGTTGCTTATTGCGGTTGTTTCTGGCGATAGTTGACGAAGTAGACAAAGTGCTCGGAGTGGACGAGAAGCGTGTGAAGACCTCAAACACTTGGATAAGCTAGGCAAGTAGCCCTTTGACCATGACTATGAAGCCCTTTTTATTGCATGGCATATATCACTTTATTTCTTGATGATTGATCATGATGAATCAGTAACCACCGTGGTGGGTTACCTCCGATACTTTTACCTTTCATACTTGCATCGTGCATGACCCTACCTCCTTATGAGGCTTGTGCGGGTGGGAGTAGTTAGGTTGCTAGTAGATGCTACATAAGTGGGATCGGGATTATGCATGGTGGTGGAAACAAAGAAATGATTTCAAAGACTTTTTGAAAACCTCGTAGGGTGCCACTAATGCCGAGTGAGATGGTGTTGAGTTGGGTAACCACTTGATAAAGAAGTGGTGTGCCGGAGCAACTTGTGTGTGTGTTTTCAAAAACAGAGAGTTTTAAGATTTGCTGATCATCCCAACCTTATATGCAAAACCATGATACCCCTTATGGGATGGGGCTTTGTTGATTACCTTGATGGGTACTAGCATAAAGCCCGCATTACTAGTGGTAGGAGTGACGTGTTTACTCTCGTATGGGGTCGTGTCGGTATGGACTATCATGCGCTGTCTCCACAGGCACCGGGCACACCATTGGTCCCTTCATGGATGGTACAATCTGGAGCGAGGCTTGTATGATGTACATCATGAGGGCTGGGTACCAATCGAGTGGACTCTTTGTTTAGTATCATCAAAGGAAAGGCATTGTTCAGGTGCTTACCTCGGGTATGTTATATACCGCGAGTCTTAGATGACACGGAAGTTCCCCGAGTCTTGTGGGTAAAGTGTGCAACCTCTGCGGAGTGTAAAACTATTCGAATAGCCGTGTCCATGGTCATGGACAGTTGGAGGTCCTGCCTAAACTGTGTCCGATGTTTTGACAAACCTGGTGTGCGTGTGTGGATGACACAAAGATGATACTTGATCCAAGTCCGATGACTTGGCATGATGATGAACATTAGATGTTCAACCCCTGCTTATGATGATATCAGTAACTTGTTCACTTGGATGTTTGCCAACTGTTGATGCATGCTTACATAGATATTTGATCATGTCATTGCACTCAAAATTAGCTTTCCGCAAAACTTACCTACTTAGTGTTATATCATGCATTGTTGTACCTTGTTCCATACATGGGTTGCTTGCGAGTACATTCAAAGTACTCATTGGCTTGCCACTGGTTATTTTAGTGGCCAGGCATGAAAGATCAGGTTATGATGAAGATTACCTTGGTGATGAACACGTGAGCTAGGACGCTTCCCAGTTAGAATGCCTGCAGGGTTAAGGCAGATGGCATGGGTTCACGCTATCGTTGAAGATTTCCGCTACAAGTTTATGAAGACTTGGTCATAAAGGCCAATTTTGTGTACAAACGGTATGTAATGGATGTAAGACTCTTGTTATTCAGTTTCTATGTGTTCAGTGAGCATTGATCTCTGGGGTCACTGTGCACATACATTCGATGATCATGACTTATGAGTCGGGGTCCCATAGAGCTGGTATCAGAGCCATCCTGACTGTAGGAAGCCCTTAGTTAGCATAGACGTTAGTTAGGACAAGACTGCTTTTCCAGACCCTTCGAAATCACTTACAAAACCTCTATAATTCTCACCTCTCCTAAAATTTCAAAGAAGCAAAGATTTTTGCCTTATCACTTCCACCATTTTTCTTTTGGCTCCCCTCATATACTTTTCAAAACCTTGCAAATGGTCGATTGTACCCTTGTGTCCTTGACCACTGGAATCCTTGAAATCCTCGTGGGTAACCTGGAAGGAAGCCACCTTGCCAAACATTCACACAAGTTTGACGACACCATGACAAGACAATACAAATATAAGATACCTTCTTGAGGGATGAATGCATCAAGACTAGGAAGATGGTGACACCCTCGACACTGCCCCATGTTGATGCAACCTTGGCTTGTGATGATCAAGACGTAAGATATGCGATGTCATGGTATGCGTCACTAATAGAGCAACCTTGTCCTTAGCGTTGTTGTATTGACAACCACCGGTGGATAAGAACCTCGCCATTTGGTCCGCCTCACCATAGTGAGCAGGAAAACGGTTCTCCTCATCCCCCGTTCTTGGTGTCGATATTATTATCAATGTGACCGGCAGGATACAACTTTACCATGCTCCATTAATGTCATTGCATAAAAGATTGCCTACCTGGAACCCTCAACATCTCAGAAGACAAGAAGGCATTGTCATGATTACGAAGACACCAGAAGATCCTGTCAACAATAACCATGAGGAATTACCTTCATCGTCAACTCACCAGATGCAAAGTCATCAAAGAATCTCTAGGACCCAATCCGAATCCTTTTGACGAACAACAACCACAGACATAGCGGCACCTGAAGAAGACAAAGAAGACTGAGTGGCCTCCTCTCCAAGACATGAAGCAAGCACAACTACTGAGTCCGAGAACCCCTAGGGTAGGATAGGTCGAGTGTCCCCCCCCATGCGATATCGAGTCCGTATGATGGTTCTGATAGAACCATGATTGTGTGTCGCTTGTTTTGATTGTTGTGCTTTGGTGTAAGTCACACTTTTGCCCTAGGCAACAAGTGCGCGACTATATCACCTACCTTACCTTAATGTTGTGTTGGGCCTTTTCGGCACTTGGTTGATTGCACTTGCACTATACCACCCTCTTAGGCACTCACCTATGCTAATTTCCCTCTTCCCCATCTCTTCCACCGAAGACCAGCAAGACAAGATGCACCAAGGATCCACCTCGACAAACAACTAACGCCGAAGACCTCGACTACAACGCACTCAACAGAACACAACCCCGTAGAGTTATGCGCTCCCTCAAGATTGGAAACCTCTCCCTAGCCCAACCTAGACCTCACAAGATTCCCTAGCACAAGCCTCCGATCACGTGTTTAATACACGGATTTGCCAGAGCACTTATTGAGCTTCAATAACCCCTGCTTAGCACTGGGTTCATTATGGAGCTAGTGATCATAGTGAACAAACACATTACATCCCTAAGACATCACTTGAACTGATGATGCCATAGGGAAGATTGTTCTGAGGATGCATAACTAGTAAGCTAACGATTTGACGAGGTTATAATAGATATCTAGAGGAAGTGGTTGAGACCCCCTTTGGTGGATTATGAGACTCTATGTTGGTAGGCGAGGTTGGTGGATCAAGATTGATAGAGTGGCATAACTTACTTGTACCTTGGCCAAATTGGATTAGTAGGACAAAGATAATCACAAGCTGAAATTCTTGGTGGATTAATGACTTGACTTTGGCAAGTAATGTTGATAGTGGATTGATGGTGACATGATAGTGACTGGAGTACTAGTAGGGAATTCTTACTAGATGTAAACCTTGGATTTAAATATGTGATTATAGTAGGTGCTTGAGATCAATTAAACCACATGGTTCATAGTAACTTGGATTTAGTCCAATGATCTTGATCATGATACCATGTTTCTCGATGGATGATAGTAGAAGGAATCAGATGATGTTAGGGATAATTTATGGATCTATATAAGCTCGACCTTGGAGTTTAGTTGGTCATGAGATTGGAAGTTTGTCGTTATACTGTGATGAGATAGTTCTTCCTGGAATTTGGGGATTTAGGAAATCGGGAGATATATGGGACGATACCGGTATTGGATTTGTAGAAATGATAGGTCATGTAATAGTGGATGGTATTCATGGATCGATTAATTGGATTTGTAGGAAGGAAACAAGATCTTGGAGTGGTTTATTACGTGTTTCCATAGCCTAGTAATGCAACACCTTAGACCTTGGATAGGTCAGTAGGACACTTGGATTGGTAGTGTCATGTCATGCCCAAGATGCGCGCCTATCCCTTTTAAGACACGAGGGCCTCACAAGGGATAGAGGCGCATCTTTCTGTTAGCAAGTATAGTATCATCACATCATACAATACTGAAAAGATGAGTATACAAGATTGGCTTACACTCACCACATACTAAATTACAATCCACTCAGAGTTCAAATCATCAAGATGAAGACAGGGTCCGAATACGAACGAAATCAAACGATAAAACAGATGCTAATGGTACTATCTCACTAGGCCAAAGATCACGACCATGGTCCTCTACTCATCCGGATAAGTCACGTACATCCTGCCTCTCTCGTCATCATATTCCCACCGGAGCTGGGTAAGATCATCCTGCACATACTCATCTGTACCTGTACCTGGAGGGTTGAGTAATCTGTGAGCCACAAGGACTCAGCAATCAAGTGCCCGGGTATCGAGACTATCCAAGCTTAAAGGTTGGGTTGGGTAAGTGTTTAGTTTGCAGGAGCGCTAAGCATTTATGGTGGCTAACTTACGCAACATGAAAATAAATATCAGTGGCCTACGATGAATGATCGAATCTAGTATGGTCTCTATGAGATCTTGAACACTTACTTACGTCAATCATAACCCCACCGTGTTCTCTCTCGGATCATGTTCACAAGCAAATACGATCATGGTTACTCACACAGTTGGTGTATTCTATTTAGAGTTTACTTCAAGTTTACTAGAACCGGTGTTAAGCAAATAACCAAGTTGCCACATAACCACAGGCACGGCTTCTCAAAAAGTTTTAACCCTGCAGGGGTGCTCCAACTAGTCCATCACAAATTAACCACACTCCGCGGGAATAGCCTCGACCACGGATCTCGCGGTCATCATAGGTAATTCCAAAGGAATTCCAACACCTCGAGAAAAACCCAAAGAAAGTCAGACACCACACGCAAGACACTCGATAAAGGTAAAACCAATCCAGCAAGACCACCCGATGTGTTGACGAACCCGATAAGAGCCGCGTATCTCGTTCTCAGGATACGATGGATAAGTGATGTGTATGGAGGCCTGATAGAAATCTCCCAAGTTGCCCTGGGTTGGCCCTGCATAGTGCTCTAGTTTGTACCAACACTCATGAGGAGCACTAGCCCGGGGGTTGATTAATTATCCACGGGTTTGCAAGACCCTATGCAAATTTTATTAAGTTCTTAAGCAAATGTAGTACCAATGTTGGGTCTTGCCAGACAAGTTTTAGTCTCAACCGAATAGACAAGGGGATCCCCATAACAACCCCGAGCGTGTTAGGAGTGCAAAATATGGAAACCATAACACCGGTAACAAGAACCTATGACGGCAACAGCCAAACAAAACACTTAGCAAAGGACCAAGCCTTCCACCAATACCAAGATATATATGTGCATTGAATTAATAACAAATAAATATGGTGATGTCCAAATCCATGTTAACACATGGGACAACCTGCACCTGCAACTAAGAACGCTATAAGAGGGGCTGAGCAGCGGTAACTTAGCCAATCAAAGGTTTGCTAGGATGTGGAGGGTTAGAGGCTTTCATGGCATTTAGGAGGCTGATATAAAGTGGTAGGTAGCACAATTGTAATGATAAGAGCGAGAAACTAGCAAGCAAAAATAGTATCGGGATCCGGGTACGATCATCTTGCCTGTTGGTTCTTCAGTGGAGCAAGTAGCGGGATCCTTGTAGTAGTACTCTCGCGGATCCTCGTACTCAGTATCAACACTCGCGTCTACCCAAGAGAAACAACAACAATAAACATTCAACCAAGGTACAATGCACAATCAAGATGATGCATGATTCATTTAAGAAGAATTAACATGCCAATCCAAAACTAGTCATGTTTCACATGCAAAGTTTGATTATTAATGAATCTGGACAGAACCTGATGTTGAGTTATTTAATCATGCATGAACATGGCAAATATGTATTCATCATGCAAAATCGATAGAAATGCATATAAAGAACGCAAGAAACGGAGTTACGGTTCTCACGATACGCTCACAACAAGGTACGAAGGCAAAACACAAGACAACCAAGCCATGGGCTAATTCTTGGCATTCCAAGGTAGCCACTGGTTAGGCAATGAAAAACCAACCACAATAGACTCAAAATCAATAATTCCATGGAGTATACCTCCCACAAGCCACAAAACAATAAAACAACAAATCTGCCACCAAACAGCAACATAGCAACTCACCCAGCCCACAACTTGAGCTACAGAAATCCTACAGCCACAAACAAGATAATGACATAATCTAGATAGCCTATACATCAACTTATCCAACTACACAATCTGCATAGGAGGCACACATAGACAAGCATGAAGCTATCAAGTTGACATGATGAAACAGTTTTCTCGGACTTAGTGAAAATAACAGTTTTCTGGAATCTGAGTTAATAAAGTAGCAAGTTGATAGCAGTAGTTAAGTATGTTAGAGGCCACCTCTTTGCATGAAAATTAACATGATGATAGTAGACAACATCTACTCCAAAACACTAGCACTAAGCAATCTCAAATTCACAACACATCACAAGATACCATCCACTCTACATGGCATAAAAATAACAACAGATTCTCAGACTTGGTAGTTTTTTTTAGCATGCTGAAACAGAAACATTAAGTTGACTTCTTAACAGCATGGTTCCCACTTAAATGGGTGATTCTCAGGTTAAACAAAAATACCATGGCATACTAGATATAAAACTCTAGCACTTCCTAGTTGGCACATGCCCCAAAGCAAGCAAGGATTAAATCATGCACAAATGACAAAGTGGCATCTCGGCTGAAAATGACACTTTTATGAACTTGCTCAAAAGTGAAATCTGAAAGTTCCAATGGATTCATTGGCTCTTTATACCCCAAATACATGTGTCATACTCATATGTTCATGTGTAACAACAAGGCACAAGCAAGATAGCAACACTACCAACTATTCACATGAGGGGATCATACTCTAATTGAACATGAGCAATTATGATCCAAGTAGATTGGATCCTCAGCTAGAGATGGAAATGAGCTTAAGAAAACCCACATGCACATAATCATCAGGGGGTGAGTCAAGTGGGAAAACCACTAGTCACCTACTCACACATCCACTCCACACACACACACACACAACAAGGCACACACACACAAGCTCCATATGTCTAAGGGCATATGAGCACAAGCTCACTCATGACCATACCACCCAATAGGGGGGTGTCATCCACACACTTACTCACAAGCACCAATATGCATAATGCATAAGGCACTCTCACCACTCACATGCACAAGTGCACATGGCACATACACACAAGCTCATGTGTGTGTGGGTGTTCATACACACATATGAACACATATATGCACAAGGCATATGTGCATAGGCATATGCATATGATACACACACACATCCTCACCCACTTGCACATATATACACTAGCACACATGCATATGTATGCACCACCTAGGTGGCACATACACATACACAAACACATGCATATATACACTTATGTATATACACATACACACTCTCACACACATACATGCACCTACACTACACACACAAGCACATGTAGACTCACATATGTGTGTATGCATGAAGCACACACACATATACTACAATACCCGAAAGTAAAACAGGTAAAAGAAAAACCTACACATGTCAAATCTGCTTCTACACACACATATATAAATTGCAAGGAAGAAAATAAATGAAAAACACAAAAGAAAAACAAGCAAGAAAAAGGGGGGACTTGGGTTCGAACCCATGACCTCCTTGTGATTCCTCCCCCGAGCTACCACTCTGCTACGCACATGATCGACAATAGAGTAAGGGCACTGCCTTACAAATACACACACGCACAATGCAACTACTGACGAAACTGAAGAATGATCGGCCCCGGCGACAGAGCAACGACGACGACCAAACGGCGGACTCCATCGACCACACGAGCGGCGGAGGCCCTAACTGGACGCCCTGATCCTGCCCGCACACGCACACACAAGCACGACCACCTAACGGCGGCGAAATGTCTCCGGCGATGACGACATACACTGCGGCCACAGAACCGTACACGATCCGCACGACGGCGACCCAGACGAGGAATCGGATGGGGAGTAGCGAAAACAGGCCCCTGCGGGAAGCAGGAACTCACACGCAATGCCCAGAAGCATAATCTCGACGGTGCACTCGTCGGAGACGAGGTCCGACGGCGGCAGAACACACCTAAACATGAGCACGATCTACATAGGGCTAGAAAGCTCGGGATCTAGTGAGGAGGAACGGCGAGCTCACCTAGACACGCTCGCATAGCCAATTGAGCTCGAGGACGCGCGACGACAGGGAATTGCCGCGGCGGAGGGGCTCGACTGGAGGGGAAGAAGATGAAGCAGAGGCATGGCCTTGACGTCCCACGGGGATGCAGAGGACATCGGGGAAGCAGATGGCGATGGCGGCGCGATCCTGACGATCGCCTGCATGAGGGGCTCGCCGGAGAAGCTCCCGCGGTGACGAGCTTCTTCTGAACCTCACCGCACCCTCTCTGCACTCTCTGAACCCATGCTCACCTGAGACGAAAGAGATGGAGAGGTGGAGGGCAACGACGTGAGGGGAAGAGGGAACCCTAGGGGCGGCATGCACGTCGAGGGACTAAATAGGTGATGGGACAGACGGCGATGGCCGATGGAAAGGCGACGGCAGAGCCTCTCTCCACTCTGTGAACCTGACGGCCAGCATGACGGAGCAGGTGACCGTCTCTCCGAGTGGGCTGGGCCATGGGGAGAGACAGGCCCAGCTGACTCCCTCTCTCTCAGCACAAAATAAACAGAGAGGGTTTTCCATTTAAAACACAGTCACATCAAATTAAATCCCCAGAGTAAAATAAAAGGCTTTAGGTGCAAACAAAAACACTTTTGTAAGAAAAAATGCACTATTTAATGAAAATATTAAGTTGATTTATTGGACAAGTAATTTTAATACTTTTGAAAATAACATCCCCTATTTTATTTAAACACAAAATCATAGAAACCCCAAACATCAAAAGAACCACACTCTAAATTATTAATATGAATAGGGCTACCTCTTGAACATTTTTAAATAATTTTTGAAACAACTTAATGCTGCTGATAAATAATAATATGAAGAAAGGGGGGTATTGCAAGGGGATGTTGCAAAGGAAAAGAGAGGGGGGAATAGAAAGAGTTGCTCACTTGATCCAACCACACTCAAACCAACAAGCCACAATCACAACCGCCACACCATACAAAGACACATGAAAACAAACAAGGCATGATGAATCCTATGATGGATGAAATGATGCATGATGCATGAATGCCAAACAACACATGGATGACAAGTTTCAAATCATACATTAAACTCATGACACAAGGTTCATACAATAGGTTACATGCCAAAAAAAGGTAGGGACAACACTTGGGCTCTCACAACTCTCCCACACTACAAGAGGATCTCGACCCGAGATCTAGGAACGAAAGAAATCCGGAAATTCAGAACAAAGAAGGTCCTCGCGTTCCCAAGTAGCTTCTTTGTTGGAATGATGAGACCACTTCACCTTGAGGAATTTGATAGACTTGTTGCGAGTCTTACGCTTAGTTTCTTCAAGAATTGCAACTAGATGCTCACGATAAGAGAGATCTTCTTGGAGATCGATGTCTTGGAGGTCAATGGTTCGCTCAGGAGTCTAGAAACATTTCCGGAGCTGAGAAACATGGAAGACATCATGCACATTTGTGAAATTTGGAGGAAGCTCTAGTTGATATGCAAGACCATCTCTCTTGCCCACAACTTTGAAAGGACCAACAAAACGAGGAGCTAGCTTCCCTTTAATTCCAAACCGCTGAGTGCCCTTCATGGGAGAGACTCTGAGATAGACTAGATCATCCACTTGGAAGGAAACCTCCCGATGTTTGTTATCATAATAACTCTTCTGTCGGGACTGAGCTGCTTTGAGGTTCTCGCGAATGACATGGCACATTTCTTCTGCTTTAGTGATCATGTCATTGACCAATATCTGACGCTCACGGGTTTTTTTCAGACCAGTTAAGCAGGGTATGACACTTTCTGCCATAGAGAATCTCAAAAGGGGCCTTGCCTGAGCTAGCTTGAAAGCTATTATTTTATGAGAATTCAGCATATGGAAGTTAGTCTTCCCACTTCATGCCGAACGAAATCACACAGGCTCTGAGCATATCTTCAAGGATCTGATTGACTCTCTCAACTTGACCACTTGTCTGCGGATGGAACAGTGCTGAACCGGATCTTGGTACCCATAGCAGTCTGGAAGGACTGCCAAAACTTGGAAGTAAAGAGACTTCCATGGTCAGAAGAGATGAGCTGAGGAATACCATGCAAAGATACTATCCTTGATGTATACAACTCTGCAAGCTGAGCTGTCGAGATAGATTCTTTGACTTGCAGGAAATGAGCAACTTTTGACAGCTTGTCGATAACCACAAAGATGGCATTGTTGCCTCTCTTGGACTTTGGAAACCCAGTGATGAAATCCATATCCACATGATCGAATTTCCACTCTGGGATAGGCAAAGGCTGAAGAAGACCTGCTGGACGTTGATGTTCCGCCTTCACTCTGCGACAAACATCACACTTGTTCATGAACTGAGCAATTTCACGTTTCATGCGAGTCCACCAGAAGGTTTGCTTGAGATCCTGATACATCTTTGAACTGCCTGGATGAATGGATAGAAGAGAATTATGTGCTTCGTCCATGATAACCTTTCTGAGATCACCTTTTGGAACCACAAGACGGTCCTCAAAGAACAAGGTATCTTTGTCATCAACGCGAAAGCACTTATACTTCGGAATGCTCTTGGCCACACCTTTCTTCACTCTCTTCATCATAGCGTCAAGAAGCTGCGCGGCGAACCAGATCTTCCAGAGTCGAAGAGACTTGAAGATTTGCAAGAAATCCTTGCGGGATCATTTGAAGGTTGAGCTTGCGGAAGGCTTCACAAAGCTCGGGCTGAAGAGGCTTCAAGATGAGACTATTGCAGTACGCCTTACGGCTGAGCGCATCTGCAATGACATTTGCTTTCCCAGGAGTATACTCAATGCTTGGATTGAAGTCCTCAAGCATTTCCACCCAACGAGACTGCTGAAGATTGAGATTGGGTTGAGTGAGAATGTACTTCAAGCTCTTGTGATCGGTGTACACCTCAACTGGTCTACCCAACAACAAATGCCTCCAAGTCATTAGAGCATGCACAACTGCCGCCAACTCAAGATCATGAGTGGGGTAGTTATTCTCAGGAGGCTTCAACTGACGCGAGGTATAAGCAACAATCTTATTATCTTGCATGAGAACACCACCAAGACCTTGGAGAGAAGCATCACAGAAAACTTGGAAAGGCTTGGACTGCTTAGGAGGAACCCGAACTGGAGCTTAAGTCAGTCTCTGCTTGAGCGTATTGAACGCTACATCACACTCAGGAGACCAAACATACTTGACACTCTTCTGGAGGAGATTGGACAGAGGCTTAGCAATTTGAGAGAAGTTCTCCACAAACCACCTGCAATAACTGGCAGCCCTAGGAAGCTCCGAAGCTGCTTCACATTTTGAGGAGGTTCCCACTTCAAGATTGCCTCAACTTTCTCAGGGTGCACTTTAATTCCCTCGGCAGAGATCACATGCCCAAGGTACACCACTTCATTGAGCCAGAACTCACACTTGGAAAACTTGGCATAGAATCGATGCTCTCTTAACTTGTCAAGCACAAGGCGGAGATGCTCTGCATGCTCTTGTTCTGTCTTTGAGAACACAAGGATATCATCCAGATAGACCAAGAAGAATTCATTCTTGAAAGGAGACAAAATGAAATTCATCATTCTTGAGAAGGTTGGAGGAGCATTCACAAGACCAAAGGACATGCTGGTGTACTCATAAGAGCCAAAACTCGTCCTGAAAGCGGTCTTAGGAATGTCTTCTTCGCGAATGCGAATCTGATGATAACCCATGCGAAGATAAAGCTTCGAGAAAACCTTGGCACCTTTCAGTTGCTCAAACAACTCATTGATGTTGGTAAGTGGGTACTTGTTTCTGATTGTCTTCTTGTTCAATGGACGGTAGTCGACACAAAGACGATCCATGCCATCTTTCTTCTTGACAAACAAAACACCACAACCCCATGGAGAAGAACTTGGTCTGATCAGACCCAGACGTTCTTTCTCATCTAGCTGCTTCTTCAACTCTTTCAGCTCTTCGGGGCCAAGTTTATATGGGCGCTTGCAGACCGGTTCAGTTCCGGGCTCGAGATCAATCACGAACTCAACTGGCCGGTGGCATTCCTGGCAATTCTTCTGGAAAGACATCTTCATACTCGCAAACCACCAGAATTTGAGAAATTGCCGATATTTCACCCTTCTCATTAAGAGCAAAGAGATGGATTGTGTCATCGCAAGCTGCAAAAATAATCATGTCTTCTGAAGGATGAGTCAGCTTGACTTCTTTTGCTTTGCAATCAATATGAGCCTTATTCATAGCCAGGAAGTCCATGCCCAAAATGAGATCAATGTCAGAATTACCGAGAACAATTGGAGAAGCCAGAAAAGAATAATTGCCCAACTTGATAGAAACATCCGGAACCACCTTGTTAGCGCTCATGAGAGTGCCGGGTGAAACAACACGCAAAGCCTTACTCAAATATTTAGAATCAAAATCATGCTTGACGAAGAAAGCTTTAGACATGAATGAATGCGATGCTCCCGAATCAAACAAAACTTTTACAGGAAAATCATTAACTGAGAGATTACCCATGATCACTTGAGAAGAATCCTCAGCCTCTGCTGCATTCACCATATTCACTCTTGCAGTCCTGGGGTTATGCTTCACCATAGCATTGCCTGGAGGCTTGACAGGAGGAGGAGGCAGAAGACGCCACTGGTTGCACTTGTTTGCATAGTGGCCCTTCTGACCACACTTGTGACAAGTCACCTCAGAAAGTGGACGAACATTGCCTGGAGGAGGAACAAGGACTCCCTTGCACGCCTGGGGTCTCTGCTAAAATCCTGGGTTGGGTGGGTGGGAAGAACCACGACCACCAAACTGCTTTTGCTGCTGAGGAGGACAAAACGGAGGAGGGTTTGGAACCCAATACTTCTGCTGCTTGGGAACCGTCTGAGAGCTAGAAGAAGAAGAATATGAATCCCTTGAACGCTTCTTAGAGTTCTCCAACTTGAGCTAAGTTGCCTCGACCTTCAAAGCCATGTTATAGAACTGATCAAACTCACGAGGCTCTTGAAGCACTAGGCCTGGTAGAAGCTCATCCTTGAGACCACCTCTAAACTGATAGATCATAGCCTTGTCATCTGGAACATCTTGCTTAGCATAACGGGCTAGATTCTGGAACTCGACATTGTACTGATAGACAGACTTGCTTCCCTGCTTCAGGTGCCTGAACTTCTCACGCATCTCCTCGACAAAGCTTGTTGGAATGTAATGAGCCCTCAAGTCACGATGGAAATCGTCCCAAGTAACAACACGATCGCCCCTGGAATCCTTGTACTGCTACCACCTATCAGCTGCTTGACCCTTGAGTTGGAATGATGCAAATCTGACAAAGTCCTCTGGCCTGACATTGCTGCACTCAAAATGCTTACTCATATCACGAAGCCAATCATCAGCATGAAGAGGTTGCTCACAACAGGTGAAAGACTTGGGCTGGTTGGCAAGGAACTGATTGAGTGTTGCAAATTGAAGTTGATTCTAAAAATTCCCTTGAAAACCTTGCTGACCCTGCTCCCTTTCTTGCAACAACCTGAGCAACATCTGAGTGTTCGCATTGGTTGCGGCCATCACAGCTTGCCAATCTTCTAGAGGAGGAGGCGGAGGTGGTGGCGGCGGTGGCGGTGGGGGAACATCAGACTGCTCCTCACCACGACCCGGATTGTTTCGAGTTGCTGGAGCCATCGTGAAGATGGACAAAACGCATCAGCACCTCATTGAAAGGATGAATCAAAGCTGAATCAAATGCTTGAAAGAAATTGAACAAATAACAACACAACCTTCCTATTGAAAAATTAGTAAGAATGCTTCTTCGGTTTATGATAACATCATCAGAAATTAGAAGCCACTTGCAATAACACAAAAGTATTGAGCTAAGCGCTCGGAACAAATGCATATGCCCACATACATCTGAAGAAGATGTTCCTAGATAACTACAAGATTTCCCACCTAAGAACTTCCGAAAACTTTCTGGTTATGTAATCCGGTGTGGGGGATACAAGGAGGAAATATCTCACACAACTAACAATCCTACACCCCAACTGTATCCATCCTTCAACACATACCCAGAGGCTCTGGCAAATTCATCTAACTCGAATCCTCGAACTCACAATGATACTAAATCATGGTGGTACCCCGGACGCCTCCCCAGTACTAGGTGACTCCGACCTTATCTCACCACGATAAGTATTGAAGTAATTCCGAACATTCTCCGTCCTCAGATATCAAGGAAGCTGAATGATAACGATGTGCCAACATTCCCTGGAGCTCGACTCCTCGGAAGAAATCAAGTCAGACAGGAGGCACCAAGACAAAACCCTGTCACATCGGCATCATATAGACTCCAAAATACCCACGTGATCCTAAAAAGATTTTGAGCGAGAAGAGGAGTAGAATCAAAATTCGTAAGTCGATACCTCACCAGAGCATAGAAGAGGAGTAAAAAGAATCCTACTCTCCGATATAACTAGACTCAAAATAGTTTTACTAGACTCGACTCGGCCAAGTTCGATCAAGCAAAGGCTCCTATGGTCATATGGCTCTGAATACCAACTTGTCACGCCCAAGATGCGCGCCTATCCTTTTTAAGACACGAGGGCCTCGCAAGGGATAGAGGTACATCTTGCCGTTAGCAAGTATAGTATCATCACATCATACAATACTGAAAAGAGGAGTATACAAGATTGGCTTACATTCGCCACATACTAAATTAAAATCCACTCAGAGTTCAAATCATCAAGATGAAGACAGGGTCCGACTACAGACGAAATCAAACGATAAAACAGATGCTAATGGTACTATCTCGCTAGGCCAAAGATCACGAATATGGTCCTCTACTCATCCGGATAAGTCACGTACATCCTGCCTCTCTCCTCATCATATTCCCACTGGAGCTGGGTAAGATCATCCTACACGTACTCATTTGTACCTGTACCTGGAGGGTTGAGTAATCTATGAGCCACAAGGACTCAGCAATAAAGCGCCCGGGTACCGAGACTATCCAAGCTTAAAGGTTGGGTTGGGGTAAGTGTTTAGTTTGCAGCAGCACTAAGCATTTATGGTGGCTAACTTACGCAACATGAAAATAAATATGAGTGGCCTACGATGAATGATCGAATCTAGTATGATCTCTATGAGATCCTGAACACTTACTTACGTCAATCATAACCCCACCGTGTTCTCTCTCGGATCATGTTCACGAGCAGAGACGATCACGGTTACTCACACAGTTGGTGTATTCTATTTAGAGTTTACTTCAAGTTTACTAGAACCGGGTGTTAAGCAAATAACCAAGTTGCCACATAACCGCGGGCATGGCTTCTCAAAAAGTTTTAATCGTGCAGGGGTGCTCCAACTAGTCCATCACAAATTAACCACACTCCGCAGAAATAGCCTCGACCACAGATCTCACGGTCATCATAGGTAATTCCAAAGGAATTCCAACACCTCGAGAAAAACCCGAAGAAAGTCAGACTCCACACGCAAGACACTCGATAAAGGTAAAACCAATCCAGCAAGACCACACGACGTCTTGACGAACCCGACAAGAGCCACGTATCTCGTTCTCAGGACACGACGGATAAGCGACACGTACAGAGGCCTAATAGAAATCTCCCAAGTTGCCATGGGTTGGCCCCGCACAGTGCTCTAGTTTGGACCAACACTCATGAGGAGCATTGGCCCGGGGGTTGATTAATTATCCACGGGTTTGCAAGACCCTATGCAAATTTTATTAAGTTGTTAAGCAATTGTAGTACCAATGTTGGGTCTTGCCAGACAAGTTTTAATCTCAACCGAATAGACAAGGGGGTCCCCATAACAACCCCGAGCGTGTTAGGAGCGCAAAATATGGAAACCATAACACCGGTAACAAGAACCTATGACGGTAACAACGGAACAAAACACTTAGCAAAGGGCCAAGCCTTCCACCAATACCAAGATATATATGTGCATTGAATTAATAACATATAAATGTGGTGATATCCAAATCCATGTTAACACATGGGACAACCTGCACCTGCAACTAAGGACGCTATAAGAGGGACTGAGTAACGGTAACTTAGCCAATCAAAGGTTTGCTAGGATGTGAAGGGTTAGAGGCTTTCATGGCATTTAGGAGGCTGATATCAAGTGGTAGGTAGCACAATTGTAACGATAAGAGCTAAAAACTAGCAAGCAAAAATAGTATCGGGATCCGGGTACGATCATCTTGCCTGTTGGTACTTCAGTGGAACAAGTAGCAGGATCCTCGTAGTAGTACTCTCCTGGGTCCTTGTACTCAGTATCAACACTCGCGTCTACCCAAGAGAAACAGCGACAATAAACATCCAACCAAGGTGCAATGCACAACCAAGATGATGCATGATTCATTTAAGAAGAATTAACATGGCAATCCAAAACTAGTCATGTTTCACATGCAAAGTTTGATTATTAATGAATCTAGACAGAACCTGATGTTGAGTTATTTAATCATGCATGAACATGGCAAATATGTATGCATCATGCAAAATCGATAGAAATGCATATAAAGAACGCAAGAAACGGAGTTACGGTCCTCACGATACGCTCATGACAAGGTACGAAGGCAAAACACAAGACAACCAAGCCATGGGCTAATTCTTGGCATTCCAAGGTAGCCACTGGTTAGGCAATGAAAAACCAACCACAATAGACTCAAAATCAACCAATTTCATGGAGTATACCTCCCACAAGCCACAAAACAATAAAACAACAAATCTGCCACCAAACAGCAACATAGCAACTCACCCAGCCCACAACTTGAGCTACAGAAATCCTACAGCCACAAACAAGATAATGACATAATCTAGATAGCCTATACATCAACTTATCCAACTACACAATCTGCATAGGAGGCACACATCAATAAGAATGAAGCTATCAAGTTGATATGATGAAGCAGTTTTCTGGGACTTGGTGAAAATAACAGTTTTCTGGAATCCGAGTTAATAAAGTAGCAAGTTGACAGCAGTAGTTAAAGATGTTATAGGCCACCTCTTTGCATGAAAATTAACAGGATGATAGTAATCAACATCTACTCCAAAACACTAGCACTGAGCATGCTCAAATTCACAACACATCACAAGATACCATCCACACTACATGGCATAAAAATAACAGCAGATTCTCAGACTTGGTAGTTTTTTTAGCGTGCTGAAACAGAAACATTAAGTTGACTACTTAACAGCATGGTTCCCACTGAAATGGGTGATTCTCAGGTTAAACAAAAATACCATAGCATACTATATATAAAACTCTAGCACTTCCTAGTTGGCACATGCCTCAAAGCAAGCAAGGATTAAATCGTGCACAAATGACAAAGTGGCATCTCAGCTAAAAATGACAGTTTTATGAACTTGCTCAAAAGTGAAATCTGAAAGTTCCAATGGATTCATTGGCTCTTTATACCCCAAATACATGTGTCATACTCATATGTTCATGGGTAACAACAACGCACAAGCAAGATAGCAACACTACCAACTATTCACATGAGGGGATCATACTCTAATTGAACATGAGCAATTATGATCCAAGTAGATTGGAACCTCAGCTAGAGATGGAAATGAGCTTAACAAAACCCACATGCACATAATCATAAAGGGGCGAGTCAAGTGGGAAAACCACTAGTCACCCACTCACACATCCACTCCACACACACACACACACACCTAACAAGGCACACACACACACAAGCTCCATATGTCTAAGGGCATATGAGCACAAGCTCACTCATGACCATACCACCCAAGAGGGGGGGGTGTCATCCACACACTTACTCACAAGCACCAATATGCACAATGCATAAGGCACTCTCACCACTCACATGCACAAGTGCACATGGCACATACACTCACATACACACAAGCTCATGTGTGTGTGGGTGTTCATACACACATATGCACACATATATGAACAAGGCATATGTGCATAGGCATATGCATATGATACACACACACATCCTCACCCACTTGCACATATATACACTAGCACACATGCATATGTATGCACCACCTAGGTGGCACATACACACACACAAACACATGCATATATACACTTATGTATATACACATACACACTCTCACACACATACATGCACCTACACTACACGCAAGCACATGTAGACTCACATATGTGTGTATGCATGAAGCACACACACATATACTACAAAACCCAAAAGGAAAACAGGTAAAAGAAAAACCTACACATGTCAAATCTGCTTCTACACACACATATGTAAATTGCGAGGAAGAAAATAAATGAAAAACACAAAAGAAAAACAAGCAAGAAAAAGGGGGGGGACTTGGGATCGAACCCATGACCTCCTGGTCATTCCTCCCCCGAGCTACCACTCTGCTACACACACGATCGACAACAGAGTAGGGGCACTACCTTACAAATACACACACGCACATTAGAACTACTTACGAAACTGAAGAAAGATCAGCCTCGGCGAGAGAGCAACGACGACGACCAAACGGCGGACTCCATCGACCACACGAGCGGCGGAGGCCCTAACTGGACGCCCTGATCCTGCCCGCACACGCCCGCACAAGCACGACCACCTAACGGCGACGAAATGTCTCCGGCGACGATGACATACACTACAGCGACATAACCGCACACGATCCACACGACGGCGACCTAGACGAGGAATTGGACGGGGAGTAGCGAAAACGGGCCCCTGCGGGAAGCAGGAACTCGCACGCAACGCCCGAAAGCATAAGCTCAACGGTGCACTCGTCGGAGACGAGGTCCGACAGCGGCAGAACACACCTAAACATGAGCACACTCTACACAGGGCTAGAAAGCTCGGGATCTAGCGAGGAGGAACAGCAAGCTCACCTAGACACGCTCGCGCATCCAATTGAGCTCGAGGATGCGCGACGGCGGGGAATTGCCGCGGCAGAGGGGCTCAACCGGAGGGGAAGAAGATGAAGCAGAGGCACGGCCTTGACATCCCACAGGGATGCAGAGGACGTCGGGGAAGCAGATGGCAATGGCGGCGCGATCCCGACGATCGCCTGCACGAGGGACTTGCCGGAGAAGCTCCCGCGGCGACGAGCTTCTTGTAAACCTCACCGCACCCTCTCTGCACTCTTTGAACCCATGCTCACCTGAGACGAAAGAGAGGGAGAGGTGGAGGGTGGCAGTGCGAGGGGGAAGAGGGAACCCTAGGGGCGGCATGCACGTCGAGGGACTAAATAGGCGATGGGACAGACGACGATGACCGATGGAAAGGCGACGTCAGAGCCTCTCTCCACTCTCGGAACCTGACAGCCAGCCTGATGGAGCAGGTGACCGTCTCTCCGAGCGGGCTGGGCCGTGGGGAGAGACAGGCCCAGCTGACTCCCTCTTTCTCAACACAAAATAAACAGAGAGGGTTTTCCATTTAAAACACAGTCACATCAAATTAAATCCCCAGAGTAAAATAAAAGGCTTTAGGTGCAAACAAAAACACTTTTGTAATAAAAATAATATGCACTATTTAATGAAAATATGAAGTTGATTTATTGGACAAGTAATTTTAATACTTTTGAAAATAACAGCCCCTGTTTTATTTAAACACAAAATCATACAAATCCCAAACATCAAAAGAACCACACTCTAAATTATTAATATGAATAGGGCTACCTCTTGAACATTTTTAAATAATTTTTGAAACAACTTAATGCTATTGATAAATAATAATATGAAGAAAGGGGGTATTGGAAGGGGATGTTGCAAAGGAAAAGAGAGGGGGGAAGAGAAAGAGTTGCTCACTTGATCCAACCACACTCAAACCAACAAGCCACAATCACAATCACCACACCATACAAAGACACATGAAAACAAGCAAGGCATGATGAATCCTATGATGGATGAAATGATGCATGATGCATGAATGCCAAACAACACATGGATGACAAGTTGCAAATCATACATTAAACTCATGACACAAGGTTCATACAATAGGTTACATGCCAAAAAAGGTAGGGAAATCACTTGGGCTGTCACATGTCATGATCAAGCTTAGCGGCTTGTAAATTTTCCCGAGGATTTTTATATAGGGATATATGTGAGTTAGCTATAGTATACATATGATATTTTTGGTATAGTCATTTTCTCAAAACCTTGGAGATATGAGTAGGATGTGTAACATTGGAGTTGACTTATAAGAGATGATGTCTTCGATGGTATAGGGTGATTTTGTTTGGAGTAAATAGTAGGACTATTGGCATCTAATAACTGTGCTCGAGGATAAGATGTTAGACGTTCACTCACATCCTAAGCTCCTTGAAACCCCGAAGCTTTACCGAGCCATAATGTGGTCGGATTATGACCATAGGTCTTGGCTCTCAGTCATTAGAATATGGAGAATACTCCACCTCGACCACCACCATTCCTGCTCATAAGGAAGGTGGACACGAAGAACTAGATTACGATGGATCACGGACGCCTGGACTAGTGACCATCCAGAGCAAATGCCTGCTCCTCTCACATATCCCATGAGAAAGTGAAATGGTTTGTTGTCCTCCAGGATAACATACTTATTTACGCAACAAGGGAAGGAACACCTTAGTCGTGTTTGGACCAGCCCCGGGTACACCAATTACCATGCCTCTCAAGTAAAAGGCTTCACCTAGAAAAGGTTGGATTCCTTGAAGTACCCTCCCTGCAGTAGATGACATTCTTGCCCAAGGAAGATGTAGAACCACTGTGATGCCGGAGCCATGACAACGACGAAGAAGAAGCAAGAGAAGTCAACCACCGCTCCTCTGCCAACTACATCAACTAGACTATACCAAGAAGCACCAACGTCCAATCACGATGAAGCCCTTGCACATCAAGAGGATTATAGAGCCCCTTGTCTTAACAATCACCTATCAGTTCCTGACTAGGAAGGAACTGAGAAGTTGATAACACCTCTCACTCCACCACCTTGATGGTGTACGGTGGGAATGATGTCCCTACTCCCTTTAGATGCCTGGAACGGAGTGAAACGACTGCCATGACTTCATTATTAGCCCCTTTTTGGTTCGATCAAGGAGGTGAACCTGGCTGGATCATAGTGAAACACCTATGAAGGGTAGTTCACCCTGCTTGCCAAGCCTCAGACCTTGGGGATTAGATGGTTGTTCTATACTCTGGATAGTCAGCTTATTTAGAACCCCTCAGAAACCTTCCAGATGGTAGAACCCGTTTTGACACCATAAGCTTAATCTTGGGGATGAGACTCGACCCAACGTTGCCACAAATGGCTACAGAGAGACAGGTAGACCAAGCAGTCGAAGACCCGCCAGAAACGTGCGTCCACGGCGATGAAGGCAAATGGCCGAAGATGAATGAAGAGCATACCAGGGAAACTTAATCGAGCAGAAGGTCTTGATGAGAAGCCTATAATGACGCGCTTCAACACTCTCAAGGATGAAGACCACCTGCGACTGAAGATCTCCTGCTTTAAGGAAGATAAGGACTTCGCCGTCAACGAGAAGCTACACCAAGGCTCAACCCTTCTATTCTAATGCGAGACATCTAGATGTCACTAAACAATGTGAGTAACCCAGAACTAGCAAGCGAACACACTACTTTGCCATGTATTCTGACTTTGGAATACACACGCGAGTCAGGCCCTTGCCAGAACCTCGTCCACTAAACCATTGACCTTTAGGCAAGCCTAGCATACTGCAAGAACCCCATTAACCCCTAGAAAAAAATCAATGATGCACTCGATGACATATCATTAGGCACTTAAAGACCCAGAAGGACAACCATGCCGGAGCATAAGCAACATGGAACGTGAAGACTAGCTCACCTCCGAATTTCCACATCTTTCCCATGCCTAGCCTAGGAATCTTGGGGACGAGATTCTTGTAAGGGGGGTAGGTCTGTCACAACCCGTGTTTTGACTCATGACTAGGTTATCATGACTCAAAATTTAGGACCAATTAAAACTTTTTGAGTGCATATGAGTGCTTGACTTGTGTGCTATTTGCTTGCTTGTTTGATTGCTTGCCGGTGCTCTATATTCATTAAACTTCCTCCTACTCTCAAAACTCATCTCCTTGCTCCAAATGTTTGCCCAATGACCATGCCATGTGTATAGTACCAAAAATAATTTTTATCAAATATTATTTTGGCCAAAAAGCATTTATTCAAATTAGGCTTTATAAAACCCCTGAAATGAGGTTTGTACTACAAGTCCTCAAATTGTGTGGTATGTTTTGCACCAAAGAATTTATTTGGAACCCACTATATATAAGACTTCTCAAAACCACCAAATATTATTTTTAAAGATTATTTTACTATTTTATTTAAAAGATTTTTTATTAAGACTAGAAATGGTTTTTCAGAGGGAAAAGTTATTTAAATGCTTTAAAAATATTTGAGAAAATTTAGGGAAACTCAGTGGACATATATGTTCCATATATATGAGTTTCAACACATGCTCATGTTCAAAATCAGGGGAAAAACCCCTCAAAACCCTTTCTGCACAAATTAAGCTTTTGAAATATTTCTATAAGAAATATTATCAATAAATTCCAAGAAAATTCCAAAAAGTCACTCATGCCATATGTGATGATCTTGAAAAGTTTCATTTCAATCCCCCTTTATTTGGTTCACTAAAAGATTCCAAAACCATTCTTGCCCAGTGCCAAATTTGAACAACTTCACATTGTGAAGTTTCTCCTATTTACCCATAACCTTGTTGGAATGTTCTAATACCTAAATAATGATGTTACACCAAGTTGTGAATCAAGGAGATTAGTTTAACCTAATTGGATCTACAGAAACCTGATTCTATTGAATCATAGGGTTTACCAAGTTGCAAACTTTCTTCATTTGGACTCGAAACTTGTGATCAGTACCAAATAGACTTCTAATTAAACCCAGGTAAATATCAAGGCCATAGGATTCCTCTACCTAGCCCAATCACATCACAAACACTTTCAGGCATAAGCTTGTGGACAAGCAAAGTGGGCCCAAAAAGATTCTCCTTGTCTCTAACTTTTTACCACGACATGAGATAGCCCCCTTCTACTCCCAGTAATCTTTCCTAGCCTTTGCTCAATAATTTTGGGGGTAACTCCCTTATTATTTACCTCTTTTTACCAAAACATCACCTCTTTCTCCTCTCTCCCACTATTTTGTTCAAGCAGTTCGCCCAAACTTTTCTAAAACCTCATTTGCATACTAATGCACCTTGTCACACCCAAAGATGGCATGCTCATGTGGAAAATATGAGCAAACCATCTGAACTTAGTCTATGGCAGTAATTGTAGCCTTGAACTACAAGTACCCTGCAAATTTGTCTCCCTGAGCTAATAATTGGTGGTCATGTAGTACCTCTATTCCCATGAACACTAGACATGGTCTTTTACCCAATGCTCTCCGTTAGAAGCCCCTCATATAACACCCAAGTTTGCTGCTGCAAACTTACCTACACTACAAACCAGCCTCACCCAACTCCTGTTACATTTAGACTTCACCAGTGATATCCTGCATGCGTGCCTCACACTCCACACATGTTTGTCCGACCAAAAGCATTCTCAGGACAAGAGTTGGCATGGTGACCAAGCTATTGGCATGCAGAAACAGCGCTCTGCAGTCAAACATTGTTCTGTAGCTGGCGTCCGGCCTTAGCAGCGTGTCCCCGCGCTCCGAGCATATTCCCTCGGCCTGCCCATGCCCCTCCCCGATGCTAGGATGCATCCAAGGCAGCTCTGACGTGCGTGCTCGCCGCACCTAGAGGGCATTCGAGGCATACCCGAGATCCCTTCGGTCGCCTCCGCTGAAAAGCTTGGCCCCGAGTGCCCTGGACGCCCCTCGTCCTCCACTCTCCCCTCCTTGGACCCCCTTACCACCACAGCTCTCCCCCGCGCCCTCTTCCTCCGCCGCGGCTGGCATTGTCGCCGCTCGGCTCGGCTCAAGACCGAGCCACTCGGCCCTCCCTTTCCTCAACCAGCTTCACCAGGAGGACGTCCTCGAAGAGAGCAGCTACCCCGGAACCTACCTACCCTGTCCCCGAAGCCGCGTCGTGCTCCCTGGCGACGACCGATGCCGTCGTCCGCCCCACACGATGAGCCACTCACTCCCGGCCGTCCCCACGACCGGCGAGGCCTCCCCCGAGCGTGACAAGGAGAGGGGCATCCGCCCACACCTCTGGCTCGGCAACCGATGCAGCTGGGCAGCCAGGACCATGGCGGCCAACGCCCCCTCTGCATCCTGTTGGGAGGTAGGAGATGAAGGTATGAGAGAGAGAGAGAGATGATCGGCAGGACCCGCCTGTAGGTAAACTGGCGGGTCGGCCCAGCCGGTAAGTGGAGGCGGGTTTCCTAGAGGTCGCCTTCTTCCAAGGGAGGCGTACTCCGGGGACGCACCGTCGATGTGGCCATCCTTCCCGCCAGGCTAAGCCACTAGGCCAATCCAGTGGCTATCCTACGCCCAGTGCGGGGATTAGACCTTACGTACTTTCTTTACCTTTAATTATTTTTCTCAGAAAGCAAAAATTCATAGATCATTCTTTTGACCTCCAAATTTGGTGATTCAAATTCCTACTGATTCCTAAAATCATCTCCAAACCAAATATTTGCATTACACATATTTCCAGAAATCTTTTCTATTATGTTCAAATTCAAATTTGAATTTGAACCATGAAAAACCCCACTTTGCAAATTCCTAGGGCATTCATATCAATTGCAAATGGAGTGATTCAAATTTCTAGAGGATCTAAATATCATTTCCTATTTATCTAGGCATGATTAACATCTTTCCCATGCATTATTTTTGCTAGGCCAAATAAATAGCTCCCTTTTCCCATGATTCCACATTAGAAAATCCCTAGGATATTCATCCCAACTCCAAATCCAGTGAGACCAATTTGTAAATGTTTCAAAATTCATGCTCTACTTGATGAGTGCCTCCACTCATTTTTACAAAAATACTTTCTGTGGAAGCCTTATAGGATCATCGTTTCCTTCATTTCCATCATTCAAGACTCCCCCTACACCCACATCCAATCAACCTCCTTGGATATTTTTATCATAACCAAAGGTGTCCAACAAAAATAAAACTCCTATTTGTAGAGCACATTTATTTCTCCGCGTGTTTTGTTGCTTATTGTGGTTGTTTTTGGCGATAGTTGACGAAGTAGACAAAGTGCTCGGAGTGGACGAGAAGCGTGTGAAGACCTAGAAGACTTGGACAAGCCAGGCAAGCAGCCCGTTGACCATGACTATGAAGCCCTTTTTATTGCATGGAATATATCACTTTATTTCTTGATGATTGATCATGATGAATCGGTAACCACCATGGTGGGTTACCTCTGATACTTCTACCGTTGATATTTGCATCGTGCATGACCCTACCTTCTTATGATGGTTGTGCGGGTGGGAGTAGTTAGGTTGCTATTAGATGCTATGCAAGAGGGATCGGGATTATGCATGGTGGTGGAAACAAAGAAATGATTTCAAAGACTTCTCGAAAACCTCATCAGGTGCCACTAATGCCGAGGGAGATGGTGTTGAGTTGGGTAACCACTTGATAAAGAAGGGGTGTACCAGAGAAAGTTGTGTGTTTGTTTTCGAAAATGGAGAGTTTTAAGATTTGTGGGGTCCCAACCTTACATGCACAACCACGATACCCCTTTTTGGACGGGGCTTTGTTGATTAGCTTGATGGGTACAAGCATAGATCCCGCATTACTAGTGGTGGGAGGGATGTGGTCACACTCGATACGGGGTCATGCTGGTATGGACGATCATGCACTATCTTCACAGGCACCAGGCACACTATTGGTCCCTTCATGGATGGTACTATCTGGAGCGAGGCTCTTATGATGTACATAATGAGGGATGGGTACCAATCGAGTGTACTCTTTGTTTAGTATTGTCAGGGGAAAGGCATTGTTCGGGTGCTTACCTCGGGTATGTTATATACCGTGAGTCGTGGATGACACGGAAGTTCCCCGAGTCTTGTGGGTATAGTGTGCAACCTCTGCAGAGTGTAAAACTATTGGAATAGCCGTGTCCACGGTCATGGACAGTTGGAGGTCCTGCTTAAACTGTGTCCGATGTTTTCACAAACCTAGTGTGCGTGTGTAGATGACACAAAGATGATACTTGAGCCAAGTCCGATGACTTGGCATGATGATGAACATGAGATGTTCAACCCCTACTTATGATGATATCAGTAACTTACTCACTCAGATGTTTACCAAATGTTGATGCATGCTTACATAGATATTTGATCATGTCATTGCACTGAAAATTAGCTTTCTGCAAAACTTATCTACTTAGTGTTATATCATGCATTGTTGTACCTTGTTCCATAAATGGGTTGCTTGCGAGTACATTCAAAGTACTCATTGGCTTGCCACTGGTTATTTTATTGGCCAGGCATGAAAGATCAGGATATGATGAAGATTACCTTGGTGATGAACACGCGAGCTAGGATGCTTCCTAGTCAGAATGCCTGTAGGGTTAAGGCAGATGGCATGGGTTCACGCTATCGTTGAAGATTTCCGCTCCAAGTTTATGTAGACTTGGTAATAAATGCCAATTTTGAGTTCAAACAGTATGTAATGTATGTAAGACTCTTCTTATTCCATTTCTGTGTGTTAAGTGAGCATTGATCTCTGGGATCACTGTGCACGTACATTCGGTGATCACGACTTATGAGTCAGGGTCCCCACATTTCTCTCCCGTTGCCACACATGGGCATATTTGCTAGTAGCATAAAAGTAAACAGAATGTACCTTCATAGAGGGGAGCAGGGATTTGTAGAGGTGCCAGAGCTCATTGCTTAAAACAAAGATGAATATATTTTGGGTGGTGTGCCTTTCCTATCAGCGTCACATCGAGGGATTTCAATATCTTCCATGCTAAACACTTTAATGGCAGTTCTCAAACAGAATTTAGATTTTTGTCGCCCCCTCCACCATTTAAACATATTCCATGGCTGGCCGAATCCATGGGCGCCCTCCAAACAATCAACTTTCTAGGTTTTTATTTATTTATTTTGTGTTATGCAAGACTAGGCATCCCTTTTTACCACCCTTTCTCGTGCAATGACAAGTGAATAAACACTCATCATGAGTTAAACACAATTAGCATGGAAGATATTAATTGCCCCGTTGCTTCATGAGCGGTATGGGCCCATAAAACAAATATTTATTTGAAGGTTTTAAAGATGGCACGTGAAAATTTACTTGGAATGGCAGTGAAATACCATATATACGTAGTTATGGTGGACTCTGATGATAGAAACTTGGCTCTGGGATTTTGGATGCACAAGTAGTATCTCTACTTAGTACGAAGTTTTGGCTAACAATGGGTTCTAAAGAAGCACCATATGTTGGAGGATCCATAACAATATAACTTCTATGTAAATATACCCAAACACAACTCATTACGTTTGTCTTCCTTGTCCAACTTGAACTAATTTTATAAAGGTTGAAAATAATTAATGGGTATTCACTATCATAAAAGATGTCCAAGATAATATATTTGTATGTGATAGTTCTACTACTGCAAGATGGTCCAAACATGACTAATCAATCAGAGACCCTTCGACGAAACTGTGTGCGATCCATCAATCGGAAATGGTATAATTCAAGCTCCGCCTCCAATGACGAAAACCATGTGCGATGAAGGAACGAACAAATACAGTTCAAAAAAAAGTTGTGTGTGTGATGTGTTGCATACAGTTTGTTCTTACGAACTGTTTATGATTATGGAAGATAACAGAAACTGTCATGGATTTGTCACGACAGATGTCCGGGTGAACAGACTTAGGTTCGGGGCGAAGCGCAACTATGTGGCGGCTTGAAGAGGTTGGTCAGAATTGAGAGACGCGGAGTTTACCCAGGTTTGGCCCCTCCAATGTAGGTAAAAGCCTACGTCCTGCTTGTCTGGTATTGATGATGAAGGAGATCTCTCGGTTACAAGGGTGCTGTTTGCTACCTCTAATCACAAGAGCCTCTAATCTATCTATCTCTAATCTCTTGTATTATCTAAACTTGTGGACTTGTGAATCTGTCCCTCTAGGGGTGCTCTACCCCTCCTTATATAGGTGGAGAGGATAGGTTTACAAATAGAGTCCTACTAGGAGTAGGACTAGGACTAGCCTTTCACGAATCCTACTCCGGTCTTGTTTCCTTTGTAAGGGAATCCTTTCTCTCTTTTGGGCCTTCTCTTGTGAGCTACCTGGCGCCGGCTTACACGCCGGGTCTTGGGCCTGGTCATCCTGCGACCCGCCTGTCGGGTCATTAATAAAATGTCATGTCTTGACCGGGTCTCTTGTGAGTCGCCATGCCGGGTCATACTTTCGGCCGGGTCATACCATGGGGTATATCCCCGACATTAGCCCCTAGGTTAGCTTGAATTTATTCATGGTAACCTCCTGAAATAGGAATAATAAATATGTTAAGTGGCCGGCTTGCTCCTTTGGCTGGCTTATGAAGTGGCTCCTCAGAAATCCAGGTCTTTTCTACATATGAATGAGTCGTTTTGAAAATCATGTTGCTTGTCAATGTCCTCTAAAAAATATTGAGAATAGAACACCCATATGCCATTGAGTCGTCTTCCAATACTCTTGGCGGGTCATCTCCGCCGGGTCATAATCATTGATGATGCTGGGTCATTATCGTTGGTGACGCCAGGTCAAATAACTAGAATCCATCCGACTTGATAAACATATTGGGATGAAAATCCATCTGATGTAAATCCAGACTTCCATTGCTATGAAGCAAGGTGGCTTATAAAATCTACCGGGTTATGATCTTTTGATAACACTGGGTTATGAATGTTGGTGACGCTGGGTCTAACAACGGAACTCCATAATTAACATCTTGAAAATTCTCCTCCAAGTTTTTGATATGTCCATATTACATGTAGCCCCCAAGCTCCGAGATTATCCATGATAACTTGGTGCTTTGCAATAATATTTTGGACTGTGTAGCCCCCAAGTGTCGGGTTGTCCTGCTTGTAGCAACCTGGGACCTATAACTGTCTTATACCTTATGAAACTTCAGCAGGTGTAGTCCCCAAGGGCCGGCTCATCAGTATGGAATGCGCCGAGTCTTCAATTTGAACCTCACAATCTGTTTAAACAGCTGAATACTATAGCCCCCAAGTGCCGGGTCGCATGCCTGCGGTGACTTGGGACTTTAGAAAATTTTGATCTGAGCGGTGTAGCCCCCAAGTGCCGAGTCAGTAAGAATTACTGGGCTGGGACTTCGAAAAATATAGAAAGGCCGGCTCATCTCCTTGAGATAATATGGTCTTGCTGACAATGTAATGATTTGAAAAGCGGCTTGCATTAGCCCCCAAGTGCCGTGGTGCATGCTTGCAGCAACAAGGGACTTGCATACTTGATATAAATTGTATTTGAGTAGTGTAGCCCCCAAGTGCCGGGTCGTCTGCCTGCGGCGACCCGGGACTATGTGAGAATAATATGACTCACCACGATTGATTGAATGAATCTTTGACCATGGTTGTAATATAACCCGGAATGAATATCCTGGAATAATTCCTTTGTCTTTGACATGAAATCCCTGCTCGTGGTTGCGATGTAACCCGGCAAATATATATTAGAGAAATCCATGAGTGTTGTAGATTACTACAGAGCACAATTGAAGAAATCCGAGAACCGGTCACTTAGATGACACGGCATTATATCTGATAGGGCGACTCTTGAAAAAATAATGAATTCTCCGAGTTGGCTTGAAAACCCCAATTTAGTACTGGTTATGATAAATCATGAAGATCCATCCATGTTGGCTATTAAAGATCCATTTGCTCTTTGCCGAAGTTTTTCATCATACTTAACGATGACTCATCTTAAGAGACAAGACCTGCAAAAATAAACAAGACAGAATATATTCTTCATTGTTGTAAGGGCGGCTTGAAAAAGCACAACCCGGAGATGTTATAACATTGCTCCTTCTTTCATAACCTTGCTCTGACCCGACTTGATAAGCCGGCATGTCATGTGAATATGATGCAATGTATGATGCAATGTTGATGCAATGTATGATGCAATGTTGATGCAATATATGATGCAATGTATAATGCGATGTGGACTTGTGCACATTTTTGGCGCGAACGCCGGTTGTTAGGGATAGATAAGCTACACCCGGAGGTGGGAAGCCCCCTTCGACAACCGCAACCGACATGTCAACTGGATTGGCATAAAGCCGGCTGTTAGGGTGAGATAAGCGATACCCGAAGGTAAGAAGCCCTCTTCAACAGCCAATGTTGACTTGTCAACATTTTTGGCGCGAACGCCGGTTGTTAGGGTGAGATAAGCGATACCCGAAGGTAAGAAGCCCCCTTCGACAAGCGCGGCTAACATGTTAACCTGAATGCCATAAAGCTGGTTGTTAGGGTGAGATAAGCGATACCCGAAGGTAAGAAGCCCCCTTCGATAGCCGCAGCTGACATGTTAACTGGAATGGCATAAAGTCGGTTGTTAGGGTGAGATAAGTGATCCCGAAGGTAAGAAGCCCCCTTCGATAACCGCGGCTAACATGTTAACCGGAATGGAAAAAAGCCGGCTGTTAGGGTGAGATAAGTGATACCCGAAGGTAAGAAGCTCCCCTTCGACAGCCGCAGCTGACATGTCAACTGGAATGGCATAAAGCTGGTTGTTAGGCTAGGATAAGCGACACCCGAAGGTAAGAAGCCCCCTTCGACAACCATGGCTAACATGTTAACTGGAATGGTATAAAGCCGACTGTTAGGGTGAGATAAGCGATACCCGAAGGTAAGAAGCCCCCTTCGATAGCCACAGCTGACATGTGAACTGCAATGGCATAAAGCCGGTTGTTAGGGTGAGATAAGCGATACCCGTCGGTAAGAAGCCCCCTTCGACAACCGTGGCTAACATGTTAACCGGATTGGCATAAAGCCGACTTTTAGGGTGAGATAAGCGATACCCGAAGGTAAGAAGACCCCTTTGACAGCCAATGTTTTCTGCACCATCTTGTAAGTCGCCATCTTGTAAGCCGCCATCTTGTATGAAGAAATGGCAAAAGCTCCAAGTGATGATCCAATAAATCCGGGCACCTATGTTTGAATGGTGCATCATGGCGGTTCGTCCTCTTGGGCAACTTTTAATCTTCCACCAAAAATGTAGTAGCCCCCAGGATCGGGTTAACTTTGCCATGACCCGGGGTTCTCGTTGAAAACGACCAAATGTGTCTTGCCATGTCTGTAGCCCCCAAGTCTTAAGTTGACTCGAAGAGGCGGCTTGAGAATCTCCACTGAAAGTTGAGGTTGGCCGTGGCGGGTTATAGATGATCCCGCATGATTTGTTTCAATGATCCGGTCGAGGGTTCGTTCCGGCTGGTTGTTGAAGTGAACCAAACTGTAGTGGCGGCGACTTGTGCGCCTGTTCGTCGGGCGGCTCATACCGACGAGCACTACATTGATATGTCAATGTTGATTGGACCGCGGGGCAGCGATTCAGAACCGTCAGTTGGGCGACTTGTACTGTTGTATGCAGCCACTGTTGGGTTGGTGTAGACGTAGCAAACACCCACGACATCGTAAGACGGTGCTGTTGTCAAACAAGCCATGACGTTGTAAGCCGGCGCGGATGGCGAGAGACGGCCACGACGTTGTAAGCCGGAGCGGTGGCGAGAGACAACCACGGTGTTATAAGCCGGCGCAGTGGCGAGAGACGGCCACGATGTTGTAAGCCGGCGCAGTAGTGATAGACAGCCATGGAGTTGTAAGCTACGGCGGTGGCGAGAGATGGCTATGGTGTTGTAAGCCGGAGCGGTGGTGAGAGACGGCCATGGCGTTGTAAGCCGGCGCGGTGGCGAGGGACGGCCACGGCGTTTGTTGGTGAAGACCATAAGGCGGGTACGGCGGCTTGCCGCACTCATTCGGCGGCTCATACTAGCAGGTGAACACACGTGGTACCGGCAAATTGGTGTAGACCGTCTGCATGGACGGTGACTCACATGCGTCCATCGAGCAATGCAACACGCTGGTGTACGCTCTAACTCCGCGGTATCATGCCACACGAACAATTGTCCTGCATAAAAATATTGCAAGAGAGGGAGTAACTGTTTTCAGAAAAATAAAAATATACTAATAAATAAATAGGGTGGATGGCACCTGATATTTTTTCAAACGACAAATGATCCGTGTATAATTGTTTGCCGGATTTCATTCGGCAGATGATTTGTCTGCAGACTTTGGTACCATTTTCAGCTGGACCTTGAAATTTTGTATCGATGTGTTGCATAACCGTGGTAGAACACCGAATTTTTTGTGGGAGTCCGCCGAGCCGCCCGGCGCGTTGATGTTAGACCGGGGTCTTGGCCATTACAGTGAACACTTTGTTCTGGTAGTTTCCTTGCGTGCATGAGGCAACCCACAAAACGATAAAACATGTAATCTGAACTGTAGATGAGCCTTGACCTCCACTATGAGAACTAGTACTAGTAGTACTAGTTAATGCAAAGTAGGAGTAGCAACGTTTGATTCCTCGGGACTTTCATCCGGTATATGCAGCAACGGCGGCTCGATGGTTTTGACGAGTGTGGCAGAGCTATTGCGGCGATGGCTTGTTGCGGCCTGGCACAGGCGTCGAGCGAGGGTGGCCAGGTCACTGGACGAGGCGTGAACGAGGCGAGGTGATGGAGCCTGCGCAACAGGGTGACGAGTCGGCGGACGGAGCGGAACAACGGTCAAGGCGAAACTGACCAGGGCAGGTGCGCGCGAGGGCGAAGTAAAGCGTGTCGGATGCGGAGACCAAGTCCGTTATCGAGGCGGAGGCGACCCGAGGCTGTGGATGGTGGTAGAGGCTAGGCTGCATTGGTGAGGTGTGCGGCTGGGCCGGCTGGGGCACTGCACGGCGAGTGCAGCGGCTCAGCGTAGTTCCGACGCGTAGGCACAACGACGCAGCACAGCGGCTTGCAGTAGGCGGAGCAGCATGGCGGCGGCGCGAACGCGGGTGAACGAAGGCCGTGCGCAGAGGAAGAACAGCTTGGCGAAACCACGTGAATCCGGGCCAAAGGCGGAGCGAGGCCACGGCGTTTGAGCAGCATGGCAGCGTCTCGACGGGTCGTGGCACGGACTGCCGGTGGGTGAGGCAGCTGGCGTGCAGGTCGAGTAAAGCTGGAGCCGCCGTGATGCAGGGGACGCGGCGGAGACCCGGCCTGGGGTGAGGCAAAACGGGCACGGCGTGGTCTGGCGGGGACGCGGGGGTCGGCTCGGAGGCGCTTCATATCGACCGGTGCAGCGAGGTGAAGTAAGCCGGGAGCAGAGATAGACATGGCGGACCGACAACGGAGCAACGAGGCGGCACGCCGGTAGTCTATAACGGCGGCTTGCTGTAGAGGCTGCTTAGATCTGCAGCTCTGGCGGAGACAGGGTGAAAGCTGGGGCGGCTCGACACAGCGGATATCGGTGGTTCGCTGCGGCGAAAACAAGCCGCGTAGGCGGAGGCGAAGATGAGCCACAATACCGGCGGCTAGTGTGGTGAGATGTGATGAGGCGATGCCGCGACTGATCGGCGGCTCATGGCTAACCCTTCGGGAGCCAATGCTGAGGGGAGTATGCAGAGGCAAGAACCGGCAGGAGCCATGGGTGGTTCGGCCATGCGGCGACGCGGCGAAGGCGGAGTCATGGCAACAGTAGCTCAGACGCGTGGTGGTTATTGTGGTGACAACGGGGCCGGCGAGGGCGACTCGGACTCGATACTGAGACGAACCGGTCCGGAAGCAAAACCACGACTACCAGGCAGGCGACAACAGGAGCGGCAAGCTGCGGCGACGACGTGGATGTAATCTGCTTTTCGTGCCCTGCCTCTCGTAGTAGAAAACGACAATTGGACAATGATGCATTCCGAGTCAACCTCGATCTCGTCGTATTCCATCGGCTGTTTCGATGAAAATCATTCTCACTCGGACGGGCGGATCAACAGGTCACGTGTGGCGCATATAATCCTAGCTTCTTTCAGTCTCAAACTTTCTCATATCGACTGATGCGTTAGTAGCTGATGTGAACCCTTCAATGCTAGCTCTTTTTCATCCAGAAAATTGTGACCTTCTCGATCCCTAAAGAAATCCCTCCAAGAGCACAATACCACCGTGTGCAGCCCCACGGTGGGCGCCAACTGTCGTGGATTTGTCACGGCAGATGTCCGGGTGAACGGACTTAGGTTCGGGGCGAAGCACAACTATGTGGCGGCTTGAAGGGGTTGGTTGGAATTGAGAGACACGGAGTTTACCCAGGTTCGGCCCCTCCGATGAAGGTAAAAGCCTACATCATGCTTGTCTGGTATTGATGATGAAGGAGATCTCTCGGTTACAAGGGTGATGTTTGCTACCTCTAATCATGAGAGCCTCTAATCTATCTATCTCTAATCTCTTGTATTGTCTAAACTTGTGGACTTGTGAATCTGTCCCTCTAGGGGTGCTCTACCCCTCCTTGTATGGGTGGAGAGGGTAGGTTTACAAATAGAGTCCTACTAGGATTAGGACTAAGACTAGCCTTTCACGAATCCTACTCTAAGTCTTGTTTTCTTTGTAAGGGAATCCTTTCTCTCCTTTGGGACTTCTCTTGTGAGCTACCTGGCGCCGGCTTACACGCCGGGTCTTGGGCCTGGTCGTCCCGCGACCCGCCTGTCGGGTCATTAATAAAATGTCATGTCTTGATCGGGTCTCTTGTGAGTCGCCAGGCCAGGTCATACTTCCGGCCAGGTCATACCGCGGGGTATATCCCCGACAGAAACGGTTAACAAATTATATACGTGTGCATAGTGCGGCATACAGTTCACTCGGACAAACTGTTTGCACTCATCCAACAGAACACAAACGAGTTAGCCTAAGAAGGCATGTGTGATACCCAACAAATAGTTCATTCATCAGAATTGTGTGTGAAGACCAATAATAACCCAAACGATTCATCCCGACAACCGTGTGTCTTGTGGGTACCCGGGAAACAGTTCATTCATCAGACATGTGTGGGAAGACCAATAATAACCTAAACGATTCATACTGACAACCTGTGTGTTGTGGGCACACGATTGTTGCTAATAATTGTATGAGATGTGATTTTCTTTGTTTGCACAACATCTATATGCTGTGTCTAAACAACACCAACATTATTGTTGCATAACCAACTTGCACATTCAGTTCCATAAGTGACTACACAACACATGTACATTCCTCAATATAAATTTACAAGAAGTAGGCGATCACCAAATCATATTGTTCTTCTGACGACGGTTGCCGACACTGCTCCGCTTGTGGCTATCCCTTGCCGTCTGCAGGAAGGAGGCACTTCCTCATGTCAATGATCCTAATGTACATCTCGTAGCTAGTGTACGCGTCCTTGGCCGCGCACTTGATGTGTTCTTCATCCATTTCGTTCAACCAAGCCGCGTGCCAGGCAGTCTTGTCCTTGTGGCACTCAGCCTTCATGTCTCTGTAGTAGGGGTCGATGATAGTCACGGCGAGGTAAACCAGGGAGTCCTTCTGCTTCTTATTCTTGCCGCCCGAGACCCTGTACTGACCTTGGATGTTGACAAGCTTCTGGCAGGACAAGCCCGGAGTCTTGAGCACCTTTAGATCATTGGTGGTGTCCACCATTGCGAACCTGTAGTCGAGGTTGTTGGAAAACCTGGTGAAATGCCCGCAAGGACTTGTGGCCAGGCAATAGTGGTAGACAAGCAGGTGATGGCGCACGCACAACTAGGCGATGGCAACCTTCTGATCATGCCCAGCACGACTGCCGGTATACTCGAGGTCGAAGCCGACGACTTTGTACTTGTCATCCTCAGCAAGCAACTGCTCCAACGTGTTGATGGAGTTCACCACCATGGCTAGGTCATTGGTGTACACCACCGAGAGGTCCGTCTTCCTGCTATGTCTGTCCACTTTAACAATACTGGCGAACTGCCACTCGGCGCGTGCAGCAGCCATTGGAACCGCACGGGAAGGTTGAACCGATGAAGAGATGTGCGTCCTCTCTATATTCTTTGCCATCGTGGGTGTGCTTCTTGGGTTGTGTGGCATGATCGGAAGGTGGAAGATACAAAGTTAAATGCCCGCATCATCCACATGGCAGTTTTTGCAGTGTGTAACTGCATGGTGGCACAAGGAGCGGCACCACCACTTGCATATGGCTCCCCGAACATGCCTGGTCGTTCGCGCATGGACGCTAGCAGAGCGGCCAGGCACGCACGAACGCGAGCACGGCGCGCCAAGGCCACATCAACCGCCTCATGCGTACATTCATTCGCGACGGTGCGTACAGAACTACAACTTGATTTGTAATAAAACGCAAATGGTTGTTTATTATTAACTGTCTGCGTACTAGTCATTTCTCCCACCTCTGCCTGGTCTTGTCACCGTGTTGCTGCACGAGGATTCTAGTGCACGCTTCAGGAGCATGGAAGTTTCCCGCCCGGCGCGCTGAAATGCCACAAACACCCAATGCTTCGAGAGCGCACAACATTTGTTTTGGGCTTCCTGTTCCCGTGCAACCGTGTAGGAACGCGCGCAAGATTCCTGTTCTCGCGCATGAATGTGCGCAAGCTTACTGCCCGGCTCGCCTTGGCCACCTACTTTATAAACCCTCATGGCCGGCCTCTCCACATCGCATTCATCCCCTCACCGCCCATAGATTCCCAAGTTTGCTTCTCCCCCAATCGGTAATGGCACCTTTCCGTCGTCTTCACTCCGCCAGAGTGTAGCTCCAACTGGGAGGCCGCACCACATCGATGATGAAGTACCCAAAAGCGTGTAGTGTTGTGGCATCCTTGTTGGTTGTGCGCACGGCACCAACCACACACTCCTCCGCTTTAGCTCGAAGGCAGCTGCTGCCGGAGACCACCGTCGCGTCGAACCCATTGCTGGCTGCCGTTATGGCCACCCCACCAGCTGCCTCCTTGGTCGCCACCACACCAGCGTCCGCCTTGGTAGCCACCCCACGGTTAGCCACCGAGGCCATCATCCGCTCCTCCACCGTGGCCAGAAGGTGGGAGGAGGAGGCCATCGCCGAAGCACAACTGCTCGGCTTTTGCGTCAGTGGCTTAGCACGCTACATCCACTTCCTACATGAGGAGAAGGAGCGCCAGGTCGAGCACGCACAAAGGTTCACCGCCACCGTGGCCACAATAGACGTCGTAGCTATGCCATAGAAAGAGGAGATCTACGTCGAGTCCTACCGCTTCGAGGAGGTGCGTCAGGAGTGGCGGAGGGCAGGAGCGGCAGCCGACGAATTCGACCCCTCCAGCTCGTCGGTCGGCTTCTCCTCCTCGGTCTCTTACTAAACGCGCTCGGCGGAGGAGAATGCTGCTGGCAGTAGCATGAAGTCCCTCCGGAGTAGTATTTAGGGGCTATTTGTTCAGTTCATCTAACTATAGATATGGTTGAACTATACCACGTACTTTATTAGCTAGTATATATAGTTGAAATAGCTATTTTAGTACGTGGTTGGCAACAAATGGGGAAAAGTTTGTTCATTCAGCTGCCGAGTTGGACTATTTTGTACAAAGACCAATGCTCGCTCTATGAATGAAATCTATGTTTACTAAATTTCAGTTGCAAAATTGCATCATAATAGTGATTTTGTTCCTACAAAATTGGACAAATCTTAGTGTTCCCAATTTGACAAATGAAAATTTACCCAATATGACAGATTCAAATCTTACCCGACTCCTGCTGCCAATGCATCAATCGGTGCTTACATGGGGTGCTTAGTGTATGAAATGTCTTAGAAACTCAAGTCCACAATGCATTGTTGCTAAGGTCCCTTCATTTAATGATTTAGCAACTAAACTCTTACATTCATTGGTGAGTTTCTTTCATATAAGTGTTTTTCCAAGGTTCACACGCCTGGCATTGTTTCTTCATGTGGTGACCAAACTCATATCTCTCCTTAATTACCTTCCCACATCAGATTTTTTTGCATACATGACAACCTCAGCAGTTAGCAACAGTATAAGTTGTAGCATCGGGAAGGGCACACGGGTCATCATTTACAACCGTTTGCGATGACGCAATGAAAAAAAATCCTTCGCGCTAGATTTTCGCTTGGCTTACTAGGGAAGGAACAATTGCCCTAGGTTGGCATACGGGTATTCAGTCTAAAACATCTTTGACGACTGGGAAAGGACATGCCACCCCGATGAGCATGCGCAGGACACTGCTTGCACGCCACCCATGTACTCAAACACCTCGCTGCATGCTACCTCCTTGCCAATACAGATAGCGACACGTGGCCCGCATGTAAAGTCGGTAGAACGTCCATCAATTATAAATAATACGCCCGTTTGCGATGCTAACGTGAAAGATTTTTGTTCCAAAATGCCTTTGTTGGCTATTAATAATGCTTGCTCTTTCTTTTAAAGTGGACACTTAAAATAACACAACAGATTTATGCTTTATATGATGAGGCCCTGCCCAATATAGACCTTGTGACTGTAGTTCATATTTGAATGATGTACATTAAATGCCCATCACACTCAATTAATGTATAAAAAAGCCATACAAACCGTTAATAATTTCATATGTTTGCAGTACACACCTATTGCTTTATGTTGTTTATAGGGAAAAAAATCAAGTAGAGAAGACGCATCGGATGTCGTTTTTCACCCGACGATGTGGCATGCATATATATGTTCCTTAACGGAATCACTGAACGTAGCTTATTTTTGTATGAGAACCTCATGTTTGTAAGAGGCTTCTTACAAAACATGGCCAACTTGGTATTTTTTTACCACGTCATATGTGTGCCTTCACATGACACCATTCCAAGTTTCATGAATTTCTGACAGAGTTTTGGATTGACGAGAATTTGGAAACCAAGTTTCTCGATATTTGTGGCCGAGCCAACATGCTTAGATGTTTGAAATTCATTCTCATTTCTTGCATGCGACATAACACATGCATCCAAGGACGCATATATGATTTTTCAACCCATTTTGCTGCCCCGGATCTTCTGATTGTAGATCAAATTTGAATTATGCACATTAAATAATGCACCAAAACTCAATTAACGTATTTGAAAGCGAGATGATCCCTTAATTTAATCATATTTTTGCACTTTGCACGTACATATGTCTATGTCGTTTATACAAAGAAAATCAAGGAGATAAGAGGCATCTGATGGTTTTTTGCCCGCATATGTGGCATGCATATATAATGTTCCTATCGAAACCACAAAGCTTACTTCTTGTGAGGAGCTCCGATTTGTGAGGGGATTGTGCAAGAACATGTCCAATTTGGACAGTTTTTTTTAACACGACATGTGTGTGCCCCTGTCACGACACCATCCCAAGTTTCATGAATTTCTAACGAGTTTTGGATTAACAGGAATTTGAAAACCAAGCATGTCAATGTTTGTGGCCGAGCAAACAATCAATGAGATGTTAGAAATCCATTCCCATTTCTTGCGTGGGACCTAATTAAACACGCATCCATGGAAAGGCATATTTTTCCAACCTATTTTTCATGTGTTGGACCTTGTGATTGTAGTTCAAATTTGAATTATGCACATTAAACGACTAGAAAACTCAATTAATGTGTTAAACAGGTCTCATGAACCTTGGAAAAAATCCACAGTTTAGCACGACTGTCAAAAAGTTGCTCTATGGGTGACTCCAGAAATAAATGCAGACCACAAGAGACAATGGATGTTGGTTCGCACATGAATTGTGAACTTTCCCTATCGGAACACGCGACTTTCTTGTGAGAACCTTCAGTTTGTAAGAGGTTTTGTGCCAAAACTTGTCCAAAATTGGGCAATTTTTTTACCACAACGCACACAACAGGGCAATTGGTGGCACCATGCCCAATTTTCATGAATTTCTGTCGAGGTTTGCATTTACATGAATTTAAAAATTAAGTTTCCAGATGTTCGCGGTCGAGCCAAGGCGATGATATGTTCGAAATTCATTCCCATTTATTGTGTGTGACCTAAACATGCAGCCAGGGAAACGTATATGTTGTTTGACCTATTTTCATGAGCTAGACCGTGCAGTGATTGTAGTTCAAATTTGAATTATGCACATTGAATGCCTACAAAACTCAATTAATGTACTTAAAAAGGCCAAACAGACTCTGTAAGATTCCATTGTTTCGCACGATACATTCACGTTACTCTATGGAGACTCTAGAAATAAATTCAAGGCGAGAAGCGACATCGGATGTTGTTTGCACATAAAATGTGAACTATCCCTACCAAAACCACATGACTTCTTGTGAGAATCTTCGGTTTGTAAGAGGTTTGTCCCAAAACTTGCCCCGAACTAGGCATTGTTTTTACCACAACACACATGCCCATGACATCACACCATGCCAAGTTTCATGAATTTATCATGATATTTGGTTTTACTTGAATTTGAAAATACAGCTTCTCAAAGTCTACGGTCGAGCCAAAATACAGCGAGGTTTGGGATTCGTTTAATTTCCATTTCTTGCATTGGACCAAAACATGTATGCAATGACAAATAGTTGATTTTCAACCCATTCAGGTGCCCTCTATTATGTGCTTAATAAAGTGTAGTTCAAATTTGAGCTATGCACATGAAATGTCCAAAAAACTCTTTAAATATTTTAAAGGGCCTAAACATCCCTGAATTAATCCATATTTAACACACAGTCCTATAGTTGCAAGTTCACTGCAGATAAATGTTATTGCCATCCAAACACCTTCAATTGCAAATGTAACTTCATTTTTCGTGTCAAAGCAGTTTGAAAATCGAATACATCGCAAAAATTCTTGATCATGAAACGTGTGTGATGCGGTATCAAAATATCTTGGGCCAATCCTCATATATGGCTTAGGCCGGAAGCTTTAGTCCGCTGCTTGCGCGTCAACCACACAATCACACTTATTCCCCAAGACCACTATACTGTTCAAGCATCGTCGGTGAAAGATGAGGACATGGATCCGGGTCATGCGGGCAACTTCCGTGACCCACTATGGCCCGAGCGCGGCTACATCAGCCATGAACGCGCTCACAACATCCTTGAGCGCGACCGCACTCTCCGACAGGGCGGTTGCAGTCGCCGAAAGGGCAGCTGCTGCACGTGAGATGGCGGTAGCAACATTCACGACCGGGATAACAAATGGCAAGAATGTCACAACATTTGTCCATTCCTCGGCGGCCGCCATAGCCCTGATGCTGGCTGCCCATGCCAATGTCGATGCCGCCCATGCCTAGCTCGTGTTGGTCACCGCCCAAATAGCAGCGGCCTTCTTAGATAACGATCGTCAACCTATGTGTGAAGAGATGGCAATCGCCGAGAGTGCTCGGGCAGGCGTCCATTCGTCGGTAGCCTCCTTTGCCAAGATGGAGTCTGTCAATGCCCGGTCCACGGCTGACCACGCCAAACTCATGGAGGCCTTTTCCAAAGAGATGGCGGACGCGGACAGCAAGATTCTTGTAGAGTATGTGGCGATGCATGCCATGGAGCCCCTTCCCCTGGAGGTCGTCGAGCGCGAGGTGGTCATGGAGGATGCGGCAGAGATCGACGAGCATCAGGCTGTACATTAGTCGTTGCTTAGGGCACCGGTCTTTTGTTAGAGTAATGTTTAGGTCAATCGGCTCTGTTTACTTGCTCGATTAAGTAAGTGCGGGTTGTGGTGTAGGCTCTTTTGTGCAGTACCCAAATTAGCAATTGATGTTAAATTATGCGACGACGTGCATGACGACTGTAACCAAGAAAATTTGGACCACAAATTTGCCGCCATATCCCCATTCCATCTTCCAATTGAATATGGAATTAAAGTTCATCACACACACTTTTTTGGAATGAACCGTGTGCAATCTAGTACCCAATCTAACGTCTGAAGCTTGGAGACAAACATTTGCATGTCCAAGTTCATCACACACGGGGTATATCACATGCTTCATTTGTGACGTGTTGATATCGAAAACTATTCTGGAAAATTTGCACGTTCAAGTTCATCACACACGGTGTATAAACCTGTCTTCGTTTGTGATGTTTTGATATCGCACATGGTTCCGAATAAGGGGCTGTGTCTGATGGTGCTTTCCACGCCAGTTTTTCACTGCACCGAATGAAAATTTTGGGCTGCCGCAAAAATATCTACCTCCCTCGCCACTCGATACCAATAAAAAGCCACATTTCCCCCTTTTCCTCTACCTTTCCTAGTTCAAACCTTCATTGCTTGCTTGCAGCGCCACCTCCTCGCTAGCGATGCTCCTTCCTTCTGCTCGGCCTCGTCCATCTAGTCAGGTAATCCACACCTCCCCAATACCCCCTCACCCTCTCCTCCTCCATCCCACATGGCCCGACCGCCGGTGCGACACCTTCCACCCAAATCATTGCCCCATCCTCCAAATAATTGCTGCCGAAAGACATGGTGCATGCAGTATAGCCAGGATCTCAAAGAGCATTTGGCCACGGAGAAGCAAATCACGGCTGCACACGCAGATGAGAAAGCTATGGCTTCCATGCGTGTTGACCCGCAGATCTTGGATGAGCACCTGACCGTCAAAGCCACCGTCGATGCCTCGCACGCTGACGCTGCCACACGGTTGGCTACTATAAACGAACAGCTCGTGGTCATTTCTTGAGGGCACCGCCGGTGCGTTCGACGAAGACTTCGTTGTGTTTTCTCAACATGCGCATGCTTACATCAACTCCAGAGCCGACATGTTGGTGTCGGGGCAGGATCAGGCCACTCACCACTACGAGGGGTGCACCCACATTGTGGAGGCCTCAACCTTTTCCAAGTTGATGAAGCCCATCATCATGGATATCTCCAACGATGAGGAATAGCTTGTTTTTCTTAGTTTTATCACTTAGGACCTATCTTCACCTAGCTATGTTGGTGAAGCATGTTTCGTTTAGTTGTTGCCTGTGCTGCAACTACCTTTCATTTAGATATTCTAGTGAACTGTCCAATGTAATGCTACTGTAACCTAACCTTCTAGTATGTTCTACTGTGCAATGTGGTGCTTAGTTAACTATTTCGTTCATTTGTTGTAGTGATCATTTAACTATTTAATTCCTCGCTGTTCTCCGTATCGCGCAAGCATGGTGGATCCTCGTTGTAGGGTGTAGCAATGTATTCATGATTTGCCTATGGTGGGTTGCGTGAGTGACAGAAGCATAAACCCGAGTAGGTGGGTTGTTGCATATGGGAGTAAAGAGGACCTGATACCTTATAATGGTATGGTTGGGTTTTACCTTAATTATCTTTAGTAGTTGCGGATGCTTGCTAGAGTTCCAATCATAAGTGCATATGATCCAAGTAGAGAAAGTATGTTAGCTTATGCCTCTCCCTCATATAAAATTGCAATAATGATGACCGGTCTAGTTTTTGATTGCCTAGGGACAATTCCGCAACTACTACCACCACTTTTCCACACTCATTACACTAACTTAGTTGTTTCTTTATCTAAGCAGCCCCTAGTTTCTATTTACGTTCTCTTTATTATCTTGCAAACATATCCCATCACACCTACAAAGTACTTCTAGTTTCATACTTGTTCTAGGTAAAGTGAACGTTAAGCGTGCGTAGAGTTGTATCGATGGTCGATAGAACTTGAGGGAATATTTGTTCTACCTTTAGCTACTCTTTGGGTTCAACACTCTTACTTATCGAAAGAAGCTACAACTGATCCCCTACACTTGTGGGTTATCAAGACCTTTTTCTGATGCCATTGCCGGGGAGCAATAGTGTGGGGTGAATATTCTTGTGTGTGCTTGTTTGCTTTATCACTAAGTAGATTTTATTTGCTGTTTTAACTTATTTTATATCTATAGATATGGGTAGTAAATGCAAAATACCAAACAAATTAGTTGTACTTTCTACTCCAAAAGTTGAGGAATGACTAGTGTTCCGTACCACCGAAGAATATTACTTAGGTCATCTTCGATCTGCTTGTGCTTGTGCTGAAAACCCAACTAGCTTAGTTGAAGGAAAATCATTAAATGAGCATGTTCATTATGTGCGACACTGCATATCTCAAAAAGGGAAATGTTGTGGCATCAAATTAATACTTTGTGTTACTATGCTTGGAATGTATGTGAAAGTTATGATTTTACTTGTTGTTCTAAAGAAACTAAAAACACCTACCCTACCAATGTTTGTTTAACGATAATGAAATATTATCATCTTATGCCAAGGAGTCCTATTGCTATAATGATGTTGAACAAATTGAAGAATTTGTTGCTTTTAAGGGTGCCTATGAAATTGCTTGTTTCATTGAAAAGTATGATGCTACTCTTTACAATTCTGAATTTTCTTCCATACTTAAATATTGCCATGAAAACTATGCTTCTAATTATTATGTTAAAGAGTTTATTGAAAGAATGACTGCTGCCTTGGAAGAGACTAATATTTTGTAGGAATCTATGGAAGAGGAAGTTGCTGAAATTAGATGAAAAAGGTGAGGAGGAGAACGAAGAACAAAAGGAGGAAGAGCGGATTAGCTACCCGTGCCCACCTTCTAATGAGAGTAACTCTTCAACTCATACATTGTTTAATTTCCCTTCGTGCTTACCAAAGGATGAATGCTATGTTGATTGCTATGATTCCTTGGATTCTTTTGAAATATCCCTTTTTGATAAACTTGATGCTTGCTATTCTTGTGGCCATGATGCCAATATGAATTATGCTTATGAAGATGAACTTGCTATAGTTCCTTATGTTAAGCATGAAATTATTGCTATTGCACCTACACATGATAGTCCTATTATCTTTTTGAATTCTCCCAACTACACTATATCGGAGAAGTTTGCACTTGTTAAGGATTATATAGATGGGTTAAATTTTCCTATTGCACATGATGATTTTAATGAATATAATATGCATGTGCTTTATGCTCCTACTTGCAATTACTATGAGAGAGGAACTACATCTTCACCTCTCCATGTTTCCGATACAATAAAATTGCAGGAAACTACGTATGCTATGCATTGGCATTTACTTGGTGTGAATGAATTGTTCTTGTATGACATGTCAATGCATAGGAAGAGAGTTATAATTCATTGTCACATGATTTATATCACTTTGTGATCACTACTTAATCACAAATAATTGCTAATTAAAATTGGCTTTGATATACCTTGGGATCCGGGTGGATCCATTACTTGAGCACTTTATGCCTAGCTTAATGGCTTTAAAGAAAGCGTTGCCAGGGAGACAACCTAGAAGTTTTGAAGAGTCATTTTATTCTATTGTTAGCTTTTATATAGTTTAAAAATAAAAAATAAAGTGGGGAACTTAAAACTTTTTCAAAAAGAAAAGTGAAAGTGAAAAAGACGAGCAATGTTGAAGTGGGGGCTAGCCTTGAACTTTGTTTGTGCCCATGGAAACTTTGTGAATCTTGATTACAGAAAATTTTCAACAAAAATAATTATACCCTTTTACAAATCCATTGTATTATAAAAATAATGTGCCAAGAATTACCTTTAGGATGTTTAAATTGCTTGTTTGATATGTGTTGTGTAAAAACAGAAACTTTTTCTAAAGTGTTTCAATTTCTATATTTTACTGGAGTGTGCAAAAATTCTGAAATTTTAACAAAATACTTTTATACAAATTATTGACCATTTCCTAGTTTTTCAGAATTGTAAGAGTTACGGAAGTATGGTGAATGTTCAGATTACTACAAATTGTCCTGTTTTTGACAGATTCTGTTTTTATGCATTGTTTTGCTCGTTTTGATGAAATTATCGATTGTATTGGTGGTATAAGCCATGGAAAAGTCATATTACAGTAGCTACAATGCAAAAAAAATATGAATTTGTTGGAAACAGTACTTAAAATGGTGATTTGTTTTATTATATCTATTTAGAGAGTTAACAGGAGTTGGTCATTCACATGGTTAGTCATAAAATCCTACATAAAACTTGTAGATCACTGAATATGATGTGTTTGATTCCTTGCAATAGTTTTGCGATATAAATATGGTGATATTAGAGTCATTCTAGTGAGTAATTGTGGATTGGTATTAATACTTGTGTAAAGGTTTGTGATTCCCATAGCATGCACGTATGGTGAACCGTTATGTAAGGAAGTCGGAGCATGATTTGTTTATTGATTGTCAACCTTAGTGTGAGGGTCGGCAACACGCGACGGTGAACTCCTACCAACCTCTCACCTAGGAGAATGCCTCTAATACTTTTCTTTGATGACTAATAGACTTTTGCAATAAGTATGTGAGTTCTTTATGACTAATGTGAGTCGATTGATTATACACACTCTCACCCTTCCACCTTTGCTAGCCTTTCTTGTAAGGGGCAACTTTCGTCGGTGCATTAAAACCACCATATATCCTCCCTCAAAACAGCCACCATACCTACCTATTATGGCATTTCCATAGCCATTCCGAGATATATTGCCATGCAACTTCCACCGTTCTGTTTATTATGACACGCACCATCATTTTTCATATTGCTTTGCATGATCGTACGATAGCTAGAGTGATGTTTTCATGGCTTGTCCGTTTTTTATGTCATTTGCTTTGCTAGATCATTGCACATCCCGCTACACCGCCGGAGGCATTCATATAGAGTCATATTTTGTTCTAGAGATCGAGTTGTAATTCTTGAGTTGTAAGTAAATAAAAGTGTGATAACCATCATTATTAGAGCATCGTCCCATGTGAGGAAAGGATGATGGAAGCTGTGATTCCCTCACAAGTTGGGATGAGACTCTGGACTTTATGAAAAATAAAAGAGGCTAGCGAATCCCAAATAAAAAATGAGGCCTTAGATGCCCACCAAAAATAAAAAATAAAAAAAGAGAGAAAAGAGAGAAGGGACAATGCTACTATTCTTTTTCCACACTTGTGCTTCAAAGTAGCACCATGATCTTCATGATAAAGAGTCTCCTATTTGGTCACTTTCATATACTAGTGGGAATTTTTCATTATATAACTTGGCTTCTATATTCCAATGATGGGCTTCCTCAAATTTCCCTAGGTCTTCATGAGCAAGCAAGTTGGATGCACACCCACTTAGTTTCTTTTTGAGCTTTCACACACTTATAGCTCTAGTGCATCCGTTGCATGGCTATCCCTACTCACTCACATTAATATCTATTAAAGGGCATCTCCATAGCCCGTTGATACGCCTAGTTGATGTGAGACTATCTTCTCCTTTTTCTTCATAACCTCCACCATATTCTATTCCACCTATAGTGTTATATCCATGGCTCACGCTCATGTATTGTGTGAGAGTTGAAAAAGTTTGAGAACATAAAAGGTGTGAAACAATTGCTTGACTTGTCATCGGGGTTGTGCATGATATAAATACTTTGTGTGGGGAAGATGAAGCATAGCCAGACTATATGATATTGTAGGGATAACTTTCTTTTGCCACTATATTTTGAAGAGATACAATTGCTTTCTTAGTATGCTTGAAGTATTATTGTCTTAATGTCAGATGATAGACTATTGCTTTGAATCACTCATATCTTAATATTCATGTCATGATTAGATTATATGAACAAGATTATGCTAGGTAGCATTACACATCAAAAATTATCTTTTTTATCATTTACCTACTCGATGACGAGCAGGAATTAAGATTGGGGATGCTGATGCGTTTCCATCATATCAATAATTTTTGAATGTTTCATGCCAATATTCTACAATTTTCATATACTTTTGGAAACTTTTTATACTATTTTTGGGACTAACATATTGATACAGTGCCTAGTGCCAGTTCCTGTTTGTTGCATGTTTTTTGTTTCACAGAATATCCATACCAAACTAAGTCCAAACGTGATAAAAACTTATGGAGATTTTTTGGAATATATGTGATTTTTGGGAAAATAATCAATGCGAGACGATGCCCGAGGAGGTGGCAAGCCTGCTAGGCACGGCCCACCCCCGGTCGCGCCTGGCAGACTTGTGGCCACCCTGTAGGTCGGTTGGAGTTGTACTTTTGCCGAAAGAAAGCTAATTTTTGGATAAAGATCCCCTCAAAATTTCAGCCCGATCGGAGTTATGGATCTTTGTATATTAAAGAAACAGTGAAAGGCCAGAATCTAGGAGCGCAGAAATAGAAGGATCAGAGAGAGATCCAATCTCGGAGGGGGTCTCGCCCCTCCGCCGCCATGGAGGCCATGGACCCGAGGGGAAACCCTTCTCCCATCTAGGGGTAAGGTCAAGGAAGAAGAAGGAGGGGGATCTCTACGCCTCTCTCCCGGTGGCACCGAAACGTCGTCGGCGCCATCATCGTGATGGCGATCTACTCCAACAACTCCATCATCTTCAGCAACACCTCCATCACCTTCCCCCATCTATGTACAATGGTCCACTCTCCCACAACACTTTGTACCCTCTACTTAAACATGGTGCTTTATGCTTCATATTATTATCCAATGATGTGTTGCCATCCTATGATGTCTGAGTTGATTTTTGTTATCCTATGGGTTGATTGATGATCATGATTGGTTTGAATTGCATGTTTTATTATTGGTCCTGTCCTATGGTGCTCTCCATGTCGTGCAAGAGTGAGGGATCCTCGCTGTTGGGTGTGCAATGTGTTCATGATTTGCCTATGGTGGGTTGCGTGAGTGACAGAAGCATAAACCCAAGTAGGTGGGTTGTTGCATACGAAGTAAACAGGACTTGATACCTTATAATGGTATGGTTGGGTTTTACCTTAATGATCTTTAGTAGTTGCATATGCTTGCTAGAGTTCCAACCATAAGTGCATATGATCCAAGTAGAGAAAGCATGCTAGCTTATGCCTCTCCCTCATATAAAATTGCAACAATGATGACTGGTCTAGTTATTGATTGCCTAGGGACAATTCCGCAACTCCTACCACCACTTTTCCACACTCATTAAACCAACTTAGTTGTTTCTTTATCTAAGCAGCCCCTAGTTTTTATTTACGCGCTCTTTATTATCTTGCACACCTATCCCGTCACACCTACAAAGTACTTCTAGTTTCATACTTGTTCTAGGTAAAGCGAATGTTAAGCATGCGTAGAGTTGTATCGATGGTCGATAGAACTTGGCGGAATATTTGTTCTACCTTTAGATCCTCATTGGGTTCGACACTCTTACTTATCGAAAGAGGCTACAACCAATCCCCTACACTTGTGGGTTATTCGAATTGTTTTACATTCTACAGAGATTGCATGCTTTACCCACAAGACTCGGGGAACTTCCGTGTCATCCATGACTCGCAGTATATCACATACCCGAGGTAAGCACCCGAACAATGCCTTTCCCATGGTGATACTAAACAAAGTTTCCACTCGTTGGTGCCATCCCTCATGATATACATCAGACGTATCATCCATGAGGGCACGCAACGGTGTGCTCGGTGCCTGTAAAGACAACGCATGATTGCCCATTCCGGTACGACCCCACCTCAAGAGTGAACACTTCACTCTCACCACTAGTAATGCGGGATCCTTGCTAGCACCAACCATAGTGATCAACATAGCCCCGTCCCATAAGGGGTATCATGGTCGCACATGTAAGGTTGGGACGGTCGACAAACTTTAAATCCTCCTTTTTTGAAAACACACACACATCCTGTTCCGGTACACCACTTCTTTCCCAAGTGGTTACCTAGTCCATCATCATCTCCCTCGGGCATTAGTGGCACCCGACGGGGTTTTCGAAAAGTCTTTGAAAATATTGTCCTTTACATCACGATGCATATACACATCCCATTTGCATAGCAACTACTAAGAAAACCTATCTACACCCACCCACATAACCCTCATAAGGAGGTAGGGTCATGCATGATGCAAGTGTCAACGGTAAAGTATCGATAGGAACCCATTGTAGTGGTCACCACATCATCATGATCAATATATCAAAAATAAAGTGTTGTGTGTCATGCAAATGATAAAAGTGGTTTCTTAACATGGTCAAAGGGCTGATTACCTGACTTAGCAATGTCTTCGAGGTCTTCACATGCTTCTTGTCCACTTCGAGCATTCTGTCTATTTTGTCAACTATCGCTGGAAACAACCGCAATAAGAAACACAACAAGCAGAAAATAAAAGTGCTCTATAAATAGGAGTTTTATTTTTCTTGGACACCTCTGGTCATGGGAAAATAACCAAGGAGGTTTCATAGGATGTGGGTCAAGGGGGAGTCTCGAATGGTGGAAATGAAGGAAATGATGATCTTATAAGATGTCCACATAAAATATATATTTTTAAATGATTGGATGGACCCAACAATTAGGGAATGATTTTAGAATATTTTAGGAAGTTGTTTCACAGGATTTGGAGTTGGCATGAAGTGAGTCATATATGAAGAAATGGTCCAATATTTGATACAGTAGAATAGGTGTAAGGACAAATGTTCACCACTAAGTGCATGAATTTCGGCCCACCTAGGAATTAGAATCATGGCATTTGGAGTTAGGGTGAGCACCCTAGGAATTTCCAAAGTTTAAAGAAGAAAAACAAAAATAGGCTTTAATCATATAAATGTACAGGAAAGTTTTCTAGAAAAATGTGAAATGCACATAGTTGGATAGGCCAAGATTTTAGGAACCTGTAGGAATTTGAATCACCAAATTTGGAGCTAATATGAACTCTGTGGGATTATTTTTATCTCTTTGAAAAATAGAAAAAGAGAAAGAAATTACCAAGGGTTAAACACCGCAACTGGGTGTAGCATAGCAGCAACCGGATTGGGCTGGCCCAACTGCTCGCCCGCGTCAGTTGAGGGGCCACATCGAAGGTGCCCTGGAGAAAGGCACTTTCGTCGCAAGAAGCTGGAAACCCGCGGTGGCGCTTCCACTTAAACGGCTGGGCCCGACGCCTGGCTCGCTTACACGCAGGGCCCACCTGGGAGGGCCTCCTTCCTCCTCCCCCTCAAACAGCGAGGGGGTAGGGGAGGGGAAGCCGACTGGCGTCGATGCTTGCTCCGGCGGTACAGGCCACCTTCGTTGCTGCCGGCCATGCCTGCGAGCTCGCGGGGTCACGCCGGATCTGTCCCGGTGCTGTGCACCCACAGGGAAGGGACACAACGGCGCCAACTCTGAGGCCTGCGAAGGAGGCTATTGACCATTATCAACCCAAGCGCACACCCCCCTGGCAAGGAATGGCCACGATGGGAGGGGTTCGACAGCGGCTAGGTGGAGTCACCGGAGTGGGTGGGGATGAGGAGGAGCTTGACGTGGTCCAAATTTTGCGAAGAGGCCGCCGGCGGGCTTCGGCCATGGACAACCGCGGGGCCATGGGTTAACGAGAGGGCTTGTCCAGGAGACTGGATAGATGGAGAGAGGGCGAAGGGAGATAGGAGGGAGCACGGGTAGGCCTTAAATAGCCGAGCCCGTGTCTACCATGGTCCGGGTTCACGACGATGTCGGGTGAGCTTCACAGGGGATAGAAGAGGGCAAGGGAGGATGGGCACGACCGCGTAGCATGTTGAGGACATCAAGGAGACCTCGGGAGACACCACCACGAGGCCCAAGGCTGACAGGAGGCTCGGATTGGGCAAGCTACAGTGCGGGGAGCACTGTAGCATTCTCTAGAGCGCGAGCTTTGTATGCCCTTGCACGTATTTGGCATGTTGGGCACGGGCATTGGTGTCTAGGGTATCTAGGAGGGTATAAACAAGGCCCTACTGGCCTTGCATGTCCTGACGTTCCACTAGAATAAGAGAAGAGTGGAGAGAGAGCTCTTGTCAGCATTGTACAGAGGTGAAAATGGGGGGTTTTACCCCTCTAATAATTGGGCTACTGGCATGAGAATTTTACTTGTGGTATAAGGTGACTACAAAGAGCTCTGGTAAAATTTTGAGCTCAAGGAGAAGAGTATAAGTGGTCAAATCAGTGAATCCTAGAATACACCAAAAGGTGTTGGATGGAGTTTTGGGTTATCCATGATGATGTGATTGACATGAGACTTAACATGATCAAATGGTGGTTAACAATAAGATTGACCACCAATTTTGGGCTTATTTTATGGAAGTTTCCAATGTAAACTTTATAAACCCTAGAAATCAACAGAAATAGGTTTCTATAGATCTGGTCGAGCTAAGGTATTCTCCTTAATGCACCAGTTTGTGTGGTGGCATTATTTGGATATTAGAGCATTGTCAAAAAGTTTGGGATCAATTAGGGAAACTTGAAAATGCAAGAATTTCCAATTCTTGAAATTAGCAGAAAGGGGTTTGGGGGAATTTGGACAAGTGAATATGTTCTCCTTGATGCACCATTTGGTGTGGATGCATTATTGGAGCATTAGATCGTGTCCACAAAGTTTGATCTTAAGGGGAGACAGTTGACAATGTAGAGTTGCTAAAATTTGGATCTCAGAGAGGGTTTTGGGATAACCAAATCAATTGGGATTAAGATGGAACTTGGTAATATGATCACACATATCATATGTGACATGCTAGAATTTTCCTGGATTTATTTGAGAATATTTCTTATTGAAATATTTCAAATGCTTGAAATAGGCAGACATGGTTTTCAAGGGTTTTTCCCAATATTTTGAACATGGCCATGTCTTTAAACTCTTATATATGGACTATATATGTCCACTCAGTTTCCCTAAATTTTCTCAAATATTTTGAAATCATGAAAATAATTTCCCTATAAAAGACCGTTTATGGCCTTAAGAAAAAGCCTTTCAATAAAATAGTAAAATAATCTTAAAAATAATATTTTGTATTTTTGGGAAGTCACACATATACTAGGTTCCAAATAAATCCTTTGGGGAAAAATATTCCACCCAATTTGAGGACTTGTAGTACAAACCTCAATTCGGGGGGTTTTGAAAACCTAAATTGAATAAATGCTTTTTGGTCAAAATAATATTTGATAAAAATAGTTTTAGGTTCTATACACATGGTATGATGACTGGACAAGATTTTAGATCAAGCAAAAGAGTTTTGAGAGTAGGAGGGAGTTTTATGAATATAGAGCACTAGTGAGAAATCAAACAGGCAAGCAAATAACACACAAGTCAAGCATTCATATAGACTCAAAAAGTTTTAATTGGCCCTAATTTTTGAGTCATGATAACTTAGTCATGAGGCAAATCACAGGGTGTGACATACCTACCCCCTTACAAGAATGTCGTCCCCGAGATTCCTAGGCTAGGCGTGGGAAAGCTGCGGAAACCCAAAGGTGAGGTAGTCTTCACGTTCCATATTGCTTCTGCTCCGGCGTGGTTGTTCTTCTGGATCTTGAAGTGCCTGATGATATGTCTTCAAGTGCTTTCCTTGGCTTCGTTTGAGGGTGAACGGGGTTCTTGCAATATGTCAGGATCGACTAAAGGTCAAGGGTCTCATGATCGTGGTTTTGGTAAGGGTCTGGCTTGCGTGTGTATTCCAAGGTCGGAATACGTGGCAAGGTAGTGTGTCTGCGTGCGGGCCCTGGGGCCGCTCACGTTGGTTAGTGATGTCTGGATGTCCCGCCTTAGAATAGAAGGGGTCAATATCTTGGCATAGCCTTCCATTGATGGGGAAGTCCTTGAGTCCCTTAAGACAGGTGATCTTCAGTCTTAGGTGGTCTTCCTTCTTTAGAATGTTCAGGCGTGTCAACATCGGCTTCTGGTCGAGATCTTTTTCTTGAATAAGTTGCCAACGTATGTTCTTCATTCATCTTCGGCCATTTGTCCTTGTCATTACAGACATGCGTTTTTGGTGGTTTCCGAGTGTTTGGTCCACCGGTCTCTCTGTAACCATTGTGGGAAGGCTTGGGCTGAGTATCATCCCTAAGATTAAGCTTAGAGATGCAAAACCGTTCCTACCTTCTAGGAAAGTTTTTAAGGGGTCCTGGATGAGCCGACTACCAGAAAGTGTGGACCAGCCGTCCAATCCCCAGGGTCTGAGGCTTGGCAAGCGGGTGACCTACCTTTGACAGGTGTTTCACCATGATCCAGTCAGGGTTTACACCCTATATTGGACCAAAAAGGGGCTAATAATGAAGTCATGACAGTCGTCCCACTCCATCCAGGCATCTGAAGGGAGTAGGGACGCCATGTCCATCATATATCGTGAAAGTGCTGGATTGAGGGTGTTATCAACTTCTCGGTTCCATCCTAGTTAGGATATGATAGGTGGCTCCTTAAAGCAAGGGGCTCGTTAATCCTCTTGATGTCCAAGGGCTTCATCGGGATTGAATGTCGGTGCTTCTTGATATAGTCTAGTTCATCTAGCCAGCATATCAGTGGTGGTTGACTTCTTTTGCTTCTTCTTCGTCGTTGTCATGGCTTCACAATCGTAGTGGTTCTTCATCTTGCTTGGGCAAGAAAGTCTTCTTCTGTAGGGAGTGTGCTTCGAGGAGTCCAACTCCTTCAAGGTGAAACCTTTTTCTTGAGAGGCATGATATTTGGTGTTCCTGGGGCTGGTCCAAATAGGACTAAGGTGTTCCTTTCTCTCATTGGGTAGATAATTATGTCATCCATGAGGACGACAACATATTTCCCCAAGATATCACGTAAACGCATTGCTCATGGGATATGCGAGAGAAGCGAACATTTGTTCCAGATGGTCACTTGACAAGGGGTTTGTGGTCCAACGTCCTCTAGTTCTTCGTGTCCACCTTCCTTTTGATCAGGATTGGTGGTGACCGAGGTGGAGTATCGACCATAGTCTAAGGACTTATAGTAATAATCTGGCTGTGTTATGGATGGGTAAATCTTCAGGGTCTCAAGGAGCTTAGGATGGGAGTGAACGTCTATCATCTTATCCTTGAGCACATTTATTATATGCCAATAGTCCTACCTATTACTCGAGGCAAAATCATCCTATATCACCAAGGGTACCATCTTGTATAAGTCAACTCCGACGTCAATATGCTATTCAACTCCAAGGTTTTGAGAGAAGGACTATACCCGAAATCTCATGTGTATACTATAGTTAACTCATATATATCCCTATGTAAAAATCCTCGGGAAAGCATACAAGCTGCTAAGCTTGATTGTGACACTAGAAATCCAAGTGTTTTGTCTAATGTATCCAATGTCTAAGGTGTTGCATCTCTACGCTATGGAAACATGTAATATACCAATCCAAGATCTTGTTTCCTTCCTACGAATCCAACTTAATCTATCCATGAATATCATCCACTATTACATGATCCGTCACAGCTACAAATCCAGCTTCGATGGTTTCCCACATAATATCCTTGAGTTCATATAATCCACATATCATTGCAAGTACTATTATCATAGTATATCCACGAACTTCCAATCTCATAAACAACTAAAACTCCAATGTCAAGCCTATATAGATCCCTAAATTATCCCTAACGTCATTCGATTCCTTCTACTTATCATCCACCGAGAAACATGGTATCATGATCAAGATCATTGGACTAAATCCAAATTACTCTGAACCATGTGGTTTAATTGATCTTGAGCACCTATTAGAATCACCTATTTAAATCCAAGGTTTACGTCTAGTAAGAATTCCCTACTAGTTACTCTAGTCACTATCATGTCACCATCAATCCACTATCAACATTACTTGCTCAAGTCAAGTCATTAATTCACCAAGAATTTCAGCTTGTGATCACAATGGTCCTACTAAATCAAATTTGCTAAGGGGGGAAGTAAGCTATGCTACTCTATCAATCTTGATCCATCAAGTTTGTCTACCAACATTAAGCCTCGTAATCCACCAAAGGGTCCAACCACATGCTTCGTCCAACCCTTGGTGATATATCCGGTCAATCTCCTCATGTCATCATCTTCGGCTTCCGAGGCGAGTCCTCCATCCCTCCTTGTCCAGCAACCGACCAATCTTCGGTAAGATCCCAGGCATCGCGGGCGCAGGTTCATTATAATAACTGCGCGTGTTTCTCAATTTATGCGCGTCATGGGGAGGCGAGTGTTCAATGATTTTTACAATCTTACCCCTCTGTAATGGAGGCACCAAGCTATTTAATCAAACAAAATCGTGGCTCAGACCACATTCTCTTCCTCCTCATCGAAAGAAACTCTCAGCGGAAGCTCCACGCCGAACATGGCCAACGCCCCTAGCTCCTCCGCACGCCCCTACGGCTAACGCCCACGGGACTGGACTAGCTATTCCGTTACACTCCTATGGCTCTACAATTTGGAGCGAGTATGCTTCGTCCCCTTCCTCCTTCGGGGCCTTTGGTTTCCAATCCATCCGTTTCTGAGGGGTTTGCTGGAGTTCTATGGGATCCAACTCCACCACCTCACTCCAGGGTCCATTTTACACATCTCGGGCTTCGTCGCTCTCTAAGAGATTTTCTTGGGGTGCGAAACACATTTTGATCTATGCAGTAAATACTTCTGTCTCTTTCCCCGAACTTGGGACAACACAATTTTGGAGGTCGGCGGAGCCGAAGTGTGCCGCATAGCAGGGACGAGGTAGCCGGCAGGCACACTGAAGAAATCCGAAGAATGGACCTCAGAATGGTTTTATATTGAAGATGTTCCCTTGTTCGAGCCAACTCGGACAGGTCTTCCCGAATACTCCGACTTCCTCCCGAAGAAGAGATACAACTAGTGGCCAAGGAGCTCGTCCCAGGAGGAAAGCGTCAAAGTGCGGCGCCTAGCCGCGCAGCTGCGGATGCTCGTCCAACACCAGCTGACCATGATCTACGTCATGGCCGCTGCCATCTCCCGGTGTGTGCATCCCCTCCAACAAAGGGTATGCCCCTTATGGAAATACAATGGGACAAGTGACACCACGCGCTCCCGAAAGCAAGGTCCCGCCAATCCGACGACGTTAGCCACCGCACTTGCTGACGTGTACAAAGGAGAGCAAGAAGACTTTCTTCGGCGGTCAACCAAGGAAGGATATTTAGCCCACAATCCCATTGAAATGGGTAAGCCTTTCTCTTTCAAACATGAAAATAGTTCGGTCTTTCCTTTCTGCACTTTATTTGACCGAAGCCTGACGTGAACAGGAATGGAGGAGTTTCATCGAGACAGTCAACTGTCCGGCTCCTCAGTCCGAGAACCATTCACGCGATAATGATCTGGGTTTCAATGAGGCCCCGGATCTTCTTCTTGACTTCAAAAATGGAGTCTATTTCCAGGACAGCATCGTCCAAACCCCGGTGGCTATCATAGTTGATTACCCCGGGTCATTCTCCATACCTGCTACGAGCAAGAAGAAAAGTTCCTCCCACAAGAGGCCAGCTACCAAGAGCACCCTGGACGCGTAGGTCCCAACTCCCCAATGCTGCCGATCCATGCGTCATACACCAACAGCCAAAGCTGCGGCGAGTCAGAGGCCAACAGGGATCCTACAAAGGAGACGGGGATGAATCCACCTGCCCGCTAATCTCGAAGGTACATTGTTCGGTTATCCGCTTATCGTTGCGGTCAATAGAGTCTTTACAACAGTTTGTTTCATTGAAATACTTAGGCGAAACACCCAATCCTCTCCTACTGAAGTGGTTACCCAGGTGTCTGGAGACGCCCGAAGTTCTCGAGCCACGACCCATGCGGCTTCTGCTACAGAAGCCCCCATGGCCAATCCAGCGCTCGCCGATTCTGGTGATGGTGTATCTGCCACCAAATCGGAGGTGGAGAATGCCATGCATTATCGGCAACTATGGGAAGCCATGCGGCACCCAATTTTCTCCGAACAAGACTATGGTGTCCTATGCTCGGTGGATGCGCACCTTGGTGCCGCCTGAGCTGGGTTCAGCGAAGCTATGAAGTTGATAACAACCAGCATATAGGTAAGTGATCGGTTTTTATAGAATCCGAACATTTGTGTAAGCCTAGTAGCCCCCGAGCCTTAATTTGGTTTGAAACAAACAAATTAAGGATCTCCGCACTATTTGACTATTGACGCAAGCCTCAAAGCAACAGTTTGAGCAATTGGCCAAGGAGCTCGAGGAGAGCCACGCAGAAGTACAATCCGTGAAGGCCGAACTGGCACAAGTAAAGAGCTTCACGCGGGAGGCCCATGGTGAGTGTGCATTTACTACTAATCTTAATATAGCATTGTGCCTGACACAGGGATTCTATGTAGCGGCCGAATCAATAGAGCACATGGAAAGGCAGTTGGAAGAAGCCCGAGACTCTCAGAGATATGTCGAGTCCTAGCACCAAGCTGGCTACCTTGTTGTGCAAAAGCAAGCCAAAGAAATTAAAAAGTTTGAAGAGTCAATTGGCCCAAGCTCAAGAAGAGAACCGAAAGCTTCAGAGGGGTGTGTTCGGTGATTACAATTCTATTATCAGCAAATATTTCTGATGTAGGTAATAATGGTAAGCATGTTGTTGCCTTATGTACAAGCCTCCTGTCCGGGCATCCTGAAGAGGAGATCGAATCATACCAGGGGGACCTACTGAAGGAGCTGACCTCACTCCACATGCGTGTGCAGAAAGCAATGAAAGGAATGGTGAAGGAACTATGGCCTACCAAACAGCCACCTGAATGGCTGGCCGCACTCGTCGATTGATTCAAGGGGGCTCGAAATAGGTTCGAGATTTGGAAGACTTCAGCATGCTGTGAGGGAGCTCGGGAAGCGTGGGCAATGATCAAGACCCGTTTCACTGGACTTAACCCCGAGCATATGGCGCGGGTTGGTCTCATGGGATCAGATGGAAAAGAAGTTCCACTCCACCTGGTCTATGACCAGGTGATTGCATATCGCCCGTCTTTCGCAAGCGGACTGCCCCCTTAACACCAAAATCGATAATCTCGATCAGCAACCGCACATGTAATTTATATGTACATGTGTATAAACAATCTGTGTTGTAAACTTTGTCTTAACCGGCCATCGGCTTCTCTCCCCCCCCCCCCCCCGTGCGAAGAGCTCGGCGGTGTTCCTCCTTACTTGTCCCTCCCAAAGAGCAAACTGTATTCGAGGAACCAGGCAATCCGGTCATGTGGTGCGAACAGACAGAAAGCAAAAAGAGTAATATGTTATATTACTACTTAGCGTAAGAAACATCTTCTGAGGAAAATAGTACCTCTATCGATACCTTTCGTCAGGGCTCTACGAAGATCGTAGATAAAAGTCCGCATACTTTTAGTATGCGGCTAATTGTTCTTTGGGAAGAAAAGACCCAAACAATGGTGATAACGACCGTAGCTATATAAGGTGTTTCCTTCAAAGCCGACCAATTGTCTACGTAAGATAGCTAGCTTTTGGCTTCACCCGCCTGAGGTACGTGTCTAGATGACCCGGTCGTAACAATCACAAAGGTGCTCCCTTTACTCTCTAGCCAAAAAATCGGGAGCATAGAGAGTAATCATAGGAGCGAGGCAACCCATCTTGGCAAAAGTCTTAGTTCGAATTGATGCATATGATGGCTAGAACATGACAAAAGAAACATGTGTGCCCGGTAAGTGTGAGAAAATACTTGTAATAAAAAAGTTTGGCTACTAGAAGAAGCCCCCACATGCTGTGTTCGGATTTAACACCTTATGGTGTATGCCGATAATCTTTAGTACAAGATTGGTTCAGCCGAACATAGGGTAAGAAAAGAAATTGGCCCTGTCAAACAGCAAAGTGGGAAGGGAGGTAGAAAAAGGCAAAAACAACAAGGGGAAAAAAGGAAAAAATATGGGGAGTTTAGACGACACCGCTTTATCCATAGAAGTGCCAAAGACGAGTTGCATTCCATGGGTTTGGTTGAAGGCAGTTATTGGATGGACTCCATAGACGATAGGCACCTCCCGCGAGTACTTCGTCAATAATGAAAGGACCCTCCCATTTGGGGTTGAGTTTATGCTTTTGCTTCTTCGAGAGCCATAGGACGAGTTCGCCTACGTTGTATGCTTTTGCCCTGACCTCCCTACTTTGGTAACGTTGAGCTCGTTGTTGGTAAAGAGTGGAACGAGCCAGAGCTATGTCACGCTCTCCCTCCAAGGCGTCTAAGTTGTCCTGCCGATCCAACTCGGGCACCTTTTCCTCATACATGCGCACTCTTGGTGCGTCGTGGATAATATCGCAAGGGAGGACTGCCTCTGCCCCATAGACCATGAAGAACGGTGTGTAACTTGTTAATCTATTTGGGGTGGTACGAAGGCCCCATAGAATGGAGTCGAGTTCCTCCACCCAATGACAGTCGGACTCATGAAGAGATCGGACCAAACGTGGCTTGATGCCGCTCGTAATGAGACTGTTTGCTTGCTCGACCTATCAATTGGTCCGCGGATGATAGATTGACGCATAATCAAGCTTTATGCCCATTTTTGCACACCAGTCCTTGACCTCTTGGGACATGATGTTGGATCCATTATCCGTTATTATACTATGCGGGACACCGTAACGGTGTACTACACTAGATATAAAGTCGATCACTAGTCCGGATTTAGCCAACTTGACAGGCTTTGCTTCTATCCATTTGGTGAACTTGTCAACCATGACTAGTAGGTATTTATTTTTCTTGGTTCCCCCTTTAAGGGGTCTGACCATGTCCAGCCCCCAGACCGCGAAAGGCCAGGTGATCAGAATAGTTCGAAGAGCTTTTGGGGGCATGTGACTTTGATTTGCGAAGAGTTGACACCCTACACAATGCTGAACAAGTGATTGAGCATCCGTCCGAGCTATAGGCCAAAAGAAACTAGCTCAGAAGGCCTTGCTGGCAATGGATCTTGCAGCGGCGTGATGCCCGCCCATGCCTGCGTAGATTTCGGCGAGGAGCTCCCGTCCTTCTTCCTCGGATATAAACCGCTGTAATATTCTGGTTGTGCTTTCTTGTACAACTCACCGTCATGTACTTTGTAGGCCTTGGATCGCTAAACTATGCGTCGTGCCTCGGTTTGATCATCGGGGAGGTCCTTGTGAAGAAGGTAAGCAAGGAAGGGCTCTATCCATGGCGCTACTACTTCCATTACCTCATGAGCCGAGGGTATTTGATTTATCGCGGAGCCGCCGATAATGCCATCGTCTGGCTCGTTTATGGGGGGAACAACTTCGTCCACCGTATTTGGACCAACGCCATTGTCGTCGTCCTGCCACACTATAGAGAGCTTAAAGAGCTGCTCCAGGAAGGTGTTTCTTGGGACAGGATCGCGCTTGGCTCCCTTGCGGGCCACTATGTCGGTGGCTTGGTTGTTTTCGCGAGCGACGTGGTGGAATTCCAACCCCTCGAACCGAGCAGATATCTTGAGGACGGTGTTTCTATATGCCATCATCTTTGGATTTTTGTTATCGAACTTGCCGTTAATTTGGGATATGGCCAATTTTGAGTCTCCCCGTACCTCTAGCTGTCATATGCCCATTGATACCGCCATCCAAAGACCATGAAGGAGAGCTTCATATTCGGCTACATTGTTCAAGTTAGCATACATGATTTGCAACACGTATCGCACGTTGTCGCCTGTGAGGGATATGAGGATAACTCCAGCCCCTAGATTGGCCAAGGTCTTGGATCCATCAAAGTACAATGTCCAATGGGAGTATGCACTATATTCATTGGGGAGCTCGACCTCTGTCCATTCAGCTAGGAAGTCCGCCAATACCTGAGATTTCATGGCGCGGCTTGGCTTGTAGGTTATTTCAAAGGGAAGGAACTCAATGGCACATTTGGCTATGCGGCCGGTGGCGTCCCTATTGTTGATTATATCATTCAGGGGGACTTCCGATGCCACTGTTACCGCACACTCTTGGAAGTAGTGTCTGAGTTTCCTCGATGCCATGAATACTGTATAGGCTATTTTTTGGTAATGTGGGTATCTGGACTTGCACTGCGTTAGCACTTCTGACACATAATATACCGGTTTCTGAGTTCGGAATTTATGTCCCTCCTCATCTCATTCAACGATGAGCACTGCATTGACGACTTTGTTGGTGGCCGATATGTATAATAACATGGGCTCACCGGCGCCCGGTGCCATGAGTATGGGATTGGTTGCCAGTATTGTTTTGATTTCTTCTAACGCAGACGCTGCCTCATTGGTCCATTCGAACTTGTTGGTCCGCTTCAACAGCTTATAGAGCGGCAAAGCCTTTTCTCCGAGGTGGGAGATAAAGCCGCTTAACGCCGCTACGCACCCAGCCAGCCTCTGGACATGCTTCAGCTCTACGGGAATTGCAAGTTCTGATAGAGCATGGATTTGAGTTGGATTTTTCCTCTATTCCTCTATGGGAGACGATGAATCTAAGCAGCTTACCATAGGGAACTCCGAAGACACATTTTTCCGGATTGAGCTGTATATCATATTCGCGTAGACTAGCGAAGGTTTGTCGTAAGTCGTCGATCAACTGGCCAACGTGTTTGGTTTTGATTACCACATGATCCACGTATGCCTCAACAGTCTTACCAACCTGTGTCACGAGACAGGTTTGGATCATGCGCTGGTATGTGGCACCAACGTTTTTAGCCCGAAAGGCATCATGTTGAAGAAGAATGGCTCGTAGGGGGTGATGAATGCGGTAGTCGCTTGATCGGATTCCTTCATTTTAATTTGATGGTATCTGTAGTAAGCATCGAGGAAACACAACAAATCGTGTCCGGCTGTGGCGTCAATGATCTGGTCTATGCGTGGTAAGGGGAGGGGTCCTTGGGGAAGGCTTTGTTGAGGTCTTTGAAGTCGACACACAACCGCCAGGACTTGTCTTTCTTAGGTACCATCACCAAGTTTGCTAACCCCTTAGGGTGTTTAATATCCCGAACAAATCCGGCCTCAAGCAGTTTAGCTAATTCTTCACCCATGACTTGTCATTCGGGCTCGGAGAAGCGGCATAGAGTCTGTTTCATGGGCTTAAAGCCTGGGATAATGTTTAAGTTGTGTTCGGCGAGCCGACATGGGATTCCAGGCATATCGGAAGGATGCCAGGCAAAAATGTCCCAATTCTTGCAGAGGAAATTCCGCATCACTTCATCCACGAGGGGATCGAGCTGGGCTCCGATGGACGCTGTCTTATTAGGGTCCATTGGATGTACCTGAAATTTAACGATTTCCTCGTCAGGTTTAAAGGACGTGGACTTGGGCCTTTTGCTAAGGATTACATCGTCCTTATTAACTGTCGATCGTAAGGCGGTCAACTCTTCGGCAGCGAAAGTTTCCGTTAATGACTCGAGGTCGAGCACTGCCATTTTTTTGTCCCGAAGGGCTATGTTCGGAACACTGGCGATCGTGATCACTCTGTTTGGTCCTGGCGTTTTGAGTTTCATGTACCCATAATGGGGTATAGCCTAGAACTTTGTAAAGGCGTCACGTCCCAATAGGGCGTGATAGCCGCTTGGGAAGGGGACGATGTGGAAGAGAAGTTCTTCGAATCGGTAGTTTTCAGGCGTGCCGAACACCACGTCCAGGATGATACATCCGGAACAATGTGCCTCTTTCCCTAGGATAATTCCCCAGAAGGTTGTGTTGCTATGTTTGATACGGGATTGGTCGAATGACATTTTTTCCAGGGTGGCCTCGTATATGAGGTTAAGACCACTGCCGCCATCTATTAGCACTTTATGTAGCTTGTATCCATCGATGATGGGGTTCAAGACTAGTGCGGCAGTGAGTGACCGGGAAGAATGGGCAGCTGGTCAGTGTCCTTGAAAGTAATTGGTATGTCTTCCCATGGGCTAGTGGCTTCCACATGGTAGACTTGCTCGAGCTCCCTAAGAGCTCTTTACGCTTGTTCCTCGAGGGGAAGGTCTCATAGACCGTCAGGACTTTGGCATTGAACCCAGGCGGCACAGGAGAGCGCCTTCTCGACAGAAGTGTTTCGAGGATAGCCTCGCCGCTTTTTGCGACTTGCCTCACGACCCAGCAAGCTCGAAGGCTGTGACTTGGGTTTGTGTTTAACAACACGGAATGTATGGGGCAAGGTTTATCCAATAGTCCGTCAAGGACAATGCCGGTCCCTGAAAAGTGCTTGTTTCTATTTTCGACGGGTTCGTACCTGGCTGGCCGATTTGGAGGTATCCTCTTTTTCCGTGATCCTCTAGGGTGTTCGGGGAAAATTGGTTCCGAGAACAACTATTCGGATTGCCAAACGCTCTCCATGGCACAGTACTTTTGTACCAATTCGGATAACTCCGAAAAGTCACTTGTGCGTCAGCAGGCCAGGGCATTGAGAATCCCTTTATCGTGGCAATTGCGAATGAAAATTTCTGTTTTATCTTGGTCACTAAGACCTTTTACTCTGCTCCTAGCGAGTAGGAGTCTGGCCCAAAAGTGGTGGACTGATTCTCCTTGTAGTTGCTTGGTATCCGGAAAGTCCGAAGACACGGGCTTTGGTGCGATACTTGGATGGTCGTCTTGGGCGGTGGGTGGGACAAAATTTGATTCCATGTCACAATGAGTATTCAGAACTATAGTTTCCAAATCATGCAAGGGATTCCGGACCGGTGACGGTCCGGCTTTAGAATGATTCCCCGCCTCTGGTTCACAGACATAGTCTTGGTGATCGAGGACTGAAGTATAGACGGTTTTCAATTCTGGGTGTCGGGCAGAATCCGCAGTTGGGCACTCGATGGTGGTGACAAGGTGGGTTACCGGAGGGACATGAATCTCCCTATCATTAGGCTTGATCCCAAGTTGATCATAGATCGGAACCTGGTCATCCTATATATGCATTGCTTCGATCTGATTGAACAACTCGTTTAGAAACGAGGCGATGGCAGGGTGCGTGTTGCTGATATGAGTGGATTCATTGAGTGGCATGATGGTTTACGCTAAAGCGGATATGTGTTCTGTCCCACCATGGGACCTGATGTCTCGGTCGTCAAAGCGTTCATACTTACAAGTTTTTATTTGAAGGTTGAGAGTTCCATTAGAACAAGCGTTCCCCATGAATCAGCCACAAACTCTAAGGTTCCGAACTTGATACTCTGGTTGGGGGGAAAGCTTCCGGTCTGGCCATGATGGCTGATCGGGCTAGCATGCGACAAGTTGTCGTTGCCGGTGAGACTCTGATCGGGGGCGAGAGTCACCTCGATGCAGATCTCGCTATTGATGACGAGGTGAGCCATCGATTCCTTCGGCGCTCATAGAGGAACTCTCAATGGAAGCACCAATGTTGGTGTCAAAACCGGCGGATCTTGGGTAGAGGGTCCCGAACTATGAGACTAGAATCGACGGTAATAGGAGACAAAGGGGACACGGATTTACCCAGGTCAGACCCTCCTATGGAGGTAATACCCCATGTCCTACTTGGTTGTATTGATAATGTGGGGGGTTACAGAGTTGATCTACCTCAAGATCGAATAGCTAACCCTAGATGAGTTGTCCTCTCTATACCCCTAAACCCTCCGGCTTATATATACGCCGAGGGTGCCCAGTGTTTACACCTGGTCGGTTACATGCCGAAGAGATAAACATGCCTAACTACTTCTAATAACTTGGAGAGTACGTCATGGCTCCTCGAAGCTTCCATCTGGCATAGGTGGTCTTTGATCGTCCGATGCTCGCCTTGCGGCCCACACAGTCCGGCCCATAAATAACAGGTCGGCTATTCGAGGACCCCCTAATCCAGGACTCCCTCATGCGGGAGCTGCAACCAAGGGACCACTGGCTTCTCCACCGACACCAAGAACTCTAGGCCTCCAGGCCCGCATCGGCCCTGCGGGCACGCGGGCGCGATGGTCGGGCGCCTGTTGCGGGACTCACTCCCTGACCATAGTCGCCTCGCCCGCCACTTCTGCTGGTGCCAGTTGAGGCACCAGCCCATGCGGAAGCATGACCACGCACCCGAGGCGCCTCCGTCGATGCCTCGACATACTTACGTGGGCGGCCCCAGCCCCTCTTAGGAGGCTGATGGTCTGTCCCCGTCTGACAGGCCTTCTCCTTCCTGGCAATAGAAAATCTCCTCACCGGCATCATGAGCTAGCAAGCATAGGGTGGAGGCGGAGGAGCGAAGAGTAAGAATGGCCTGGGGGCTCCCCCGCCCCTCGCGTGCCCATTTATAACTAGGCGGAGGCCAACCGACACACCTCCTCACCCCGAGCAGTCAAGCCCTGTGACGGCGCTAGCTATAGATCAGACAGGGCGGCAATCGAGGCGCCGCGGGGAGTGGAGGCACTCTGCACCTCGTGGGTTCCGCATGATGGGCTCAGTCGGCACGCAACCCTGCTTTGCACCACCTCACTTGCCCTCGTCGGGTCACATACAAGCAACACAAAGAGTGAAAATGCTGGGAGGCAGTAACATTCAAGGAAAAGGGAATGATAGCCGGCACGGCATTTAAGCGCCGCATCATCATCGCTTGGTGCGGTTCCCAATGACTTCGAGGAGCAAAGGCGTCAACGCTTTGATGAGAGAAGTGTGTCAAGACTGGATTCCACGCATTTGGGTCACGTGGCGTTTCGGGCTATCCTCAACAACTTCATCCGGAAGCCAGCTCGAGCGTGCCTTGGGCCTGGGGGCTACTATCGACGTTCTAGGAATGGGGGTACCCAGACCTACCTGCGTGCGGCCCAGGGCATGGCCCACTTAGACAGCCAAGCATGACCCAGCGTGACCCCACTCGAGGCAAGGCCCTCGCGAGAGTCCTGATCTCGCGAGGGAAGCAGTACCAAGACCCATGAGGAATAAGCCTCCTCATCCCCCCTCCGGAGCGGCGGAGATCTCTATGCAACGCTTGGCCTCGGGAGGCCAAGGATGACGCAAGGCGGGCCAGGCGAGCACCAGTGCGCCAGACGAGACAGTTTCCTCTATGGTGCAAAGGTGGTAAGGATATACGTAGGTTCCCAAAGTGCCCCCAAAGGTGTCCATTCCGGTGCAACAAGACCAAGACCACGAGCCCTGCGGGATGGATGTCATCGCCGAGCCCACCACTGCATCACCAATAGCTACTTGTAGACGAAGACCACCTTTTGTTAGGATAAGGGTTTACCCCTTGTCCCCCTTCGACTTTGGCCGTTGTGGGATCCCTTCCCGCCATAGTGATAAGGGAAGAGGACCCATGCCGCTATAAATAGAGGCTAGGCAGTCCCATAAAAGGGGGACAAGAAGAGAAGAGGCAAGCCCACCAGAATGCCCTGGCGAGGCAACTCACCACTGGACTAGTTCATCCACTAACCTCCTCGTGCGGCAATCCACCAAAGCAGGAGTAGGGTTTTACGCTTTGCAGCGGCCCGAACCTGGGTAAATCCTCATGTGCAATCTTCTCCCTCGTCATCGTGCAAGTTCATCGACTAAGTTACCGGGTTGCGAGCTAGGAGGGGTGAGGCTGTTGGGGATCTTCGCACACCCCGATGTGTTCGAACTTCTTTGGGTTTTGCGGAGCCCAAGATCTGACAACGAATAAATCAAATTTAGATATACTGAATACATGTGCAACATATAGAATTTCTATATTTCCTAGTTCTTAGCATGCTTGGTTTAGATAACTAGATTTTCAATGTGGCTCGAACTAATCTGTTGGATTCGCAATGTGTTTATTTTCCATTAACATATTTTAGTGATAGTATGCAAAATATCACTTGTAACCTGATCAATATTTGTCTTAAATATGTTGCAGGGGGAGACAATGGCGGACACTGAAGTTTACCATTGAGGTTTGCATATCCATGGTCATTTGTCTAATAGCACATTATTGTGCAATTGCAGAAACCATTGTAATATGAATGTTTTTATTAATAATTGGTTCTTGCACATGTAGGTCCTTCTGTAAGAGGTTTAGACCCACTATTCGACCCTTTTGCATGTGGGGAAATGAGGTGTCCTTAAATATCAGTCAACTCAAGAAACTCAGAAAGGTTGTTAAGATAAAGAAACTAGCTACGAAAAACAACAAGATGTTTGTTTGCACAATGAAAAAGACATCAGTCAACTATAGGATGGTACCATCTCTTTCACCTTGTCCTTTTCCCTTTGCGCATTTCAAATTTTAGAAAAGATAATTATGGGTATGATTGTTTTTAGTCCTTCTCAAGGTAGTTCATCGGTGATTACGTCTCAAACCACCTGTATGATCAAGAGGAGATGAAGTTATTCATACAGCACCCACGGTATAATCTTGAAGTCTTGCTTAAGAGGACGAAGGATGGGCGGGCAATCATCCACAGGCACTGGCCTAAAGTTGCCATGACCTTCAACATCATTGAAGTCTCAATATTCGCCTTCCACTTTAATAGTTTTATAGATGAGATTCATCTGTCTATTTACCGTCTATGATGATACTTAATTTCCAAAGGTTTTAGATGTTGCATTTGAAACTTTGTCTTGTTGTGCAGTTGGGTAACTAGGCAGTATACTCGTATATGAGGTTGTACCCTAATGTAATTCAATTATGAAATCCTGGTAATCGTACTATGAATAAGAAATATATTCTGTGGTTGATATGAAATGTTAATTTTTATCAATAAATGGATTATAAATAATTGATCAATCGGGCTGATTATTGGGGTTCCCATTGCAGACGGTTTTTAAGACAAAACCATGGGTGATGACCTGAACAAACCCACAAGGTTTCTAGAAAGTTGGCGTGTTGGATCGTTGATCAATCACACACAAACTCTGGTCGGCAACTGTGTGCGTTAGGACATCCAATCACAAACGTTTTCACATAGCTAGTGTGTGTGATGGGCAGCCCAATGCCAAACAGTTTCTTCTAGACACTGTGAGTGATGTTTTGAGTAATGCAAACGACATAATTATAACTATCATGTGTGATGAACACACCTATCACAAACGGTGTTATGCAGAAAATTGTGTGTGATCTGCAATACGAACGGAAACGTACCCTTTGAATTCCGTGTGTGGGATGCTAAGTCATCTCACACATCTACCCCAATATGACTTTTCATGATGGTCCTTCCAATCGCAAACGATATATTTTTCCCATCGTGTGCGACTAGGTACAGGCATCGCTCACGGGGTTTGCCTGTCATGTGGGATAGGGCCTCCCTATCGCCCACACATGCAAGGCCACGGTTTAAGACTATGTTACGGAAAGGGGTTAAAACTTGTTTGTATAGCATGCGACTGCACTAGTGTTCTTGATAATCCCCAAGTGCAAGGAATCATCATAGCAATTTCCAAAGGTGGAAGTGATAAGTATGGAGTGTCAAACCCACAAGGAGCTAAAGGTAAGATCAATATTCTCTCAAGTCCTATCTGACACCGATACGACTCTACGTACGCCGAACGTTTGCTTTCATCAAGAAATGAGAAAGAAAACTACGTTGTGGGTATGAAGAGGATAGCTTTGCATGGTAAGGGAGAACTATATATATAAAAATAGGTGTTGTTATCATAATATTACAATATATTACAAATAGCGAGTGTGGAGTAATGATGGGTCGATGTGCGGAATTATCCTAGGCAATTGTTAACAAGATCGGAAATCATTATTGTAATTTTATACGAGGGAGAGGCATAGGCTAACATACTTTCTCTACTTGGATAATATGAACTTATGATTGGAACTCTAGAAAGCAACCGCAGCTACTAAAGATCATTAAGGTAAAACCCAACCATAGCATTAAAGCATCCTGTTTATCCCATACGCAACAACCCCCTTACTCGGGTTTATGCTTCTGTCACTCAAGCAACCCACTATAAGCGAATCATGAACGTATTGCAACACCCTATAGCGGGAATCCTTCATGTGTGCGCGGCACGGAAGGCACCATAGGACAGCACAAAAATAAACATACAACTCAAACCAATCTAGATCATCAATCAACCCAAAGGACAAAACAAATCTACTCAAAACATTGTAGGATGGCAACACATCATTGGATCATAATATGTGGCATAAAGCACCATGTTCAAGTAGGGGATTACAGCGGGGTGCGGGACAGTGGACCGCTAAAAGGAGATGAGGACGGTGATGAAGAAGGTGATGTTGATGAAGACGATCACCGCGGCGATGGTTCCCCCGGTGGCACTCCGGCACCATTGGGAGAGAGCGGGAGAGGGTCTCCCCCTTATGCTTCCTCATACATGGCCTCCCCCCTTGGTGGGGAGAGGTTCTCCCTTTGGTCCCTGGCCTCCATGGTGTTGATGGCCCCTCCGGGATGATGAAGATGGCCTCCGGTGATGGTGACCCCCTCCGACAGGGTGCTAGAGAGGGCCAAGATTGGTTTTTCGTGGTTCTGGAGGTTTGCAGCGGCGGAACTCCCGATCTAGGTTTCTTTTTGGAGGTTTCAGCATTTATAGGAAATTTTGTCGTCGATCTCACGTCAAGTGGGGCCACGAGGCGGTGACAAGCCTGCTAGGCACGGCCACCCCTGGTCGCACCAGGCAGGCTTGCCGCCTCCTCGTGGCTCTTCTGGCCCAGCTCCAATGCTTCGGAGGTCTCTTTTGGTCCACAATAAATCATACTAAATTTTTAGCCCATTCCGAGAACTTTTATTTCTGCACAAAAAATGACACCATGGTAGTTCTGTTGAAAACGCAATCCGGGTTAGTTCTAATAAAATCATACCAAAATCATATAGAATTATTGTAAACCTGGCATGAATACTTCATAAATTATAGATATGTTGGAGACGTATTAGCATCCCCAAGCTTAATTCCTGCTCGTCCTCGAGTAGGTAAATGATAAAAGAAATAATTTATGAAGTGTGAATGCTAGCAAGTGCACAAGTATGATCAATGATAATTCCAATCGCTTTTTCTAGCATCATTATGTATTATAAATAGTAACTCATCTCATTAAACTTCTTATGATCAAGTAGCAAGATATTCACATGTTAAAGTATAAACCAGAAAGTTTCTTGAAAACTAACAAACTATGCTTTCAGTCACCAAACAATTGCAATTCATCTTATTTTCACGAAGGGTCTATGTAAGAGCTTTGATTTAGTAAATTCCACATACTCAACTATCATATAGTCTTCCATTATTGCTAACTCTCAAAGCATATTTTTAGAGCAAATGGCATCCATCGAACACAGAGAAAGATAGGGCTTAAAGTTTTGCCTCTCGACTTATTTATCATATAGATAATTGTGAACAATAATAATTCATGATCAAATATATTTGAATGGCCATATATGCTTGGATCTTTCCCCACCACATGATGCTTGCCAAGAAAAAGGAGAAATATAGGAAGTGGTGAAGATCACCATGACTCTTGTATAAAGGTAAGTACTAGAAAGTAAAATATAGGCCCTTCACAGAGGGAAGCAGAGGTTGTCATGCGCTTTTTTTTGGATGTGCAAACTCTTAATGCAAAGAAAGATCATGTTGTATTGCCCTTTGTGATAGCAACCTTTATTATGCAGTCCGTCGCTTTTATTTCTTTACCATCACAAGTTCATACAACACTTATTTTCCCTTACAATAAAAGATCTTACATATTTAGGAGAAATTTTTATTGCTTTTTGCACCGATGACAACTTACTTTAAGGATCTTATTCAATCCATAGGTAGGTATAGTGGACTCTCATGGCAAAACTGGTTTAAGGGTGTTTGGATGCACAAGTAGTATTTCTACTTGGTGTGGAAGTTTTGGCTAGTATGAGGTGGAAGCAAGCACCACATGTTGGAGGATCCAAAACAATATAACTACTATACAAATATACCCAAGCATAACTCATTATGCTAAAGTTTGAAAATAATTACAGGGTATTCACAATCATATAAGATGTCCAAGATAGTATATTTATATGTGAAATCTCTCTTCCTTCAATATTCTTTCATGAATTGTTCAAGTGACCAATGCGGTGTTTACTAAATTTCAATAACTTTCACCACCTATACTTATTATGTGTGAAGTCATTACTCCCCATGGGATAAGTATATGAAGCATTTTTAATTTCAGATTTATGATATTCAATTCATTCAACCATTTACTCATAGGATATAAGTGAATCATGAGAGTGAATGACAAACTACTCCAAAAAGATATAGGTGAAGATGAGTGCGTAGTCAATTAGTTAAATAGCCATGTGAGGACTCTCTCTTATTCAAAATTTCAGATCCAATTATTTTATTTAAATAACAAACAAAATAAAATGGCACTCCAAGAATAGCACGCATCATGAGAGCGGATAAAAATTTAGGCTCAACATAGGCTAACCAATAAGTGTTGATGAAGAGAGGTGGGATGCGTAGCATCCCCAAGTTTAGATACTTGAGAGTTCTTGAAATATTTTCTTGGGGTGACTTGGGCATCCCCAAGCTTGAGCTTTTGTATCTTGTTCAATCCTCTCATATCCCGGTTTCACCTATTCTCAAAAAACTTCATCCACAAAAAACTCAAAAAAGAACTCGTGAGATAGGTTAGTACACATAAGAACAAATCAACACTTCATGTACTGACAAAACAAGTTGCAAAATAATTTTCAAACATTAGGTATAGTATACTATCATTTCCACAATTTATATATACCAATATAGGCTATGGAAACTATAGGACAAGTAGATAACAAAACTATGAGAGCAATATGTCTAAACGGAACAGTCTGCAGAAATTTATAAAGTAGTGTACCTTTGTAACCTTAAAAATTATGAACATTTAGGACATGCTAAGGAATTTATATCACAACACTTTGTAAAAATTTCAGGAACTTTCCATGTTCCAGTAAAATATGAAAATTCAAACACTACAACAAAAGTTTCTGTTTTTACACAACACACTTCAAAACATGCAATGCAAGCATCCTAATGCAATTCTTGGATTTTTTTATTGAAAAATAATATTATAAATAACAAATAAAAGGTAAAAACAAATTAAAATGTCGCTCCAAGTAAAACTCATATTATGTGACGAATAAAAATATAGCTCCAAGTGAGATATACCGATAGTGTTGAGGACAAAAGAGGGGATGCCTTTCGGGGCATCTCCAAGCTTAGGCGCTTGAATATTCCTTGGATATTACCTTGGGGGTTCCTTGGTCATCCCCAATCTTAGGTTCTTGTCACTACTTATTCTTCTCATATCGGTGTCTCACCCAAAACTTGAAAACATCAATCACACAAAACAATAATTGTTGAAGAATAAAGATGGGATGCCTTCTGGGGCATCCCCAAGCTTGGATGCTTGAGTCTCCATGAAATATTTACTTAAGGTGCCTCGATCATACCCAAGCTTGAACTCTTGTCTCTATGTATTCTTCTTGTATCGATACCTCCTCGATCTTCGAACAATTCATTCACACAAAACTTAACAAAACCCTCATGAGATCTGTTAGTATAATAAAGCAAAATGCTACTTTAAGTAATCTTGTAAACTCAGTCCAATTTCATATTAGAATTATTTATACTGTAGTACAACTTTACCATGGTTCATACCCCCCGATACAACCCATAGATTCATCAAATAAGAGAACAATGCATAGAAAACAGAATCTGTCAAAAACAAGATAGTCTCTAGTAATCTGGAAACTTCGTATGCTTATGTAACTCAAAAAAAATTGAAAGTTTAGTACTAATTAAAAAACTGCGTAGAATTACTTTGTAAAAATTTCAGTAACTTTGGACATTCCAGTAAACAATGTAAATTCGCGCACTATAGACAAAGTTTTTGTTTTTGCACAGCACACACCAAACAAGCAATCCAATCATCCTAAAAGCAAATCTTGGCACATTATTTTTATAATACAATGGATATATACAAGGGGGTAATTATTTTTCATAAGCTTCCATGAAAAATTCTACATTGTTTCCATGAGCATGAACACAAGTGTTCAAGGTTGGCCCTCACTTCTCCAATGCACAACCTTCCAATCACTTCTCTTTTAGAAAAACTTCTTAGGCATAAGGGGCAAGTAACTCTTTTTGTATTTTTAATTATTTAATTTTTTATTTATTTAACCCACAACTAAAGAAAGCAAAAAGGGAAAACAAATCTACTTAGTGAAGAAACCAAACAAGCCCACACGAGAATATCAACCCCACGCTATTGCTCCCCAGCAACGGCGCCAGAAAAGAGCTTGATAATCTCCAAGTGCAGGGAATCATCGTAGTAATTTCCAAAGGTGGAAGTGATAAGTATGGAGTGTCGAACCCACAAGGAGCTAAAGGTAAGATCAGTATTCTCTCAAGTCCTATCTGCCACCGATACGACTCTAAGTACACCGAACGTTTGCTTTCATCTAGAAACGAGAAATAAAACTACGTTGTGGGTATGAAGAGGATAGCTTTGCATGGTAACGGAGAACTAAAATATAAAAATAGGTGTTGTTATCATATTATTACAATATATTACAAATAGCGAGTGTGGAATAATTATGGGTCGGTGTTCGGAATTATCCTAGCCAATTGTTAACAAGATCGGAACTCATTATTGCAATTTTATATGAGGGAGAGGCATAGGCTAACATACTTTCTCTACTTGGATCATATGCACTTATGATTGGAACTCTAGAAAGCATCCATAGCTACTAAATATCATTAAGTTAAAATTCAACCATAGCATTAAAGCATCAAGTCCCCTTTATCCCATACGCAACAACCCCCTTACTCGGGTTTATGCTTCTGTCACTCAAGCAACCCACTATAAGCGAATCATGAACGTATTGCAACACCCTATAGCGGGAATCCTTCACGTGTGCGCGGCACGGAAGGCACCATAGGATAGCACCAAAATAAACATACAACTCAAACCAATCTAGATCATCAATCAATCCAAAGGACAAAAGAAATCTACTCAAAAGATCATAGGATGGCAACACATCATTGGATCATAATATGTGGCATAAAGCACCATGTTCAAGTAGGGGATTACAGCGGGGTGCGGGAGAGTGGATCGCTAAAAGTAGATGAGGATGGTGATGAAGACTATCACTGCGGCGATGGTTCCCCTGGTGGCACTCCGGCACCACCGGGAGAGAGGGGGAGAGGGTCTCCCCCTTGTGCTTCCTCCTCCATGACCTCACCCCTTGGTGGGGAGAGGTTCTCCCTCTGGTCCTTGGTCTCCATGGTGTTGATGGACACTCCAGGATGATGAAGATGGCCTCCGGTGATGGTGACCCCCTCCGACAGTGTGCCGGAGAGGGCCAAGATTGATTTTTTGTGGCTCTGGAGGTTTGCGGCAGCGGAACCCCCAATCTAGGTTTCTTTTTGGAGTTTTTAGCATTTATAGGAATTTTTGGCGTCTATCTCACGTCAAGGGGGGCCATGAGGCGGTGGCAAGCCTGCTAGGTGCGGTCACCCCCCTGGCCACGCCTGGCAGGCTTGTCACCTCCTCGTGGCTCTTCTGGCCCAGATCCAATGTTCGGGGGTCTCTTTTGGTCCACAGAAAATCATACTAAATTTTCAGCCCATTCTGAGAACTTTTATTTCTCCACAAAAAATGATACCACGGTAGTTCTGCTAAAAACAACATCAATCCGGGTTAGTTCTAATAAAATCATACCAAAATCATATAGAATTATTGTAAACATGGCATGAATACTTCATAAATTATAGATATGTTGGAGACGTATTAGTTCTCTTCCTTATAGTAATCCTTCATGAATTGCTTGTATGACCAATATTGTGATTGTCAAACTTCAATAGATTTTACTGTCTAATCCAAATGTGAAAGTACTACTGAGCATAAAGCACATGTATAATTTCAGATTTATGATATTCATTCATTCACAAATTTTCTCTTAGGATATAAGTGAAGCACAAGAGTGAACATCAAACTACTCTCAAAAGATATAAGTGAAGATCAATGAGTAGTTAAACAGTTAAGTAGCTTTGTGAGGTCTCTCTCTCAATAAAGATGTCCACATCTGAGTATTTTATTCGAGCAGAAAACAAAGAATATACACTCTAAGAATAGCTCATATCATGTGAACAAATAAAAACTTAGGCTCAACATAGGTTAACCGATATTTGTTGACGAGGAGAGATAAATGGGATGCGTAGCATCCCAAAGATTATATGCTTGAGACTTATTGTAGTATTGACTTGGGGAGCCTTGGGAATCTCCAAGATTGAGCTTTTGTGTCTCGTTAATTCCTCTCATGTCACAGTTTCCTAAATCCTAAAAGCTTCATCCACACAAAACTTGGACATGAACTCCTGAGTTAGGTTAGTGCACATAATAATAAATCAACACTTTATGCTGCCAAGACAAGGTGAGTAATAATTTTCAAACATTATCTACAATTCACTATAATTTCCTAAATCCTAAGAGGGAGAATACCGGCAGCTGGAGTTCTAGACTGGAAAAGGAGAAAATCTGAGATACCTATTATGCACAACTCCAAAAGTCATGAAAATCTACAGAGAATTATTTTGGAATATATAACAAATATTGGGCGAAAGATATACATCAGGGGGCCCACCAGGCAGCCAAAAGCCTGCAGGGCGCACCCCTGGGGCTTGTGGCCCACCTGGCAGCCCTCCGATGCCCATCTTCTGCTATATTGAGGGTTTCGACCTGATAAAAATCAGAACAGAGCTTTTGGGACGAAGCGCCGCCGTCTCGAGGCGGAACTTGGGCAGAACCAATCTAGAGCTCCGGCAGGGCAATCCTGCCGGGGAAACTTCCCTCCGGAAGGGGGAAATCGAAGCCATCGTCATCACCAACGATCCTCTCATCAAGAGGGGGTCAATATCCATCAACATCTTCATCAGCACCATCTCCTCTCCAAACCCTAGTTCATCTCTTGTACCCGATCTTTGTCTCAAAACCTCACATTGGTACCTGTGGGTTGCTAGTAGTGTTGATTACTCCTTGTAGTTGATTCTAGTTGGTTTACTTGGTGGAAGATCATATGTTCAAATCCTTAATCATCATTAATACTCCCCTGATTACGAACATGAATATGCTTTGTGAGTAGTTACGTTTGTTCCCGAGGACATGGGATAAGTCTTGTTATAAGTGATCATGTGAATTTGGTATTCGTTCGATATTTTGATGAGATGTATGTTGTCTCTCCTCTAGTGGTGCTATGTGAACGTCGAATACATAACACTTCACCATTGTTTGGGCCTAAAGGAAGTCATTGGCAAGTAATAAGTAAATGATGGGTTGCTAGAGTGACAGAAGCTTAAACCCTAGTTTATGTGTTGCTTCATAAGGGGCTGATTTGGATCCACATGTTTCATGCTATGGTTAGATTTATCTTAATTCTTATTTCGTAGTTGTGGATGCTTGAGGGAGGGGTTAATCATAAGTGGGAGGCTTGCCCAAGTAAAGGCAGCACCCAAGCACCAGCCCACCCACATATCAAATTATCAAAGTAGCGAACGCGGATCATATGAGCATGATGAAAACTAGCTTGACATAAATTCCCATGTGTCCTCGGGAGCGCTTTGCTTTATACAAGAGTTTGCCCAGGCTTGTCCTTTGCTATAAAAAGGATTGGTTCAGCTAGCTGCACCTTTGTTACAATTGTTACTTGCTAACCGTTACGAATTATCTTATCACAAAACTATTTGTTACCGATAATTTCAGTGCTTGCAGAGAATACTTTAGTGAGAACCGCTTGTCATTTCCTTTTGCTCCTCATTGGGTTCGACACTCTTACTTATCGAAAGGACTATGATAGATCCCCTATACTTGTGGATCGTCAAGACTCTTTTCTAGTGTCGTTGCCGAGGAGTGAAGCACCTTTGGTGAGTGGAACTTGGTAAGGAAAATTTTATATAGTCTGCTCAAATTTACTGTCACTTGTTACTATGGAAAGTAATCCTTTGAGGGGTTTGTTCGGGGTATCTTCACCTCGACCAGAAACACAAAGAGTTGTCCCTCAACCTACTGAGCCTACTTAAAATATCTATTATGAAATTCCTTCAGGTATGATAGAAAAACTGCTAGCTAATCCTTATGCAGGAGATGGAACACTACATCCAGATTTGCATCTAATCTATGTGGATGAAGTTTGTGGATTATTTAAGCTTGCAGGTTTGCCCGAGGATGTTGTCAAGAAGAAGGTCTTTCCTTTATCTCTGAAGGAGAAGGCATTGGCATGGTACAGGCTATGTGATGATATTGGATCATGGAACTACAACCGACTGAAAATAGAATTTCACCAGAAGTTCTATCCTATGCATCTAGTTCATCGTGATCGGAATTATATTTACAATTTTTGTCCTCGTGAAGGAGAAAGAATCGCTCAAGCTTGGGGGAGGCTTAAGTCAATGTTATATTCATGCACCAATCATGAGCTCTCAAGAGAAATTATTATTCAGAATTTTATGCTTGGCTTTCTCGTAATGATCAATCCATGCTCGATACTTCTTGTGCTGGTTCTTTTATGAAGAAAGATATTGAATTCAAATGGGATTTAATGGAAATAATTAAACGCGACTCTAAAGACTGGGAACTCAACGAAGGTAAGGAGGCAGGTATGAATCTTAAGTTTCATTGTGTTAAATCCTTCGTAGACACCGATACTTTCATGAATTTAGCACTAAATATGGACTTGACTCTGAGATAGTAGCTTCTTTCTGTGAATCTTTTGCTACTCATGTTGATTTCCCTAAGGAGAAGTGGTTTAAGTATCATCCTCCCATTGAAGTGAAAGTAATTGAACCCATTAAAGTTGAAGAGGAAATTATTACTTATAATGTTGATCCTGTTATCCCTACTGCTTACATTGAGATACCACACTTCCCTGTTAGGATAAAGGAACATGCTAAAGCTTTGACTGTGGTTCATAAGAGTTGTATTAGAATACCTACACCCCCTGAACAAATTAAAGTTGAACCTAGTATTTCTATGGTTAAATATCTCTTGGTTGATAATATTGATGGGCATGTTATTCATTTCTGCAATGAAGCGGCTAGAATAGCTAGACCTGATACTAAGCATAAACATAGACCAGTTGATGGCGTGCTTGTTGTTTCTGTTAAAATAGGAGATCATTGTTATCAGGGCTTGTGTGATATGGGTGCTAGCGTAAGTGCAATCCCCTATTCCTCATACAAAGAAATCATGCATGATATTGCACCAATTGAACTATAAGAAATTGATATTATTATTAAGCTTATTAATAGAGACACTATTGCACCGATGGGGATTGTTAGAGATGTTGAACTCTTGTGTGGGAAAATAAAGTATCCTACTGATTTTCTTATTCTTGGTTCCCCACAAGATAATTTTTGTCCCATTATATTTGGCAGACCCTTCTTGAATATTGTTAATGATAGGATTAATTGTGAGAAAGAAATAGTTACTATGAGTTTTGGGGATGTGTCTCATGAGTTTAATTTCTCTAAAATTTGTAGACAACCCCATGACAAAGAATTGCCTAGTGAAGATGAAATTATTGGTCTCGCTTCTATTGCTATGCCTCCTACTGATCCTTTAGAACAATATTTGCTAGACCATGAAAATGATATGCATATGAATGAGAGGAATGAAATAGATGAAATTTTCTTTGATCAGTAGCCTATTTTGAAACACAACTTACTTGTTGAAATACTTGGGGATCCTCCTCCACCCAAGGGTGATCCCGTGTTTGAGCTCATGCAATTACCTGATACGTTGAAATATGCTTATCTTGATGAAAAGGAGATATATCATCTTATTATTAGTGCTAACTTTTCAGAGCATGAAGATAAGAGATTATTGAAAACTCTGAGGAAGCACCGTGCTGCTAGTGGTTACACTCTTGATGATCTTAAGGGCATTAGTTCCACTCTATGTCAGCATAAAATTAATATGGAGCCTGATGCCAAACCAGTTATTGATCACCAACGGCGATTGAACCCTAAGATGAAAGAAGTGGTAAGAAAAGAAATACTAAAGCTCCTGGAGGAAGGTATAATTTATCTTGTTGCCGATAGTAGATGGGTTAGTCCCGTCCATTGTATCCCTAAGAAGGGAGCTATTACCATTGTTCCTAATGATAAAAATGAATTGATCCCGCAAAGAATTGTTACATGTTAAAGAATGGTAATTGATTTTAGGAAATTAAATAAAGCTAATAAGAAAGATCATTACCCTCTACCTTTTATTGATCAAATGCTAGAAAGACTATCCAAACATACTCATTTTTGCTTTCTAGATGGTTACTCTAGTTTCTCTCAAATACCTGTATCGAGCCAGGATCAAGAAAAAAACACTTTTACTTGCTCCTTCGGTACCTTTGCTTATAGATGTATGCCTTTTGGTTTATGCAATGCACCTGCTACCTTTCAAAGATGTATGATGGCTATATTCTCCGACTTTTGTGAAAAGATTCTTGAGGTTTTCATGGATGATTTTTTCCATTTACGGGACTTCATTTGATGATTGTTTGAGCAGCATTGACCGAGTTTTGTAGAGATGTGAAGAAACTAATCTTGTCTTGAATTGGGAAAAGTGACACTTTATGGTTAATGAAGGTATTGTCTTGGGACACAAGATCTCTGAAAGAGGTATTGAAGTTGATAAAGCTAAAGTTGATGCCATTGAAAGAATGTCGTTCCCTACGGATATCAAAGGTATAAGAAGTTTCCTTGGTCACGCTGGTTTTTATAGAAGGTTTATCAAAGATTTCTCTAATATTTCTAGGCATCTAATAAATCTTTTGCAAAATGATGTCCCGTTTGTTTTGATGATGATTGTATGGAAGCATTTGAAATTCTTAAGAATGCCCTGATTATCGCACCTGTTATTTAACCACCCGACTGGAACCTACTGTTTGAAATTATGTGTGATGCTAGTGATTATGTTGTTGGTGCTGTTCTAGGACAAAGAGTCGATACGAAATTAAATGTTATCCATTATGCTAGTAAAACTCTAGACAATGCTCAAAGAAACTATGCTACTACTGAAAAAGAATTTTTAGCAGTCGTATTTGCTTGTGATAAGTTTAGGCCTTATATTGTTGATTCCAAAGTAATTGTTCACATAGATCATGCTGCTATTAAGTACCTTATGGAAAAGAAAGATGCTAAACCTAGACTTATTAGGTGGGTCCTTCTACTACAAGAATTTGATTTGCATATCATTGATAGAAAGGGTGTTGATAACCCTGTGGCAGATAACTTGTCTAGATTAGAAAATGTTCTTGATGACCCACTACCTATAGATGATAGCTTTCCTGATGAACAATTAGCTGTCGTAAATGCTTCACATAATGCTCCTTGGTATGCTGATTACGCCAATTACATTGTTGCAAAATTAATACCTCCTAGTTTCACATACCAACAAAAGAAAAGGTTCTTCTATGATTTAAGGCATTACTTTTGGGCTGGCCCACACCTTTATAAAGAAGGAGTAGATGGTATTATTAGACATTGTGTACCTGAGCATGAATAGGAACAGATCTTACGCAAGTGTCACTCCGAAGCCTACAGAGGACACCACGCTGGAGATAGAACTGCACATAAGGTGCTACAATCTGGGTTTTATTGGCCTACTCTCTTCAAGGATGCTCGTAAGTTTGTCTTGTCTTGTGATGAATGTCAAAGAATTGGTAATATTAGTATACGTCAGGAAATGCCTATGAATTACTCTCTTGTTATCGAACCATTTGATGTTTGGGGTTTTGATTATATGGGGCCTTTTCCTCAATCTAACGGGTATACTCGTATTCTAGTTGCGGTTGATTATGTTACTAAGTGGGTAGAAGCTATTCCGACTAGTAGCGCTGATCATAACACTTCTATTAAAATTCTTAAAGAAGTTATTTTCCCTAGATTTGGAGTCCCTAGATATTTGATGACTCATGGTGGCTCACACTTTATTCATGGCACTTTCAATCAATTGCTCGCTAAATATGACGTTAATCATAGAATTGCATCTACTTATCATCCTCAGTCTAGTGGTCAAGTAGAATTGAGCAATAGAGAAATTAAATTGATTTTATAGAAGATTGTTAATAGATCTAGGAATAATTGGTCTAAGAAACTTGATGATGCATTGTGGGCTTATAGAACTGCTTACAAAAACCCTATGGGTATGTCCTCGTATAAGATGGTTTATGGTAAAGCATGTCACTTACCTCTAGAACTAGAACATAAAGCTTATTGGGCAGTCAAAGAGCTCAATTATGATTTCAAACTTGCTGGTGAGAAGCGGTTATTTGAGATTAGCTCACTTGACGAATGGAGAACCCAAGCCTATGAGAATGCCAAGTTGTTTAAAGAAAAGGTTAAGAGATGGCATGATAGAAGCATACAGAAGCGTGAATTTAATGTAGGTGATCATGTCTTGCTATACAATTCTCGTTTAAGATTTTTTGCAGGAAAACTTCTCTCTAAATGGGAAGGTCCTTACGTTATCGAGGAGGTATATTGTTCCGTTGACATTAAGATTAACAACACCGAAGGCACAAACTCGAAGGTGGTGAATGGTCAAAGAATCAAACATTATATCTTAGGTACTCCCATAAATGTTGAAACCAATATCATTAATACCATAACTCCGGAGGAGTACATTAGGGAGACTTACCGGAACGTTTCAGACTCCGAAAAGAAATAGGTATGTGGTACAGTAAGTAAAAAGACTCCAAAACTTTTTCAATGGCAATTTTTATCTGTTTTGGAATATTTAAAAAATTAGCAAAATTTATAGTATTCTGAATAGTGCACGAGGAGGCGACAAGCCTGCAGGGCGCACCCTACCCCCCCCCCCCCCCCCGAGCGCGCCCCTGGGGCTGGTGGCCACCTCGTGCACCTTCCGAACTCCGTTTTCTTGTGGAATACTCCTTCGGGGCGGTAAAAATTCATTATATAATCTCCTGAAGGTTTTGACTCTCGTATCACGCCAATACCTCATGTTTTCTCTTTGAGCTGTTTTTGCAGCAGATGTCGTCCCAAGATTCTGATGGGGAGAGCTATATATCGCATTATCTTGCCAATCCCAAGCATTATGGGGACTTAGATCCTTATGGATTGTTCTCGGAGGAAGAACAAGAAGGCAAGTATGAGGAAGAAAGCTCGGGTGAAGAAGAGGCCCCCTGCCTCAGCCAGGATATATGCACGTGGAGTTCAAGAAATCAAGCCTTCCCAACACCCGGCGAAAACTCAAGGTTCTATTTATCCCTTCTCATTTCCTACAGGAGAGCAAGGAAGAATTATGTCAAAAGATATTGAAGCTCGAGCAGGAGGTGGACGACCTGAGGGAATTTAATTTTATGCTTAGGAGGAAACTAGACAAGCTTTCAACCTCATCAACAACTCCAACATCACCACCTCTGAAGCAAGACAACTAAATACATGGGTATGGGCACTCCCCTTGGCTTGTGCCAACCTTGGGGGAGGTGCCCCGGTATCGTATCACCATCACATATTCTATTTATTTTTATTTTTTTTCTTTCCTTAATTCGATCCTTTTGGTTATATCTTGATCTAGTAGAATAAAGTTTTCGTGTGACCTAGTTTTGAGTCTTTGCTTTATGATTCCTCCTATGTAAGCAAGTCCGTGAGTTATATAATAAAAATTGCTTTTGAGTTGAGGGATTTTACTTGTTTGGCATGATCTTGATCTTGACAAAGATGAAGTAGAAATAAGTATAGAATAAAAGAAAGAGTATATATGACAATCTTATGGGGAGTGATGACTTCACATACAGGAAGTATGTCGTTTGAAACCTGTTGTGGGTTGACAAACATAGCTGTTGGTCATTGGGGCAATTAAAAGGAAGTAATAAAGAAAGAGAGGTCCACATATAAATATATTATATTGGACATCTTTTATGATTGTGAGCACTCATTAAAATATTATATGTTAAGAAGTTGATGTTGGACAAGGAAGATAACATAATGGTTTATGTTTGATTATTTCCAAATAGAAGTTATATTGTTATAGATCCCTCAACATGTGTCGCTTGCTTCCACCTCATATCAGCCAAAACTTCTGCACCAAGTAGAGATACTACTTGTGCATCCCATTGGAAATATGCCCTAGAGGCAATAATAAATTAGTTATTATCATATTTCCTTGTTCATGATAATCGTTTATTATCCATGCTATAATTGTATTGATCGGAGACTTAGATGCATGTGTGGATACATATAAAAAACCATGTCCCTAGTATGCCTCTAATAGACTAGCTCGTTGATCAAAGATGGTTAAGGTTTCCTAGCCATTGACATGAGATGTCATTTGATAACGGGATCACATCATTAGGAGAACGATGGGATGGACAAGACCCAAACTACAAACGTAGCATATGATCGTGTCAGTTTAATGCTACTGTTTTCTGCATGTCAAGTATATGTTCCTATGACCATGAGATCATGCAACTCATTGACACCGGAGGAGAGCCTTGTGTGTATCAAATGTCGTAATGTAACTGGGTGACTATAAAGGTACTCTACAGGTTGGGTTGGCATGGATCAAGACTGGGATTTGTTACTCCGTGTGACGGAGAGGTATCTCAGGGCCCACTCGGTAATACAACATCACAACAAGCCTTGCAAGCAATGTGACTAAGTGTTAGTCACAGGATCTTGTATTACGAAACGAGTAAAGAGACTTGCCGGTAACGAGGTTGAACTAGGTATGGAGATACCAACGATCGAATCTCGGGCAAGTAACATACCGAAGAACAAAGGGAACATCATACGAGATTAACTGAATCCTTGGCATAGAGGTTCGACCAATAAAGATCTTCAGAGAATAGGTAGGAACCAATATGGGCATCCAAGGCCCTCTATTGGTTATTGACCGTAGAGGTGTCTCAGACATGTCTACATAGTTCTCGAACCCGCAGGGTCTGCACACTTAAGGTTCGGTGACGTTTCGGTAGTATAGAGTTATGTATGGTGGTGAGCGAAGGTTGTTCGGAGTCCCGGATGTCACGAGGAGCTCCGGAATGGTCCGAAGCTGAAGATTGATATACAGGAAGTCCCATTTTGGTCGCCGGAAAAGTTTTGGGCTAATCGGTAATGTACTGGGAGTGCCGGTAGTGTACCGGGAGACCACCGGGAGGGGTATTTCGACCCAAGAGGCTTCATGGGCTGTGGGAGAGTAAATGCTAGCCTTTTGTGGGCTGGTGGAAGTCCCACACAAGGCCCATGCGGCTGGTAGAAAAATCCCAAAGGGAAAAAGGTGGAAAAAGGACAAAAAAAGGAGGAATCCAAGTCCTACTAGGATTGGAGGAGGAGTCCTCCTCTCCTCCCCACTTTGGCCGACCCAAGGGCTGTCTTTTTGGCAGCCAAACCTCCTCCTCCTCTCCTCCTATATATACTAGAGGATTTTAGGGTTTTGGCATAGAATTTTCAACCACGTGCTACCCGTTCCTCTAGTGCATAGTTTCTCCTCTAGATCGGTTTTCTGTAGTGCTTAGGCGAAGCCCTGCCGGAATAGCTCCACCACCATCGCTGCAGCGCCGTCACGCTTCCAAAGAACTCTTCTACCTCTCCGCTCCCTCTTGCTGGATCAAGAAGGCGGAGATCGTCATCAAGCTGTACGTGTGCTGAACGCGGAGGTGTCGTCCGTTTGGCGCTAGATCAGACGGATCGTGACGAGATCGCGGGACGGATCATGATGAGTTCACGGGACGGATTGTGATGAGATCGCGGGACGGATCGTGATGAGTTCGTGGGACGGATCGTGATTGCATCGTGGGACGATCGTGATGAGATCGTGGGACGCTCGGCGATTTGGATCGCAAAGACGTTCGACTACACCAACCGTGTTTCTTAACGCTTCCCGCATAGCAATCTACAAGGGTATGTAGATCCACTCTCCCTCTCGTAGATGCTCATCACCATGGATAGATCTTGCGTGTGCGTAGGAAAATTTTGTTTCCCATGCAACGTTCCCCAACAGTGGCATCATGAGCTAGGTCTATGTGTAGATGAGATCTCGAGTAGAACACAAAGAGTTTGTGGGCGTTGATGCTTAGATTGCTTCCTCCCTTGGTCAGATTTTGGTTCAGCGGTATTGTGAGATGAAGCGGCCCGGACCAACATTACTCGTACGCTTACGAGAGAGTCGTTCCCTCGACCGCAACGTGTTGCATAGATGGCTTGCGGGTGCCATTTTTTCTCACTTTAGTTGGATTGGATTCGACAAAGGCGGTCCTTGAGAAGGTTGAAAAGCAACTAGTGTATCACCGTTGTGGTTTTTGCGTAGACGAGAATTGTTCTTGCTAGATACCCGTAGCAGCCACGTAAAACATGCAACAACAATTAGAGGACGTCTAACTTGTTTTTGCGGGGTATGTTGTGATATGATATGGCCAATTACAAGATGTGATATATGTGATGTATGAGATGATCATGTGATGTATAGATTATCATGACTTGCATGTCGATGAGTACGGCAACCGGCAGGAGCCATAGGGTTGTCTTTAATTATTGTATGACCTGCGTGTCAATCATTAAGCGCTATGTAATGCTTTACTTTATCGCTAAACGGTAGCAATAGTAGTAGAAGCATGATGGGCGCGACAACCCCGATGGCGACACGTTGATGGAGATCAAGATGATGGAGATCATGGCGTCATGCCGGTGTCGATGGAGATCATGTCGGTGTTTTCATGATGGAGATCAAAAGCACAAGTTCATGGCCATATCATGTCACTTATACTTTGCATGTGATGTTAATCCTTTTATGCACCTTGTTTTGCTTAGGACGACGGTAGAATTATAAGGTGATCCCTCACTTAATTTCAAGATAAATTGTGTTCTCCCCGAGTGTGCACCATTGCAAAAGTTTGTCATGTCGAGACACCACGTGATGATCGGGTGTGATAGACTCTACGTTCACATACAACGGGTGCAAGCCAATGTTGCACATGCAGAACACTCGGGTTAAACTTGACGAGCCTAGCATGTACAGACATGGCCTCGAAACACAAGAGACCGAAAGGTCAAACATGAGTCATATACTAGATATGATCAACATGATGATGTTCACCATTGAAACCACCTCAACTCACGTGATGATCGGACTTGAGTTGATGAATTTGGATCATGTATCACTCGAATGACTGGAGGGATGTCAATTTGAGTGGGAGTTCTTAAGTAATATGATTAATTGAACTCATTATCATGAACATAGTCAATAGTGTCTGTGCAAATTATGTTGTAGATTACTTGCTCGCGCTGTATCTCCCTTGAATTTTTATATGTTCCTAGAGAAATAGAGTTAAAGATGTTGGTAGCAATATTGCGGACTGGGTCCATGATCTGAGGATTGTCCTCATTGCTGCACAGAAGGCTTATGTCCTTAATGCACCGCTTGGTGTGCCAACCCCTCTAGCGTCGTTTGTAGATGTTGTGAACATCTCACAGGCACGTTCTGATGACTACTTGATAGTTTAGTGCGTCATGCATTACGGCTTAGAATTGAGGCTCCGAAACGTTTTGAACGTCACAGAACATATGAGATGTTCTAAGAGCTGAAATTAGGATCTTAGGCTCGTGCCCATGTTGCGAGATATGAGATCTCCAACAAGATTCTTTGCCTGCAAGGTGAAGGAGAATAGCTCAATCGTTGAGCATGTGCTCAGATTGTCTGGGTGTTACAATCGCTTGAATCGAGTGGGAGTTGATATTCCAGATAAGATAGTGATTTATATAGTTCTCCAAGTCACTGTCACTAAGCTACTAGAACTTGGTGATGAACTATAAAACGCCAGGGATAGAAATAATGATCTCTGAGCTGTTTGCGATGTTTGACACCGCGAAGGTAGAAATCAAGAAGGAGCATCAAGTGTTGATGTTTGGTAAAACCACTAGTTTCGAGAAGAGCAACGAGGGAAACTTCATGGATGGCAAGTCAGTTGCTGCTCCAGTGAAGCAACCCAAAGTTGACCTCAAACCCGAGACTAAGTGCTTCGATTATGAGGAGAGCGGTCGCTGAAGCGGAACAACCCTAGATACTTGATAGATAAGAAGGCTGGCAACGTCAACAAAAGTGTATTTGATATACGTGTTATTGATGTATACCTTGCTAGTACTCCTAGTAGCACCTGGGTATTGGATACCGATTCGGTTGCTAAATGTTAGTAACTCGAAATAAAAGCTACGGAATAAACGGAGAACTAGCTAAGGGTGAGTTGACGATGTGTGTTGGAAGTGTTTCCAAGGTTGATGTGATCGACATCGCACGCTCTCTCTACCTTCGGGATTAGTAACAAACCTAAATAAGTGTTATTTGGTGTTTTGCATTGAGCATGAATGTGATTAGATGGTGTTTATTGCAACATGGTTATTCATTTAAGTTGGAGAATAATGGTTATTCTGTTTACATGAATAATACCTTCAATGGTCATGCACCCAGTGAGAATGGTTTGTTGAATCTTGATCGTCGTAATACACATGTTCATAACATTGATGCCAAAAGATGCAAAGTTAATAATGATAGTACCACATACTTGTGGTACTGCCGCTAAATGTCATATTGGTATTAAATGCATGAAGAAACTCCATGTTGATGGATCTTTGGACTCATTTGATTTCGAATCGGTTGAGACATGCGAACCATGCCTCTTGGTCAAAGATGACTATGGACCCCGTTTTCTGGTTTGACGGAGCGGGCAAGTGATTTATTGGAAATGATACATGTTGATGTATGCAATCCAATGAGTCTTATAGCGTGTGGTGGATATCGTTATTTTCTTACCTTCACTGATGATTTGGGTAGATATAGTGTATGTTTACTTAATGAAACACAAGTCTGAATTGTTTGAAAAGTTCAAGAAAATTCAGAGTGAAGTTTAAGATCATCGTGACAAGAAGATAAAAATATCTATGATATGATCGTGGAGGTGAATATCTGAGTTACGAGTTTGGCATACAACTTTAGACAATGTGAAAGTTGTTTCACACCACACGCCACCTGGAACACCATAGTGTGATGGTATGTCCGAACGTCATAGTCGTGCTCTATTGGATATGGTGCATGTTATGATGTCTCTTATCGTTTTGCTACTATAATTTTGGGGTTGTGCATTAGATACAACTACATTAATTTTAAATAGGGCACCATCTAAATGCGTTGAGATGACACCGTGTGAATTATGGTTTGATAGAAACCTCAGTTGTCATTTCTTGGTGTTTGGGGCTGCGACGCTTGTGTGGAAAATGTTTTCACCTAATGAGCTCGAACCCAAAGCGGACAAATGCATCTTCGTAGAATACCCTAAGAACAGTTGGGTGAACCTTCTATCTCAGATCCAAGCATAGTGTGTTTGTTGCTAAAACGGGTCCTTTCCCGAGAAAAAGTTTCTCTCGAAAGAATTGAGTGGGAGGAAGATAGAACTTGATGAGGTTGTTGAACCTTTGTTTCAACCAGAGAGTAGCGCAGCGTAGAAAGATGTTTCTGTGGATCCTACGTCAGTTGAAGAGGAAGTAGATGATCATGATCATGAAGCTTCAGATCAAGGTTTACTATCGAACCTCGTAGGTCGACAAGGATGTGTACTGCTCCTGAGCGGTACGATAACCCTGTCTTGGAAGTCATGTTGTTGGACAACAATGAACCTACGAGCTGTGGAGAAGCGATGATGGGCTCGGATTTCGACAAATGGTTAGAGGCCATGAAATCCGAGAAAGGATCCATATATGAAAACCAAGTATAGACTTTGGTAGACTTGCTCGTTGGACGGCAGGTCATTGAGTACAAATGGATCTTTAAAATGAAGACACACGCTGATGGTGAATGTCACCATTTATAAAGCTCGACTTGTCGCAAAGAAGTTTCTGGCAAGTTCAAGGAGTTGAGTGCGATGAGACTTTCTCTCATAGCGATGCTAAAGTTTGTTAGAATTATGTTAGCAGTTGCTGCATTTTTCAATTATGAAATCTGGCAGATGGATGCCAAAATATCATTTCCTTTCTTGAGGAAAGGTTGTATGTGATACAACCAGAAGGTTTTGTCAGTCCTAAGGATGCTAAAAGGTGTGCAAGCTTCAGTGATCCTTCTATGAACTGAAGCAAGCATCTCCGAGTTGGAATATACACTTTCATGAGGTGATTAAAGTTTTTGAGTCTATACAAAGATTACGAGAAACTTGTATTTACAATAAAGTGAGTGGGAGCACTGTAGAGTTTCTGATAAGCATATGTGGTTGACATATTGTTGATCGAAAATGATATAGAATTTCTGGAAAGCATAAAGGGTTGTTTGAAAAGAGTTTTTGAAAGGAAGACCTGGATAAAGCTAATGGATCAGTCAGAAAACGAGTTCTCGCCTGATTTGTCAGGTATAAAGTTGAGTAAGACTTAATGCCCAGTGACTACAGAAGATAGAAAAAAGATGAGTATCATCCCCTATGCTTCAGCCATAGGCTCTATCATGTATGTAATGTTGTGCACAAGACCCGATATCAGCCTTGCCATAAGTATGGCCGGAAGGTTTCAAAGTGATCCTGGAATGGAGCACTGGACAGCGATCAAGATTATCCTTAGTAACTAAAAGACTAAGGATATGTTTCTCGATTATGGAGGTGATAAAGAGTTCATCGTAAAGAGTCACGTCGATGCAAGCTTTAACACCAATCCGGATGACTCGTAGTAACAATCTGGATACGTATAGTGGAGCAGCCATTTGGAATAGTACCAAGTGGAGTGTGGTAGCAGTGTTTACGGTTCGACATAGAAATTTGCAAAGTACACATGGATCTGAATGTCGCAGACCCGTTGATTATAAGACCTCTCTCACATGCAAAGCAAGATCGAGCCCAGAACTCATTGGGTGTTAGATTCATAACAATGCAAATCACATGGTGATGTGAACTAGATTATTGACTCTAGTGCAAGTGGGAGACTGTTTGAAATATGCCATAGAGGCAATAATAAATTAGTTATTATCATATTTCCTTGTTCATGATAATCGTTTATTATCCATGCTATAATTGTATTGATCGGAGACTTCGATGCATGTGTGGATACATAGACAAAACCATGTCCCTAGTATGCCTCTAATAGACTAGCTCGTTGATCAAAGATGGTTAAGGTTTCCTAGCCATTGACATGAGATGTCATTTGATAACGGGATCACATCATTAGGAGAATGATGGGATGGACAAGACCCAAACTACAAACGTGGCATATGATCGTGTCAGTTTAATGCTACTGATTTCTGCATGTCAAGTATCTGTTCCTATGACCAGGAGATCATGCAACTCATGGACACCGGAGGAGTGCCTTGTGTGTATCAAAAGTTGAAGCGTAACTGGGTGACTATAAAGGTACTCTACAGGTATCTCCGAGGGTGTCTGTTGGGTTCGCATGGATCAAGACTGGGATTTGTTACCCCGTGTGACGGAGAGGTATCTCAGGGCCCACTCGGTAATACAACATCACAACAAGCCTTGCAAGCAATGTGACTAAGTGTTAGTCACGGGATCTTGTATTACGGAACGAGTAAAGAGACTTGCCGGTAACGAGGTTGAACTAGGTATGGAGATACCGACGATCGAATCTCGGGCAAGTAACATACCGAAGAACAAAGGGAACATCATACGGGATTAACTGAATCCTTGGCATAGAGGTTCGACCGATAAAGATCTTCGTAGAATATGAAGGAACCAATATGGGCATCCAGGTCCCTCTATTAGTTATTGACCATAGAGGTGTCTCAGTCATGTCTACATAGTTCTCGAACCCGCAGGGTCTACACACTTCAGGTTCGGTGACGTTTCGGTAGTATAGAGTTATGTATGGTGGTGAACGAAGGTTGTTCGGAGTCCCGAATGAGATCCCGGACGAAACGAGGAGCTCCGGAATGGTCTGGAGGTAAATATTGATATATAGGAAGTCCCATTTTGGTTGCCGGAAAAATTCGGGCTAATTGGTAATGTACTGGGAGTGCCGGTAGTGTACCGGGAGACCACCGGGAGGGGTATTTCGACCCAAGAGGCTTAATGGGCTGTGGGAGAGTAAATACCAGCCTTTTTCGGCTGGTGGAAGTCCCACACAAGGCCCATGTGGCTTGGAGAAAAAGCCCAAAGGGAAAAAGGTGGAAAAAGGCCCAAAAAAGGAGGAATCCTAGTCCTACTAGGATTGGAGGAGGAGGAGTCCTCTCCTCCCCACTTTGGCCGACCCAAGGGCTGGCTTTTTGGAAGCCAAGCCTCCTCCCCCTCTCCTCCTATATATACTAGAGGATTTTAGGGTTTTGGCACAGAATTTTCAGCCACGTGCTACCCGTTCCTCTAGTGCATAGTTTCTCCTCTAGATCGGTTTTCTGTAGTGCTTAGGCGAAGCCCTGCCGAAATAGCTCCACCACCATCGCCGCAGCGCCGTCACGCTGCAAGAGAACTCTTCTACCTCTCCGCTCCCTCTTTCTGGATCAAGAAGGCGGAGATCGTCATCAAGCTGTACGTGTGCTGAACATGGAGGTGTCGTCCGTTCGGCGCTAGATCGAACGGATCGTGATGAGATCGCGGGACGGATCGTGATGAGATCGCAGGACGGATCGTGATGAGCTCGTGGGACGGATTGTGATGAGATCGCGGGACGGATCGTGATGAGTTCGCGGTACGGATCATGATTGGATCGCGGGACGGATCGTGATGAGATCGTGGGACGCTCGGCGATTTGGATCGCGAAGACGTTCGACTACGCCAACCGCGTTTCTTAACGCTTCCCGCTTAGCGATCTACAAGGGTATGTAGATCCACTCTCCCTCTCGTACATGCTCATCACCATGGATAGATCTTGCGTGTGCGTAGGAAATTTTTGTTTCCCATGCAACGTTCCCCAACACATCCGAACACCCTTAAATCAGTTTTGCCATGAGAGTCCACCATACCTACCTAAGGATAGAATAAGATCCTTCAAGTAAGTTGTCATCGGTGCAAGCAATAAAAATTTCTCTCTAAATATGTGTGATCTATTAATGTGAGGAAAATAAACTTTATACGAACTTGTGATAGGGAAGAAATAAAAGCGACGGACTGCATAATAAAGTTCTCTATCACAAGGGGCAATATAAAGTGACGTTCTTTTGCATTAAGACATTGTGCATCCAACTATAAAAGCGCATGACAACCTCTGCTTCCCTCTTCGAAGGGCCTATCTGTTACATTTATTTTCTAGTACTTACCTTTATGCAAGAGTCATGGTGATCTCCATCACTTTCTCTATTTTCGCCTTTATTTTTTGGCAAGCATCACGCGTTGGGGAATGATATAGGCATGAGTTATTACTGTTGACATTACCCTTGAGGTAAATAGTTGGGAGGCAACACTATAATCCCCTATCTTTCACTGTGTACGATTGAAACTTTGAACTCATAGGTACCTCATGAGTGTTAGCAATTGTGAAAGACTGAAAGATTATTGAATATGTGGGTTTGCTTTACAAGCTCTTATATTGACTCTTTCCTACGTTATGATAAATTGGAATTGCTTCAATGACTGAGATCATAGTTTGTCGGTTCTCAATAGGGTTCTTGATTCATACTTTGCCATTGTGAATTAATTATTACTTTAGCATAAGAAATTATATGTCAATATATGTTGTTGTTCTAAAGATGATCATGATGCCTTCATGTCCGTATTTTATTTTTATCGACACCTCTATCTCTAAACATGTGGGCATATTTATCAATTTTGACTTTCGCTTGAGGACAAACGAGGTCTAAGCTTGGGGGAGTTGATACGCCCATTTTGCATCATGATTTTATATTGATATTTATTGCATTATGGGCTGTTATTACACATTTTGGTACAACACTTATGCCTTTTCTCTCTTATTTTACAAGGTTTACATGAAGAGGGAGAATGCCGGCAGCTGGAGTTCTAGACTGGAAAAGGAGCAAATCTGAGATACCTATTCTCCACAACTCCAAAAGTCCTGAAAATCTAAGGAGAATTATTTTGGAATATATAAAAAATATTGGGCAAAAGAAATACATCAGGGGCCCCACCAGGCAGTCACAAGCCCGCAGGGCACGCCCTACCCCCTAGGCGCACCCCTGGGGCTTGTGGCCCATCTGGCAGCCCTCCGATGCCTATCTTCTGCTATATTGAGGGTTTCGACCTAAAAAAATCAGAACAGATCTTTCGAGACGGAGCGCCACCGTCTCGAGGCGGAAATTGGGCAGAACCAATCTAGAGCTCCGGCAGGGCGATCCTATTGGGGAAACTTCCCTCTGGGAGGGGGAATTCAAATCCATCATCATCACCAATAATCCTCTCATCAAGAGGGGGTCAATATCCATCAACATCTTCATCAGCACCATCCCCTCTCCAAATCCTAGTTCATCTCTTGTATCCGATCTTTGCCTCAAAACCTCAGATTGGTACCTGTGGGTTGCTAGTAGTGTTGATTACTCCTTGTAGTTGATGCTAGTTGGTTTACTTGGTGGAAGATCATATGATCAGATCCTTGATCATCATTAATACTCCTCTAATTATGAACATGAATATGCTTTGTGAGTAGTTACGTTTGTTCCCGAGGACATGGGATGAGTCTTGTTATAAGTAATCATGAGAATTTGGTATTCGTTCGATATTTTGATGAGATGTATGTTGTCTCTCCTCTAGTGGTGTTATGTGAACATCGACTACATAACACTTCACCATTATTTGGGCCTAGAGGAAGGCATTGGGAAGTAATAATTAGATGATGGGTTGCTAGAGTGACAGAAGCTTAAACCCTAGTTTATGCGTTGCTTCGTAAGGGGCTGATTTGGATCCACATGTTTCATGCTATGGTTAGATTTATCTTAGTTCTTCTTTCATAGTTGCGGATGCTTGCGGGAGGGGTTAATCATAACTGGGAGGCTTGTCCAAGTAAGGGCAGCACCCAAGCACCGGCCCACGCACATATCAAATTATCAAAGTAGCGAATGTGAATCATATGAGCATGATGAAAACTAGCTTGACATAAATTATCATGTGTCCTCGGGAGCACTTTGCTTTATATAAGAGTTTGTGCAGGCTTGTCCTTTGCTATAGAAAGGATTGGTACAACTTGTTGCACCTTTTTTATAATTGTTACTTGCTACCCGTTACAAATTATCTTATCACAAAACTATCTGTTACTGATAATTTTAGTGCTTGCAAAGAATACCTTACTGAGAACCGCTTGTCATTTCCTTCTGCTCCTCGTTGGGTTCGACATTCTTACTTATCGAAAGGACTATGATAGATCCCCTATACTTGTGGGTCATCGGTGAACACACGAAAACAGAAAGGATAAATGTTGGGTTGTCTCCCAACAAGCGCTTTTTAAAAGCCTTTTATCTAGGCATGATGATTCCAATGATGCTCACATAGGAATAGTAAATGGAACATGCAAAAGAGCATCATGAATCACACGACAAGAACATTTAAGTCTAACCCACTTCCTATGCATAGGGATTTTGTGAGCAAACAATTTATGGGACCAAGAATCAACTAGCATAGTAAGGCAAAACAAACATAACTTCAAAACTTTCAACATAGAGAAACGAATTTTGATATTATTGCAATACCTACAAAGTACAAGCACATGTTACTCCCTCATAATGATTTTCAGTAGCATCATGAGGGAATTCAACAATGTAACTATCACATAAAGCATTATTTTCATGATCCACAAGCATAAAAAAATTATTACTCTCCACATAAGCAAATTTCTTACCATTCATAATAGTTGGAGCAAACTCACCAAAATAAATGTCATGAGATACTTGATTGACATAACCAATTTAAACATTGAAATCATGATGACAAGTTTCATGGTTATCATTATTCTTTGTAGCGTATGTATCATCATACATAGGAGGTATGCTATGATCATAATAAATTTTCTCATCAAAAGTAGGGGGACTATTGGCCCAATGGGAACCAGTGTACCACGGCCTGTCTACCGCTGTCCCTAAGGACGACACTTGGGTCGGCGCGCATAAGATGTCTTGGCCGAGGCCACTCAGGAGGAAGTCGCGTCGTGTGGCCCCTTGTCGCTAGGTCAAGCTCCGTTGAGACCGCCAAGTGATGTCTACTACGCAACTTTATTCTTGTAGACTAGGTTGGGCCTCCAAGCGTAGAGTTTTGTAGGACACCAGCAATTTTCCCTCAAGTGGATGTCCTAAGTTTATCAATCTGCAGGAGGCGTAGGATGAAGATGGTCTCTCTCAAACAACTTGACAATCAAATACAAGAAATATCTTGTGTCCCCAAAATACCCAATACAATGGCAAATTGTATAGGTGCACTAGTTCGGTGAAGAGATGCTGATACAAGTGTAATATATATGATAGACATATGTTTTTGTAATCTGAAAATATAAAAACAACAAGGTAACAAGTGGTAAACAGCGAGAAAAACATTGTATAAATGCTTGGAAATAAGGTCTAGGGTCCGTACTTTCGCTAGTGCAATCTCTCAACAATGCTAATATAATTGGATCACATAACCATCCCTTGACGTGCAACGGAGAATCACTCCAAAGTTGTTATCTAGCGGAGAAAATAAGAAGAAATTATTTGTAGGGCACGAAACCACCTTAAAGTTATCCTTTCCGATCAATCTACCCAAGAGTTCATACTAAAATAACACCAAGTTATCCTTTCTGATCGATCTATCTAAGAGTTCGTACTAAAATAACACCATATGATACGCATCAACCAACTCTAATGTCACCTAGATACTCCAATGTCACCACAAGTATCCATGTCTTAATTATACGATACACATCAAACAATTTCAGATTCATCGTATTCAAGCCAACACAAAGAACTTCAAAGAGTGCCCCAAGATTTCTACTGGAGAACATGGTATGAAAACGTGCAACCAACCCCTATGCATAGATCCCCATGGTCACCGAAATCCGCAAGTTGATGCCATAACATATATCAAGTTAATCACTTGAATACCCCAATTTCACTATGGGTATCCGCATGCAAGACATACATCAGGTGCTCTCAAATCCATAAAAGTATTCAATCCGGTAATAACAAAATCTCAAAGGGAAAACTCAATTCATCACAACTAGATAGAGAGGGGAAAACACCATATGATCCAACTATATTAACAAAGCATGTGATACATCAAGATCGTGCCATCTCAAGAACATGAGAGAGAGAGAGATTGAACACATAGCTCCGATACAAACCGTCAGCCCTGAGGGTGGACTACTCCCTCCCCATCATGGAGACCATAGGGATGATGAAGATGGCCTTCAAAGACAATTTCCCCCTTTGGCAAGGTGCCAGAACGGGGTCTAGATTGGTTTTTCGTGGCTACAGAGGCTTGCGGCAGCAGAACTTCTGATCTAGGGTTATTTTTGGTGGTTTCTGAATATATAGGATTTTTGGGCGTCGGTTTTGCATGAAGATGGGATGCGAGGAGCCCACAAGACACAAGCACAAGCCAGAAGTGGTTGGCGCACCCTGGTGGGTTGTTCCCACCTCGTGGCTCTTCTGGCCCTCCCATGAAGCTTCTAGTGCCTCTTTCATTCATAAAACTCGTCAAGAAGTTTTGTTGCATTTGGAGAACTTTTATTTCTGCACAAAAAACAACACCACAGTAGTTCTGCTGAAAACAGCGTCAGTCCGGGTTAGTTCCATGGAAATCATACCAAAACCATATAAAATTGTTGTAAATACGACATGAATACTTCATAAATTATAGATATGTTGGAGACGTATTATCATCCCCAAGCTTAATTCCTACTCATCCTCGAGTAGGTAAATGATAAAAGAAATAATTTATGAAGTGTGAATGCTAGCATAGTGCACAAGTTTGATCAATGATAATTTCAACCACTTTTCCTAGCATCATAACAACAACTCTTTCTCATAAAACTCATCATGATAAAGTAGCAACCAATTCACATGTTATGGTTCAAACAATGAATTTTCTTGAAACTTAACAACCTATGTTCTTAGTCACCAAACAATTGCAATTCAACTTATTCTCAACAAAGTCTAAGTAAGAGCTCCACATACTCGATCATCATATAGTCTTCTATGATTGCTAGTACTCAAAGCATATTTTAGAACAAATGGCATCCATTGAACACATAGAAAGATAGGAGCTTAATGTTCCGCCTCCCAACTCATTTATCATAGAGATAATTGTCAACAATAATAAGTCATGATCAAATATATTTGACTGGCCATATGTGCCTGGATCTTTCCCCACCACATGATGCTGCCAACTAGAGAATAATTAAGGTTGAAATGAGAATGCATATTATTGAATATTGCTTAAAAGTAAATATTGAAAGGTAAAATATAGGCCCTTCATAGAGGGAAGTAGAGGTTGTCATGCGCTTTTTGGTTTTGTATGCACAATCCATTAATGCAAAAGAACATCACATTATATTGCCCCTTCTGATAGCAATCAGCTACTGCCAGCCTACCGCAAGGCGCTCCCGCTCTCGGCGGAGGTTCTCCTCGGACCTGAGGTCGGCCTCCGGGAAGGTGAGGGCCGATCGGGCGTGACGCAGGGTCCCGTTCCGTAGCAGGATGCTGTGGCTCACAAGAGTTAAAGATCGGGACATGTCCGACCCCTTCTTCTCCACCCCCGGTGGCCCTGAAGCCCCCGGGGCTGCGACATCATCAGACCCGCCCAGATTTTCACATGCGGGAGTCTAGTTCCCCTCCAAGTGGCAAGGATCCTCCGTGGCCTCCACCTCGAATCACGCTCTAGCTGGCAGCTCGGTCGTGCGGGGAGGGCTAGGCGTGACCACCTCCACCTCGTGGCACCCTGGAGATCGTTCGAGGCTTGTGGTGGCTGCCCCATCGGTGCTTGCTTTCTACTCGGCACGAAACTATTCCGGAAGCTGTCCTCCTCCGACAGGAGGAAAGACTTCCTTGGGTGGATGGGCAGAGGCTGCGAGCTCTTCTTCGATGACTCCGTCGCGCTCCATAGGGCTCGGTGGGGGAGCTGGTGTATCGTCCGCTCCCAGCTCCCATTGGGCCCCGATCAGCTCTACGACATCCACGTCTCGGGTTTCCTCCTTCCTCTTCTTTGGCGGGGAGCTCCTCCTGCATAACCGGTGATCAGGATGAGCCTTCAAAGGTGAAACGATGAGTGTGATGATCGCGCGGAGCAACAAATCTTACTCGTCTTTGGGGACCTATCGCCTCCTCTTTAGCATCCCTTTCGAGCGGCTACTGCTGTCGCACTTCCGAGGGTCGCCGGGGGGCCCTCCCGAGGCCCCACTATGAGGCATGCCTTGGCCCCCTCCCGAAGCCTTGGCGGGCGGGATCGCCCCGCCAGGCGAGGGGCTTCCCACGCCAAGGGACTCCTCCTCTGCGAGGAAGACCACACAACCCCAACTGGGTACCCGCCTATGTCGCTGCCGCCACCGCTGCATGCCCCTGTTGTCGCCAAGTGGCGGGTCAATGAGGGCATTGTCACCTCTCTCCAGGCATCAGCCTCCTTGGCGTCATCATCGCCTCCCGGGATCGACATCACCTAGATCGGATTGTTGCGGGCCCACATGACCCGCGGGCACCAGCCCCCATTGATCAAATTGTGGCATGCCTACCTGTGTGTCTTCTCGGTTGGCGAAGCAATATATTGGAGCCGCCTCTAGCGATGGAAACGGCGCCCTCGTGGCAAGGAGGAATTTCACCAGCCCCTCCACCACCTCCTGGGTGAGGCGATTGGCGCTCAGCCTCATGGGGTTTGCCAGGCTCGAATAAGTCCATACCGAATGTGCGCGCCTCTGGAGGGGGGCAATGCCCTTGCGCAGGAACTCCTTAACGGCGATGCCCGTTGTGAGCCCATCGGCTTGTAGCACCCACATCCTTGCTATCACTAGCTCCAGCGTGGCATTGGTCAGCTTGGTGTGCCCCCACCCGGAGCTCTGCACCGCTAGCACCTCCGGGATTTTGAGAAGGGGGTTGTACCGGCACACGTCCATGTAGACCCAGCGCTCCTAGAAGCTTTCCATCTCCTCGGAAAGCCGCAAGTTGTTTATGTGAGCGCACATGTCCTCGTCCATCTGGAAGGGTATGCAGGCCGAACACTGGTCCGCCGTGGTCAGCCGGAGGTAGAAGAACTTCTGAAGGAAAGCCACAAACGACATCAACCCCAACAAGGCCTCACAAAGGTAGGTAAAGACAGAAAGAAGGAGGACCAAGCTTGGGTGCAGATATAGCGCATGGACCTGGTAGCGGCTGAGCATGGCGTCGAAGAAGTTAGAGAAGGGAGGCACTAACCCTACGAAGATGGAGTGGAGGAAGAATAGGAATTTCGTGCCCCCTCGCTGAGCCGCAGGGCGCAATACCGACCAGGTCTTCGTCGCCCTGCTCCCGTTGTCGGTGCTAGCAGTCATCGGCTGCACCTTATCCAGACCTTCCTCATTGAGGATCATGGATTTCAGCAGCGCGGACCTCGGCCCGGTGGGACCAACGGCCCTGGCTTGGCGGATTTCTTCTTCCCTTTCTTGCCCAGGGTCATGGCAGCAGAGAGGTTGGAAGATTGGAAGAGAAGGAATAGAGGAGCTGCTCACGCACGAAACAAAGAGCAAGTTGGGGATGGCAGAGCAGAGGTATGCATGCACCCTACGCGGGCAGGTTTATCGCCAGGACGGCTGTTTCGAGGCATCATGGTGAGTGGGAAAGTACCATCTTGTAAATGCCACCACACATTGCTTGTGGACCCAACAGCTTGATGGGTCCCACATCATTTCATTCCTAACAGGCGGAACATGCGTGTCGTGGGCCCGAGGACTATTGTCAGCCCACTGGGAACAAGGGTACCATGGCCCATCTGCCGTTGGCCCTGAGGATGATACTTGGGTTGGACCGTAGAAGATGGCTTGCCCGAGGCCGCTCCAAAGGGAGCCACCTCACGAGGAGCAATCCTCACAAGGCCCCTTGCTGCTAGGTCAAGCCCTGCAGAGGCCGCCAAGCACTAGGTCGCCTAGTGAGGCCACCTCACAAGGCCGCCTCACGAAGCAGGTCGTACGGCACCAGCCACGATGCTCCGTGCCCCTCACATGGATGACACCCTATTGTCAGGACAAGGACAGCGGGGCGTGACCAAGTCAGTTCCCATTTTGGCCGTAAGGGAGCAGTGGAGGCTGCCTCCCCTAAAGTAGGTCCCAAAGCCTTTCCCCTTTGGTGCAAGGAAATCAGACGAATCAGCATGCTAGGGTGGAGACCATCGCCAAGACCACCAGTGCGTCAGCAATGATCACTTTATCAAGCGGAGACCGCCTTTATTCAGGATAAGCCTAGGCGCTTGTTCCCCTTTGAATTGACGCTATGTGTCCACCCTTTCCTACCGAGGTTTTTTGGGGAAGTGGACCAATGCACGACAAGGGGGGAAAGATTGCTTCCGTGTAAGGGGATCGACCCATTCCCCCCCCCCCACACACACACACCTCGTAACTCAGGGCGCCAAGCTCTCCATTCCATTCCAACACAGGCAGGAGTAGGGTATTACACCACATGATGGCCCGAACCTGGGTAGCTCGTGTGTCCTCGTCGTGTCTGCTAGGAGTGAATGCGTTCATCGTCGTCTTGTTGTAGATGCAGCCTGGTCGTAGGCTGCCAAGTAAAGCCCTCTAGTGTTCGAACCTTGGTTCTTCGAGAAGCCTCTTGGACGCAGACCCAAGACTCAAACATGGACCAAAAAGATCATCTTCAACAAACATAGCATCCCCAAGCTTATGTATTTGCATATCATTAACATCATGGATATTCATAGAATTCATACTAGAAACATTCCAATCATGACCATCATTCAATAAACTCACATTAAACATTTTATTAAATTCTTCCTTTAACAGTTGAGCACAATTTTCTGATCCATCATTTTCACGAAAGACATTATAAAGACGAAGCATATGAGATAACCTAAATTCCATTTTTTGTAGTTTTGTTTTATAAACCAGACTAGTCATAAAACAAGAAACTAAAAGATTCAATTGCAAGATCAAAATATATACCTTCGAGCTCTCACCTCCCCGGCAATGGCGCTAGAAAAGAGCTTGATGTCTACTACACAACTTTATTAATGTAGACTCATGTTGGGCCTCCAAGCGCAGAGTTTTGTAGAACAATAACATTTCCCCTCAAGTGGATGAGGTAAGGTTTATAAATCCATGGGAGGTGTAGGATGAAGATGGTCTCTCTTGAACAACCCTGCAATCAAATACAAGGAATCTCTTATGTCCCCCAACACACCCAATACAATGGCAAGTTGTATAGGTGCACTAGTTCGTCAAACAGATGATGATACAAGTGTGGTATGGATAGTAAAAATATGTGTTTATAATATGAACAAATAAAAAACAAAAAGTTATAATTTATTAAATAGCGAGCAAAATGATAAATTAATTCTTGGAAATAAGGCATAGGGTTCAGACTTTCACTAGTGCAATCTCTAATAGTGCTAACATAATTGAATCATATAACCATCACTATAGGAATCATGTAATTTGCCGTCTATGAAGATCTTTGCCGTCAGCTTTTCGTCGCGGATGACAGCAAAGAACACTTTTGTTGTCAACTGCTGACAGCAAAGAATGACTGGCGGCATAAATATATTTTGCCATCTGTAATGCAAACTGTTGACGGGAAAGCTATTTTGTCATCTGTTAAAAAAACTAATTATGGCAAAGACATATGTTGCCATGTGTAAAGAAAACTGATGACAGCAAAGACATATTTTGCCGTCTATAAAAACTAATGATGGCAAAGACAGATTTGTCGTCTATAATAAAAACAGCTGACGGCAAAAAAATCTTTGTCGTCTACGGTTTATTTTACAAGACGACAAAGAAGAAGCACATCACACGGATCGATCACGCGGATCGATGACGTGGCAAGATCTGGACCGCACTATCGCAGATCACATGCCTCACCTCGTCGTCTGACCACCCCATGCCCACATGTTGTTGACCAGGCCCCGCTACTCTCTCTATCCCTTATCCCCACCCCACGCTACCATGTTCTCTCTCTGCTCTCGATCTGAATCTCGACTGAGCCGCCTCGTCAGCCACAACCTCTCCCGCTGGCCGAGCTGCCTTGCCACCTACCACCTCTTCCCGGCCCCAGCCATACCCCACCACCTATGCCGCTGGCCTCGGCCACGTCCCCCCCACCACCTCACTCGCCGACCATGCCATTGCCGACCCCTGTCCTCTTTGCTCCCGGTGCTACCTGCCTGTCCCTCTTCCCTATCGGTGTTGTTGGCTCCGACCCCTTTCCTTGATACATCTCCAACGTATCCATAATTTATGAAGTATTCATGCCATTTTACAATAATTATATGTGATTTTGGTATGATTTATTAGAACTAACCCGGACTGACGTTGTTTTCAGTAGAACTACCATGGTGTAGTTTTTTGTGTAGAAATAAAAGTTCTCGGAATGGGCGGAAAATTTAATATGATTTTTTCTGGACCAAAAGAGACCCCCAAAACATTGGAGTTGGGCCATAAGAGCCACGAGGAGGTCACAAGCCTGCCAGGCGCGACCACCCCCTGGCCGCACCTAGCAGGCTTGTCACCGCCTCGTGGCACCCCTTGACGTGATTCCAATGCCAAAAATTCCTATAAATATAGAAACCTTTGAAAATAAACCTAGATCGGGAGTTTTGCCGATGCAAACCTCCAGGTCCACGAAAAACCAATCAGGAACCCATTCTGGCACCCTACTAGAGGGGGGAACCATCACCGAAGGCCATCATCATCCCAACGCTCTCCATGACGAGGAGGGAGTAGTTCACCCTCGGGGCTGAGGGTATGTACCAGTAGCTATGTGTTTGATCTCTCTCTCTCTCTCGTGTTCTTGAGATGACACGATCTTGATGTACCGCGAGCTTTATTGATATAGATGAATCACATGGAGTGTTCACCTCTCTATCTTGTTGTGATGAATTGAGTTTTCCCTTTGAAATTTTCTTATCGGATTGAGTCTTTAAGGATTTGAGAACACTTGATGTATGTCTTGCGATGGGATATTCGTGGTGACAATGGGAAGTTCTATTGATGCACTTGATGTATGTTTTGGTGATCAACTTGCGGGTTTCGTGACCTTGGACTCTATGCGTAGGGGTTGGCACACGTTTTTTTCTTGACATTCCGGTAGAAACTTTGGGGCACTCTTTGAAGTTCTTTGTGTTGGATTGAACATGATGAATCTGAAATTATGTGATGCATATCGTATAATCAAGCCCAGGGGTACTTGTGGTGACATTGGAGTATCTAGGTGACATTAGGTTTTGGTTGATGTGTATCTTAAGGTGTTATTTTAGTACGAAGTCTAGGGCTATTTGTGACACTTATAGGGATAGCTCATAAGATTGATCAGAAAAGATAACTTTGAGGTGGTTCCGTACCCTACAATAATTTCTTCGTTAGTTCTCCACTATTTGTGACTTTGGAGTGAACTCTTTGTCGCACGAGAGGTACTTACATATGATTCAACTATGTCAATATTGTTGAGAGAAATTACACTAGTGAAAGTATGGACCATAGGCCTTGTTTCCAAGCATTTATACATCGTTTTGCTTGTTGTTTACTATTTGTTACCTTGTTGTTTTTATATTTTCATATTACAAAAACCTATATCTACCATCCATATTGCACTTGTATCACCATCTCTTCGCCGAACTAGTGCACCTATACCATTAAACATTGTATTGGGTGTATTGGGGACACAAGAGACTCTTTGTTATTTGGTTGCAGGGTTGTTTGATAGAGACCATCTTCATCCTACACCTCCCACTGATTGATAAACCTTAGGTCATCCACTTGAGGGAAAATGGCCACTGTCCTACAAAACTCTGCGCTTGGAGGCCCAACACGAGTCTACAAGAAGAAGGTTGTGTAGTAGACATCAAGCTCTTTTCTGGCGCCGTTGCCAGGGAGGTGAGTGCTTGAAGGTATATCTTTAGATCTTGCAATCAAATCTTTAAGTTTCTTGTTTTTCACTAGTTTGGTTTTATAAAAGAAAACTACAAAAAAATTGGAATTGAGGTTGCCTCATATGCTTCATCTCTTTAATGTCTTTCGTGAAAATGATGGAAAGGAAAATTGTGCTGAAGTGTTAGAAGAAGAAGTTATTAAAATGTTTGGCACTAAGTCTTTGAATGATGAGCATGAGAGTGATATTGTTAGCATGAGTTCCATGAATATCCATGATGCTAACGATATGCAAATCCACAAGCTTGGGGATGCTATGCTTGATGAAGAAGATATTTTTAGTCCCCCAAGTTTTGATGAGCAAAACTATTATGATTATGACATGCCTCCTATCTATGATGATTATTGTGATGACACGTATGCTATAAAGAGTAATGACAACCATGAAACCTATTGTCATGATTTTAATATTCAAAGTGGTTATATCAATCAAGTGTCACATGATAGTTATTTTGTTGAGTTTGCTCCCACTATTATGAATGAGAAGAAGTTTGTTTATGTGGAGAGTGATAAAAATTATATGCTTGTAGATCATGAAAAGAATGCTTTATGTGCTGGTTATATTGTTGAATTTCTTCATGATGCTACTGAAAATTATTATGATGGACGAACATATGCTTGTAGGAATTGCAATAATATCAAGTTTCCTCTCTATGTGTTCAAATTTTTAAAGATATGCTTGTTTTGCCTTCCTATGCAAGTTGATTATTATTCCAATGAACAGTTTTCTCAAAAAATACCTATGCATAGGAAGTGGGTTAGAATTAAATGTGCTTGTCATGTGATTCATGATGCTCTCCTGCAATGTTTCAACTATTATTCATATACGAGCATCATTGAAATCATCATGCCTAGTTAAAAGGCATTAAAGAAAAGCGCTTGTTGGGAGAAAACCCAACACTTTTACTTTATGTTTTTATGTGTCCGCATGATTAAGCTACTGTATTAATCATGTTTTGTGTCTTTTATTTCAATAAAGTGCCAAGTAAAGCCTTTGGGATAGTGTGGATGCTTGTTTGTTTGATTCTTTGCAAAAACAGAAAGTTTTGTGTCCAGTATATGAAATATCTGATTTTACTGGAGCTTCAAATAATTCTGAAATTCTTAAAAACATTTATATGAAAATTCCTGGAGTTTACCTATTTTTTCAGAATTTTTAGAGTCAGGAAAGTATGGTGATCATTCAGATCTTTACAAACTGTTCTATTTTTGACAGATTCTATTTTGCGTGCACAGTTTGCTTGTTTCAAGTGCTCCAATAGCTTATATTGAGCAATATAAATTGTGGGAATTATGGAATACTGTAGGTATTATTTGAGAACAATTATGAATCTTGTCTTGACAGTGCCTAAGTGAATGATCTATATTTACTACACTAACCCATCTCACGAAGTTTCGTTAAGTTTTGTGTGATTGAAGTTTTCAAGTTTTGGGTGAGACACTGATATGAGGAGAATAAGGAGTGTAAATAAATAATATTGGGTATTCCCAAGGCACCCCAAGGTAATATTCAAGTAAGACTCAAGCGTCTAAGCTTGGGGATGCCCCGCAAGGCATCCACTGTTTCGTCTTCAACACTATCGGTATATCTCACTTAGAGCTATATTTTTATTCATCACATAACATGAGTTTTGCTTGGAACATCACTTTATTTTGTTATTATCTGTTAGGTGTCACTTATAATATATATTTTCAATAAAAAGATCCAAGAATTGCCTTTAGGATGCTTGAATTGCATGTTTGATGTGTGTTGTGTAAAAAATGGAACTTCTGCTCTAGTGTTTGAATTTTCATATTAACTGGAACGTGGAGAGTTTATGAAATTTTTACACAGTGTTTTCATATAAATTTTATAGAATTTGCTAAATTTTCATAATATTTTGATTTACATAGGTACACTGTTTTCATAAATTTCTACAGACTATTCTGTTTGGACAAATTGCTTTCATAGTTTTGTTATCTACTTATCCTATAGTTTCCATAGCCTATATTGGTAGATATAAATTGTGGAAATGATAGTATATAGTATCTAATGTTTGAAAATTATTGTGCAACTTGTCTTGGCATTACATGAAGATTTGATTTATTATTATGTGTACTAACCTATCTCACGAGTTCTATTCGAGTTTTGTGTGGATGAAGTTTTTGAGAATAGGTGAAACCATGATATGAGAGGATTGAAAGAGATACAAAATCTCAAGCTTGGGGATTCCCAAGGCACCCCAAGTAAATATTTCAAGAAGACTCAAGCATCTAAGCTTGGGGATGCTACGCATCCCACCTCTCTTCATCAACAATTACCGGTTAGCCCATGGTGAGCCTAAATTTTAATTCGTCCACATGATGCGTTTTATTCTTGGAGTGCTATTTTTGTTTTGCTTGATGTTTAAATAAAATACTCAGATCTTAAAATATTTATTGAGAGAGAGAGAGATAGAAAGTCCTCACATAGTAACTTAATTGTTTGACTACTCATTGATCTTCACTTATATGTTTTGGAGTAGTTTTGTCATTTACTCTCGTGCTTCACTTATGTCCTATGAGTAAATGGTTGAATGAATTGAATATCATAAATCTGAAATTATATATGTTTTATATGCTTATCCCATGGGGAGTAATGACTTCACATATAATAAGTATAGGTGGTGAAAGTTAGCAAACACCGCATTGATCACTTGAACCATTCATGAAAAAGTATTGAAGGAAGAGAGATTTCACATATAAATATACTATCTTGGACATATCTATGATTGTGAATACCCATTAATTATTTTCAAACTTGAGCAACTTAGTTGAAGTTGGACAAGGAAGACAAGGTAATCAGTTATGCTTGGGTATATTTGTATAGAAGTTATATTGTTATGGATCCTGCAACATGTGGTGCTTGTTTCCACCTCATACTAGCCAAAACTTCCGCACCAAGTAGAAATACTAATTGTGCATCCAAACATCCTCAAACCCAAAGTTGTTCCATATGAGTCCACCATACCTACCTATATGCGGTATTTACCTGCCGTTCCAAGTAAATTTGCATGTGCCAAACTCTAAACCTTCAAATAATATTCTGCTTTGTATGCCCGAATCGCTCATATAGTAACTAGGGGCTGTCAGTATCTTCCATGCTAGGTGGGTTATTCTCACAATATGTGTTGATTCACTATCATTCACGAGAAAGTGGCTAGTAATATGGATTCCCAGTCCCGAGAAAAATGCAAATAATTAAACAAAACTCCCCCAGGAATGTTGTTGGTATGGACGGTACCCGTGGATTTGGCTCGCCGTGGAATGTGATTGATTGGTGGAGGGGGAGTAAAAACTTTACCATTCTATTTGGGAACCACCTATAATGTATCTAGATGGAATATATCGAGATCTCTCAGTTGTTATGGTGACAATGAAAGCATACCGCCCAAAATTATTATTCATCTCTGTTTTAAAAGATCGAGCTCTGGCACCTCTACAAATCAATGTTTCCCTCTGCAAAGGGCCTATCTTTTACTTTCTAGTACTTAATGATGAAGCCACCTTCGATGGTTAACCAACATCGACTTGACTTCAGATAACATCCAGATGGCAAACGAGGAAGAACTGGCACTGGATGACATGACGCCTTCTACCTCCAAACGCCAAGATGACACTAGCCCTGCTGATCATAACCCCGATGGCATTGCATCCGGCTCACCAGAGTGATAATTTTTTCCAAAAAACTTGCCCCGAAAAACTTTTGGGCCTCCATGGTCTTGTAATAGCCTTAGCTTAAAAACTTGTTGCATGTGTCATGCCTTCATGCATGGTGAAACTTTTTATCCCGTCTCAAGTTGTCAAGGGATAAGTATCATTTCCTCCTTTGTTCTTTTGCTTAGGACCCGAACATCCTATGACTTGCACTTATTTATTCCTGTGGGCAAGTTGCCACTAGGATTTTAAGATTGACCAGCTATGGTAAACCGACCATGTTTGTCTCTTGTCTGAATTCTACTGACTTTGCTCAATGTGCTATAACTTGACCCAAGATGGGCGAATCAATGCTGGACGCCTTTTTCTAGAAAAAAAATCACACTTATTTGCAAAATAATTGAATTTCCATAAGAGGACTTTAAGTAAGCAGGCTCGGCGAGACTCGGCAGGGAGACCGGCCTTGGAGATTTAAGTTTGGTCGTAATAAGGCGGGTCTGATAACCCATAACGATAAAAGTGACTAATAAGCCGGCTCGGTGAGACTCGGCAAGGAGACCGGCTTTCGAGGCTCAAGTCTTGCTTCAGTGAAGCGGGTATGATAACCCATGGTTTATCCTAGGCTTTATGTATGTCGGCTCTCACGCGACGCATCTCGATGTTTTAATCTTGACAAGTTCAGGGTCCAAAATGGATTGAATTGTCGAGAGTACACGGGGTCACCTCATCAGAGTCGCACAAACATACACGGAGGTTTAACCATTTTGTGGCATTTATTTTTGCCGGATCAAGAGGGTGAGAAAGCTAAACTCGGTGAGTTGGAAGCCCCCAAGTAACCTATGAATCAGGGAAAAGCTCAGCATAGGATTACAGGTGACAATGCTACTACTGCAAAACATCTGTTGTCCAGATAAAGCTAGCTTGATTCCAGTGATCATAATATAATACCTATGTTTGAATCGTGCACCATGGCAACTGATCCTCTTTGGCATCTTTTAATCCTTTAAATAGGGGCACTCATGTTTGAGCATCCGCATCGTGGCGACTCGCCCTCTTGGGCGACTTTAAAATCCCATCAATAAGGCAGGGCACTCATGTGTGAACGGCCACATCATGGTGGCTCGTCCTCTTGGGTGACTTTAAATATCCTATCAATAAGGCAGGGCGCTCATGTGTGAACGTTCGCATCATGGCGTCTCATCCTCTTGGGCAACTTTAAATGTCCTATCAATAAGGCAGGGCGCTCATGTGTGAACGGTCGCATCATGGTGGCTCGTCCTCTTGGGCGACATTAAATGTCCTGTCAATAAGGAAGGGCTCTCATGTGTGAACAGTCGCATCATGGCGGCTCGTCCTCTTGGGCGACTTATATATGTTTCAATGAATAAAGACTCAAACTCAATGTGTAGGCTGAAAAGACAGAGACCCCGACTTTCGGGGGTTCCGGCTTTATTGTATTTAAATATAAGAAGGTATGTACAAAAACTAGGGAAGATACATAGGTAAGGAGCTAATAGCTCTAAGTATAATAAGGTCAAAGGTGAGAAATGTTCCACGGCGGCTTGTCTCCTCTTGAGAGGTGTATGTATTTGGTCGATGATCTATCAGGTAGTATGAACCGTTGTTGAGGTTTTTGCTGATGGCGAAAGGACCCTCCCAAGGTGGGGAAAGCTTGTGCATTCTTGTTTGATCTTGAATCAAATGAAGCACCAAGTCGCCCTCTTGAAAAGAGCGTCTCTTGACTCTACGGCTATGATAGCGACGTAGGTCTTGTTGATATTAGCTAATCTTGCTGCTGCCAAGTCAAGCTCTTCTTCCAAGGCATCCATGGAGTCTTGGCGTGCTTGTTCATTGTCGGCTTCAACATAAGCGGCAACCTGAGGAGAGTCATGTTGAATGTCACTTGGTAATACCGCCTCGGCTCCATAAACGAGAAAAAAGGGGTATAACCAGTGGAACTGTTTGGAGTTGTCCTGATACTCCAAAGCACTATGGGGAGTTCCTCGACCCAACAGCCGGAGGTGCGCTGTAATAGCACCATGATCCGGGGCTTGATTCCTCTCAAGATTAACTGGTTAGCCCGCTCGGCCTGTCCATTGGACTGTGGATGTGCCACGACGGCTAAATCGAGCCGAATATGACCATGCTAACAAAACTGCTCCATGGATCCTTTGGAAACATTGGTACCATTATCAGTGATGATGCTCTAAGGGTAACAAAAACAGTGGATAATTTTTTTCGAAAATTTGACTATTGTTTCTGCATCACTATTGCTGACAGGCTCCGCCTCAACCCACTTGGTGAATTTGTCAACCGCCACCAGCAGGTGAGTCTTCTTATCAGAAGAAACCTTGAACGGGATGACCATATCAAGGCCCCAAACCACAAACGGCCAAGTGATTGGGATCATGCATAGTTCTTGAGCCGGCACATGATCTTGTCTAGCGAACTTTTGACATCCATCACACTTGCGCATGATGTCCTCCGCGTCTGCATGAGTTGTTAACCTATAAAATCCATGAAGAAAAGCCTTCGCCACCAAAGATCGTGAGATGGCATGTTGTCCACAGTTGCATGTGTGAATGTCGTTGAGAATTTCCCATCCTTCCTCAGGGGAAACACAGCGTTGAAGAACGTCGCTGACGCTTCTCCTGTGTAACTCTCCCTTGAGGATAGTCATGGATTTGGACCGCCGAACTATCTGTCGGGCGAGGATTTCCTTAGCTGGGAGCTCGCCTCGAGCCAGATAAGCCAAGTACGGCACCGTCCAGTCAAGAATAGCACACAGAGCCGGCACCAGGTGTGATTTCGGGTCAGGAATAGCTATATCCTCCTCAGAAGGCAGTTTTACTCAACGATTGTGGATGACGTCTAGAAACACATTGGGGGGACTGGTTTGCGTTGAGAGCCGAGTCGTGATAGTGCATCCGCCGCCTCATTATGACGGCGATCGATGTGGTCCACCTGGTAACCTTGGAAGTGACCTGCCACATTGGTGACCGCGCGTTGATAAGCCGCCATTAGGGGATCTTTTGAGTCCCAAGTTCTTGAGACCTGTTGATCCACCAGGTCTGAGTCACCCAAGCACCTAACTCGGCTGAGGTTCATCTCTTTGGAAATCCAACCCCCGAGCCCTCTAATTGTCTGGAACAATCAAAATGTATAGTCCACTATGTGTTGTTCGGTCTATCTTACGGGATTTGAAGCTCCGTCCAGTCGTTGATGAAGTCCACCAATGCTTGGGACTTCATTGTTGTACGGGGTGTGTGTTGGAAATATGCCCTAGAGGCAATAATAATAAATTGGTTATTATCATATTTCCTTATTCATGATAATCGTTTATTATCCATGCTATAATTGTGTTGATCGGAAACTCAGATACATGTGTGGATACATAGACAACACCATGTCCCTAGTATGCCTCTAATAGACTAGCTCGTTGATCAAAGATGGCTATGGTTTCCTAGTCATGGACATGAGATGTCATTTGATAACGGGATCATGTCATTAGGAGAATGATGTGATGGACAAGGCCCAAACTACAAACGTAGCATATGATCATGTTAGTTTATTGCTACTATTTTCTACATGTCAAGTATATGTTCCTATGATCGGAGATCATGCAACTCACTGACACCGGAGGAGTACCTTGTGTGTATCAAATGTCGCAACGTAAGTGGGTGACTATAAAGGTGATCTATAGGTATCTCCGAGGGTGTCTGTTGGGTTGGCATGGATCAAGACTGGGATTTGTTACTCCGTGTGACGGAGAGGTATCTCAGGGCCCACTCGGTAATACAACACCACAATAAGCCTTGCAAGCAATGTGACTAAGTGTTAGTCACGGGATCTTGTAAGACGGAACGAGTAAATAGACTTGCCAGTAACGAGGTTGAACTAGGTATGGAGATACCGATGATCGAATCTCGGGCAAGTAACATACCGAAGAACAAAGGGAACATCATACAGGATTAACTGAATCCTTGACATAGAGGTTCGACCGATAAAGATCTTCGTAGAATATGTAGGAACCAATATGGGCATCCAGGTCCCGCTATTGGTTATTGACTGTAGAGGTGTCTCGGTCATGTCTACACAGTTCTCGAACCCGCAGGGTCTGCACACTTAAGGTTCGGTGACGTTTCAGTAGTATAGAGTTATGTATGATGGTGACCGAAGGTTGTTTGGAGTCCCGGATGAGATCCCGGACATCACGAGGAGCTCCGAAATGGACCGGAGGTAAATATTGATATATAGGAAGTCCTGTTTTGGTCACCGGAAAAGTTTCGGGCTCATCGGTAGTGTACCAGGAGTGTCGGTAGTGTATCGGGGGACCATCGGGAGAGGTATTTCGACCCAAGAGGCTACATGGGCTGTCAGAGGAGGTAAACCATCCCCTGGTAGGCTGGTCGAAGGCTCCTCTAAGGGACCATGCGGCTAGAGTGGTTTGAGAAGGAAAAAATCCAAAGGTGGAGAGGTGGAAAGAGTTTCCATGTGGAAAGGAGGAATCCTACTCCCAATAGGATTGGTGTAGGACTCCTCCACCTCCAATTTCGACCAAACCTTGAGGGTTTGAGGCTTCCTCCTCCCCTCCCTCCCTCCTATATATAATAGAGGATTTAGAGGAAAAAGCTAACCCTAATAGCCACGTGCTACCTCTCCTTTAGATCGCAGTTTCTCCTCTAGATCGGTTTTCAGCGGTGCTGAGGCGAAGCCCTGCTGGAATAGCTCCACCACCATCGCCACAACACCGTCGTGCTACCGGAGAAATCATCTACCTCTCCTCTCCCTCTTGTTGGATCAAGAAGGCAGAGATCGTCATCGAGCTATACGTGTGCTGAACGCGGAGGTGTCGTCCGTTCGGCGCTAGATCGGAAGGACCGTGATCAAGATCGCGAGACGGATCGTGATGAGATCGCGGGACGGATCATGATGAGTTCGCGGGACAGATCATGATTGGATCGTGGGATGGATCATGATGAGATCGCGGGATGCTCGGCGATTTGGATCACAAAGACGTTCGACTACACCAACCACGTTTCTTAACGCTTCCCGCTTAGCGATCTACAAGGGTATGTAGATCCCCTCTCCCTATCGTAGATGCTCATCACCATGGATAGATCTTGCGTGTGCATAGGAATTTTTTTGTTTCCCATGCAACGTTCCCCAACAGTGGCATCATGAGCTAGGTCAATGTGTATATGCGATCTCGAGTAGAGCACAAAGAGTTTGTGGGCGTTGATGCTTAGATTGCTTCCTCCCTTGGTCGTGTTTTGGTTCAGCGGTATTGTGGGATGAAGCGGCCCGGACCAACATTACTCGTACGCTTACGAGAGACCGGTTCCCTCAACTGCAACTTGTTGCATAGATGGCTGGCGGGTGCCAGTTTCTCCTACTTTAGTTGGATCGGATTCGACAAAGGTGGTCCTTGAGAAGGTTGAAAAGCAACTAATGTATCACTGTTGTGGTTTATGCATAGGTGAGAATTGTTCTTGCTAGATACCCGTAGCAGCCACGTAAAACATGCAACAACAATTAGAGGACGTCTAACTTGTTTTTGCAGGGTATGTTGTGATGTGATATGGCCAATTACATGATCTGATATATGTGATGTATGACATGATCATGTGTTGTATAGAATATCGCGACTTGCATGTCGATGAGTACGGCAACCGAGAGGAGCCATAGGGTTTTCTTTAATTATTGTATGACCTGCGTGTCAATCATTAAGCACTATGTAATGCTTTACTTTATCGCTAAACGGTAGCAATAGTAGTAGAAGCATGATGGGCGCGACAACCCCAATGGCGACACGTTGATGGAGATCAAGATCATGGAGATCATGGTGTTGTGTCGGTGACGATGGAGATCATGCCGGTGCTATAAAGCTGGAGATCAAAAGCACAAGTTCATTGCCATATCATCTCACTTATGATTTGCATGTGATGTTAATCCTTTTATGCACCATGTTTTGCTTAGGACAACGGTAGAATTATAAGGTGATCCCTCACTTAAATTTCAAGATGAATTGTGTTCTCCCCGAGTGTGCACCATTGCGAAAGTTTGTCATGTCGAGACACCACGTGATGATCGGGTGTGATAGACTCTACGTTCACATACAACAGGTGCAAGCCGGTGTTGCCCATGCAGAACACTCGGGTTAAACTTGATGAGCCTAGCATGTACAGGCATGGCCTCGGAACACAAGAGACCGAAAGGTCGAACATGAGTCATATAGTAGATATGATCAACATGATGATGTTCACCATTGAAACCACCTCAACTCACGTGATGACCGGACTTGAGTTGGTGAATTTGGATCATGTATCACTCGAATGACCAGAGGGATGTCAATTTCAGTGGGAGTTCTTCAGTAATATGATTAATTGAACTCATTATCATGAACATAGTCAGAAGTGTCTTTGCAAATTATGTTGTAGATTACTTGCTCGTGCTATAGCTCCCTTGAATTTTTATATGTTCCTAGAGAAATAGAGTTGAAATATGATGGTAGAAATATTGCAGACTGGGTCCGTGATCTGAGGATTGTCCTCATTGCTGCACAGAAGGCTTATGTCCTTCATGCACCGTTCAGTGCGCCAACCCCTCTAGCATCGTCTGTAGATGTTGAGAACATCTGACAGGCACGTTCTGATGACTACTTGATAGTTTAGTGCGTCATGCATTACAGCTTAGAATTGAGGCTCTGAAACGTTCTAAACGTCACGGAACAAATGAGATGTTCTAAGAGCTGAAATTAGGATCTCAGGCTCATGCCCGTGTTGTGAGATATGAGATCTCCAACAAGATTCTTTCCCTGTAAGATGAAATAGAATAGCTCAATCGTTGAGCATGTGCTCGGATTGTATGGGTGCTAAAATTGCTTGAATCGAGTGGGAGTTGACCTTCCAGATAAGATAGTGATTGATATAGTTCTCCAAGTCACTGTCACTAAGCTACTAGAACTTGGTGATGAACTATAAAATGCCAGGGATACAAATAATGATCCATGAGCTGTTCTCGATGTTTGACACCGCGAAGGTAGAAATCAAGAAGGAGCGTCAAGTGTTGATGGTTAGTAAAACCACTAGTTTCGAGAAGGGCAAGGGCAAGGAGGGAAACTTCATGGATGGCAACTCAGTTGCTACTCCAGTGAAGCAACCCAAAGTTGAACCCAAACCCGAGACTAAGTGCTTCGATTATGAGGAGAACGGTCGCTGAAGTGGAACAACCCTAGATACTTGGTAGATAAGAAGGCTTGCAACATCGACATAAGTATATTTGATATACATGTTATTGATGTGTACCTTGCTAGTACTCCTAGTAGCACCTGGGTATTGGATACCGGTTCAGTTGCTAAATGTTAGTAACTCGAAATAAAAGCTATGAAATAAACAGAGACTAGCTAAGTGTGAGGTGACGATGTGTTGGAAATGTTTCCAAGGTTGATGTGATCAACATCGCACGCTCTATCTACCTTCGGGATTAGTGACGAACCTAAATAATTGTTATTTGGTGTTTTGCGTTGAGCATGAACGTGATTAGATCGTATTTATTGCAACACCGCTATTCATTTAAGTTAGAGAATAATGGTTATTCTGTTTACATGAATAATACCTTCAATGGTCATGCACCCAGTGAGAATGGTTTGTTGAATCTTGATCATAGTAATACACATGTTCATAACATTGATGCCAAAATATGCAAAGTTAATAATAATAGTACCACATACTTGTGGCACTGCCGCTAAATGTCATATTGGGATAAAACACATGAAGAAACTCCATGCTGATGGATCTTTGGACTCATTCGATTTCGAATCGGTTGAGACATGCGAACCATGCCTCCTGGTCAAGATGACTAAGGACCCCATTTTCTGGTTTGATGGAGCGGGCAAGTGATTTATTGGAAATGATACATGTTGATGTATGCAATCGAATGATTCTTATAGCGTGTGGTGGATATCGTTATTTTCTTACCTTCACTGATGATTTGAGTAGATAGTGTATATTTACTTAATGAAACATAAGTCTGAATCGTTTGAAAAGTTCAAGCAAATTCAGAATGAAGTTTAAGATCATCATGACAAGAAGATAAAAATGTCCGCTATATGATCGTGGAGGTGAATATCTGAGTTATGAGTTTGGTATACAACTTTGGATAATGTGAAAGTTGTTTCACAACTCACGCCACATGGAACACCATAGTGTGATGGTGTGTCCGAACGTCATAGTCGTGCTCTATTGGATATGGTGTGTGCTATGATGTCACTTATCGTTTTTCTACTATAGTTTTGGGGTTATGCATTAGAGACAACTACATTCACTTTACATAGGGCACCATCTAAATCCGTTGAGATGACACTGTGTGAATTATGGTTTGATAGAAACCTAAGCTGTCATTTCTTGATGTTTGGGGCTGCGACGCTTGTGTGGAAAAATGTTTTCACCTAATGAGCTCGAACCCAAAGCAGACAAATGCATCTTCATAGAATACCCTAAGAACAGTTGGGTGATCCTTTTATCTCAAGATCCAAGCATAAAGTGTTTATTGCTAAAACTCGGTCCTTTCTTGAGAAAGAGTTTTTCTCGAAAGAATTGAGTGGGAGGAAGATAGAACTTGATGAGGTTGTTGAACCTTTGTTTCAACGAGAGAGTAGCGCAGCGCATGAAGATGTTTTCTGTGAAGCCTACGTTAGTTAAGAGGAAGTTAATGATGATGATCAGGAAGCTTCGGATCAAGTTATTATCAAACCTCGTAGGTCGACAAGGACGTGTACTGCTCCTGAGTGGTACGACAACCCTGTCTTGGAGGTCATGTTGTTGGACAACAATGAACTAATGAACTATGAAGAAGCGATGATGGGCCTGGATTCCGACAAATGGTTAGAGGCCATGAAATCCGAGATAGGATCCATGTATGAAAACCAAGTATAGACTTTGGTAGACTTGCTCGTTGGACGGCGGGTCATCGATTACAAATGGACCTTTGAGATGAAGACAAACGCTGATGGTAGATGTTACCATTTATAAAGCTTGACTTGTCACAAAGAAGTTTCCGACAAGTTCAAAGAGTTGACTGCAATGAGACTTTCTCACTCGTAGCGATGCTAAAGTCTGTTGGAATTATGTTAGCAGTTGCTACATTTTTCAATTATGAAATATGGCAGATGGATGACAAAACATTGTTTCCTTAACAGTTTACTTGAGGAAAGGTTGTATGTGGTACAACCAGAAGGTTTTTTCAGTCCTAAGGATCCTAAAAGGTGTGCGAGCTCCAACAATCCATCTAAGGGCTGGAGCAAGCATCTCGGAGTTGGAATATACACTTTGATGAGGTGATAAAAGTTTTGTAGTTTATACAAAGTTTATGAGAAACTTGTATTTACAATAAAGTGAGTGGGAGCACTATAGAATTTCTAATAAGTATATGTGGATGACATATTGTTGATCAAAAATAATGTAGAATTTCTAGAAAGCATAAACGGTTGTTTGAAAAGTGATTTTCAAAGGAAGACCTGGATAAAGCTACCTATTTGTTGAGCATCAAGATCTATAGAGATAGATCAAGATGCTGACTTTCAATGAGTACATACCTTGACAAGATTTTGAAAGAGTTCAAAATGGATCAGTCGGAGAAAGAGTTCTCACCTGATTTGTAAGGTGTGAAGTTGAGTGAGACTCAAAGCTCGACCACGGCAGAAGAAAGAGAAAGGACGAATGTCATCCCCTATGCCTTAACCATAGTCTTTGTATAGTATGCCATGTTGTGTACCGCACCTGTGTGTGCCTTGCCATGAGTTCGTCAAGGGGTACAAGAGTGATCCAAGAGTGGATCACTGGACAGCGGTCAAGATTATCCTTAGTAACTAAAATACTAAGGAGATGTTTCTCGATTATGGAGGTGATAAAGAGTTTGTGTAAAGAGTTACGTCGATGCAAGCTTTAACACCAATCCGGATGACTCGTAGTAGCAATCTGGATACGTATAGTGGAGCAGCCATTTGGAAAAGTACCAAGTGGAGTGTGGTAGCAGTGTTTACAGTTTGACATAGTGATTTGCAAAGTACACATAGATCTGAATGTCGCAGACCCGTTGACTATAACATCTCTCGCACATGCAAAACATGATCGAGCCCCAGAACTCATTGGGTTTTAGATTCATAACAATGCGAATCACATGGTGATGTGAACTAGATTATTGACTCTAGTGCAAGTGGGACACTCTTGGAAATATGCCCTAGAGGCAATAATAATAAATTGGTTACTATCATATTTCCTTGTTCATGATAATCGTTTATTATCCATGCTATAATTGTGTTGATCGGAAACTCGGATACATGTGTGGATACATAGACAACACCATGTCCCTAGCATGCCTCTAATAGACTAGCTTGTTGATCAAAGATGGCTATGGTTTCCTAGTCATGGACATGATATGTCATTTGATAACGGGATCACGTCATTAGGAGAATGATGTGATGGACAAGACCCAAACTACAAACATAGCATATGATCGTGTCAGTTTATTGCTATTGTTTTCTGCATGTCAAGTATTTGTTCCTATGACCATGAGATCATGCAACTCACTGACACCGGAGGAGTACCTTGTGTGTATCAAACGTCACAACATAACTGGGTGACTATAAAGGTGCTCTACAGGTATCTTCGAGGGTGTTTGTTGGGTTGGCATGGATTAAGACAGGGATTTGTTACTCCGTGTGACAGAGAGGTATCTCAGGGCCCACTCGGTAATACAACATCACAATAAGCCTTGCAAGCAATGTGACTAAGTGTTAGTCATGGGATCTTGTAAGACGGAACGACTAAATAGACTTGCCGGTAACGAGGTTGAACTAGGTATGGAGATACCGATGATCGAATCTCGGGCAAGTAACATACCAAAGAACAAAGGGAACATCATACGGGATTAACTGAATCCTTGACATAGAGGTTCGACCGATAAAGATCTTCGTAGAATATGTAGGAACCAATATGGGAATCTAGGTCCCACTATTGGTTATTGACCGTAGAGGTGTCTCGGTCATGTCTACATAGTTCTCGAACCCGCAGGGTCTGCACACTTAAGGTTCGGTGACGTTTCGGTAGTATAGAGTTATGTATGGTGGTGACCGAAGGTTGTTAGAAGTCCCAGATGAGATCCCGGACATCAGGAGGAGCTCCGGAATGGTCCGGAGGTAAAGATTGATATATAGGAGGTCTTGTTTTGGTCGCCGGAAAAGTTTCGGGCTCATCGGTAGTGTACCGGAATTTGCCGGTAGTGTACCGGGGGACCATCAGGAGAGGTATTTCGACCCAAGTGGCTACATGGGCTGTGGGAGGAGATAAACCAGCCCCTGGTGATATGGTCGAAGCCTCCTCTAAGGGCCCATGCGGCTGGAGTGGTTTGAGAAGGAAAAAATCCAAAGGTAGAGAGGTGGAAAGAGTTTCCAAGTGGAAAGGAGGAATCCTACTCCTAATAGGATTGGATAGGACTCCTCCACCTCCAATTTCGACCAAACCTTGAGGGTTTGAGGCTGCCTCCTCCCCTCCCTCCCTCCTATATATACTAGAGGATTTAGAGGAAAAAGCTAACCCTAATAGCCATGTGCTACCTCTCCTCTAGATCGCAGTTTCTCCTCTAGATCGGTTTTCAACGGTGCTTAGGCCAAGCTCTGCTGGAATAGCTCCACCACCATCGCCGCAACGCCATCACGCTTTCGGAGAAATCATCTACCTCTCCGCTCCCTGTTGCTGGATCAAGAAGGCGGAGATCGTCATCTAGTTGTACGTGTGCTGAACGCGGAGGTGTCGTCCGTTCAGTGATGGATCGAAAGGACCGTGATCAAGATCGCGAGACGGATCATGATGAGATCGCGGGACGGATCATGATGAGTTGACAGGATGGATCATGATTGGATCGTGGGATGGATCATGATGAAATCGCGGGATGCTCGGAGATTTGTATCGCCAAGACGTTCGACTACACCAACTGCGGTTCTTAACGCTTCCCGCTTAGCGATCTACAAGGGTATGTAGATCCACTCTCCCTCTCGTAGATGCTCATCACCATGGATAGATCTTGCATGTGCATAGGAAAATTTTTGTTTCCCATGCAACATTCCCCAACAGTGTGTACTTCACATGGCGAGGGCCAAGGTCGATTGCCCACTTGGCAATTCGACCAGTAGCCTCACGATTCTAAATGATGTCACCCAGGGGTGCTAAGCTAACCATAGTGATCGAATGTTCCTAAAAGTAATGCTACAACTTTCGGATTGCCATGAAGACTCCGAAAATCAGCTTCTACGAATGTGGGTATCGCTATTTGGACAGGGCCAGGACCTCACTAACAAAGTAGACCGGCCGCTGAACCGGGTACTCTTTTCCCACCTCCTTACACTCGACGACTACTGCAACACTCACCACCTTAGAATTAGCGGTAATGTATAGGAGGATGGGCTCTTTGTCAGTCAGGGCAGCTAAAACAAGCGGCTCAGCTAGCTACTTTTTGAGGGATTCGAAAGCTTCATTGGCTGCATCAGTCCAAACGAAATTGTCTGTCTTTTTGAGCAGCTGATAAAGAGGGATTGCTTTTTCTCCAAGGCGGCTTATGAACCGGCTCAAGGATGCGATATGAGCCGCCATGCGCTGGACATCAATGATATTAGCCGGCTTACCAAGTGAGGTTATCGCCTTGATCTTGTCTGTGTTAGCTTCGATGCCTCGCTCATAAACCAAGAATCCGAGTAGCTTGCCTGCAGGAACACCAAAAACACACTTTGATGGATTAAGTTTCATCTGGTATACTCGAAGATTGTCGAATATCTCCTTAAGGTCATCCAAGAGAGTCTCCTTCTTCTGATATTTCACCACGATGTCGTCAACATAGGCATGAACATTGCGCCCAATCTGATTGTGCAAACAATTCTGAATACAACGTTGATAAGTCGCCCCCACGCTCTTGAGTCCAAAAGGCATAGAGACATAGCAGGAAGCGCCAAAAGGGGTGATGAAATTCGTCTTCTCCTAATTCTCCTTAGCCATTTTGATCTGGTGATACCCTTAGTATGCATCCATAAAGCATAGGCATTCGCAACCCGCCGTGGAGTAAATAATCTAATCAATACGAGGGAGAGCAAAGGGATATTTTGGTCAAGCTTTGTTGAGATCGGTGTAATCAATGCACCTACGAAAGGTGTCGTTCTTCTTTAGAACAAGCACCGGGTTAGCCAACCACTATGGGTGAAAAACTTCGACAATAAACCCGGCAGCTAGGAGTCGCGCGACTTCTTCCCCAGAGGCCTTACATCGCTCCTTGTTAAAATGACGGAGGTATTTCCTGACTGGTTTCATCTTTGGGTCCACATTAAGGTGGTGCTCAGCGAATTCTCTCGGTACTCTAGGAATGTCACATGGTTTCCATGCAAAGATGTCCCGAGTCTCACGGATGAATTCGATGAGCGTGCTTTCCTATGCGGTGTCCGGACCGGTCCCAATAGTCTACTATTTAGAAGATTCACCTTCGGTGAAATAAACTAGCTTGGTATCATCATTGACTTGAACTTTAGGGGTGGCTCAGATTTAGTGGTGGGTTTCTTGAGGGGGCTCATGTCCGCTGGGTCAACATTGGTTGTATAGAACTTTAGATCCTCAGCTGCGCACGCCGACTCTGCATAAGCTGCATACCCTTCCTCGCACTCGTGAGCTATTTTTTGGCTTCCGTCCACGCTAATATTTCCTTTGAGAGCCGACATCTTAAGTTTGAGGTACACATAATAGGGTCGGGCCATGAAACGAGCATAAGCCTGCCTCCCAAACAAGGCATGGTAAGGACTTCTGATCTTGACCACCTCAAACATCAAAGATTCACATATGTAGTTAAATTCATCCCCGAAAGCGACGTCTAGCTTAATCCTCCCAATCGGATACGCCGACTTCCCTGGCACGATACCATGAAAGACCACGGTCGAAGGTAATAAGATGGTTTCAGAGAGGTTCATCCGCCGGAAGGTGTCATAGTACAGGATGTTGATGCTGCTTCCCCCGTACATAAGAACCTTCATGAGGGTGTACCCACCAACCTAAGGCGCCACTACCAAATCCAAATTTCCTAGGTTATCCACCCGGGAGGGGTGATCCGCCCTGTGATGTCTACTACGCAACCTTCTTCTTGTAGACTCATGTTGGGCCTCCAAGCGCAGAGTTTTGTAGGACAGTACAAAATTTCCCGCAAGTGGATGACCTAAGGTTTATCAATCCATGGGAGGCGTAGGATGAAGATGTTCTCTCTCGAACAACCCTGCAACCAAATAACAAAGAGTCTCTTGTGTCCCCAACACACCCAGTACAATAGTAACTTGTATAGGTGCACCAGTTTGGTGAAGAGATGGTGATACAAGTGCAATATGGATGGTAGATATAGGTTTTTGTAATATGAAAATATAAAAACAGCAAGGTAACTAATGATAAAAGTGAGCATAAACGGTATTGCAATGCTTAGAAACAAGGCCTAGGGATCATACTTTCACTAGTGCTATTTCTCTCAACAATAATGACATAGTTGAGTCATATGTAAATACCTCTCGTGCGACAAAGAGTTCACTCCCAAGTCACAAATAGCGGAGAACTAACGAAGAAATTATTGTAGGGTACGAAACCACCTCAAAGTTATCTTTTCCGATCAATCTTATGAGCTATCCCTATAAGTGTGACGAATAGCCCTAGAGTTCGTACTAAAATAACACCTTAAGATACACACCAACCAAAACCCTAATGTCACCTAGATACTCCAATGTCGCCACAAGTACCCATGGGCTTAATTATACAATATGCATCACATAATTTCAGATTCATTATGTTCAATCCAACATAAAGAACTTCAAAGAGTGCCCCAAAGTTTCTACCGGAAAGTCAAGACAAAAACGTGTGCCAACCCTTATGCATAGATTCCCAAGGTCACGGAACCCGCAAGTTGATCACCAAAACATACATCAAGTGGATCAATAGAACATCCCATTTTCACCACGGATATCCCATCGCAAGACATACATCAAGTGTTCTCAAATCCTTAAAGACTCAATCCGATAAGAAAACATCAAAGGGAAAACTCAATTCATCACAAGAAGATAGAGAGGGGAAAACTCCATATGATTCATCTATATCAATAATGCTCGCGGTACATCAAGATCGTGCCATCTCAAGAACACGAGAGAGAGAGAGAGAGATCAAACACATAGTTACTGTTACATACCCTCAGCCCCGAGGGTGAACTACTCCCTCCTCGTCATGGAGGGCGATGGGATGATGAAGATGACCTCCGTTGATGGTTTCCCCCTCCGACAGGGTGCCAGAATGGGGCCCCAATTGATTTTTCATTGCTCTAGAGGCTTGAACTGGTGGAACTCCCGATCTAGGTTTCTTTTCGAAGGTTTCTATATTTATTGGATTTTTGGCGTTGGAATCACGTCAAGGGGTGCCACGAGGCGGTGACAAGCCTGCTAGGCACGGCCAGGGGGTGGCCGCGCCTGGCAGGCTTGTGACCTCCTCATGACTCTTTTGGCCCAACTCCAATGCTTCGGGCATCTCTTTTTCTCTAGAAAAAATCATACTAAATTTTCAGCCCATTCCGAGAAAATTTATTTCTGCACAAAAAAATGACACCATGGTAGTTCTGTTGAAAACAGCGTCAGTCTGGGTTAGTTATAAAAAATCATACGAAAATCATATATAATTATTGTAAACATGGCATGAATACTTCATAAATTATAGATACGTTGGAGACGTATCACCCTGCTCAAAGTGATCTTATATTCGGACCAGTTGAAATACCTGGGAACTGTCGGCTCAACCGCATGGGCGGCTTGTTTTTTGAGTTTGTTGTCCCGCCTACAAGTATTGGTGGTGAAGACATGGTACTGGCCACTGTTCATCTGCTTGGGGTTGCTCTGGAAACCAGTTTGGCCATTATGTTGTTGGTCGATCTGACCAGAGCGCTACCCGTTGTCGTTACATGAGTCACCCTTTCCCTGGAAGCCAGATCCTGGGAGAACACCAGACGAGCCACCCTAGACACCACCAGGTCCGGGTTGACCCACATGTCCTCCTTCATTGCCACCTTGATGGTTCCTGGTGGCCTGGTTACGGAACTCCTGCATAATATAGCAATTCTCCCATGAATTAGTAGTCGGGACATCGGGGGTATTGCGCTTGGGACAAGGTGCTTTTAACGCTTCCTCATAATTGCGTGGCTTTCTCCCATTGTATGCTCCTCTAGGAAGATTGTTTCGACGTTGGTTCTTGAAACCAGTATTAGTGTTGGCAACAAAATCTGACTCGCCTTCAGGCTGTCTCCGTTTGCCGTTATAACCTTGGCCTCCTGGATTTCCGTTGTGCCTGTGATTCTGATGATGACCCTTGCCACCATCGCCTTTCTTGTTCTTGCTAGCTTTTTCCTCGTCTGAGTTGGGATCCTTCATGCCATCTGACTCAGCATACCTGCTAAGGGTGTCCATTAACTCGCCCATATCCTGAACCTTTCGGTTCAAATGGCCGAGTTTCAAAACCAGCGGCTAAAAGTGGCAATTCTTCTCCAAGATCAGGACGGCTTGAGCAGCCGTGATACCATCTGACGTGTGGAAAATTTTGGAGACCCGGTGAGTCCAATGATGAGCCGACTCATCCGCACGCTGAACGCAATGCTGAAGATCCACAATTGTCATAGGCCGTTTGCACGTGCCCTAGAAGTTTTTGATGAATCGCTCTTTCAACTCTACCCAAGTGTTGATGGAATTAGGTGGAAGATTTTTTAGCCAGATCTGAGCCGGCCCTTCCAACATCATCTTCAAGTACTTAGCGCACACCACATCGCTGACGTCGAGCATATCCATGGCCAACTCGTAGCTCTCGATCCATGTTGCAGGATCGAGATCCACTGTATAATTGGGCACCTTGCGAGGTCCCTTGAAGTCCTTGGGCACGTGCTCACTGCGAAGATCTGGGGACAAACAAGGAAGCCCCATGGTTTTGTTTCTTGACCCGCCCATGGAGAAAGCCGGCTGAGGGCTAACTGGGGCAACTTGACTCGCCATTGCTATTGTCGCTTCCGCTTCTGCCTGATATGTGGCCCGGGCCGCGTCGACAAGTGCTTGAGCGTTCGACGGGGGAGACCTGGTTTGGGGAACCTGAGGGGATGGCCAGTGTCCGCTGCTAGAAACAGCCAGAGACTCCTCATGGAGGCTCTTACTATGGCTAGCGTATGACGTGGAGTGCATCCGATCCTGACTGTAAGAATACAACGCCTGTTGTCCCACTGGAGTTTTCAACATCTCGACGGCGTTCCTATCCTAGATCTCAACCGGGGTGTTCCCATAAATAGGGAGTGCGTCCAGGTTGCGTGTTGCTGCCAGCATATTATCGACAGGGTTGGAGAAGTGGCCCTATGGTGTCTGGAAACGTTGATCCGGTGACTGAACCGGTGGAGGTTGAGCCGCCTCTACCTGTCGATCCGTTTGACGTGGCGGGTCCTGCTCAGCTCCCAGAATGTGCACGCTAGTGAATAAGCGAGTCGGCTCGAGGTTTCCTAACAACAGGATCTGATGTTGCCTCTGATGTACTGCGTCGGAATCGTTTCGGTGAAACCCTAATTGCCAAGCCTCGGCCTTCAGGTGATCCGACTCGTTATGGATTTGATCCTGCAATTCTACCATCCGGGTGTTTTTGAGGTTGATCGGCTGTTGAACTCTAGCTACATCCTCGCAAAGTTTCCTCAGTTCTGCGTTGCGCTCCTCCTGATTCTCCGTGGTGACCGGTGTTGCTATGAGTTTGGTCATCTCCGCCATCAGATCCATCATGGCTTGAGTCGGCGTCTTTCCTAACTCGAATGCTCCGTTTGCGGGCGCTGCCTTTGGTGGATTCTGAGCCGTCGTGGTCCCAGCCATGTGGATGGCGACTTGGCGGGGTGGCTCAAATGACTCCTCGGTGACTTTCGTTTCCGGAAATTCCCCCAGTGTCTAATCGTGGAGAGGATAGATTAATTCAGTATCCCATGGATGACTCACCATCGGATTAACGGGGGTGTCTCCATGATACGTCCATTTTGCATCATGCTTTTATATTGATATTTATTGCATTACGGGCTGTTATTACACGTTATAGTATAATACTTATGCCTTTTCTCTCTTATTTTAGAAGGTTTACATGAAGAGGGAGAATGCCGGCAGCTGGAATTCTAGACTGGAAATGGAGCAAATCTAAGATACATATTCTGCACAACTCCAAAAGTCCTAAAATTTTACAGAGAATTTTTTTGGAATTAACAAAAAATACTCGAGCAAGAATCAACCAGAGGGGGCCACCAGCAGGCCACAAGCCTGCTAGGCGCGACCACCCCCTAACCGCGCCTAGTAGGCTTGTGGGGCCCCTGTGGCTCCTCCGACGCCCATCTTCTCCTATATGATGAGCTTTGACCTGGAAAAAATCAGAAGAGAGCTTTCCGGACGAAACGCCGCCATCTCGAGGCGGAACTTGGCCAGAACCAATCTAGAGCTCTGGCAGGGCTGTCCTGCCGGAGAAACTTCCCTCCCGGAGGGGGAAATCGAAGCCATCGTCATCACAACCGATCCTCTGATCAATAGGGGGTCAATCTCCATCAACATCTTCACCAGTACCATCTCCTTTCCAAACCCTAGTTCATCTCTTGTATCCGATCTTTGTCTCAATACCTCAAATTGGTACCTGTGGGTTGCTAGTAGTGTTGATTACTCCTTGTAGTTGATGCTAGTTGGTTTACTTGGTGAAAGATCATATGTTCAGATCCTTTATGATAATTAATACTCCTCTTATCTTGAACATGAACATGCTTTGTGAGTAGTTCTGTTTGTTCCTGAGGACATGGGATGGGTCTTGTTATAAGTAATCATGTGAATTTGGTATTCGTTCGATATTTTGATGAGATGTATGTTGTCTCTCCTCTGGTGGTGTTATGTGAACGTCGACTACATAACACTTCACCATTATTTGGACCTAGGGGAAGGCATTGGGAAGTAATAAGTAGATGATGGGTTTCTAGAGTGACAGAAGCTTAAACCCTAGTTTATGTGTTGCTTCGTAAGGGGCTGATTTGGATCCATATGTTTCATGCTATGGTTAGGTTTACCTTAATTCTTATTTTGTTGTGGATGCTTGCGATAGGGGTTAATCATAAGTGGGAGGTTTGTCCAAGTAAGGGCAGCACCCAAGCACCGTTCCACCCACATATCAAATTATCAAAGTAACGAACGTGAATCAAATGAGCATGATGAAAACTAGCTTGACGGAAATTCCCATTTGTCCTCGAGAGCGCTTTGCTTTATATAAGAGTTTGTCCAAGCCTTTCCTTTGCTACAAAAAGGATTGGGATACCTTGTTGCACCTTTGTTACACTTGTTACTTGTTACTCATTACGAATTATCTTATCACAAAACTATCTATCGCCGATAATTTCAATGCTTGCAGAGAATACCTTACTGGAAACCGCTTGTCATTTCCTTCTGCTCCTCGTTGGGTTTGACACTCTTACTTAGCGAAAGGACTACGATAGATACCCTATAATTGTGGGTCATCAAGACTGTTTTCTAGCGCCGTTGCCGAGGAGTGAAGCGCCTTGGTAAGTGAATTTGGTAAGGAAAAATTTATATAGTGTGCTGAAATTTATTGTCACTTGTCACTATGGAAAGTAATCCTTTGAGGGACTTGTTCGGGGTATCTTCACCTCGACCGGAAAGACAAAGAGTTGTCCCTCAACCTACTGAACCTACTGAAAATATTTATTATGAAATCCCTTCGGGTATGATAGAGAAACTGCTGGCTAATCCTTACGCAGGAGATGGAACACTACATCCTCATTTACATCTAAGCTATGTGCATGAAGTTTGTGGATTATTTAAGCTTGCAGGTCTGCCCGAGGATCGCGTTAACAAGAAGGTTTTTCCTTTATCTTTGAAGGAAAAGGCATTGACATGGTATAGGCTATGTGCTGATATTGGATCATGGAGGTGCAAACGACTGAAGATGGAATATCATTAGAAGTTCTACCCTATGCATCTAGTTCATCGTGTTCGGAATTATATTTATAATTTTTGGCCTCGTGAAGGAGAAAGAATAGCTCAATCTTGTGGAGGCTTAAGTCAATGTTATATTCATGCCCCAATCATGAGCTTTCGAGAGAAATTATTATTCAGAATTTTTATGCTTGGCTTTCTCGTAATGATCAATCCATGCTCGATACTTCTTGTGTTGGTTACTATATGAAGAAACATATTGACTTCAAATGGGATTTGTTGGAAAAAATTAAACGCAACTCTGAAGATTGGGAACTCGACGAAGGTAAGAAGTAGGGTATGAACCTTAAGTTTGATCATGTTAAATCTTTCATGGACTCTGATGTTTTTCGTGAATTTAGCACTAAATATGGACTTGACACTGAGATAGTAGCTTCTTTTTGTGAATCTTTTGCTGCTCATGTTGATCTCCCTAAGGAGAAGTGGTTTAAATATCATCCTCCCATTAAAGTGAAAGTAGTTGAACCTATTAAAGTTGAAAGAAAACTATTACTTATAATGTTGATCATGTTATTCCCACTGCCTATATTGATAAACCACCTTTTCGTGTTAGAATAAAGGATCATGCTAAAGCTTCAACTGTAGTTCGTAAGAGTTGTGCTAGAACACCTACACCCCCTGAGAAAATTAAAGTTGAACCTAGTATTGCTATGGTTAAGGATCTCTTGGTTGATAATATCGATGGGCATATTATTCAATTTTGTGATGAAGCTGCTAGGATTGCTAAACCTGATGCTAAAAATAAACATAGACCCATTGTTGGCACGCCTGTTGTTTCTGTTAAAATAGGAGATCATTGTTATCATGTCTTATGTGATATGGGTGCTAGCGTGAGTGCAATTCCCTTTTCCTTATATAAAGAGATTATGAATGATATTGCACCGGCTGAGTTAGAGGAAATTGATGTTACAATTAAAATTGCTAATAGAGATACTATATCACCAGTTGGGATTATTAGAGATATTGAACTCTTGTGTGGGAAAATAAAATATCCTACTGATTTTCTTGTTCTTGGTTCCCCACAAGATAATTTTTGTCCCATTATATTTGGTAGACCTTCTTGAATACCGTTAATGCCCGGATAGATTGTGAGAAGGAAACAGTTACCGTAAGTTTTGGGGATGCGTCTCATGATTTTAATTTCTCTAAATTTCGTAGACAATCCCATGATAAAGAACTGCCTAGTAAGGATGAAATTATAGGTCTTGCCCCTATTGCGATTCCTCCTACCGATCCTTTAGAGAAATATTTGCTAGACCATGAAAATGACATGCACATGAATGAAAGAAATGAAATAGATAGGATTTTCTTTTATCAACATCCTATTCTGATACACAACTTGCCTGCTGAAATACTTGGGGATCCCCCTCCACCCAAGGGTGATCCCGTGTTTGAGCTTAAACAATTACCTGATACTTTGAAATATGATTATCTTGATGAAAAGAAGATATATCATGTTATTATTAGTGTTAACATTTCAGAGCATGAAGAATAGAGATTATTGAAAACTCTGAGGAAGCACCGTGCTACTATTGGATATACTCTTGATGATCTTAAGGGCATTAGTCCCACTCTATGTCAGCACAAAATTAAAATGGAACCTGATGCTAAACCAGTGGTTGATCACCAAAGAAGGTTGAATCCTAAAATGAAGGAAGTGGTAAGAAATGAAATATTAAAGCTTCTAGAGGCAGGTATCATTTATCCTATTGCTAATAGTAGATGGGTTAGTCCCGTTCATTGTGTCCCTAAGAAAGGAGGTATTACCGTAGTTCCAAATGATTAAAATGAATTGATCCCGTAGATAATTGTTATAGGTTATAGAATGGTAATTGATTTTAGGAAAATGAATAAAGCTACTAGAAAAGATCATTACCCTTTACCTTTCATTGATCAAATGCTATAAAGATTATCCAAACACACACCTTTCTGCTTTCTAGATGGTTATTCTGGTTACATTGTCGCTAAATTTATACCACCTAGTTTCACATACTAGCAAATAAAAAGGTTTTCTATGATTTAAGACATTACTTCTGGGATGAGCCACACCTTTATACAGAAGGAGTATATGGTATTATTACACGTTGTGCACCTGAGCATGAACAGGAACAAATCCTACGGAAGTGTCACTCCGAGGCCTACGAAGGACACCACGCTAGAGATAGAACTGCACATAAGGTATTACAATCTGGTTTTTATTGGCCTACTGTCTTCAAGGATGCTCGTAAGTTTGTCTTGTCATGTGACGAATGTCAAAGAATTGGCAATATTAGTAGATGTCAGGAAATGCCTATGAATTACTCTCTTGTTATTGAACCATTTGAGGTTTGGGGTTTTGATTATATGGGACCTTTTCCAACGTCCAACGGGTATACTCATATTTTAGTTGTTGTTGATTATGTTACTAAGTGGGTAGAAGCTATCCCAACTAGTAGTGCTGATCATAACACCTCTATTAAGATGCTTAAAGAAGTTATTTTCCCTAGATTTGGAGTCCCCGGACACTTAATGACTGATGGTGGTTCACATTTTATTCATGATGCTTTCCGTAAATTCCTTGCTAAGTATGATGTTAATCATAGAATTGCATCTCCTTATCATCCTCAGTCTAGTGGTCAAGTAGAATTAAGCAATAGAGAAATTAATTTGATCTTGCAAAAGATGGTTAATAGATCTAGGAAAAATTGGTCTAAGAAACTTAACGATGCATTATGGGAATATAGAACTGCTTACAAGAATCCTATGGGTATGTCTCCGTATAAACTGGTTTATGGTAAAGCATGCCACTTACCTCTAGAGCTAGAGCATAAGGCTTATTGGGCAATCAAAGAGCTCAACTATGATTTCAAACTTGCTGGTGAGAAGAGGTTATTTGACATTAGCTCACTTGATGAATGGAGAACCTAGGCCTATGAGAATGCCAAGTTGTTTAAAGAGAATGTAAAGAGATGGCACGATAATAGGATACCAAAGCGTGAATTCAATGTAGGTGATCATGTCTTGCTATACAATTCTCGGTTAAGATTTTTTGCAGGAAAACTTCTCTCTAAATAGGAAGGCCCATACATCGTCGAGGAATTATATCGCTCCGGTGCCATCAAGATCAACAACACCGAAGGCACAAATCCGAAGGTGGTAAACGGGAAAATAATCAAACACTATATTTCAGGTACTCCCATTAATGTTGAAATAAATGTTATCAATACCATAACTCCCGAAGAGCATATTAGGGAGACTTACCAGAATGTTTCAGACTCTGAAAAGGAATAGGTACGTGGTACGGTAAGTAAACCAACTCCAAAACTTTTCCAATAGCAATTTTACTCAGTTTTGGAATATTAAAAAAATTAGGAAAATAAAAAGCAGTCCAAAGGACGCACGGGAAGGCGACAAGCCTGCTAGGCGCGGCCACCCCCCTGGTCGTGCCTAGGGGGCTTGTCACCACCCCGTGCGCCCCCAGACTCCGTTTTCTTGTGGAACATCCTTCAAGTCAGCAAAAATTCATTATATAATCTCCCAAAGGTTCCGACTTTCATATCATGACAATACCTCCTGTTTTTGGTTTGAGCCGTTTCTGCAGCAGATTTAGAGCAAGATGTAGTCTCAAGATTCTGATGGGGAGAGCTACATATCGCATTATCTTGCCAATCCCAAGCTCTATGGGGACCTAGATCCTTATTGATTATTCTTGGAGGAGGAACAAGAAGACAAGTACCGAGAAGAAAGCTCAGATGAAGAGGAGACTCCTAGGCCTCAACTGGGAGACATGCATGTGGAGTTCAGGAAATCAAGGCAACCAAACACAAGGAGAAAACCCAAAGTTCTTTTTATCCCTTCTTGTTTTCTTTAGAAGAGTAAATAAGAATTATTTCAAAGGATATTGAAGCTCGAGCATGAAGTAGATGGTCTGAGGGAACAAATTTCATGCTTAAGAGGAAATTGAACAAGCTTCCAACCGCATCAACAACTCCACCATCATCACCCCCGAAGAAGGACACCTAAGCACACGGGTATGGGCACTCCCCTTGGCTTGTGCCAAGCTTCGGGGAGGTGCCCCGGTATCATATCATATCACACCTTTTTCCTTTTTCCTTTTTGTTTTTATCTTTCCTAGTTCGATCCTTTTTGTTTTTGCTTTGATCTAGTAGAATAAAAGTTTTTAGTATGATCTACCCTTCTAGCTTTTTCTTTTGCTCCCCTTAAGTAAGCAAGTCCTAGATTTATATAATAAAAATTAGTTTTGATGATGAGGGCTTTGCTAGACTACTATGCTCTTGAAATCAAGAAAATATAATAGACAAAAGCAAGGAGAATACATAGTGATCTTATGGGGAGTAATGACTTCACATATAAAAGTATGTTGATTGAAGTTTGTTAGTAGTTAACAAACATAGTAATTGGTCAATGGTGCAATTTAAAGGAAGTGATAAAGAAAGAGAGATTCACATATAAATATATTATCTTAGACATCTTTTATGATTGTGACCACTCATTAAATATTACATGCCAAGAAGTTGATGTTGGACAAGCAAGACAACACAATAGGTTATGTTTGCTTGCATCCGGATATAAGTTATATGGTTTTAGATCCTTCAACATGTCGTTCTTTCTTCCACCTCATATTAGCCAAAACCTCTGCACCAAGTAGAGATACTACTTGTGCATCCAAACACCTCAACCCAGTTTTGCCATGACAGTCCACCATACCTACCTATGGATTGACTAAGATCCTTCAAGTAAGTTGTCATTGGTGCAAAAAGGCAATAAAAATTGCTCCTAAATATGTGTGATCTTTTATTGTAAGGGAAATAAGCATTATACGAACTTGTGATAGTGAAGAAATAAAAGCGACAGACTACATAATAAAGGTTGCTATCACAAAGGGCAATACAACGCGGCGTTCCTCTGCACTAAGAGTTTGTGCATCCAAAAATAAAAAGCGCATGACAACCTCTGCTTCCCTCTACGAAGGGCCTATATGTTACTTTTACTTTTACTTTCTAGTAGTTACCTTTATGCAAGAGTCATGGTGTTCTTCACCACTTCCTATATTCTGTCTCTCTTGGCAAGCATTATGTGTTGGGGAATGATCTAGACTTATATATCCACTCAGATGTGGGTTGAGTTATTATTGTTTACATCACCCTTGAGGTGAATAGTTGGGAGGAAAAATTATAAGTCCCTATCTTTCTCTGTGTTCGATTGAAGATTTGACCTCGTGGGTACCGCGTGAGTGCTAGCAATTGCGAAAGACTAAAAGATGATTGAGTATCTGGATTTGCTTTACAAGCACTTATATTGACTCTTTCCAATGTTATGATAAATTGTCAATTGCTACAATGACTAACATCACAATTTGTTGGTTGTCAATAGAGTTCTTGGTTCATACTTTATCTTGTGAGTGAATTGTTACTCTAGTACAAAGAATCTCATACAATGAGTATTGTTGTTCTGAAGTTGATCATGATGCCCTCATGTCCGTATTTTATTTTTATCGACACCTCTATCTTTGAACTTGTGGACATATTCATCGATGTAGGCTTTCGCTTGAGGGCAAGAGAGGTCTAAGCTTGGGGGAGTTGATACATCCATTTTGCATCATGCTTTTATGTTGATATTTATTGCATTAGGGGTTGTTATTACACGTTATAGTACAATACTTATGCCTTTTATCTCTTATTTCACAAGGTTTACATGAAGAGGGAGAATGCCAGCAGCTGGAATTCTGGACTGGAAAAGGAGAAAATCTGAGATGCCTATTCTGCACAACTCCAAAAGTCCTGAAATTTTACGGAGAATATTTTTGGAATTAATAAAAAATATTGGCGCAAGAATCAACTTGAGGGGGGCCACCAGAAGGCCACAAGCCTACTAGGCATGGCCACCCCCTAGCCACGCCTAGCAGGCTTGTGGGGCCCCTGTGGCTCCTCCGACGCCCATCTTATCCTATATGAAGTGTTTTGACCTGGAAAAAATCAGAAGAGAGCTTTCGGGACGAAGCGCTGCTGTATCGAGGCGGAACTTGGGCAGAACCAATCTAGAGCTCCGGCAAGGCGGTCCTGCTGGGGAAACTTCCCTCCCGAAGGGAGAAATCGAAGCCATCATCATCACCAACGATACTCTCATCGAGAGGGGGTCAATCTCCATCAACATCTTCACCAGCACCATCTCCTCTCCAAACCCTAGTTCATCTCTTGTATCTGATCTATGTCTCAACACCTCAGATTGGTACCTGTGGGTTGCTAGTAGTGTTGATTACTCCTTGTAGTTGATGCTAGTTGGTTTACTTGGTGGAAGATCATATGTTCAGATCCTTTATGATAATTAATACTCCTCTGATCTTGTGAAAGTGCATGTAGTCCCCATGTGTGGTTTTTGTAATTGATGACAATCCTAATGGACTAATGTTTGCATTAAGTTATACATTTGAAGGAAAGTTCCATTTGCAATGCATGAAGAATATTGGATGAATTGAAAGATGTTTGTTCCATGGTTGATGCAAGAAGGAGATTGAATGGATTCGGAATGAATGCCATATACATATAGTTGTGCATCAAGGTTGTGCCATGATGGATCATGATCTTGAGAGAATGATTAAAGAGAAGAATTCTACATATGGCTTGAATATAGGATCATGATGTGCTCATATGTTGAGTCATGGATGATTATGTCTTGAAGCAAGTAATTCATGTGAAGAATTTGTTGTGCCTCTCAAGAGATTGTGATGGAGCATGAAGGATAAAAAATGATGACCAATATGGTATTCATGGATAAACTCTATATGGTCATATGATAATTGAGATATGGGTAATCATGTCTTGAAGAAATGAAGCATAGTGAAGAATTCAATATGGCCTTCAAGGCATCAAGATTAAGCATGGAGAAAATATAAAGGTTGACCAAGATAAAGATCAAAGAATCAAACTTTAAATGGTCAACACACAAGTGCAAACGATGCATCACATAGGATCTTGTGGTATGATAAGAAATTGTCAATTGCACTTTGTGTACTAACCCATGCTATGTGTTGTCTATGTTTATGAGGGTTAGGTTATTATCATGGGATCGCATCAAGAAAGAGATTCCAAGTGTCCATGAGAGGATGACATCAAGTGTTCATGATCATGGTTGACAAGGGCAAGTTTAAGATAACCATTCTGAAGGATCACATGCTTGAAGCTTGTGGATGATCACATGATGGACAAAGTGAAGATGAATACAAAGCAAAGCTTCTCACATTGTGTATGGAAGAGATACTTGAAGACTTCACCAATGTCTTGCCCTCAAATTGAGTCAAGAAGAAACATCAACATCAAGCTCAAGTGAAAGGCTCGAGTCAAAGGTATTAGTTCCTTTGGCATTAGTGTTGTGGGGTGATGACCACCGAAGAAACATATACACTCAAGTATGGATTCTTGATAGCTATGTAGTGTAGCTCTTTTATGATTCTTGAGTTATAGGGATCCCACACTATTAAGAGGGGATCAAAGGGGTTCGTGATGGACTTGCTCAAGTCAACATCTTCTATACACAATTCCACTCCTATCCTATTTACCGAAGCAATACATAGCCAACTAGGTTCTCCAAAGTATATGATCTAACATGTGCATACTTTGCACCTTCCATTTTGTCACTTCAGAGCCACCGGATGTCCGACCCTTGGCCCGGATGTCCGGCCAAACACATCCACTGACACTACAATGGCCATATTTTCACCCACGCTATATATACCCCTTCACCACTTCATGGAGGGGTTAACCACTCAATCCAAAAGAACCCTAGAACACCAAAGTGGCTCCCTCTCACTTCTCCTACACCAAATCTCAGATCCCGGAGAGATTAGTGAGAGTTCCCGAGAGATTTTCCAATCAAGTGATAGATCCACTCCCTCTCCCTCTCTTGACCAAAGGAATTCCTAATTTGAGCAAGTCTTGAGCATTTCCCCCTTGATCTTGTTACTCTTGGAGGTTGGAGACTCCTGGGCGGTAGGAGTGCTCCGGTGAGGAATCAACTTGTGATTTGTCCCCCGGAAAGTTTGTGAAGGTTTGGAGGCCGCCTCAAGGTCTACCACTAGTGGTTGAGAATCGCCTTCGTGGTGATATCTCAAGGGGAGAATAGGGTGAGCCTTCGTGGTGTTGGTGTGCCTTCGTGGTAACATCCACCTCTCTAACGGTGACTAGCTTCCCTCCAAGGAAGTGAACATCGGGATACATCCTCGTCTCCGTGTCTTCGGTTATTTCTAACCCTACCCACTACTTGTGGTTTACTTTGGCCACTTGACCTTGCATTCACTATATATATTGTTGTCCTCATTATATTGTGTTGGTTACCATATCGTAGAGATTATTTAGGCCAACACTTTATAGTCCGCAAATTCATACTTGCTACTATTGATATATCTTGCGCTTAGTGTGAATTGCTAGCTTGTAACATTCATTTCCATATCTTGTGATATACATTGAGTAAGTTTGTGTAACTTACTTGTGCTTACTCATATCCTCGTTATTCTCGTCTTGTTTATCCTATGTTGTTGGTGCACTTAGTGAGCCTAGTATATTTAGGATTTGTGCTTGAAAAGTATCCGCTTAGTTTATTTCTGCATTAGGATGTAGCCAAATCCGTAAAAGATTTTAAAACACCTATTCACCCCCCCTCTAGGGGACATCGTGGTCCTTTCATCTTGAACATGAACATGCTTTGTGAGTAGTTCCGTTTGTTCCTGAGGACATGGGATGAGTCTTGTTATAAGTAATCATGTGAATTTGGTATTCGTTCGATATTTTGATGAGATGTATGTTGTCTCTCCTCTAGCGGTGTTATGTGAATGTATACTACATAACACTTCACCATTATTTGGGCCTAGGGGAAGGCATTGGAGTAATAAGTAGATGATGGGTTGCTAGAGTGACAGAAGCTTAAACCCTAGTTTATGTGTTGCTTCGTAAGGGGCTGATTTGGATCCATATGTTTAATGATATGGTTAGGTTTACCTTAATTCTTATTTCATAGTTGCGGATGCTTGCGATAGGTTTTAATCATAAATGGGAGGTTTGTCCAAGTAAGGGCAGCACCCAAGCACCGGTCCACCCACATATCAAATTATCAAAGTAACGAACGAGAATCAAATGAGCATGATGAAAACTAGCTTGACGGAAATTCCCATGTGTCCTCGGGAGCGCTTTGTTTTATATAAGAATTCGTCCAGGCCCGTCCTTTTCTACAAAATGGATTGGGCTACCTTGCTTCACCTTTGTTACACTTGTTACTTGTTACTCGTTACGAATTATCTTATCACAAAACTATATGTCACCGATAATTTCAGTGCTTGCAGAGAACACCTTACTGGAAACCGCTTGTCATTTCCTTCTGCTCCTCGTTGGGTTCGACACTCTTATCGAAAGGACTATGATAGATCCTCTATACTTGTGGATCATCACTCCACTACCCGTCGGCTCATCTCGGAGGCCGAGTCCTTGGGTAAAACCAACGAAGGCGTGACGCTGGCCGGCTTGATGTCGGCCGGGTTGGGCGTGCCGAGCCGACTCGATGATGTCGATGCACATGTACGGCTCGGGTACTGACGTGCTGATTTTGTCAATGAAGACGTGGATCTTGCCAAAGGGGACCTGACACCCGGACTTAATTGAGACAACCTCGGGACCCTAGCTCGAATTGTTGATGTAGAGCTTCCCACAGTGGCTCTTGGTCATCAGACCTATCGCGTAGCTCCCGAACCCTCGAAGGGCTCCCACCGAGAACTCAACTCCACCGTGCAATAGCCCCACGGTGGGCGCTAACTGTCGTGGTTTTGTCATGGTAGATGTCCTCATAGGAGAACTTCAGTGTGAGGCCATCGCCGCTATGTGGCGACTCAAAGGGGTTGATTGGGAATGAGAGAGGAGTTTACCCAGGTTCGGCCCCTCTGATAGAGGTAAAAGCCTATTTCCTGCTTTGTGTATATTGGTGATGATATCGATTACAAGGGAGCGGAATTGCTTGACCTAGCTATCGATGGATTGTAACTTGCCCTAAGCCACCACAGGGACTCGCCTTTATATACACAGGTCGAGGTCCTAGGCTTACAAGAGTCCGGACCGGGTCATACTCATGATCGATCTTGTTTCTAAGACGCCTTGCCTTCTCCGGCAAGACACCCCTGGTTGGCCTATGCCTCCGGGTTGCACACTGTCGCCCGACTCTGGGCCTCTTCTGGCCCGCCTGGCAAATCGTCCCTTGGCATGTCTTGGTCTTTTAGGCTTGTGACGGTTTTACTTGTTGAGTCGCCAACAGCTTAACCCAGCCCCACCTGGTGGGTTATATCGCGGGTTTATATCCCCAACAATAGCAAAACCACCTCAAAGTTATCCTTTACGATCAATCTATCGAGCCATCCCTAGAACTGTCACAAATAGCCTTAGAGTTCATACTAGAATAACACCTATGATGCACATCAATCAACCCTAATGTCACCTAGATACTACAATGTCGCCTCAAGTATCCATGGGTTATTTATTCGACATGCATCAAACAATTTCAGATTCATCATATTCAATCCAACACAAAGAACTTCATAGTGTACCCCAAGATTTCTATCGGAAAAGCATGACAAGAACGTGCATCAATCCATATGCATAGATTGCCCCAATGTCACCGCGGGAATCCGCAAGTTGATTCCCCAAACATATATCAAGTGAATCAATAGAACACCCCATTGTCACCACGGGTATTGACACTTGTGATATGCCTTGGGTTTTCCATGAAGAGGAACGGGTAATTGCAGCACGATACGGGTAAGTATTTTCCTCATTTAAGAAAGCAAGGTTTATCAAACATAGGAATATCAATCCACAACCGTCTCAGTGGCTGCACACAAAACAACAAACAACTTGCATCCAACGCGTCAAGAGGGTTGTTAATCCCCTTGATCTCGTTATTCGCAAGCAAGTGAGGTGTGTAGATAATAGTAGATAATTGAAAATTTTAAAATAGAATAAAAGAGAAATAATGGCAACAAGGTAAATATAATTTTGTAAATATATAAGTGAATAGACCCAACGGCCATAGTTTTCCCTAGAGACATCTCTCATGAAAGTAAGCATACGATGAGTAAACAAATTACTGTTGGGCAATTGATAAAAAAGCGCATAGTTATGTGATATTCATGGCAATGATCATGTCTATATAGGTATCACATGCAAAACAAGTAGGTCGACTCCTGCCGGCACCTATTACTATTACTCCACTTCAAGAGCGCTTGTATGCTTGCCTCTCTACGTATTAAGTTCATGACAAACAGAGTAATGCTTGGAGGATAATGACATGATGTAGACAAAGTAAACTCAATCAATATGAATAAACCCCATAATTTTATCCTTAGTGGCAAGAACACAAAGACGTATCTTGTCCCCTTCTGTCACTAGGATATAGAAACCCTTCAGGTTGAACCCATTGCAACGCACCCCTCTCACTGAAAAAAGATCAATCTACTTGGCCAAAGCAAATCAATAGATCAGAGAGATTTAAGAAGATATAATGACCATGCAATAAGAAACAATAAAAGATTTCAGAGAAGACTCAAATACTTTTCATGAATAATTTGAACATAAACCCACAATTCATCGGATCCCAACAAACGCATCGCACAAAAGAATTACATCGGATAGATCAAAGCAAATATGCGATGATCATAGTATTGAAGATCAAGAGAGAGAGAGAGAGGTACTAACTATGGACCCGTAGGTCTGTGGTGAACTACTCACATATCATCATGTGGGCAGCAAGGTTGATGAAGAGGCCCTCCATGGTCGATACCCCTCCGGCAGGGTGCCGGAATGGAGCTCCAGATGAGATCGCGGCGGAACAGAGACTTGCGGGGGCAGAAAAACTGTATCGGGATGCCCTCTAGGGTTTTTGGAATATATGTGAATTTATAGGCCAGAGAACGGGGGTAGGAGGGCCAACAGGGAGGGACAAGCCATCAGGGCGTGCTCTGTTGGCTTGTGCCTCCTCGTGCGGCCTGCGGTCTTCTCCTAGAGCTTCTAGGTCTTCTTTTGGTCGAGAAAAAATCATAAAAAATTCGGGGCAATTGGACTTCGTTTGGTACTATAAACCTGAAAAGTAAAAAACATGCAGAAAACAGGAACTGACACTAGGCACTAGTCAATAGGTTAGTGCTAAAAATAATATAAATTGGTAAATTATTACTCAAAAAGTATCCTAGAATGATAATATGATGGAATGGAACAATCAAAAAAATTAGATGCGTTGGAGACGTATCAAGCATCCTGAAGCTTAATTCCTACTCGTCCTCGAGTAGGTAAATGATAAAAATAGAATTTTTGATGTGAGACTCTCTATATGAAGAACAAGGTGCCACTTTGAGGCACGAGTGTGGTAAAGGATAGTAGCAAAGTATCTTCTCTATTTTTCTCTCATTCATTTTTATTTATTTCTTTATGGTGGGCTCATTTGGACCCCCCCCCATTTTTATTTCCTAGCTAGGACAATGCTCTAATAATGATGATCATCATACTTTTATTTACTTACAATTCAATATAAAAACTCAATATGAAGAACTATGAAACAATATGACTCGATATCAATGCCTCCGGAAGTGTACCAGGATGTGCAATGATCTAGCATGACATGTAAAAATATGATGAACGATGGCTTTTCCACACATACTATGTCAGCTCTATATGATCATGCAAAGCAGTATGATGATGAATGAACTTGTCATATGATGTAACAGTGGAATTTGCATGGAAATATATCTCGGAATGGCTATGGAAATGCCATAATATGTAGGTATGGTGGCTGTTTTGAGGAAGATATAATGAGGCTTATGTATGATAGAGTGCATCATATCACAGGATTTGGATGCACCGATGAAGTTTGCACCTATCCTCGAGGTGAGAATGGGCAAGGCATGGTACCGAAGAGGCTAGCAAAATATGAGGAGGTGAGATTGCGTATGTCCATGGGTTCACATTAGTCGTGAAGAAATCATATATTTATTGCAAAGTTTTATTATTTTTATCACAAATCAAAGCACTACTCACATGCCCCGAGGGAGGAGGTTGGGAGGAGTTAACCATCGCGCGCCTCCGATCCGAAACAACACTAGGATTTAACGAGAAATAGAAATGTTCACACATCCCCATCATGCCTTTTTAATATTTGGATAAACAAGAAATTAACACCTTTCAATATCTACACTTCTACAAATCAACAATGATGCACTCACACCTTCTTCATATTACCACATCAATATCATTAACCCACAATTTCTCTTTTATGTGCTACATGATGGTTTTGATTATCACTCATTGAATACCTATTATTTTTGGACTAGTCTTATGACCTATGCAAATTACCGTCACTATTTATTAACTCCCCAAAAAATATAAGTGAAGAATGAGAGTGCAATTATTTCTACAAAATGTACATGCCACCGCGCTCAAAAAGATATAAATGAAGTACTAGAGCAACTGCTAAGCTCAAAAGATATAAGTAACGCACATAGAGTATTCTAACAAATTATGATGAAGGTGTGTCTCTCTCAAATAGGGTTGTCTAGAAAATGATGATTGTGGCAAACTAAGAAAATGTAAGCAAACAAAAGAAAATGACGCTCCAAGCAAAACTCATATCATGTGATGAATAAAAATATAGCTCGAAGTGACATACCGATGGATTGAGACGAAAGAGGGGATGCCTTCCCCAAGCTTAGATGCTTGATTATTCCTAGAATATTACCTGGGGGTGCCTTGGGAATCCCCAAGATTAGTCTATTGCCGCTCCATATTACTTTGTCCATCGTGATAACACCCAAAACTTGAAAACTTCAATCACACAAAACTCAACAAAACTTCGTGAGATCCGTTAGTATAAGCAACATATCAAATACTTTAGGTACTATTATAAATTGATTCACATTTCATTATTGCATAATATTTACTGAATTCTAACTTCTCCATGGCATATACCCCTGATACAATCCATAGCATCATCAAAAACAAGCAAACTACACAAGCAAAAACAGAATCTACCTAAAACAAAACTGACTGTAATGATCTATAAACAACCTATAGTTATGTAACTCTAAAAATTCTGAAAAAATAGGAAAACCTGAATAATTTATATATAAATACTTTGTAAAAAATTCAAATAAAAAAGATGTTCCAGTAAAATCATAGAAATTCTGCACTAGACACTAAATTTTCTGTTTTTACACTATATCAATTTTACTCATCTTGTGAGTCATCCCAAATGCTTTACTTGGCACAAACACTAACTGAAACATAAAAACACAATCATTACAGAGGAAATAATCATGTTATCACACCATAATAGAAATTTAAAAAGCAAAAATAAAGATAATATTGGCGTGCCTCCCAACAAGCGCTATTGTTTTATGCCCCTAGCTAGGCATAATGCATAGTTTCAAGTATTGTCATCTTTGTTCATAAGGGGTCCAATCCCCTTCACAATCTTATTATTCCTTTCACAAAGAACATAAAGCTTTTGTTCTATGATATCAAGCCTCCTATTTTGTATCATGACGTTTCCATGATTTTAGAGATAGAGTTGAACAACCCCCTACAATTAGACTCCATACTAGTTCTTGCCTGCTTGATTAGCTCAGTTTGGCGGTGGCACAATAGTATAGCAAGTTCAATGGTTCCTATTTTAGGTTGACCAGATATATTTTTCATCTTATCATAGGTGTCAAAGCATTGTTCCAAGGAAATCTTTTTCGACCATAGAATCCAAGACACGTAGATGAGATAAAGATAAACCAACATAAAAATTTCTAAGGAGCAATTTAATATGACTCTTGGGATTAGGTGTTGCTTGTATTCCTAGTAATTTATCCCAAGATTTATTAAGGGAATAATCAGCTACTTTCTTTAAATCCAAGATTGCAGAACCCTCTCCCGAGTAAGGAGAGGAGGGCATGTCCGCAGGGGAGCTAGCCATGGTGGTGAGCAAACAAGTAAACTAGCAAGGAAAGGAGTAAAGTAGTAACAAGCAAAGATAATATTTTTGTATTTTTGATTTTTATGAAACAAACTAAATATAACATCAAATAAAAACAAGAACAATTGAATGAAAATTTGTGTGAAATTACTTGATAGTTGATGATGATACTCCCCGACAACAGCGCCAGAAATCCTTCCTGATACTTGTGATGTGCGTTGGGTTTTCCGTGAAGAGGAACGGGTAATTGCAGCACAATACGGGTAAGTATTTCCCTCAGTTAAATAATCAAGGTTTATCGAACCAATAGGAATATCAATCCACATCTGTCTTCAGCGGTTGCACACAAAAGAGAAAACAACTTGCACCCAACGCGGCAACAGGGTTGTCAATCCCCTTGATCTTGTTATTTGCAAGCAAGTGAGGTGTGTAGATAATAGTAAATAATTGTAAATTTCAAAATAAAATAAAAGATAAATAATGGCAACAAGGTAATGATAAGTTTTGTACATATATATAAGTGAATAGACCCGGGGGCCATAGTTTTCCCTAGCGTCATCTCTCATGAAAGTAAGCATACGGTGGGTAAACAAATTATTGTTGGGAAATTAATAGAAAAGTGCATATTTATGTGATATTTACGGCAATGATCATGTGTATATAGGCATCACCTCCAAAAAAATAGGCTGACTCCTTCCTACGCCTATTATTATTACTCCACTTCAAGAGAGCTTTTATGCTTCCCTCTCTATGTATTAAGTTCATAACAAATAGAGTAATGCTTGGAGAATGATGACATGATGTAGACAAAGTAAACTCAATCAATATGAATAAACCCCATCATTTTATACTTAGTGTCAATAACACAAAGACGTATCTTGTCACCTTCTATCACTGGGATATAGAAACCCATCATGTTGAATCCACTACAACTCACGCCTCTCGCTGAAGAAAGGTCAATACACTTGGCCAAAGCAAATCAATAGACCAGAGAGATTTACGAAGCTATAATGATCATGCAATAAGAATCAATAAAATATTTTAGAGAAGGCTCAAATACTTTTCATGAATAATATAGAAAATAAACCCACAATTCATCGTACCCCAACAAATGCACCGCACAAAAGAATTACATCCGATAGATCAAAGCGAAGATGCGATGATCATTGTATTAAAGATCAAAAGAGAGAGAGATAGACATCTAGATACTAACTACAGACTCGTAGGTCTGTGGTGAACTACTCACATATCATCATGAGGGCAGCAAGGTTGATGAAGAGGCCCTCTGTGATCTATCCCCTCTCTGTCAGGGTGCCAGAACGGAGCTCGAGATGAGGTTGCGGCTGAACAGAGACTTGCGACGGCGGAAAAAATGTTTCAGGATGACCTCTGTTTTTCTGAAATATATGTGAATTTATAAGACAGAGAAGGGGGTAAGAGGGCCACCAGGGAGGGACAATCCATCACGGTGCATAGACCCCCCCTAGTCGCACCCTGTTGGCTTGTGCCTCCCTCGTGCGGCCTCCAGTCTTCTCCCAAAGCTTCTAGGTCTTCTTTCGGTCCAGAAAAAATTATAAAAAATTTGCAGGGCAATTGGACTTTGTTTGGTACAGTAAACCTGAAAAGTAAAAAGCACTCAGAAAACAGGAACTTGCACAAGGCACTGCGTCAATAGGTTAGTGCTCAAAAATAATATAATTGGTAATTAATTACTCAAAAATTATCCTAGAATGATAATATAATATCATGGAACAATAAAAAATTATAGATACATTGGAGACATATCAGGTATCCATATGCAAGACATATATCAAGTGTTCTCAAATCCAAAGTATTCAATCCAACATAACGAGATCTCAAAGGGAAAGGCTCTATTCATCACATCAAGATAAACAGGGAAGAACACCATATGATACAACTATATTAACAAAGCGTGTGATACATAAAGATCATGCCATCTCAAGAACACTGATACATCTCCAACGTATCTATAATTTTTTATTGTTCCATGCTGATATATTATCATTCTAGGATACTTTTTGGGCATTTGTTTACCAATTTATAATATTTTTGAGCACTAACCTATTGACCCAGTGCCCAGTGCCAGTTGCTATTTTCTGCATGTTTTTGACTTTTCAGGTTTACAGTACCAAACAAAGTTTAATTGCCATGAAACTTATTGATGTTTTTTTCTGGACCAAAATAAGACATGGAGGCTTCTCGAGGAGGCCGAGAGGCACATGAGGGCTCCACCACACATCATGGCGCGCCCTAATATGTGGTGCCCCCCTCGGGCGTCCCCCAACATTCCTCTCTGGATTATAAATTCACTATTATTCTAGAAACCCTAAGGGAGCTCCCGAAATACGTTTTCCACGGCCACAAGTCTCTATTCTGACGGGATCCCCATCTAGAGCTCTGTTCCCACACCTTGCTGGAGGGGGATCGATCACGGATGGCTTCTTCATCAACCTTGCTGCCCTCATGATGATGTGTGAGTAGTTCACCACAGACCTACGGGTCTGTAGGTAGTACCTAGATGGCAATCTCTCTCTCTCTGTCTCTCTCTCTCTCTCTTGATCTTCAATACAATGTTCATCTTATCTTTGCTTTGATCTATTCGATGTAATCCCTTTGTATGGTGCGTTTGTTGGGATCCGATGAATTGTGAGCTTATGTTCAGTTTATTCATGAAAAGTATTTGAGTCAAACCTGAATACTAAGATTCTTATTTGCATGATCATTATAGCTTCGTAATGCTCTCCGATCTATTGAGATAGTTTGGCCAACTAGATTGATATTCCTTCGGTGGGAGTGGTGCATTGTAGAAGGTTCAACCTGACGAGTTTCTATATCCCAATGACATAAGGGGACAAGTTGTGTCTTTGTGTTGCTGCTACTAAGGATAAAACGATGGGGGTTTATTCATATTGATTGAGTTTACTTTGTCTACATCATGTCATCGTTCTCCAAGCATTACTTTGTTTTAGTTAATACTCTAGATGCATGCTGGATAGCGGTCGATGAGTGGAGTAATAGTAATAGGTGCAGGAAGGAGTCGGCCTATTTGCTTATGGGCGTGATGCCTATATATACATGATCATTGCTGTGAAAATCGCATAACTATTCTCTTTTCTATCAATTGCCCAACAGTAATTTGTCTACCCACCATATGCTATTTCTATGAGAGATGCCACTAGAGAACACTACGGCCCCCGGGTATATTCACTTATATATTCACAAATGCTACTACTACCTTGCTGTTATTTATTTTCTTTTATTTTATTTTGCAATTTAGAATTATCTACACGACTCACTTGCTTGCAAATAACGAGATCAAGGGGATTGACAACCCTCTTGCTGACGCTGGGTACAAGTTCTTTGTTCTTTTGTGTGTAGCCGCTGACGGTGGTTGAGGATTGGTATTCCTATTGGTTTGATAAACCTTGGTTTCATAACTGATGGAAATACTTACCCACATTGTGCTGCGATAACCCATTCCTCTTCACGGAAAACCCAACACATATCACAAGTATCAAACACAAGAGAGATAGAGAGAGATCAAACACATAGCTATTGGTACATACCCTTGGCCCCTAGGGTGAACTACTCCCTCCTAGTCATGAAGACCGCCGGGATGATGAAGATGGCCTTCGGTGATGATTTCCCTCTCCAGCAGTGTACCAAAAAGGGCTTCAGATGATATTTGTTTAATATAGAGAGTTGTGGCGGTGGAGCAGAAGTTCTAGGTTAACTTTCGAAGGTTTCTCAATATATAGGAACATTTGGCGTTAGAATCACACGAAGAGGTCCCACAGGGGCCCCACAAGGTAGGTCGGTGTGGCCACCCCCTGGGCGCGCCCACCTACCTTGTGGGGCCCTTGTGGATATTTTGGTACTCCCTAGAAGCTTCCTGGGTCCCTTTCCTTCTAAAAAATATGTCAAAAAATTCGTTCAATTCCGAGAACTTTCATTTTTTGCACAAAAACACCACCACGCCAATTCTGTTGAAAACAATGTCAGTCCAGGTTAGTTCCAACTAAATCATATAAAGTCCATCAAAACCATGTAAAAATATTGTAAACATGGGTAAATATGGCACGAATACTTCATAAATTATCGATACGTTGGAGACGTATCAAGCACAAGTTAAGTTGCATCCAATGAGTCCTACACATGCATATCTATAGATAGAGCAGTGGAATGAAAGTATCATGCATTTGCAAAGAAACATAAAGGATGGTAGAGTTGGAAGATCAAACACAATGAAGATACGAAGATTTTTGGCATGGTTCTGGTAGGTGGTGCTATCGTACGTCCACGTTGATGGAGACTTCAACCCATGGAGGGTAACGACTGCGTGAGTCCATGAAGGGTCCACGATGAAGCAACCTTGTCCGTCCCACCATGGCTTACGTCCATGAAGGATCAGTCTCACTCGGGGTATATCTTCACGACGTAGGCGATCTCCTTGCCCTTACAAACTTCTTGGTTGAACTCCACATGATTAGGAGGCTCCCAAGAGACACCTAACCAATCTAAGAGACACCACTCTCCAAAAGGTAATAGGTGGTGTATAGATGATGAACTCCCTGCTCTGGTGCTTCAAAAAATAGTCTCCTCAACACTCAGTCGCTCTCTCACAAGATTTGGATTAGTAGAAGAGATTGATTGGGTGGAAAGCAACTTGGGGAGGCTAGAAATCAAGGATCTATTGGTTCGAGTGGAATCTCTTGATCTCAACACATGAGGTGCTAGGGTTTGGCTTAAGACCTGTCTCGGTGTGACCTAATGGAAAATGTTGGTGGCACTAATTTGGCAGTTTAGGATTTTGGACAGAATGTTTTGTGGGAGCTTGGTCGAGGCTTTTGGTGGCATATATCTAAGCACTTGAGTAACCAGATCATCCTCAATACCTCATCCCTTTTAATAGCATTGGCTTTCCTATGGACTCAATTGTGATGAACTCACATAAAAGAAAATGTAAAGTCTTGAAGCTTTTGCCAATGGTATTCGTTTGCATCCAATGCGTTTCTCCTCACCATACTCCTAGCCAATCCGTTCTTTGGACTTTTTCTAAAATGTACTAGATGAAACTATTAGTCCAAGAGACAATGTATGTTGTCATTAGTTATCAAAACCACCAAGGGAGTCTTTGTGCTTTCCGACTTGGGTTAAGTGTTAACGCAGTTCGGGAATTTGTATCACAGTTTGGAGAAAAGAGGTCGAGCTACCAACAAATGTGACAAGTATTGGCCTTGAGCTCGATAACTGACACATCTCCAACATATCGATAATTTACGAAGTATTCATGCCATATTCACCTATGTTTGCAATACTTTTATATGCTTTTTATGCACCTTATATGATTTATTTAGAACTAACCCGGATTGACGTTGTTTTCAGTAGAATTATCGTGGTGTTGTTTTTGTGCACAAAATAAAAGTTCTCGGAATCACCCGATTTTTTTATGATTTTTTCTGGAGGAAATAAGAAATACCGGAGTGAAAGACCACCAGAGGGGAGCCACCTGTGGGCCACAAGACAATAGGGCGCGGTCACCCCCCGGCCACGCCCTCATGACTTGTGGGGCCCACGTGGCTCCATTTAGTGTGATTCCAACTCCAAAAAAATCATATATGTACATAAAACCTCATAAATAAATAGAGAACTTCCGCTCCGCCGCCGCAACTCTCTATATCGATGAAAAAATCATCTGGATCCTTTCCAATACCCTATCGGAGGGGGTAAATCATATCCGGTGGTCATCTTCATCATCCTAGCAGAGGCCATGACAATGAGGGAGTAGTTCACCCTCGGGGCTGAGGGTATGTACCAGTAGCTATGTGTTCAATCTTGCTCTCTCGTGTTCTTGAGATGGCACAATCTTGACGTATCACAGGCATTGTTAATATAGCTGGATCATATGGTGCTCTTCCCTTGCTATCTTGTCGTGATGAATTGAATCTTTCCCTTTGAGATCTCATTATGTTGGATTGAATATTTTGGTTTGAGAACACTTGATATACGTCTTGCATGTGGATACCCATAGTGACAATGGGGTATTCTATTGATTCACTTGATATATGTTATGGCATCAACTTGCGGATTCTAGTGACCTTGGGGATCTATGCATAGGGGTTGATTGCACGTTTTCATATCACGTTCTCCGATAGAAATCTTGGGGTTCTCCTCGAAGTTCTTTGTGTTGGATTTAATATGATAGATCTGAAATTGTTTGATGCATGTCACATAATTTACCCACGAATACTTGAGGTGACATTGGAGTATCTAGGTGACATTACGGTTGATTGATATGTATCATTCGTGTTATTTTAGTAGGAACTCTAGGGTTGTTTGTGACACTTATAGGAATAGCTCAAAAGATTGATAGGAAAGAATAACTTTGAGGTGGTTCTACTACCTACACCAATTTCATCTTATGTTCTCCGCTAGATAGGAACTTTGGAGTGATTCTTTGTTGCACGTTGAGGGATGATTATATGATTCAACTATGTTAGCATTGTTGGGTGATTGCACTAGTGAAAGTATGAACCATAAGCCTTGTTTCCAAGCATTAATATACCATTTTGCTTGTTGTTTACCATTTGTTACCTTGCTGTTTTTATACGTTCAGATTACAAAAACCTATTTCTATCATCCATATTGCACTTTTATCACCATCTCTTCACTGAACTAGTGCACCTATACAATTTACCATTGTATTGGGTGTGTTGGGGACACAATAGGTTTCTTGTATTTGATCGCAGGGTTGTTTGAGAGAGACCATCTTCATCTCACACCTCCCACGGATTGATAAACCTTAGGTCACCCACTTGAGGGAATATTTCTATTGTCCTACAAAACTCTACGCGGAGGCCCAAGGGACTCTACAAGAATAAAGTTGTGTGGTAGACATCAAGCTATTTCCTGGCGTCGTTGTCGAGGAGGTGAGTGCTTGAAGGTATATCTTTAGATCTTGCAATTAAATCTTTTAGTTTATTGTTTTTAATTAGTTTGGTTTTATAAAATAAAACTACAAAAATGGAATTTAGGTTGCCTCAGTTGCTACGTCTTTTTAATGTCTTTCATGAAAATGATGATTCGGAAAATTGTTCTCAATTGGTAGAGGAAGAATTTATGAAAATACTTAATGAGCATTCCTTGAATGATGAGTATGATAGCAGTATTGTTAGCATGAATTCGATGAATATCACTGACGCTAATGATGATTGCACTAGTCAGGATAAAAACATTTCCTATAAGCATGTCAATTTTTGTGGAGTGAATAAAATTTGTGAAGACATGCCATATAGGGTTGATAGATTTTGTAAGAAGCATAAACATGATAAAACCAATTGGTGGTTTAAAGTTATAGTTGAATTTTCCACAAGATTATGCTCTCTCCATCCCAATTGGTGGTTTAAAGTTACTACTTATGATGATTATTGTGATGATACTTATGTTATTAAAAGCAGTGAGGATTATTATTATAAAACTTGTCACAATTATGAATACCCTTTTTCTGAACATCATTCTTTTAACGTGGAAACAATATATAGCATTTTGGGTCCCCTATGATACTCCCACTATTATGTATGAGAAGTTTGTTTGTGGGGGGAGTAATAAATTTTCTATGCTTGAGGTTCATGAAAAGAATGCTTCATGTGATAGTTATGTCGTTGAATTCCTTCACGATTCAACTGAAAATTATTGTGAGAGAGGAACATATGCTTATAAGTATTGCAATACTATCAAGTTTCCTCTCTATGTGTTCAAAGTTTTGAAGCTCCTCTTGTTTTGCCTTTCTATGCTAGTTAATTCTTGATCTCATAAACTGTTTACTCACAAAATTCCTATGCATAGGAAGTGGGTTAGGCTTAAATGTTCTTTTCATGCGATTCATGATGCTTTTTTGCATGTTTCAATAATTACTTTCTATGTGAGCATCATTGAAATCATCATGCCTCGCTAAAAGGCTTTAAAGAAAAACGCTTGTTGGGAGAAAACCCAAAACTTTCACTTTTTGTTTTTGAGTGTTCACATAATTAATCTACCGTAGTAATCATGTTTTGTGACTTTTATTTTAATAAGGAACCAAGTAAAGCCTTTGGGATAGTGTGGATACTTGTTTGCTTGATTCTGTGCAAAAAACACGCGCCGAGAGCCGCATCACCATGACCACCATCGTGGCCCTGGCCTCCCTGCCACGCACACTGGCCAACGACATGACCCGCATCGGCACCCCTGCCTTGCCCAACGCTATGACCCGTGCCATCAGCCCGACTAGATTATATGCCCTCCAGTGGTACCTCTGCACCGGATCATCGCTCTCCGCCTTCATCATCGTCCAGTAAAGGTACTCCACCGGGAACACGTGGTTCAGGCGCATGCTGGCCTTCTCCTTGTCCGTGACACAACCGGTGATGCCGAGCGGCTCCTCGTAGAGCATCGCCAGGTCAGGGAACCACGAGCATATCTTGCGTAGTTGGGTGAGCTTTCCCACGTCCCCGACGACCACCTAAACGAGGATTTTCGTCAGTGAAGGAGTGATCTCCATCGAGGATTGGAGATTGGTCGACGACGGCTAGAAGATCCATTGGCAAGGGTGAGAAGGGTTATGGATTTGGGCGAGCTCGAGTGACGATTTAGGGGAGACGATGAAGAGACAGAGAGAGATGAGTGATGGTGTTTGAGGCGGTTAGTTCGGAATGGTGTACTTGAGGCGACTGGCTTACTGAATAAGGCTATGACGATTTAACTACTCTGCGCAAGAAGGATGACAACTGGACCCGAAGACCCGATGACAGGGCGTGTGACCGGGGGAGCACGGGTTATTGCCCCAAAAGGAAGGGTGTTTTCCGCAAAAACGCAGCGTCGAGCGGCGTTATCATGTCGCTCTACCTCCGAGAGGATGGTAAGATGATCATAAATTGTTATGTACTCGAGTTATGGCGAGTATTTATGTGTATAAGAACCGTATTATAGTGTTTCTCGAGTTATGCACGAAATCGTAATTGCGTCAGAGACTTCAAAGAGCAAATGCGTAATTTTTTCTTACGCGTCTCGAGGGTGGAAATGGTGGAAATGTTTTTCTTCTTCTGTCATCCCGCTGTGAGTACTTCGCTCTTCACACTCCGCCATCCAGAAGGCAGTCCAAATACATTGACTTTTGATTTCCATCGCTGTCTCCCACTCTCTTCCCCCAAAAGTGGAGTTTACTACTAGCAGTGTGACGTACGCTTCCCCCTCCCTCACCGAGCATCTGCAGCTGCAGGGCAGGAGCATTCATTCAGGCAAGGGCAAGCAGACAATCACCGCGACAGACGACGAGCAGCAGCCCCAGCACACCCATAAACCAGAAGCGGCCGTCCAAGCCAAGGCGCACACAGGACGCCATCAAGAATTCGGAGCCACCGAATCGGGCCCGCCGATCTCTCGAGCTCCCCGGCCGCCCCCCTCCCGCGGCGGCGCGCAATGGGGGCCGCCGCCGAGGACGCCGTCAGGCAGCTCGGCATCCTCATGGATCAAGGTGCGTGCGTCTACTCTTGTCTTGCCCTCTCTCTCCGCATCTCTGCTCCAGCTTGAGTTCTTTCCGCGATTGTTGCGGCGCCCTGACGTGATCTGGTTCTTTGCTTGCAGTGGACGCGCCGCTGAGGAGGACGTTCCAGGTACGGATCTGGGCTGCGTGCACCCGTCGCCAAAGCTTAGATCTTGCTACTCATTCTTATGGATTCCCGTAGCTCCTGTCACTGGATCATGGCGTAGATTAGCTATTGTAGGTGCCCTACAGATTTGATCTGATTCGGTGCTGGGGGAGTGAGCTACTCCGCGTTTCTTCTAAAGCTTGGGATGTCCTAAATCTTCTACTTCAAAATGGTCTATCTCTGACCCTCTCTTGGTTAGCCACATGCTAGAGGTATGATCTTGTCAGTCATGAGTTGTCAGGTGGGCGGTGTGTTTGGAGAGTGGTGCTTGATCCATCATCCGTGACCAAATAGGCGGCAAGTGAAGGTGGTGCGCTTCCTATGGGTTGGTGAGGCGAGCATATGGTGGCGCTTTTAGCTGTCTAGTGTACCGACATTGCATGTTCGATGACGTCCAATTACGATTGCATGGATTGGCGTTTGTTGGTGGCCTTGTGGATCATCATCCTGTTTTATGCAGCCGATGGATGGTGGCGTTTAGCTGTTCTCAGGTCCACTAAGTGAGCTGAGTTAATGTGGATATGCTCGCCAAACATCACACTGTTTGCCATCTTATTAGGTCTTCAGCTACCTGTCGTATATGATGTTTCGACTGCTGTGGCTTATCCCCTTTTTGACCTCCGATGTTCACCGAACTTGTATCCCAAATCTGGACACATGCACGTTAACAGTAAAGGCAGGACATTTCAATATGTTTTTCTGCTACCATTTAATTAAATGTCTCTAAAATTAAGAGGAAACATGTTACACGTGCGCTAAATCTTTAAGGTAAGCAATGCCAGCTTATTTGAAGCATAATTGTTATTTAGTGTAGTGAAATTGGGATGACAACACTGCATTGGAATTCAAAACTCATGAGAAGTGCAGAATCAGTTCAATTTGTAGCCCTTTGTAGCTACTGTTGCATTACAGGAAAATAGCTACCACTATGGTGCAGAAATCAGAAAATTACCACTTCTATCTCTATTTGGAAGATTTAATTCTAGCCTTAGATTTTATGATTTTCATTGGTGGACCCCAATCACAATGACTGTTGATATGTTATGTAATAGTAAAAAATATTTTGCTTCACAGAAGAATTATTTTGGAAGTTTCTTATTAGTTTCATAAACCATAATCAGATGAATCGCAGATCTGAATATCATGCATCTGCAGCTATTTAAATATTTGGAATAAATCACTTTTATCAGTGGTTGCGTAGGTTTGTTTCTCATCTGTGTAAGTTTCAAGTAATTGTAGAGACACTTCCGAGATCCCTTCACCCCTGCAGTGATCCCTTCACCCCTGCAGTACAGTAAATATAATTGCCATAACCAAAAATTCTGCCAAAATTTAAAACGGTACAGAAAATACACACACACATCTCTCTGCCTTAAAGAAAAGTTGATTTCTAATCTTGGATTCTTCCCTAGGATATTATTTGATGTAATATAACTGTTTGTCCATTTGTCTTAAATGATTATCGCTCTTGAATGAAAGAAAATAAAATGTAAAGCTATCTTGTTTATTTCAGAATGTGCACCAAGGCCATCCTAAAGAAACAATGTTGCGCTTTCTCAAGGCTAGAGAATGGAATGTTTCTAAGGCTCATAAAATGGTAATCTTTCTCATCCAATAAAAGAACAGATAAATGATATTCTTATTAGCTGCTTAATTAGGTTTGAATATTGTTTCTACAGCTTGTAGATTCTTTGAATTGGAGGATTGAAAATGAAATTGATAGTGTATTGGAGGTGAGTAATCTTCTGTATTATAATAATAATCCTGTCAAGTACTCAGATCTTTACTAGCATGGCAGAATCCCTTATCTGTATACAATTTCAAACTCTTGTGTTAATATCTTATTTCATGTATTCTGTTAAATCACTAATGTCTGTCTACATTGGATGTACAGAGACCTATAGTCCCGGTAGATTTATACAGATCGATACGTGATTCACAACTTGTTGGACTCTCAGGATACACCAAGGAGGTATACCTATCTACTAACACTAGTAATATGTTTCTTATCCTGAATAATTAATCATTTCCGTGCATGTTTGTGTGCAAGAAAATGGGCACACTCTTTTAGCTGTTAGTGTTCTACGTCACGTCAACTGGATAATCAAATTATTTTTGTTGACAAATCAAAGGATACTACTGAACAAAATTGGCAGAATTGAAGACGTGTTTATTTTTGTTGGTCTGTAATCTTCCATGGAATGTTGTCCCAGTCAGAGCTGCAAAGTTGTGGGTTGTGATGGACCTTCTAGCTAGGAAGAGCCCAAGGGACTGTATAGTGTTTAGCAAAATATGACATAAGCCTTTATTATTAAGACATATTGGAGGTTAGGGCATGTTCCTCACTTATGGCTGTCATTGACCTTTTCCACTAAATGTGTCATCCTGTAGGACAACATCAGATAATCTTTTTTTACATTTTGTAACACACCATAAAAAGTTATTGGCCCTTTCACAGAATGTGTCTGAAATTTCGCGAATTGGTTGTGTTGCTTGCTAAGTGCTACTCAAGTCTCTGCCCATCAATGTTCTTTTTTGAGGTAGCCCACGAAAAAGTACTGGGAGGCTAGTGGTGTGGATGTTAATTAACCCAGCTAAATGCTTGTGCATTGCTAAGGATGTTATTATATATTATCAATTGTTTAAACGTTTGTGCCACCGTAGTCCTTGAGCTTGTATAAAATAGTTTGTCTCAAAATATATAAGTCCAATCAACCATATGTACTCCATAGAGTGGATAACAAATGCGGCAAATTTTAACAAATATGAACGAACCGCCACCAATTCAGATCTTTGTAATAGTAAAAAAAGATTCAGTTGAATTTTAGACTCCTAATAATTTGTTTTTGATTTTTTTCTCTTGTTGGCAGGGTCATCCAGTTTTTGGCATTGGTGTTGGTCAGAGCACATACGACAAAGCTTCGGTACTTTCTCAGATGCTTACTATTTGTTAAGTAGGTTACGAGAAAAACTGTTAAACTTAATAGTTTTTACCTTCCATGCTGTATACTAGATACTTTTTTACGGTTGATGTAGCTTAAGTATATTTTTGGGTATTAAAATTACATGATCCCTGTTTAGTGATTGACATAGTTATATCTTACTGCCAATATCTAGTTATGGAAGTAATAGGTAGCTCTTTTATGGGATCAACTAATCAACCAACATACGCTAGGTCTGGAGTACCTTTTCCCCACTTCGTCAACTAAACTTGATATGTTTCCTTTTCAGGTGCACTACTATGTGCAATCTCATATTCAGATTAACGAATACCGTGATCGCATAATTTTGGTAAGTGCCGAGCTAAATGCTCAAATCTTAAAATTTATGTTAACACATATTTCTCTTCTTATGCTTGTTCACATCACACTCAGCCCATGTTGACGGAAAAGTTTGGACGCCCTATCACCACATGCGTAAAAGTTCTTGACATGACTGGTTTAAAGTTGTCAGCACTGAGCCAAATGAAGGTACATATTATAACATTATCCTTGTACTACTATACATGTATGGACTTAAATGCTGCTGAAATAAGCATGTCTTAATGCATCAAGGGATATGACCACACTGGTACTCAGGTTTACCTTAGCACGTAAATATTTTGGAGGAACAGCTCTTAAATCTTGGATGTTTACCTGTCCACCGTAGAGGTCAACGCAGTTTATATAGCATAACAAAACTAACATAAATGTTAATACTAATATTGCAGGACTAATTTGTTATTTTTCCGATAAAATTGCAGATTGATCATTACTTATGTTGCTTATGTTTTCTGGTGAGATAGCGTGACATTTTTGCTGTTGTTTGGATTACAGATGCTGAGTTCAATATCAACAGTTGATGATCTGAACTACCCTGAGAAGTCAGAGACATATTACATAGTTAATGTTCCATATATATTTTCTGCATGCTGGAAGGTACAATGGTTTTTCCATCAAAAGTCCGTCCTCAGATTGTATCAAGCAAAATTTGTAGTGAATGCTAACTGACCTCTCATTTGAACATACTGGTAGGTTGTGAAGCCCCTATTACAGGAGAGGACAAAAAAGAAGGTTAAAGTTTTGAGTGGTTGCGGGAGAGATGAACTTCTAAAGGTATTTTTTGAGTCATTATTCAGTTACTCTTTCGTATTGTTGTTTTTTGTGTAGATCCTTAGCCGCTGAATAAATATTATTACTCCTGCAAATATAGGTATGATGGTGGAGAAGAAAACATTACTAGCTCTGTTTAGCATTTATTTTTCTGTGACATGAAAAGTCAGAATGACATGTTTCCTTACCCAAACTGTGTAGATCATGGACTACTCAGCCCTCCCCCATTTCTGTCGACGAGAGGGATCAGGCTCATCCAAGCATTCATCTTCCGACGTCGACGACTGCTTCTCCCCCGACCATCCTTTCCACAAAGAGCTCTACGAGCTCACCAACCAGCAGTCGTCGCACAGGGAGCTCCTCAAGATGGGATCGTTGCACGTGAGCATCCCGGAGCCCGACCCAAGCGACGCCAAGATCGTGGAGGTCATCCAGGCCGAGTTCCACAAGATGGGGGAGCAGAACGGGTTGGCCAACGGCCACAAGGTTTGACGCCACGCCGCTACCGGAGAAAGACAGTGGCCGTCTGCATGCGGAGCACTGCCTTCCTTAACCAATGCGAGCGGCGACCTCCGATGGAACCGACGATTTTGCTTGTCCATGTTGGTCGGAATTGGGCCCCCCGCCGATCGCCCGGCGCGGGGGATATTGTAGCGAAGGGCCTCGGCTTTGGGGCCGGAGCTGGAAGAGATGACATGAACCGGACAGTGTATATCCGTTAGCATAGAACCTGCATATGTTGGACTGGTGCTATATAACAAGATCCATGGATGATGGATGTTTATTATAAGTGACAACTTGTATGGTTCAGCAGAGTGTTGCAAACATGAGGTGGGAGGATGAGTAGGGTAGGGTAGGACGAGACCTAGCAGGAAGCAGTGCCAGGCGGGGCGGGGCGGAGCGGTGGCGTGGTGGGGTTGCTGAGCCCGGAGAGCAGCCCAGCCCCAGCGCCGGTCGCCGGCCGCCGCGACGGGTGCCCACGCCTGGCTCCGCGCTCGTCGTCGGGTCGGCCATATGCGTTGGAGCGCGGGGCGATTGGCTTGGATGGGATCATATGCGTGCGTGCGTGGCAAAGGGAGAATCGCTTTGGCAGCAACAAACGCGTGAGGTCCAGATGTGCTCCCACCCTCGCGGTACAGTAGGCGTCTCGGTTTTTCATTTTTGGATCCCTGGTCGTTTTTTTTTAATGTTACTACTCTAAGTTATCACCTTCGTAATGGATAGTAACATATGAGTACTAACATTAAGCATTTCATTTATTAGTTTATAGACTCATTTTGCCTTGGTATGCGTTATGTTACTCATAGGGATAGTAACATGCTAAGTTACTCAATTTCTCTCTCTTCTCATTAATTAGATGCCACATCATACTTTTTGCTTAGGTGACATCTATGTTACTACCTACGTTACTTCCATTGTGAGTAGTCTAACGGTGAGTTGTTGAGCTCTGGCCGTTTTTCTCCTGGGGCCGGAGACCGAGGAAGCCATGGCCATGCCCACGCCCACGCCGCCCTTCATTAAATAGGATCTCACACATGCAATGCAAGCTCCATCACATTCCACTAGTAAAATCTCCATTCGCTTTGAAAATTGTAACCTTTTTCTAAAACGCCTATAATAATAAACTTTTTTTTGAAACGCCTATTAGTATAATAGTAATAAACTTTACAAAGCCCGGCCACAACCTTCTCAGTTCACCACATCCCTCTTCTTCTTCTTCTTCTTCTTCTTTTTTCAAACGTAGCCGTCCGAAACGATGGCTCCATTCGCTCTGAATCAACACTTCCTTCACTGGGAGTGCGAGTGCGAGGAGACAAGAGAGTATGGACGGGCCGATGACTCCATGGAGACTTTGCCAGCAACGGAGGCACTCGCTCGGACATGGATGGCTACTACGTATGCAGAGGTGGAGGTCGAGGAGTTCACTCGGACGCCGACGACAACAATGAAGGTGGAGGAGGTGATTGTTGGAAATATGCCCTAGAGGCAATAAATAAAGTGTTTATTATTATATTTCCTTATTCATGATAATCGTTTATTATCCATGCTATAATTGTATTAATTGGAAACACATTACATGTGTGGGTAGATAGACAACACTTTGTCCCTAGTATGCCTCTAGTGAACTAGCTCGTTGATCAAAGATGGTCAAGGTTTCCTAGCCATTGACATGAGATGTCATTTGATAACGGGATCACATCATTAGGAGAATGATGTGATGGACAAGACCCAAACTACAAACGTAGCATATGACCGTGTCAGTTTATTACTAGTTTTCTGCATGTCAAGTATATGTTCCTATGACCATGAGATCATGCAACTCACGGATACCGGAGGAGTGCCTGTGTGTATCAAACGTCGCAATGTAACTGGGTGACTATAAAGGTGCTCTACAGGTATCTCCGAGGGTGTCTGTTGAGTTGGCATGGATCAAGACTGGAATTTGTTACTCCGTGTGACGGAGAGGTATCTCAGGGCCCACTCGGTAATACAACATCATAATAAGCCTTGCAAGCAATGTGACTAAGTGTTAGTTGCGGAATCTTGTATTACGGAACGAGTAAAGAGACTTGCCGATAACGAGGTTGAACTAGGTATGGAGATACCGACGATCGAATCTCGGGCAAGTAACATACCGAAGAACAAAGGGAACATCATACGGGATTAACTGAATCCTTGACATAGAGGTTCGACCGATAAAGATCTTCGTAGAATATGTAGGAACCAATATGGGCATCCAGGTCCCGCTATTGGTTATTGACCGTAGAGGTGTCTCGGTCATGTCTACATAGTTCTCGAACCCGCAGGGTCTGCACACTTAAGGTTTGGTGACGTTTCAGTAGTATAGAGTTATGTATGGTGGTGACCGAATGTTGTTCGGAGTCCCGGATGAGATCCCGGACGTCACGAGGAGCTCCGAAATGGTCTGGAGGTAAATATTCATATATAGGAAGTCCTGTTTTGGTCGCCGGAAAAGTTTCGGGCTCATCGGTAGTGTACCGGGAGTGCCGGTAGTGTACCGGGAAACCATCGGAAGGGGTATTTCGACCCAAGAGGCTCCATGGGCTGTGGGAGAGTGTTTACCAGCCCTTAGTGGTCTGGTGAAAGTCCCACACAAGGCCCATGCGGTTTGGGAAAAAAGGCCTAAAGAGAAAAGGTGGAAAAAGGCAAAAATAGGGTGAATCCTAGTCCTACTAGGATTGGAGGTGGAGTCCACCTCCTCCACCTGGTTCGGCCGACTCCTTGGAGGCTTGGCCCTTGTGCCAAGCCTCCTCCTCTCTTCCTCTTATATATACTGGAGGTTTTAGGGTTTTTGCACAGAATTTTCAGCCACGTGCTGCCTGTTCCTCCAGTGCATAGTTTCTCCTCTAGATCATTTTCTATAGTGCTTAGGCGAAGCCCTGCCGAAATAGCTCCACCACCATCGCCGGAGCGCCATCACGCTGCCGGAGAATTATTCTACCTCTCTGCTCCTTCTTGATGGATCAAGACGGCGGAGATCGTCATCAAGCTGTACGTGTGCTGAACGCGGAGGTGTCGTCCGTTCGGTGCTAGATCGGAAGGATCAAGATCAAGTTCGTGGGACGGACCGTGATCAAGTTCGTGGGACGGATCGTGATTGGATTGCAGGACAGATCGTGATTGGATCGCGGGACAGATCGTGATTGGATCGCGGGAAGCACGGCGATTTGGATCGCGAAGACGTTCGACTACACCAACCGCGTTTCTTAACGCTTCCCACTTAGCGATCAACAAGGGTATGTAGATCCACTCTCGCTCTCGTAGATGCTCATAACCATGGATAGATCTACGTGTGCGTAGGAAATTTTTGTTTCTCATGCAACGCTTCCCAACAGTGGCATCATGAGCTAGGTCTATGTGTAGATGAGATCTCGAGTAGAACACAAAAGGTTTGTGGGCGTTGATGCTTAGATTGCTTCCTCCCTTGGTCGGATTTTGGTTCAGCGGTATTGTGAGATGAAGCGGCCCGGACCAACATTACTCGTACGCTTACGAGAGACCGGTTCTCTCGACCGCAACTTGTTGCATAGATGGCTTGCGGGTGCCAGTTTCTCTCACTTTAGTTGGATCGGATTCGACAAAGGCGGTCCTTGAGAAGGTTGAAAAGCAACTAGTGTATCACCGTTGTGGTTTTGCGTAGATGAGAATTGTTCTTGCTAGATACCCGTAGCAGCCACGTAAAACATGCAACAACAATTAGAGGACGTCTAACTTGTTTTGGCAGGGTATGTTGTGATGTGATATGGCCAATTACATGATGTGATATATGTGATGTATGAGATGATCATGTGATGTATATATTATCATGACTTGCATGCCGATGAGTACGGCAACCGGCAGGAGCCATAGGGTTGTCTTTAATTATTGTATGACCTGCGTGTCAATCATTAAGCGCTATGTAATGCTTTACTTTATCGATAAACGGTAGCAACAGTAGTAGAAGCATGTTGGGAGCGAAACTCCCGATGGCGACACGTTGATGGAGATCAAGATGATGAAGATCATGGTGTCATGCCGGTGACGATGGAGATCATGCCGGTGATTTCTAGATGGAGATCAAAAGCACAAGTTCATGGCCATATCATGTCACTTATGAATTGCATGTGATGTTAATCCTTTTATGCACCTTGTTTTGCTTAGGACGACGGTAGCATTATAAGGTGATCCCTCACTTAAATTTCAAGATGAATTGTGTTCTCCCCGAGTGTGCATCGTTGCGAAAGTTCGTCGTGTCGAGACACCACGTGATGATCGGGTGTGATAGACTCTACGTTCACATACAACGGGTGCAAGCCAGTGTTGCACACACAGAACACTCAGGGTTAAACTTGATGAGCCTAGCAGGTACAGACATGGCCTCGGAACACAAGAGACCGAAAGGTCGAACATGAGTCATATAGTAGATATGATTAACATAATGATGTTCACCATTGAAGCCACCTCAACTCACGTGATGATCGGACTTGAGTTGGTGGATTTGGATCATGTGACACTCAGATGGCCTAAGGGATGTCAATTTGAGTGGGAGCTTTAGTAATTTGATTAACTAAACTCATTATCTTGAACAATAGTCTAAGTAAACTTTGCATATTTATGTTGTAGATCAATGGCTCGCGCAGTAGCACCCCTGAATTTTAATGCGTTCCTAGAGAAAGCTAAGTTGAGAGATGATGGAAGTAACTTTGTTGACTGGGCCCGTAATCTGAGGATTATCCTCACGGCTTCCCAGAAATCATATGTCCTTGATGCACCGCTTGGTGACCAACCAGAAGATATGACCTCCAAAGACGTTAAGAATGCTTGGGAGGCACGTACTGGAAATTACTCAATAGTTCAGTGTGCAATATTGTATGGCTTAGAACCGGGACTTCACAGACGTTTTGAACGTCATGGAGCATATGAGATGTTCCAGGAGTTGAAGTTTATCTTTCAGAAGAATGCCCGGATCGAGAGGTATGAAACCTCCGATAAGTTCTATGCTTGCAAGATGGAGGAGAACGGGTCTATTAGTGAACATATACTCAGAATGTCTGGGTATTCAACTCGTCTAGCGGAGTTGGGAATTGCCCTTCCGCCAGAGGCGATCACTGACAGAGTTCTTCAATCACTGCCACCTAGTTACAAGAGCTTTTTGATGAACTATAACATGCACGGGATGAACAAGTCAGTCGCCGAGCTGTTTGCGATGCTAAAAGTCGCTGAGTCTGAAATCCAGAAAGAACATCAAGTGTTGATAGTCAATAAAACCACTAGTTCCAAGTAAATGGCAAGGGCAAGGGCAAGAAGGGTAAAACCAAGAAGGATGGCAAAGCATTTGCTACTCCTGTAAAGAAGCCCAAGCATGGACCCAAGCCAGAAACTAAGTGCTTTCATTGCAAGGGAACTGGTCACTAGAAGCGGAACTGCCCCAAGTACCTGGCTGAAAAGAAGGCGGCCAACGACAAACAAAGTATATATATGATATACATGTTATTGATGTGTACCTTACTAGCTCTCGTAGTAGTGCCTGGGTATTTGATACTGGTTTGGTTGCTCACATTTGCAACTCAAAGCAGGAACTACGGAATAAACGAAGGCTGGCAAAGGACGAAGTGACGATGCGCGTGGGAAATGGTTCCAAGGTTGATGTGATTGCCGTCGGCACGCTCTCTCTTCGATTACCATCGGGATTAGTGATGAACCTGAATAATTGTTATTTAGTGCCTACATTAAGCATGAACATTATATCTGGATCTTGTTTATTGCGAGACGGTTACTCATTTAAATCAGAGAATAAAGGTTGTTCTATTTATATGAGTAATATCTTTTATGGTCATGCACCCAATGTTAGGGGTTTATTCATATTGAATCTTGATAGTGATGACACACATGTTCATAACATTGATGCCAAAAGATGTAGAGTTGATAATGATAGTACCACTTTCTTGTGGAACTGCCGTTTAGGTCATATTGGAGTAAAACACATGAGGAAGCTCCATGCTGATGGACTTTTGGAGTCACTTGATTTTGAATCACTTGACACATGTGAACCATGCCTCATGGGCAAGATGACTAAAACGCCGTTCTCTGGAACAATGGAACGGGCGAGTGACTTATTGGAAATCATACATACTGATGTGTGCGGTCCAATGAATGTTACAGCGCGTGGTGGATATCGTTATTTTCTCACCTTCACTGATGACTTAAGTAGATATGGGTATATTTACTTAATGAAACACAAGTCTGAAACGTTTGAAAAGTTCAAGCAATTTCAGAGTGAAGTTGAGAATCATCGTAACAAGAAGATTAAGTTCCTGCGACCTGATCAAGGAGGTGAATATCTGAGTTATGAGTTTGGCAGTCACTTAAGACAGTGTGGAATTGTTTCACAGTTGACACCGCCCGGAACACCATAGCGTAATGGTGTGTCCGAACGTCGTAATCGAACCTTATTAGATATGGTGCATTCTATGATGTCTCTTGCTGATTTGCCACTATCGTTTTGGGGTTATGCATTAGAGACAGCTGCATTCACTTTAAATAGGGCACCATCAAAATCCGTTGAGACGACGCCATATGAACTGTAGTTTGGCAAGAGGCCAAAGTTGTAGTTTCTTAAAGTTTGGGGATGTGATGCTTATGTCAAAAAGCTTCAGCCTGAAAAGCTGGAACCCAAAGCGGAAAAATGCGTCTTCATAGGATACCCGAAATAGACAGTCGGGTATACCTTCTATCTCAGATCCGAAGGCAAAGTGTTTGTCTCTAAGAACATAGCATTTCTTGAGAAAGAGTTTCTCTCGAAAGAATTGAGTGGGAGGAAAATAGAGCTTGATGAGGTTATTGACCTTTACTTCAACCAGAAAGTAGCGCAACGCAGAAAGATGTTTCTGTGGAAACTACGACGGTAGAAGAGGAAGTTAATGATGATGATCATGAAGCTTCAGATCAAGCTACTATTGAACCTCGTAGGTCGACAAGGCCGCTTACTACTCCTGAGTGGTATGTCAACCCTGTCTTGGAGGTCATGTTGTTGGACAACAATGAACCTACGAACTATGGAGGAGAAGTGATGGGCCCTGATTCCGAGAAATGGTTAGAGGCCATGAAATCCGAGATGGGATCCATGTATGAAAACAAAGTATGGACTTTGGAAGTATTACCTGAAGGGCGAAAGGCCATTCAGAACAAATGGATCTTTAAGAAGAAGACAGACACGGACGGTAATGTCACCGTCTATAAAGCTCAACTTGTGGCAAAGGGTTTTTCACAAGTTCAAGGAGTTGACTACGATGAGACCTTCTCACCCGTAGCGATGCTTAAGTCTGTCAGAATCATGTTGGTAATAGCTGCTTATTTCGACTATGAAATTTGGCAGATGGATGTCGAAACAGCGTTCCTCAACGGTTTCCTTGAGGAAGAGTTGTATATGATGCAACCAGAAGGTTTTGTCGATCCAGAGAATGCTGACAAAGTTTGTAAACTCCAGCGATCCATTTATGGACTGGTGCAAGCATCTCGAAGTTGGAATAAGCGTTTTGATGAGGTGATCAAAGCGTTTGAGTGTATACAAGTATATGGAGAAGCTTGTATTTACAAGAAAGTGAGTGGGAGCTCTATAGCGTTTCTAGTATTATATGTGGATGACATATTGCTGATTGGAAACAATATAGAAATGCTAGAAAGCGTGAAGGAATATTTGAACAAGAGTTTTTCAATGAAGGACATAGGAGAAGCTGCTTTCATATTAGGCATTAAGATCTATAGAGATAGATCGAGACGCTTAATAACACTTTCACAGAGCACATACCTTGATAAAGTTTTGAAGAAGTTCAAAATGGATCAGTCCAAGAAGGGGTTCTTTCCTGTGTTACAAGGTGTGAAGTTGAGTAAGACTCAATGCCCAGTGACTGCAGAAGATAGAGAAAGGATGAGTGTCATCCCCTATGCTTCAGCCATAGGCTCAATCATGTATGCAATGCTGTGCACAAGAACCGATGTCAGCCTTGCCATAAGTATGGCCGGAAGGTTTCAAAGTGATCCTGGAATGGAGCACTGGACAGCGGTCAAGAATATCCTTAAGTACCTGAAAAGGACTAAGGAAATGTTTCTCATTTATGGAGGTGATGAAGAGCTCGTCGTAAAGGGTTACATCGATGCAAGCTTTGACACTGATCCGGACGACTCTAAGTCGCAAACCGGATACATATTTATTCTCAACGGGGGAGCGGTAAGCTGGTGTAGTTCCAAGCAAAGCGTGGTAGCCGATTCTACGTGCGAAGCGGAGTACATCGCAGCCTCGGAGGCAGCGAAGGAAGGTGTCTGGATGAAGCAGTTCATGACAGATCTTGGAGTAGTGCTCAGTGCACTGAATCCAATGAACCTGTTCTGTGACAACACTGGTGCCATTGCTCTAGCCAAGGAACCAAGGTTTCACAAGAGGACCAGACACATAAAGCGACGCTTCAACTCCATCCGCGATTACATCGAGGAGAAGGACATAAATATTTGTAAAGTGCACACGGATCTGAATGTTGTAGACCCGTTGACTAAACCTCTTCCAAGGGCAAAACATGATCAACACCAGAACTGCATGGGTGTTCGATTCATTACAATGTAAATCACATAGTGATGTGAGCTAGATTATTGACTCTAGTGCAAGTGGGAGACTATTGGAAATATGCCCTAGAGGCAATAAATAAAGTGTTTATTATTATATTTCCTTGTTCATGATAATTGTTTATTATCCATGCTATAATTGTATTAATTGGAAACACATTACATGTGTGGGTAAATAGACAACACTTTGTCCCTAGTATGCTTCTAGTAAACTAGCTCATTGATCAAAGATGGTCAAGGTTTCCTAGCCATTGACATGAGATGTCATCTGATAATGGGATCACATCATTAGGAGAATGATGTGATGGATAAGACCCAAACTACAAATGTAGCATATGATCGTGTCAGTTTATTGCTACTATTTTCTGCATGTCAAGTATATGTTCCTATGACCATGAGATCATGCAACTCACGGATACCGGAGGAGTGCCTTGTGTGTATCAAATGTCGCAACGTAACTGGGTGACTATAAAGGTGCTCTGCAGGTATCTCCGAGGGTGTCTGTTGAGTTGGCATGGATCAAGACTGGAATTTGTTACTCCGTGTGACGGAGAGGTATCTCAGGGCCCACTCGGTAATACAACATCACAATAAGCCTTGCAAGAAATGTGACTAAGTGTTAGTTGCGGGATCTTGTATTACGGAACGAGTAAAGAGACTTGCCGATAACGAGGTTGAACTAGGTATGGAGATACCGATGATCGAATCACGGGCAAGTAACATACCGAAGAACAAAGGGAACATCATACGGGATTAACTGAATCCTTGATATAGAGGTTCGACCGACAAAGATCTTCGTAGAATATGTAGGAACCAATATGGGCATCCAGGTCCCGTTATTGGTTATTGACCGTAGAGGTGTCTCGGTCATGTCTACATAGTTCTCAAACCCGCATGGTCTGCACACTTAAGGTTTGGTGACGTTTCGGTAGTATAGAGTTATGTATGGTGGTGACCGAATGTTGTTCGGAGTCCCAGATGAGATCCCGGACGTCATGAGGAGCTCCATAATGGTCCGGAGGTAAAGATTCATATATAGGAAGTCCTGTTGTGGTCACCGGAAAAGATTCGGGCTCATCGGTAGTGTACCGGGAGTGCCGGTAGTGTACCGGAAGACCATCGGGACGGGTATTTCGACCCAAGAGGCTCCATGGGCTGTGGGAGAGTGTTTACCAGCCCTTAGTGGGCTGGTGGAAGTCCCACACAAGGCCCATGCGGTTTGGGAAAAAAGGCCTAAAGAGAAAAAGTAGAAAAAGGCAAAAATAGGGTGAATCCTTGTCCTACTAGGATTGGAGGTGGAGTCCACCTCCTCCACCTGGTTCGGCCGACTCCTTGGAGGCTTGGCCCTTGTGCCAAGCCTCCTCCTCTCTTCCTCTTATATATACTAGAGGTTTTAGGGTTTTTGCACAGAATTTTCAGCCACGTGCTGTCCGTTCCTCCAGTGCATAGTTTCTCCTCTAGATCGTTTTTCTGCAGTGCTTAAGCGAAGCCCTGCCGGAATAGCTCCACCACCATCGCCGGAGCGTCGTCATGCTGCCGGAGAACTCTTCTACTTGTCCGCTCCTTCTTGCTGGATCAAGATGGCGGAGATCGTCATCAAGTTGTACGTGTGCTAAACCGTTCGGCGCTAGATCGGAAGGATCGTGATAAAGTTCGTGGGACGGATCGTGATCAAGTTCGTGGGACGGATCATGATTGGATCGCGGGACGGATCGTGATTGTTTCACGGGACGCACGGCGATTTGGATCGCGAAGGCGTTCGACTACACCAACCGCGTTTCTTAACGCTTCCCGCTTAGCGATCTACAAGGGTACGTAGATACACTCTCCCTCTCGTAGATGCTCATCACCATGGATAGATCTGCGTGTGCATAGGAAATTTTTGTTTCCCATGCAACGTTCCCCAACAGTGATGTGGGTGGCAGCGGCGGAGGCTTAGACTTGAGTAAGGTCTTCATGTTCTTCTAGTTGTACTCTATCGCCGGACGTCGAATAGATGAAGACTATTGCATTTCACACTAAAATTTCTTTCACCCAGGGTATTTTATGCTCGGTGATCTTGGCTTGTACTCGTATAGTTGTCTTTTATTGTTCACAACATGTATGCCCCATGCATGATGCTACTGCTGTATACGAGATTTCAAAATTTATATGATTATATTAGTAGGAGTAGATTTTGTACACTTATTGTTGCATAGTTAATTGCGTACTATCGGAGAATCTTTAGTTGCGCATTTGATTTCACATAACCAAATAAGTTATATTGCTACCGTCGACAACATGTCTCAGTTAATATGAACTGTACTGGAATTTTTATTTTTATTTTGAACGAAAGGGGTTCCCCCCTGCCCCATTTTTTATAAATGAGGCAAAAACAGCCAACATTTTCGGATACAACCAGTTCAAACACAAAGCAGCAACCTACTAAAACGAAAAACCCCTCTGGGCAATAACGCAGTCAACAATCAAACCAGAGTGAGCAATCCGGAGAAACTTATTACAGGCCCAAAGCAAGAAATAGAGACGGAGGAGAGCTGAGTGCCTCTACGGATCAACATTTCCAGGAAAGGGGATCATCATCTCCATGCGATGCCTAGAAGTTCCCCACAATGACGATCCAGGAACAACATGAACTGTCGAAGAAGATCTGCCTGGGACTCATCGCAGAGGATCATCAATTGTTGAAGAAAGCCACGAACTTTCACAATAATGCAACCCAGACCTTTCCAGCTTTGGCCTTGGAAACTAAAGTCATTTCTTAATCTCCACAAGCTCCATAAGGAGGCAGAAGTCACCATATTTAATACAGAGTTTCCTTTATGAGAATGTCATAAGGCACAGATATCAGCAAAGCAAGTAATAAGTCTGATATGAAACCCTTCAGCAACCAAATTCCATACATACTTTGCAATAATGCAATCAAATAAGAGATGCTGAACTGATTTCATTTCACAACAAAAAAGACAAGTAGGATCATCTACATTCCTACGTTTGGCAAGATTATCTCTAGTCAAAACTTTGTTGTGAGCACACAACCAGAGAAAAACATGAATGTTACGAGGACACATTACTTTCCAAAGTTTCTCATCTATGGTAGAAACCATACCTCCAAAATTAATAGCTTTATAAAAGGATTTAACCAAATAAATCCCCTTAGCTTCTAGTCTCCACACTAGGGTATCGAGGCAGTCAGAAATGGGGAATTGCTTAATAGTATCAATCAGCTCATGCCACCTACCTTCCGAAAGTCAGTTTCAGCCTCTCCCCATCCCACACCCGAGCTAATGAACACTCTGTTTGGTTACAGATAACAAACAAATCCCAAAACTGAGTCTTGAGGGAACAATCCCCTACCCAAACATCATGCCAGAATTTTATATTTGCCCCATTCCCTATATTTCGGTGATAGAAGGTTCTAGAAGCATTCAATGCCCAAGTGACCCCTTTCCAAAAAGGAGAGCCAGATTCAGGTTTCGCCCAAAGAATATGAGGAGAGTTGGTGTTATACTTAGAGTCAAGGATCTTCTTCCAATCTTTAGACCCCTGATCAAAATATCTCTTCCCCCAGGATGCCAACAAGGCCATGTTAAATTCTTTGAGGTTAGGGACCCCTAAGCCACCAAAACCTTTTTTCTGAGAGATAAGGCCCCAGTCAGCTAGGTGGTATTTATGCTGCTCATCAAGGTTACCCCAAAAGAAATGAGCCATTTGGGTGTTGATAGCGTGAATGGCCCATTTTGGAAATTTGATAACGGCCATCAAGTAGGCTGGGATACTTACAATGCATGCACACAGTAAAACAAGTTTCCCTCTATAGGATAAGGGTCTCCCCAGCCACACAGAAATGCCTTTAATAATTCTGTCAATAATAGGTTGTAAATCTTCCCGTTTCAGGTTCTCAAAATGGAGGGGGACCCCCAAATATTTGATAGGGAACGAGCCAAGCTCACAAGAGAAAATTTGCGCAAAAGACTTAGCTACATCCTCTTCAATGTTTATAGTCAATAAATCACTTTTATGAAAATTAATCCTCATGCCTGAAATGTTCTCAAAACATGAGAGAATCTATTTAAAGTTCCTAGCTTTTTCACAAGAATTTTCCAAGAAAAGAAGGGTATCATCTGCATATTGCAGACTAGTAACCCCTCCTGGTATGATATTAGGTAGAAGCCCAGAAATCAGGCCTTGTTGAGAAGCCTTGCTAAGAATTTTATAGAAGACATCAACAACCAAGTTAAAAAGCAATGGAGAGCTCGGATCTCCTTGTTTAAGACCTTTACCTCCAAGGAAATAAGGTCCAATGGTATCATTAATTTTCACACTAAAGGTGCTACGTTCAAGGATACTCTTGATCCAGGAGATCCATTTAGCATCAAATCCCCTAGAAGCTAGCATTTCAAACAGGAAGTCCCAACTGACTCTATCATAGGCTTTCTCATAATCCAACTTGAGGATTAGCCCCTAGGTATTGGATTTTTTAACTTCATGAACAATCTCATGAGCTAAAACCACGCTCTCGAGGATGAATCTCCCCTTGATAAAAGTTTTCTGGTTGGAGGAGATCAATTGATCCCCAATAGGGGAAGCCTTGTTGGTCATGGCCTTTGATAAGATCTTAACCGAAACATTCCCAAGGCTGATAGGCCTAAATTTCTTCATGTCTTTAGCATCTGCCTCTTTGGGAATCAACACAATTATAGCAAATTTAGTCCATGTATATCTAGCTTCCCTTCCTCAAAATCCCTCACCATAGCCATGAAGTCATCCTTAATGAGATTCCAAAAAGATTGGTAGAAGAGGAAGGATAAGCCATCCGGACCAGGAGTCCCATTAGCATACGAGCCAAAAATGTCCTCCTTAATTTCCTCTTCAGAAAAAGACTTTTGCAATTTTTCATTCTCTTCAGGGGTGACCAGCTCCTCCTCCCTCCAAAAGGAGGGGCCCAAATGAATGTTATGTTTATGTTCATGGGAAAACGATTTTTTGTAGAAAGACATAGCTACCTCCAGCATATCATTGGTAGTGTGAACTGGACCACCATCCCCATTCAGCACAAACATATGGTTTTTCCTATGTCTATGATTAGCCAGCATGTGGAAGTACGCATTATTCTTATCACCATCTTTAATTCTACGGTCTCTCGATCTTTGCCACAAGGCAATTTCTTCCTCATGCCAGATTTTGTGAAGCTCTTTACGGATCTCAATCATACGGGCTTTATCATTCTCATCAATGTGATTAGATTCAGAAAACACATCTAAGATGTCAAATTCTTGCATAAGATCTCTTCTTATTTTAATTTGCTTCAACATTAATACTCCAACCTTTAATTTTCTTATGCAGGTTTTTAGTTTTGTTAAGCCAAGTGTCTATGGCTGAGCTCGAGCCAGATATGGCCTTCCATGTATTACAGACTAGGTCAAGGAACCCCGGTTGGTCAGGCCACCATTTCTCAAAACGAAAAAATTTCGGGGAGGTAACCCTCCTAGCCTTGGTGTCTAATATCAGAGGGGTATGGTCACTTCCAACCCTAGGAAGAGCTGAAAGGACAGAGAGGGAAACTTGCGTGTCCCAAGACGTGGTCACAAACACTCTATCGATAGTGGCAAAAATAGGGTTGTCTTCGTTATCACTCCAGGTATAACATCTATTTGCAATCTTAATCTCCATAAGACCCCATCTATTGATCCAGTCATTAAAAAGAAGCACAAACTGGTTATTAAAAACCCCATTGTTTTTATCAGTAGCGTATCTAACAAGATTAAAATCTCCACCTAACAGCACAGGATAGGAAAGGGAACTCATAACATCATGAAGTTCAGCTATGAATTCAATTTTAAGTTCATTGTAAGCAGTGCCATAGACAACCACAAGGTGCCAAACAAAACTATCCTCCTTATTCTTAATAGTTACAATCACGTAATATTTTTTATCGATGAAACCGATAATCTCAAAGAGGTTGTTTCTAAGACCTACAAGGATACCACCCGCAGTATTAACAACAGGTAGGAAATGCCACCAAAAATCGTTACCACCCTCAACAGTTCTAAGAAGGAGAGTATTAATACTTTCTCTTTTGGTTTCAAAGAAACCAACAAAATCCACATTATTGTTATTGAGGAAATCCCCAAGGCACTATAGTTTACCATGTTGTCCTATACCTCTAATATTCCAAAAAGCCCCTATCATTGGATTTTGAAAGGATGAGATAAGCCACAAGGCAGGTTTTTAGTATGGAGGACTAGGCTATCTTCACTCAAGTCAGCAGTGCCCCCTGGCTTGAGAGGAGAAGCTTGGTTCCTACCGGACTCAAAATCATGAATATCAACATCTAGATTGTTTGGAAGAGCAATCTCAGGATTTTTAGCAGCAAATTGTAGGCATCTTAATTTCTCTGTTTCAATCATATCCAAAAGGGTATCATTTCTTTCCATCTCACTATCCCCAATGCAAATATCAATGCTATTAGATTGAGAAGCAAGATTATCAATGTCTAAACATGCAAAAGAATTACCTTTGAAGGATTTAGGAATTTCCAGATTTTTCTTCATCAAGTATGCTTGAGCCTTGTCCAGAATGTGGATGTTATCATGCTTCCTAGTAGTAGGTCTTCTAGAAAGGGTAGGCCCTCATTTGGAAGAAGTATCCTTTTGAATTTTCAATTTCTTCTCAGATTCAGCTTTGTCAAGAGTTTCCAGTAGAGACCTTTTAACAGAACCCAAAGCAGAAGCTAAGTCCTTAGGGAGAAATTGCATATCAGGTAGCTCATTTTCCTCTTCACCATCAGATTCCACCATCTCAAATTTCCTTAGCTGCTCAGAGTAGTACTCTATATGGACAGACATGACATCACTATCCAAAGCTGAAAAGGCAGTAGAAACTGCAACAGGAGAACTAATATGATTATACTCACATCCACAAGGATCTGCCCAGTCTTATCTTCAGAATGATCTTGATCATCTGTAGTGAGAAAGCAAAATAGGGTATCATTTGCATGGATAGGAGAAACACGAAGGACAGGATCAATAGAGATCTCAGATCTGTATGTTGGTCCCACTCTGACTTCAGAAATGAAGCCATTGTGGATCTGATTCATAAGGCCAGGAGGATGGAAGTCAGCTGCAGAAACAACCCCTTTCTGTTTACCACTCATTGAAGAAGTATGAGAATTGTTCTTAGCAAAATTAGCTTCATCAAGTTCATCTATTGGTGTGTCTTCATCCCCTGTCATGGTATCTTTATCAGATATGTCAGGATTTCCAAAGTCCTCACCATCACCCTTGTTCTTGTCAGGATCTTCATGATCAGGGTCATCTCCATCTTCATCATTGTCATCACCAACCTGTTTAAAACCTTCTACAGAGAAGAACAACATATATATCTTCCTTTTTCATTTCTATCAACCTTTCAAAGGGGATTTTGGCAGGGTCCCTACAAGCCACTTTTACCCTGATCACTTCATAAAAGCTCTTAAATATTCCATTCCAATCCACATCTACCAGAATACCAAAACATGAAGTGATTTGGGCACAAACTTTCCAAGCACACCATTTTGGAGGAATCCCCTCAATCTGAACCCATGCTTCAGTCAGTTCTCCAAAAGGATCTACCATACCTTGCCATTCAACAACCTTCATAGATACTCCATCAATAGGTAGGTCAAATGGGGGAAACTCAATCAGGTCCTCAACATTCTTCCATGGAGGAAACCTCAGGAGGAATTTCTTATCTTCTAACTCTCTGATTTGCCAAGGCCATTCTTTATTCTTGCAGAAAATACCATTCAGCTGCATCAACAATTCAGAGGCAGAAACCTCTCCCCTCACCACTTGTAATAGGGCAACATTTTTATAGTTCATCCAACTAGATTCAGCAACCACCGGCTCATCAACATGGTAAAACCCTAAACCTGCAGCAGCACTTCCAAAGTAGGTAGTAGTGGGGTGTTGACGAGCCCATGCTGCACAACTATTAACATTGTGATTCCCCGCACAGATAAAGCACTTGATGACAATACAGTTTCCAATATAGTGTCCAGGCCAGCCACAATTAAAGCAGGTCATATCTTTATACCTTGAATCCAGGGGTTGAACAGCTAGTGGGGGAGGAGCCACAGGGGCAGCTGGGGCAGGTCGAGGAGCCACATCCCCGGTAGCTTTAGCAGCCATCCCTCCTCCTTTGATGGCGGCCTGGGCTGGCTTAGCAGGGGCAGGAGGTTGAGGGGGGGGGGGGAGGAACCAGACCCCGTTGTCTCGGAGCCGCCTTCTTGCCAGCCTGACGACGGGGAGGTCGCTGTGGTTGCTGACGATCCTTCTCCATATTCTTGACCACCTCCGCGAAAGAAGGAGAGCCTGGTCCAATTCCCTCAACAGATGGCTTGAAGATAGTCGGAACAGGGTCAAAACGACCTAATCTCTCAACTGTACTGGAATTACTCTTCGTAGAATTATAACGCATATGATTATAATCTAGTGCTTCCATTTTGTTCACATACCAGATTGCTAATAGAAGGCGCAGGACGCAGTACACCGATGACGAACGCCGTCACATATACGACATGCTTGTACAGAGGAATGGTGGTAGCATTATGAAGCGTGGAGTCAGTAGAGCCGTGTCCGAGGAAATGCGGGTGCCTGTGAGGGTCGTGCATACAGACTTAGGGTGCAAGCATCCATATAGAATTGGGAAACGCTTGGGGTCGGGGCACCGGTCGAACGCTTGGCCGGTCGCGCATGAGCCTTAGGATCGTTTTCCATCTTGCGTCACCGGAGGTCTTTTTTCATTTGGAGGAAACGGAGCGCTTTTTAAATCGTTTTTTTAAGTGCATCACGGGAGCGCATCTTGTCATTTTTTCCCACGTACATCTTCTTCTTCCCTACAGCTCTGCAACTCCTACAACGTTTTTTTGCTGCAAACCATGATTTTTGCTACAATACATGGCGCCCGGCGTGATGTTTATTTTGTTTTTGCTACAACCACGTCAGTTTTTTTGTTGCAACCGGCAACTACGAAAGCTACATCTGATCAACATTTTTGCTACAAGGGCGACTGCGGAGAGCAGCGGTAAGCTTTTTTTGTTGGAAGTGATAAACTATTTTGCTACAACCGGCATCGCTTTTTGCTACAACCATCCGCGACATTTGCTGGAACCGGCTTCGATATTTGCTGGAACCGACACATTGTTTTGCTGGAAGTAGCACCCAAAATGGTTTCATCGGAGTCGTTTTTGCTGGACCAGCAAAATTTGCTACATCTGACATTGCTTTTTGCCGGAACCCGTGTCTATCTTTCATTCAGGAAGAGAATGCTTCAACCATTTGTGAAAAAGCTTCATCCGACTAGAGGAAAAGCTTCAAAGCGGCATGAGAAAAAAATCTGCCACCGCGGGCGAGGGCGGCGACCGACGACGACTGAGGGCGAGGGCGGCGACCGATGGTGACGAGGACGGCAACCGGTAGTGACAAGGACGGCGACCGGGGGCGAGGACGGTGACTAGGCGACGATGAGGATGTCGACTGGTGATCGTTGGCGAGAGTGACGACGAGGACGACGACTGAGGCAGATGATAGCGTTGTGGGGATGAAAGATGTTGGTGTTGTTCGTGCGGGAGGAAGGAGGTGATAAAAGGGTGTGATGTAACAGCCCTAGGCAAATAGACCTGACGCCTGTCCGGCCGAATTGTTCGGCCGACGCACTGACACAGATCATTGCCTGAATGAATAAGCACATAGAGTCATTTTTTTACATACACACCCACAAAGTTACAAAGAAAACGAGCATCTACAACTAGTTTTCCTTATGCATTAGCACACTACAATCGCCTCGAGTTTTTTCTTTCTTTCTTTGATACACAAGTACAGATACGCAAAGGAATACGCCAGCTAGTGTTAGCCGACCGGCCGAAAATTGGGTCGATATGCCGGCGCCTAGCACTGGCCTATAGAATTCGTACATGTGCGTATATATAATGTTATCTGGACCTTTCTGAGTGGGGTCCAAGGGTAACCAGGCAGCCGGCAAAGGAGGAACATTTTCCTTTTGAATGTTTTGACGACTGCTGCCGCGCGGTAGAAACGTTTTACTCCAAGGCACCGGTGAAATTTCGTGCAGTGTCATTCTTCGAAACTGTATTTTGCATGTCTATTTTTTTCTTCAAAAATAATGGACCGATGTACATCTTGGGAAGAAAATGTCAACCCGCAATTTTGGGTCAGCGGCGCGTTTGTGTGAAACAGAGGTACTCGGGCAGAAATCCGAATGCACGACATATCTTCACAAAGAGGAAAAGAATGCGCAACACATACTAGTCTTTCTTAAATACAATTCGGCGTAACTTTTGCACAGGTAAAGTCGCAAACCTTTCCATAGTCAAACTGTCAAAGGGGCAAACTTTGCTTAATTACTACTTCCTTCGTTTCTAAATATTTGTCTTTTTAAAGATTATATTATAAACTACATACAGATATATATAAACATAGTTTAGAGTATAGATTCATTCATTTTATTTCGTATGTAGTCTATAATTGAATTTTTAAAAAGATAAATATTTAGAAACGGAGGTAATAGAATTTGAGCTCCATACATACTTAGGGTGGAAGCATCCCATGATGTGCGAGTAACACGGTAGACAGACGCTGACGTTGGAAAGCCACCTGAATTATGTTTTACATACAGAAATCAAGTTTACAGAACCCAAATCAACCGTCAAACTGAAATCTGCAACATATGGAAATCGCAGACTAGAGAAGATAAAAAATATATTATATCTGGTTCTGAATCTTTACCATCTTTGCTGCGGCGGTGGCGGTGGAATACATGCCGTGGCGAGCAAGAAGCTTAAGAACTGCGGCCGCAAACGGGTAGAGCTTGACCCTGACGCGTTGCGGGAGCTGCCCCAGGATGGACGCATGACGATTCGAGAGCTAGCCGAGGCTTTGGGCATGAAGAAGAGCACCCTGTTTCAGCGGCTGAAAGAAGGTAAGCTGAGGCGCCACGGCGAATGATCTCATGCATACTCTGAGGGATGACACCATTGTTTCTGCCTGTCCGTGCCAGAGGCCGCAAGCCATTGCTAAGAATTCCTGAGTAATACGTACTAGCATAACTCTGGGATTAATGCATGCTTTACTTTGCGGCACATCGCTTGACGATGTTATTACTGTATCGGACGGGGCATTATATGCTTCGCTTATGGTTTCAGTAATCGAACAAAAATAGGAAGGACTCGATCAGCTTAGGCTTTCTCTCACAAGATTGATAATATCGTGACAGCGCGAGGGCCAAGGAGGCTACACCTTATGAAATGATCCTCTAAAGCAATGGAGGGAGTAGCGTATCACGATCCTACTATAGTTTCGGTGCACGTCTTCTTTGCTAATGATTATATGAAGGGAAACGGTGTGAAATGTACATAATAAGCGCATCTCGTGTAGTGGTATCATAATAATGCGCAGACTAATAAATGTTTTACTTTTCCCCCTCCACTATGCATTTTGACAATTTTTCATTTTCTCTCCAATATGCTCCGAGTGCACAATAAGATCCCTGCCACTAGTGAAAAACATTTCGAAGGCCGAGTTTTTTCCCCACAAACTCTATGCTTACAAAGGTTAATTTTCTATTTCGAACATTGTAATAGAGAAACGAACAGAATAGCACACGAGCTCGCTAGACTAGCAAAGAGTTTTGATACGAGTGAGTGAATCAAGGAGCCTTTGAAAAATATTGTACCTATTCTAAGACGATGTAACAGGGCTCGATTCCCTAGATGCCCAAATAAATAAATGTTTTACTTTCCCCCTCCACTATGCATTTTAACAATTTTTCATTTTCTCTCCAATATGCTCCGAGTGCACAATAAGATCCCTGCCACTAGTGAAAAACATTTCGAAGGCTGAGCTTTTTTTCACAAACTCTGTGCCTACGAAGGTTAATCTTCTATTTTTGAGCATTGTAATAGAAAAGCGAACAGAATAGCACATGAGCTCGTTAGACTAGCAAAGAGTTCTGGTACGAGTGAGTGGATCGAGGAGCCTTTGGAAAATATTGTACCTATTCTAATAGACGATGTAACACTTATCTCTAAATATTAAAGTAGATGTTGTTTTTCAAAAAAAGGTTAATCTTCTATTCCTAAATAGCTTCAACTCACTAGCTATTTTCCCTAAAACATGCAATTATGTCACATGAGCAAGTTATGCATGCAAGTCATAAATTACATTGTTTTTGCATTACTCTATGCATGCAAACATGCCATCGTCAATTCATGCATAGTACTCATGAGTTATTTTTTGCATTAGATTTTATATTAACAATATATGTGTTGGTCATTTATACCATACATGTGTAGTTCACATACACATTTTTGTTTGAAAGGACATTGTTTTAACTGCAATTCAAAATTTTCTCTTTTTATACCCTTTGTATTTTATTTTCATTTTAAGCTAAAATTCTTTTTTGAAACTTTTATGCATTCGTTTAGCAAGTTTCTCGCGACAACGCGGGCATCATTTTACGGGTTAACAGAGAGGCTGAGGTGTTTTTTTAATTGGTGTAAATCAGGGTGAGGGGTCCATCCCAGCTGAATGCGGCGCGCCGGGGGGGGGTGGCTTGACAAGTTTAATCATTTGGAAAGAGTCCGTAATAGCCTGTAAGGCTACTTCTAATGCATTGATGCTAAGATGAGGTGCTAAGCACATTTAAAAATTTAGCAACCAAAGCCCCCAATGCATAGGTGCTTAACTTGTTGTAGCTAAGCACACTTTATTTAATGATTTAGGTATTAAAGTTCTTCATGCATGGGTAGACTTTTTTTTATTTAAGTATTTTTCTTAGGTTCATGCGCTTGGCACCGTTTCTTACTGGGATCACCGCACCCATTTCTCTCCTCTTAAATACCATGCTACATCAGATCTTTTGCCTATGTGACAGCCTTAGCATCTGTACAAGGTAGAGCATTGGGAGGGGCCTAAGAGTTTGTGCGTCTAGCATTTTTCATATGGACATGTGTAGGGAGCATCTAGATGAGTATGACATCATCCCACGTATTATCTCTTGTTTGTTTGTTTGTCCAAAAAATTGTAAGAGCGGACGAGCGTGTTAGGCCCAGTCCCTCCGCTCCCGGTTGTGGGCCGCAAGTCGTAATTTTGGCTGCTAGGTTGCACACACACAACCCCACAACAACACAACTCACATAATAAAGCTCTTCATTACCCCACAAAAAAAAGCAACACAACTCACACGTCCTAATCCAAGTAAGATTATTTTCAGCTATTGTGTAATACGAGCTCCAGTAGATTGCTCCTGTCCAAACACGTCATGATAAAAACGACTGAATATTCCTTTAAAAAGAAAAAGGACTGGTTATTAAGTTTACTTGAATTTTTTGGTGAAATAAAACTTATTTGCAAATTTTAAAAATTTCCGCTAATTAGAAAGGAATTAGCAAATTTAAAAATAGTCCAGACATTAAAAAAGACAAATAGAAAAAATATCGTCAAACTAAACAAGTCCATGGATTTGGAAACTACGAGGGCCCAGTTGCATGTCAACGGTGGACTTGCAACTGCGACAAAAAAAGGGCCAGGCCCAGTTGCAAGTGGTTGATTGACTTGCAACTATGGCAAAATAATGTATCAAGAGCCAAATTTTGAGCCGATGATTGACTTACAACTGAGACAATTTTTTTGCCCCTAATTGTAAGTCAGTGGTGGACTTACAACCGAGGTATAACAAAAGCCAGGCTCAGTTCTAAGTTGAGGGTGGACTTGCAAATAATGAAAACAAGATTGGGCCTATTTGCGATACAAAGAGCCCAATTTTGAGGCGATGATGGGCTTGCAACTAATGAAAAAATATTTGGGCCTAGTTGCGATACAAAAAAAATACCGAGTCCCAGTTTAAGTCGAGGGTGGACTTGCAACTAGAAAAAAACATCATGCCTAGTTACAAGTCAATGATTTGGGCCCAATAACGAATGACAAAAAAAGCCCATGAAAATGGCTAGAGAAAAGGCTAAAAAACAAAACTGGCCTAATAAAAAGTGGCCAATGACTGAAAATCGTGACAACACATGCATTTGCGGTTTGATCACGTCGCATACGTTTAAAGCATAGAATGACATGCGTGTAATTGAATAGTTTTTATTCAAAAAAATAGATAACAGTAGCTTTTACAAAGAAAACACATTAAAAAATGCATAGAAAGCATGAAACACAAACAAAATTAAGAAAAGGAAAAACCAATGAAGCCTTCGACTATTTCTCCATTACTACCACACAAGACGAGCCGATCAAAACAGAAAAGCAAAAAAGGGCATCCAGACGGACAGACTACAAAAGCCCATTTACACAAAACAATGGAGAAAAGAAAAGCGGCCCATGCAAAAGCAGCGCTGCCAGCTTGGTTCGTGGTGACAACGAACAAGAAACTACGTAAGGCACAAGACACACGAATCTTAATATGTACATCCAACGGCTAGAGAGTTAGACGTGAGATAACTAATTTTTATCTACATGAGAATTAGCAAAATCGTTTTCATATAACACCATGCCAAGAACATGTAAAGCTATCTAGTATGTACAAAACCACTTTACAAAATGGAAAAACAATGTAGCAGTAAACCTTGCGTGGGCTGCGGCAAGGTGATCCTTTGTCCATGTTCTTATTTCTGTTGGTGGTTGATGGACTTTCTGCTCTCCTGAAGGAAGGGGAGGGAAAAAGCGAGTTTACACAGCTAAAAATGTGCTACAAAGCTTCAGGAGTGTCTCACCTTCTGTTTGCAGAAAATACGTTACTGTTTTTAAGGCAGAGGAGGAAGAAGCCCAAAAGGCCAAGGAAGCGCTAAACACATATGCTAATGCTACATGACAAGTTATTAACCCCACCAAATGTAGTGCTCTGTTTGGTCCGACATGTGATTTGGGCAAGCAAGAGGCGGCGAGAACAACCCTAAACATTGGCATTATTACCGTTGAGGAGCAATATCTAGGGCTCCCAACGCCCGAAGGACGCATGTCGAGAGGTAAATTTCAAAATCTGTAATCTCGTTTATTGAAGAGAATTATTGCTTGGAGTGACACTCTCTCTCTGGTGGGTAAGGCAACCATGATTAAAGCAGTAGCTTAGGCCATTCCCACGTATATCATGGAGGTTTTTAAGCTCCCTATGTCAGTTTGTGATGATTTAAATAAAATGTTTGCAACTTCTAGTGGGGAGCTTCTGAGGGAAAGAGGAAGACACACTGGCTGGCTTGGCCGAACATCCAAGCTCAAAAATGCACGAGAGGTCCGGGTTCAGAGATTCCCCTCAGGCCTTCCTAGCGAGACAAGCCAGACATTTGCTTACTAAGCCGGCTAGTTTATGTGCGCAGGTTTTAAAGGCCCGCTGCTACCACGATGGATGCCTTGAGGACACGGTGTTCTCAGGGAATGCTGCCCCGACCTGGTAGGCTATCCAACATCGCCCCGAGCTCCTGAAAAAGGACATCATCTGGCATGTGGGGAACGGCCAGGACATTCGTATATGACGGGATCGATGGCTGCCGCGGGCGCCCTCGCGCCATCCCATTACTCAGCATGGGGTTTGTCGGCTGCGGTGGGTGGCCGAGCTCCTCGACGTCAAGGGTTTGTGGAGCACCGACCTACTACACCGGTACTTCTTGCCGACGGATGTCGTCATCATCACCATCATCAACACATCACCAGGCATCACCGACGATATCATCGCCAGGGCACCAGAGAAGAACGTTATCTTCACTGTTTGATCTGCGTACCGTGTGGCAATGGACAAGCCCGAGCGTCCATTGTCCACCGCCATGAGCAGGGCACCTGATGGTCGTCCTGCCATATGGAAAATCATATGGGGATGCTGTGCTCTCCTAAAGGTACGCGTGTTTGCATGGAGGGTCATCATGAAGTCCCTTGTTACTTGGGCTAATAAAGCTTCCCGACACCTCGAGGTTACTGATGTTTGTATCATATGTGGTGTTGAACGCGAGGACGGTTTCCATGCACTTTGTAGGTGTCCACTGGCAAGGGAGCTATGGAGGACCATGGCGTTGGACTGGAACATACCCAAGGTGGAGTCCATCCGTGAAACGGGGCCGTAGTGGCTCATTTCAGTGCTGGAACCCCTAGACGAGATGACGAGACTGGTGGTCCTCATGATCATGTGGAGGGTGTGGCATGTTCGTAATGAGATTACCCATGACAAGCCACCACACCCTGCCGAGGCTTCTCATCGGTTCCTTCACGGCTACATCAACTAATTGTCATGCATCCAACAACACTCGACGGGCAATATGGAGAAGGGGAAGATTGTGGTCTACGTCAACCCGCCGTGCGCGAGCCCATGCAGGGTGACTATGGTGCGGCCTGCTTGGGAACCCCCTGATGCGGGTTGGGCCAAAATTAACACGGACGGAAGCTTTGTTGCAGCCACATGAGCGGAGCGTGGTGGTGTCATAGTCCTTCAAGATGATCGTGGGAATATCATCTTTAGCGCATGCAAACAAATCCACACATGTGCTAGTGCATTGGAGGCAGAGCTCTTAGCTTGTAGAGAAGGCATAGACCGTGCCTTACACAGGACCACAATGCCGATCATTGTGGAGTTAGATAGTGCGGAGGAGGTGCGATGCTCAAAGCACCCACGACTGATAGATCGCTTCTCCGGTCTCTAGTTGAAGAGATTAGGAGCTTAGCAGGCTGCCATGATAGAGAGATCATATTCGTTCAATGCAGCCGTTGACAGAATACTGTGAGCCATGAGCTGGCCGCGTATGGCCGTAGCACCCCTCATGTGGCAGTATGGTTTGCCGGAGTGTCGAACGTTCTTGTAAACTTGGTTACGACTGAGAGGCCACCTTGAGAAACGAATCCCCCCTTCGCAAAAAAGTAAACCTTAACCTCATGTTGTGTATTACTCCCTCTGCCCCATAATGTAAGATGTTTTTTAACACTAGTGTAGTGTCAGAAAACGTCTTACTTTATGGGACGGACAGAGTAGAATGTAAAGAATTAGAATGTTTCTCACTTAGGGCATCTCCAACGGCAGCCCATAAATTTTCTCCCGCATCCGTTCGCGGATAGGGGTGTGGGGGTGGTGGTGGTGGTGGGAGGGACCAGTCTGTGGACACAAATGCGGGAGGACACGATTCAACACTAGTCGCATATATTTGAAACTCATTTTCAACAAATTAGATGAAATTCATGCAAACATGACCAGATTTCATGCAAACATGACAAATTTCATACAAACATGACACATTTCATTACATTTCAAACATTGAGAACAAAAAAACCCGTCCCTAAACCTATCATACGGTAGCGGCGGCCGACGCGAAAGACCATGCCGTCCTCCCAGCCGCCATCCATCAGCACTAGCGATAACACCGATGAATAAGGTGCGCTCACCGACGAGGAAGAGTAGAATACGGTAGACAGACTGGCCCACATGGGACACAAGGCACCGCCGTCTCCCATGGCCTACTCATCCTCGAAGGACCCCGCGACCTATCTTTGCCGGTGAGCATGAGGTCCACGATGGAAATGGTGGCGCCGACGCTGTCTTCGTCCTACTGGGTCGACTGATGGTTCATCGGAGGTGCGTAGGAGGCATGACTGGCATTGTTCTCCTCCACGATCGTCGTCAACTGCACCTCCACAGCGGCCGCTTCTTAGCGAGTGATGGCTTGAGCGCGGACGACATCATAGATGGCACACTACTCCGCATTGAAGTTGGGGTTCACAACGGCCATGGCCTCCTCGCTCACGCGCTCGTTGTAGATCTGGCCCTTTGCTAGTCTGTGCTGCTCCAAGTGGAACAGGTTGTACCACTATTACTCCTACGCCTGCTGGAACACTGACAGAGGTGCGAGCCCAAGCTGCACCTCTGCCATGGCAGCGTTGAAGCCGACATGTGCCTGCTCCATGGTGAAGTCGGCGTGCACATGAGGCGCGGGAGCCAGGGCGGAGTCATCGTCAGAGTCCGTCTCCATTGTGGTGTCTAATACGTCTCCAACACATCTACCTTTCCAAACACTTTTGCTCTTGTTTTGGACTCTATTTTGCATGATTTGAATGAAACTAACCCATACTAATGTTGTTTTCAACAAAACTGCCATGGTGTTGTTTTTGTGCAGAAACAAAAGTTCTCGAAATTGAACACAACTTTTTACAGAATTACTTTGGAATATATAAAAAATACTGGAGCGAAGACCTGCTAGAGGGGGGCACCGGTTGTCCACAAGGCACCTGGGCGTGCCCACCTACCTTGTTGGGCCCTCGTTGCTCCGCTGATCCTAATTCCAGTCCTATAAATTCCTATTCTTCGAGAAAAAAAGATAGAAGTTTTCATCGCCATCTACGAGACGGAGCCGCCACCACCTCCTGTTCTTCCTCGGGAGGGCTGATCTGGAGTCCGTTTGGGGCTCCGAAGAGTGGAAATCGTCGCCATCGTCATCACCAACCCTTCTCCATCAAGAATTTTATGATGCTCACCACAGGGAGTGAGTAATTTCTTTGTAGGCCTATTGTATGGTGATGGTATTGGATGAGATTTATCATGTAATCGAATTATTTTGATATGGCTCGATCCCCAGTATCCACTATGTTTTGAGATTGATGTTGCTATGAGTTTGCTATGCTGAATGCTTGTCACTAGGGCCCTAGTGCCATGATTTCAGATCTGAACCTACCATGTTTCCATGAACATGAGATGTTTTGGATCCTTTCTTGCAAGTTGTACGCACCTACTTTGTGTTATGATCCGCATCCTCCAATGTGGCAATAATTGAGATTCTTTCCGATGATGACCGTAGTTTGAGGAGTTCATGTATTCATCATGTGTTAATGCTTTGTTACGGTTCTCTATTAAAAGAAGGCCTTAATATCCCTTAGTTTCCATATGGACCCACTGCAATGGGAGGGTATGGCAAAAGATGTCATGGAAGTTCTTATTATAAGCATGTATGACTATATAAGGAATGCATGCCTACATTATATTGATGAATTGGAGCTAGTTCTATGTCGCTCTAGTGTGTAACTGTTATATGATGAATGTCACCCAAATCAACCCATCACTGATCCATGACCTATGTTTTTCGCTTATTAATTTCCGTTAAATTACTTTCTCTACTCTTACTGTTGCAATCACTACAAATCTATTGCTATTGTTGTTAATATATTGCTTTTACTATTGTGATATTGAAATCCCAGGTGTGGTTGAGTTGACAACTCAACTGCTAAGACCAATAAATATTCTTTGGCTCCCCTTGTGTCGAATCAATAAATTTGGGTGAAATACTACCCTCGAAGACTGTTGTGATGCCCTATACTTGCGGGTTATCCGTGTCATCCTCGTGGTCGGAGACCTCGGGAGAGCTGGCCGACAAGCCAACCTTGATCTGCCTAGCACGACGGCTCTACCAGGTGATGGCAAGGGCGGCCACCTCGTGCTTTATCTCCTGTGACAGACTGTACCATAGTGCCTTCCCACCGACGGTCGAAATGAGGAGGATGTGGAGTGGATATATTGTGTTGTGAAGATAGTCGGGTGTAGACGTCCTTAAATAGTGGATTTCAGTGAGACCATGCATCAATGCTGGATGCTGGAGTGGGTTTCTTGGCCGATGGGCCTACTTAATGATGGCATATGGACGGGCGAGGCATTGAACGAGCATGGTAGATATCAATCCCGTCCTGTCCAGTCACTCATTCCAACATTGAACATGCATGGACACCGGAGACGTGTCGCGGGCGGCTCCCTCGGTCGGTGAGCTGCTTCAATGCCGACTCCAGTGAGAGGTTGCGTCCGCTCTTTAATGGGGAGTGGCCGCTCTACAATGACATGAATGTGGGAAGATGGCGCTAGGCGGGTGGCGCGTGCGGGAGTGGGGAGGATATTTTTGGTGGACCGGGATGGTCATAATTAGGAGAAGTAGCGGTCTAGACTCCTAGAAAGCTCCTTGTTTGTCTCCCATTTGCGGGAGAAATCGTGTCCATACCACTTCGCGGACCGATACAGGACCACGTTGGATGGCTTCTGCGGTCCGGACAGTGTGATCCGGATGTATGCGGGAGGTTTGTAGGCTGGCATTGGAGATGGCCTTATGAAGCTTCATAGTTGTCTCCACGTAGTACAGCTAGGTTTGCTGCCTTAGGGCATCTCCAGCGGTAACTCGGAATTTTCCTCCCGCATCCGTCGGTGGACAGGGGGAACCAGTTTGGGACACGGATGCAAGAGGACGCCATCCAAAATAGCCGCATGCATCTGGCCTTCCTAAAAACTTTTTCAAGTCTGCACGATCAAATAGCCACATGCAAAGGGTACAGACGTTCAAATAGCCACATGCAACACTAGTTCTTATTTTAAAACTTGAAATATTAAATCCCAACATTGTTGTCCCCTTTCATTACCCACTGATGCTCAATCAGATCTTCCTCCATCTGCTCATGAGTTTGTCGATGTCAACTTAGTTGATGCATTTGAATAAACCATTACAATGTGGCCCGATTCTGTTCCAAAAGTTGGATAGGATCACCCATGTTCTCAAGTTCCAGAGCTGCGATAGCATGGTCACCCTCATCCTCAATGATCATGTTGTCCATGATCACACAACATGTCATCACCCCCCACAAGGTTGATAACCCACAAGTATAGGGGATCAGTTGTAGCCTCTTTCGATAAGTAAGAGTGTCGAACCCAACGAGGAGCTAAAGGTAGAAAAAAATATTCCCTCAAGTTCAATCGACCACCGATACAACTCTACGCACGCTTAACGTTCGCTTTACCTAGAACAAGTATGAAACTAGAAGTACTTAGTAGGTGTAACGGGATAGGTTTGCAAGATAATAAAGAGCACTGAAATAAAAACTAGGGGCTGCTAAGATAAAGAAACAACTAAGTTAGTTTAACGAGAGTGGAAAAGTGGTGGTAGGAGTTGCGGAATTGTCCCTAGGCAATTGATAACTAGACCGGTAATCATTATTGCAATTTTATATGAGGAAGAGGCATAAGCTAACATACTTTCTCTACTTGGATGATATGCACTTACGATTGGAACTCTAGCAAGCATCCGCAACTACTAAAGATCATTAAGTTAAAACCCAACCATAGCATTATAAGGTATCAAGTCCTCTTTATTCCCATACGCAAACAACCTACTTACTCGGATCTGTGTTTCTATCACTCATGCCACTCACCATAAGCGAATCATAAGCATATTGCAAACCCTACAATGGGGATCCCTCATGCTTGCGCGACACGGAGAGCACCATAGGACAACACCAATAATAAAACATGCAACTCAAACCAATCAAGATCATCAATCAACCAATAGGACAAAATAGATCTACTCAGACATCATAGGATGTCACCACATCATTGGATAATAATATGAGGCATAAAGCACCATGTTCAAGTAGAGGGTACAGAAGGTTGCGGGAGAGTGGACCACTATAGATAGATGGGGGAAGGTGATGGAGGTGTTGGTGAAGATGACGGAGTTGTTGGAGTAGATCGCCATCACGATGATGGCCCCGACGGCGTTCCGGCACCACCGGGAGAGAGGGGGAGAGAGCCCCCTCCTCCTTCTTCCTTTACCTCCTCCCTAGATGAGAGGAGGGTTTCCCCTCTGGTCCATGGCCTCCATGGCGGCGGAGAGGTGAGAGCCCCTCCGAGATTGGATCTCTCTCTGTTTCCTTCTGTTTCTACGCTCCCAAATTCTGGCCTTTCACCGTTTCTTAAATATATGGAGATCCCTAACTCTGATCGGGCTGAAATTTTGAGGGGATCTTCTTCCAAAAATTAGCTTTCTTGTGGCCAAAGGACACCTCCAACCAACCTAAGGGGTGGCCACCAGCCCTCTGGGCGCGACCAGGGGGTGGACCGCTCCTAGCAAGCTTGTGACCTCCTTGACATCGTCTCATGTTGATTTTCATTCCCAGAAATCACATATATTCCAAAAAAAATCTCCGTAAGTTTTTATCACGTTTGGACTTCGTTTGATATGGATTTTCTGCGAAACAAAAAACATGCAACAAACATGAACTAGCACTGGACACTGGATCAATATGTTAGTCCCAAAAATAGTATAAAAAGTTGCCAAAAGTATATGAAAGTTGTAGAATATTGGCATGAAACAATCAAAAAATATAGACACGACAGACACGTATCAGGATCCCCAAGCTTAATTCCTGCTCGTCCTCGAGTAGGTAAATGATAAAAAAGATAATTTTTGATATGGAATGCTACCTAGCATAATGTTGATCATATAATCTAATCATGGCATGAATATTAAGATACGAGTGATTCAAAGCAATAGTCTATATTGACATAAAAATAGTAATACTTCGAGCACACCAACAATCCAATCGTGTCCTTTCAAAATAACATGGCCTTAGAAAGTTATCCCTACAAAATCATATGGTTTGGCTTTGCTCCACCTTCCCCACACAAAGTATCTAAATCATGCACAACCCCGATGACAAGTTAAGCAATTGTTTCACAGTTTTTATGTTCTCAAACCTTTTCAACTCTCACGCAATACATGAGCATGATCCATGGATATAACATTATAGGTGGAATAGAATATGGTGGAGGTGATGAGGAAAAAGGAGAAGATAGTCTCACATCAACTAGGCGTATCAATGGGCTATGGAGATGCCCATCAATAGATATCAATGTGAGTGAGTAGGGATTGCCATGCAACGAATGCACTTAGAGTTATAAGTGTATGAAAGCTCCAAAAGAAAACTAAGTGGTCGTGCAAAAAATTCCACTAGTTATATGAAAGTGACAAAATAGGAGACTCTCTATCATGAAGATCATGGTGCTACTTTGAAGCACAAGTGTGGAAAAGATAGTAGCAATTATCCCTTCTCTCTTTCTCTCATTTTTTTATTTTGGTGGGAATCTTTGGCCTCTTTTGTTTATTTATTTGGGCTTCGCTGGCCTCTTTTATTTTTTGTGAAGTCCGGAGACTCATCCCAACTTGTGAGGGATTCATAGCTTCCATCATCCTTTTCTCACATGGGACAAATGCTCTAATAATGAAAATCATCACACTTTTATTTACTTACAACTTGATACCTAGAACAAAATATGACTCTATATGAATGCTTCCGGTAGGATACCGGGATGTGCAACGATCTAGCCTAGCAAATGACATCAAAAAACGGACAAGCCATAAAAACATCATGCAAGCTGTCTTAAGATCATGCAAAGCAATATGAAAATGATGGTGCATGTCATACTAAATGGAACGGTGGAAGTTGCATGGCAATATATCTCGGAATGGCTATGGAAATGCCATAATAGGTAGCTATGGTGGCTGTTTTGAGGAAGGTGGGTTTGATGCACCGGCAAAAGTTGCGCGGTACTATAGAGGCTAGAAAAGGTGGAAGGGTGAGAGTGTGTATAATCCATGGACTCAACATTAGTCATAAAGAACTCGCATACTTATTGCAAAAGTCTATTAGTTATCAACCAAAGCATTATACGCATGCTCCTAGGGGAGAGGTTGGTAGGAGTTAACCATTTCGCACTCCCGACCCTCACACAAAGGTTGACAATCATTAAACAAATCATGCTCTGACTTCGTTACATAACGGTTCACCATACGTGCATGCTACAGGAATCACAAACTTCAACACATGTATTTATCCAATTCACAACTACTCACTAGCATGACTCTCATATTACCATCTTCATATCGCAAAACTATTGCAAGGAATCAAACATATCATATTCAGTGATCTACAAGTTTTATGTAGGATTTTATGACTAACCATGTGAATGACCAACTCCTGTTAACTCTCTAAATAGATATAAGTGAAGCATGAGAGTTTAATTCTTTCTACAAAAGATATGCCCATGCTCTAAAAAATATAAGTGAAGCAAAATAGCATTCTACAGATGGTGGTTTTCTATGTGTAGAGAAACAGGCAATCCAAACTTCAAATGATATAAGTGAAGCACATGAAGCATTCTATAAAGCCATACTCAAAACATATAAGTGAGGTGCAAAGAGCGTTCTACAAATCAATGAAGGACTTTCTCATACCAGCATGGTGCATTATTAAAATAAAAATAAAAAGCACACGACACTCCAAGATTTACGCATATCATGTGACGAATAAAAATATAGCTCCAAGTAAAATTACCGATGGTTGTTAGAAGAAAGAGGGGATGCCTTTCGGGGCATCCTCAAGCTTAGTTTATTGGGAGTTCTTGAATATTACCTTGGGGTGCCTCAGGCATCCCCAAGCTTAGTCTCTTTCCACACCTTATTCCTTCATCCATCGTGATCTCACCCAAAACTTGAAATCTTCAATCACACAAAACTTAACAAAACCCTCGTGAGATCCGTTAGTATAATAAAGAAAATCACAACTTTATGCACTGTTGCCAACCAATTCATATTTTATTTTTTCATTGCATCTACTGTATTACAATTCTTCCATGGCTTATACCACCGATACAATCAATAGTTTCATCAAAACGAGCAAAACAATGCATCAAAAACAGAATCTGTCTTAAACAGGACAGTTTGTAGGAATCTGAACATTCACCATACTTATGTAAATCTATAAATTCTTAAAAATTAGGAAAAAATAATTTTTTTCATAGAAGTACTGTGTAATAATTTCCGAAACTTTTGACATTCCAATAAAAATGTAAATTCACGCACTACAACCAAAGTTTTTGTTTTTGCACTGCACACACGAAACAAGCAATCTAATCATCCTAAAGGCAAATCTTGACACATTATTTTTTATAGTAAAATGGATTTATACAAGGGGATAATTATTTTTGCTGAAAAGTTTCTGTAATCAAGATTTGCAAAGTTTCCATGGGCATGAACAAAGTTCAAGGCTAGCTCCCACTTTCACAATGCTCGTCTCTCTCACTTTCACTTTTCTTTTTGAAAAAGTTTTAGGTTCCCATCTTTATTTTTTTGCTTTTAAACTATATAAAAGCACACAATAGAATTAAATGACTCTCCAAAACTTCCGGGTTGACTCCCTGGCAGCGCTTTCTTTAAAGCCATTAAGCTAGGCATATAGTGCTCAAGTAATGGATCCACCCGGATCCCAAGGTATATCAAAGCCAATTTTAATTAACAATGATTTGTAATTTAGTATTGAGTACAACGTAACATGTATCATGCAAAAATGAAGTCTAACTCTCTTCCTATGCATCGGCATGTCATAAAAGAACAATTCATGCACACAAAGTAAAGGCCAATACATAGCATAAGCAGTTTCTTGCAATTTTATCACATTGGAAACATAGAGAGGTGGATATGTAGTTCCTCTCTCATAATAATTGCAAGTAGGAGTAGCAAGCACATGCATATTATATCTATCAAAACAATCATGTGTAATAGTAAAAGGCAACTTATCTATATAATCCTTAATAAGTGCAAATTTCTCTAATATAGTGTAGTTGGTAGAATTCAAAAAGATAATAGGACTATCATGCGTGAGTGCAATAGCAACAATTTCATTCTTAACATAAGGAACTATAGCAAATTCATCTCCATAAGCATCTTTCATATTGGCATCATGGCCACAAGCATAGCAAGCATCAAGTTCATCAAAAAAGGATATTTCAAATGAATCCAAGGGATCATAACAATCAACATAGCATTCATCCTTCGGTAAGCACGAAGGGAAATTAAACAATGTATGAGTTGAAGAGTTACTCTCATTAGAAGGTGGGCACAAGTAGCTAATCAGCTCTTCCTCCTTTTGTTCTTCGCTCTCCTCCTCATCTTTTTCATCTAATGAGCTCACAGTTTCAGCAATTTCTTCTTCCATAGATTCTTGCAAAATATTATTCTCTTCCAAAGCAGCGGTCATTCTTTCAATAAAATCTTTGACATAAGCATTAGAAGCATAGTTTTCATAGCAATATTTAAGTATGACAAATATTTTAGATTCTTAAAGAGTAGCATCATACTTTTCAATGAAAGAAGCAATTTCATAGGCACCCTTAAAAGCAACAAATTGTTCAAGTTGTTCAACATCATTATAGCAATAGGCCTCCTTGGCATAAGAGGATAATATTTCATTATTATTAAACACACATTGGTAGGGAAGGTGTTTTTAGCTTGTTTAGAACAACAAGTAAAATCATAAATTTCACATAGATTCCAAGCGTAGCAACACAAAGTATTAATTTGATGCCACAAGAGTTTCCCTTTTTGAGATATGTGGTGTCGCACATAATGAGCATGCTCGTTTAATGATTTTCCCTCAACTAAGCTAGTTGGGTTTTCGGCACGAGCACAAGTGAATCGAAGATGACCAAAGTAATATTCTTCGGTGGTACGGAACACTAGTGGTTCCTCAACTTTTGGAGTAGCAATTAAAACTATTTTTTTTGGTATTTTGCATTTCCTACCCATATCTAAAGATAGAAAACAACTAAGAACAACAAATAAAATCTACTTAGTGATAAAGCAAACAAGCACACACGAGAATATTCACCCCACGCTATTGCTCCCCGGCAACGGCGCCAGAAAAAGGTCTTGATAACCCACAAGCATAGGGGATCAGTTGTAGCCTCTTTCGATAAGTAAGAGTGTTGAACCCAACGAGGAGATAAATGTAGAAAAAATATTCCCTCAAGTTCTATCGACCACCGATACAACTCTATGCACGCTTAACGTTTGCTTTACCTAGAACTAATATGAACCTAGAAGTACTCTGTAGGTGTAATGGGATAGGTTTGCAAGATAATAAAGAGCACTAAAATAAAAACTAGGGGCTGCTAAGATAAATAAACAACAAAGTTAGTTTAACGAGAGTGGAAAAGTGGTGGTAGGAGTTGTGGAATTGTCCCTAGGCAATTGATAACTAGACCGGTAATCATTATTGCAATTTTATATGAGGGAGAGGCATAAGCTAACATACTTTCTCTACTTGGATCATATGCACTTATGATTGGAACTCTAGAAAGCATCCGCAACTACTAAAGAACATTAAGGTAAAACCCAACCATCGCATTATAAGGTATCAAGTCCTCTTTATTCCCATACGCAAACAACCTACTTACTCGGGTCTGTGTTTCTATCACTCACGCCACCTACCATAAGCAAATCATAAGCATATTGCAAACCCTACAGCGGGGATCCCTCATGCTTGCACGACACGGAGAGCACCATAGGAAACCACCAATAATAAAACATGCAACTCAAACCAATCATGATCATCAATCAACCAATAGGACAAAATAGATCTACTCACACATCATAGGATGGCAACACAACATTGGATAATAATATGAAGCATAAAGCACCATGTTCAAGTAGAGGGTACATCGGGTTGCAGGAGAGTGGACCGCTGTAGATAGATGGGGGAAGGTGATGGAGGTGTTGGGGAAGATGACAGAGTTGTTGGAGTAGATCGCCGTCATGATGATGGACCCGACGGTGTTCCGACGCCATCGGGAGAGAGGGGGAGAGAGCCCCCCTCCTTCTTGTTCTTCCTGGACATCCTCCCTAGATGGGAGGATGGTTTCCCCTCTGGTCCATGGACTCCATGGCGGCGGAGGGGCAAGAGCCCCTCCGAGATTGGATCTCTCTCTTTGTTTCCTTCTGTTTCCGCGCTTCTAGATTCTGGCCTTTCATCGTTTCTTAAATATCTGGAGATCCATAACTTCGATCGGGTTGAAATTCTGATGGGATCTTGTTCCAAAAATTAGCTTTCTTGCGGCCAAAGGACACCTCCAACCGACCTAAGGGGTGGCCACAAGCCCTCTGGGCACGGCCAGGAGGGGTGGGCCACGCCTAGCAGGCTTGTGGCCTCCTCGAGCATCATCTCACGTTGATTATTCTTCCCAAAAATTACATATATTCCAAAAAAAATCTCCGTAAGTTTTTATCGCGTTTGGACTTCGTTTGATAGGGATTTTCTGTGAAACAAAAAACATGCAACAAACATGAACTAACACTGGGCACTGGATCAATATGTTACTCCCAAAAAATAGTATAAAAAGTATCCAAAAGTATATGAAAGTTGTAGAATATTGGCATGAAACAATCAAAAATTATAGATACGATGGGGACGTATCAAAGGTCTCCGGATCCGATTGTTTTGCTGGTCCACGAACAACTGCAAAACGGACCTGGAGAACTCCAAATGCCCTCTCGACATCCTTTCTAGTTGCCTCTTGTCTTTGGGAAAAGTGAGCCCTTTTCTTGCCAACTGGTTTTGAGATGGTGCTAAAAAGTTAACCCATGGAGGATATATACCATCAATCAGATAGTAGCCAATGTTGTACTCATGTACATTGACAGTATAGTGGCAAGGAGGAGCTTTTCTTTTAGTAAGCCTTGCAAACAACGATGACCATTGGAGCACATTGATGTCATTGTGAGACCCGGGAATACCAAAGAAAGCGTGCCAAATGCAAAGATTTTGTGATGCAACTGCTTCAAGAATGATGGTGGGCTTCTCAGCATGACCCTAATATTGTCCTTGTAAAGCCTTTAGTCAGTCTTCCATTTCCATTGCATGCAGTCAAGAGATACAAGGAAACTTGTCCACCCTCTTGCTTCTAAGATTGCCAAGAGCCTCTCGGTGTCTATAACAATTGGTTCTCTCGGGTATTGAGGTCTGAACACGTCGAGCACAACAATTTCAAGCCTAACCATGACATCTCCGCATGTGCTCTCAGACATCTGTAGGTACTCGTCCCATGAATCGGTCATCGTGTCATATGCGAGCATCCCGAGTGCGACCGTGCACTTCTGGTAACTAGAGAAGCCAATCGTTCCTACGACATCCTACTTTAGGATGAATTTGTCATCGTAGGACCGGACGCCATGGTACAAACGATCGAGGACAGGCTTGCACATCCGAAAAAGCCAGCAAAAATGGTCAACAAATAGTGCATCCTAGGCAAATTAGTCGGCCATCACTATCAAATGCCCGCACGCCCTATTGTGGTTGAGCACATGATGACCCTTGATCGAGCCCTTGAAATTCAAAACATGCTCCTCCACACGCTCCACATTGGTACGTCCATTTTGCATCATGATTTCCTATTAATATTTATAACATTCTTGGTCATTATTCCATTTTATGATACAATTCTTATGCCTTTCCTCTCTATATTTAAAGGTACATCACAAAGAGCGAAATTGCCGGAAACTGGAATTCTGGACCTGAAAACCAAGAAAAAGGATGGAAATTCACCAGACTCCAAATGACCTAAAACTCCACGAGGATTTTTTGTGGAATATATGTGAATTTATTGAGCAAAAATATACCAGAGGGAGGCCACCTGTTGAAGCCAAGCCGACATGGCACGGCCCTGATGTCTTGTGGCCACCTCCCAGGTGCTCCGACCTCCCTCTTATGCTATAAGTTGGGTTTTTACCTAGAAAAAATAAGAAGATACTTTTGGGATGAAGCGCCACTGTCTCAAGGCAGAAACCTAGGCAGAGGCCCTTTTGCTCTCCGGTAGAGAGATTCTATCGGGGAAACTTCCCTCTGGGAGGGGGAATCGAAGCCATCATCATCAACAAGGCTTCCTCCTTCATGGGAGGACCAATCTTCATCATCTTAACCAGCACCATCTCATCGCAAATCCTAGTTCGTCTCTTGTATTAAATCTTTGTCTCAAAACCTCAGATTGGTACCCGTGGGTTACTAGTATTGTTGATTACATCTTGTAGTTGATTCTAGTTGGTTTATTTGGTGGAACATAATATGTTCAGATCGTTAATCATAATTATTACACCTCTGATCATGAACATGGTGATGATTTGTGAGTAGTTACTTTTGTTCCCGAGGACATGGGAGAAGTCTTGTTATAAGTAATCATGTGAAGTTGGAATGCGTTCGATATTTTGATGATATGTATGTTGTTGCTTCTCTTAGTGGTGTCATGTGAACGTCGACTACATGATACTTCACCATAATATGGGCCTAAGGGAAGGCATTATGGAGTAATAAGTAGATGATGGCTTTCTAGAGTGACAGAAGCTTAAACCCTAGTTTATGCGTTATTTCATAAGGGGTTGATTTGGATCCACGTGTTTGATGCTATGGTTAGATTTATCTTAATTCTTCTTTCATAGTTGCGGATGCTTGCGAGAGGGGTTAATCATAAGTGGATTGCTTGTTCAAGTAAGAACAACCCCTTACCACCGTTCCACCCACATATCAAATTATCAAAGTAACAAATGTTAATCGACTGAACATGATGAACATGACTAGACATCAATTCCCATGTTTCCCTGGGAGCGCTTTGCTTCGTACTTTTAGGCATTTCCTTTGCTACAAAAAGGATTGGGCTATCTTTCCGCACACTGCTACTTCTCGAGCATGTGTTGGTTTCCCGTGAAGAGGAACGGTTTGATGCAGCAAAGTAGATAAGTATTTCCCTCAGTTTTTGAGAACCAAGGTATCAATCCAGTAGGAGATACAAGTGAGCCACCAATAGATATACCTACACAAAGAATCAAACTCTTGCACCCAACGCTATAAAGGGGTTGTCAATCCCTTCACGGTTACTTGCAAGGATGAGATCTAATAGAGATAGATATAATAGGATGCTTGAACGGAAAGTAAAGTAAAAATATGACATCAAGTATTTTTGGTATTTTTGGTTTTAGATCTGAAAGTATATTATGGAAAATAGACACGGGGCCCATAGGTTTCACTAGATGGCTTCTCTCATGATGGCAAGTATTACAATGGGTGAACAAATTACTATCGAGCAACTGATAGAAAAGCGAATAATTATGAAGATATCCAAGGCAATGATTATGCATATAGGCATCACGTCCGTGACAAGTAGACCGAAACGATTCTGCATCTACTACTATTACTCCACACATCGATCGACTCCTGCCTGCATCTAGAGTATTAAGTTCATGAAGAACAGAGTAATGCATTAAGTAAGATGACATGATGTAGAGGGATAAACTCAAGCAATATGATGAAAACCCCATATTTTTACCCTTGATGGCAACAATACAATACGTGCCTCGCTACCCCTACTTTGTCACCGGGTGAGGACACCACAAGATTGAACCCAAAACTAAGCACTTCTCCTATTGCAAGAATTACCAATCTAGTTGGCCAAACCAAACCAATAACTCGAAGAGACTTGAAAAGATATGAAATCACTCATATAAGAATTTAGGAAAGACTCAAATAATATTCATGGATAATCTGAACATAAACCCACAATTCGTCGGATCTTGACAAACACACCGCAAAAGAGTATTACATCGGATAGATCTCCATGAAGATCATGAAGAACATGGTATTGAGAAGCAAAGAGAGAGAACAAGCCATCTAGCTACTAGATATGGACCCGTAGGTCTCTGGTGAACTACTCACGCATCATCGGAGGGGCAATGGAGTTGATGTAAATGCCCTCCATGATCGAATCCCCCTCCGGCAGATTACCGGAAAATGCTCCAAGATTGGATCTCTCGGGTTAGGCCGAAGATTAGGGAATTTATAGGCCGAAGATTAGGGTTAGGGGAGTTGCCAGGGGCCCACAAGCCTGCCCGGCATGGGGTACCCCAATGGCCGCAGCTAGCGGGCTTGTTGCCCCGTGGCAGCTCCTTGTAACATCCCAAACTTTGGAATGTTATAATAATTATTAGAATGATTGTTTGCTTGAGTGATTGAAAGTGAGTGAAATTTGAAACTTTTTGAAAGTTTGATGAGAGGGAATGAAATGACCTTCCCAAAACTTCCAATCTGCATTTTGATCACGAGGAATTCAAATTCATTTTATCACAAAACCCTAGAGTGAAGATGACATGACTTCTTCCATTTAAAGAAATGAAAAGGGATTGAAAATGATTTGAATTTCCATTTTGAAAATATTTCAAATTCAGAAAACTTTAAGCAACTCAATGATTTTCATGGGAGAAGATAAAATGACTTCTTCAAATTATATGAAATATGAGTTGGAAGTTTAAAATAAATCTTTGAATAGTGAATGTGAAAATCTCTGGATTTTCTTTTGGAACCATTTCATATTTGGTTCCTATTCCAATTTTCAAAGTATTCAAACCCCTGACAAAAATTTGAGAGGAGTAACATGACACTCCACACCAGGGACTTCTTGGTGATTTATTTGAATAATAAAAACCAGGGGTTATTCTGAAAAATATTTGCAAAGGGATTTAAAAGCAAAAGGGCAATTTCTGAAAATAATATTTTTTCCAAAGTATTCAAATGCCAGAATAAAAATATCCATTAAATGGAATTTATTATTCTGTTAATTTTGATATACAATTTGACTATATTTGGAATTTATTCGAATGCATTGAACAAGTTTTATGGCTCTGGTAAAATCATAAATAGAAAACGGTAACGGTTTATAATAAAACCGGCCGGCCCAACGACATTAAATGCTGAGACCGTTACCGGTCGGTCGCCCGCTGACTACGCTCGCCCTCTCTCTCTCGCTGACACCCTGGCCCCACGCGCCCGACCGAAACCGTCGCCGGTCATCACCCTCCTCCCATGCGCCCGACGCCGTCGCCGGATCCCCTCGCCGCGGACCCCCTCCCTCCTTTATTCCCCGACCACCCGCGAGCCCCTATAAGTACCCCTGCCTCTCCTCTACTCATTCCCCTAGTTTCCCTCTCGTCCGAGCCCCTCTCCTCGCCGGAATAGCTCGCCGGAGACAACCGGTAGCCACCGCGCCATTTTTGACGTGCTGCTTCCCCTGCCTTCCCCGCACCCTCCCAGAGCCCACCAACCTTCCTCTCTCACTCGCCCGCACCTCCCCACCCTCTCACCCGTGCTCCACACCCACGGGAACTATCTCCCCGACGACCACCGAAGGACGGCTCTGCCTCCGAGCTCACCACCGTCGACTCCGTCACCCCCTCGCCCCACTTAAGCCACCTATCTCATCGCCATCTTCGCCCGCATCGAGTGGTGCCTTCGCCATCGCCGGAGGGTCACTAGAGCGCCGTCCCCGATGACCTCGACATGTCGGACTCGCCGGAGAAGCCCCCGCCGACGACCATCTCACTGTGAGCACCGCACCCCTCTCCCCCTCCGTTCGATCTAAATCCCACGGCCCCGATTAGATCTGTTTATTTGCTCGAACCGGTACGCGTTATAGTTCGGTCGTCCGCCCAAATCACACTAGCCCGCACACACCTGGACCAACCAGAGAACACCACGTCACCTCCCTGACCGTTAGTTTAGTTTTCTCTTTTTCTGTTTTGTTTTAGAAAACAGAGAAAGTTCTGATTTTATTTTCTTTATATCTTTTAAACTACTTAATGTTTTTAATTGATTTCTTTTGCATTAGATCAAAAATTTCATCTAGTTTCTGTGAATACCAAATTTGACCATGTTTGAACATTTAAATTTGAATTTGAACAGATTTGATTTAAATTTTGTTTTCTGAATATCATGAGTTCTAAAATGAATTTTTGAATGATTCTTTTTCCTACTTGTCACTAGTGACCATAGCTATCATTTGGTAGAATTTGAGAATTTTTTTATAATAATTTTAAAAAATGTTTTCAACTAAAAACATTTTCTGTTTAGTTTCATATTAGTTTATTTATATTGATTTACTTTGTTTTATTTTGAAAATCTGAAGATGATTTATATTAAGTTTCAGATTTCATTTAGTTTTGTTGTTCCAAACCTTAGTAATTTACTTGCTGTTAACAAAAGTTAATTTGTTTAGTTTATAAATTTTGTTGTAGGGATCTTTACCCTCTTTCAAATAGGTATAGTTGTTTTAAAAGCAAATTAGTTAGTAATAATACTTTTAACTAAAAGTTTTATATAATTAGATTCTGTTTTCAAATAAAATTTGTATTAATTCTTTTCTGTTAAGAAATATTTTGTTAATAAAAATAATTTAATTTTGCTCTATTATGATAGGAAAGTAGATTATTTTTCATTAGGTAACATGTTATAAAACAATTTACTTTTTCATAGAAACTCTTTTCACAAAATTTTAGATGATTTAATTCTGCTTTATAATAAAGATTTTATTTAATTATTTTCTGTTAACTTAGTTGTTTTACAATATGTTTTCTCTTAGTTATTGTTTTGCTTGTAGTTAATTTTATTAGGCAAAGACTCATGTTGTTTAAGATGTTGTTTTCATAGTTTTACTTGTTCTTTCAAAAGTAATTCTTTTGCTAGTAAAATATTTACTAAAATACTTTTATTATATTTTACTTTGTTTTGGGTTTGGTGTTACTTTTGAATTTTGTTGGAGTTTTGTGTTTCAACCTTGTCTTAAGTATTTCTTTCATCAACCTTGTTGCTTTTGTTCTTGTGTTACATTGTGATTGTCAGTTTTGATTGCTAGAAGTGTTTGCTTATGAATGCAATGTTTGTTATATAGATTTTCCTCGGAGAGTGACGAATAGTCTATCAAGTTATTTCTGAGAGCGATCTTTATCTTCATCAACAGTACAGGCAAGTTCACCTTGACTATCTATTTCATACCTATGTTTTATTGCATGTAGTGAAATCATTCAGCACATCCCTCCCGTAGTGTTATTGAAATTCTTGTAGTTGAGTAGAATGCATGAGGTAGGAACCCACCACTTGTTACTAAAGCCCCGGGAACGCTAGTTAGTGCAATGCTATGCTAAAGTAGACGGGGTCTGGTATGAGTGATCGTGAGTGGTGTGAAGGACTCTACGTCAAGACGACAACTTCATGAAGACATCTTCAAGTCCTGCATCTTCAAGACCTCAAGTCTTCAAGACTCGAGAAGACAAGTTTTCAATACACACTACTGGGTGAAGGATGGAATTGATGGGCACCCTGGAGAAACCAGTGAGTGGCCGGGATGCATGGAGAAGCGCCATGACATCTTGCGGAAAGCTTCACCCAGACTCAAAGAGAAGGATGAATACTTCATGCCCGGAAGCTTACCTGTGTAGCCACAAGTCATTATGGGCTCTGGCTTGGTTGATCTTTGTTGTGACTCTGCTGGGCAGTGCTACGAGATGTAGTCGACGTTAGGATTGGATGGGCACTGTCGGACAGTCAGGGAAACACTCTGAAAGACCATGTTTCTTTCATCCTGTTCTCAAACACCAGGTAGTGCGAGGACTTACCAGGAGGGAAAGAATCTTGTGGGTAAAGTACACAACACTCTGCAGAGTTAAACCTAATCGATTAGCCGTGTCCCCGGTTACGGACAATTTGAGCTTCTAGACTTGGATCTATCTCTGAACTCTCAACACTGGACTGATAACTAATTGTGGGCAACTTAATGATACTTGTGGGTATTGAGACATTGGTTGGCGGAACCATGTCATGATAGGTAACTCTATAGTGAAATTTCCTGATATTCCTTGGTTGTAGGGAAAATAAAATCAGCTTTTACGCAAAAACTTAGACACAGAGCCACAAAGCCTTTGCATATAGAATAGTCTTTATTCTTCTGTTCTTCTATGGTGATCTTGCCAGTACATTCAATGTACTGACCTACACGGCTGCAACGTCTTATGTTGCAGATACTCTTCTACGACGGGTAAGAGTACGATTCAGGGTTACGGTCCGCACTCAACTTGCCGTTGGTGTTATTGGGACTCCACTCCCGTTGACTGTATCCACTGCTATTTTAAGGTATATATCAGTTTTACGTTAATTACATGTGATTGCACTTTGATATATACATTGATGTACTGTGTGTGCTAGCATACTGATCCAGGGATGGCACAGAAAACACAGAGGCTTGACTCGTTTTGAGTCGGGTCGCTACACTCCTCTGCCTTGGTTCTCAAGTCTCACGACTTCCTTTTATTCGAGAAAAATCATTCCGGAGGTTTTTTTCCGTTTGGAATCCGTTTAATATTCCTTATCTGCGAAATTCAAAAACAAGGAAAAAACAGAAACTGGCACTAGGCTCTAGATTAATAGGTTAGTATGAAAAATAATACAAAATAGCATATTAATGCATATAAAAATAATCCAAAACCGATAATATAATAGCATGGAACAATCAAAATTATAGATACGTTGGAGACGTATTAGCATCCCCAAGCTTAATTCCTGCTCGTCCTTGAGTAGGTAAATGATAAAAACAGAATTTTTGATGTGGAATGCTACCCAACATATTTATCCATGTAATATTCTTTATTGTGGCATGAATATTCATATCCGTAAGATTCAAAACAATAGTCTAATATTGACATAAAAACAATAATACTTCGAGCACACCAACAAGGTAGTCGTGTCCTTTCGAAATAACATGGCCTTAGAAAGTCATCCCTACAAAATCATATGGTCTGCCTATGCTCCATCTTCCCAACACAAAGTATCTAAATCATGCACAACCCCGATAAACAAGTCAAGCAATTGTTTCACACTTTTGGTGTTCTCAAACATTTTCAGGTCTCATGCAATACATTAGCGTGAGCCATGGATATAGCATTATAGGTGGAATAGAATATGGAGGAGGTGCAAGGGAAAAATGAGAAGATAGTCTCACATCAACTAGGCGTATCAACGGGTTATGGAGATGCCCGTCAATAGATATCAATGTGAGTGAGTAGGGATTGCCATGCAACAAATGCACTTAGAGCTATAGGTGTATGAAAGCTCAAAAAGAAAACTAAGTGGTCGTGCAAAATGAATATCCACTAGTTATATGAAAGTGACAAAATATGAGACTCTCTATCATGAAGATCATGGTGCTACTTTGAAGCACAATTGTGGAAAAATATAGTAGCAATTGTCCCTTCACTATTTCTCTCATTTTTTCATGGTGGGCTTCTTTGGCCTCTTTTATTTTTTTGTTTGGGCTTCACTGGCCTCTTTTATTTTTTGTAAAGTCCGGATACTCGTCCCAACTTGTGAGGGAGTCATAGCCTCCATCATCCTTTTCTCTCATGGGACAATGCTCTATTAATGAAAAATCATCACACTTTTATTTACTTATAGCTCAAAGAAAAAGAAATTATAACTCGATTCCTATGACAAGATATAACTCTATATGCAATATGAAGTGATGATGCTAGTCATAGAAAAACTACATGGTGGAAGTTGCATGGCAATATATCCTGGAATGGGTATGGAAGTGCCATAATAGGTAGGTATGGTGGTTGTTTTGAGGAATATATGGTGGTTGTTTTGAGGAAGGAGGGTTTGATGTACCGGCGGAAGCTCCGCAGTACTAGAGAGGCTAGCAAAGATGGAAGGGTGAGAGTGCGTATAATCCATGGACTCACATTAGTCATAAAGAACTCACATACTTATTGCAAAAGTTTATTAGTTATCAAACAAAGCATTAGACGCATGCTCCTTGGGGAGAGGTTGGTAGGAGTTAACCATCGCGCGCTCCCGACCCTCACAAAAGGTCGACAATCATTAGACAAGTCATGCTCCGACTTCATTACATAACGGTTCACCATATGTGCATGCTATGGGAATCACAAGCTTTAACACACATATCTCTTCAATTCACAACTACTCACTAGCATGACTCTTATATTACCATCCCTATTATCTCAAAATTATATGCAAGGAATCCAACTTCTCATAGTTGTTAATGCACTTAATATGAAAGTTTTTATTATATCCCTCTTGGATGCCATTATATTAGGACTAAATTCATAACCTAAACAAATTACCATGCTGCTTTAAGAAACTCTCAAAAAAATATAAGTGAGGAACGAGTGTTCAATAATTTTTATAAAATATAACACCACCATGCTCTATAAAGATATAAGTGAAGCACTAGAGCAACATTACCTAGCTCAAAAGATATAAGTGAAGCACATAGAGTATTCTAACAAATTCATGACTCAGCGTGTCTCTCTCAAAATATGTGTGCAGCAATAATGATTGTGTCAAACTAACAAGCAAAGACTCATATCATACAAGACGCTCCAAGCAAAACACATATCATGTGGTGAATAAAAATATAGCCTCAAGTAAATTTACCGATGGATTGAAGCCGAAAGAGGGGATGCCTTCCGGGGCATCCCCAAGCTTAGGCTTTTTTTTATCCTTGAATATGACTTTAGGTGCCTTGGTAATCCCAAAGCTTAGGCTCTTGCCACTCTTTATTCCATATTCCATCAAATCTTCACCCAAAACTTGAAAACTTCACAACACAAAACTCAATAGAAAACTCATGAGATCCATTAGTATAAGAAAAATAAATCACCACTCTAGGTACTGTTGTGAACTCATTATTTATTTATATTTGTGTAATACCTACTGTATTCTAACTTTTCCATGACTCATACCCCCCGATACGACCCGTAGATACATCAAAATAAGCAAAGAACACAAAGAAAACAGAATTTGTCAAAAACAGAATAGTCTGTAGAAATCTGTAAACTTCGAATACTTCTGGAACTCTAAAAATTCTTAAAAATTAGAAAAATCATTGAAATTTGTATATAAATCCTATCTAAAAATTTCAGATCAATTTGACTCTCTAAAAAATTAAGAAAATTCCTGGACTTAGAGCAAAAGTTTATGTTTTCCAGCAAGATCAAATCAACAACTACCGTAGATCACCCCAAAGGTTTTACTTGGCTCAAACACTAATTTAAACACAAAAACACAATTACTACAGAAGTAATAATGTGCAAAACACTCCAAATCAGAAGCAAAAAGTAGAAAGCAAAATAAAATTGGGTTGCCTCCCAACAAGCGCTATTGTTTAACGCCCCTAGCTAGGGAAAACACAATAGATCTAGGTATTGTCATCTTTGGTATTGGCAATTTTTGTGAGGACCTTCTCAAATCCAGGAGGTTCTTTCCTCTTTCCACCCCTTATAGGAGGAGGATCAATCTTGGTGTCCAAGATGTCTAAACTCTTATTGCAAAGGGTGATCAAAGTATTCAAGAGATTAAGGTTCCCATTAATATGTTTGAGGGGTTCATGATGTTGTTGTAACTGGACAGGGTGCTTATGTAAGTCTCCCAATTTTTTGAGGACTTGAACTCCCTCTTGAGAGAAAGCAAACCCCTTTTTGGCGAAGGAACACCCAAAATCCCTTCTAAAACTTCATAGGCTGCATTCGTGTCAAGCTCAGTAAAACTTCCTTTTGAGGCGAAATCTAAAAGCTCCCTATGATGCAAAGCTAAACCAATGTAAAAATTTCTGAGAAAAACTTTCGCATCCCCTTTTAGATTGGAAACACGATAAGATTCCATTAGCCTATACCAAGCATCCTTCAAAATTTCCCCTTGTTTTTGTTTGAAGTAAAGAACTTCAAAGGCTGGTGACAAGGGGGATGTGGTGATGTTCGATATAGTTCAAGTAATCAAAAAGGCAAGTGAAAGAAGGGCAAACAAAAAGGCAAGTGTTTTCTGAAAATCATTTTAGAAGTGGGAGAGAGGAAAACGAGAGGCAAATGGAAAATAATGTAAATGCAAGAGATGAGTTTGTGATGGGTACTTGGTATCCTTGACTTGCTATGTATCTCCCCGGCAATGGCGCCAGAAATCCTTCTTGCTACTTCTCGAGCATGCGTTGGTTTCCCGTGAAGAGGAACGGTTTGATACAAAAAAGTAGATAAGTATTCCCCTCAGTTTTTGAGAACCAAGGTAACAATCCAGTAGGAGATACAAGCAAGCCACCAATAGATATACCCGCATAAAGAATCAAACTCTTGCACCCAATGCTATAAGGGGGTTGTCAATCCCTTCACGGTTACTTGCAAGGATGATATCTAATAGAGATAGATATAATAGGATGCTTGAATGGAAAATATAATATGGAAAATAGACCCGGGGGCAATAGGTTTCACTAGATGGCTTCTCTCATGATGGCAAGTATTACAGTGGGTGAACAAATTACTGTGGAGCAATTGATAGAAAAGCGAATAATTATGAAGATATCCAAGACAATGATTATGCATATAGGGATCACGTCCGAGACAAGTAGACCGAAATGATTCTGCATCTACTACTATTACTCCACACATCGATCGACTCCTGCCTGCATCTAGAGTATTAAGTTCATGAAGGACAGAGTAACGCATTAAGTAAGATGACATGATGTAGAGGGATAAACTCAAGCAATATGATGAAAACCCCATATTTTTACCCTTGATGGCAACAATACAATACGTGCCTCGCTATCCCTACTTTGTCACTGGGTGAGGACACCGCAAGATTGAACCCAAAACTAAGCACTTCTCCTATTGCAAGAATTACCAATCTAGTTGGCCAAACCAAACCAATAACTCGAAGAGACTTGCAAAGATATGAAATCACGCATATAAGAATTCAGGAAAGACTCAAATAATATTCATGGATAATTTGAACATAAACCCACAATTCATCGGATCTCGACAAACACACCGCAAAAGAGTATTACATCGGATAGATCTCCATGAAGATCATGAAGAACATGGTATTGAGAAGCAAAGAGAGAGAAGAAGCCATCTAGCTACTAGATATGGACCCGTAGGTCTCTGGTGAACTACTCACGCATCATCATAGGGGCAATGGAGTTGATGTAAATGCCCTCCATGATCGAATCCCCCTCCGGTAGATTACTGAAAAATGCTCCAAGATTGGATCTCTCGGGAACAGAGGCTTTTGGCGGCGGAAAAGTGTTTTCGTGGTTCGTTCTGATAATGATGGAATATTTTGGAATTTATAGGCCGAATATTAGAGTTAGGGGATTTGCCAGGGGCCCACAAGCCTTCCCGACGCGGGGTACCCCCTGGTCGCGGCTAGCGGGCTTGTGGCCTCGTGGCAGCTCCTCTGCCTTGGTACTCAAGTCTCGTGGCTTCCTTTTATTCCAAAAAAATCATTCCGGAGGTTTTATTCCGTTTGGACTCCATTTAATATCCATTACGTGCGAAATTCAAAAACAAGGAAAAAACAGAAACTGGCACTAGGCTCTATATTAATAGGTTAGTCCCAAAAATAATATAAAATAGCATATTAATGCATATAAAACATCCAAAACAGATAATATAATAGCATAGAACAATCAAAAATTATAGATACGTTGGAGACGTATCACACACCTGCTACTATTATTACTTGTCACTTGTTACGTATCATCTTGCTATAACACTATCTATCACTGTTACTTACAGAATTTACAGATAATACCTTAGTGAAAATTGCTGATCATTTCCTTCTGCTCCTCGTTGGGTTCATCACTCTTACTTATAGAAAGGACTACAATTGATACCCTATACTTGTGGGTCATTAAGAATCTTTTCCGACGTTGTTGCCGGGGAGTGAAGCACCTTTGGTAAGTGGAATTTGGTAAGGAAACATTTTCATTACATGCTTAAATTTACTGTTGCTTGTCACTATGGATAGTCATCCTTTGAGTGGTTTGTTCGGGGCATCTTGGCCTCAAACAGAAGTGGCAAAAGCCTCTTCCCAACCTACTAAACTTTCTGAAAATATTTATTATGATATTCCTTCGGGTATGTTAGAGAAATCGCTAACCAATCCTGGTGTAGGAGATGGTACAACTCACCCTGATTACCACTTGATATATGAGATGAGATTTGTGGATTATTTAAGCTTACACGTTTATCCGAGGATAAAGTCAAGAAGAAGGTTTTCCATTTATCTTTGGAGGGAAAAACATTGATGTGGTACAAGCTATTGGATGATATTGGATCATGGGACCAGAATTGCTTGACGCTGGAATTTCATTAGAAATTTTATCCTATGCATCTAGTCTATTGTGATCGGAACTATATATATATATATATATAATTTCTAGCCTCGTGAAGGAGAAAGCATTGCTCAAGCTTGGGGAAGGCTCAAATCTATGATTCATACTTGCCCCAACCATGAGCTCTCTAGAGAAATGAATATATAAAACCTTTATGCTTGGCTTTCTCATGATGATCAATTAATACTTGATTCTTCTTCCATTGGTACCTACATGAAGAGAACTATTGAATTGAAATGGGATCTTCTGGAAAGAATTAAACACAACTCTGAAGATTTGGAACTCAGGTATAAAGCTTGAGTTTGATTGTGTTAAGTATTTTATGGAAACTAAAACTTTTCATAATTTTGCAATAAACATGGGCTTGACTCTAAGATAGTAGCTACTTTCTATGAATCATTTGCTACTCATGTTGATCTCCCTAAGGAGAAGTGGTTTAAATTTCATCTACCTATTGAAAAATTATTAGAGGAACTCACTAAAGTTAAAGAAGAAACAATTGTTTATCATGTCGATCCAGTTGTGCCTACCGCTTATATTGATAAACCACCTTTCTCTATTAGGATTAAGGAACATGCTAAAGCTGCAATTGTGGTCAACAAAAGCTATATTAGGACACCTAAACCTGCTGAACAAATAAATATGGAACCTAATATTGCTATGGTTAAAGATCTCCTAGTTGATAATTTTGATGTGCGTGTTATCTACTTCTGTGATGAAGCTGCTAGAATTGCTAAACCTGATAGAAATAATCAGGATGAGTTAGACAAAAATAAACCAGTTCTTGGCATGCCTATTGTTTCTGGTAAAATTGGAGATCATTGTTATCATGGCTTGTGTGACATGGGTGCTAGTGTTAGTGCTATACCATTTACTTTATATGAAGAAATTATGAATGATATAACACCCTCTGAGATTGAAGATATTGGTGTCACTATTAAACTTGCAAATAGAGACACCATTTCACCACTTGGGATTGTTAGAGATGTTGAAGTCTTGTGTGAAAAAATTAAGTACCCTACTGATTTCTTAGTACTCGGTTCATAACAAGATAGTTTTTGTCCCATTATATTTGGTATACCTTTCTTGAATACCATTAATGCTGAAATCAGTTGTGTTATCGAGAAGCTTAAAGTAAGCTTTGGTGATGTGCCTCATGAATTTAATTTCTCTAAGTTTGGTAGACAATCACATGATAAATAATCATCAAGTAGATGAAATAATTGGTCTTGCTTCTATTGCCGTGCCTCGTACCGATGCACTAGAACAATATTTGCTAGGCCATGAGAATGATATGTATATGAATGAGAGAAATGAGATAAATGAGATTTTTCTTAGGCAAACACCTATTCTTAAACATAACTTGCCTTTTGACATTTTAGGGTATCCTCCTCCACCCAAGGGAGATCTCGTGTTTCAACAAAAAAATTACCCGATTCTTTGAAATATGCTTATCTTGATGAAAAGAAGATATATCCTGTTATTATTAGTGTTAATCTTTCAGAGCATGAAGAAAAGAGATTACTCAAAACTCTAAAGAAGCACAAAGCTGCTATTGGATATAATATTGATGATCTTAAGGGCATTAGTCCCACTCTATTTCAACACAAGATTAATATGGAACCGTATGCTAAACCTGTCGTTGATCATCAACACCGCTTGAATCCTAAGAGGAAGGATGTGGTAAGAACTGAAATACTAAAGATTCTGGAGGTAGGTATAATTTATCCTATTGCTGATAGTAGATCGATAAGTCCTATCCATTGTGTTCCTAAGAAAGGAGGTATAACTATTGCTCCTAATGATAAAAAGGAACTTATCCCACAAAGAATTGTAAATGGTTATAAGATTGTAATTAATTTCATGAAATTAAACAAATCTACTAGAAAAGATCATTACCCCTTGCATTTTATTGATCAAATGTTAGGAATATTATCTAAGCACACAGACTTTTGCTTTCTTGATGGATACTCTGATTTTTCTCAAATATGTGTGTCAAAGGAAGACCAAGGGAAAACTTTCATGTGCCCATTTGGAACTTATGCTTACAGAAGTATGCCTTTTGGTTTATGCAATGCACCTGCTACCTTTCAAAGATGTATGCCAGCTATATTCTTTGATTTTTTGAAAAGATTTTTGAGGTGTTCATGGATGATTTTTTCCATTTACGGGACTTCTTTTGATGATTTCTTGAGCAACCTTGATTGCTTTTTGTAGATATGTGAAGAAACTAATCATGTCTTGAATAGGGATAAGTGACACTTTATGATGAATGAACGTATAGTACTTGGGCATAAAATTTCCGAACGAGGTATTGAGGTAGATAAAGCTAAGGTTGATGCAATAGAGAAAATGCCATGTCCCGAAGATGTTCAAGGTATAAGGAGTTTCCTCAGCCCTGCTGGTTTCTATAGGCGTTTAATTAAAGATTTCTCAAAGATTTCTAGTCCATTAACTAATCTTCTTCAAAAATATATTTCATTTGTTTTTGGTGATGATTGTAGAGAAGACTTTGAAATACTTAAGAAAGCCTTAATGCCACACCTATGTTCAACCACCTGATTCTAATTTACCATTTGAAATTATGTGTGATGCTAGCGATTATGCTGTTGGTGTTTGTTATAGGACAAAGAGTGGACAAGAAATTCAATGTTATCCATTATGCTAGTAAAACTGTAGACAGTGCCCAAAGAAATTATGCTATCGCTGAAAAGGAATTTTTAGCAGTTGTGTTTGCATGTGATAAGTTTAGACCTTATATTGTTGATTCCAAAGTTAATATTCACACTGATCATGCTGCTATTAAATACCTAATGGAAAATAAAGATGTTAAGCCTAGATTGATTAGGTGTGTGCTTTTACTTCAAGAGTTGGATTTGCATATTGTGGATAGGAAGGGAGCTGAAAACCCAGTAGCAGATAATTTGTCTAGAGTGGAAAATATTCTTGATGACCCACTTCCTGTTGATGAACAATTAGTCATTATAAATGCTTCCCATATTACTCCTTGGTATGAAAATTATGCTAATTACATTGTTGCTAAATATATACCACCTAGTCTCACCTACCAACAAAAGAAAAAGTTCTTCAATGATTTAAGACATTAATTTTGGGATGAACCACATCTTTATAAAGAAGGAGAATATGGTGTAATTAGATGTTGTGTGCCTGAGCATGAATAGGAACAGATCCCACGGAAGTGTCATTCCGAGGCCTATGGAGGGCACCACGCCAGTGACATGATTGCACACAAGGTAATACAATTTGGTTTTTATTGGCCTTATTCTTTTGAAAGATGCTCGTAAGTATGCCATCTCTTGTGATGAATGTCAAAGAATTGTTAACATCAGCAACGTCAGGAAATGCCTATGAATTATTCACTTGCTATTGAACCATTTGATGTTTGGGTTTTTTATTATATGGGACCTTTTCCTTCCTCTAATGGGTCTCATATTTTAGTTGTTGTTGATTACATTACTAAGTGGGTAGAAGCTATTCCAACAAGTAGTGCTGATCACAACACTTCTATCAAAATGCTTAAAGATGTTATTTTTCCAAGGTTTGGAGTCCCTAGATATTTAATGACTGATGGTGGTTCACACTTTATTCATGGCACTTTCCGTAAACTATAACTAAATTTGATGTTAACCACAAAATTTCTTCACCTTATCATCCTTAGTATAGCGGTAAAGTTGAGTTGAGTAATCGAGAAATAGAATTGATCTTGCAAAAGATGTTAATAGATCTAGAAAGAATTGGTCTAATAAACTTGATGATGCTTTATGGGCTTATAGAACTCCTTATAAAAATCCCATGGGATGTACCCATATAAAATTGTCTATGGAATAGCATGTCATCTACCTCTTGAGTTAGAACATAAATCTTATTGGGCAATTAAGGAACTTAATTATGATTTCAAACTTGCAGGTGAAAAGAAGTTATTTGACATTAGCTCATTAGATGAATGGAGGACACACGCTTATGAAAATGCCAAGTTGTTTCAAGAAAAAGTTAAAACATGGCATGACAAGAGTATCCAAAAACGAGAATTCAATTTAGGAGACCTTGTTCTTTTCTAAAATTCTCGTTTCAGATTTTTTTCAGGTAAGTTTCTCTCCAAATGGGAAGGACCTTATATCATTGAGGATGTTTATCGCTCCGGTGTTATCAAGATTAACAAACCCGTGTTGGGGAACGTTGCATGGGAAACAAAAAATTTCCTACGCACACGCAAGATCTATCCATGGTGATGAGCATCTACGAGAGGGAGAGTGGATCTACATACCCTTGTAGATCGCTAAGCGGGAAGCGTTAAGAAACGCGGTTGGTGTAGTCGAACGTCTTCGCGATCCAAATCACCGAGCATCCCGCGATCTCATCACGATCCGTCCCGTGATCCAATCACGATCCGTCCTGTGATCCAATCACAATCCGTCCCGCGAACTCATCATGATCCATCCCGCAATCTCATCACGATCCGTCCCGCGATCTCATCACGATCCGTCTCGCGATCTTGATCACGGTCCTTCCGATCTTGCGCTGAACGGACGACACCTCCGCGTTCAGCACACGTACAGCTTGATGACGATGTCCGCTGTCTTGATATAGCAAGTGGGAGCGTTGAGGAATAAGAGTTCTCCGGCAGCATGACGACACTCCTGCGATGGTGGTGGAGCAATTCCGGCAGGGCTTCGCCTAAGCACTGCAGAAATCCGATCTAGAGGAGAAACTATGCACTGGAGGAACGGTAGCACGTGGCTGAAAATTTGGTACCAAAACCCCTAAAACCTCTAGTATATATAGGAGGAAGAGAGGAGGAGTCCTGGACCACAAGGGGCCAGCCCTTGGTTCGGCCGAACCAAGTGGGAGAGGAGGAATCCTCCTCCAATCCTAGTAGGACTAGGATTCCTCCCTATTTTGCCTTTTTTCCACCTTATCTCGTTGGGTTTTCTCTCCCAGCCGCATGGGCCTTGTGATGGACTTCCACAAGCCCACCAAGGGCTGATATTCACTCTCCCACATCCCATGTAGCCTCTTGGGTCGAAATACCCCTCCCGATGGTCTCCCGGTACACTACCGGCACTCCCGGTACACTACCGATGAGCCCGAAACTTTTCCGGCGACCAAAATAGGACTTCCTATATATCAATCTTTACCTCCGGATCATTCTGGAGCTCCTCGTGACGCTCGGGATATCATCCGAGACTCCGAACAACCTTTCTCTTTCTTCTGCCATTGTCGAGCTTTGAGTCTCACTCAACTTCACACCTCACAAATCAGGCGAGAACTCTTTCTTTGACTGATCCATTTTGAACTCTTTCAAAATCTTGTCAAGGTATGTACTCATTGAAAGTCTCATCAAGCATCTTGATGTATCTCTATAGATCTTGATGCTCAATAATTAGGTAGCTTTATCCAGGTCTTCCTTTGAAAATCACTTTTCAAACAACCGTTTATGCTTTCCAGAAATTCTACATTATTTCCGATCAACAATATGTCATCCACATATACTTATCAAAAATTCTATAGCGCTCCCACTCACTTTATTGTAAATACAAGTTTCTCTTAAACTTTGTATAAACTACAAAACATTGATCACCTCATCAAAGTGTATATTCCAACTCCAAGATGCTTGCTTCAGTCCTTAGATGGATTGCTAGAGCTCACACACCTTTTAGCATCCTTAGGACTAACAAAACCCTCTGGTTGTATCACATACAACCTTTCCTCAAGTAAACTGTTAAGGAAACAATGTTTTGTCATCCATCTGCCAGATTTCATAATTGAAAAATGCAGCAACTGCTAACATAATTCTAACAGATTTTAGCATCGCTACGAGTGAGAAATTCTCATCGCAGTCAACTCCTTGAACTTGTCGTAAACATCTTTGCAACAAGTCGAGCTTTACAAATGCTGACATTTACCATGAGCGTATGTCTTCATTTGAAACATCCATTTGTACTCAACGACCTGCCGCCCAACAAGCAAGTCTACCAAAGTCTATACTTGGTTTTCATACATGGATCCTTTCTCGGATTTCATGGCCTCTAACCATTTGTCAGAATCCGGGCCCATCATCGCTTCTCCACAGCTCGTAGGTTCATCGTTGTCCAACAACATGACCTCCAAGACAGGGTTGTCTTACCGCTCAGGTGTAGTACACATCCTTGTCGACCTATGAGGTTCGATAGTAACTTGATCTGAAGTTTCATGATCATCATCATTAACTTCCTCTTCAACTAGCGTAGGCTTCACAAAAACAAAATCCTGCCCTGAGCTACTCTCTGGTTGAACAAAGGTTCAACAACCTCATCAAGTTCTATCTTCCTCCCACTCAATTATGTCGAGAGAAACTCTTTCTCGAGAAAGGACCCAGTTTTAGCGACAAACACTTTATGCTTGGATCTGAGATAGAAGGTTTAGCCAACTATCTTTAGGGTATTCTATGAAGATGCATTTGTCCGCTTTGGGTTCGACCTCATTAGGTGAAAACCTTTTTACACATAAGTGTTGCAGCCCCAAACATTAAGAAATGGCAGCTTAGGTTTCTATCAAACCATAATTCACACGGTGTCATCTCAAAGGATTTAGATGGTGCCCTATCTAAAGTGAATGTAGTTGTCTCTAATGCATAACCCCAAAATTATAGTAGCAATACGATAAGAGACATCATAGCAAGCACCATTTCCAATAGAGCACGACTATGACGTTCGAACACACCATCACACTATGGCATTCCAGGTGGCGTGAGTTGTGAAACAACTTTCACATTGTCTAAAGTTGTACGCCAAACTCGTAACTCAGATATTTACCTCCACGATCATATCGCAGACATTTTTATCTTCTTGTCATGATGATCTTAAACTTCACTCTGAATTTGCTTGAACCTTTCAAACAATTCAGACTTGTGTTTCATTAAGTAAATATACACTATATCTACTCAAATCATCAGTGAAGGTAAGAAAATAATGATATCAACCGCACGCTACAAGACTCATTGGATTGCATACATCAACATGTATCATTTCCAATAAATCATTTGCCCGCTCCATCCACCTGGAAACGGGGTCCTTAGTCATCTTGCCCAAGAGGCAGAGTTCGCATGTCTCAACCGATTCGAAATCGAATGAGTCCAAAGATCCATCAGCATCGAGTTTCTTCATGCGCTTTATACCAATATGACATTTAGCGGCAGTGCCACAAGTATGTGGTACTATCATTATTAACTTTGTATATTTTGGCATCAATGTTATGAACATGTGTATTACTATGATCAAGATTCAACAAATCATTCTCAATGGGTGCATGACCATTGAAGGTATTATTCATGTAAACAGAATAACCATTATTCTCTAACTTGAATGAATAACCGTGCTGCAATAAACACAATGTAATCACGTTCATGCTCAATGCAAAACACCAAATAACATTTATTTAGGTTTGTCACTAATCCCGAAGGTAGAGAGAGCATGCGATGTTGATCACATCAACCTTGGAAACATTTCCAACACACATCGTCACCTCACCCTTAGCTAGTTCTCCGTTTATTTCGTAGCTTTTATTTCGAGTTACTAACATTTAGCAACTGAACCGGTATCCAATACCCAAGTGCTACTAGGAGTACTCGCAAGGTACACATCATTCACACGTATATCAAATATACTTCTATCGACGTTGCCAACCTTCTTATCTACCAAGTATCTAGGGTTGTTCCACTTCAGCGACCGCTCTGCTCATAATCGAAGCACTTAGTCTCGGGTTTGGGTTCAACTTTGGGTTGCTTCATTGGAGCAGCAACTGACTTGCTATCCATCAGGTTTCCCTCCTTGCTCTTGCCCTTATCGAAACTAGTGGTTTGACTAACCATCAACACTTGATGATCCTTCTTGATTTCTACCTTCGCGGTGTCCAACATCGCGAATAGCTCAGAGATCATTATTTCTATCCCTGGCATTTTATAGTTCATCACTAAGTTCTAGTATCTTTAGTGACAGTGACTTGGAGAACTATATCAATCACTATCTTATCTGGAAGATCAACTCCCATTCGATTCAAGCGATTGTAGCACCCAGACAATCTGAGCGCATGCTCAACGATTGAGCTATTCTCTTTCATCTTGCAGGCAAAGAATCTTGTTGGAGATCTCATATCTCGCAACACGGGCATGAGCCTGAGATCCTAATTTCAGCTCTTAGAACATCTCATATGTTCCGTGATGTTCAAAACGTTTCGGAGCCTCAATTCTAAGCCGTAATGCATGACGCACTAAACTATCAAGTAGTCATTAGAACGTGCCTGTTAGATGTTCACAACATCTACAAACGATGCTAGAGGGGTTGGCACACCGAGCGGTGCATTAAGGACATAAGCCTTCTGTGCAGCAACGAGGACAATCCTCATATCACAGAGCTAGTCCGCATTATTGCTACCATCATCTTTCAACTCTATTTCTCTAGGAACATATAAAAATTCAAGGGAGCTACAACGTGAGCTAGTAATCTACAACACAGTTTGCAAAGACACTACTGACTATCTTCATGATAATGAGTTCAATTAATCATATTACTTAAGAACTCCCACTCAAATTGACATCCCTCCGGTCATTCGAGTGATACATGATCCAAATTCACCAACTCAAGTCCGATCATCACGTGAGTTGAGGTGGTTTCAATGGTGAACATCATCATGTTGATCATATTTGCTATATGACTCATGTTTGACCTTTCGGTCTCTTGTGTTTCGAGGCCATGTCTGTACATGCTAGGCTCGTCAAGTTTAACCCGAGTGTTCTGCATGTGCAACACTGGCTTGCACCCGTTGTATGTGAACGTAGAGTCTATCACACCCGATCATCATGTGGTGTCTTAACACGACGAACTTTCGCAATGGTGCACACTCGAGGAGAACACAATTCATCTTGAAATTTAAGTGAGGGATCACCTTATAAAGCTACTGTCGTCCTAAGAAAAACAAGGTGCATAAAAGGATTAACATCACATGCAAATCATAAGTGACATGATATGGCCATGAACTTGTGCTTTTGATCTCCATCTTGAAAGCACCGGCATGATCTCCATCGTCACCGGCATGACACCATGATCTCCATCATCTTGATCTCCATTAATGTGTCGCCATCGGGGTTGTCGCGCCCATCATGCTTGTAGTACTATTGCTACCGTTTAGCGATAAAGTAAAGCATCACATAGCGCTTAATGGTTGACACACAGGTCATACAATAATTAAAGACAACCCTATGGCTCCTGCCGGTTGCCGCACTCACCGACATGCAAGTCGTGATATTCTATACAACACATGATCATATCATACATCACATATATCACATCATGTAATTGGCCATATCACATCACAACATACCCTGCAAAAATAAGTTAGACGTCCTCTAATTGTTGTTGCATGTTTTACATGGCTGCTACGGGTATCTAGCAAGAACAATTCTCATCTATGCAAAAACCACAATGGTGATACACTAGTTGCTTTTCAACCTTCTCAAGGACTGCCTTTATCGAATCCGATCCAACTAAAGTGAGAGAAACTGGCACCCGCAAGCCATCTATGCAACAAGTTGCGGTTGAGGGAACCAGCCTCTCGTAAGCGTACGGGTAATGTTGGTCCGGTCCACTTCATCTCACAATACCGCTGAACCAAAACACGACCAAGGGAGGAAGAATCTAAGCATCAACGCCCACACACTCTTTGTGTTCTATTCGAGATCTCATCTACACATAGACCTAGCTCATCATGCCACTGTTGGGGAACGTTGCATGGGAAACAAAAATTTTCCTACGCGCATGCAAGATCTATCCATGGTGATGAGAATCTATGAGAGGGAGAGTGGATCTACATACCCTTGTATATCGCTAAGCTGGAAGCGTTAAGAAACGCGGTTGGTGTAGTCGAACGTCTTCGCGATCCAAATCGCCGAGCATCCCGCGATCTCATCACGATCTGTCCCGCGATCCAATCACGATCCGTCCCGCGATCCCATCACGATCTGTCCCGCGAACTCATCACGACGCGATCTCATCATGATCCGTCTCGCGATCTCATCAAGATCCATCTCGCGATCTTGATCACGGTCCTTCCGATCTAGTGCCGAACGAATGTCACCTCCGCGTTCAACACACGTACAGCTTGATGACGATCTCCGCTGTCTTGATCTAGCAAGAGAGAGTAGAGAGGAATAAGAGTTCTCTGGCAGCGTGACGGCGCTCCGGCGATGGTGGTGGAGCAATTCCGGCACGGCTTCGCCTAAGCACTGCAGAAATCCGATCTAGAGGAGAAACTATGCACTAGAGGATTGGGTAGCACGTGGCTGAAAATCTGGTGCCAAAAACCCTAAAACCTCCAGTATATATAGGAGGAATAGAGGAGGAGGCCTGGCCCTCAAGGGGCCAGCCCTTGGCTCGGTCGAACCAAGTGGGAGAGGAGGAATCCTCCAATTCTAGTAGGATTAGGATTCCTCCCTATTTCGCCTTTTTCCGCCTTTTTCCGCATGTGCCTTGTGTGGGATTTCCACCAGCCCACTAAGGGCTTATATTCACTCTCCCACAGCCCATATAGCCTCTTGGGTCGAAGTACTCCTCCCGATGGTCTCCTGGTACACTCCCGGCACTCCCGGTACACTACCAATGAGCCCGAAACTTTTCCGGCGACCAAAATAGGACTTCCTACATATCAATCTTTACCTCCGGACCATTATAGAGCTCCTCGTGACGTCCGGGATCTCATCCGGGACTCCAAAAAACCTTTGGTCACCACCATACACAACTCTATACTACCGAAACGTCACCAAACCTTAAGTGTGCAGACCCTGCGGGTTCGAGAACTATGTAGACATGATCGAGACACCTCTATGGTCAATAACCAATAGCGGGACCTGAATGCCCATATTGGTTCCTACGTATTCTACAAAGATCTTTATCGGTCGAACCTCTATGTCAAGGATTCAGTTAATCCCTTATGATGTTCCCTTTGTTCTTCGGTATGTTACTTGCCCGAGATTCGATCGTCAATATCTCCATACCTAGTTCAAGCTCGTTACTGGCAAGTCTCTTTACTTGTTCTATAATACAAGATCCCGTGACTAATACTTAGTCACATTGCTTGCAAGGCTTATTGTGATGTTGTATTACCGAGTGGGCCCTGAGATACCTCTCCGTCACACGGAGTAACAAATCCCAGTCTTGATCCATGCCAACCCAACAGACACCCTCGAAGATACCTGTAGAGCACCTTTATAGTCACCCAGTTACGTTGCAACATTTTATACACACAAGGTACTCCTCCGGTGTCAGTGAGTTGCATGATCTCATGGTCATATGAACATATACTTGACATGTAGAAAACAATAGCAATAAACTGACACAATCATATGCTACGTTTGTAGTTTGGGTCTTGTCCATCACATCATTCTCCTAATGATGTGATCCCGTTACCAAATGACATCTCATGTCCATGACTAGGAAACCATATCCATCTTTGATCAACGAGCTAGTCTATTAGAGGCATACTAGGGACATGGTGTTGTCTATGTATCCACACATGTATCTGAGTTTCCGATCAACACAATTATAGCATGGATAATAAACGATTATCATGAACAAGGAAATATGATAATAACTAATTTATTATTGCCTCTAGGGCATATTTCAAACAACCCGAAGGCACAAATCTAAGAGTGGTAAATGACAATGAATTAAACATTACATCTCAGGTACACCTATCAATGTTGAAACTAATATTATCCAAGTGGTGACACTGGAAGAGCACATAAGAGAGACTTTCTGGAACACTCCAGAAACTTGGAAAGGGGTAGGTATGTGATATAGTAGGTAAACCGACTCCAAAAATTTAATAAAAAAATTCTGGTGGTTTTCGTATTTTAGAAAAATTAAAAAAGTAAGAACCAGCGAGGGGGGGGGGGGGGCACGAGGGACTCCCAGGACAACAGGGCGCAACCACACCCACCCTGATTGCTTGGGAGCACCTCGTGTGCCTCCCATACTCCGTTTTCTTCCTGGACTCATATTCTGACCTAGAAAAAATCATTATATACACTCCCATATGTTTTTACCACCGCATCGCAAGTTTCTGCTATGTAATTTTTTCAGGCTATTTTCTTGACAATTTTTCCAAGGTGTGGAAGCTATGTCGTTGTCCTACTCCAATAACATTGAGGACGAGACTTGGATGCAACATATGGAGCTCGAACGAGAGGGAATGTAGGAAGTCATCATGGGAGAAGAACCTATGGACTCCATGGAACTGCATCCCCTACCTTGGAACGTGGTACGCTAGCGGGCATATCCACCACTCCTAACCCCTGCCACCGATGGGAAGGAGAGATCAACTAGATCAAGAAGCACAAGGTGAATCCACTTCAAGGAGACCCCTCGACAGGTTACATGTAAACAACTTCCACAAATTGATTCATAATTATGGAGTTGAGAACATTTCTCGCTCATATATACCATCGAATTGGGACATATCCCGTTCAAGTGATAGTGATGCAGGAAAAAGCTCTCGGTGGCCAGATAATAAACATATCATGGTGGACATGCAAAGGAACACCGCAATGATTCAATAGTTACTTTATGAGATAAGAGTGTTAAAAGCTACTCTGATATCCATTATGGAGGGCAAGCCTACTTCACCGTCACGACCATCACCCTAGAAGGACACTTGAGTACATGGGTATGGACACCACCCCTAGCTTGTTCCAAGCTTGTGGGAGGTGCCCCGGTATCGTATCACCATCACTTTTACCATCATCATATATCTTAGTTTGATCCTTAGTTATTTCATGATTTACAGAAATAAAATTTCAGTATTACTTTGCTTTGAGTGCTTGTTTTGAGATCTATCTATCCTTGTAATCGAGTGTGAGAGTTATATAATAAATATTAGTTTGAGTTTGCATGTGTTACTCTCATGCGGAGATCATAGCAATGAAACAAAAGAAATAAAAGACCATATGTTAATCCCATGAGGAGTAATGACTTAACATATAAAAGTATGATTTATAAAAATTGTTGGGAGTTAACAAGCATAACAGTAGTCATTGATACAATCCATGCAAAATTATGATAGAGGAGAGGAGATTCACATACAAATATACTATGTTGGACATATTTTATGATTGTGAGCCCCCACCAAATATTATATAATGATCAAAGTGTGGATGTTGGAAAAGGAAGACATCGTAATGAGTTATGTTTGTTTTCATTCACGTGGAAGTTATATTGTCATGGATCCTCTAACATGTGGTGCTTTCTTAGGATCCTTTGCTAGCCCAAAAATTCGCACTAAATAGAGATACTACTTGTGCATCCATAATCCATAAACCCAGTTTCTTGCCATGAGAGTCCACCATGTCTACCTATTGATTGAATAAGATCCTTCAAGTAAGTTTCCATTGATGCACAATGCAATAAAAATTGCTCCTAAACATGTGTGATCTTTTATTGTAAGGAAAAACAAGCTTTGTATGATTTTATGATGGCAAAGAAATAAAAGCGACAGACTGCATAATAAAGGTTGCTATCATAAGGGGCAATATAAACTGACGTTCCTTTACGTTAAGATTTTACACATCCAAAAAATTAAAAGCGCATGACAACCTCTGCTTCCCTCTGCGAAGGGCCTATCTTTTTTACTTTCATGCAAGAGTCAATAATGTTTATTCCTGTTCCAACATATTATTTCTCTAGTTGGCAAGCATCATGTGTTGGGGAAAGATCTAGATATATATACATCCAGTTGGATGTAGGTGATCATGAGTCATTATTGTTGACATTATCCTTGTGCTAAATAAGTTGGGTGGCGAAAAAATTAAAGCCCCTATCTTCCTATGTGTCAAATGGAAACATTAGCTCCAAAAATATGCAATGAGTTTCAACAATCATAGAAGACTAAATGATAGTTGAGAATGTAACTTGATAAAATGAAATCTCTTACATATACTCTTCTCTGAAATATGATGAATTGTGATTGTCTCAATGACTAAGAACATAGTTTGTTACTTCACAATAAAGTTTATGTTTCGTACTTCAGCAATTGTGGATAGATTGTTACTAGTTTATGAGAAGTCATATGATGAAAAATTTGTTGATATGTTAATATTCATGATGCTCTCATGTCCATATTCTGTTTTTATCGACACCACTCTCTCAAATTATGTGGTCATTATTATCAAGTTTGGCTTTCGCTTGAGAGGTCTAAGCTTGGGGGAGTTGATACGTCCATTTTGCATCCTGATTTCCTATTAATATTTATACTATTCTTGGTCATTATTCCATTTTATGATAGTATTGTTATGCCTTTCCCCTCTGAATTTACAAGGTACATCACAAAGAGGGAAATTTCCAAAAACTAGAATTCTGGACCTAAAAACCAAGAAAAAGGCTAAAAATTCACTGGACTCCAAACGACCTAAAACTTCACGAGAATTGTTTTTGGAATACATGTGAATTTATGGAGGAAAAATATACCAGAGGGAGGCCACCTATTGGGGCCAAGCCAACAGGGCACACCCACCCCCTGGGCACACCCTGATGGCTTGGGTCCACCTCCCAGGTGCTCCGGCCTCCCTCTTCTGCTATAAGTTGGGTTTTGACCTAGAAAAAAATAAGAAGATACTTTCGGGACGAAGCACCACCGTCTCAAGGCGGAAACCTGAACAGAGGCCCTTTTGCTCTCCGCTGAGAGACTCCGCTGGGGAATCTTCCCTCCAGGAGGGGGAAATTGAATCCATCATCATCACCAACGCTTCCTCATTCATGGGAGGACCCATCTTCATCGCCATCTTCACTAGCACCATCTCATCTCAAACCCTAGTTCATCTCTTTATTCAATCTTTGTCTCAAAACCTCAGATTGGTACGCGTGGGTTACTAGTAGTGTTGATGACATCTTGAAGTTGATGCTAGTCAGTTTATTTGGTGGAAGATAATATATTCAGATCCTTAATAATAACTATTAAACTTGAACATGGTGACGATTTGTGGGTAGTTACTTTTGTTCCCGATGACATGGGAGAAGTCTTGTTATAAGTAATCATGTGAAGTTGGAATTCGTTCGATATTTTGATGACATGTGCATTGTTGCTTCTCTTAGTGGTGCCGTGTGAACGCTGACACTTAACCATATTATGAGCCTAAGCTAAGGAACTGTAGATTAGGAAGTAGATGATGGGTTGCTAGAGTGACTAAAGCTTGAACCCCGGTTTATGTGTTATTTCTTAAGGGGTTGATTTGGATCCACATGTTTCATGCTATGGTTAGATTTCTCTTAATTCTTCTTTCATAGTTGCTAAAGGTGCATCAATCACTTAATTATGTTTTGGTGTGATGACAATATGGTTAGAAGATCTAATGTGTGCGGGATCACTAGAAGTGTATGTCTAGAGGGGGTGAATAGACTACTAGCAGGAATTTAAAACTACCACAAGCATAAGTTCAAGGGTTGGCAGTTTTAGCATATATAGCAAGTCTAGAACACCCTACACATGCAAGTCAACAAGTATAACAGCGGAAAGTAATGACATTTCACATGAAAGTGAGGAGTAGAGATAGAGAGATCAAATTCATGAAGGACATAAAGATTTTCCCGTGGTTCCGACAGGTGGTGCTATCCTACGTCCATGTTCATGGAGTCTTCAACCCACGTAGGGTAACAGTTGTGAGAGTCCATGGAGGGCTCTACCCACGTAGGGTTCCACAAAGAAGCAACCTTGACTATACCATGATGGCCTACGTCCACGAAGGACTAGCCTAACTTGGGGTAGATCTTCACGAATTAGGCGATCTCCTTGCCCTTACAAACTCCTTGGATCACTCCACAACACGAAGTAGGAGGCTCCCAAGCGACACCTAACCAATCTCGGAGGCACCACCCTCCAAAAGGTAATAGGCTCGATAATGCCGATGAACTCCTTGCTCTTGTGCTTCAAGATGATAGACTCCTCAAAACACAATCACTCTCTCACAGATTTGGCTTTGGTGGAAGAGATTTATTGGGTGGAAAGCAACTTGGGGAGGTTAGAGATCAAGATTCATATGGTAGGAATAGAATGGCATGATATAAACACATGAGTAGGTGTCTCTCTCTCAGGAAATCAGTAGGTATGAGTGGGGAACTGTTCTGAGTGCTTCACCTTCGAGTGAGTGGTGGTGAAGGGGTATATATAGGCATCTCCAAAAATCCAACTGTTACACCTAATAAGTTAGACTCGGTGACACCGATGTGTAAATCTCGGTGGTACCCAGTTGCCTCAAAGGCAGCAACTTTTGAATCTCGGTAAGACCGATACATAAAACTCGGTTGCACCGATAAGGTGACCAACAATCAGATTGCCAAACTCGGTGACGCCGATCCACAAAACTCGGCGGGACTGATTTTGTAAACTTGCGTAACAGGAAGTTGGCAACCCAAACTCGGTGGTACCGAAATGGAATCGGTTGCGCTGAAATGCTAGGGTTTGGATGAGTCTGTCTGAGGCTGAGAATGGGTGGCACCGAGTGGGAAGTGTTGGTTGCACCGATTTTGGATATTTGGCTTTGGACAGACTTTTGTAGAAGAGCTTGTTGGTGTATGTGGTGACTATCATTTGTGCACGTATGAGCATTTTGTTCACCAACAAAACCTTACCCCCTTTTAATAGTATTGGCTTTCCTATGGACTCAAAGTGATTTCTCACAAAAGATAAAATGTAGAGTCCTCTTGCTTGAAGCTTGGCCAATGCTATTCCTTCTCCTTCTTCATGGGGATACTCTCCACACTCCTTTTTGCCAACCCATCTCTCTATGGACTTTATCTGAAATACACTAGATGAAAGTAATAGTCCAAGAGATAATGTATGTTGTCATGAATTATCAAAACCACCAAGGGAGCATATTGTGCTTTCAATCTCCCCCTTTTTGGTAATTGTTGACAACGTACAATCAAGGCTTCAAATAAAGATATGCATGTATATAATGAAGACTTTGAGAGACGCATGACCTGGATTTGCTCCCCCTAAATGTGTGCGACCCCTTTAAAGGATAGTTGCTTTGGAATGCATGGACACACATGTAGTAGAAGGGATATAATAAGTCATGTGTATCTTGGCTGTATGCATAAAATGCACATGAATGAGGTGTATCCTTGTTCAAGACTTTACTCTTGCAAACAATATGTGCAAGAGGCAAGATATCATCTTGATCAAAGATATGATGCATATACTTACTTTGAGATCTTGAGCATTCTAGTAGTAGAGATACACTTAAGAAAACAATGTTAGGAAACACAAGAGTATTCTACCAATCAAAAGCAACAGAACTCAAAAGGAAACACTATATCTTGGTACTTTAGATATGGAGAACATATAGAAAATAGTATTCCTAAAGATTGATATGTCTCCAAGATCATTTAGAAGTTTATCCCCTTTATATATGAAAATGGTAGGACATGCTCTCCCCCTGAATCTTAGCATTTAGATATTGGGATTGGATAGGGTGAGAAAATTCTAACATGTGAAAATCAATTTCAATAAACAGATCTTTCTCCTAAACATATTTTTCTCCCCTACTTTGGTATTCTCCTATTGTTTATATATAAGTGTAAACTTTTGATATTCTTCTCTCCCCCTAAATTATATCCCCCCTTTAAATGATCATGTATCTCCCTCTTTAGCTTTGAAGCTTTGTATATTTCTCCCCCTTTGACATTAATTTCCAAAAAGTTCAGATATAGGGTCAGATACAGGGATCATTGATTAAGAAGGGATCCTTGAGAACAAGGGTCATACAATGTAGGATTCATAGAATATGAATATCATGGGAAAAATGAGGGAATCATTGAAAATAACTTCTTCCCGTAGAATAGATTGAGAATTTGCAGAACTTCTCCTCCTTTGAGTTAGGGATCCTTGAATGTATTTCTCCCCCTTCATAATTTTTTTATTAAGGGATCATTGAGGAATTGAGAAATCCCAGAAGGAACACAAAGATTTATAGATACAAATACATACTAAAATATAATAGAAAGTCGGTGGCTCCGAGACAAAATTGTTGGTGGTACCGATGTGGTGTTGTGCAGCTTATCTACAGAATCGGTAGAACCGAGTCCTTTGGATCGGAGGCGCCGAGGCATGAAACAGATTCTTGGCAAATGGAAAATTTGAAACAAAGACAAAGTTGCAAATGAAAGTCAACCAGGGAAGAAAAACAAATGATATGCAAAATAAGGGATGCAAATTGCAGATGATATACATATAATTTACAAAAAGGTATCAACTAGAAAAGGTTTGAATGGTTCCAGGAAATTGTGCAATAGAGAATGAGCCGAACAAGATTCTTAACTAGATGATGGGCGGTGACTAGGTAACCTATATTAGAGTATATTGACTTAGGAGCCAAGCAAGAATACTTGATCATAGGTCATACTCATTGTTAAGCTCAAAATGGGGTTACCATCTTTCGATTAAGCATTTTAATGTCTTCATATCACTTGAGTTACTTTATCCCGTGACTTGGAGTAAAGCTATATCAAGTATATGAGTACATACCTTTGAGTGATGTTGTTGACGTAGCTTGTAGGTGAACTTGATGAGGATGCTCGAAGTTGATGAAGGTCATCTTAAGTTGGGAGAAATCCTTGTTGTTTTTGTTCACTCTTCACCAACATGGGTTAGTCACGCAAGTAAGAACATGCTATATCCAAATGACATGATACCAATTGAGATTTAGCAATTTAGGTATATATCTATCAAGGATATGTTTTGTTGTCTTCTTCCTCTCACCATCAAAGTGAGGATGCGGATACTTGGTCATGACAAGATTGCTTAAGATATGAGTTGATGGCAATCTTGTGAAGTGTTGTCCTTCAAAGTACCTACAAAAGGGTTAAATGCAAGACAAGGGAGCATCGAATTCCAAGATATGATATTCACGGTAATATTAGCTTGGAATAGACAATGAAGCTCATCCCCTTGAATGCATCCGAGCGACCTTAGCTCAAGTTTGAAGCATCAATGATGTTCAAATCACTCCTCAAATGACAATCCACTTTTTCATAAAGTGGCTTAGTAAAGATATTGACCAATTGCTTGTTAGTACGAACATGCTTAACATTAATATCTCCTTTGGCAACATGATCACGAATGAATTGATGTCGAACTTGAATATGCTTGATTCGAGAATGTTGCACATGATTATGACCAATCTTAAGAGAACTTTCATTGTCACAAAGTAATGGCACATTTTTAACATTAATTCCATAATCTTTAAGAGTTTGTGTCATCCATAACAATTGCGCACAACATGATCTAACAGCAATATATTTAGCTTCAACACTAGATAGAGATACCGAGTTTTGTTTCTTGGAGGACCAAGACACAAGAGATCTTCCAAGAAATTGAAATGGACCCGAGGTGGATTTTATATCAAACTTGTCACCGACATAGTCTGAGTCGGAGTAGCCAACAAGATTAAAAGAAGATCCCTTGGGATACCAAATGCCAAAGTTTGGTGTATGTATCAAGTATGTCACAATGCGTTTAACAACCTTAAGATGACATTATTTAGGTGCATCTTGATATCTAGCACACATGCAAACACTAAGCATAATATCGGGACGGGAGGCACATAAATAAAGCAATGAACCAATCATTGATCGATAAACCTTTTGATCAACTGGTTCACCCTCCTTAGTGAGATCATCATGTCTGCTAGTGGGCATGGGAGTTTTCATACCTTTTGTACTCTTGCATGTTGAACTTCTTGATTAAGTCCTTGGTGTACTTAGTTTGAGATATGAATGTACCTTCTCTCGTTTGCTTGATTTGTAGACCAATAAAGAATTTCAGCTCACACATCATAGACATCTCATACTTCTCTGATATCAACCTTTGAAACTTCTCATTGAAATGTGGGTTAGTAGATCCAAAGATAATATCATCCACATAAATTTGGCACACAAATAGTTCACTATTAAATCGCTTTGTGAATAAGGTTGTGTCAATTTTACCAATTTCAAATCCTTTTTCAATAAGAAACTTTGTTAGGCATTTATACCAAGCACGAGGAGCTTGCTTAAGACCATATAAAGCTTTGCGAAGTTTGTAAACGTGGTTAGGTTTCTTAGGATTTACAAAACCAGGTGGTTTCTTGACATGGACCTCTTCTTCAATCTCACCATTTAAAAATACACTTCTAATATCCATTTGGTAAAGCGTGTTATCATGGTGATTGGCATAAGCAACAAGAATTCGAATGGCTTCTAGTCTTGCAACGGGGGCGTAGGTCTCACCGTAGTCCATACCTTCGGCTTGCGTATATCCTTGGGCTACGAGGCGAGCCTTGTTAAGAACGACTTGACTGTCTTCATCTTGCTTGTTCTGGAATACCCATTTCGTGCCGATAATGTTTTGCTCGTCCTTGGGCTTCTTCACGAGTGTCCACACATCGTTCCTCTCGAAGTTGTGAAGCTCTTCATGCATAGCATTCACCCAATCCACGTATTCAAGAGCTTGTTCAACCTTCAAAGGTTCAATGCTATAGATGAAAGAATAATGCTCACAAAAGTTAGCCAACCGAGTTTTTGAGCGAGTGATCCTCCCTGTTTGTATGTCACAAAGATTTGGTTTAGGGGATGGTTCTTGGTCACTTGAGCTCGAACTCGGGGTAGCTTAAGCTTGTTAGTTGGTGGAGCTTCTTCTTCATCATCATCTTCTTTATCTCCGTTGTTGTCGACGTGGTCATCTCCTTGAGGTGGTGGTGAAGGAGGTTGTGGTGGATCTTCATGATGTACTTCCTCCTCCTCTTCATCTTGTCGTGTACTACTTGTGGATGCTTCCATGTCGTATTGTCGGTAGCCTTGATCTGAAGTAGGAGCTTCCACTTGGGTTGATGAAGTGCTTTCCTTCACCTCCATGGGATGAACCTTGCCGATGGGCAAGTCTTGGATAGCTTCCGAAGGATCTTTATCACCTACATCATTTGGTAGTTGTTCGACTTGTGAACCATTACACTCATTAAACTTCACATCTATCGTGTCTTCAACTTTTCGAGTGAAGTTGTTGTAGACACGGTAAGTGTGATAGTTCGATCCATAACCAAGTAGGAAAGCTTCATGACTTGGGAGCAAATTTAGCACGACGATGCTTGTCAAGAATGTAACACTTAGAGCCAAATACCCAAAAGTATCCAACTTGGGGATTGTTATCGATGAGAAGCTCGTATGCCGTTTTACCGAGAAGCTTGTGCAAGTAGAGTCAATATGTGGCATGACATGTTGTTTCCACGGCTTCTGCCCAAAAGTGTCTTAGCATCTTGTATTCATCAAGCATCATTCTTGCCATCTCAATGATGGTTCGGTTCTTTCTCTCCACAAATCCATTTTGTTGAGGCATGTACGTAGCCTAGAACTAATGTGAAATACCCTCTTCATCAAGAAAAGTATCCACATGGTGTTCTTGAAATCTGATCCATTATCGCTTCGAACCTTCTTGAGCTTCACTTCAAACTGATTTTGCGCTTTGCGTGCAAAGTTCTTGAAGATCTTTTGTACTTGCGACTTATCATCAAGAAAGAATACCCACATAAATCTGGAAAAATCATCAACTATAACTAGACCATAAGAGTTTCCACCGAGACTCTTGTAAGCATTGGGACCAAAGAGATCCATATGAAGTAACTCAAGTGGTCTCCTAGTGGTCATGATGTTCTTTACCGAATGACTTCCACCTACTTGCTTTCCTGCTTGACAAGCTCTACACAGTCTATCTTTGTCAAACATAACATCTTTATCACCTAGAATATGATCGCCCTTGATAACCTTATCTAGATTACGCATGCCTACATGTCCAAGCCTTCTATTCCAAATCCAACCTTTAGATGATTTTGTAATGAGACAAGTATGAGGTTGAGCCTTTTTAGTGAAATCGACAATGTATAGATCACCTCTACGAATACCGATAAAGACAATTTTATGATTATCAAATCGAAACACTTGGCAATCTACTTTAGTAAATAGCACATTGAAGCCGAAGTGTGCTAGTCTAGATATGGGAAAAACATTGTATCCAAGGAATTCAACAAGCATCGCATTTTGAATGGAGCTATCATGAGATATGGCCACCTTACCAAGGCCAAGTACCTTACCCTTAGAGTTGTCTCCAAAGGTCATGTACCTTCGTGGTCCTCGATTAGGCGTGATCTCTTGGAACATGTCTTTATCACCTGTCATGTGATCCGTGCATCCGCTGTCGAGAATCCACTCTTTTCCGCCGGACATGTAATCCTTGAAGTTTGCCATTAGACTTAGATTCCTCATGATCTTTTCATGCTCGATGTCGAACAACTCATCTTCATCATAGTAGCCATGTTCTTCATTGTCATCATTTGGTGGAATCTCCAAGTCACAGAAACCAAGAGATTCGTTAGAATCATAACCACGACAACATTCAAGTTTATGAATGTGAATGGATTCAATAACAATGTTGTTGATAGTAGTGACATCTCCTTTAGCACGCATGAGATCACAAAGCTCAAATAGGCATTTATCAAAGTTTGGATCACTAGGCTTCATTTTGTGATAAGCAACCGTTTTATGAAGAGTTTCATCAGGATTACCTAATGAAAGATTTGGATATCATTTCTCCAAATCAGTCCACAAGGTATAAGCACATGCAGAGTTCTTCAACTGAGAAAGCATGAATCTTGGTAAACCTCTAACAATAAGATTGACAGTTCTATGGTTATCAAGCATATTAATTTCCTCTTCGTGTGTGGGATGCAATTCATCAATGGGGACAACATAGGGATTTTCAATATATTTTCTCAAATGGAGTTTGTCAAATAGATCAATCATGTCATTCTTCCATCTACTATAGTACTCATCATCAAGAATGGACACTCTACAATACAAACTCTCCACACTAGACATATCCATCTTCCTCCACGGTGTTGAAACCGAACCAATGGATACCAATGCTCTGATACCAATTGCGGGATCACTACAAGTGTATGTCTAGAGGGGGGTGAATAGACTATTAGCAGGAATTTAAAACTACCACAAGCATAAGTTCAAAGGTTGGCAGTTTTAGCATATATAGCAAGTCTAGAACACCCTACACATGCAAGTCAACAAGTATATGTTGGAAATATGCCCTAGAGGCAATAGTAAATTAGTTATTATCATATTTCCTTGTTCATGATAATCGTTTATTATCCATGCTAGAATTGTATTGATCAAAAACTCAGATACATGTGTGGATACATAGACAACACCATGTCCCTAGTATGCCTCTAATAGACTAGCTCGTTGATCAAAGATGGTTAATGTTTCCTAGCCATGGACATGAGATGTCATTTGATAATGGGATCACATCATTAGGAGAATGATGTGATGGACAAAGACCCAAACTATAAATGTAGCATATGATTGTGTCAGTTTATTGCTATAGTTTTCTGCATGTCAAGTATCTATTCGTATGACCGTGAGATCATGAAAATCACTGACGCCGAAGGAGTACCTTGTGTGTATCAAACTTCGCAATGTAACTGGGTGACTATAAAGGTGCTCTACAGGTATCTTCGAGGGTGTCTGTTGGGTTGGCATGGATCAAGACTGGGATTTATTACTCCGTGTGACGGAGAGGTATCTCAAGTCCCACTCGGTAATACAACATCACAATAAGCCTTGCAAGCAATGTGAATAAGTGTTAGCCACGAGATCTTGTATTACAGAACGAGTAAAGAGACTTGCCAGTAACGAGATTGAACTAGGTATAGATATACCGACGATCGAATCTCGAGCAAGTAACGTACCAAAGAACAAAGGGAACATCATACGAGATTAACTAAATCTTTGACATAGAGGTTCGACCGATAAAGATCTTCGCCAATATGGGCATCTAGGTCCCTCTATTGGTTATTAACTGTAGAGGTGTCTCGGTCATGTCTACATAGTTCTCGAACCAGCAGGGTCTGCACGCTTAAGGTTCGGTGATGTTTCGATAGTATTTAGTTATGTATATTGGTGACTGAAGGTTGTTTGAAGTCTTGGATGAGATCCCAGACGTCATGAGGAGCACCAGAATGGTCCGGAGGTAAATGTTGATATATAGAAAAGTGGTGTTTGAACTCCGAAAAAGTTTCGGGCATTTCCGACAGTGTACCGGGAGTGACGAATGGGTTCTGGGGGACCCTCAAGTGGGGAAATCTCACCCCAATGGGCCACATGGGCCTTAGTGGTGGCGCACCAGCCCCTGGTGGGCTGGGAGGCTAGCCCAAGAAGGCCTATGCGCAGGAGGAAGGAGTAGGGGCCAAGTAGGAGAGAGTCCTACTAGGAGTCCACCTCCCTTGTGGGAGGTGGACTCCTCCCCTCTGGTTCGGCCAAAGCCCTCCTTGTAGGAGGGGCTAGGATGCCTCCTCTCCTATCCCTCGTATATATATTGAAGGTTTTTGAGGGCAGACCCAGCCCTAATTGCCACGTACTACCCTCTTCTTCCTCTAGATCTATTTCTCCTCTAGATTAGTTCTGCGGTGCTTAGGCGAAGCCCTACAGGATTAGTTCACCACCACCGCCACCACGCCGTTGTGCTGCTAGAGAACTCATCTACCTGTCCGCTCCCTCTTGCTGGATCAGGAAGGCGGAGAACATCATCGAGCTGTATGTGTCCTGAACGCGGAGGTGCCGTTTGTTCGACGCTAGATCAGAAGGACCGTGATCAAGATCGCGAGACGATTCGTGATTGGATCGCGGGATGGATCGTGATTGGATCGCGAGACGGATCGTGATGATATTGCGGGACGCTCGGCGATTTGAATCGTGAAGATGTTCGAATACATCAACCGCATTTCTTAACGCTTCCCGCTTAGCGATCTACAAGGGTATGTAGATCCACTCTCCCTCTCATAGATGCTCATCACCATGGATAGATCTTGTGTGTGCGTAGGAAAATTTTGTTTCCCATGCAACGTTCCCCAATGGTGGTATCAGAGCTAGGTCTATGTGTAGATGATATATCAAGTAGAACACAAAGGAGTTTGTGGGCGTTGATGCTTAGATTGCTTCCTCCCTTGGTCGTGTTTTGGTTCAACGGTATTGTGGGATGAAGCGGCCCGGACCAACCTTACTCATACGCTTACGAGAGGCCATTTCCATCGACTGACGTGTAACTTTGTTGCACCAAGATGGCTCACGGGTGTTTGTTTCTCCTACTTTAGTTGGATCGGATTTGACAAAGGCGGTCCTTGAGAAGGTTTAAAAGCAACTTATGTATCACCGTTGTGGTTTTTGCGTAGGTGAGAATTGTTCTTGCTAGATACCCGTAGAAGCCACCGAGAACTTGCAACAACAATTAGAGAAAATTTAACTTGTTTTTGCAAGGTATGTTGTGATGTGATATGGCCAATTACATGATGAGATATATGTGATGTATGAGATGATCATGTATTGTATAGAATATCACGACTTGCACGTCGATGAATATGACAACCGGCAGGAGCCATAGGGTTGTCTTTAATTATCGTATGACCTGCGTGTCAATCATTAAGCGCTATGTAATGCATTACTTTATCGCTAAGCAGTAGCAATAGTAGTAGAAGCATGGTGGGCATGACAACCCCGATGGTGACACATTGATGGAGATCAAGACGATGGAGATCATGGTGTCATGCCGGTGATGATGGAGATCATGCCGGTGCTTTAAGGATGGAGATCAAAAGCACAAGTTCATGGCCATATCATGTCACTTATGATATGCATGTGATGTTAATCCTTTTATGCACCTTGTTTTGCTTAGGACGACGGTAGCATTATAAGGTGATCCCTCACTAAAATTTCAAAATCAATTGTGTTCTCCCCGAGTGTGCACCGTTACGAAAGTTCATCGTGTCGAGACACCACGTGATGATTGAGTGTGATAGACTCTACGTTCACATACAACGGGTGCAAGCCAGTGTTGCACGTGCAGAACACTCGGGTTAAACTTGACGAGCCTAGCATGTATAAACATGGCCTCGAAACACAAGAGACCGAAAGGTCAAACATGAGTCATATAGTAGATATGATCAACATGATGATTTTCATCATTGAAACCACCTCAACTCACGTGATGATTCTGACTTGAGTTGGTGAATTTGGATCATGTATCACTAAAATGACCGGAGGGATGTCAATTTGAGTGGGAGTTCTTAGGTAATATGATTAATTGAACTCATTATCATGAACATAGTCAACGCGTCTTTGGAAATTATGTTGTAGATTACTAGCTCGCGCTATAGCTCCCTTGATTTTTTATATGTTCCTAGAGAAATACAGTTGAAAGATGATGTTAGCAATATTGCGGACTGGGTCTGTCATCTGAGGATTGTCCTCATTGGTGCATGGAAGGCTTATGTCGTTATTGCATTGCTCGGTGCGCCACCCCCTCTAGCGTCGTCTGTAGGTGTTGTGAACATCTAAAAGGCACGTTCCTATGATTACTTCATAGTTCAGTGCGTCATGCATTACGTCTTGGAATCGAGGCTCCAAAATGTTTTCAACATCATGGAACATATGAGATGTTCTAAGAGCTGAAATTAGGATCTCAGGCTCGTGCCTGTGTTGTGAGGTATGAGACCTCCAACAAGATTCTTTGCCTGCAAGATGAAGGAGAATAGCTCAATCATTGAGCAAGTGCTCAGATTGTCTCAGTGCTACAATCGCTTGAATCAAGTGGGAGTTGATCTTCCAGATAAGATAGTGATTGATATAGTTCTCCAAGTCCCTGTCACTAAGCTACTAGAACTTCGTGATGAACTATAATTATGCCAGGGATGGAAATGATGATCCCTGAGCTATTCGCGATGTTTGAGACCGCAAAGGTAGAAATCAAGAAGAAGCATCAAGTGTTGATGGTTAGTAAAACCACTAGTTTCGAGAAGGGCAAGGGAAAGGAGGGAAACTTCATGGATGACAAGTCCGTTGCTGCTCCAGTGAAGAAACCCAAAGTTGAACGCAAACCCAAGGCTAAGTGCTTCTATTATGAGGAGAGCGGTCGCTGAAGCGAAACAACCCTAGATACTCGGTAGATAAGAAGGCTGGCAACGTCGACAGAAGTATATTTGATATACGTGTTATTGATGTATACCTTGCTAGTACTCCTAGTAGCACCCGAGTATTGGATACCGGTTCGATTGCTGAATGTTAGTAACTCTAAATAAAAGCTACTAAATAAAAGGAGACTAGCTAAGGGTGAGGTGACGATGTGTGTTGGAAATGTCTCCAAGGTTGATGTGATCAACATCGCATGCTCTCTCTACCTTCGGGATTAGTGACGAACCTAAATAAATGTGATTTGGTGTTTGTGTTAAGCATGACCATGATTAGATTGTGTTTATTGCAATACAGTTATTCATTTAAGTTAGAGAATAATGTTTTTCCATTTACATGAATAATACCTTCGACGGTCATGCACCCAATGAGAATGGTTTATTAAATCTTGATTGTAGTAATACACATGTTCATAACATAGATGCCAAAGGATACAAAGTTAATAATGATAATACCACATACTTGTAGCACTGTCGATAAATGTCATATTGGTGTAAAGCGCATGAAGAAACTCCATGCTGATGGATCTTTGGACTCATTCGATTTTGATTCGGTTGAGACATGCGGACCATGCCTCATGGGTAAGATGACTAAAGACCCCGTTTTCGGTATGATGGAACAGGCTAGTAACTTATTGGAAATAATACATGTTGATGTATGCAGTCCAATGAGTGTTGTAGCACGCAGTGGATATCATTATTTTCTTACCTTCACTGATGATTTGAGTACATACGAGTATATTTACTTAATGAAACACAAGTCTGAAATGTTTGAAAAGTTCAAACAAATTCAGAGTGAAGTTTAAGATCATTGTGACAAGAAGATAAAAATGTCTATGATATGATCGTGGAGGTGAATATCTGAGTTACGAGTTTGGCATACAACTTTAGACAATGTGAAAGTTGTTTCACAACTCATGCCACCTGGAACACCATAGTGTGATGGTGTGTCCGAATGTCGTAGTCGTGCTCTATTGGATATGGTGCGAACTATGATGTCTCTTATCGTTTTGCCACTATAGATTTGGGGTTATGCATTAGAGACAACTACATTCACTTTAAATAGGGCACCATCTAAATCCGTTGAAATGACACCGTATGAATTATGGTTTCATAGAAACCTAAGCTGTCATTTCTCAGAGTTTGGGAATGTGACACTTATGTCTGATAAGCTCGAACCCAAAGCGGAAAAGTGCATCTTCATAGAATACCCTTGGGTATACCTTCTATCTTAGATCCGAGTGCAAAGTGTTTGTGCTAAAACGGGCCCTTTCTCGAGAAAGAGTTTCTCTCGAAAGAATTGAGTGGGAGGAAGATAGAACTTGGTGAGGTTGTTGAACCTTTGTTTCAACCAGATAGTAGCACATCGCAGAAAGATGTTTCTGTCGAGCCTACGTTAGTTGAAGAGGAAGTTAAGGATGATGATCATGAAGCTTCAGATCAAGTTACTACCAAACCTCGTAGGTCGACAAGGACGCATACTGCTCATGAGTGCTACGACAACCCTGTCTTAGAGGTCATGTTGTTAGACAATGATGAACCTACGAGCTATGGAGAAGCGATGATGGGCCCAGATTCCGACAAATGGTTAGAGGCCATGAAATCCGAGAAAGGATCAATGTATGAAAACCAAGTATAGACTTTGGTAGACTTGCCCGTTGGACGGCAGGTCCTTGAGTACAAATGGACCTTCAAGATGAAGACATACGCTGATGGTAAATGTCACCATTTATAAAGCTCGACTTGTCGCAAAGAAGTTTCCGACAAGTTCAAGGAGTTGACTACGATGATACTTTCTTACTCATAGCAATGCTAAAGTCTGTTGGAATTATGTTAGCAGTTGCTGCATTTTTCAGTTATGAAATCTAGCAGATGGATGTCAAAACATCGTTTCCTTAACGGTTTACTTAAGGAAAGGTTGTATGTGATACAACTAGAAGGTTTTGTCAGTCCTAAGGATGCTAAAAGGTGTGCGAGCTCCAGCAATCCTTCTACGGGCTAGAGCAAGCATCTCGGAGTTGGAATATACGTTTTGATGAGGTGATCAAAGTTTTTGAGTCTATACAAAGTTTATGAGAAACTTGTATTTACAGGAAAGTGAGTGGGAGCACTATAGAATTGCTGATAAGCATATGTGGATGACATATTGTTGATCGGAAATGATGTAGAATTTCTGGAAAGCATAAAGGGTTGTTTGAAAAGAGTTTTTCAAAGGAAGACCTGGATAAAGCTACTTAATTGTTGGGCATCAAGATCTATAGAGATAGATCAAGACGCCTGATGAGACTTTCAATGAGTGCATACCTTGACAAGATTTTGAAAGAGTTCAAAATGGATCAGTCAAAGAAAGAGTTCTTGCCTGATTTGTAAGGTGTGAAAGTGAGTGAGACTCAAAGCTCGACCATGGCAGAAGAAAGAGAAAGGACGAAGGTCGTCCCCTATGCCTTAGCCATAGGATCTATATTATGCCATGCTATGTACCGCACCTGGTGTGTGCCTTGACATGAGTTTGTCAAGGGGTACAAGAGTAATCCAGGAGTGGATTACTAGACAGCGGTCAAAATTATCCTTAGTAACTAGAGGACTAAGGAGATGTTTCTTGATTATGGAGGTGATAAAGTGTTCGTCGTAAAGAGTTACGTCGATGCAAGCTTTATCACCAATCCAGATGACTCTTAGTAGCAATCCAGATACGTATAGTGGAGTAGCCATTTGGAATAGCTCCAAGTGGAGCTTGGTAGCAGTGTTTACAGTATGACATAGAGATTTGCAAAGTACACACAGATCTGAATGCCGTAGACCCGTTGACTAAAACCTCTTTCACATGCAAAGCATGATCGAACCCCAGAACTCATTGGGTGTGAGATTCATAACAAATCACATGGTGATGTGAGCTAGATTATTGACTCTAGTGCAAGTGGGAGACTGTTGGAAATATGCCCTAGAGGCAATAATAAATTACTTATTATCATATTTCCTTGTTCATGATAATCGTTTATTATCCATGCCAGAATTGTATTGATCGGAAACTCACATACATGTGTGGATACATAGACAACACCATGTCCCTAGTATGCCTCTAATAGACTAGATTGTTAATCAAAGATGGTTAAGGTTTCCTAGCCATGGACATGAGATGTCATTTGATAACGGGATCACAGCATTAGGAGAATGATGTGATGGACAAAGACCCAAACTATAAACATAGCATGTGATCGTGTCAGTTTATTGCTATAGTTTTCTACATGTCAAGTATCTGTTCCTATGACCATGAGATCATGCAACTCACTGACACCAGAGGAGTACCTTGTGTGTATCAAACATTGAGACGTAACTGGGTGACTATAAAGGTGCTCTACATATATCTCCGAGGGTGTCTGTTGGGTTGGCATGTATCAAGATTGGTATTTGTTACTTTGTGTGACGGAGAGGTATCTTAGGGCCCACTCAGTAATACAACAACACAATAAGCATTGCAAGCAATGTGACTAAGTGTTAGCCATGGGATGTTGTATTACGAAACAAGTAATGAGACTTGCCAGTAACGAGATTGAACTAGGTATAGAGATACCGATGACCGAAGCTCGGGCAAGTAACATACCGAAGAACAAAGGGAACATCATACATGATTAACTGAATCCTTGACATACAGGTTCAACCAATAAAGATCTTCGTAGAATATTTAGGAACCAATATGGGCATCCAGGTCCTGCTATTGGTTATTGAACGTAGAGGTGTCTCGGTCATGTCTACATAGTTCTCGAACCCGCAGGGTCTGCACGCTTAAGGTTCGGTGACGTTTCGGTAGTATTGAGTTATGTATGTTGGTGACTGAAGGTGTTCGAAGTCCCGGATGAGATCCCGGATATCACGAGGAGCTCCAAAATGGTCTGGAGGTAAAGATTGATATATAGGAAAGTGGTGTTTGAACTCCGAAAAAGTTTCGTGCATTTCCGAGAGTGTACCGGGAGTGACGAATGGGTTCCAGGGGACCACCAAGTGGGGCCATCACACCGCAAGGGGGCACATGGGCCTTAGTGGTGGCGCACCAGCCCCTGTTGGGCTGGGAGGCCAGCCTAATAAGGCCTATGCGCAGGAGGAAGGAGTAGGGCCAAGTAGGAGAGAGTCCTACTAGGACTTCACCTCCCTTATGGGAGGTGGACTCCTCCCCTCTGGTTCGGCCGAAGCCCTCCTTGTAGGAGGGGCTAGGTTGCCTCCTCTCCTCTCCCTCGTATATATACTTAAGGTTTTTGAGGGCAGCCCCAACCCTAATTGCCACGTGCTGCCCTTTTCTTCCTCTAGATCTATTTCTCCTCTAGATTAGCTCTGCGGTGCTTAGGCGAAGGCCTGCAGGATTAGGGCAAGGAACTGATTGAGTGCCGCAAATTGAAGTTGATTCTGAAAATTCCCTTGAAAACCTTGCTGACCCTGCGCCCTTTCTTGCAACAACCTGAGCAACATCTGAGTGTTCGCATTGGTTGCGGCCATCACAACTTGCCAAGTTTCTGGAGGAGGAGGCGGAGGTGGCGGCGGCGGTGGCGGTGGTGGGACATCAGACTGCTCCTCACCACGACCCGGATTGTTGTGAGTTGGTGGAGCCATCCCGAAGATGGACAAAACGCATCAGCACCTCATTGAAAGGATGAATCAAAGTTGAATCAAATGCTTGAAAGAAATTGAACAAATAACAACACAACCTTCCTACTGAAAAATTAGTAAGAATGTTTGTTCGGTTTATGATAACATCATCAGAAATTAGAAGCCACTTGCAATAACACAAAAGTATTGAGATAAGCGCTCGGAACAAATGTATATGCCCACATACATCTGAAGAAGATGTTCCTAGATAACTACAAGATTTCCCACCTAAGAACTTCCAAAAATTTCTGGTTATGCAATCCGGTGTGGGGGATACAAGGAGGAAATATCTCACATAACTAACAATCCTACACCCCAACTGTATCCATCCTTCAACACATACCCAGAGGCTCTCGCAAATTCATCTAACTCGAATCCTCGAACTCACAATGATACTAAATCATGGTGGTACCCCGGACGCCTCCCTAGTACTGGGTGACTCCGACCTTATCTCACCATGATAAGTATTGAAGTAATTCCGAACATTCTCCGTCCTGAGATATCAAGGAAGTCGAATGATAACGATGTGCCAACATTCCCTGGAGCTCGACTCCCCAGAAGAAATCAAGTCAGACAGGAGGCACCAAGACAGAACCCTATCACATCAACATCATATAGACTCCAGAATACCCGCGTGATCCTAAATTTTTATTGAGCGAGAAGAGGAGTAGAATCAAAATTCCTAAGTCGAATACCTCACCAGAGCATAGAAGAGGAGTAAAAAGAATCCTACTCTCCGATATAACTAGACTCAAAATAGTTTTACTAGACTCGACTCGGCCAAGTTCGATCAAGCAAAGGCTCCTATGGTCGTATGGCTCTTAATACCAACTTGTCATGCCCAAGATGTGGGCCTATCCCTTTTTAAGACACGAGGGCCTCACAAGGGATAGAGGCGCATCTTGCCATTAGCAAGTATAGTATCATCACATCATACAATACTGAAAAGATGAGTATACAAGATTGGCTTACACTCGCCACATACTAAATTACAATCCACTCAGAGTTCAAATCATCAAGATGAAGACAGGGTTCGACTACGGACGAAATCAAACGATAAAACATATGCTAATGGTACTATCTCGCTAGGCCAAAGATCATGACCATGGTCCTCTACTCATCCAGATAAGTCACGTACATCCTGCCTCTCTCCTCATCATATTCCCACTAGAGCTGGGTAAGATCATCCTGCACGTACTCATCTGTACCTGCACCTGGAGGGTTGAGTAATCTGTGAGCCACAAGGACTCAGCAACCAAGCGCTCGGGTACCGAGACTATCCAAGCTTAAAGGTTGGGTTGGGGTAAGTGTTTAGTTTGCAGCAGCACTAAGCATTTATGGTGGCTAACTTACACAACATGAAAATAAATATGAGTGGCCTACGATGAACGATCGAATCTAGTATGATCTCTATGAGATCCTGAACACTTACTTACGTCAATCATAACCCCACCGTGTTCTCTCTCGGATCATGTTCACAAGCAGAGACGATCACGGTTACTCACACAGTTGGTGTGTTCTATTTAGAGTTTACTTCAAGTTTATTAGAACCGGGTGTTAAGCAAATAACCAAGTTGCCACATAACCGTAGGCACGACTTCTCGAAAAGTTTTAACCCTGCAGGGGTGCTCCAACTAGTCCATCACAAATTAACCACACTCCGCGGGAATAGCCTCGACCACGGATCTCGCGGTCGTCATAGGTAATTCCAAAGGAATTCCAACACCTCGAGAAAAACCTGAAGAAAGTCAGACTCCACACGCAAGACACTCGATAAAGGTAAAACCAATCCAGCAAGACCACCCAACGTGTCGATGAACCTGATAAGAGCCGCGTATCTCGTTCTCAGGACACGACGGATAAGCGACGTGTACGAAGGCCTGATAGGAATCTCCCAAGTTGCCCTGGGTTGGCCCTGCACATTGCTCTAGTTTGGACCAACACTCATGAGGAGCATTGGCCCGGGGTTGATTAATTATCCACGGGTTTGCAAGACCCTATGCAAATTTTATTAAGTTGTTAAGCAAATGTAGTACCAATGTTGGGTCTTGCCAGACAAGTTTTAGTCTCAACCGAATAGACAAGGGGGTCCTCATAACAACCCCGAGCGTGTTAGGGGCGCAAAATATGGAAACCATAACACCGGTAACAAGAACCTATGACGGTAACAGCAGAACAAACACTTAGCAAAGGGCCAAGCCTTCCACCAATACCAAGATATATATGTGCATTGAATTAAGAACAGATAAATATGGTGATATCCAAATCCATGTTAACACATGGGACAACCTGCACCTGCAACTAAGAACACTATAAGAGGGGCTGGGCTGCGGTAACTTAGCCAATCAAAGGTTTGCTAGGATGTGGAGGGTTATAGGCTTTCATGGCATTTAGGAGGCTGATAGCAAGTGGTAGGTAGCACAATTGTAACTATAAGAGCGAGAAACTAGCAAACGAAAATAGTATCGGGATCCGGGTACGATCATCTTGCCTGTTGGTTCTTCAGTGGAACAAGTAGCGGGATCCTCGTAGTAGTACTCTCTTGGGTCCTCGTACTCAGTATCAACACTCGTGTCTACCCAAGAGAAACAGCAACAATAAACATCCAACCAAGGTGCAACGCACAACCAAGATGATGCATGATTCATTTAAGAAGAATTAACATGGCAATCCAAAAGTAGTCATGTTTCACATGCAAAGTTTGATTATTAATGAATCTGTACAGAACCTGATGTTGAGTTATTTAAACATGCATGAACATGGCAAATATGGATGCATCATGCAAAATCGATAGAAATGCATATAAAGAACGCACGAAACGGAGTTACGGTTCTCACGATACGCTCACGACAAGGTACAAAGGCAAAACACAAGACAACCAAGCCATGGGCTAATTCTTGGCATTCCAAGGTAGCCACTGGTTAGGCAATGAAAAACCAACCACAATAGACTAAAAAATCAACCAATTCCGTGGAGTATATCTCCCTCAAGCCACAAAACAATAAAACAACAAATCTGCCACCAAATAGCAACATAGCAACTCACCCAGCCTACAACTTGAGCTACAGAAATCTTACAACCACAAACAAGATACTTACATAATCTACATAGCCTATACATCAACTTATCCAACTACACAATCTGCATAGGAGGCACACATCAATAAGCATGAAGCTATCAAGTTGACATGATAAAACGGGCCCCTGCGGGAAGCAGGAACTCGCGCGCAACACCCGAAAGCATAAGCTCGATGGTGCACTCGTCGGAGACGAGGTCCGATGGCGGCAGAACGCACCTAATCATGAGCACGCTCTACACAGGGCTAGAAAGCTTGGGATCTGGCAAGGAGGAACGGCGAGCTCACCTAGACACGGTCGCGCAGCCAATTGAGCTCGAGGACGTGCGACGACGAGGAATTGCCGCGGCGGAGGGGCTTGACTGTAGGGGAAGAAGATGAAGCAGAGGCATGGCCTTGATGTCCCATGGGGATGCAGAGGATGTCGGGGAAGCAGATGGCGACCGCGACGTGATTCCGACGATCGCCTGCAGGAGGGGCTCGCTGGAGAAGCTCCCGCGGTGACGAGCTTCTTCTGAACCTCACCGCACCCTCTTTGCACTCTCTAAACCCATGCTCACCTGAGATGAAAGAGAGGGAGAGGTGGAGGGCGGCGGCGCGAGGGGGAAAAGGGAACCCTAGGGGCGGCACGCATGTCGAGGGACTAAATAGGCGATGGGACAGGCGGCGACTGCTGACAGAAAAGCGACGGCAGAGCCTCTCTCCACTCTCTGAACCTGACGGCCAGCCTGACGGAGCAGGTGACCGTGTCTCCGAGCGGGCTTGGCCATGGGGAGAGACAGGCCCAGCTGACTCCCTCTCTCTCAACACAAAATAAACATAGAGGGTTTTCCATTTAAAACACAGTCACATCAAATTAAATCCCCTAAGTAAAATAAAAGGCTTTAGGTGCAAACAAAAACACTTTTGTAAGAAAAATGATATGCACTATTTAATGAAAATATTAGGTTGATTTATTGGACAAGTGATTTTAATACTTTTGAAAATAACAGCCCCTGTTTTATTTAAACACAAAATCATACAAACCCCAAACATCAAAAGAACCACACTCTAAATTATTAATATGAATAGGGCTACCTCTTGAACATTTTAAATAATTTTTGAAACAACTTAATGCTGCTGATAAATAATAATATGAAGAAAGGGGGTATTGGAAGGGGATGTTGCAAAGGAAAAGAGAGGGCAGAAGAGAAAGAGTTGCTCACTAGATCCAACAACACTCAAACCAACAAGCCACAATGACAACCACCACACCATACAAAGACACATGAAAACAAGCAAGGCATGATGAATCCTATGATGGATGAAATGATGCATGATGCATGAATGCCAAACAACACATGGATGACAAGTTGCAAATCATACATTAAACTCATGACACAAGGTTCATACAATAGGTTACATGCCAAAAAAAAAGGTAGGGACAACACTTGGGCTGTCACAGTTGATGTTTAGATTGCTTCCTCCCTTGGTCATGTTTTGGTTCAGCGGTATTGTGGGATGAAGCGGCCTGGACCAACCTTACTCGTATGCTTACGAGAGACCGGTTCCTTTGACTGACGTGTAACTTTGTTGCACAAAGATGGCTGGCGGGTGTGTGTTTCTCCTACTTTAGTTGGATCAGATTCGACAAAGGCAGTCCTTGAGAAGGTTGAAAAGCAACTTATGTATCACCGTGGTGGTTTTTTGCGTATGTGAGAATTTTTCTTGCTAGATACCCGTAGCAGCCACGTAAAACTTGCAACAACAATTAGAGGACATCTAACTTGTTTTTGCAGGGTATATTGTGATGTGATATGGCCAATTACATGATGAGATATATGTGATTTATGAGATGATCATGTATTGTATAGAATATCACGATTTGCACGTCGATGAGTACGGCAACCGGCAGGAGCCATAGGGTTGTCTTTAATTATTGTATGACCTGTGTGTCAATCATTAAGTGCTATGTAATGCTTTACTTTATCGCTAAGCAGTAGCAATAGTAGTAGAATCATGGTGGGCGCGAAAACCCCGATGGTGACACATTGATGGAGATCAAGATGATTGAGATCATGGTGCCATGCCAGTGACGATGGAGATCATGCTGGTGCTTTCTAGATGGAGATCAATAGCAAGTGATGTTAATCCTTTTATGCACCTTGTTTTTCTTAGGACGACGGTATCATTATAAGGTGATCCCTCACTTAAATTTCAAGATGAATTGTGTTCTCCTCGAGTGTGCACCGTTGTGAAAGTTCGTCGTGTTGAGACACCACGTGACGATCGGGTGTGATAGACTCTACGTTCACATACAACGGGTGCAAGACAGTGTTGCACGTGCAGAACACTCAGGTTAAACTTGACGAGCCTAGCATGTACAGACATGGCCTCGGAACACAAGAGACCAAAAGTTCAAACATGAGTCATATAGTAGATATGATCAGCATGATGATGTTCACCATTGAAACCACCGCAACTCATGTGATGATCAGACTTGAGTTGGTGAATTTGGATCATGTATCACCCGAATGACCGGAGGGATGTCAATTTGAGTGGGAGTTCTTAGGTAATATGATTAATTGAACTCATTATCATGAACATAGTTAAAGTGTCTTTGCAAATTGTGTTGTAGATTACTAGCGCACTCTATAGCTCCCTTGAATTTTTATATGTTCCTAGAGAACTACAATTGAAAGATGATGGTAGCAATATTGTGGTCTGGGTCCGTGATCTGAGGATTGTCCTCATTGCTGCACAGAAGGCTTATGTCCTTAATGCACCGCTCGGTGCACCACCCCCTCTAGCATCGTGTGTAGATGTTGTGAACATCTGACAGGCACATTCCGATGACTACTTGATAGTTCAATGCATCATGCATTACGGCTTAGAATCAAGGCTCCAAAATGTTTTCAACGTCACGGAACATATGAGATGGTCTAAGAGCTGAAATTAGGATCTCAGGCTTGTGCACATGTTGTGAGGTATGATACCTCCAACAAGATTCTATGCCTACAAGATGAATGAGAATAGCTCAATCATTGGCGAGAGTCCACGGAGGGTTCCACGAATAAGCAACCTTGACTATACCATGATGGCCTACGTCCATGGAGGACTAACCTAGCTCGGGGTAGATCTTCACAAAGTAGGCGATCTTCTTTCCCTTACAAACTTCTTGGTTCACTCCACAACACAAAGTAGGAGGCTCCCAAGCGACACCTAACCAATCTAGGAGGCACCACCCTCCAAAAGGTAATAGGCCTGATAATGTCGATGAACTCCTTGCTCTTGTGCTTCAAGATGATAGACTCCTCAACACACAATCACTCTCTCATAGATTTGGATTTGGTGGAAGATATTGATTGGGTGGAAAGCAACTTGGGGAGTCTAGAGATCAAGATTCATATGGTACGAATGGAATGGCATGATCTCAACACATGAGTAGGTGGCTCTCTCTCATAGAATCAGTAGGTATGAGTGGGGAAACGTTCTGAGTGCTTCACCTTCGAGTGAGTGGTGGTGGAGGGGTATATATAGGAATCTCCAAAAATCCAACCGTTACAGCTAATAAATCAGACTCGGTGACACCGATGTGTAAATCTCGGTGGTACCGAGTTGCCTCAAAGGTAGCAACTTTTGAATCTTGGTGAGACCGATACATAAAACTCGGTTGCACCGATAAGGTGACCAACGGTGAGATTGCCAAACATGGTGACGCCAATTCTCAAAACTCGGCATGTCCAATTTTGTAAACCTGCGTAACAGGAAGTTGGCAACCCAAACTCGATGGCACCGAAATGGAATCAGTTGCACCGAAATGCTAGGGTTTGGCTGAGTCTGTGTGAGGCTGAGAATCGGTGGCACCAAGTGGAAAGTGTTGGTTGCACCGATTTTGGATATTTGGCTTTGGACAGACTTTTGTGGAAGAGATTGTGGGTGTATGTGGTGGCTATCACTTGTGCACGTATGAGCATTTTTTTCACCAACAAAACCTTACCCCCTTTTAATAATATTGGCGTTCCTATGGACTCAAAGTGATTTCTGACAGAAGGTAAAATATAGTGTCCTCTTGCTTGAAGCTTGGCCAATGCTATTCCTTCTCCTTCTTATTCATGGGGATACTCTCCACACACCTTTTTGCCAACCCATCTCTCTATGGACTTTATCTGAAATACACTAGATGAAAGTATTAGTCCAAGAGACAATGTATGTTGTCATGAATTATCAAAACCACCAAGGGAGCATATTGTGCTTTCAACGTGAGTTGCCTTAGTTTATCTTAGGTGATTGATTCCTTGAATCTCTAGATGGAGGTGTGTGCCCCCCAATTCAAAAATATCAAAGGCGTAGTTTTTCCGCCGACTCAAAGGTTTTTCGCTTTGGTTCGATTTGAGTCATAGTAATTACCACACTATTAAGAGGGGTCATCATGGATGTATGTTGTGTGGGAATGCCTTCTTGTCCTTTATTTCAGCCTACCTACCACTTCAAGTATCCATAGGGTTTGTTTGTGTTTTGCCCGGGTTCTCAGATCAGGTTTATAGACTTCCTGGTCACCTCATTTGCACAAGGTCTTTTGACCCCCGTGCGCACGGGGTACTGCATAGTTTTCTATGTAGCCCATGCGCACGGGGTCTTTTGACCCCCGTGCGCATGGGGTACCCCGAACCTATTTGAGTAGCCCGTGCACACGGGGTGCTGCGAACCGTCCTAGGTACCCGGTGCACACGGGGTTGACTATTCCCGTGCACACGGGGTCCAATGGGCAAATTCTCCTCCTCAGCCAAGAACACTCTAAAACCCCCTTCTCCATCCTCCCTCTCTAACCATAATGTCTAGTTGAGATCCACCATTACTACACCTCATTTTTCTCAATACTCTCAATCCCTCCACCCAAACTTGTTGATACTTTGGGGATTGGGAGAGCAAGGCCCGATCTACACTTTGATGAAACCAAATTCGTGTTCCCCACAACATTTGTTCACCATTGACTTGTTACTCTTGGAGCTTGGGCTATCATACGTCTCCAACGTATCTATAATTTATGAAGTATTCATGCCATGTTTGTAGTAATTCTATATGATTTTGGTATGATTTTATTAGAACTAGCCCGGTCTGACGCTGTTTTCAGTAGAACTACCGTGGTGTTGTTTTTGTGCAGAAATAAAAGTTCTCGGAACGAGCTGAAAATTTATGAAGAATATTTTTGGAAAATATAAAAAATACTGGAGCAAAGAGTCACCCGAGAGGAAGGCCGAGGAGGCCACAAGCCCCAGGGACGCGACCACCCCCTGGCCACGGGCACCAGGGTTGAGGGCCCCTCGAGAGTCCACCGAACTCCCTCTTAGCTCTATAAATTGTAAAATATTCTATAAACCCCCCAAAACATAACCTAGATCAGGAGTTCCGCCGCCACACACCTCTAGAGCCACGAAAAACCAATCTTGGCCCTCTCCGGCACCTTGCCGGAGGGGTCACCATCACCGGAGGCCATCTTCATCGTCCTGGAGGGGCCATCAACACCATGGATGCCAAGGAATAGAGGGAGAACCTCTCCCCACAAAGGGGGAGACCATGAAGGGGGAAGCACAAGGGGAAAAACCTCTCCCCCTCTCTCCCGGTGGTGCTAGAGTGCCATCGGGGGAACCATCGCCACGGTGATCGTCTTCATCAACATCACCTTCTTCATCACCATCATCATCTCCTTTTAGCGGTTCACTCTCCCTCACCGCACTGTAATCACCTACTTTAACATGGTGCTTTATGCTACATATTATGATCCAATGATGTGTTGCCATCCTATGATGTTTTGAGTAGATTACTTTTGTCCTTTGGGTTGATTGATGATATAGATTTGTTTGAGTGCATGTTTTATTATTGGTTGTCTGCTATGATGCCCTCCGTGTCACGCAAGTGTGAGGGATCCTTGCTGTAGGGTGTTGCAATATGCTTATGATTTGCTTGTGGTGGGTGGCGTGAGTGACAAAAGCACAAACCCGAGTAAGTAGGTTGTTTGCGTATGGGATAAAGGGGACTTGATGCTTTAATGCTATGGTTGGGTTTTACCTTAATGATCTTTAGTAGTTGTGTATGGTTGCTAGAGTTCCAATCATAAGTGCATATGATCCAAGTAGAGAAAGTATGTTAGCTTATGCCTCTCCCTCATATAAAATTGCAATAATGATTTCCGATCTTGTTAACAATCTCCTAGGATAATTCCGCACACCGACCCATCATTATTCCATACTTGCTAATTATAATATATTGTAATATTATGATAACAACACCTATATTTATATTTTAGTTCTCCGATATCATGCAAATCTATCCTCTTCATACCCACAACGTAGTCTCATTTCTCGTTTCTAGTTGGAAGCAAACGTTCGGTGTACGTAGAGTCGTATCAGTGGCAGATAGGACTTGAGAGATATTGATCTTACCTTTAGCTCCTTGTGGGTTCGACACTCAATAATTATCAGTTCCACCTTTGGAAATTGCTACGATGATTCCTCGCACTTGGGGATTATCAAGCTCTTTTCTGGCACCGTTGTCGGGGAGCAATAGCGTGGGGTTGATATTCTCGTGTATGCTTGTTTACTTTCTTCACTAAATAGATTCTGTTTTCCCTTTCTACTTTCTGTAGTTGTGTGCGAAACAAACAAAAAAAAATTAAAAATACAAATAGATTTACTTGCCCCTTTTTCCTTAGAAGTTTTTCAAAAAGAGAAGTGATTGGAAGGTTGTGCATTGGAGAAGTGAGGGTCGACCTTGAACACTTGTGTTCATGCTCATGGAAACAATGTAGAATTTTTCATGGAAGCTTCTGAAAAATGATTACCACATTGTATTTATCCATTGTATTATAAAAATAATGTGTCAAGATTTGCTTTGAGGATGATTAGATTGCTTGTTTGGTGTGTGTAGTGCAAAAACCGAAACTTTCGCTGTAGTGCATGAATTTACCTTTTTTACTGGAACGTCAAAAGTTTTTGAAATTATTAAACAGTACTTCTATGCATTTTTTTAATTGTTCCTAATTTTTCAGAATTTGTTGAGTTACATAAGTATATGAAGTTTATAGATTACTACTGACTGTCCTGCTTTTAACAGATTCTTTTTTCTATGCATTGTTATCTTATTTTGATGAATCTATGGTTTGTATCGGGGGGTATGAACCATGGTGAAGTGGTACTAAAGTATATATAATGCTAATATCAATTTGGAATGAGTTCACAACAGTACTTAAAGTAGTAATTTGCTTTATTATACTAACGAATCTCATGAGGGTTTTGTTATGTTTTGTGTGAATGAAGTGTTCGAAGATCGTGGTGGTATCGATATAAGAAGAATACGGAGAGACAAGATTTCAAGCTTGGGGATGCCCAAGGCATCCCAAATAAATATTTCAAGGAGATTCAAGCACCTAAGCTTGGGGATGCCCCGGAAGGCATCCCATCTTTATTCTTCAACAATTATCGGTATACCTTGGTTTTTGTTTTGTTCACATGACATGTGTCTTTAATGTTTGTATTTTCCTTTATCCTCCCTTATAGTATGAGATAGTACTTGATGGATTTGTAGAATGCTATTTGTTCGTCACTTAAATCTTTTGAGTACGGATTTGGAGAATGCTCTTTGTGCTTCACTTAAATTTTTGAATATGGCTTTATAGAATGCTCTTTGTGCTTCACTTAAATCTTTTGAGTATGGCTTTATAGAATGCTTCGTATGCTTCACTTATATATTTTGAGCTTGGATGTTGGTTAGTATATATTAATGAAGAATGCTCTATGAACTTCAGTTATATCTTTTAGAGTATTAATACAATGATCATCGGAATTTGGCTTGGAAGAGTATCATTGAAATATCATGCCTAGCTGGAAAGGCATTAAATAAAAGCGCTTGTTGGGAGATAACCCAACACTTTTACTTTCTGTTTTGATGTGTTAACATGATTAATATACTGTATTAATCATTATTTGTGCCTTTCGTTTCAATAAAGTGCCAAGTAAAGCCTTTGGGATAGTGTAGATACTTGCTTGTTTGATTTTGTGCAAAAACAGAAAGTTTTGCGTCCAGTATTCAAATTGTCTGATTTTACTGGAGAGTTAAAAAATTGCCGAAGAGCCACGAAAAACCAATCTTGGCCCTCTCTGGCACCTTGCCGGAGGGGGTCACCATCACCGGAGGCCATCTTCATCGTCCCGGAGGGGCCATCAACACCAGGGAGGCCAAGGACCAGAGGGAGAACCTCTCCCCACACGGGGGCATGGAGGAAGCACGAGGGGGAAAACCTCTCCTCTCTCCCGGTGGTGCCGGAGTGCCATCGGGGGAACCATCACCACAATGATTGTCTTCATCAACATCACCTTCTTCATCACCATCATCATCTCCTTTTAGCGGTCCACTCTCCCACACCCCGCTGTAATAACCTACTTGAACATGGTGCTTTATGCTACATATTATGATCCAATGATGTGTTGCCATCCTATGATGTTTTGAGTAGATTACTTTTGTCCTTTGGGTTGATTGATGATATAGATTGGTTTGAGTGCATGTTTTATTATTGGTGCTGTCCTATGGTGCCCTCCGTGTCATGCAAGCGTGAGGGATCCTCGCTATAGGGTGTTGCAATGTGCTTATGACTCGCTTATGGTTGGTGGCGTGAGTGACAGAGGCACATGCCCGAGTATGTAGGTTATTTGCGTATGAGATAAAGGGGACTTTATGCTTTAATGCTATGGTTGGGTTTTACCTTAATGATCTTTAGTAGTTGCGTATGCTTGCTAGAGTTCCAATCATAAGTGCATATGATCCAAGTAGAGAAAGTATATTAGCTTATGCCTCTCCCTCATATAAAATTGCAATAATGATTTCCGATCTTGTTAACAATCTCCTAGGATAATTCCGCACACAGACCCATCATTATTCCACTCTTGCTAATTGTAATATATTGTAATATTATGATAACAACACCTATATTTATATTTCAGTTCATATCATGCGAAGCTATCCTCTTCATACCCACAACGTAGTCTCATTTCTTGTTTCTAGTTGGAAGCAAACGTTCGGTGTACGTAGAGTCGTATCAGTGGAAAATAGGACTTGAGAAAATATTGATCTTACCTTTAGCTCCTTGTGGGTTCGACACTCCATACTTACCAATTCCACCTTTGGAAATTGCTACGATGATTCCTTGCACTTGGGGATTATTAGGCTCATACGTGGTTAGAGTTTCCTCCGGAAGCTTCCCTGCTTGTGGTGTGCTCCGGAGAAGTTTGTAAAGGTGTGGTGGTTGCCTTCAAGACTAACCCTGAGTGATTCGAGGCTCATCCATTGGGGGAGACTCCAAAGAGATACGATGAGCCTTCTGTGGCATTCCGCAAGCTTTGCCTCCGGCACCGCTCTAAACAGAGAGTAGCTCTTCCCCAAGGAAGAGTGAACTTCGGGATAAAATCCACGTCCTCGTCTCACTTGTGGTTAATCCTTTCTCGCACTTTACCTTGCTTTGTATGCTTGTTGTCTTATTAGCGTTATTGTTGCCTAGCATATTTAGTACTACTTGCGTTTGACATATAGGTTGTGTTCACCTAGTTGCATATCTAGTGAACCTTATTTATCCGCCTATCCCTAAAATTGAAAAACAAGATTTAAATTTGTAGTCTCCTATTCACCCCCTCTAGTCGACCGTATTGATCCTTTCAATTGGTATCAGAGCCTCATGCTCTTATATAAGGTTTTACAACATTAGGATATGGACGGCATTGAGGAGGTGGGAGGTCATCTCCTAGCTGAGGGACTTGGTCAAAACCAGGCTCCCCTCGCGGCCGAGGTCGCCATTCCTCAAGCCGCTGCTCCCGACCCGGTTGCCCCCTTAACCGCGGTGGATGTCCTCTTAATGTTTGCGGATCTCAAAACTGCAATATTGAGAGAAGTTCGTTCCTCGGTTAAGGAGGAAATTGATGCTCGCTTAAATCCATCAACATCCACATCAAACTCATTTAATCCAAATGAGGTATTTGATGCGAATGACTCAAGGGAACCCCTTGCTTCATATGATTGCACTCAAGTTCCGATGTATAATGCCACAGAACCCTTTTACTCACCACAACCCTTGCAACATCCTCATATTAACCCTGTTGGGCCTCCGCCTCCGTTGAAAGATAATGCGTTCGCTATGTGGAAGCTAGATATGGAGTCTCACATTCGAAGTGCATCTACGCAATTATGGTGGATTGTGGTCAACGGTTTCAACCCAAAGGACCCAACAAATCTCACTCCAAGAGAGGCGGTTCATGATGAACTCAATGCAACCGCTCACATCATCTTGCGTAATGCCATGACCAAAGGCTATAGTGACTCCATTGCTCTTCTCAAGACCGCAAAGGAAATTTGGGATTGCCTTGAAAAAGCTCTTGAGGGTGATGATGCAGTTCGAAGATCCCGGTTGGCCCTTCTCATGCAACAGGTAAATTTGTTTGTGAGGAATGATGGTGAGACAGTGGATGAAGTTTATCGAAGGTTGAAGTCTATTGTGCTAAACCTGAGAACCTTTGGATGTGAATTGGCAAATGATGGTTTCATCAAGGACAAGTTCATTGATGCAATGGTTCTCACAGAACACACTATGGTAATGATGATTCATCAACACCCAGACTACCACAAGTTGACTGCGGCCCAAGTCGTGTCAACCTTCTCTACCCATGTGCTTCTAGAGACCAAGTCAAAGAAGACCTTTGCAATTGCTCAAGACACCAAGAATGCAACTCTTGCCTTGAAGGCAAAGAAGGTGACTGCTCAAGCAAGAGAAGAATATGTGCTTGAAGAATGCGGTAATGATGATGGTGACACTACTTGCCTGACAAATGACTTTGCATAAGACTTGGCTCTCTTAGTCAAGAAGTTTTCAGGAACCATGGCCAACAAAGGAAAGAATCTTCAAGGAAGAAGCTTTGGGAGAAGAAAGTGCTACAACTGTGATAGTCCAAGACACTTTGTGCATGATTTCCCATATGAGAGACGTGAAAGTCTGAGTGAATATCATGCAAAATCTGGAGTCCATCTTCCGGGGAGATGCATTTCTGAGTGACTCTAGTGATGCTTTTCTTGTACAATAGATCTCCCATGACTTCAAATGGTTTAGATCAACGGACGATCTGGCGAGCTTCTTCCTCGTCTTCAGGGCGTTCTTGCCGGAGCAGATATGAGTAAGGTTGAGTCCACTAAGGAATGATCACTAGCATTTCCTGGACTAGATCAACCACGGCTGGGACATCAACCTTAGTCAGATTTGCGGGACGGACTGCTTGTGGGGGATCCTCTGTGAAAGGGTCTTATGCAATTGTAGGGGCACACAGATGTTCGAGGGATATATCTTTGGGAACTTCCCACCGAGTGGACCCGATTTTTGCTAGGTCATCTGCTGCTTGATTCTTTGCACGGGGAATATGATGTAGCTCCAAACCTTCAAAACTTTTCTCCAGCTTTCTGACTGTGTTGCAGTAACCTATCATGGCTAGGCTTCGAATGTCCCATTCTTTCATCACTTGATTGACAACGAGGTCCGAATCTCCATAAACTGTTAAGTGACGGACGCTGAGTGAAATGGCCATTCAAAGTCCATATAAGAGAGCTTCGTACTCGACCTCATTGTTTGATGAATCAAAATGGATTTCAAGGACGTAGTTCAATCTGTCTCCTTTGGAGAAACGAGGACAACGCCGGCCCCTGAACCATTGAGCATCTTGGATCCATCAAAGTACATGGTCCAATGTTCGGAAACACTCGGGGTCGGCTGCTCTTGCTCAGTCCACTCGGCCATAAAATTGACCAATGTGTGGGACTTGATCGCTTTCTTGGCTTCAAACTTGATCTCCAGTGGAAGGAGCTCAATTTCCCATTTCGCCACTTGGCCAGCTGCATCTCAGTTGTGTAAGATCTCTGACAGGGGAGCATTGCTGATGACCGTTACTGAGTGGTCTTGAAAATAATGAACCACCTTCTTCGTAGTCAAGTGAATACCATAAACCAACTTCTGGTAATGTGGGTACCTCTGCTTGGAAGGAGTTAAAACTTCTGAAATGTAATAGATGGGTCTTTGGAATTTGAATGTTTTACCTGGTTCCTCACGCTCGACTGCCAGGACGGTGCTCACTACTTGATTAGTAGCCGCAACATACATGAGTAGCCATTCCCGACTGCCCAGAGTAGCTAACACCGGCTTGGTGGAAAGCAAGGCTTTGAGTTCATCAAATGCTGCTTGTGCCTCAGGAGTCCACTTGAATCTGTCAAATTCCTTCATCAATCGGTAAAGCGGGAGAGATTTTTCACCGAGTCTTGAGATGAATCGTCTTAGAGCCGCAAGGCAACCTGTCAACATTTGTACATCATGCAGGCGCTCTGGCTGCTTCATTCGGACTATGGCTCCAATCTTGTCTGGGTTAGCGTCGATCCCTCGCCCGATTGAGGTGCTTGAAGTCAATGCACATTCGGAGTGATTTATCCTTCTTGGGTACCAAGGCAACATTCGCGAGCCATTCGGGGTGGTAGAATTCGTGAATGAACTCATTAGCTAGGAGCCTAGCTATTTCTTCACCGATCGCCTTGCGCTTCTCCATGGAGGATCGGCGCAAGTATTCTTTGACCGACTTGACTTTGGGGTCGGTTCTCACTCGGTGCTCGGCCCGCTCCCTCGGAACACCGGGCATGTCAGGCGACTTCCATGCGAAGATGTCCCAGTTCTCATGGAGGAACTGGATGAGCTCGACTTCCTATTTCTCCCCGAGTGAGGTGGATATGTTTGTCGGTGTAGCATTCGGGTCACTCGGGTGAAAGTGGACTTGTTTGGTCTCACCGGCTGATTGAAAAGCTGACTCGGAAGCGGGCCATTTCGACCTAAGCAAGTCAACAACATCCACTTCCTTCTTGTACCCTTCGAGTTCTGCCGCTAACACTTGTTCGTTGGCAACTTGGAACCCTGCTGGAGGCATTTCTCGGCCATGGCTTGGTCACCAGTCACATTGACTACACCATTCGGCCCTGGCCATGAAACGTGCATAAGCAGGTTTGCCCAAAATCGCGTGGTAGGCGCTATGAAAATCCACAACCTCAAAGGTCAGCTGTTCCTTCAGAAGTTCTTCTCATTTTTGCTGAATACTACGTCAAGAGAAATCTGGCCGAGTGATTCCGCCTTCTTTCTATGGACTATCCCGTAGAAGTGCACGTTGCTCTTGCTCAATCGGGACATCAAGATGCCCATCGCTTTGAGCGTGTCAGCATAAATGATGTTGAGCCCGCTGCCTCCATCCATAAGAACCTTGCACAGTCGGGCACTGTTCATGATTGGATCAACGACCAACGCCTGCCTCCTAGGGGTGGCTATGTGGTGCGGATGGTCACAATGGTCAAACGAAATCGGAGTCTTTGTCTAGCTGAGGTGCTTGGAAGCAGTCGAAACTGCCATATTGACCTCCTGATTGACTACCTTCAACTTTCTCTTCCTTTCGACGTCCGCAAAAATCATGTTTAAGGCTTTGTCGACTGGCAGGAACCCTGGGGTTTGTTCCTCCTCATTGTCTGCATCGTCTTTGTCCTCTCCAGACTCCTTGCCCATAACCTGCTTGAGGTGGTGACATTCCGGAGTGGTGTGCCTAGGAAACATAACGTTTCCCTCTTCATTTGGCTTGGTGTGAACTTGGCAAGGCTTATCGAGTATGTCCGGCTTGGAGTCGGAATTCTTCCTCAGAACCCATTCTTTATTCTTTTTAGGCTTTGGTTTGCCTTGGCCCTGTCCGGAGACGACAGTAAACTCTGGCTTCATAGGAGCATCGACCTTTAGCTTCTTCTGCTGCTGCTTTTTTCCTATGTTGCCTCCCGACCAAGGGGCATCACCAGTATGTCCTTTGCCGCTACAGAGGTGGTATTCTTCCTCACCATTAGCATACTTGTTTGCTATCTCCATAGCCCGACTAAGATACAGGTCTCCAGCTCGGCCAAACTTGAGAATCAGCTCTCTATACCGAGTGTTGGCCATAAAGGCGCACACGGCTTGATGTTTAGTTATGTTCTCCACTGTATTGTGCAATGTGGTCCAATGCTGAATGTACTCCCCGAGAGTTTCATTGCTCTTTTGGACACAATGCTGCAGCTCTGTGATGCCACCCGGGTGCTTGTAAGTACCCTCGAAGTTCTTGATGAACACTCGGGCCAAGTCTTCCCAGCAGTAGATGCAGCTCGGTGGCAATTGGTTCAGCGATGCATGTGCGGACCCTTCCAGCATGAGCAGAAGGTGCTTCATGGCAACAAAATCAATGCCTCCGCCGATCTGAATGGCCACTCGGTAATCCTCGAGCCAAGTTTCTGGCTTAGACTCACCATTGAACTTGCCAATTCCCGTCGCTAAATGGTAGTTGGGTGTTATCTCAGCCTCCCGAACGTACCTGCTAAAGCAGACGAGTCAGGAGTCCCACCAGCCACTTGCTCGGACTCACTGGTCTCTGTTGCGGTCCACCATGTGTTGGGTGATGATGGATCTGGCGTTGAACTAAGGAGGCTTGTGGTCATTGTCTCCATAACCTCTCTACCGAATGGGGCTTTGCTCTTGATCTCTGGCGTGAGGGCGATCATCGTCGTAATGACAAGCACCATACAATCCACCCGTCAGAGTGGTCGTTCGACTGGCATCGCGATCATCATGCCAACATCCTTCGTACGGACCTCTCAGATGAGGAGGAATCCATTGGTCTTTCCTTTCTCCGAGTGGGCTGTGAGTCGATTGGACCATTTCTACCCGAGCGGACTTGCTATGAATGCACTAATGTGACTATGAAACTTCGGAGTTTAGCTCCAAAGCTGTCTTCAGAAGGGCCTGGAACTACCGAATGCCCTCACCCGCTGCCGAATCGGATGTCTAGAGTGAGTCGACAATCCGAGTGGCCATAGCTAATTTCAGCAAAGGCGTACGGATCACCGGGATGGTGTACGGCTACTCCTTGGTGAACAGCTGACGTCGGCTCCGACCGGAGCCGGGAATCTCCCTTGCAGCGTGCTGGCCGAGTGATCACTGAAGCCGCTCCAACCGCTCACGCTCCGTCGGAGTGTCCTGGCACGTGGCCTCTAGAGCCATCTCCTCTGGAGAAGTCCCCTTGACGAGGGTGAGGAGTACTTCATCATTCCTATGCCGAATTTCCTCCCTCTGATTCCGAGTGAGAGGTCGGGGACCATAACTGTCGAAGGTAGCCTTGTCGCGGTCGCTGTCTTGTTCGCGATTGTTTCCCGTGGAATACCCGGATGGAGGCTCATCCCGAGACGGACCGACGACCAGGACTTCGGTGAAATCTTCGCTGCCTTCGCACTTGGCTGCGTCGAAAGCAACGTTGTCTGACGACGGGAAGAGGCAGTGCACGGACTCGTCAGAGCCACACACTGGAGTCTGCTCAGCTACGATTTGAGCCGCCACAACGTGTTTGATCCAATGTTGCAGCCGCGAGCGTCCAGAGCGTCGGCGACAAGCTGCAACGCGAGTCGGTGAAGTAGGCCAATATGGAGTCGACGGTTTCTGGAGAAGGACTCCGTATGTTGTTGTAGTGAAATGCACTCTGCCTCGAGCGGGCAGTGCATCGATATCCAGTGGGGCTTCCTGCAGCCATGCCGAGTCGTCGATGATGAAGCTGAGGGATCTGAAGAAGATCTCGTCGCCGGGAGTCATCATGATGACCGAGAAAATGGAAGTTCCACCTGTGCTAGAATTCGCTAGAAGCACAACCCCATGCTGGGCGCCAACTGTCGATGGAATAATCCTGACAATACTACGAGGGGTACAAAATGAGGGGCGAAGTCTAGCTACGACTTAAGTGTTTCACTCGGATGTTTAGGATTTCAAGCCCCACTCAAGAGTGGTAAAGACCCTACGTCTCGAGCCAGAGGCTGGTTTGCTTTGCTTATGGGGGAATATAGGATTACATGTGTCCAAACCTGGTTATGCGCTCAGGGGTGGCATATATAGAGTGCACCACCATCTGCTGAGCGCCGTAATAATGACAATTAAGGTAGTGTTACGAAAACTGCTATTCTAATTAAGCCGTTACCGATAACGTATGATGACTGCAGAAACTGACGTCTGTTTGGGTTCCCTCAATGATGTGCCTTCGAGGCTATTGAACTTCTGCCACCGAATGTATTATTGAGCCATCCGAGTGACCATGTGGGAATATCCGAGTGCTTCTAGAGACAAGCCCGAGTGCGCTTTCACTACTTGAGCTTCAATGTTAATGAGGTTTTATAGGTGGGCCCACCGGTCAGGCCTGTGACCCTACCCATAGTAGACGACCTCATCACCCACTGTATGGTGTTGTAATATGTTCATGATTTGCCTATGGTGGGTTGCGTGAGTGACAGAAGCACAAACCCGAGTAGGTGGGTTGTTGCGTATGGGAGTAAAGAGGACTTGATACTTAATGGTATAGTTGGGTTTTACCTTAATGGTCTTTAGTAGTTGCAGATGCTTGCTAGAGTTCCAATCATAAGTGCATATGATCCATGTAGAGAAAGTATGTTAGCTCATGCTTCTCCCTCATTGCATATAACAAGTATCTACCATATTATATTCAATTTCCTATGGACAATCTTTCTATTGTGTTACATAAAAAATCTTTCTACTAAACTATTTAATTTTATTGTTCTTTTATTAAAACAACATCTAACTTCTATTTCCATGTTCTTTATTATCTTGCAAAGTACTTCTAGTTTTATTCCCGCAAAGTAGTTTCATACTTGTTCTAGGGAAAGCAAGCATTAGCGTGCGTAGAGTTGTATCGGTGGTCGATAGAAGTTTAGGAAATATTTGTTCTACATTTAGCTCCTCATTGGGTTCAACACTCTTACTTATCTAAGAAGGCTACAAATGATCCCCTACACTTGTGGGTTATCAAGACCTTTTTCTGGCGCCGTTGCCGAGGAGCAATAGCCTGGGGTGAATATTCTCGTGTGTGCTTGTTTGCTTTATCACTAAGTAATTTTTATTCTCTATTATTAGTTGTTTTATTTTCTGTTATTAGTTTTTTTATATCTTTAGTTATGGATATGGAATACCAAACACCAAAAAAATTAGTGGTACTTGCTACTCATGGAGATGGGGAACCTCCTAAAACCCTCGATGCTAGTTTTGTGCAAAGTATTAAATACTACTTTGATAATCCTAAGAAAACCACATTCAACTTGATAATGGGAGTAATTTTGGATCAATGTGGATACTTTATAGATTATCGCTTGACTCAAAAAGGGAAATTGTTATGGGATCAAATTCATATGTTTCATTGGTATGCTCGGGAGCTATGCTTTAGATATGACATTACTTGTTGCTCCCGGATGAACGCTCCACACCTTCCCTTTTCATGCAAATTTAATGATAATGAAACCTTAGCTTATTGTGCTAATGATATATATGATTACTATGATGTGGAATGAATAGACAAATTTGTTGCTTTTAAGGGTGCTTATGAAATTGCTTCTTCGATTGAAAAGTATGATGATGTTTCTTACAAATCTGAAATTTTTGCCATACTTAAATATTGTTATGATAATTATGAATATTATTGAATTTATTGAGAGAATGTCTTGTGCCTTGGAAGAGACTAATGTTTGCAAGGACCTATGGAAGAAGAAGTTGTTGAAAGTATGAGCTCATTAGATGAAAAAGATGAGGAGGAGAGTGAAGAACAAAAGGAGGAAGAGCGGATTGATCACCCATGACCACCTTCTAATGAGAGTAATTCTTCAACTCATACATTGTTTAATTACCCTTCGTTCATACCGAAGGATGAATGCTATGATGATTGCAATGATCCCTTGGATTCGTTTGAAATATCCCTTTTTGATGAATTTGATGCTTGCTATGCTTGTGGCCATGATGCCAATAAGAATTATGCTTGTGAAGATGAACTTGCTATACTTCCTTATCTTATGCATGAAATTGTTGCTATTGCACCCACACATGATAGTCCTATTATCTTTTTGAATTCTCCCAACTACACTATATCGAAGAAGTTTGCACTTATTGAGGATTATATTGATGGGTTTCATTTTGGTACTATACATGATGATTTTGATGAATATAATATGCATGTGCTTCCTGCTCCTACTTTCCATTATTATGAGAGAGGAATTACATCTCCACCTCCTTATGTTTCCAATACGATAAAATTGCAAGAAACTACTTATGCTATGTATTGGCCTTTACTTGATGTGCATGAATTGTTCTTGTATGACAGGCCAATGCACAGGAAGAGAGTTAGACTTCATTGTTATATGTTACATATCACTTTTTGCTCACTACTAAATTACAAATCATTGTTAATTAAAATTGGCTTTGATATACCTCGGGATCCGGGTGGATCCATTGCTTGAGCACTTTATGCCTAGCTTAATGGCTTTAAAGAAAGCCCTGATAGGGAGACAACCCGACAGTTCTACAATGTCGTTTTATTCGGTTGTGTGCTTTTATAAAGTTTAAAAACAAAAAATATATATAAAGGGGAGCCTAAAACTTCCCAAAAGGAAAGGTGAAAGTGAGAGAGATGATGAGCATCGTTGAAGTGGGGGCTAGACTTGAATAACATAAACTTTTCAAAAAAAATAAATATCCTCTTGTGCAAATCCATTTGTGCCAAGATTTGCCTTCGGATGATTACGTTGCTTGTTGGTATGCGCGGTGTAAAAACAGAAGCTTTGGCTGTAGTGTGTGAATTTACATTTTTTACTAGACGTCGAAAGTTTCTGAAATTTTTACACAATATTTGTATACAAAATATTTATTTCTTCCTAAATTTTCAGAATTTTTGGAGTTATATAAGTATGGTCAAAGTTCAGATTACTACAGACTGTCCTGTTTAAGAAAATTCTGTTTTTGATAAATTGTGTTGCTTGTTTTGGTGAAACTATCGATTTTACGGTGGTATAAGCCACAGAAAAGTTATAACATAGCAGGGATAATGCAAATATAAAACATGAATGGGTTTGCAAGAGTACTTAAAGTAGTAGTTTGCTTTATTATACTAACGGAGCTTACCAGTCTTCTGTTAAGTTTTGTGTGGATGAAGTGTTCAAAGATCGAGGATGTCGGTGCACTAGAGTTTTGGGCTATCCAGTGCCCCTTACTCGTGCACGGGCAATAGTAGCCACCCTAGCGACGAGGCACGATAGGGAACTGCCAGGTACAAGTACAAGAGAATCAAGACCCTGGCAAGACCCTACCGGGATGACCATCAAACTCTTAGGCAAAGCAAAGCCCCGTCAAGGTGGATACCTGGCAAGGCCCTGCCAGTGCACAGGCCAGGTGTCACCCCGCCTGGGCATGTGTCACGGTGTTGGCGATGGAGGGGCTAAGCGGTGCCGATGGGATGGGCTCCTGTCCCGTCCCATGGACAGGCAAAGATGCCTGACGATGCATTAAATGCGACTATCCTACTCCGTTAGTGTTAGGTATGATAGCACTGTAGCTCTATACACCCCATGTACGCACTGTAGGTGACTGTTGGGATCCCCTTTAGAGTATAAAAGGAGGCCCAGGGAGATACGGTAGAGGACTTTTGGACCTCTGTAGTTTTAGGCGTTTTGCTTTTGGACTTTGGATCTTCTAGCTCATACGCGTAGCTGCTGCTTGTAGTGCTCATGTAGCTAGAACCCTAAGAACATCCATAATACAACCAAGCAAGAGTAGGGTTTTTACGCATCATTGCGGACCGAACCTGGGTAAAATCCCCACGTGTTGTTCATCAGACCTGCTCTTTGTGCGAGCCTGCTCCCCCATTGAACCGAAAGGGGTCACTCCGATCCCATAGGTGTTCATTCCCCACGACATCTTTGGCATGCTAGGTAGGGGAAAAAAGGTTGCATGAACCTGTTCTGGTGATCAGGATGCCAGTTTCCTTCATAATCATCATTGCCATCACCCCCAAGAAGAAGGGCCTGATGGCGGTTGGCCCATCCGCGTCCGCTGTCCCTGTATCTGCACACATAGGCGATAGCATAGACGTGGGTGGAGGAGGATACAGAGGTTCAGAACTTCCATGATGCTCCGTGATCAAGGCCAAGAAAGCGGTGACGCCCGCTGTGGAGACGCCCATGGCGGCGATGGGAATCCCCATGCCGCTGCGTCTTAGGACGGAGCCGTACCACCTACGGGTGGTACGGCGAACTCCAGGGGCGGAAGGGTATCTTGCAGGACGCCCACGCCGGCGCCTATATCGGGACCTTCCCAGGACGCATGCGAAGAGCCGCGCCACGGTGCCCACGGTTCTCAACATCCCCACGGGAAAGCTCTTGCGCATCACTCCCAAGGTGCGTAGGACCAGCATGCTCGCCAGCATGCTAGTGGGAGTGGCGTGCCATCACAGGACCGTGGTGGAGCTCCTTCTAACACAGTTACAAGTCAGAGCACCTCGCGTTCCTTGCGCCATTCGCTGCCAACCATGTCGGAAGAAGCAATGGCGTGAGCACAACTACTCCTAAACTTCCCTCCTGCTGTGAAGAATCTCGACAAATGGAGAGCCACCATTCAGATCCTCCTCAGCCTTGCAGATAAATTTCGGTTTACCGAGCCGTATCACGCCAGTGGTGAGTAGGCCGGAGGTGGTGCGACCACGGTGCACTCTCCTCCACAGCAACAACACCGGTCACCGACTCGACGGACTGACGCTTATGATGGTTACTCGACGATGTCGTCCGATCCACAGACTCGCCGCGACAAGCGTCAAGTTCTTCGAGAGCGAAGCAAGTAAGATGCTCAGACTACAATTGAGTGATGGCGGGAAGTGCCCCATCAATCTGATAAGCGCGCGGGGCCCACTATAGACAAGCCCGCGCCAGGGTATCCTACCAGCCTACCTTACGAGGTGGGTTGTCCAGCGTTTACCCGTGAGCTGCGGCAAGTCGAGTGGCCCAATTCCCGCATGTTCAAGCCAGAGGTCCCGGAGAAGTATGACGGCAAAACTCACCCGTCAGAGTTCCTAAGCGTCTATGCCATTGCGGTGCAGGCTACCGGGGCTCGAGATGACAAGATACTAGCCAACTACTTCCCGTTGGTGCTTAGGTCCAACACTAGGTCATGGTTGATGCACTTGCCGGAAGGATCCATCGCCTCCTGGGCAGACCTGTGCTACGAGTTTGTTGGCGCATTTACCGGAGGCCACCAAGCTCCTAGTCAAGAAAGCGATTTGCACATCATCCCTCAGAAGGAGGGTGAGACTTTGCGCAAGTACATCCAAAGGTTCAGCCACGTGCACCACAACATACCAGACGTTCATCCTGCCACTGTTATCAACGCATTCCATCAGAACATGCGCAACCACAGGATGCGGGAAGAGCTGGCAATGAATAAGGTCATGGATGTTGCCGAGCTTTATGCTTTGGCAGATAAATGTGCTCGCACTAAAGAAGGGAGGAGGCTCCCCGGCGAAGACGCTAGTGCAGGTGTCGACTCTGAAGATGAAGACACCGCCACCCCAGGAAAGAAGGGCCGGCGGCGGAACAAGAAGCACAAGGGCAAAGCCGTTCTTGTCATCGAGGGATCCGACAACCCCGGTACCACCAAGAAGGGCAAGGTTGACGACCTCGACAAGGATGTTGCAGCGTGCGCCTCCTGCCAAGCGATGGCGGCTGCCGACAAGCCGGAAGGCTCCGTCAAGCAGTATTGCAAGATCCATCACACCAAGGGCCATGATCTCCAAGACTACCGGCAAGTTGAGCAGCTTGCCGAGAAGCAAAAATGCCGAGTACGAGAGGCGAGATAAGGAGAAAGGCTAGGATGGTGCTGAGGGGTCCGACAAGAAGCGCGTTGGCCAAGGAGGTCGTCGTGGCAAGCCCAAATAACAAAAAGACCGGCCCATTCGTGGCCGCGACAAGCAAGAGGGTGATGATGATGACATCGAGGAGGATGACGAGTCCAGTGAGCATGAGTTCCAGAAGCCTACAGAGAGGATGTATATCGAGGGAGGTGCCTCGTCGCATTCCTCTTGCCGACAACTTAAACAGTGGGCACGCGAGGTTAATGCGACGGAACCCTCTATCGGTGCCCAGAGACCTCTGAAGTGGTCCAACACTCCTATCATTTTTGACACCAGGATCACCCTGATCGGATAACTGCAGTCGGGTGCTTGCCGTTGTTGGTTTTGCCAACAATTCACAACCTCAAGGTGACGAAGATGCTAGTCGACCCTGGGGCCAGCCTGAACCTGATCTCGCCTAATGTCATCCAGAGGCTGCAAATTCCCGATGAAGATCTCGAGCCAACAAGTGCTTTCCAAGGGGTCAATTCAGGGAGAACTCAGCCGAAGGGCAAGATCACGCTGTCGGTGACGTTTGGCAGTGATATCAATTTCAGAATAGTGAAGATCGTTTTTGACGTCGCCAAGATCTTGTTATCGTACAATGGCATCCTTGGTCGCCCGGTGCTAGCCAAGTTCATGACGACCACCCACTTCGCTTACAATGTGCTGAAGATGACCGGGCCAATGAGCGTCATCACGATCAACTCTGACAAGAAAGGCGCAGTTATCTGCACCGACCAACTCTATCGGGAGACAGTTGCACCACCTGCCGCCAAGGCACTTGCTCCTGCCATTGAAACTCCTGGGGGGAAGAAGACCGGCAAGGCCTATGGCGCACATTCCGGCAAGCATGCCTCCTCGGGGTGCTGTGCTCCCGTTGACGATGTGCCAGAGAGCTCCACCGGCAAGAGCAAGAAGTCCAAGGCAGCTCCACCAGAGACCAAGAAGGTGCCCACCAAGGAGGATGGTACGGGACGAACTTTCGTCATAAGTTCCACCCTTGGAGACAAATAGGAAAGCGCACTCGTCGCCTTCCTATGGGCGAATGTCGATATGTTTGCATGGCAACCATCTGATACCCCTGGTGTTCCCAAAAAGGTGATTTAGCACCACCTTGCCGTCTACCCACACGCGCGGCCCGTCAAGCAGAAGGTCCGTAAGCAAGCTTTGGAATGACAACATTTCATTGCCAAAGAGATCAAGAAATTAGAAGCGACTGGCTTGATCAGAGGAGTACTCCGTCCAACATGGTTGGCCGATCCAATTGTAGTGCGCAAGGTGAATGGAAAATGGAGGCTATGCATTGACTTCACAGACATGAACAAAGCCTGCCCCAAAGATACTTTTCCCTTGCCGCGCATCGACAGATTGTGGACTCCACCGCCATGTGCGACTTGTTATCTTTCCTTGACACCTATTCTGTTGGAGATATGCCCTAGAGGCAATCATATATAATGATATTTCCTATGTGTTTATTAATAAAGATAGTCCTTGAACATTATCATCGATGTGAATTAACAAGTATGTGACTAATTTGTGAGACTATGCATTGTATGATGACTGTCCTAAATGGTCCCTAGTTAAAGGGTTGTGTGGACGCGCAGCCAGTTAGACTAGCATATGACACGGTGGATGGTCTGGTCTCACTGACAATGTAGCATTGGATGCTATCCGGATAATATGGACATAGAAAGGTCTGGTCGGATTCGACATAGTCGGATCCGAGTCGAGATAAGGTCTGAGTTGGATAGACCCAACATTGAGACGCAGCGATAGGTCATCTGTGAGTCTCTAGTACAACATACGTTCTATGTCCTAAGACCTGAGCTGGCGCATGTACTCGGGATGGTGACAGACTTGCTTTGGGCTGACCAAACGCTAATCCGTTACTGGGTAGTTACAAAGGTAGGTTTCGGGCATGTCCAGACCCATGCTACGAGACATGGTCGAGCAAGATGGTATTTGCCCCTCCTACCAGGAGAGATATACTCTTGGCCCCTCGGGTGATCCGACCTGGATAAGCATGGCCATGTGATGAGGATTATGAGATAATCCGAATGTTGGTCAGATTCACCGGAACGAGAAAGAGGTCGTGCTGCAACAAGGATGACCATGTCGCCTTATGCACGACAACATATATTGTGTGGCAAAGGGAACAGAAGTGTGAAGTACATGTTCGCCTAACCAGCTTCATCGGACACTTGGAGTCAACACGTCTTGCTAGAGGCTGCTACCGACCGGTCGAGTCGGATGTCATCTGACTCGTGACCAAGTGGACGAGAACCTAAAGGGTCGCGTGCTTAAGGGAAGGAACACGTGGGCTTTAGGATCCGTGCAAAGCCCAAGAGTTGAGCCCGCACCAGATGCCTATATATAGTGGAGGTGCGGCACGCCCATCCGGTTGATCACTTCGGTGCCGTCATTAGGGCTTTGCATGAGTTGCAACTAGCCACCTCCACTCGCCGCCGCCGACCGTGTGATCGGACCTAGCAGTCCGCCGCACGGGTGTTCCTCTTGCATGCGCGGATACTGTTAGAGGCGGGGCACTTGTGCCGCTTCGGCAAACCTATATGTGGGATCCGGCGACCGTCTATTTGAGGGAGATCGGAACGGCTGTTCGAGGGAGCTCGGAAGAGGAGGAGATGGACCACACGAACACGCTGCCCCAACTCTACTTCCACTGCACGGCACTGCGCGTCTAGTGGTAACAATCTATGATCCATCTCCGTAGCATGTTCTTGGATGTTCTGCGCAGAGAAAATTTTAATTGGCATGCGATGCACCTACGGTAGAACCCAATAGTGGTGTCAGAGCCTCCGCTATAGGTTTTGTATTCAGATCGGTAGCACATGTGATATGTGGCGGCGGCGGATGTGATCTGTCGTTGTTCATGAGATCGGCTATGTGCATGGTTGATGAGATCAACTGCACATCGGGATCGTTGAGGCTATGTTTTCTGTCAATCAAAATCGATGAGGTCGTGACACAACCTACCCCTCCCGGTCGGTATCCTCCATCGGGGTTAACCGTGAAACGTAAATCCGAATCGGGTTCACGATGATTGATGAGATCGGTCAGATCACAAAATTTCATACACGATCACACAAACCGGTAGAATGCGATTCTATGCATAAGTTTGTTTTGCAGGTTTGATGTGAATAGTATGGCTCATATGTATGTGATGCATGTGTGTAATTTAACATGACTTGTGTGTCATGATTGTCAACGGCAAGAGCCAAAGTGTTGTCACTATATTGTATAATGACCTGCGTGTCGACTTGTGATTCTCTGTAAATTCATTACTAGTTGTAGTAGTTGGAGGACAGAGATCAAGTTGGAGGCTTTGGCATCCTGGCGAGATGGACAAGATGGAGTTCCGCCTTGGTCATCGGAGTTGGAGCCGACCTGGAAGGATGTCCATGAAGGAGCCATACTATTTCACATATTTATGTTTATATGTGATTGATATTGCTTCTTGTTTCTATGCATGTTAGTATGGTAGAAAGATCCCTCATTAATATCAAGCACATTGCCATTCCGGATGTTGCATCTTCGCACGTCAAGTACGTCTAGTGGTGGGCTCATAAAATTGAGGTGCTACTAGGTGTCCTTGAACTGGAGGGTTCGTGTCGGACATGGACATGCACTACATCGGGTTAACTTGACAATGCTATCAAAATGGTTTTGGGCCTTATGGCAGAGAAGGTTGGGAGCCGGGGTATGAGATACCTACCCAACCGACAGGAGTCGTATAGAGATACGATTAGCAAGGAGTTGCCTACCAAATAGGCAATTTGGCTAGCAGTGATGCTAAAGCTCACTAGTCGCTCGCGCTAGACGGGTCCTGAATCACTGAGAGTTTGCGGAGGGATGGTGACTTCAGTGGGACTAGTTCTGTTTAAGGCTTGAATTACTCTACATAAACACATTGCTTAGTGATTGCATATTTTCCGTTGTAGGTCAATGGCACCACCTGCTCAACCCAACTTTGTATTGAAATCAATTCTGGAAAAGGATAAACTAAATGGAACAAACTTTACCACCTGGTATAGAAATTTGAGAATTGTTCTCAAGCACGATAAAAAGGAACATGTTCTAGAGGATCCACTTCGAGAGGAACCTGCCGAGAATGCTAATGCCACAACCAAGAATGCCCACCAGAAACTCGTTGATGAATCAAACAAGATCAGCTGCCTCATGCTGGCTTGTATGGAGCCCAATTTGCAACAGCATTTCGAAAACATTCAGGCTTTTGATATGATCGAGAGTTTGAAGAGCATGTTTCAGGTGCAGGCTAGGACCGAAAGGTTCAATGTCTGGCAGGCCTTGACGGATTGTAAGCTGAAGGAGGGTGATCCACTGAGCCCGCATGTGATCAAGATGATCGGGTACGTGCAAGATTTGGATCGGTTAGGCTTCCCACTTGGGGACGAGCTATCCACGGATGCAATTTTGGGTTGTCTTCCACCTAGCTATGGGACGTTCGTCTCGAACTATCATATGCACGGCATGGATAAGAAGCTTACTGAATTGCATGGGCTGCTCAAGGTGGCAAAGCAGGATATTAAGAAAGCCACGCATCAAGTGTTGATAGTGCAGAACTCGGCAAAGTTCAAGAAGAGTTGGTCCAAGAAAAAGGGTAAGGCAAAGGGCACATAGAAGGTGGTCTCCGCCGCTGAACTAAAGTCTGGACCGAACTCAAAGACCATTTGCTTTCACTACAAGGAAGCTGGTCACTGGAAGAGGAACTGTAGCAAGTGGCTTGCTGAGCACGGCAAGAAGGCCGGAGATGCTTCTTCATGCAAAGGTACACTTGTTACATATGTTATAGACATTTACCTTGCTAGCATACCTAGTAGATCTTGGGTATTTGATACTGGATCGGTTGTTCATATTTGCAAGTCGATGCAGGGGCTGGTAAGAACTACACGTGTTGCACAAGGGGAGATTGACATCAGGGTCGGCAACAAAGCAAGAGTTGTTGCTTTGGAGGTCGGCACGATGCAGCTCAAGCTTCCTTCTGGATTTATTTTGGAATTGAATAATTGTTATTACATTCCCGCACTTAGTCGGAACATTATTTCTTCCTCATGTTTGATGAGTCAAGGTTATGAATTCAATATAATGGACAATGGTTGTTCATTTTAGTTGAATGGAATGTTCCATGGCTATGCACCCATAGTAGATGGGCTATTTATTTTAAATCTAGAAACAGAACCAGACTATAACGTGAATGTCAAGAGGCATAAGCCTAATGAGTAAATCCGACATACTTCTGGCATTGCCGGCTTGGACACATTAGTCCGAAACGCATGAAGAAGCTCCATGATGATGGACTCCTAACTTCGTCCGACTTCGGGTCGTTCGAGACATGCGAATCATGCTTGGTAGGCAAGATGACTAAGTCTCCTTTTGCAAAGAGTTGCGAGAGGGCGTCCGAGCTGTTGGAGCTTATACACAGTGATGTGTGTGGTCCAATGAGCACAACGGCCAGAGGTGGCTATCAGTACTTTGTGAGTTTTACCGACGACTTGAGTAGATATGGATATATCTATTTGATGAGGCACAAGTCGGAAACTTTTGAAAAGTTCAAAGAGTTTCAGAACGTGGCTGAAAATCAGCTCGGCAAGACGATAAAACTTCTATGATCAGATCGTGGAGGTGAGTACATGAGCCAGGAGTTTGATAATCATCTGAAAAGCCGAGGTATAGTACCTTAGCTCACACCTCCGGGCACGCCGTAGAGAAACGGTGTGTCAGAATGGAGAAATCAAACCTTGTAGGACATGGTCCGATTGATGATGAGCAAATCGATTTTACCCTTGACATTCTGGGGATACACTCTAGAAACTGCAGCTTCCACACTTAATAGGGTACCATCTAAATCCATAGACAAGACACCACATGAGATGTGGATTGGGAAGAGTCCTAGTTTGTCTTTTCTAAAGATTTGGGGTTTTGAAGCGTTTGTCAAGCGACTCATGTCGGACAAGCTTACACCCAAGTCGGATAAATGCATATTTGTGGGATATCCGAGGGAAACCTTGGGATATAAATTCTATAACCGAGAAGAGAACAGAGTGTTTGTTGCTCGGAACAGGGTTTTCCTAGAGAAAATGTTTCTCAATCGGGAGGCCAGTGGGAGAACGGTGCGACTCAAAGAAATTCGAGAGCCACTCGGGGACGACTCGACTGGTGATGAGATCATACCGGAGTTGATTAGGGAACCCGTAGTGGAGTCGGCACCAGAGCCATGGAGGTCGGAAAGATTGCGCAGAGTGCGCGATGTATTGTTGCTAGAAAGCGATGAGCTGGCCACGTATGAGGAAGCGATATTGAGCCCAGATTCCGAGGCATGGCTAGAGGCCATGAGATCCGAGTTAAAGTCCATGGATGAGAATCAAGTCTGGGACTTGGTTGATCCGCCACGTGGCGTAGTTGCCATTGGTTGCAAATGGGTCTTTAAGAAGAAAGCCGATGTGGATGGAAATGTTTAGGTCCACAAAGCTCAGCTTGTTGCTAAAGGTTATGGACAAGTTCAAGGAATTGACTACGATGAGACATGCTTGCCGGTAGCGATGCTAAAGTCGGTGAGGGTCATACTAGCTATAGCTGCATATTTCGATTATGAGATATGGCAGATGGATGTCAAAACGGCTTTCCTTCGTAGAAATTTAAAAGAGGATGTATACATGATGGAGCCCGAAGGTTTTGTCGATCCAACTAGCGCTGGTAAAATATGCAAGCTCAAGAGATCCATTTATGGATTGAGGCAAGCAGCTCGGAGTTGGAACATTTGTTTTGATGAAGTCATCGTTGACCTTGGTTTCATCAAGAACGAAGAGGACTATTTTTTATACAAGAAGTCTAGTGGGAGCTCGGTAGTATTTTTGATCTTGTATGTGGATGACATACTGCTGATCGGAAATGTTGTTTTGATGCTGAACTCAGTCAAGGAATCATTGAATGGCAAGTTTTTGATGAAAGACCTTGGAGAGGCAGCTTACATTTTAGGCATCAAGATCTATACAAATAGATCGAGGAGGTTGCTCGGCTTAAGCCAGAGCACATACATAGACAAAGTGTTGAAGAGGTTCGACATGAGTGAGGCCAAGAAAGGGTTCTTGCGCTTCTCACATGGTATACGGCTAAGCAAGACTGAGAGTCCTACGACTTCTGATGAGCGAAACCGGATGAGTAGGATTCCATATGCCTCGGCAATTGGATCCATCATGTATGCCATGCTATGTACATGGCCTGATGTTGCCTATGCAATAAGCTTAACAAGCAGATACCAAGCCGACCTAGGTGAGAGTCACTAGGCAGCGGTGAAAACTATCTTGAAGTACCTGAAAAGGACTAAAGAGATGTTCCTAGTTTATGGAGGTGAGGAGGAGCTCTGCGTAAAGGGTTACGCTGATGCTAGTTACCAAACTGACATGGATGATTGTTGGTCGCAAACTAGATTCGTGTATGTCATGAATGAAGGAGCAGTGAGCTGGACGAGTTCCAAGCAAGACACGGTGGACGACTCCACAACAGAGGCCGAATACATTGCGGCTTGTGAAGCCGCAAAGGAAGGTGTTTGGATTCAGAAGTTCCTGGAAGATGTTGGTGTGTTCCCAGGCTGGTCAAAACTGTTGGACATTTATTGTGATAATTCAGGTGCCATCGCACATGCTAAGGAGCCAAGACAACACCACAAGCCAGGCACATAGACCGAAAATATCACTTGATACAAAAGCTCGTAGAGAAATGTGATACCAATTTATGCAAGATTCATACGGATGCAAATGTTGCAGATCCGTTGACTAAGCTGCTTCCACAACCCAAGCATGAGGGGCACGTTAGAGCTATGGGCATTCGATGTCTATTTGATTGACTCTAGTGCAAGTGGGAGACTGTTGGAGATATGCCCTAGAGGCAATCATGTATGATGATATTTCCTATGTGTTTATGAATAAAGATAGTCCTTGGACATTATCATTGATGTGTATTAACAAGTATATGACTTGTTTGTGAGACTATGCATTGTATGATGACTGTCCTAAATGGTCCCTAGTTGAAAGTGTTGTGTGGACGCACAGCCAGTTAGACTAGCATATGACACGGTGGATGGTCCAGTCTCACTGACCATGTAGCATTGGATTCTAGCCGGATAATATGGACTCAGAAAGATCTGGTCGGATTCGACATAGTCGGATCCGAGTCGAGATAAGGTCTGAGTTGCATAGACCCAACTATGAGACACAACGATAGGTCATGTGTGAGTGTGTAGTACAACATACGTTCTATGTCCTAAGACCTGAGCTGGCGCATGTACTCGGGATGGTGACAGACTTGCTTTGGGCCAACCAAACGCTACTCCATGACTGGGTAGTGACAGAGGTAGGTTTCGGGCTTGTCCACACCCATGCTGTGAGACATGGTCGAGCAAGATGGGATTTGCCCCTCCTATGAGGAGAGATATACTCTAGGGCTCTCAGGTGATCCAACCTGGATAAGCATGGCCATGCGATGAGGATTATGAGATAATCCGAATGTTGGTCGGATTCACTAGAACGAGAAAGAGGTTGTGCTGCAACAAGGATGACCATGTCGGCTTGTGCACGACAACATATATCGTGTGGCAAAGGGAACAGAAGTGTGAAGTACAGGTTCGCCTAACCAGCTTCATCGGACACTTCGAGTCGGCACGTCTTGCTAGAGGCCGCTACCGACCGGTTGAGTGGGATGTCAGCTGACTCGTGACCAAGTGGATGAGAAACTAAAGGGTCGCGTGCTTAGGGGAAGGAACACGTGGGCTTTAGGATCCGTGCGAGGCCCAAGAGTTGAGCCCGCGTTGGATGCCTATATATAGTGGAGGTGCGGCACGCCCATCCAGTTGATCGCCTCAGCGCTGTCATTAGGGCTTTGCATGAGTTGCAACTAGCCACCTCCACTCGCCACCGCCGACCGTGTGATCGGACCTAGCAGTCCGCCGCACGGGTGTTCCTCCTACACACGCGGAAATCGTTAGAGGCGGTGCACTTGCGCGGCTCCGACGAACCTGTACGTGGGATCCGGCGACCGACTGTTTGAGGGAGATTGGAACGGCTGTTCGAGGGAGCTCGGACGAGGAGGAGACAGACCACATGAACGCGCTGCCCCAACTCTACTTCCGCTGCATGACACTATGCGTCTAGTGGTAACAATCTGTGATCCATCTCCATAGCATATTCTTGGATGTTCTGCGTGTAGAAAATTTTAATTGGCATGCGATGCACCTATGGTAGAACCCAACATATTCAGGCTATTATCAGATTTTCATGGCCAAGGAATATGAGGAGAAGACCACATTTATCACCCCATGTGGTACGTATTGTTTCTTGCGTATGCCTTTCGGGTTGAAAAGTGTTGGTTCTACATTTGCAAGAGCGGTCCAGATTGGTTTTGAGCCCCAACTACATGGAAATATGGACCCTTATATGGATGACATAGTGGTCAAACCCAAGGACAAGGCTACGCTCTTATAAGACCTAGAAGAAACATTTGCAAACCTGCGCAAGATCAACATGGAGCTCAACCCTGAGAAGTGTGTGTTCGGCGTCCCGTCCGACAAGTTTCTCGGGTTCTTTGTATCTCAACATGGAATTGAAGCAAATCCCGACAAGATCAAAGCAATTGAGAAAATTGAAGCACCAAGATGTGTCAAAGATGTGCGTCGTCTTGCCGGCTATGTTGCTGCTCTGGGTAGGTTCATCTCAAAATCTGTTGAGCGTGCCCTGCCCTTTTTCAAAATCTTGAAGCAGGTAGGTCCGATGAAATGGACTCCGAAAGCGGAGGCAGCGCAGCAAGATTTGAAGAAATACCTCTCTTCTCCGCTAGTCCTAGTCACGCCATTGCTGTTATATCTGGCGGCAACAAATCAAGTGGTGAGTGCTGCGCTAGTGGCCGAAAGAGAAGATGATGAGGAAACAGCGGCAGCAGCAGGACCACCGATCGACAAGCCAGGACATTCCCCGACAGGGTCTGGTGCCGGTAAGGAAGGATCTGCGCAGTTGAATGGGACAACTCAGAAGAAGAAGGTGGTGCAACGCCTAGTCTATTTTGTCAGCTCCCTTTTGCAAGGGTCTAGGTCAAGATATTCTGGCGTGCAAAAGTTGCTCTTCGGCCTTCTTATGGCCTCAAGGAAGCTGCACCATTACTTCCAACAACATGAGATCACTGTTGTCACTCGCTTCCTGCTGTAGCGTATCTTGAAGAACCCAGAAGCTACCAGCAGGATTGTAGAGTTGGCTTTGGAACTGTCAAGCTTTGGTCTCAGGTTTGAAAGCACTTTGACCATGCACAGCAGAGCCTTGGTGGAGTTCATTGCTGAATGGACCCCAACGCGAGATGAATAAGCTCCAGAGTCAACCCTCCCCGGCAAGGAAACCGATCAAGAGTGGATCATGTATTTTTACGGGGCTTTCTCGCTACAAGGCGCTGGTGCCGGATTTCTGCTTGTTGCACCCACTGGAGAGCACCTCAGATACGTGATTCAGATGCATTTTCCCCAGGAGAGATCAACGAACAATACTAGTGAGTATGAAGGACTGCTTGCCGGTCTTAGGATCAAGAAACTTATTGTCAGGGGTGATTCTCAACTTGACGTCAGGCAAGTGAACAAGGATTATCAGAGTCCTTGATGGAAGCTTATGTAGATGAAGTGAGGAAGTTGGAAGAACGTTTTCACGACCTGCAAATGGAGCACCTTCCGCATGCAGAAAACAGTGTTGTCGATGGCTTGTCAAAGTGTGCTGCCCTTAAGTTGCCTGTGGAACCAGGAAATTTCGTGCTCCAACTGACTCAACCATCAGTGACACCATCAACTAGACAAGAGCAAAGAAGAAAGTTGAATTCCGGCAAGTATTTCCCGGCAGAGCTCCCAGAAGCCACCGGCGAGGAGGTTACCGGGGACAACGTCAGGCTTGCCGGTGAGCGCCATGCTTCGGTGGAGCCTTCGGCTCTTGCCATGGAAGCACACGCTCCCGCCAGGCTTGCCTGGAAGAAGCAGGCTCTGGTGGGGCCTCATGCCCTTGCCGTTGAGACAAATGCTTCCTGGGCAGAGGATATGCCTTTATTCCTTGTTGTCAAGCCCCACGCTCCAGCATGGGCACAACATATCGTCCGTTTCCTTCAAACAGGAGAACTCCCCGAGGAACAAGAGGAAGCAGCAAAAGTAGCCTGCCGGTCTAATATGTACTAGTTCGTAGATAACGTCCTGTACAGAAAGAGATCGAATGGCGTGAAACTAAAGTGCATTTCTTGGGAGGATGGACTGGAGCAGTTGGTAGAGATACATGGAGGCATATGTGGCTTCCACATTGGATCAAGAGCACTTGCCGAAAAGGCATTCCAGCAAGGTTTCTTTTGGCCCATTGCCCTCCAGGATGCAACTGCGTTACTAACCAAGTGTGAAGCATGCCAGTTTCATTCAAAGAAATTACATCAACCAGCTCAAGCCCTTCAAACAATCCCTCTCTCCTAGCCATTTTTGGTCTCGGGGCTCGACATCTTGGGCCCCTTCCCCCGCGCTGTCGGGGGCTTTGAGTACTTGTACGTTGCGATCGACAAGTTCACAAAGTGGCCGGAAGTGGAAGCAGTGAGGAAGGTGACAGCACAGTGAGCCGTCAAGTTCTTCAAAGGACTAGTCTACCGCTTTGGTGTTCCCAACATGATCATCACTGACAACGGCACACAGTTCATGAGCCACACCTTCATGCAGTATGTCCAAAACCTTCATAGCAAAATCTGTTTTGCTTCTGTTGCCCACCCAAGGAGAAACAACCAAGCGGAAAGGGCTAATGCTGAAGTACTGCGAGGCCTCAAGACAAGAACTTTTGACAAGCTGCACAAGTGCGGAAGGCACTGGATTGATGAGTTACCAATCATTCTTTGGTCAATCAGAATGACACCAAATCGAGGTACCGGCCAGACACCCTCCTCCCTCGTATACGGGGCGGAAGCAGTTCTCCCCACAAAACTCATATATGGGTCACCTTGAGTGCTCGCTTATGATGAGCTTGAGGAAGAGCAGTTGCGGCAACATGACGCGACGCTCCTCGAGGAAGACCGTATCCAGGCTGCTATGAGAGCTACACGCTACCAGGAGCTTTGCGCCGCTATCATAGCCGCAAAGTTAATGCCAGAAGTCTTGAGGAAGGAGACCTTGTTCTTCGGCGAGTTCAGCTCGCCAAGAATTCCAACAAGTTGACGCTAGAGTGGGAAGGCCCTTCTCGGGTAGTATGAGTCACCAGGTCTGGCGCAGTCCGCCTGGAGATCGAAGATGGCATCCTAGTGACCAATTCCTGGAATATCGAACATATTTGCAAGTTCTACTCATGAGGCGCGGTTGCCGGGCCTCCCGGCAACCACCTTTTGTACAAGTCTTGCCGCTGAAGCATGTAATCCTTGGTACAAAGCTAGGTGCAGACCCTATGTGTAGTTAAATAAACATAAGTGTTCTGCAAATCTTATTGATTGTCATGTTTACTTATGTGCATGTTTGTCCAAGATATTGCGTTGCACTTACTCCCGGCAAGAACTAACGGACCGTCAAGGTTCCACATCCATATTTTCTCTTCTCTCTTTTTCTCAAAGGACAGAAGGTCACCTCGCGTGCAAATTTGCCAGGGGGAATGGTGGTATGGATACCTACGGGCGACGTCCCAAAAAAATCTTGCTGGAAGGAGTACGGCAACGAAAGTATAAGTTGCAAAACACCAAGTGAATTCTTGCTATGGAGTTATTTTGCTTGGACGATTTTGATTCTTGTATGAAAAACCTGCACGCAAAGGAACCTTGTTGCGATCGGTTGCGCCCATATTCTGTTTTGAGTCCGATCAACAGTCGTGGTGGCTGCGCTGAAAACACCAGGGTCTCTTCCCGCCAGCAGCACCGCCAGCAGGCTGCTAAAGTCCCACACCTAGTGCTCGTGGCAGGGGTGTGCGAGCCAGCAAGTTTCCAATCAAGCGTAGGGTGAATGCATATAGAGATAAATTAAACAAGGAGGATAACATAACAGTTTTTCAAAGCATAACAATCAATATTACATCGGCCTTGCCGAGATTCTAACATAAGGTAAACTGTTCTTGGCATGGATGGCGGCGAGGAGTAAGGCAGCTAATCTTGGCGATCGCCCTCAACCCTCTTGACTTGGCTTACCCCATCGATGATTGGCGTGACAAGTTCCTCAAGTGCCTTGACGTCTAAACCCTTCAGCAAGAGGTCGAGGACGTTGGAGAAGTTGATGCCGGGGTTCTTGTGCGCCACCTTGATGAGCACCTTGCGGAGAACGGCCTAGCAGAGCGTGTGTGATTCGTTGGCCAGGTAGGATGCACGGTTAGAGTGAAGCTGCTACAAGGCTACAAGCATACAGTCGAAGAACATGGTCACCTTGGCACTCACGGACACTTTGTCGTCGAAAGAGTACATGGGGCCTTCCAGGCCCATGGCGGACAGTTGTGCGGCAAGCTTCTCCGCGACTTCGACGAGCTTCTTAGTCTAGACTTGTACTCCCTATACATAGCCATTGTGGACGGTAGCAGCACTCTTGCACAGATCCTTCTCATCTTGGAGATCCTTGACCAAAGCCTTCTCGTGGGTCCTCGCAGTCTTGAGGGTCTCGGTCAGCGTAGCGAGCTTCAGCTTCAGGTCATCAATGGACTCGTTGACTGAAGAGAGCTGTTTGGTCTGGTTGGATATGGTGACCTGCATCTCCATCAGGCTGTCGAGGGCTGTATCTCTTTCAGACCTGAGTAACGAGACTTCCTTGCCGAGGTCCTCAAGGTCGGCCTCCATCTGCTTCACCCTCTCCTCTAGCAAGTTCTTGGCGGCCTTCGCAGCTTTGGCAGCATCGGCGGCCTCCTTCAGCTTGTCGGCGTGATCTGCAGTTAGAGCCTCGAGCATCTCCTTGTGTTTCCACTCCAGCTCCCGGGTCCGCCATGCGAAAAGCTCCTCGATCTCCACTTCCTTGCCACGAAGTTTGCCGGCAAGCGCCTTCTGCGAGAGACAAGGTCTTCCTCATAGGCATCGACCCCGATACACCGCTTTGTCAAGCGAGTGTCCTCTATAGCAGCCCGTTGCTTGGCCTGCTCCCACGCCTGCTCAGCGTGGGACTATTGCATGTAGAGTCGGTTCCAGCCTTGGCTCAATGGCGCCTTACCAGACTTCAGATCCTGGGAAGCTTTGGCGAACCAGGCCTGCGTTTCTTCGACACGCTCCTAGAAATTGTCCTCCGCCGATTCCATGACCGCTGCCCTGGAGTCCAGTTTCTCCTTCCAGGTGCGGTGAAGCACTTTGAGATTCCGGAAGCTGTCGCCCATGGTTTGGAGGAGTTGCTCTTCTCGGGATTTGTTGCTATTGGCACTTGGTTCATCAACAATCTCGAGCCCGCCAGTAGTAATGATCCCCTCTTCAAAAACTTCCCCTTCAGATGGCACCCCAGTGCTTGCCATGTTAGGAATGCTGACGAACAGGTTATCACCAATCCTGAGGTACTTGCTCGACGAAGGGGCTTCTGATGCGGGCGGCTGGTCCTCGATGACCACCTTCCTGGCGGCTGGAGACTCTGTGGCTGGGCGCTCCTACAGCCGGAATGCCGTCAGTATAATCACTGGCCCCGTTGCCGGCCTTATCGGCCTCGACGGCGGCATTCTTGGCGGCCTCAGCGGCGACACTCTTGACAGCCTCCTTAGTAGCGATCCTTTCGGCCTCAGCGGCAGCATCCCTGGCGGTCTGCTCGATGACAGTGTCGACATCCATGCCCTCCATCGAGGGAATGTCTGAAGGCCAAGAAAAGAAACCAAACGAAGCTGAGGTGGAGGTTCAAGAAGACAAAAAATACGAACATAATAAAGAGTACCTGCATCAATGATGGTTGCTGGCGAAGACCTGCCGGTGCCCTACCTCGGATGGTTCTCTGGAGGAAGTCCTTTCTAGGTATCCATCTTTGGGTGGCATAGATGATGAAGGTGGTGTATTAGGGATGACCTCGGATGGTTCTCCTTCTCGCCACCCTCCTCCTGCACGTCCGGTGATGTCAGCAGTAAAAATGCACACCCGACACTTGCCAGCGGGAAGTGAGTAATGGGCTCACGTTGGGGGTTGCACTGGGGGCTGGCCTCCGGGTTGATGGTGATCGTATCCAGGGCACCTGAGGTGCTTCCCGGCAACTCCTCACCCGTCGAGGTCCTCGCTCTCTTTGCCACCCTTTGCGCCAGTGTTTCCGCATCCCTGTGGAGACAAGCCAAGGCAAAGTAAATGAGTAAAGTAAAACCAGAGATTTTAATGGAAAAAGATACGGAAAGATCCTTACTCCTCATCTTCTTCTCCCAAGCTAAGGGCAGAGAGGTCGAAGGCGACTTCCGCCATGGTGCCCGTGGGAGGAGGTGGAGGGGTGCTCCTAGATCGCTTGGCCGCAGCTGGCACGGGTTGCTGATGAGCTTCTTTCCGCCGCATGGCCTTGCCGTCCGCCTCCTTGCTGGAGACCGCGCTACTCGAAGGAGCTTGACGGACCGGGAGCCCAGAGACGGCGCTCCGAAGGATGCACCTCTTCCTTGTCACAAGAGACGGGGCCTCCTCGAGTAGTTCCTCCCCAGCTGTTTCTTCGGTGGGACGGCCCCGTGTAGATGTGTCGCTTTGCTCCTCAGCGATCCTACCCTGCTCGGCAAGAGTTTTGTCCGGCAATGTTTCCCCTCCGCCGACTTCATCTTCCAAGAATCCGGCGCTGCCGGCATCCACGGCAAGATCTGCTTCCTCTGCCCTGTTGGTGATGTATGCCATTTCTTCCTCAGTGGTGTCACGGACGAGGACCTCTTCCTTGCAGATGGCCATCTCCACCAAGTTATCAAAGAATTCTTGCGCCTGCTCTACGGACGGCTCAATCTAGGACGTGTCAAGGCTGTGGGCGTCGAATGCCGACATCATGGCGATGATTCGATCCAAAGGAGAGTTGTTGCACAAGGGGACTATGGCTGCGGGCAGCTCATGTACCATAGCACTCCTGAACAATTTTGGCAGAGAGCTCAGTGCTGCATAACTGTCAGATTGTGGTTCAGCCCAGGGCACAGCCTCATAATGTCCGCCGCGTTCCGGAATTCCCAAGCCGGCCTCCCCTTATTCTGTAGGGGAGCAATGTGCCAGTGAAGAAAATCGATGCCTATCATCTCTATAGTGAGTCTGGCGTTTCTGAGGCGGTGGATCCTAGGGGTCGCGACTGGGAGCTTCCCCTCCTTAGGGTCAAGGGCACTCCGGTCGTCACCGCGCACCATCCTGGTTTGCCGCGGCAAGCAGAAAGACTGGAATTTCTCCTCTTGAATCCAGCACCATTTGCCTTGCCACTCATCCTACCTCTCGTAGTAGGCCCCATCTAGGTAGACCTCCTTGGTTCCTTGCCGTGGAATCCAAGCGACGGTGTCAGAAAGGGCTCCGCCTTGTTGGATGCAGGGAGTAATGTAGTGGCGGAAAAGAGCGGTGCTAGGGACTACTCCGGCAAAGGTTTCACAAAGATGAGCGAAGACTGACATACACGTCACGACATTTGGCGTAAAATCCAAGAGTTGGAAGCCGTAAGTGAACATGATGTCGTTGAAGAAATCCGAGAAAGGGGGCAGAGCCTGCAGTAAAAATAATCGGCGAAGAAATGATATTTATCTGGGCCACCCTCGGAAGGACCTGGACTCACGCGGGTGGCGGGATGCGCTGTCGTCGCCATCTCCCACATACACCGGTATCGCTCCTTCAAGCACCCACGTCGAGCTCCGGTGGAAAGATGATGTGCTCCTTTCGCATCCTCACCAGCTTGTTCTCCGAGACGGCTTCCGCATCCTTGCCCTTGTGAGACTTGGGCGGCATGGTGGCTATAGGGGCGGGGGCCAAGGACGGAGGGTACGTGGATGGTTGGGAGGGGCTCTGTTTCAGGCTTGAGGAGGAAGATGACGACGGTTCTCAGATTGGGAAAGACAAGAGGTAAACGAGCAGCACCTCTGCTATTTCCTCTTTATGGGGAAGGCACGGGGCAGCCACTTTACTAAAATAATATAGAAACGCTTCGCGGGCGCGCTACTGTAACGGCCGCGCCGTGCAAGTATCCCACGTCCCACATTCACTGGGCATCGTGGGGAGGCGCAACAAGCGCAATGATCACGATTGCAAGGCCCTACTATGCGTGCCCTTCCACTATTTGGGCCTAGCCCAACAACGCCTTGCGACATGTGTGGCCCAGGCCCGGGGCTCCTATCGGTGCACTAGAGTTTTGGGCTCTCCAATGCCCCTTACTCGTGCACGGGCAATAGTAGCCACCCTGGCGACGAGGCCCGGCAGGGAACTGCCAGGTACAAGTACATGAGAATCAAGACCCCTGGAAAGACCCTACCGGGAACCATCAAACTCTCAGGCAAAGCAAAGCCCCGTCAAGGCGGAGACCCGACAAGGAGAAGCCCCGGTAAGGCGAAGACCTGGCAAGGCCCCACCAGCACACATGCCAGGTGTTGCCCCGCCTGGGCACGTGTCGCGGCGTTGGTGATGGAGGGGCTAAGCGGTGCCGATGGGACGGGCTCCTGTCCCGTCCCGTGGACAGTCAGAGATGCCTGACGGTCCATTAAATGCGCCTGTCCTATTCCGTCAATGTTAGGTATGATATCACTATAGCTCTGTACACCCTGTGTGCGCACTATATGCCACTGTTGGGATCCCCTTTAGAGTATAAAAGGAGGCCTAGGGTGATACGGTAGAGGACTTTTGGACCTTTGCACTTTTAGGCTTTTGGATTTTGTACTTTGGGTCTCCTAGCTCATACGCGTAGCTGCTGCTCATAGCACTCCTGTAGCTAGAACCCTAAGAACATCCATAATACAACCAGGTAGGAGTAGGGTTTTACGCATCTTTGCGGTCCGAACTTGGGTAAAATCCCCACGTGTTGTTAATCAGACCTGCTCTTTTTGCGAGCCTGCTGAACTAAAAGGGGTCCCTCCAATCCCATAGGTGTTCGTTCCCCATGATAGAGGAGGTCTCGATATGAGGAGAAGGAGGAGAGGCAAGAGTTCAAGCCTGGGGATGCCGAAGGCACCCCAAGTAAATATCCAAGGAGACTCAAGCGTCCAAGCTTGGGGATGCCCCGGAAGCCATCCCATATTTCTTCAACAAGTATCTGTATGTTTTCTTTTTCATTTCGTTCATGTAATATGTGTAAATCTTGGAGCGTCCATTGTGTTTAGTTTTCACTTTTATTTTATGCACCATGCTGGTATGATATAGTCTATGGTTGATTTATAGAATTCTCATTGCACTTCACTTATATCTTTTGAGTATGGATTTATAGAATGCTTCATGTGCTTCGCTTATATCATTTGAAGTTTGGATTGCCTATTTTTCTTCACTTAGAAAACCATTATTTATAGAATGCTCTTTTGTTTCACTTATATTTATTAGAGCTTGGTCTTTTGTAGAAATAATTAAATTCTCTTGCTTCACTTATATCTATTTAGAGAGTTAACAAGAATTGGTCATTCACATGGTTAGCCATAAACTCCTACATAAAACTTAGGGATTACTGAATTTGATATGTTTGATTCCTTGCAATAGTTTTGCGATACAGAGATGATAATATGTGGAAGGTACTAGTGGATGATCGCGTTTAGTAAGATATTGGTGTTAAGGTTTGTGATTCCCGAAGCATGCACATATAGTCTCCCGTTATGCCAGGAAGTTGGAGCATAATTTATCCTTGATTGTTTATCTTTATGTGAAGGTCAGGGGCGCACGATGGTTAACTCCTACCAACCTCCCCCTAGGGGCACGCGTAGTAATACTTTGCTTTGAGGACTAATAAACTTTTACAATAAGTATGTGAGTTCTTTATGACTAATGTGAGTCCATGGATTATATGCACTCTTACCTTCCCGCAATTTGCTAGCCTCTACGGTACCGCGCATTGCCCTTTCTCACCTCGAGAGTCGGTGCAAACTTCGCCGGTACATCCAAACCCCATGATATGATACACTCTATCACACATAAGACTTATTATATCTTCCTCAAAACAGCCACCGTACCTACCTATTATAGCCATTCCAAGATATATTGACATGCAAATTCCACCGCTTCCATTTTTATGACTTGAGCATTCATTATCATATTGCTTTACATGATCGTAAGCTAGCTAGCATGATGTTTCCATGGCTTGTACATTTTTTGATATCTTTGCTATGCTAGATCATTGCACAACGTTCATATAGAGTCATATTTTGTTCTAGGTATCGAGTTGTAATATTGAGTTGTAAGTAAATAGAAGTGTGATGATCATCATTATTCATTATTAGAGCATGACCGAGTGAGTAAAGGATGATGGAAACTATGGTTACCCCACAAGTCAGGATGAGACTCCGGACAACAAAAAGAAAAAAGGAAAAAAGTAAAAAGTAAAAAAAAGAAAAAAATGATTAGAGACAAAGAGAGAAGGGGCATGCTAATTCCACACTTGTGCTTCAAAGTAGCACCATGTTTTTAATGTAGAGAGTCTGCTATGTTGTCACTTTCATATACTAGTGGGAATTTTTCATTATATAGTTTGATGCACACACACTTAGTTTTCATATTGAGATTTCATACACTTATAGCTCTTAGAGCATCCAATGCATGGCAATACCTACTCCTCTCATTGATATCTATTGACGGACATCTCCATAACCCGTTGATACACTGAGTTGATGCGAGACTTTCTTCTCAACTTTTACCCCTTTGAAACCTACCACCATATTCTATGCCACCCATAGTGCTATATCCATGGATTGCGCTCGTGTATTGCGTAAGTGTTGAAAATGCTGAAGCGTGTTAAAAAGTATGAACCAATTGTTTGGCTAACACTGGGGTAGTACATGATTTATACTTTGTGTTAAGAAGACTGAGCATGACAAGGCTGTATGATTTTGTATGGATAGGGTTCTTTAGCCTTGATATTTTGGAAGACATGATTGTTTGTTGGGATGCCTGAGTATTGATGTAATTATGTCAAATGATAGATTATTGCTTTTGAATCACTCATGTCTTAATATTCATTCCATGATTAGATATATGATCAAAACTATGCCAGGTAGCATTCCACGTAAAAAATTAGTTTTTTTTATCATTTACCTACTCGAAGACGAGCATGAATTAAGCTTTGGAATGCTGATACGTCTGTGTTGTATCTATAATTTTTGATTGTTTAATGCCAATACTATACAACTTTCACATACTTTTGGCAACAATTTATATGATTTATTGGAATAACCTATTGATCTAGTGCCCGGTTCCAGTTCTTGTTTTGTTGTGTGTTTTTTGTTTCGTGGAAATTCCATATCAAACAAAGTACAAACTCGATAATAATTTACTGAGATTTGTTTTGGAATATTTGTGAATTTTGGGAAGTGAAATCAAAGCAAATGGAGGCCCACAGCGAGCACGATACACGAGGGCAAGCTCGAGGGCCTAGGCACGCCCTGGTGGGTTATGCTCACCTCATAAGTTGGTTGGATCTTTCCTTTGGCCGCAAGAAAGCTAATTTTCAGGTAAAAATCCCCTGAAAATATCAGTGCAACTGGAGTTACGGATCTCTAGGAATATAAGACACAGTTTTTGGCTAGAAAACAGGAGCTCAAAAGAGAAGAGAACAGAGAGGGAGATCCAATCAAGGAGTGGCTCCGGCCCCTCCACCGCCATGGCGGTCATGGACCAGAGGGGGAACTCTCCTCCTATCTAGGGGGAGGCCAAGGAAGAAGAAGAAGGAGATGGGCTCTCTCCCCCTCTCTCCCAATGGCGTCGGAACACCGCCGGGGCAATCATCCTGCCGACGATCTACACCAACAAATTCGCCGCCGTCCACACAAACTCTCTCCCCCTCTATGCAGCAGTGTAACACCTCTCCTCATCGCTGTAATCTCTAGTTAAACATGGTTCTCAACTCCATATATTATTTCCCAATGATATTTTGCTATCCTATGATGTTTGAGTAGATCTCTTTTGTCCTATGGGTTAATTGTGGTATGATGTTATAGACGTGAGTTGTATGGTGATATGGTGTTGTCCTATGTCCCACCATGTCGTGCAAACGTGAGGGATCCCCACTGTAGGGTTTTGCAATATGTTCATGATTTGCCTATGGTGGATTGCGTGAGTGACAGAAGCACAAACCCGAGAAGGTGGGTTGTTGCGTATGGGAGTAAAGAGGACTTGATACTTAATGCTATGGTTGGGTTTTACCTTAATTATCTTTAGTAGTTGCGGATGGTTTCTAGAGTTCCAGTCATAAGTGCATATGATCCAAGTAGAGAAAGTATGTTAGCTCATGCGTCTCCCTCACTGTATATAACAAGTATCTATCATATTATATTCAATTGCCTAGGGAAAATCTTTATATTGCGTCACACAAAAAGCTTTCTACTAAACTATTTACTTTTATTGTTCTTTTATTAAAACAACACCTAACTTTTATTTCCATGTTCTTTATTATCTTGCAAAGTACTTCTAGTTTTCTTCTCGCAAAGTAGTTTCATACTTGTTCTAGGTAAAGCAAGCATTAGCGTGTGTAGAGTTGTATCGGTGGTCGATAGAACTTGAGGGAATATTTGTTCTAGCTTTAGCTCCTCGTTGGGTTCGACACTCTTACTTATCGAAAAAGGCTACAAACGACCCCTACAGTTGTGGGTTATCACCTGCTAGAGTTTGGTGGACTGTAGCTTCACCACTTCACCCCCAACTCTATTTTACACATTGCAGGATTTGTTGGCTTTGTGAGACGTACCTCGGATGCGAGGCACACTTTGGGCTATGGAGAAAGTATTTCTGTGTAATGCCCTGTCCTTCAGTTGAGAAATTGTACAAGGTTGGGGAACCTAAGTCTACCGGATCAAGAGGACCAGGTATCCATCTTGCACACCTCGGGAGGACACCGATGTCTGGCCAACCGAGTGGTTCTACATAGATGACATCCTCTCCTGGACCCAGTCCGACCCGGACTCCCTTCATTCTCCATGGAGCCCCCGAGGAACCATTATAGTTGGAGGATGCATGGCCCCTCTCAAGAGGAAAGCGCTCAGGTTACTGTGCTAGCAAGTCAGCTGAAGCAATTAACGAGCACCGACCTTACTATAATAGACGTAATGACCATAGCGATGAGCCGAAGAGTCCAGCCACTTTGGCAGTGTCCTCGTCTGCTGTGTGCGTTTAACGAGACCGAAGACGCCTCACGAACAATCCAGGAGGAATTTTTTGACCAAGAACCCTTTAGATGAGCGCTGGATGGTATTTTTCAAGGGATGGTGGAGGACTTCACCGAGCGGTGATTTCAGGACGGGCTGTCCTACTACAATCCTGCCAACATAGTGAGTTTCCTTTCCCTCATCTATCCAAAGTATTCGATAATTAATCTAACCAATGATACGTCTCCAATGTATCTATAATTTTTGATTGTTCCATGCTGACATATTAACATTCTAGGATACTTTTGGGGGATTTATTTACCAATTCATAATATTTTTGAGCACTAACCTATTGACCCAGTGCCTAGTGCAAGTTCTTGTTTTTGCGTGTTTTTTCCTTTTCAGAGTTACCATACCAAACAGAGTCCAATTGCCACATAAATTTTTGGTGATTTTTTCTGGACTAATACAAGACCTAGAAGCTTCGGAGGAGGGCCAGGAGGTGAACCAGGGGCCCACCACACATCCAACCGCCGTCCTAGGGGGGACCAGATATGTCGTGCCCCCCTGGAGTGTCTCCCTACGTCATTCTCTGGCCTATAAATTCCCATATACCCTAGAAACCCCAGAAGCACCCCCAAAACACTTAATCCGCCACTACAAATCACTATTCCGACAGGAGGCTATCTACACCTCCGTTCTGACACCCTGCCAGAGGGGAGATCGATCACAGAGGTCCTCTTCATCAACCTTGCTGCCCTCACCATGATTTGTGAGTAGTTCACCATAGACCTATGGGTCCGTAGGTAGTACCTAGTCAATCTCTCTCTCTCTCTCTCTCAGTCTTCAATACAATGTTCATCGCATCTTTGCCTTGATCTATGCGATGTAATCCCTTTGTATGGTGTGTTTGTTGGGATCCGATGAATTGTGAGTTTATGTTCATATTATTCATGAAAATTATTTTTGTAAAACCTTATTACTATGATTCTTATTTGCATGATCATCATAGATTCGTAATGCTCTCCGATCTATTGAGATAGTTTGGCCAACTAGATTAATATTTCTTCAATGGGAGTGGTGCATTATAGTAGGTTCAACCTGACGAGTTTTTTTATCCCAGTGACAGAAGGGGACAAGGTGCATATTTGTTTTGCTGCTACTAAGGATAAAATGATGGGGTTCATTCATATTAGTTGAGTCTACTTTGTCTACATCATGTCATTGTTTTCCAAGCATTACTCCGTTTGTAATGAACTTAATACGTAGAGAGGCAAGCATAGAAGCGTTGTTGAAGTGGAGTAACCGTAGTAGGTGCAGGCAGGAGTCAGCCTATTTGCTTATGGACGTGATGCCTATATACACATGATCATTGCCGTGAACATTGCATAATTATTCACTTTTCTATCAATTGCCCAAAAGTAATTTTTCACCCACCGTATGCTTTGCTTATGAGAGATGCCACTAGAGAACTCTATGACCCCCGTGTCTTTTCACTTACAAATTCATAAATGCTATCATTACTTTGCTATAATTTATTACCTTTTATTTTATTTTGCACTTTTCTATAATCTACAGTTATCTACACAACTCACTTTCTTGCAAATAACGAGATCAAGGGGATGACAACCCTGTTGCCGGCGTTGGGTGCAAGTTGTTTGTTATTTTGAGTATAACCGCTGAAGACGGTTGAGGATTGGTATTCCTATTGTTTTGATAAACCTTGGTTTCATAACTGAGGGAAGTACTTACAAACTTTGTGCTGCAATTACTCGTTCCTCTTCACAGAAAACCCAACGCGGATCACGAGTATCAAGAAGGATTTCTGGCGCCGTTGCCAGGGAACACCATCACCAACTATCTAGTAACTTCAAAAAATATCCATTCACTTGTTTTTCTTTTGTATTTGCTGTTATATTTAGTTTTTCTCATAAAAATAAAAAATACAAAAATATTTACCTTTGCTTGTTACTAGTTTGCTTCTAGTTTGGTTTGCTTGCTTGTTTGCCTGAAAGTTGCTATCATGTCTATTTTGGAAGTCCTTGAGATTCCAAATTCACCTTGTGCTAATAATACTAAAAGAAACTTTGATGAAGTTGCTAAGAAAAATTTGATAATCTTGCGGATGATCACCCTTCTAAATGTGAACCTATTATGGAAACTAAGAAACTTCACATAGGTAGTGGGAATATTATTGGAGAAGGTGTTTTTCAGGATTTTTTCAGTTGTGCGGGATCATTACCATTGATAGTAGGTACCATTGTTACTAGAACTACAATGTATGTGGATGCTATATATTTTCTCATAACACAATTGGAAAGACAATTTGTCCATTTGCATCCTTTCATACAATGGTTATTCCTAGAATTCTCTAATATTGAGGAAGCTTCTACTAAACGTCTAGATACTATTTTTCTAGTTCATGAATTTGATATAATCATACAAGAAGCTAGAAACATATTTTCTCACTATAGGATTAGTTATGAGTGTCCTCAAATATAAGGAATCCTTTATGAGTTAGAAGCTATGAGGAAATGGAAGTCTACGGATTATGTTGCTTATGATGAAAATGAAGAAAGAAGGTTCCACCAAATGTACTTGTTGATAAAATTTCTGAACACAATGATAAATTTGCTATACCAAAACTTGTAATGGGTTATGAACTTGAGATATAACTGAGGAAATATCTATATTGAAACTTATACAATGAGGAGATAGTCATCAGCTATGAGAAACCAAAGGAGAAACCAACTATTCCTCTCGAAATAGACCTCTCGGACCCTTGTGTTGTGAAGTTTAGTCCCTTCAATTAATTTTATTACTATTAGAAAACTTGCCTCTTAAATAAGGAAATATGATTTTATCATGACGGATCATCTTCATGATTACGACAGCACTTGAAACTATGCATTGTGCCTAGCTAGGGGCATAGAACAATAGCGCTTGTTGGGAGGCAACCCAATATGTATCTTTTTTAAATTTTTTGTTTTTGTGTGATAATATGATTTTTACTTCTGTATTTATTATGTTTTTATTTTTTAATTATTGTGCCAAGTAAAGCCTTTGGGATGACTCACAAGATTAGAAAGAATGCTGAATCTAAAATAGAAACTCTGACTCCAGTGCAGGAATTATCGTTTTTTACTTGAGAGTGATAATGATTTGAAATTCTAACACAGTATTGATATACAAATTAGTTATGTTTTCCTAAGTTTTTAGAATTTTTAAATTTACATAAGTATGGTATCTTTACATATTGCTACAAACTGTTTGGTTTTAAACAGATTATGTTTTGCTTGCATAGTTTCCTTGTTTTGATTATGCCATGTATTATATCGAGGGGTGTAAGTCATGGAGAAGTTAGAATACAATAATTATTATGCAAAAATTATTTTGAACCAATTTACCATAGTATCTCAAGTATGCAATATGTTTCTTATACTAACGGATCTCACGAAGTTTTGTTGAGTTTTGTGTGATTGAAGTTTTCATGTTTTGGGTGTGATCATGATGGAGTACACAATAAGGAGTAGCAAGAGCCCAAGATTGGGAATGACCAAGGAACCCCAAGTATAATTCTAGTGATACTCAAGCATCTAAGCTTGGGGATGCTTCGAAGGCATCCCCTCTTTCGTCTCAATCCATCGGTATGTCACTTGGAGCTATAATTTTATTCATTACATGATGTGTGTTTTGCTTGGAGAGTCGTTTGCTTTTGTTTGCTTTTAGTTTCAGTTTGTCACAATCATCATTTTCTGGACACACCTATTTGATAGAGACATGCCTTCATGATAACTTGCCAGAATACTCTATGTGCTTCACTTATATCTTTTGAGCTAGGCAGTTGCTCTAGTACTTCACTTATATCTTTTTAGCACGGTGGCGTGTAGATTTTATAGAAATACTATGCTCTCATTCTTCACTTATATTTGTTTGAGAGATGTGTAATAGTGAAGGCAATTTTCATGGGTCATAAGACTAGTCCAAGAATATTAAGTATTCAATGAATGATAATCAAAACCATCATGTAGCACATGTACAGAAGTTGTGGGTTAATGACATTGATGTGGTAATATGAAAAAGGTGTGAGTCCAACATAGTTGATTTGTAGAAGTGTCGAGATTAAGAGGTGTTAACTTGTTATTCATCTAAAAATTAAAGAGGCATGGTGATGATGTGTGAGCATTTATATTCCTCATCAAAATCCTAGTGTTGTTTTGAGTCGGGGGCGCGCGATGGTTAACTCCTACCAACCTCCTCCCTCGAGGCATGCAATGAGTTCTTTATGACTAATGTGACACCATGGATATACACATCTTCACCTTCTCATATTTGCTAGCCTCTTCGGTTCCGTGCATAGCACATTCTCACCTCGAGGATCGGTGCAAATATTTGCCGTGCATTCAAACCTTGTGTCATGACACGCTCTGTTGCACATAAGCCTCATTATATATGCCTAAAAATAGCCACCATACCTACCTATTATGGCATTTCCATAGCCATTCCAAGATATATTGCCATGCAAATTCCATCATGACTTATTATGACTAGTTATTTCATCATCATAAGGCTTTGCATGATCATATAGAGCTGACATAGTATTTGTGGGAAAGCCACCGTTCTTCATATTTATATACATGTCACGCTAGATCATTGCACATCCTAGTACACTGCAAAAGGTATTTATACAGAGTCATAACTTCCTATCAGTTCTTCATGTTGATTTGTAAGTAAATAAAAGTGTGATGATCATCATTATTAGAGCATTGTCCCAGTGAGGAAAGGATGATGGAGACTATGATTCCCCCACAAGTCAGGAAGAGACTCCGGACGAAAAATGAAATAAAAATGGGGGAGGCCAAATGAACCCACCATATAAAAAAGAAAACAGGGGAGGCAAAAAGGGGAAAGGCCCACCATAAAAAATTAAATGAGAGAAAAGAGAGAAGGGATTTTTCTACTATCCTTTACCACACTTGTGCCTCAAAGTGGCACCATGTTCTTCATATAGAGAGTCTCCCATGTTGATACTTCCATATGCTAGTGGGAACTACCATTTCACATAATAAACTTGGCTTGTATATTCCTATGACAGGCTTCCTCAAATGCCCAAAGTCTACCTGAGCAAGCAAGTTTGATGCACACCCCACATAGTTTTAGTTGAGGTTTCACACACTTATAGATCTAGTGCATCATTTGCATGGCAATCCCTACTCCTCGCATTGATATCTATCGATGAGCACCTCCATAGCTCGTTGGTACACCTAGTTCATGCGAGACTATCTTCTCCACTTTTTACCCTTTTGATACCTACCACCGTATTCTATTCCACCTATATACTATGTCCAATGGTTCATGCTCAAGTATTGCATGAAGAATAAAAAGTTGATGCATATCGAAAAATTATGATCCAATTGCCTGACTTGGACACCGTGGTGCTTAAGCTTTGTATCTATGTGGTGAAGATGGAGTCATGCCTTGCTAATACAATAAGATGAATATGGGTAAATATTCTTTTAGGACTGTATACTTTCAAAAATTAATGATTTTTGTTTCTTATACTTATAAATATTACCATGTTGCTGTTTGTTAATTAATTATTTCTCAATGAGCATACATACCAAAGATTACATAATTGATAGCATGTCAAATAAAAAAAATCTGTTTTTATCATTTACCTACTCGAGGACGAGCATGAATTAAGCTTGGGGTGCTGATACGTCTCCAACGTATCTATAATTTTTTATTGTTCCCTGCTAACATATTATCATTCTAGGATACTTTTGGGTATTTATTACCAATTTATAACATTTTTTAGCGCTAACCTATTGACCCAGTGCCCAGTGCCAATTCATGTTTTCCGCATGTTTTTGCCTTTTCAGAGTTACCATACCAAACGGTGTCCAATGGCCACGGAACTTTTTGGTGATTTTTTCTAGACTAATACAAGACCTACAAGTTTCGGAGGAGGTCTAGGAAGTGCACCAGGGGCCCACCACACATCCAGCAGACACTCAGGGGGCCAGATATGTGGTGGCCCCCTGGAGCATCTCCCAACGTCGTTCTCTGGCCTATAAATTCACGTATACCCTAGAAACACCGGAAGAACCCCCGAAACACCTTTTTTACTACCGCAAGTCTCTGTTCTGATGGGAGGCCATCTACACCTCCGTTTCGGCACCCTGCTAGAGGGGAGATCGATCACGGAGGGCCTCTTCAACAACCTTGCTTCCCTCACCATGATGTGTGAGTAGTTCACCATAGACCTTTGGGTCCGTAGGTAGTACCTAGATGGCAATCTCTCTCTCTCTCTCTCTCTCTCTATCGATCGCCAATACAAAGTTCATTGCATCTTTGCCTTGATCTATCCGATGTAATCCCTTTGCATGGTGTGTTTGTTGGGATCCGATGAATTGTGAGTTTACGATCAGATTATTCATGAAAATTATTTGAGTCAAACCTGATTACTTTGATTCTTATTTGCATGATCATCATAGCTTCCTAATGCTCTCCAATCTTTTGAGATAGTTTGGGCAACTCGATTGATATTTCTTCAGTGGGAGTGGTGCGTTGTAGTTGGTTCAACTTGGCAAGTTTTTATATCCCAATGAAACAAGGGGACAAGTTGCATCTTTGTGTTGTTGCTACTAATACGTCTCCATTGTATCTACTTTTCCTAACGCTTTTGCTCTTCTTTTGGGCTCTAATTTGCATGATTTGAATGAAGCTAGCCCGGACTGACACTGTTTTTAACAGAACTAGCATGGTGTCTTTTTGGGCAGAAATAAAAGTTCAATGAATAGAACAAATTTTTTTGGAGAATTATTTAAAATATTTGAGGAATATTGGAGCCAAAAGCCACCACAGAGGGGGCTAGGGTGAGGAACACTACCAGGGCATGCCATCCCCCCTGGCACAGCCTGGTGGGTGGTGCTCACCTCGTGGCCCACCGACCCTAATTCCAGCGCTATAAAATCCTATTTTTCCAAAAAATAGGGTGGAAGTCTTATTGTGTTTCACAATACGGAGACGCCTCCACCTCCTGTTCTGCTTCGGGAGGCCAGATCTGGAGTCTGTTTGGGGCTCAGGAGAGGGGAATCTTTGGTCTACGTCATCATCAACCATCCTTCATCACCAATTCCATGATTCTCCCCACTAGGAGTGTGTAATTCCTTCATAGGCTTTCTGGTAGGTGAGGTGTTGGATGAGATTCATCATGTAACCGAGTTAGTTTTGTTAGGGATTGATCCCTAGTATCCACTATGTTCTAATATTGGTGTTGCTATGGCTTTGCCATGCTTAATTCTTGTCACTAGGTCCCGAGTGTCATGATTTCAGATTTGAACCGTTTATGTTATCATCATTATATCTATGTTCTTGATCCGATCTTGCCTAGTCATATGCACCTATTACATGTTATGATCTGTCAACCCCATAGTGACAATATTTGGGATACTTCATGATGATGACCGTAGTTTGAGGAGCTCAAGTATTCCCTATGTGTTAATGCTTTGTTTCGGTTCACTATTAAAAGGAGGCCTTAATATCCCTTAGTTTCCTTATGGACCCCGCTTCCATGGGAGGGTAGGACAAAACATGTCATGCAAGTTCTTTTCCGTAAGCATGCATGACTATATACGGAATACATGCCAACAATACATTGACGAACCTGAGCTCGTTCTGTGTCGCCCTAGGTTAGGACTGTTATATGATGAATATCATCAAATGAATACACCGATACATTTCATATGAGTTTTCCACTTATTCCTCTTGCTAAGTTACTACTGCTGCTGTCACTATTGCACTTGCTACAAAATCACTACTTCTACGGTTACCGCTACTGTTACTATTACTACTGCTATCAAACTATCATATTATTGGGCTACTGATCACTTTGATGCAGATATTTATCTCCAGATGTGGTTGAATTGACAACTCAACTGCTAATACTCTCAAATATTATTTGGCTCCCCTTGTGTCGAATCTATGAATTTGGGTTGAATACTCTACCGTCGAAAACTGTTGCGATCCCCTATACTTGTGGGTTATCAAGACCTTTTTCTAGCGCTGTTGCCGGGGAGCATAGCTATATTTGTTGAGTCACTTGGGATTTATATCAATTGATCACTATGAGCAATCCGAAGGATACTAAAACTAAGATTTTCCCCTCTACTACGAGGGCAGGTAAGGAATTGCCATCACACTTTGCACTTGATTCACCTTCTGATATGATTAAACTTGCAACACCATCACCTGCTATTTGTCCTGATATTGATGATGCTACTTCTACTATGAATGATGCTTATGATGGTGCTAGTACCATGCTTGATGATAATGGGACATGAGGTGAATTTCTTGATGAAAAATTTGCTAGAGCTAGAGAGAATGAAATCATTGAAACTGCTGAAACTGATGAAACTGATGAGATCTTTGAAAGAGATACTTATGAAACACCTATTAGGCCTAGATCTCCTACATTTGAAATGCCAAAGATACCTGAAGGTTATTGAGGGAGTCCTGGATTGAGGGGTTCTTGGGGAGCTGACCTATTTCTACGGGCCGGACTATATGGGCCACTTACCAAACACATGATCAATTGAAGGCCCTATCTCAAAGATGGAAGCTTTGGGAAGCATGGCTTGTACGCCATGTTTGATGTAGCGAATAGGCATGTTTATCTCTTCGGCATGTAACCAACTATGTTTAAACACTAGGTACCCTCGGCGTTTATATAAGCCGGAGGCTTTTAGGTTGTAGAGATAGAACAACTCATCTAGGGTTAGCTATTCGATCTCGAGGTAGATCAACTCTGTAACCCCCATATCATCAATACAATCAAGAAGGATGTAGGGTATTACCTCCATAGGAGAGCCCGAAGCTTGGTAAAACCTTGTCCCCTTTGGCTCATGTCACCATTGCTTCTAGTCTCACAGTTCGGGACCCCTACCCGAGATCCGCCGGTTTTGACACCGACATTGGTGCTTTGATTGAGAGTTCCCCTATGAGCGCCCAAGGAATTGATGTCTTGCCTTGTCATCAGCAAAGAGTTCTACAACATGGATACTTTCGTCCCCGGACAAATCTTCGCCTCTGGCAGCGTTGTGCTGCACGCCGACTCGACTGGCCATCTAGGCCGTGTAGAGAGCTTCGCCCATGATCGTGAGATCAAATTCGGGAACCTAGAGTTCTCCGTGGATTCTCGGGGCAACTTATCACTAACCGGGCTTGTGGCTTCACTTGCCACGTCCAAAGTCTCCGAGGCATTAACCTCGAGTTCCTTCTTCAGTCACGCCAACAGGGTGAACCACAATGGTGTTCCTAGTTCCTTCTTCAGTCACGCTTTGGCGGTCGACTGTTGGATCTTCTCAGGGGATAAGCGACTTGACACGGGTCAGAACTGATCCTGCGGTACTGCTGTCGAGTGCTCCACCAGCTGTTTCGACCATCGTGACGTCGACTCCAACCGGACCACCTCACACTACCTCGACTATCCCAGCTGCAACATCAATCCCGCCAGTGACTGCCTTTCCTTTGCACCGCGTTCTGGAAGATCAGATCGGAGCCACAAAGGAGGCCATGATCCAGGCGGAATAGATGATGCTACGCACCAAGGAGGCGTACGAGCCTAGCAAGTTAGCTTATGATGCCAGCACAGCGCTTTGCACGAATGTCCAAGCAAGTTCGATTGTAAGTGTATTTCTGACTGAATTCCTATCTTCCTTGATTTTACACGCACTGGGTGTTTGCCACTTGTATGATATTTTTAAGTTCTCCACTTGAATAGATCAGATCTTAATCTAGTAGATTTCGGTCCAGTGGGGGCACGCTGAGTGCACCCACTAGGTGTAGTCCTCGAGACCGCTATCGAGTGCTTGCACTGGCGAGGGCCTTAGAGTTCGTCATATGCGGAATACGTTTGCCAGTCGACATGTTGAGCGGAGTTCTTGCCCTAGCCGCACCACTCTGAAGCTTACTTGTAGGTTTCATGGATATCATTTCAAAGGTGCATTGAAGCTACCTTGTAGGTTTCATGGACATCATTTCATCAACCATGATATGACGCTACTTCAAAGGTGCGGGGTGGGGTGGCGGGTCACTCGACAGATCGAGTGTTAATAGGTCCAATGGGGGCACTCTGAGTGCACCCACTGGGTGTAGTGCCCGAGACCGTTGTCGAGTGCTTGCATTGGCAGGGGTCTTAGAAGAGATGATATTCATACGCTTGCGCATGTTTTTTATTTTCTGCCACTCGACAGATCGAGAGTTAGCAGATCCAGTGGGGGCACATTGAGTGCACCCACTGGGTGTAGTCCTCGAGACCGTCATCGAGTGCTTGCATTGGCGGGGGTTTGATAGAGACCGTCGAATGCTCGGACAGGGAAGACCTTGTCGAGTGTTTTAGGAACCAGTGGTGGCACGCTGAGTGCACCCACTAGGTGTAGTCCCCGAGACTACTGTTGATCGTAGACAATGAGAAGTAGTCTTAAAAACTTGAACTCAGGACTTTTGTCATACGCGGAGTACGCTGTCGAGTGGACTTTTTTTTCTTAGCCGTCCCACACCGTAGCTACCTTGTAGGTTTTATGGACATCATTTCATCAACCATGATATGATGCTACTTCAAAGGTGCGGAGAGGGGTGGTGGGTCGCTCGACAGATCGAGTGTTAACAGGTCTAGTGGGGGCACTCTGAGTGCACCCACTGGGTGTAGTCCTCGAGACCGGCATCGAGTGCTTGCACTGGCGGGGCTCTGATAGAGACCATCTTGAACACAGGGTTGTTTATGGCATGCGGAGTACACGTGCCACTCGACATGTCGGGTGGACTTTTTGCTTGAATTCTTCCTCTCCTGAACGGAGGTTTCATGGACATCATTTCATCAACCATGATATGATGCTATTTCAGGGTAGTGCAGTGGGGCGGGGTCCGCCATCCAGTAGACTGTTTTTGTCCTGCACTCGGGAGTGGAGGTGTTTCCTGTCGACTGAATTTTTTGTTTGTTGATTTCAGAGAGCTTGCGAAATTGGCGCGCAGTACAAGGACCTCAAGGATGAAAGGAACCAGCTGCGAGTGGACTTGGAGGTCTCTAACAACAGTTTGGAGCGAGTGCGGACTGAACTGAAAACTCTGGGAGGTAACTTCTGTCGACCCAATGTATTCTTATCCTCACTTTCCATGCTTTGAACCAAGTGCTTTCGCTTGAACAGACCTACGCGATGAAAATCGTCGACTCAGAGCGCGACTCAACAATGCTATTTCTTTAGATTCCGTGAAGAAGGCGCTGGAGGACAAATACAAGGCGCTTGCTGATGCCCAACGGGTGGCGAGGGAGAAAACTGAAGCTGCTGAGCAGAAACTGGCTGCCGCAAGGAAGATGGAGGTGGAAAACTCCAAGCTGAAGATGGAACAGGTGGAACTCATCAAGAAGACAGAGCATCTGACCAAGAGGAGCAATGTCCTGGAGAATCACTTGGGGGAGTTCGCGAGAAAGATGTACATCATGCTCGATGGTAACCATCATTGTCTACTGAACTTCATAAAACCCTTGACGACTGTATTTCATTATACCTCCTGCCATTCCTTTTTCCCAAAAGAATTCTGCCAAGACTATTAAGAGGAAACCGAAGAAATCGAGCCGAATTTGGATCCCACCAAGTCACCTGTTGGTGATGGAGTGGCCATGAGCATGTTCCGACTCAACGTCAGGCTCCAGGGTGTTCAAGCATATATCCTCCGACTGAAAGCTATGATGGAGAAGATCGACAAAGAACTATGGCACGAAGACACCCTTCAGCTTGATCTTACATCCATGATGGCACGCCTTAATGATCTTCCCAGTCGAGTGCACGCTTGGAAGAAGTCACACGCCCACTGCGGAAACCGACGTGTCCCTCTCCCTCGTAAGTTTCCCTTGCAAGGAGGCCAGGGAGGATAAGTTGAAGGAGCTCCGAGTAATGAATATAAAGAAGCTTCTGTTTGAAGATTTCATGGAGACCTTTATTGACGCGGCCACGAGGGTCATAGATGAGATCGACTTGGACACATTTGTCGAGCCAGCAAGCCCGTCGGGTGTTTGAAAAAATTGATTTATGGGAAAACTTTATTTGCCTCAGTATGCCGAGTGGAAATGTATCAACCTAAAAACTCCATTCAGGCCTTAAGCCTGAGCACGTTTGCTTGTGCGAGAAACATTTATCTGCGATGGAACCTTTGAATTTATCCACATTTGACTTTCAATCGTTTGTTCGAATGATTTTTTTGCTTAGGCGAATGTTGGTTCGCAGCTAAGCCCCCGATTGTGAGGATTGCTCAACACGCAGATTTTTTTTGATCTAGAGCGAAAAACTGGTTCGCATCTAAGTTTCCGAGTGAGTATATAGTGAACCACTCATAATTTATTCTTGTCTTTAGGCAAAAGCCGTTTTGCAGCTAAGTCCCCCGAGTGTGAGGATTTCTCAACACTCGGAGAAGTTTCGAACTTAGGCAAAGACAGGTTCACAACTAAGCTATCGAGTGAACGGATTGCTATCCACTCGACAGGGTTTTTACCTTAGGAGAAGGCATATTCATAGCTAAGCCCCCGTGTGTGAGGATTGCTCTACACTCGGAGTAGTTTTGAACTTAGGCGAAGATTGATTCGTAGCTAAGTCGTCGAGTGAATGGACTGCTATCCACTCGGCAGGTTTTTTAACTTAGGCGAAGGCATGTTCGCAGCTAAGCCCCCAAGTGTGCGGATTTCTCAACACTCGGAATAGTTTTGAACTTAGGGAATGACTGATTCACAGCTAAGTCATTGAGTGAATGGACTGCTATCCACTCAGCAGGGTTTTTAACTTAGGCGAAAGCATGTTCGCAGCTAAGCCCCCGAGTGTGAGGATTGCTCAACACTCAGAGTGGTCCCAAGGAAGAAATTACTTGATCGGAATCGACGAAAAGACTACGGAAGTCAAACTTGCATATATAGCATGATCTGTGATGATGCTGTGGGGAACATCGTACCAAAAAATTATTTCCCTCATGAATGTGACCGCCGTACGAGAGTTCAATTTCTTTATCGGCTTGGCCTCAATCCACTTTGTAAATTTGTCGACTACAACGAGAAAATTAGTGAATCCACCTTTTCTAGGCCGAAAAGGACCAACCATGTCTAGATCCCAGACAACAAATGGCCAGGCAAAGGGGATTGTCTTCAGAGCATACGCCGGCTTGTGAGATAAGTTTGCATAGAACTGGTACCCTTCACAATGATAAACAATGTCTTTGGCCATCTCATTGGCCCGTGGCCAGAAGGAACCAGGTCGGTACGCTTTAGTGACGATTTTCCATGAGGATGCATGATGGCCGCAAGTTTCCGAGTGGATTTCATCCAGGATCACTCGACCTTCTTCAGGAGAAATGCAACGCTGCGTCAAATCGGTCACGCTTTCTCTGAACAACTGATCCCCGATTACAATAAAAGCTTTCGACCTGCGCATGATCTGCCGTGTTTCTTTCTTGTCTTCACGGAGTTCTTGTCTAAGGATATATGCAATATAGGGCACTGTCCAATCGGGAATGATGACCAGAACCTCCATGACTAAATCAATAACTACACGAACATTGACTTCAGTCAGGTCGGTGGAGCTCATAGCTTGTGGGGGCTCTTCGGTGAAAGGATCTTCCTATACCGAAGGAGTGTGGAGGTGTTCTAAAAACACATTGCTAGGGACAGGTCGTCGAGTTGATCCATTCTTTGCCAGCTCATCGGTCGCTTGATTCTTCACTCGGGGAACATGATGAAGTTCCAGACCTTCAAATTTCTTCTCGAGCTTTCTAACAGCACTGCAATATCCAGTCATAGCGGAATTTTGAACGTCCCACTCTTTCATCACTTGATTGACCACCAAATATGAGTCGCCATAAACCATCAGGCGCTTGTCGCCGAGCGAGATAGCCATGTGCAACCCATATAAAAGTTCTTCATATTCTGCTTCATTGTTGGAGGAATCAAAGTGGATTAGCAAGACATAACTGAGTTTGTGGCCTTTCGGAGATACTAAGACAATGCCAGCACCAGACCCATTCAACATTTTAGAGCCATCGAAGAACATAGTCCAGTGTTCCGAGTGAACCTGGATTGGCTGTTGCTGTTCCATCCACTCAGCCATAAAATCTGCAAGTGCCTGAGACTTGATCGCTTTCTTGGCTTCAAACTTGATGTCAAAGTATAGGAGCTCGATTGCCCACTTAGCCACTCGACCAGTTGCGTCCCGATTGTTGAGAATCTCGGATAATAGAGCATTACTGACGACTGAAATCGGGTGGTCCTGAAAATAGTGTGCCGCCTTCTTTGCTGATAGATAAATACGATAAACCAACTTCTGGTAGTGAGCATACCTTTGCTTCGAAGGACTGAATACTTCAGAAACGTTATAGACTAGACGTTGGACTTTGTAAGCCTTGCCCTCCTATTCCCATTCGACAGTTAACATTGTATTGTTGACCTGATTAGTGGCCGTGATGTACAGGAGCAAGGGCTCTTTGCTGCGAGGAGCAGCAAGCACCAGCTGGGTGGAGAGCAGGGCTTTGAGCTCGACAAACGCTCCTTCAGCCTCTGGAGTCCACTTGAACGTGTCCGACTTCTTCATCAGTTGGTACAAAGGAAATGCCTTCTCACCAGGACGAGAAATGAATCGACTCAATGCTGCCAAGCAACCTATGAGTTCCTGAACATCGTGCACTCACACTGGAGTCTTCATTCGGGTAATAATGATGATTTTCTCAGGGTTGACATTGATCCCTCTTTCAGAAACGAGAAAGCCGAGTAACTTGCCGCCAGAGACACCAAAATACACTTAGCCGGATTCAGGTTTATATTCTATCTCCTTAGATTAGCAAAAGTTTCGGCCAAGTCAGCCAGCAGGTCAGAACCTTTGCGGGACTTGACAACTATATCGTCCATGTACGCTTCGACATTCCGAGGGATCTGGTCGAGTAAACACTTCGGAATCATACGGTGAGGTAGCAAAAACACCCAAATGGGGTGATGAAGGCCGTTTTTATTTCATCCGGGTAAAACAGACGGATCTGATGGTAGCTGGAGTAAGCATCTAGAAACGATACACGATCGCATCCCGCAGTCGAGTCAACAATATGATCTATGCGGGGGAGCGGAAAATGATCTTTCAGGCAGGCCCGATTGCTATGCTTGAAGTCAACACACATGCGTAGTGACTTGTCCTTCTTAGGAACCATGACAACATTCGAGAGCCACTCGGAGTGGTAAATCTCCCGAATGAACTTGTCTTGCAAGAGACGAGCCACCTCTTTGCCAATTGCTTTACGCTTCTCTATGCCGATCGACGCAAATGCTCCTTAACGGTCTTGGCCTTCGGGTCAACTCTCAGTCGGTGCTCAGCCAGCTCCCTAGGAGCCCCCGGCATGTCAGCAGGCTTCCATGCGAAGATATCCCAGTTCTCATAGATGAACAAGATGAGACCAGCTTCCTATTTGCTATTGAGTGTTGGCGATATATTGGTCGGTGCGAAAATTGAATCTGTTGGGTGGATGTGTACTTTCTTCACTTCCCCTGCCGACGGGAATGCTGACTTGGAAGCAGGCTTCTTAGCACACAACAAATCAGCAGGATCAACACTCTTCTTGTATTCTTCCAGCTCAACAATAGCCATCTGGTGATCGGTGATTTTGGAGCCTTGCGGGAGGCACTCTTCAGCCTGCTGTGGATTCCCGGTGACCATGATCACACCTTTGGGCCCTGGCCACTTCAACTTGATATACACGTAACATGGGCGGGCCATGAAATGAGCATACGCGGTCCGACCCAGAATGGCATGATAAGCGCTCTGGAAATCCGCAATTTCAAACGTCAACTTTTCCTTTTGAAAAATTCGATCTGTTCCGAATGTCACATCTAATGCAATTTGGCCGTGTGACTTGTCCTTCTTCCCTAGGATGACTCCGTGGAATTGCATGTTGCTCTCACTGAGTCGGGACATTGGAATGCCCATCCCTTTAAGGGTATCTGTGTAAAGGATGTTCAGACCGCTGCCACCGTCCATGAGGACCTTGCAGAGTCGAGGGCCCCCCACAACCAGATCAACTACCAAAGCCTGTCGACTGGGAGTGGTGACGTGAGTAGGATGATCCGACTGATCAAATGTGATGGCAGTCTGAGACCACTTGAGGTAGGTGGGGGTGGTAGGTATGGCCGTGTTGACCTCCCTATGGATGACCTTCAATTGACTCTTGTTTTCAACATCAGCAAAAATCATCAGTGTAGCGCTGACATCAGGGAACGTTTCTTTGTCTTCATCATCCTTCTTAGGAGTTTTCTCACTCGACAAAGTATCTTTGAACTGGTGAATGAGCAGTCGACACTGGCCGTGGTATGTTTGGGCAATATCAAGTTGCCTTCTTCATCTTTCCTCGTGTGGATTGCACACGGTAGACCCATCACATCAGTCCCTGACTGATTCTTTCCTTTCTTGGGGTTAAACTGTCCCTTGGACTTCCCCTTGTTCTTTCCTTGGGCCGCCAGAGCGGCTAGCTCTGCCTGGAAAGGGCCATCAGCCTTCCGCTTCTGCTTCCGACTGGAATTGCTGCCAGCATCATTGTCGACTGCTTTTCCTTTGCCGCTGCGGAGTCAGTCTTCTTCTTTGCCATTGGCGTACAGAGTGACGATTTCCATCATTTTTCTTAGCGAGATGTCACCCGTACACCCAAAATTCAGATAGACCTCTCGGTATTTTACTCCAGCCTTGAAAGCACAAACAACTTGATGCTCGAAAATATTTTCCACAGTATGATGCAGAGTGGACCATTGCTGAATGTAATCTCTCAAAGTTTCATAGGGCTTCTGAACACAATGTTGTAAATCAATCAGCCCGACAGGACGCTTGCAAGTGCCTTCAAACGTTCTGATGAACACTCGGCCGAGATCCTCCCAGCAGTGAATGCTAGAAGGGGCTAAACAATTCAGCCACGCACAAGCCGAGCCATCCAACATCAAAGACAAATGCTTGATTGGAATGTTATTGTTACCACCACAAATTTGAACTGCCACTCAGTAATCATCTAACCATATCTCTGGCTTCAACTCGCCAGAAAACTTGCCAATGCCAACCACCAACCTGAAGTTGGGGGGAATTTCTGCGGAACGAATAGCCCTGCTAAAGCACTCTGGACCAGAAATAACAACAGTGCTTCCACTTGAAATATCTCCGTCATGCCCATCCCTGTGGGCCCTGCTTTTGTCGACCCGTCTCTGAGTGAGGAGGTCTTGAGCATCAAACCCTGTGTTCCGCTCATCACCGAACGAGCGCCTTTCGTCCTGGTGCCGGGGCACGAAAGGACCACCCCGCGGAGGAGTGGGCACTCGATGGTGGTCATCATAGTGAAACTGATCTTTGTCTTGATCTTCACGAAAACCACCGCCTCTTCGGTGCAAGGGCGATCCAGGACTATGTGCTGACTGAACAGTCTATACTCTTGGAGAATTATTGTGAATCCTATTGCGCAATTGCGAGACAATGGAATTTTGACGCTGTGCTACATTCGGCAATGCTCTAATGTGCATCAACCCTCTACCAGCCTCTGACCGCGACGGCTAAATGGAATCTGCTATCCTAGCTGCAGTAGCAACGTTTAACATGGGAGTATGGTATACCTCAACATTGTTATGCGATCTAGTCGGAAACAGCTGCCGCTGACGTCGACTGGAAACTGGTGAGCGCTGGCGGGCACGCTTGTCGAGTTCTCTCTGGAGCGCTTCAAGCCGAATGCGTGTGGCCTCCAAGTCCTGGGCCTCAGCGGTCGTACCAACGATGGGAGGATGAAGGACCTCCTCATCGCGACGCAACTGTTCACTCGACGGTCCGCCAGCTTCCCGCTTGCCGCAGCCAAAGTCCCACAGCGGGCTTTCATGGGAACCAGACATAAGGACCCTCGCTGTAGGATCGTAACTCTCACACTCGGAAGGAACGTCAGACTGATCGGAGTCTGACTCGAACATGACGTGAAGAGACTCGGCAGGCTCGATCGCCTCAATCTGCGGAGACGAAATTTGGCGGGCTACTGCATGCCTAACCCAGCGCCGGAGTCGTGAGTGACCGGATCGCTTGCGATGACGAACAGCGGGGATAGCCGATGAGTACGGAGTCGACGGCTGTCGCAGAAGCACATCACAAGAACCCGCGCAAAAGTGCGCAACCCGCAAACCGGGAGCGCCTCAACATCGAGAGGCGCTTCTTGGAGCCATGCCGAATTGTCGGCGATGAAAGTGAGTGCTCCGAAATGGATGTCGTGGCCCTCAGCAAAAACATCGCCGGAAGACATGACGAAAGGAGAAAAATGCAACCTTGCCGGAGGTCGCTTAGACGCCTGCCCCACGGTCGGCGCCAACTATCGTGGGAATGAGCCTGACAGTAGAAGGTAGGGGTACGAAAGGAGAGGGCAGAGTCCTAACTACGACGAGGATGTGCACACAGATGTATGAGTTTAGGCCCCTCTCGTGGAGGTAACAGCCCTATGTCTCAGTGCTCTGGAGCTTTGTCGTGTGGAGAATGGGGATTACAAAGGTTGCAAACCCTTGTGCCAGAGGGGAGGGGCGGCTTATATAGAGTTTTCTACCCCTCATAATTGTGAGACATCCAAGGGTCCGATTGTGGGTATAAAGACTAGCGTTACTGGTAACGTACAACATAATTGCTATTAATGATGACTGGCCTAACGCCTGCCTATTGGCCTCTCAGGCGCGACTTCTGGTCTTCTGGCGTCGACTGGAAACGAGGTCATCCGAGTGACAGGTGACTGCCGAGTGGAGGAAGGAGCCACCGAATGGATTGACTGTCGAGTGACTTGAGCGCCATGGTGAACCCAGTCGGAATCTTTCTTATGGTCCTTAAGCCTTCCAATGCAGTGTCCTTAGGTAGGGTATATAGGTCAAGCCTAGGACCCTACCCTAGGTACATATCCTCATAACAGTGTATGCACCCTACGCCACAGTTGGGAACCCCTTTAGAGTATAAAAGGAGACCCAAGGCGATACGGTAGAGGACTTTTTCGACTTTTCGACTTTTCGACTTTTGCACTCTCGGGGAACCTCTAGCGCGCACACGTGGCAGTGGCTCGCAGCACCCCTATAGGAAGAACCCTAAGAACACTCTCAATACCACCAAGAAGGAGTAGGGTTTACCTGGGTAAAGATCCCCACGTGCTTTTCATCAGACCGGCTCTTTGCATAACTTGCCCCCCTCTGAACAGAAAGGGAACCCCATGATCCCATAGGTGTTTGTTCCCACGACATATTTGGCGCGCCAGGTAGGGGGCGTTAAGTTGTACGAACCCGTTATGGTAATGAGCATGCCAGATCCTTCGCATGCATCTTCGCCATGGCTCCCTACAAGAGGGGCCCGACAGCAGTGGGCCCATCCACGTCCGCCATCCCTATATATGCACAGATAAGAGAGGGTGTAGACGCGGTTAGAGGAGGAGGAGGCGGAGGTTCAGAACTTCCGCGATGCTCCGGTGATCAAGGCCAGACTAGCGGTGCCGCTCACCGTAGAGACACCCATGACGGCGGCAGGAACACCCGCGCCCTGGGTCTTAAGACGGAGTGGTACCACCTGTGGGTCGTACGACAAACTCCGGGGACGGAAAGGGTATCCTCCAGGGCACCCACGCCGGCCCCTACGCGATGCCCTTCTCAGGACGTGCACGGACGGCCGCGCCAGGGCGCCCGTGATGCTCAGCGTCCCCACGGGAAAGCTCCTGCACATCCTTCCCAAGATGTGCGGGACCAGCTTTCTCACCAGAATGTAGGAGGGAGTGGCATGCCAACGCGGGACTCGGCGGTGCTCCTTCTAACACGGTTAGGAGTCAGAACACCTCGTGCTCCTCGCGTCATTCATTACCGACCACGTCGGAGGAAGCGATGGCGCGAGCGCAGCTACTCCTAAACTTCCCGCGGGCTATGCACAAGCTTGATGAATGGATAGCCACATTTCGGAGCCTCCTCAGCCTCACGGATAAGTTTCGGTCCACCGAGCCGGCTCGTGCCAGTGGAGAGAAGGCCGGAGGCGGCACAACCTCAGCATATTCTCCTCCACAACAATGGTGCCGGTCACCAACTCGATGGACCGACGCTCACGATGGCTACTCGACGGTGTCGTCCGACCCACGGACGCGCCGTGATCAATGTCAAGCTCTTTGAGAACGCGGCAAGGAATACGCTCGAACCACAATCAGCGGTCGCAGGAAGTGCGCCTCCAGTCAGATAGGCGCTCGGGGCCCAGTGTAGACAAGTGTGCGCCAGGGTATCCTATCAGCCCACCTTACGAGGTGGGTTGTCCAGCATTTACCCGTGAGATGCGGCAAGTCCAGTGGCCCAACTCTCGCATGTTTAAGCCAGAAGTCCCGGAGAAGTATGACGGCAAGACTCATCCGTCAGAATTACTGAGCATCTACACCATTGTGCTGCAAGCTGCGGGGGGTCGCGATGACAAGATACTCGTCAACTACTTCCCATTGGTTCTTAAGACCAACGTCGGGTCATGGTTGATGCACTTGCCAGAGGGTTCAATCGCCTCCTGGGAAGACTTGTGACACGGGTTTGTTGGCGCCTTCACAGGAGTCATCAAGCTCCTGGCCAAGAAAGTGATCTACACATCATCCCTCAGAAGGAGGGCAAAACTTTACGCAAATACATCCAAAGGTTCAGCCGCGTGCACCACAACATCGCAGATGTTCACCGTGCCGTTGTTATCAGCATGTTCCATCGAAACATGCGCAACCGCAGGATGCGGGAAGAGCTGGTGATGAACAGAGTCCGGGACATCCCCGAGCTTTATGCTTTGTCAGACAAATGTGCTCGTGCTGAGGAAGGAAGGAGGCTCCCCGGCGAAGACGCCGGCACAGGGGTCGACTCTAAAGATGAAGACACTGCCACCCCAACAAACAAGGGTCGGTGGCGGAACAAGAAGCGCAAGGGCAAAACCATGCTCGCTGTCGAGGGACCCGACAACCTCGCCGCCACCAAGAAGGGTAAGGTTGGAGGCCCCGGCAACAATGTTGCCGGGTGCGCCTCCTGCCACGCCATGGCGGCTGCCGACAAGTCGTAAGGCTCAGGCAAGCAGTATTGCAAGATCCATCTCACCTAGGTCCATGATCTCCAAGACTGCCGGCAAGTTGAGAAGCTTGCCGAGAAGCAAAAAGCCGAGTACAAGAGGCGAGACAAGGAGAAAGGCCAATATGATGCCGAGGGCTCCGGCAAGAAGCGTGTCGGCCGAGGGGGTCGCCGCGGCAAGCCCAAGCAACAAAAAGACCGGCCAGCACATGCCTGTGACAAACAAGAGGGAGGTGATGATGATGTCGAAGAGGACGACGAGTCCAGTGAGCATGAGTTTCAGAGGGCTACGTAGATGATGTGCATAGAAGGAGGAGCCTCTTCGCATTCCTCTCACCACTAACTTAAACAGTGGGCGCACGAGGTTAATGCGGCAGAGCCATCTATCATCACACAGAGATCTATGAAGTGGTCCAACACTCCAATCATCTTCAACACACAGGATCACCCTAATCGCTTAACTGCGGTCGGTTGCTTGCCATTGTTGGTCTCGCCAAAAATCCGCAACCTCAAGGTGACGAAGATGTCAGTCGACAGTGGGGCCAGCCAAAACCTGATCTCACCCAATGTCATTCAGAGGCTGCAAATTCCTGACGAAGATCTCGAGCCGACATGCGCTTTCCAATGGGTCAATTCGGGAAGGACTCAGTCGAAAGGCAAGGTCACGCTGCCAGTGACGTTTGGCAGCGATATGAATTTCAGAACGGAGAAGATCGTTTTTGACGTCGCCAAGATCTCGTCCCCATACGACGGCATTCTTGGCCACCCGGAACCGACCAAGTTCATGGCGGCCACTCATTTCTCTTACAACATGTTGAAGATTCTGGGGCCAATGAGTGTCATCACCATTAACTCCGACAAGAAAAGCGCACTTATCTGCGCCGACTAACTCTACCGGGGGCAGCTGCAGCACCTGCCGCCAAGGCACTTGCTCCTGCCGCTGAAGCTCCCGGGGGAAATAAGACTGGCAACGCCTCTAGTGCACATTCCGGAAAGCGCGCCCCCTCGGGGTGCTGTGCTCCCATCGATGATGTGCCAGAGAGCTCCACCTGCAAGAGCAAGAAGTCCAAGGCAGCTCCACCGGAGACCAAGAAGGTGCCCGCCAAGGAGTTTGGCATGGGGGCAACTTTCACCATAAGTTCCACCCTTGCCGACAAATAGGAAAGCGCGCTGGTCTCCTTCCTGCGGGAGAATGTCCATGTGTTTGCATGGAAACCATCTGATATCCCTGACGTTCCCAAGAAGGTGATTAAACACCACCTCACCGTCTGTCCACATGCGCGGCTCGTCAAGCACAAGGTTAGGAAGCAAGCTTTGGAGCGTCAACAGTTTATTGTCAAAGAAATCAAAAAGTTAGAAGCGACTGGCCTGATCATAGGAGTAATCCATCCTACATGGTTGGCCAATCCAGTCGCAGTGCGCAAGGAGAATGGGAAGTGGAGGCTATGAATTGATTTCACACACATCAACAAGGCCTGGCCCAAAGATCCTTTTCCCTTGCCGTGCATCGACCAGATTGTGGACTCCACTGCCGACTGCGACTTATTATCTTTTCCTTGACACCTATTCAGGCTATCATCAGATTTTTCATGGCCAAAGAAGATGAGGAGAAGACCGCATTTATCACCCCATGTGGTACATATTGCTTTCTGCGTATGCCTTTCGGGTTGGAAAGTGTTGGTTCTACCTTTGCAAGAGCAGTCCAGATTGGTTTTGAGCACTAGCTACAAAGAAATATGGAAGCTTACATGGATGATATAGTGGTCAAAACCAAGGATAAGGCCATACTCATATCAGACCTAGAAGTAACATTGCCAACCTATGCAAGATCAACATGAAGGTCATCCCTGAGAAATGTGTGTTTGGCGTCCCATCCGGAAAGCTTCTCGGGTTCTTTGTATCTCAACAAGGAAGCGAAGCAAATCCCGACAAGATCAAAGGAATTGAGCAAATTGAAGCACCAAGACGAGTCAAAGACATGTGACGCCTTGCCGGATGTGTTGCTGCTCTGAGTAGGTTCGTCTCAAAATCTGCTGAGCGTGACCTACCCTTTTTCAAAATCTTGAAGAAGGCGGGTCCAATGAAATGGACTCCGGAAGTGGAGTTAGCGCTGCAGGATTTGAAGAAATACCTCTCCTCTCCGCCAGTCCTAGTTGCACCGAAACCACAAGAGCCGTTGCTGCTATACCTAGCGGTAACAAATCAAGTGGTGAGTGCTATGCTAGTGGCTAAGAGAGAAGTTGATGAGGAAGCGGCAACAATGGCAGGACTGCCGAGCGACGAGCCGGGATAGTCCCTGGCAGGGTCTGGTGCCGACAAAGAAGGATCTGTGCAGTTGAAAGATGTAGTCCAGGAGAAGAAAGTGGTGCAGCGACCAGTCTATTCTGTCAGCTCCTTGTTGCAGGGGGCTTGGTCAAGATATTCTATCATGCAAAAATTACTCTTCGACCTTCTTATGGCCTCGAACAAGCTGCGCCATTACTTCCAAGCACATGAGATCACCGTTGTCACCTGCTTCCCGCTACAGCGGATATTGCGGAACCCAGAAGCTACCGGCAGAATTGTGGACTGGGCTTTGGAACTATCAAGCTTTGGTCTTAAGTTTGAAATAACTTCGACCATTCAGAGTAGGGCCTTGACGGAGTTCATTGTGGAATGGACCCCAATGCCCGATGAAGAGATTCCAGAGTCAACTCTCCCCGACAAGGAAACTGATCGAGAATGGATCATGTATTTTGATGGAGCTTTCTTGCTGCAAGGCGCCGGTGCCGGAGTGCTGCTTGTTGCATCCACCGGAGAGCACCTCAGATATGTGGTTCATATGCACTTTCCCCGGGAAAGATCAACAAACAACACTACCGAGTACGAAGGACTGCTTGCCGATCTTAGGATCGCAGCAGATCTTGGGATTAAGAAACTTGTTGTTAGAGGTGATTCTCAACTAGTCGTCAGGCAAGTGAACAAAGATTACCAAAGCTCGTTGATGGAAGGTTATGTAGACAAAGTGAGGAAGTTGGAAGAACGTTTTGACGGCCCACAAATGGAGCACGTTCCACGTGCAGAGAACATTGTTGCTGATGTCCTGTCGAAATGTGCTACCCTTAAGTTGCATGTGGAACTAGGAACTTTTGTGCTCCTACTAACTCAACCCTCCGTGACACCATCAAATGGACAAGAGAAGAGAAGAAAGTTAAGTTCCGGCAAGTATTTCCCAGCAGAGCTCCCCGAAGCCGCTGGTGAGAAGGTTGCAAGAGGGAACGACCAGCTTGTCGGTGAGTACTATGCTCTGGGAGGCCCCCCGGCTCTTGCCGTAGAAGCATACACTCCCGCCGGGCTTGCCGTGGTGCAACAGACTCCGGCAGGCCCTCGGGACCTTGCTGTCGAGACAAATGCTACCCCGATGGAGGATACACCTTTGGTGCTTACTGTCGAGCCACAGGCACCGGCATGGCATAGCACATCGTCCATTTCCTTTAAACATGAGAACTTCCCAGGGAACAAGAAGAAACAGAGAGAGTAGCCCGCCGGTCTACTATGTACCAATTCGTAGACAACGTCCTGTACAGATAAAGACTGAACAATGTGAAACTGAAATGCATTCCCGGGAAGATGGACTGAAGCTGTTGGCAGAGATACATGGAGGCATATGTGTCTCCCACATAGGGTCAAGAGCCCTTGCCGGGAAAGCATCCCGGCAAGGCTTCTTTTGTCCCACCACCCTCCAGGATGCAACGAGATTGGTAACCAAGTGTGAGGCATTCCAATTTCATTCGAAGATACTATATCAACCAACTCAATCACTCCAAACGATCCCTCTCTCCTGGCCATTTTCGGTCTGGGGGCTCGACATCTTGGGCCCCATTCGCCATGCTGTCAAGGGCTTCGAGTACTTGTACATCGCAATCGACAAGTTCACAAAGTGGCCAGAAGTGGAAGTAGTAAGGAAGGTGACAACACAGTCAGCCGTCAAGTTCTTCAAGGGACTAGTTTGCCCTTTTGGCATTCCCAACAGGGTCATCACTGACAACGACACACAGTTCGTGAGCCGCACCTTCATGCAGTATGTCCAAGACCTTGGCGACAGAATCGGTTTTGCTTTCATTGCCCACCCGAGGAGAAATAGCCAAGCGGAAATAGCTAATGCTGAAGTGCTGCGAGGCCTCAAGACAAGAACTTTCAACAAGCTGCACAAGTGCGGAAGGCACTGGATTGATGATTTGCCGGTGGTTCTTTGGTCAATCAGAACGACACCAAATCGAGCTCCCAGCCAGACACCCATCTCCCTCATTTATGGGGTGGAGGCAGTTCTCCCCACATAACTCATATACAGATCACCTCGAGTGCTCGCTTATGATGTGCTTGAGCAAGAGAAGTTGTGGCAAGATGACGTGACTCTCCTTGAGGACGACCATCTTCAGGCTGCTGTGAGAGCTGCACGCTACCAAGAAGCTTTGCACCGCTACCATAGCCGCAAAGTTAATGCCAGAAGTCTTCAGGAAATCGACCTTGTTCTTAGGTGTGTTTAGTCCGCTAAGAATTCCAACAAGTTAACGCCGAAGTGGGAAGGCCCTTATCGGGTAGTACAAGTCACCAGGCCTAGCGCATTCCACATGGGGACTGAAGATGGCATCTCAGCGAGCAACTCTTGGAATGTTGAACACCTTCACAAGTTCTACCCATGAGGCGTGGTTGCCGGGCCTCTCGGCAAGCACCTTTTGTACAAGTCTTGCCACTGAAGCATGTAATCCTTGGTACAAAGCCAAGCCCAGACTCTGTGCGTACTTGAATAAAGATAAGTGTTCTGCAATCCCGATCAATTATCATGTTTACTTATGTGCATGTTTATCTAAGGTGTTGCATTGAACATAATCCCGACAAGGACTAACAGACCGCCAAGGTTCCATATCCACATTTTCTCTTTTTCTTTTTCTCAAACGACAGAAGGACCCCTCCCGTGCAGCTTTGCCGGGGGGGGGGGGAATGATGGTACGGATACCTACGAGCGACGCCCAAAAAAACTTGCCAGAGGAAGCACGGAAATAAAAATATAAGTTGCAAAAACCTTGAGATAATTCTTCCCGTAGAGTTATTTTCCTTGTGTGATTTCGACCTCTGTATGTAAAACCTGCACGCTAGGGAATCGTGCCGCATTTGGCTGCGCCCTCACTATGTTTCGGGAACTGCTCAACGGTTTAAGTGGCCGCACCCGCACTCCTTGCTTTGTTTCGAGTCCGCTGAATGACTCAAATGACAACACTCACGCCCTTACTCTGTTTCGAGCACGACCAACACTTCGAGCAGTGGCGCCAAAAATGCCAAGGCGTCTTGCCGGCAGTAACACCGCCAACGGGCTGCTAAGGACCCATTCCTCAAAGCGCTCGCGGTAGGGCTACTCATGCCAGCGAGACTTTTCCAAAAAGGCGCAGGGAAAATTTCATACAAGGAAACAATCCAACAAGGAAGATAATAAACGGCCATTCAAAGTAGGGTGAAATTCACATGAGATATCACTTTTTCCTAAGTACATCTTTATTTGACTTTCTCCCCTAGGAGAGATTACAAGAATAAAAAGATGGAAAGGAGAGGCGGGATACACGAAGAAAAGATGGCGAGATGCCCCCGACAGAAGCCTAGCCTCTCCCCTCTGGGCCAGCACTACGCGGAGGAGCAGGGCTGTCAGATGGGCAGGCAAGAACCTGGCCCCTCCTGGTCCAGCATAGCATGGAGCAGAGGGACAGAGCGGGCAGAAAGGGGGATGGTCCCCAGAAGCCGAAGTCTACGGGCCTGCTGGAAGACCCAGCTGGAAGATGAGGCAGTGCCCGGGACTAAGGCCCCCGGCAAGGTCATCTTGCTGAGAGGGGGAGAGGCATGAGGCTGGCGGTGATGGTGCGGCCAGCGGTTAGTCCGAGCTCGAGTCCTCGGGCTCCGACTTGACCGCTCGATGACCTGACTCATCACCGTTGTCTTCGCCACTGTCGGGACCCCGATCCTAAGACATATGAATCCAGCCTATAACACGTCACACCACTTTGCGGCCTCACGCCCGGTAAGCCACGACTGCCACCTTACCTTGGCCGGGACCGTTTGCGCCTTTTGGCTCACGGATATGAATGTGTCACTAGCATTCACACATCAGAGAACCCGGGTCGACATGACTAGTTATAGACCCAAGTGGCACAACTGTACAGGGACAGGCATACATAACCCAGCAATGCAGGTGTCGGTCATCAGCATGTGTAGATGAGTCATAGCAAGCTACAAGGACTCCATTATGCCGTGGGACATAAATGTCATCACTGCACGTAGACGAGTCGTAGGAGGCTACAGGGACTCCATTACACTACGAGACATTTCCCCGAAGGGACCGGCACAGCAACAAACAAGGATACATGCCGGTCAATCAATGTGTCCGGAGCAATAGCAAGCTACCAAGGCTCGGTGGTAGCACAAAGAGGCATTTCCCTGTAAAGAAGGCTACTAAAGGCACACAACTAGGTGTCGAATCCCACCCATACCAATGCATTTCAATCATACACACACTATGGACGATACGCGTAGATACAACATGGCATCACAACAAAACTCTACAACATAACATTTATTTAGAAGGCTCTGAGGAGCAACATAGTATAATGTTACAAACAGAAGGGGACACAAGACCCAACATTCAGAGCATACAAACAACAAGCGGAAGTTACATGTCTAAGTACAGACCTCTACAAAAGCAGCTAGAAGAGCCTGAAAAGCTACAATGACCCTACCACAGGAGCCAGACCTCTATCTGGGTTACTAAGCTAATCCGTCGATGTCAACGTCAGGGGAACATAACCGAACATAATGTCTAACTCTGCAAAAATTTAAATAAGCAACAGTGACTATGAAGGTACTGAGCAAGTCTTACATCAGAACTATCTACATATGCATCATGTATCAATGAACAGGGTTGTGGGGTTTGACACAGTGCTAATCCCCATGCTGATTGGGGGTTTGACCCACTGCGGGGCCCACTATCAGCGGCTGGGGCTGGCTAAGCAGGGGGATTTGGCCCTAACCGCCCGACCACGTCGGCGCCCGCTGGAGCGGGGTTGGCGGCGACCAAATCCACGGCGGAGCACCACCGGAGATGGTCGGAAACGTGCTAGGGGGCTAGGTTTGGCGCGCGGAAAGCACTAGGAGGGAGCCCATGCTCGCGCGCATCCACCGGAGGGGGCAGGAGGGCACGGGGCTTCTAGACGGCTCGCCGGCGCCCGTAAAGTCTTGATGAGGGGGGCGGCTAGAGGGCATTAGAGACCACGGGGAGAGGGGGAGAGGGACGGCGAGCTCATAGGGAGGCAGCAGGGGGGCTCGGCGGCTCGCGGACGATGGAGCGGCGGAGAATCGATGGGGCGAGCTCTGGTGGCCGGCGAGGAAGAACAACGACGACTTAGTGTTGAGGGGCTCCCGGCGGCTTCTGTCTCCACGGGGAGGATGGGGGGTCGTGTCGGAGCTCTGGGAGGCGACATGGGGCTCGATGAGGCCGGAGGCTGCGGTGGCTGCAAACGGCAGCAACGGCAGCGCTCGGCAGAGGAGAGAGGAGAGAGTAGGGGAACATTTTCTTGGAATTGTTTGAAGCAATTTTGATAATGCTTATTTGACAAAATTTTGAATTATGAGGCTTGATCATTCCTCATTTCATCTTCATTTAAAAATAAAAATTTATGCATGAATGCACTTGCAATCATAAAGAAACTAGGGCTGTGACAACTCACCCCCACTAAACAAGAATCTCGTCCCGAGATTCAGGAGTAGTCGGGAAGAGTGCGGGTACTCCAGCTCAAAACGATCTTCGCGCTCCCACGTTGCTTCATCCTCGGAATGATGCGACCATTGAACCTTCAGAAACTTGATGCTGCTATGTCGAGTGGTGCACTCAGTTTCATCAAGAATACAAACATGATATTCTCGATATGAGAGATCATCTTGAAGATCAAGCGTTTCGTGATCTACTTCGTGGATAGGATCCTTGAAGCAATGCCTGAGTTGAGAAACGTGGAACACATCATGAACTTTGGAAAGTTGTGGGGGTAGTTCCAATTGGTAGGCAACCTCTCCTCGTTTAGCAAGAACGTGAAAAGGACCAATGTAATGAGGAGCCAATTTGCCTTGGTTACCAAAATGATGGGTGCCCTTCAAAGGTGACACCCGAAGGTAAGCCTTCTCATCAACCTCAAAACTTACATCCTTATGACAACGGTCATATTGGCTCTTCTGACGAGATTGGGCAGTTTTGACATTCTCATGAATGATGCGAACTTGCTCTTCTGCATCCTGGATCATATCTGGTCCAAAGAATTGTCTTTCACCGGTTTCTGACCAGTTTAATGGCGTTCGACATCTTCGTCCATACAGAACTGCGAAAGGAGATTTGCCCAGACTAGACTGAAAGCTGTTGTTATAAGCAAATTCAGAAAATGGAATAAATTTCTCCCAGTTCATTCCGAATGAGATAACACAGGCTCTGAGCATATCCTCAAGAATTTTATTGACTCTTTCTACTTGACCACTTGACCGAGGGTGATCAACGGTGCTAAAGGAGAGATGGGTTACCATAGCATTCTGGAAACTTTCCCAACATCGAGAGGTGAAAAGACTTTCACGATCAGAATTGATCTCTAGAGGAAAACCATGACGAGAAACTATTTCAGAGATATACTAATCTTCTAACTGACTAGCAGTTATACTTTCTCAAACTGGAAGGAAATGAACAACTTTTGAAAGGCGATCGATAACCACGAAGACGACATCATTCCCTTTCTTAGTATTTGGAAAGCCAGTGATGAAATCCATACAAACCTTCTCCCATTTCCACTCGGGAATAGCCAAGGGATGAAGGGTGCCAGCAGGCCTTTGATGCTCTACTTTAACGCGACGACAAACATCGCAGTTAGCAATGAATTGAGCGATTTCTCTCTTCATCCGGGTCCACCAAAACCTTTGGCGTAGGTCCTGATACATCTTAGTACTACTGGGATGAATCGTGAGAGGAGATTCATGAGCTTCCTGGAGAATCAGTTCTCGAAGTTGTTGCCTTTTGGGAACCACCAAGCGGTCCTCAAATAAAACAACACCTTGATCATTTAACAAGAAAGAACGATCAACTCCCTTGGAAATATTGCTCTTGGTACGAGAAATTTTCGTATCCTGCTTCTGGGAAGCTATGATCTGATCCTCAAGAGTTGGTTTCGCCACCAAGGTAGAAAGGAATCCTCGAGGAACAATGTGAAGATTTAACTTACGAAATTTGTCGTGGATAAGTGGTTGACTTTGTAGCAACAAGAGTTTGTTACAATACGATTTATGACTTAGTGCATCAGCCATGACATTGCCTTTGCCTGGGGTGTAAGATATTCCTAAGTCGTAGTTTGTAATCAATTCAATCCACCATCTTTGCGCGAGATTCAAATCCGGTTGGGTGAATATATATTTCAGACTCTGGTGATCACTAAATATTTCACAACAATTACCCAGAAGGTAATGTCGCCAAGTGACTAGTGCATGGACTACTGCGGCAAGTTCCAGATCGTGTGTTGGATAATTTTCCTCATGTGTACGCAACTGTCGGGATGCGGAATCAATCACATGACGATCTTGCATAAGAATGCAACCTAGACCTTGTCGCGAAGCATCACAATAGATAACAAAGTCCTTTGTGAAATCTAGGGGTACAAGGACCGCGGCAGTATTCAGTCGTCTTTTCAACTCCTGAAAACTTTCCTCACATTTTGAAGTCCACTCGAACTTCTTATCTTTCTTGAGGAGTTCAGTTAGAGGTTTGGCAACTTTGGAGAAGTTCGAAACAAAGCGGCGACAAGATCTCGCTAAGCCAAGGAAACTCCTAACTTGCTTCACCGATTCAGGTTGAGTCCAATCAAGGACAGCTTGAACTCTCTCGGGATTGACAGCAATAACTTTCTCAGAGATTACGTGAACCAGATAGGTCACTTTTGGTAACCCGAACTCACACTTTGAGAATTTGGCGTAAAGCCGGTGCTCTCGGAGTTTCATCAATACCAGCCTAAGATGCTCAACATGTTCTTCTTTATTCTTCGAGTATATGAGGATATCATCGAGGTAAACAACGACAAACTTTGCCAAATACTCCATGAAGATCGAATTAATTAAGCGGGAGAAAGTGGCTAGGGCATTGGTTAGACCGAAGGACATGACGGTGTACTCGTATTGGCCATAACGAGTGACAAAAGCCGTCTTTGGAATGTCCCCGTTCGTGATTTTGATTTGATGATAACCTAATCTCAAATCCATCTTGTTAAAGACTGTGGACCAGCAAGCTGATCATACAGATCGTTGATCCCGAGGAGCGGATATTTGTTCTTTATCGTGACCAGATTAACCGACCGATAATTGACAACCATCCGGTCCGTACCATCCTTCTTCTTAGCAAAAAGGACTGGACAAGCCCATGGAGAAGAACTGGGACAGATGAAACCTTTCTTCAAATATTCATTGAGTTGGGTCTTAAGCTCAGCTAGCTCTTGGGGAGACATCTTATAGGGCCTTCTAGCAATTGGAGCGGTTCCTGGAACAAGTTCTATGACAAACTCTACTTTTCTGTTAGGTGGAACACCTGGCAATTCTTCTGGAAACACATCCAGGAAGTCAAGGACTACTGGAATGTTTTCAAGGTCTAGAAGAGGATTGGCATTGAGGGTATAAATCATGCCCTTTGGAATGCGGGTTTGGATATTGACTATCTGGCCAGAAGGATGGGTAAGCTGAATAGACCTAGAGAAACAATCAATTTTGGCATGATGAGCTGTCATCCAATCCATCCCCAAAATGATATTGATGTTTGAAGTTTTAAGGGCTATCAGAGAGGCAAGAAACACTAAACCATCAACAAGGATTTGGTTCCCATGGCTTATTGCATTGGTTTGCCATTTGAAACCTGGACTTTGATTTACTAATGGAGAGGGCATAACCTCGAAAGGAATGTTATGCAAAGAGGCATAACGTTCAGAGATGAAGGAGTGGGATGCTCCTGAGTCAAACAAAACTGAGGCTAGATGAGAATTGACAAGAAGCGTCTTAAGCATGACATTAGCATCATCTTCAGCTTCTTCTACAGTTACATGGTGCACACATCCACGAGTATAAACAATTGACCTGACATTGGGCTTCTTGGTTGGCGGCTTGCAACGAACAACACTACTTGTTGAAGAAGGTGGAACATTTGCTCGCAAAGGGAAATTCTTCGAGTAATGTCTAGGCTGACTGCACTTGAAGCATGCCCCATGAATGGGACGTGGATCCGGGTTGAGAACTCGGTTGATGACGTTATTCTGAGGAGCACATGGCATCGGCAGATGAGGCGCCATGTAGGATGTCCTCGGTGCATACCTTGGAGGAAGAGCGGCATTCGGGATCCATATCCTACACTTCTCGGATGATAGACGTTCAAAATGATCCAACATCATGGCTGTGCTTGCGAGATTCCTCGTAGGTCATCCTGCTCATCTATGCTTGGATTGCTTTGTTCACAAGAAATTGGAAGCTAACGAACTCATGCAGACTAAGGTCATGAAGGATCTTCGGGTTAAGGCCTTTCCTAAACCTTGCTTGCTTCTTGGCATCCATGGATACTTTTTCTGGGGCATAGCGCGCGAGGCGTTCAAATTCATGGCTATAAGCATCCACATCCATATTGCCTTGGGTCAGAACACAGAACTCTTCTTGCTTACGATCTAGTAGGGACTGTGGAATATGATACTCGTGAAAAGCCTCACAAAATTCCTTCCATGAAGTAGCTTGGCCCGCAGGATGCATGGCCCTGAAATTCTCCCACCATAAACTAGCAGAACCTTCAAGGTGATATGCGGCATAAGTGACCTTGTCTCCTTCATCCAAGTTTGCATAACGCAGCTTGTTGTTGATACTTCGGAGCCAATCATCTGCGTCTAGTGGCTCAATGGAGTGATGGAAGGTGGGTGGTTACAACTTGATGAATTCGCTGATGGATACTAGCTCATTGCGACGATGCGTTGTATTCTGCTCGATGTGCTCCAACAGACGATTGGTGGCACGCTTGTTCCTCTCAACTTCTAGCATGACCTCCGTCAACAAAGGCAGGTTGGGAGGATCTTCTTCATCCCTACCATCTCCATGGTTCTGACTATGACCAATAGATCTCCGATTGACTGGGGACATCCTGAAGGAAACATCCAGGGTTTAGAATCAAGGGAGAATACTAACACATAAAGAATCCTAGGTGAACTCGGACAACATAACGGCTGTACGGGCATGAAATATGAGGCAACCTGCACAAGATTTGGCCAGCATAACAGCTCCACACCATGGTTCAAGGCACAGAGAGAACATATGCATCACTTCTCATAACTCTGATGGGGCAAAACTTGTCAAACAACCATTCTATGAGTCTGTGGTGTAGTAACTCGTCATGTGTCACATCCCTATGCTTGTGATTGCATCATGTTAAATTCTTTTAAACTTGAAATGGGGATGATCAAACCCTAGCATTATTTGAATTCAAATAGGCTCAACCAAATATTTTTTTCTAATAAAACAAAGTGGCTTTCTAAAATGTTCATCATTTCTGGAAAAATGTGGGAGCATCAACGAGAGGTGATTTATATTTTTAGAGTCATTTTTGCATATTGAATTAAATCAATAATTTATCAGATATGGGTTTTAAAAATCCTATAAATATTTTAAAGCTCCAACAAATTTGAAACTTGGACAGGGCCTTTGGAATAATTCCTCTAGTGCCCAGAAAAAGTTTCATAAATTTTTATAAAGATTTTAGTGCCTAAATAAAATAAATGCAATAACAGAAATTAAAGAAAAGAACAAATTAATTAAAAAAAGAGGAGGCCCAGGTGGAGCTGGCCCAGCCGGCCCACCGTCTTCATTCTCCTACTAGTCGGCAGGAGGGCGTGTGGCCGAGGCGCGCCATGGCCAGCTCCTGCCTGCCTGGCCTCCGGGGCCGTCAACGCTCTCACCCTCCCGCTGTGGCCCTCTTCTCCTCCCTCTCTCTCGCGGCCGCTCTCCCTCTGACTCTTTCCCCCTCTCTACTCTCCTCTGTCGACGGCCACCGAAGCCCCTCGTCGTCGATTCGCCGCCCCTGGTGCCTCCCCGAGCCCGCGAGCTCCGTCCTCTGATGTGTCGTGAGCCTCCCCGTCGATCCCCCTTCTTCTCCCTGCTACTTAGCTGCCGTAGCCGCCACTTCCTTGTCGTGCCCGAGCTTCCCTCCACCGACGTCATGGCCACCGCGGCCAGAGCACCCGCTGTGCCCAGCTGAGCACTCCGGCGTGCTCGCCAGACCCGTAGGTGCCGCCCCGACCTGTGACTTCTGCTCCCGCAACCCATAGCGCCGCGGCCGTCCTCGGCCGAGCTCCGGCCTCCGCCTCCAGCGTCACAGCCGCGAGCTCTGGCATCCCCCGCGTCCCTAGCTAGCTCCCCTGGGAGCAGGCGATCAGGGGCTTCGCCCCAATGCCCCCCGTCGGCGCTCCCGTGGCCGGCAGGGCGGACGCCGCCGCGATCTAAGGTCGCCGGCGATGAGCCCCATTGCCCGAGCCCCGATAGGTGGGGCCCCATCGTCAGGTGATTAGCTTAAGGCTAATCACCAGTTAGTTGACCCCTGGGTCACAGACATGTGGGCCCGGCCCTGTTAATCATTAGTTAGGTCAATTAAAAAAACGGTTAGATGGTTGTGTCAGTGACAGGTGGGGCCCAGCCGCCAGGTTTGACCTGGGCTGGCGCCTTTGACCTGCTGATATCATCATGACGTGAGGCTGACATAATAATTCAATTTTGGATTTAAATAAATTACCGAAAATAATAAAAACTTCTAAAATTCATAGAAAATAATCTGTAAATCAGATGAAAATAATTTATATATGAAAATTGATCAGAAAAATTCAATGAATCCATCTGTACCATTTTCATGCATGATAGAGAAACCTAAATAGGTGAACTTGGACATTTTAGTACAAACACATTATGGAATCCATATATGAAGTTGAATTTGAACCTCGAGTTCAAACCCACTTATTTTAAACTTGTTTGCTAGATGCATTAGCTCAAACACCTCATATTGCCATGACATATTCATGCATCATATTGTGGCCTTTGGTGTGTATTGATTTGTTTCCCCTTCGATGGTTGTTCTTCGTGTTAGGCACTGTTTCAGAGGATACAGTCGAGTATCCATCTGAGGGCAGTATCATGTGATCGTCTTATCAGGCAAGCAACCCCCCTTCAACATATTGATACAATCCCACTCTCTTGATCTTGATCACATTTATTGCATTAGGACAAAACGTTTCAACTTTTGCATGTTCCGATAGTTGAACCCGTTCCTTTGCATGACCTGTCATTGTCACAGTAAATAGCTAAACGATGCAACCTAGCATACCCGGTAGATGCTTGAGCTATGTTGTGCCTTAATTTAACCTGCTATGCTTGCTATCCTTAGAGTTGTGTCTGGTCTGATTCATCTGGGTGATGAACCAGAGTGAACTGAACTTATTTTGATAATGAGAGTTAAGTTGTGAACACGATTTGGTAAAGGTAGCGATGAGAGGCCGTGTAGGAGTACATGGCAGGTTGTCTCATTGGAACCATCTTTAAGAACTGAGTCTTGTGTATGTTGTCCAAGACTAGCTACTACCGCACATTGGGATCCTTATTTGACTCTCTTGACTTATTAGCCGACTTGATCTCTGTCCAGGAGTTGCAACTAGTTTCTGGTGTTTGTAGGATATGCTAGTAGTCTATCGAGTGGCACCCCGTACAGGTGGCCCGGTGTACCAACCGTAGTACCATCCGTACACATCGTTTGGGGCCGTTGAGGAAACTTCGGCCGGACTTCCTTGTGGGTTCAGTCCCGAATAGGTGATAAACCTGGACTAGAGTCTTGTGTGGTTAGTCAGGTCGTGGCCGACTCCCTCGCTGGGCTTCCGCTTGAAGGTTGTCGAGGTGCCTTTTATGAGCACATGGCGATAAATGGCGAGAGCATGTGTGACGAAGTACTCCCCTGCAGGGTAATCAATCTTTTCGAATAGCCGCGTCCACGGATATGGACTACTTGGATACTTATATGGTTCATAGACAATTCAAAAGGTTACTCATAAAAGCTTCAAGACAAGTGTGAGTATCGTGGATGACACTCTCGTAGGAAGACGGGAGCGGATCCATGCTAGTGTATTTGTTGTGGTGTTAGTGGACTCGTGTATGCTTCACAAAAAATTTCAAAGTTATGAAAGTCGTAGTACAAGATAGCCACCGAGTCAAAGCTGGCTTGCTGCATTGAACCCAACAACTTCCTTGTTGATACCGATGCATAAGTAGTTAGTTCTGATGTAAGTCTTGTTGAGTACTTAGTACTCACTGTTGCTTAATTATGTTTTTGCAGAGGAGACTCCAGTCTTGCTAGTGGTTTCTACGATAAGATCGATGTTGGTATTTTAGCTTGGGAATACCAGCCAGAGGTCTGGCTCCTGTGGAGGGCCTTGTAGATAGACAGGCTTCTTTAGCCTTCTTCTTTTCTAGATGTCTATACCCAGACATGTTAAGCTTCCGCTTGTTGATTGTATGATTTCTGTGTTGGGTCATGTGACCCCTGCATGTAATATCACACTATGTTGGCTCTTATGAGCCTCCTAAATAAATGTTGTGTTGCTGTATGGTTATGTTGTGATGCCATAGTTGTATCTATGCATATCGGGCATGTCGTGTGTACGCGTGACATGCAACGATATGTATGGGATTCGACACCTAGTTGTGTGCCTTTAGTAGTACTCTTTACAGGGATCTGCCTCTTTGTGCTTCCACCGAGCATTGGTAGCTTGCTATTGCTCCGGACACATTGATTGACCCGCATGTATCCTTCTTGGCTGTTGTGTTTGTCCTTTCGGGGAAATGTCTCACAATGTAAAGGAGTCCCCGTAGCCTGCTACGACTCGTCTATGTGCAGTGATGACACTTATGTCCCACGGCGTAATGGAGTCCTTGTAGCTTGCTATGACTCGTCTACACACGCTAGAGGCTGACAGCTGCAATGTTGGGTTACGTATGCCACTTGGGTTCTTCGAATAGCCATCTCGACCCGGGTTCTTTGTCGTTTTAATGCTAGCGACATATTACATACGTGAGCCAAAAGACGCAAATGGTCATGGCCCAGGTAAGGTGGCAGCCGTGGAGTTAACCGTTCATGTGGCCGCAAAGTGATGTGATGTGTTACATGCTAGATTCTTATGGCTTAGGATCGGGGTCCCGACATCATCCTAGTAGATAGGTAGAAAAGCCTAGTTATTAATCCCCGTAGAAAAGAAGAGAGTGACCCAGAATAGAGTAACTAGAGGAAAGGAGTAAAAAGAGCCTTACGTTCCCTTCCACAATCAATTCCCTTATATATAATTAAAGCATTTCTAGATTCAAAATCGACCAGTTTGGCTTCGTAAACCTACAAATAGTTCAGCTCTAATACCAACGCTATCGGGACCCCGATCCTAAGACATACGAATCCACCATGTAACACATCACACCACTTTGCGGCCTAATGCATGGTAAGCCACGGCTGCCACCTTACCTTGGCCGGGACCATTTGCGCCTTTTGGCGCATGGATATGAACATGTCGCTAGCATTCACACGTTAGAGAACCCGGGTCGACATGACTAGTTATAGACCCAAGTGGCACAACTGTACAGGGACAGGCATACATAACCCAGCAATGCAGGTGTCGGTCATCAGCGTGTGTAGACGAGTCATAGCAAGCTACAAGGACTCCATTACACTGTGGGACATAAATGTCATCATTGACGTGGATGAGTCATAGTAGGCTACAGGGACTCCATTACACTGCGAGACATTTCCCCGAAGGGATAGACACAGCAGTAAAGAAGGATACATGCCAGTCAATCAATGTGTCCGGAGTAGTAGCAAGCTACCAAGGCTCGATGGTAGCACAAAGAGGCATTTCCCTGTAAAGAAGGCTACTATAGGCACACAACTAGGTGTCGAATCGCACACATACCGATGCATTTCAATCATATACACACTATGCATGACATGCGTAGATACAACATGGCATCACAACAAAACTCTACAACATAACATTTATTTAGAAGGCTCCGAGGAGCCAACATAGTATAATGTTACAAACAGAAGGGGTCACAAGACCCAACATTTAGAGCATACAAACAACAAGCGGAAGTTACATGTCTGAGTACAGACATCTACAAAAGCGGCTAGAAGAGCCTGAAAAGCTACAACGGACCTACCATAGGAGCCAGACCTCTGTCTGGGTTACTAAGCTAATCCGTCAATGTCAATGTAAGGAGAACATAACCAAACACAACTTCTAACTCTAAAAAAATCTAAATAAGCAATAGTGAGTATGAAGGTACTCAGCAAGGCTTACATCAGAACTATCTACATATGCATCATGTATCAATGAACAGGGTTGTGGGGTTTACTGCAGAATGCCAGCTTTGACCTTTGGCTATCCTAGACTACGACAAAGTAACCAACATATCACTACTCTCTTGTATCCCTACGAGAGAGCACACACGAGTCCACATGTTCACCATGTCATTACACCACTATGGATCATCTCTCGTCTTCCTACGAGAAGCCATCCATAGCACTCACACTTGTTTGGTGCATTTTAGAGTATCCACTTAAGTTGTCTATGAACAATGCAAGTATCCAAGTAGTCCTTATCCGCGGACGCGGCTATTCGAATAGATAATTTACCCTGTAGGGGTGTACTTTATCATACATGCTCCCGCCACTTGTCGCCATGTGCACCTAAAAAGGCACCTCGGCAACCTTTAAGCGGAAGCCCAGTGAGGGAGTCGGCCACGGACGTTAACCTTCATCAACTCAAGTCCAAAGTAGTCACCTATCTGAGTTGGAACCCATAATGGAAGTCCGGCCGAGGTTTCCAACATGGCCTCAAAAGTTGCGAGCAGGGCCCCAAGCCAGTCCCGATTGGGCCGTTAATCCACTTCGTAGGCCGTGCCACACCTATCAACGTTTCGAACTACTGCGACTCCTGGACTAAGAACATAGTAGGTTAATAGGCCGAGAGAGCTTGAGTTACTGGAGCCCAATGTGCGATAGTAGCTTGTCTTGGAACACAAACACATAACTCAGTTCCTATGAGCGGTTTCAATGAGACAATCCACCATGTACTCGTACATGGCCTCTGATCGCTACCTTTACCAAAACAGGTTCATCACTTAACTCTCATCATCAGGACACATTCATTTCACTCCGGTTCATCTCCTAGATGAATCAGACCTGACACAACTCTAAGCATAGCAAGCATAACAGGGTTATAGGAAAACATGGCTCAAGCATCTACTAGGTATGCTAGGTTTCTTGGTTTAGCTATTTACTATGACCATGACAGGTGATGCAAAGGAGTGGGTTCATCTATCGCAACACAAGTAGCAGTTGAAACGCGTTGTCCTAATGCATTGAAATGAGAGCAAGAGCGAGAGATGGGATTGTATCGGATATGCTCAAGGGGGGGTTGCTTGCCTATTTATCAGAAGAACTCAGTTGTTCTTTGATGTTGTCGATAACTACGTCTCGCAAGTCTATCGACAAGATCAAACAAGGTAGAAAATAAGCAAGGAAAATGCTTCACCATGATGCATGATAATAGCATGGCAATATGTTACTGGTTTGAGCTAATCCATCTATCAACATGTTAAATGAAGATGGTTTGAACCCAAGGTTCAAATTCAACTCCATAAGTGAAGTTCCTATTGTGTTTTGAACAAAGTGTCCAAGTTTGGCTATTGAACTTTCTCTAACATGCATGAAAATGCCACCATTAGATTCATTGGATTTTTCTGATAAATTTTCATACATATATTATTTTAATCTGACTTACAAATTATTTTCTATGAATTTTTGAAGTTTATAATATTTTCTGGAATTTCCTAAATTATTTTTATTCTCGAAATTCATTATTGCATCAGCATGACGTCATCACGATGTCAGCAGGTCAACAGTCCTGGTCCAGGATAAACCTGACGACCCAGACCCACATGTCAGCAACACAGTGCTAATACCCGCGGTGACCGGGGGTTTGAGCCACTGTGGGAACCACTGTCAGTGGCTGGGGGCTGGCTAAGCAGGGGGATTAGGCCCTAACCGGCCGGCCATGTCGGCGCTCGCCGGGGCGAGGCCAGCGGTGACCAAATCCGCATCGGAGGACCGCTGGAGATGGCCGGAAACACGCTAGGGGGCTCGATTTGGTGCACGGAAAGCACTGCGAGGGAGCCTATGCTCGCGCGCGTCCACCAGAGGGGGCTGGAGGGCGCGGGGCTGCCGGACGGCTCGCCGGCGCCCATACGGTCACGACGAGGGGGGCGTCTAGAGGGCACTAGAGACCACGGGGAGAAGGGGAGAGGGACAACAAGCTCACAGGGAGGCTGCAGGGGGGCTCGGCGGCTCGGGGACGACGGAGCGGCGGCGAATCGACGGGGCGAGCTCCGATGGCCGGCGGGGAATAATGGCGACGGCTCGGTGTTGTCGGGCTCCCGGCATCTTCTATCTCCACGGGGAGGACGAGGTGGTCGCGGCGGAGCTCTGGGAGGCGATAGGGGCTCGACGAGGCCGGAGGCTGCGGTGGCTGCAAACTGCGGCGACGGCAGCGCTCGGTAGAGGAGAGATGAGAGAGCATGGGAAGAGGAGGGGAATGAGAGGGAGAGACCAGGGGGTGACACGCGGGGGGAGCAACCGACGAGGGAGGCAGGCAGGCTGGGAGGAGGTGGCCGGGAGCGTGGCCAGCCGTGCTCGTCTTCCCCTCTGCCTACTGGCAGATGTGGAAGACGACTCCACCCCTGGGCCGGGCCACTTCTGCTACAGGGAGGCCCAGGTAGGCCTCTGCCTTCTTTTTTTATTTCTATTTTTGTTTTTATTTCCGACATATGTTCTAGCAAAATAAAATATCAAGCCATTTTATAAAATCCTAAACATTATTATATGACCTAGACATAAATGACTTATGCCACATAATTAATTTCCAAATTATTTGACATATATTTCATATATAGAAAAATATATATGCAATGCAAATAGAGTTAATTTAATTCAAAAACCCAATATAAAATATTTTGTGATCCCAAAATATTGGTTGGCAATTTTATCTCAACCCAATGTTTTACTAGAGAACCAGGAAGATTTTCTTGGAATTGTTTGAAGCAATTTTTATAACGCTTATTTGACAAAATTTTGAATTATGAGGCTTGATCATTCCTCATTTCGTCTTCACATAAAATAAAAATGCATGCATGAATGCGCTTGCAATCATAAATAAACTAGGGCTGTGACAACTCCCAGGTTGCTTCATCCTCGGAATGATGCGACCACTGAACCTTCAGAAACTTGATGCTACTATGTCGAGTGGTGCTCTCGGTTTCATCAGGAATACGAACAGGATATTCTCGATATGAGAGATCATCTTGAAGATCAAGCATTTCGTGGTCTAGTTTGCAGATAGGATCCTTGAAGCAATGCCTGGTTGAGAAACGTGGAACACATCATGAACTTTGGAAAGCTGCGGGGGTAGTTCCAATTGGTAGGCAACCTCTCCTCGTTTAGCAAGAATGCGAAAAGGACCAATGTAACGAGGAGCCAATTTTCCTTTGATACCAAAACGATGGGTGCCCTTCAAAGCTGACACTCGAAGGTAAGCCTTCTCGTCAACCTCATAACTTACATCCTTATGACGACGGTCATATTGGCTCTTCTAACGAGATTGGGCAGTTTTCAAATTCTCACGAATGATGCGAACTTGCTCTTCTGCATCCTGGATCATATCCGGTCCAAAGTTGTCTTTCACAGGTTTCTGACCAGTTTAATGGCGTTTGACATCTTCGTCCATACAGAACTTCGAAAGGAGCTTTGCCCAGACTAGACTGAAAGCCGTTGTTATAAGAAAATTTAGAAAATGGAAGACATTTCTCCCAGTTCATTCGAATCAGATAACACAGGCTCTGAGCATATCCTCAATAATTTGATTGACTCTTTCTACTTGACCACTTGATCGAGGGTGATCAGCGGTGCTAAAGGAGAGATGGGTTCCCATAGCATTCTGGAAAATTTTCCAAAATTGAGAACTGAAAAGACTTCCACGATCAGAATTGATCTCTAGAGGAACACCATGAAGAGAAACTATTCGAGAGATATAGAAATCTTCTAACTGACTAGCAGTTATACCTTCTCGAACTAGAAGGAAATGAGAACTTTTGAAAGGAGATCGATAACCACGAAGATGGCATCATTCCCTTTCTTAGTCTTTGGAAAGCCAGTGATGAAATCCATACCAACGTTGTCTCATTTCCACTCAGGAATAGCCAAGGGATGAAGGTTGCCAGCAGGCCTTTGATGCTCTCCTTTAACGTGACGACAAACATCACAGTTAGCAATGAATTGAGCAATTTCTATCTTCATCCGGGTCCACCAAAACCTCTGGCGTAGGTCCTGATACATCTTAGTACTACTAGGATGAATCATGAGAGGAGATTCATGAGCTTCCTTGAGAATCAGTTCTCGAAGTTGTTGCTTTTTGGGAACCACCAAGGAGTCCTCAAATAAAACAACACCTTGGTCATTTACCGAGAAAGAACGAGCAACTCCCTTGGAAATGTTGCTCTTGGTACGAGAAATTCCCATATCCTGCTTCTGGGCAGCTATGATCTTATCCTCAAGAGTTGGTTTCGCGACCAAGTTAGAAAGGAATCCTCAAGGAACATTGTGAAGATTTAACTTACGAAATTCCTTGTGGAGAAGTGGTTGACTTTGTAGCAACAAGAGGTTGTTACAATAGGATTTACGACTTAGTGCATAAGCCATGACATTGGCTTTCCTGGGGTGTAAGGTATTCCTAAGTCGTAGTCCGCAATCAACTCAATCCATCGTCTTTGCCTGAGATTCAAATCCGGTTGGGTGAATATATATTTAAGACTCTGGTGATCACTAAATATTTCACAACAATTACCCATAAGGTAATCTCACCAAGTGACTAGTGCATGGACTACTGCGGCAAGTTCCAGATCATGTGTTGGATAATTTTCCTCATGTGTACGCAACCGTCGGGATGCGTAGGCAATCACATGACGATCATGCATAAGAATCCAACCTAGACCTTGTCTCGAAGCATCACAGTAGATAACAAAGTCCTTTGTGAAATCCGGGGGTACAAGTACCGGGGCAGTAGTCAGTCGTCTTTTCAATTCCTGAAAACTTTCCTCACATTTTGGAGTCCACTCGAACTTCTTATCTTTCTTGAGGAGTTGAGTTAGAGGTTTGGCAACTTTGGAGAAGTTCTCAACGAAGCGACGACAAGAGCTCGCTAAGCCAAGGAAACTCCTAACTTGCTTCACCGATTCAGGTTGAGTCCAATCAAGGACAGATTGAACTCTCTCGGGATTGACAACAATACCTTTCACAGAGATTATGTGACCCAGATAGGTCACTTCTGGCAACCAGAACTCACACTTGGAGAATTTAGCGTAAAGGCGGTGCTCTCGGAGGTTCATCAATACCAGCCTAAGATGCTCAGCATGTTCTTCTTCATTCTTCGAGTATATGAGGATATCATCAAGGTAAACCATGAAAAAATTGTCCAATACTCCATGAAGATTGAATTAATTAAGCGGGAGAAAGTGGCTGGGGCATTGGTTAGACCGAAGGACATGACGGTGTACTCGTATTGGCCATAACGAGTGACAAAACCGTCTTTGGCATGTCCCCATTCCTGATTTTGATTTGATGATAACCTAATCACAAATCCATCTTGGAAAAGACTGTGGATCTAGCAAGATGATCATACAGATCGTTGATCCTGGGAACGGATATTTGTTCTTTATCATGACCAGATTAACCGGCCGATAATTGGCAACCATCCGGTCCGTACCATCCTTCTTATTGACGAAAAGGACTGGACAAGCCCATGGAGAAGAACTAGGACGGATGAAACCTTTCTTCAAAGATTCATCGAGTTGGGTCTTAAGCTTAGCTAGCTCTTGGGGAGACATCTTATAGGGCCTTCTAGCAATTGGAGCGGTTCCTGGAACAAGTTCTATGACAAACTCTACTTCTCTGTCAGGTGGAACACCTGGCAATTCTTCTGGAAACACATCCGGGAAGTCACGGACTACCGGAATGTTTTCAAGGTTTGGGAGAGGATTGTCATTGAGGGAATAAATCATGCCCTTTGGAATGCGGGTTTGGATATAAAGTATCTAGCCAAAAGGATGGGTAAGCTGAATAGACCTAGAGAAACAATCAATTTTGGCATGATGAGCTGTCATCCAGTCCATCCCCAAAATGATATTGATGTCTGAAGTTTTAAGGACTCAAGCTGAAAATGATCTTCGCGCTCCCATGTTGCTTCATCCTCGGAATGATGCGACCACTGAACCTTCAGAAACTTCATGCTGCTATGTCGAGTGGTGCGCTCGGTTTCATCAAGAATACGAACATGATATTCTTGATATGAGAGCTCATCTTGAAAATCAAGCGTTTCCTGGTCTACTTCGCGGATAGGATCCTTGAAGCAACGCCTAAGTTGTGAAACGTGGAACACATCATGAACTTTGGAAAGCTGCGGGGGTAGTTCCAATTGGTAGCCAACCTCTCCTCATTTAGCATGAATGCGAAAAGGACCAATGTAACGAGGATCCAATTTGCCTTTGATACCAAAACGATGGGTGCCCTTCAAAGGTGACACCCGAAGGTAAGCCTTCTCGTCAACCTCATAACTTACATCCTTCTGACGACGGTCATATTGGCTCTTTTGACGACATTGGGCAGTTTTCAAATTCTCATTAATGATGTGAACTTGCTCTTCTGCATCCTAGATCATATCTGGTCCGAAGAATTGTCTTTCACCGGTTTCTGACCAGTTTATGGCGTTCGACATCTTCGTCCATACAGAACTTCGAAAGGAGCTTTGCCCAGACTAGACTGAAAGATGTTGTTATAAGCAAATTCAAAAAATGGAAGAATTTTCTCCTATTTCATTCCGAAAGAGATAACACAGACTCTGAGCATATCCTCAAGAATTAGATTGACTCTTTCTACTTGACCACTTGACTGGGGGTGATCAGCGGTGCTAAAGGAGAGATGGGTTACCATAGCATTCTGGAAACTTTCACAAAATCGAGAAGTGAAAAGACTTCCACGATCACAATTGATCTCTAGAGGAACACCATGAAGAGAAACTATTCGAGAGATATACAAATCTGCTAACTGACTAGCAGTTATACTTTCTCGAACTGGAAGGAAATGAGCAACTTTTGAAGGCGATCGATAACCACGAAGACGGCATCATTCCCTTTCTTAGTATTTGGAAAGCCAATGATGAAATCCATACCAACCTTGTCATATTTCCACTCAGGAATAGCCAAGGGATGAAGGGTGCTAGCAGGCCTTTGATGCTCTACTTTAACGCGACGACAAACATCGCAGTTAGCAATGAATTGAGCGATTTCTCTCTTCATCCGGTTCCACCAAAACCTCTGGTGTAGGTCCTGATACATCTTAGTACTACTAGGATGAATCGTGAGAGGAGATTCATGAGCTTCCTTGAGAATCAGTTCTCGAAGTTGTTGCTTTTTGGGAACTACCAAGCGGTCCTCAAATAAAACTACACCTTGATCATTTACCGAGAAAGAACGATCAACTCCCTTGGAAATGTTGCTCTTGGTACGAGAAATTCCCGTATCCTGCTTCTCGGCAGCTATGATCTGATCCTCAAGAGTTGGTTTCGCAACCAAGGTAGAAAGGAATCCTCGAGGAACAATGTGAAGATTTAACTTACGAAATTCCTCATGGAGAAGTGGTTGACTTTGTAGCAACAAGAGGTTGTTACAATACGATTTATGACTTAGTGCATCAGCCATGATATTGGCTTTGCCTGGGGTGTAAGATATTCCTAAGTTGTAGTCCGTAATCAACTGAATCCATCGTCTTTGCCCGAGATTCAAATCCGGTTGCGTGAATATATATTTGAGACTCTGGTGATCACTAAATATTTCACAACGATTACCCAGAAGGTAATGTCGCCAAGTGACTAGTGCATGGACTATTGCGGCAAGTTCCAGATCGTGTGTTGGATAATTTTCCTCATGTGTACGCAACTATCGGGATGCGTAGGCAATCACATGATGATCTTGCATAAGAATCCAACCTAGAGCTTGTCTCGAAGCATCACAGCAGATAACAAAGTCCTTTGTGAAATCCGAGGGTACAAGTACAGGGGCAGTAGTCAGTCGTCTTTTCAATTCCTGAAACCTTTCCTCACATTTTGGAGTCCACTCGAACTTGTTATCTTTCTTGAGGAGTTCAGTTAGAGGTTTGGCAACTTTGGATAAGTTCTAAACGAAGCGGCGACAAGAGCTCGCTAAGCCAAGGAAACTCCTAACTTGCTTCACCGATTCAGGTTAAGTCCAATCAAGGACAGCTTGAACTCTCTCGGGATTGACAGCAATACTTTTCGCAGAGATTATGTGAACCAGATCGGTCACTTCTAGTAACCAGAACTGACACTTGGAGAATTTGGCGTAAAGGCGGTGCTCTCGGAGTTTCATCAATACCAGCCTAAGTTGCTTAGCATGTTCTTCTTCACTCTTCGAGTATATGAGGATATCATTGAGGTAAACCACGACAAATTTTGCCAAATACTCCATGAAGATCGAATTAATTAAGCGGGAGAAAGTGGCTAGGGCATTGGTTAGACCGAAGGACATGACGGTACTCATATTGGCCATAACGAGTGACAAAAGCCGTCTTTGGAATGTCCCCGTTCCTGATTTTGATTTGATGATAACATAATCTCAAATCCATATTGGAAAAGACTACGGATCTAGCAAGCTGATCATACAGATCATTGATCCCGAGGAGCAGATATTTGCTCTTTATCGTGACCAGATTAACCAACCTATAATCGACAACCATCCGGTCCGTACCATCCTTCTTCTTGACGAAAAGGATTGGACAAGCCCATGGAGAAGAACTAGGACGGATGAAACCTTTCTTCAAAGATTCATCGAGTTGGGTCTTAAGCTTAGCTAGCTCTTGGGGAGACATCTTATAGAGCCTTCTAGCAATTGGAGCGGTTCCTGGAACAAGTTCTATGACAAACTCTACTTCTCTGTCAGGTGGAACACCTGGCAATTCTTCTGGAAACACATCTGGGAAGTCACGGACTATCGGAATTTTTTCAAGGTCTGGAAGAGGATTGGCATTGAGGGAATAAATCATGCCCTTTGGAATGCGGGTTTGGATATTGACTATCTGGCCAGAAGGATGGGTAAGCTGAATAGACCTAGAGAAACAATCAATTTTGGCATGATGAGCTATCATCCAGTCCATCCCCAAAATGATATTGATGTTTGAAGTTTTAAGGGCTATCAGAGAGGCAAGAACCACTGAACCATCAACAAGGATTTGGTTCCCATGGCTTATTGCATTGGTTTGCCATTTGGAACCTGGACTTTGAATTACTAATGGAGAGGGCATAACCTCAAAAGCAATGTTATGCAAAGAGGCATAACATTTAGAGATGAAGGAGTGGGATGCTCTTGAGTCAAACAAAACTAAGGCTGGATGAGAATTGATAAGAAGCATCTTAAGCACGACATTAGCATCATCTTCAGCTTCTTCCACAGTTATATGGTGCACACATCCACGAGTATAAACAATTGACCTGAAATTGGGCTTCTTGGTTGGCGTCCTGCAACGAACAACACCACTTGTTGAAGAAGGTGGAACATTTGCTCGCAAAGGGCAATTCTTCAAGTAATGTCTAGGCTGACTGCACTTGAAGCATGCCCCATGAATGGGACGTGGATCCGGGTTGAGCACTCGGTTGATGAGGTTATTCTGGGGAGCACTTGGCATCGGCAGATGAGGCGCCATGCAGGATGTCCTCAGTGCATACCTTGGAGGAAGAGCGGCATTCGGGATCCATATCCTATGCTTCTGGGATGTATACGTTCAAAATGATCCAACATCACGGCTGTGCTTGCGAGATTCCTCGTAGTTCATCCCGCTCATCTCTGCTTGGATTGCTTTGTTCACAAGAACTTGGAAGCTAACGAACTCATGCAGGCTGAGGTCCTGACGGAGCTTCAGGTTAAGGCCTTTCCTGAACCTTGCTTGCTTCTTGGCATCCATGGATACTTTTTGTGGGGCATAGCATGCGAGGCGTTCAAATTCACGGCTATAAGCATCCACATCCATATTGCCGTGGGTCAGAACACAGAACTCTTCTTGCTTACGATCTAGCAGGGACTGTGGAATATGATACTCGTGAAAAGCCTCACAAAATTCCTTCCATGAAGTAGCTTGGCCTGCAGGATGCATGGCCTCGATATTCTCCCACCATAAACTAGCAGAACCTTCATGGTGATATGCGGCATAAGTGACCTTGTCTCCTTCATCCACGGTTGCATAACGCAGATTGTTGTTGATACTTCCGAGCCAATTATTTGCATCTAGTGGCTCAATAGAGTGATGGAAGGTGGGTGGTTGCAACTTGATGAAGTCGCTGATGGATACTAGCTCATTGCGATGATGCGTTGTATTCTGCTCGATGTGCTCCAACAGACGGTTGGTGGCACGCTTGTTCCTCTCAACTTCTAGCATGACCTCCGTCAACAAAGGCGGGTTGGGAGGATCTTCTTCATCCCTACAATCTCCATGGTTCTTACTATGACCAACAGATCCTGATTGACTGGCGACATCCTGAAGGAAACATCTAGGGTTCAGAATCAAGGGAGAATACTAACACATAAAGAATCCTAGGTGAACTCGGACAACATAACGGCTATACGGGCATGAAATATGAGGCAACCTGCACAAGATTTGGCCAGCATAACAGCTCCACACCATGGTTCAAGGCACAGAGAGAACATAGGCATCACTTCTCATAACTCTAATGGGGCAAAACTTATCAAACAACCATTCTATGAGTTAGTGGTCTAGTAACTCGTCATGTGTCACATCCCTGGCTTTAGCATGCACTAGGATCTATGCTTGTGATTGCATCATGTTAAATTATTTTAAACTTGAAATGAGGATGATCAAGCCCTAGCATTATTTGAATTCAAAAAGGCTCAACCAAATATTTTTTTTCTAATAAAACAAAGTGGCTTTCTAAAATGTTCATCATTTCTAGAAAAATGTGGGAGCATCAACCAGAGGTGATTTATATTTTTAGAGTCATTTTTGCATATTGAATTAAATCAATAATTAATCAGATATGGGGTTTTAAAATGCTGTAAATATTTCAGAGCTCCAACAAATTTGAAACTTGGCCAGGGCCTTTGGAATAATTCCTCTAGTGCCCAGAAAAAGTTTCATAAATTTTTATAAAGATTTTAGTGCCTAAATAAAATATATGCAATAACAGAACTTAAAGAAAAGAACAAATTAATTAAAAAAAGAGGAGGCCCAGGTGGAGCTGGCCCAGCCGGCCCAGCCAGCCCCACCGTCTTCAACCTCCTGCCAGTCGTCACGAGAGCGTGTGGCTGAGGCGTGCCATGGCCAGCTCCTGCCCGGCTGTGTGCCGTGGCGGCCTCTGGGGCCGTCAGCGCTCTCCCCCTCCCACCGTGGGCCTCTTCTCCTCCCTCTCTCTTGCCGCCGCTCTCCCTCTCGCTCTTTCCCCCCTCTGCTCTCCTCTGTCGTCGGCCATTGAAGCCCCTCGTCATCGATTCGCCGCCCCTGGTGCCTCCCCGAGCCCTGAGCTCCGTCCTTCGATGCGTCATGAGCCTCCCTGTCGATCCCCCTTCTTCTCCCTGCTGCTTAGCCACCATAGCCCCCACTTCCCCGTCGTGCCTAGCTGAGCACTCCGGCGTGCTCGCCAGACCCATAGGTGTCGCCCCGACCTGCGACTTCAACTCCCGTAGCCCGTAGCGCCGCGGCCATCCTCGGCCGAGCTCCGGCCGCCGCCTCCGGGGTCATAGCCGTGAGCTCCGTCGTCCCCGCGTCCCTAGCTATCTCCCCTGGGTGCGGGCGAGCAGGGGCATCGCCCCAATGCCCCCCGCAGCTGCTCCCGTGGCCGGCAGCGCGGATGCCGCCATGATCTGAGGTCACCGACGACGAGCCCCGTCGCCTGAGCCCCGACAGGTGGGGCCCCATCGTCAGGTGATGAGCTTAAGGCGAATCACCAGTTAGTTGACCCCTGGGTCATAGACATGTGGGCCCGGCCCTGTTATTCTTTACTTAGGTTAATTAAAAAAAACTGTTAGATGGTTGTGTCATTGATAGGTGGGGCCCAACCGCCAGGTTTGACCTGGGCTGGCGCCTTTGACCTGCTGACATCATCATGACGTCAGGCTAACATAGTAATTCAATTTTGGATTTAAATAAATTCTAGAAATTAATAAAAACTTCTAAAATTCATAGAAAATAATCTGTAAATCAGATGAAAATAATTTATATGTGAAAATTGATCTGAAAAATTCAATGAATCCATCTATACCATTTTCCTACATGATAGAGAAACCTAAATTGGTGAACTTGGACATTTTAGTTCAAACACATTATGGAATCCATATATGAAGTTGAATTATAACCTCGAGTTCAAACCTACTTCATTGAAACTTGTTGCTAGATGCATTAGCTCAAACACCTCATATTGCCATGACATATTCATGCATCATATTGTGGCCTTTGGTGTGTATTGATTTGTTTCCCCTTCGATGGTTGTTCTTCAAGTTAGGCACTGTTTCGGAGGATACGGTCGAGTATCCATCTGAGGACAGTATCATGTGATCGTCTTATCAGGCAAGAAACCCCCCTTGAACATATCGATACAATCAGACTCTCTTGCTCTTGATCACATTTGTTGCATTAGGACAAAACGTTTCAACTTTTGCATGTTCCGGTAGTTGAACCCATTCCTCTGCATGACCTGTCATTGTCACAGTAAATAGCTAAACCATGCAACCTAGCATACCTGGTAGATGCTTGAGCTATGTTGTGCCTTTAACCTGCTATGCTTGCTATGCTTAGAGTTGTGTCAGGTCTGATTCATCTAGGTGATGAACCAGAGTGAACTGAACTTGTTCTGATAATGAGAGTTAAGTTGTGAACACGATTTGGTAAAGGTAGCGACGAGAGGCCGTGTAGGAGTACATGGCGGGTTGTCTCATTGGGACCATCTTTAAGAACTGAGTCCTGTGTATGTTGTCCAAGACTAGCTACTACCGCACATTGGGATCCTTAATTGACTCTCCAGACTTATTAGCCGACTTGATCTCTGTCCAGGAGTTGCAACTAGTTTCTGGTGTTCGTAGGATATGCTAGTAGTCTACCGAGTGGCACCCCGTATAGGTGGGCTTGGGACGGACTAGGCATTGTGGCTCGGTGTACCAATCGTAGTACCATCCATACACATCGTTTGGGTCCGTTGAGGAATCTTCGGCCGGACTTCCTTGCGGGTTCAGTCCCGAATAGGCGATAAACCTGGACTAGAGTCTTGTGTGGTTAGTCAGGTCGTGGCCGACTCCCTCGATGGGCTTCCGCTTGAAGGTTGCCGAGGTGCCTTTTACGAGCACATGGCGATAAGTGGCGAGAGCATGTGTGACGAAGTACTCCTCTGCAGGGTAATCAATCTATTCGAATAGCCACGTCCATAGATATGGACTACTTGGATACTTATCCGGTTCATAGACAATTTAAAAGGTTACTCATAAAAGCTTCAAGACAAGTGTGAGTATCATGGATGACACTCTCGTAGGAAGATAGGAGCGGATCCATGGTAGTGTATTGTTGTGGTGTTAGTGGACTCATGTACGCTTCACAAACTTTTCAAAGTTATGAAAGTCGTAGTACGGGATAGCCACGGAGTCAAAGCTGGCTTGCTGCATTGAACCCAACAACTTCCTTGTTGATACCGATGCTAGTGGTTTCTATGATAAGTTCAATGTTGGAAGAGATTATGTGACCCAGATAGGTCACTTCTGGCAACCAGAACTCACACTTGGGCATGGACTAGTGACTAGTGCATGGACTACTGCGGCAAGTTCCAGATCGTGTGTTGGATAATTTTCCTCATGTGTACGCAACTATCGGGATGCGTAGGCAATCACATGACGATCTTGCATAAGAATGCAACCTAGACCTTGTCGCGAAGCATCACAGTAGATAACAAAGTCCTTTGTGAAATCGGGGGGTACAAGTATCGGGGCAGTAGTTAGTCGTCTTTTCAATTCCTGAAAACTTTCCTCACATTTTGGAGTCCACTCAAACTTCTTATCCTTTTTGAGGAGTTCAGTTAGATGTTTGGCAACTTTGGAGAAGTTCTCAACGAAGCGGCGATAAGAGCTCGCTAAGCCAAGGAAACCCCTAACTTGCTTCACCGATTCAGGTTGAGTCCAATCAAGGACAGCTTGAGCTCTCTCGGGATTGACAGTAATACCTTTTGCAGAAAGGTCACTTCTCGCAACCAAAACTCACACTTGGTGAATTTGGCGTATAGGCGGTGCTCTCAGAGTTTAATCAATACCATTCTAAGATGCTCAGCATGTTCTTCTTTGTTCTTCGAGTATATGAGGATATCATCGAGGTAAACCACGACAAATTTGTCAAACTACTCCACAAAGACCGAATTCATTAAGCGGGAGAAAGTGGCTGGGGCATTGGTTAGACCGAAGGACATCACGGTGTACTCGTATTGGCCATAACGAGTGACAAAAGCAATCTTTGGAATGCCCCCGTTCCTGATTTTGATTTGATGATAACCTAAGCTCAAATCCATCTTGGAAAAGACTATGGATCAAGCAAGCTAATCATACAGATCGTTGATCCTGGGGAGCGGATATTTGTTCTTTATCGTGACCAGATTAGCCGGCCGATAATCGACAACCATCTGGTCCGTACCATCCTTCTTCTTGCCGAAAAGGACTGGACAAGCCCATGGAGAAGAACTAGGACGGATGAAACCTTTCTTCGATTATTCATCGAGTTGGGTCTTAAGCTCAGCTATCTCTTGGGGAGACATCTCATAGGGCCTTCTAGCAATTGGAGCAGTTCCTGGAACAAGTTCTATGACAAACTCTACTTCTCTGTCACGGGGAACACCTGGCAATTCTTATGGAAACACATCCGAGAAGTAACAGACTACCGGAATGTTTTGAAGGTCTAGAATGGAATAAATCATGCCCTTTGGAATGCGGGTTTGGATATTGACTATCTGGCCAGAAGGATGGGTAAGCTGAACAGACCTAGAGAAACAATCAATTTTGGTATGATGAGCTATCATCCAGTCCATCCCCAAAATGATATTGATGTCTGAAGTTTTAAGGGCTATCAGAGAGGTAAGAAACACTAAACCATCAACAAGGATTTGGTTCCCATGGCTTACTTCATTGGTTTGCCATTTGGAACCTGGACTTTGAATTACTAATGGAGAGGGCATAACCTCGAAAGCATTGTTATGCAAAGAGGCATAACATTCAGAGATGAAGGAGTGGGATGCTCCTGAGTCAAACAAAACTCAGGCTGGCTAAGAATTGACAAGAAGCATCTTAAGCACGACATTAGCATCATCTTCAGCTTGTTCTGTAGTTACATGGTGCACACATCCACGAGTATAAACAACTGACCTGATATTGGGCTTCTTGGTTGGCGGCTTGCAACGAACAACACCACTTGTTGAAGAAGGTGGAACATTTCCTCGCAAAGGGCAATTCTTCGAGTAATATCCAGGCTGACTACACTTGAAGCATGCCCCATGAATGGGACGTGGATCCGGGTTGAGCACTCGGTTGATGAGATTCTTCTGGGGATCACATGGCATCGGCAGACGAGGTGCCATGTAGGATGTCCTCGACGCATACCTCTAAGGAAGAGCGGCATTCGGGATCCATATCCTACGCTTCTGGGATGTAGACGTTGAAAATAATCCAACATCACGGCTGTGCTTGCGAGATTCCTCGTAGGTCATCCTGCTCGTCTTTGCTTGGATTGCATTGTTCACAAGAACTTGGAAGCTAACGAACACATGTAGCCTGAGGTCATGATGGAGCTTCGGGTTAAGGCCTTTCCTGAACCTTGCTTGCTTGTTAGCATCCGTGGATTCTTTTTCTGGGGCATAGCGCGCGAGGCGTTCAAATTCATGTCTATAAGCATCCACATCTATCTTGCCTTGGGTCAGAACACAGAACTCTTCTTGCTTACGATCTAGCAGGGCATGTGGAATATGATACTCATGAAAAGCCTCACAAAATTCCTTCCATGAAGTAGCTTGGCCTGCAGGACGCATGGCCTCAAAATTCTCCCACCATAAACTAGCAGTACCTTCAAGGTGATATGTGGCATAAGTGACCTTGTCTCCTTCATCCATGTTTGCATAACACAGTTTGTTGTTGATACTTCGGAGCCAATCATCTGCGTCTAGTGGCTCAATGGAGTGATGGAAGGTGGGTGGTTGCAACTTGATGAAGTATCTGATGGATACTAGCTCATTGCCACGATGCGCTCTATTCTGCTCGATGTGCTCCAACAGATGGTTGGTGGCACGCTTGTTCCTCTCAACTTCTAGTAGATAGGTAGAGAAGCCTAGTTCTTAATCCCCGTAGAAAAGAAGAGAGTGACCCAGAATAGAGTAACTGGAGGAAAGGAGTAAAAAGAGCCTTACATTCCCGTCCAAAATCACTTCCCTTATATATAATTAAAGCATTTCTAGACTCAACATCGACCAGTTTGGCTTCGTAAACCAACAGACAGTTCAACTCTGATACCAATGCTGTCGGACCCCCCAATCCTAAGACATATCAATCCAGCTTGTAACACGTCACACCACTTTGCGGCCTCATGCACGGGAAGCCATGGCTGCCACCTTACCTTGGTCGGGACAGTTTGCGCCTTTTGTCTCACAGAGATGAACATGTCGCTAGCATTCACACATCAGAGAACCCGAGTTGACATGACTGGTTATAAACCCAAGTGGCACAACCGTACAGGGACAAGCATACATAACCCAGCAATGCAGGTGTCGGTCATCAGTGTGTGTAGACGAATCATAGAAAGCTACAAGGACTCCATTACGCCGTGGGACATAAATGTCATCACTTCACGTAGACGAGTCATCACAGACTACAGGGACTCCATTACACCGCGAGACATTTCCCCGAAGGGATAGACACAATAGCAAAGAAGGATACATGCCGGTCAATCAATGTGTCCGGAGCAATAGCAAGCTAACAAGGCTCGGTGGTAGCACAAAGAGGCATTCCCCTGTAAAGAAGGCTACTAAAGGCACACAACTAGGTGTCGAATCCCACGCATACCAATGCATTTCAATCATACACACACTATGCACGATATGCGTAGATACAACATGGCATCACAACAAAATTCTACAACATAACATTTATTTAGAAGGCACCGAGGAGCCAACATAGTATAATGTTACAAACAGAAGGGGTCACAAGACCCAACATTCAGAGCATACAAACAACAAGCAAAAGTTACATGTCTGAGTACAGACATCTACAAAAGCGGCTAGAAGAGCCTGAAAAGCTACAACGACCCTACCACAGGAGCCAGACCTCTGTCTGGGTTACTAAGCTAATCCATCGATGTCAACGTCAGGAAAACATAAACGAACACAACGTCTAACTCTGCAAAAATGTAAATAAATAGTGAGTACGAAGGTACTCAACAAGTCTTACATCAAAACTATCTACATATGCATCATGTATCAATGAACGGGATCGTGGAGTTTACTGCAGAATGCTAGCTTTGACCTTCGGCTATCCTAAGCAACAGTGAGTATTAAGGTAACCAACGTATCACTACTCTCTCGTCTGCCAACAAGAGAGCACACACGAGTCCACATGTTCACCATCTCATTACACCACTATGGATCCTCTCTCGTCTTCCTACGAGAAGCCATCCATAGCACTCGCACTTGTTTGGTGCATTTTAGAGTATCCACTTAAGTTGTCTATGAACAATACAACTTTCCAAGTAGTCCATATCCGCGGACGCGGCTATTCGAATAGATAATTTACCTTGCAGGGGTGTACTTCGTCACACATGCTCCCGCCACTTATCGCCTTATACACGTAAAAAGGCACCTCGACAACCTTCAAGCAAAAGCCCAGCGAGGGAGTCGGACACGGACATTAACCTTCATCGACCGACGTCCAAAGAAGTCGCCTATCTGAGTTGGAACCCATAATGGAAGTCCGGACGAGGTTTCCAACATGGCCTCAAACGTTGCGAGCAGGGCCCCAAGTCGGTCCCGATTGGGCCGTTCATCCACTTTGCAGGCCGTGCCACACCTATCAATGTTTTGAACTACTGCAACTCCTGGACTGAGAACAGGGTAGGTTAATAGGCCGAGAGAGCTCGAGTTATCGGAGCCCAATGTGCAGTAGTAGCTAGTCTTGGAACACAAACACAGAACTCAGTTCCTATTAGCGGTTTCAATGAGACAACCCACCATGTACTCCTACATGGCCTCTCATCGTTACCTTTACCAAAACAGGTTCATCACTTAACTCTCATCATCAGGACACATTCCTTTCACTCCGGTTGATCTCCCAGAGGAATCATACCTGACACAACTCTAAGGATAGCAAGCATAACAGGGTTATAGCAAAAACATGGCTCAAGCATCTACCAGGTATGCTAGGTTGCTTGGTTTAGCTATTTACTGTGACAATGACATGTCATGCAATGGAGTGGGTTCATCTATCGCAACACAAGTAGCAGTTGAAACACGTTGTCCTAATGCATTAAAATGAGAGCAAGAGCGAGAGATATGATTGTATCGGATATTCTCAAGGGGGGGGTGGGTTCTTGCCTGTTTATCAGAAGAACTCAGCTTTTCTTCGATGTCGTCGATTACTACGTCTCGCAAGTCTATCGACAAGATCAAACAAGGTACAAAATAAGCAAGGCAAATGTTTCACAATGATGCATGATAATAGCATGGCAATATGTTACTGTTTTGAGCTAATGCATCTATATATCAACATGTTAAATGAAGATGGTTTGAACCCAAGGTTCAAATTCAACTCCATAAGTGAAGTGCCTATTGTGTTTTGAACAAAATGTCCAAGTTTGGCTATTGAACTTGCTCTAACATGCATGAAAATGCCACCTTTAGATTCATAGGATTTTTCTGATAAATTTTCATATATAATTATTTAATCTGACTTAGAGGTTATTTTCTATGAATTTTTTAAGTTTATAATATTTTCTGGAATTTCCTAAATTATTTTTATTCTAGGAATTCATTATTGCGTCAGCATGATGTCATTACGACATCAGCAGGTCAACAGTCGTGGTCCAGGTCAACTTGACGACCCGGACCCACACGTCAGCAACACGGTGCTAATCCCCATGCTGATTGCGGGTTTGACCCACTACGGGGCCCACTGTTAGTGGCTGGGGGCTGGCTAAGCTGGGGGATTAGGCCCTAACCGGCCGGCCACGTCGGCGCCCGCTGGAGCGGGGCCGGCGGCGACGAAATCCGCGGGGGAGGACCGTCGAAGATTGCCGGAAACATGCTAGGGGGCTCGTTTTGGCGCGCGGAAAGCATTGGGAGGGAGCCCGTGCTCGCTCGCGTCCACCGGAGGGGGCAGGAGGGCGTGGGGCTGCCAGACGGCTCGCCGGCGAGCTCTCTCGTGGCGGTACCTGTACGGTCTCGACGAGGGGGCGGCTAAAGGGCACTAGAGGCCACAGGGAGAGGAGGAGAGGGACGGCGAGCTCACCAGGAGGCTGTAGGGGGGCTCGGCGGCTTGGGGGCAATGGAGCGGCGGCTAATCGACGAGGCGAGCTCTGGTGGTCGGCGGGGAAGAATGGCGACGACTCGGCGTTCTGGGGCTCCCGATGCCTTCTGTCTCCATGCGGAGGACGAGGGGGTCGCGCCAGAGCTTTGGGAGGCGACAGGGGGCTCGATGAGGCCGGAGGCTGCAAACGGCAGCGACGGTAGCGCTCGGCAAAGGAGAGAGGAGAGAGCAGGGGAAGAGGAGAGGAATGAGAGGGAGAGACCAGGGGCGACACATGGGGAGGATCAACCTACGAGGGCGGCAGGCTGGCTGGGAGGAGGTAGCCGGGCGCGTGGCCGGCCGTGCACGGCTTCCCCTCTGCCTACTGGCAGAGGTGGAAGATGACTTTGCCCCTAGGCCGAGCCACTTCTGCTACAAGGAGGCCTAGGTAAGCCACTGCCTTCTATTTTTATTTTTATTTTTGTTTTTATTTCTTACATATGTTCTGGCAAAATAAAATATCAAGCCATTTTATAAAATCCTGAAAATTATTATATGACCTAGACTTAAATGACTTATGCCACATAATTAATTTCTAAATTATTTGACACAAATTTCATATATAGAAAAATATATATCCAATGCAAATAGAGTTAATTTAATTCAAAACCCAATATAAAATATTTCTGTGATCCAAAAATATTGGTTGGCAATTTTATCTCAACCCAATATTTTACTAGAGAACCAGGAAAATTTTCTTGGAATTGTTTAAAGCAATTTTTATAATGCTTATTTGACAAAAATTTGAATTATGAGGCTTGATCATTCCTCATTTCATCTTCATTTAAAAATAAAAATGCATGCATGAATGCACTTGCAATCATAAAGAAACTAGGGCTGTGACAGCCACAGTCCTCCCCATCACTCTCGCCCGAGGACAGGCTTTTGCTGCTGCTCGAGCTCTCTTCGCAGCACCTGAGATGGACGCCGGAGCGCCCATAAATCTTGATGGCGAGCATATTGGCCTCCGTCATTTTGAAGCGAAGGATATGCCCCACCTGGAGGTTGTGGGCGCGGGCGAATGTCTTCGAGCCGGATTTGCGGAACATGACGCGGTTCGTTGGGTAATCTATGTTTACCCGTCTCGTGCCGTTACGGCAACCAGACACCCGCAGCCATAGGACAAGCGGCTCGTTGCCCTCCATCGCCCTAGTAAAGAGCCGATGGGGGCGCAGATGGGTCCAGAGGTAACCGGCCAGATCGAGGATGACGTTCAGTGTTGTCCCCTTGGCATGCGTCTCCTGAATGGAGAGGCCTGGCGTCGAAGGAGGAGGTGGAGCGGCACTCCGCCTTCCCTGGCCTTGGCCCCCACGGCGGCTGCGGCCCCTCGTGCCTCCTCCACCACGCGCGCTCGGGTCGCCCTCCTCCTCCGCGGCTGAAGCGGTGGCATGATCTAGACGAGTGCTTCTTCTTGAAGCTGAGGATGGTGGTCACCCATGCCCCCTTTTCATGGCTAAAGGCGAGCGATACCTGAAGGTTGAGGAGACGTGGAAGGGCGAACTATGGAGGTTTGCGCTCGGAAGACGGAGGGAGGATGGACGAGCACTACCCCCGCTACCCCTCTATTTATAGGGAGAAGCGCGGGGGCCGGCTCTCCCCCGCTCCAAAGGACGTCGCCCACCTCCTCCAATAGTGGCACCCTCGATCCCGGGGCGAACAACAACCACCCCGTCGCTCCAATCCACAGTGCTGCGGTTACTACTTTCCCAGGGACTTTAAATCATGGGCGCCCATTATTGGTTCCCCGCTATGCATGCGGTGCGCGTGGCGAAAATGACCTGGCGCTGTAATTAAAAACTTAACGGCTGCGCCTCGCACATATCCCACGTCCCGCTTTCAATGGGCATCGTGGTGAAGCACAGTGAACGTAATGACCACAACTGCATGGCCCTGCCACGCGTTCTCGTGCACTAATTGGGCCTAGCCCAGCAGCACCTCGTGACATTTGTGTCCCATGCTCGGGGGCTCCTGTCGGCTGCACTAGAGTTTTTGGGATCTCCAGTGCCCCTTACTCATGCACGGGCAGTGGCAGCCACCCTGGCGGCAAGGCCCAGCGGGAACTTGCCAGGTACCAGTACAAGAGAATCAAGATCAATGGCAAGGCCTTGCCGGGAGGTCTATCGACCCAGGAGAGAGGGAGCCCGGCCCTGGAAAGGCAAGGACCCGGCAAGGAGAAGCCCCGTCAAGACCTCGCTAGCGCACGGGCTAGGTTTCAATCCATATGAACGCGTGTCGCGACATCGACATCGGAGAGACTTAAGCGGTGCCGATATGACGGGCTCCCATCCCGCCCCTTTGATGGACAGAGATGCCTGATGGTGCATTAACTGCGCCTGTCCTATTCCGTCAGTGTTAGGTATGATAGCATTGTAGCTCTGTACACCCCGTGTATGCACTATACGCCACTGTTGGGATCCCCTTTAGAGTATAAAAGGAGGCCCAGGGCGATACAGTAGAGGACTTTTTCGACTTTTGGACTTTTCGTCTTTTGCACTCTTAGGGAGCCTCTAGCGCACATGCGTGGCAGTGGCTCGCAGCACCCCTGTAGCAAGAACCCTAAGAACACTCTCAATACCACCAAGCAGGAGTAGGGTTTTATGCATCCATGCGGCCCGAACTGGGTAAAGATCCCCGCGTGCTTTTCATTAGATCGACTCTTTTGACAACCTGCCCCCCGTCAAACCGAAAGGGATCCCCATGATCCCATACATGTTCGTTCCCATGACACCCAGGGTAGCCTCAAATAACTCTATCCGCCAACCTTCTGAAATGACTACAGGGCGAGCCGCCTCCCCCTGAAGTCTAGCTCCACGCTGCCGGCTATGACGAGCCGAGCGGCTAGGAGTGGAGACCTCCAGCTCCCTAGCCGGCTGCACATAGAATGCCATGTTCAAGGTACAAGTGGCAACAGTGGCCCCCGATCCCATCAGGGTTCAGCGCCCGCATGCCCAAAATGGAGGCAACAATGCCTCTGACTCTGGCCGACTGCGACCGGGTGCCAGAACAGTGACGACACACCCTCAACCACTCGATTCCCTACCCAATGTGGCTACAACACAGCCGGTCGTACCACTGACCGTGGCCGGCTGCCGCAAGATGACGCCTTGAAGTACGGACCGTGCCACGAAGTGACCGGCACGGGGAGCCACCTACGGCCCCCTTCGTCTCCCGACGGGATCCCACAGCCGGCAGGTCCTACCAGCGACAAGACCCCTCATCCTGGGGCCCCCATGGCCGTCTAGAGAGGCTGTCAGCCGGGGGCCCCAGAGACCTGTATTCGTATTGCAATCCGGGGGGTTGGCCTATAAACCCCACGGAGCCACCCATGCAAAGAGAGATCAACCAGGCTGCACACCACACTCACGTAGAGAGGCAACAAAGGCAGCCAAGCTCCTTCTTCCTTCTCTAGCCATACGGCTCCAGGAGTACCATTGTAACCTCAAAATCATCTGAACTAGACCGAGCAAGACTAGGGGTGTTACCTCCCATGGAGGGCCCCGAACCTGGGTACATCACGTGTCCGTCACAGCTTGTGCCTAACCCCACTCCCGGAGCCCCAACCACTCAATAAGCCTACCCATGGCATCTGTCGTGAGAAAACGACGACAGTTGGCGCCCATAGTGGGGCCGTCCGTGGCGTCGGCCGGAGTCACGCTCCGGGCGGGACACTTCACCACCTCCCCGGCCGTCCCGTGTCCGGGCGGAACCGCATGCTCGTGGTGCTTGCTCCGGCAAGACCTGCGGGCGATGCTGCCGGCCTATCCAATGAGTGCCCCGGCAGCAACCCCTCGCTTGACATCACCGCACACGCCGAGCGCGTCGGCAAGCTAAGCCTCGCCGACGAACCTACAGCCGACGCGTACCCTAGCTAGGTGGTCGACTGCATCGACCCGCCCTCGTCCGTGGCTACGCTCGCCTCGGGCGAGGCCAACAACTCCTGCGCCCAGCACGGGGGTGATGACCACAGTCTCTTCCACCTCTTCTAGCCACACGCGGGCCGAGGCCGATGCGGCCACCGCCCATGCCGGAACCTCCGACCCACTCAATGCCACTCTTCGGGGTTTGAGCACCCCCATCACTCTCACGACGAACCCTTCCACCATCACGACCGAGTTAGAGGCGGCCCTCTGTCTCCTGCTCGAGGATGCCAGCACCCTCACATCTTAGCAGCGCTGGATGGAAGCTGCAAAGCGGGAGTACATTTCCGCCTATCGTGTCACCCTGGCTGGCATCGAGCCCATCCGGCGGGGCGCCGTGCTCAACCTTGGCCATGAGGTCGCCGAGATCCTCGACGGCAACCTGCCCGTCTACGACACCCCCACGGCCAACCTACGGGCCTCCAAGGTGGCCTATGAGGACCTAGCCGCGAGGGCGAGGAGCACGCCTCGTGCGAGCAACATCTCAAGGACCTCATCGACACCGCCAAAGCGCAGCAAGCCGGGCTCATGACCGGTGGAGCCATCTCCGAGGCTCCCCGTCCCAAGGGCGAGGGCTCTGGGCTGCTGGCGATCAACTGGCTTAGCACTCCATCACCCCTCACCCCTCCGGTCGGCGGGCCGAGGGAAGCAACTCTCGGTGCTCCCAGCCGCACAAAAATGAGCAGCCGGCTCTCGACAACCGACACAATGACGTCCCAGCTAGCGGCAGCCACCAGAACAAGGCGCCGGCTGGCTGTAGCCGGTGCAACCGCGGGCACACCCCGCCTCCGCGGCGGGAGACAGCACGGTCCGTCCCACCGATCGTCCGCGCTGATCTCGCGGCCCAGCTCGGGCCACAAGTCCCCCACAGCGAGAACGACACGCGCCTTCGCCTTGACTGGCTGGCATAGTTAGCCCTCCTCGAGGAGGAGCATTCCATTGGCCCGGCATGTTCGGCCCCCGGATACACAACGAGCCGATCCCGACTGGCTTCATGCTGCCCCGTGACACCATGAAGTACAACGGGCCCGCCAAGCCAGAGGACTGGCTGATCGACTACACCACGGTGATCTTCATAGCGAGGGGGAACAAGCGCATAGCCATCCACTATTCCCCCCTCATGCTGATTGGCTCGGCCCGCACCTGGCTGAACAGCCTGGCAGCATGAACACCAAGACGGACTTTGAGGAAGCGTTGGTCTGCAACTTCACCGGCGCCTACAAGCGGCCTGACCGCCCCCGCAAACTGGCCATGTGCATCTAGGGCCTGAACGAGGCCCTCCGCGACTACCTCACCCGATGGATCGAGCTTCGCAACTCCTGCGAAGGGGTGCACGAGGTGGAGGCCATCCAGTACTTCATCGAGGGCTTCCGTGACGGCACCTACCTAAAGCACAAGCTCTTGTGCTCCGATCCAGCAACGCTGGCAGACCTCATGGCCAAGGCGGACAAGTACGCCACGACCGTCTCCACAATCCGAGTCAAGGTCAGCACGCCCAGCAAGGCGGCTCCGCCGTTGGCTGCGTTATGACAGGCTGCCGACAACCAGCAGTCACAGAACAACGAGCGCAAGGCCGATCAACCGGACTCCCGCTATGGGAGCCGGTAGGTCGCTACCATCGAGGAAGAGCAGCCGGCTGCCCAGGCTTCCGGCCAGCGGCAACACCCCCCGCAAGGCTGCCTGGCAGCCTAAGCTCACCTTCGAGCATATGCACATGATCCGGAGCCAAGCCCTCCACACACGATCCGACAATGCACCTTCTCGTAGCGGTTGGCCTGGGGGGAAGGCCTTCCGGCTCATCCCGCGCCGCCTCTCCGTGCTCTGGCACCGGCTTTGGCTCCCGCACCGGCCCAGGCCCTGGCTCCGGCCCAGCACGACGGACGCCTACTCGACCGATTCCAAAACCAAGACGGCTCTTACGTCATCTTCACCAGCGAGGAGACGGACAATCACTCCCAGCACCGGCTACACGGCGAGGTGAATGCACCCGTGCCGATGACTCCTTGGTTCATGCACTGGTCCGAGAAGCCGGTTACCTAGAGCCATACTAACCAACCGGCCATGATGCCAAGCCCTGGAAGCTACGCCCTCGTCCTTGACCCCACCATCGTATTGGAGAGACGCGCCTGCCGCGGGTGCTAGTCGATGGGGGCAACAACATGAACATCCTCTATCGCGACACCATGCTCAAGTTGGGGCTCAAGGAGGAGGACCTGCAAGCGAGCTGGACAGTTTTCCACGGCATCGGGACGGGGAAGTCCTGCACACCCATTGGCAAGATCAAGCTCGATGTCCTTTTCGGCATCAACACTCACTTCCGCCGCAAACCAATTTGGTTCGAGGCAGTGGACCTTGATAGTCCCTACCACGCTCTACTGGGGTGGCCGGCTCTCGTCAAGTTCATGGCGGCCCCCCATTACGCCTACCTCAAGGTCAAGATGCCGGGCCACAAGGGCATCATCACCATCGCCGGTGACTACAAGATATCGATCATGTGCGTGCGAGATGGCAGCCGGCTGGCCGAGACCCTGGAGATTGCCGAGGAGAAGTGGCAGCTCGACCGACTCGTGGCCCACACCTCTGCCCAGCCACCCATGCGGGCTCCCCCATCCTCGCCAGATGGTGAGGCCTCGTTCCAACCGTCCAAGGACAGCAAGCAAGTGCCACTCGACCCGGCCAACCCCAAGCAATGCTTCACCATTGGCGACCACCTCGACAGCAAATAGGAAGGTGAGAACATCGACTTCCTCCATGAGAGTCAGGACATCTTTGCATGGTCTCCAAAAGACATGATGGGTGTTCTGAGGAAGTTTGACGAGCACAAGCTTCATGTACGGCCGGATGCGAAGCCAGTCAAGCAACCCCTGCGCAGTTTCTCTGAGGAGAATCAACATACCGTAGGAGAAGAGATTGCCCGGCTGCTCGCAACTGGCTTCTTCATGGAAGTGTTCCACCCAGCTGGCTGGCCAACCCAGTCTGGCGCTCAAGAAAAACAAGACTTAGCGGATGTGTATCGACTACGCGAGCCTGAACAAGGCATGTCCCACGGACCCGTTTGCCCTATCGCGGATCGATCAAGTCATCGACTCCACGGCCATCTGCGACCTGCTGTCCTTCCTAGACGCCTACTCGGGCTACCACCAGATCAAGCTAGACCCAGCCGATCGGCTGAAGATCTCCTTCATCACCCCTTTCGGGGCCTACTTCTACATCACCATGTCCTTCGGGCTGAAGAATAGAGCACCACCTTCCAGGGCTGCACGCAAAAGTGTCTCTTGCCTCAGATAGGTAGGAACGTCCACGTCTATGTTGACGACATCGCCGTCAAGGCCAAGAAGCACTTCAGCCTCCTCGACGACCTGTGGGAGACATTCGCCAACCTACGCGAATACGAGATCAAGCTCAACCCAGAGAAGTGCATCTTAGGCATCCCAGCCGGCCAACTCCTGGGTTTCTTCGTGTCCGCTCGTGGCATCGAAGCTAACCCATTGAAGATCAGAGCGATCGAGCGCATGCCCAAACCAACGCAGCTCTGCGACGTCCAGAAGTTCACCGGCAGCCTCGCCTCACTCAGTCGGTTCATCAGCCAGCTGGGAGAGAAGACCCTGCCCCTCTATGGACTCCTTCGAAAGACGGCTCTGGTCGAGCCGATCCGCGACCCCACGAAGAAGCCGACTATGTTTGACTGGCCCGATGAGGTGGATGAGGCCTTCCGTGGCCTCAAACAGGCTCTGACCAGAGCGCCATCCTAGCTGTGCCGGCTGAGAAGGAGCCCTTGCTCGCCTACATTGCAGCGACCACGTGCGTTATCAGCATCGTCCTGGTGGTGGAGCGGCCGAAGGAGGGCAGGACATTGCCAATCCAGCGCCCCGTCTACTACCACACCGAGGTCCTCTCCGCCTCCATGCAGAACTACCCCCACTACTAGAAGATGTGCTACAGCATATACTTTCCACCCAGAAGATCAAGCAGTACTTCCAAGAGCACGTCATCACCGTGCTGAGTATGGCGCCATTGGGCGAAATCATGAGCATCCGAGACGCCATCAGCTGGATAGCAAGGTGGGCCATCACCCTCGCCAACTACGAAATCCGGTACGAGCCGTGCACCGCCATCAAGTCAAAAGCGATGGCCGACCTCCTTGTCAACTGGGCCGAAACCCAGTTCGTGCCACCACCACCCGACTCCATGCATTGGCGCATGCACTTCGACGGCTCAAAGATGCGGACCGGCCTGGAAGCCGGCATCGTCCTGTCTTTCCCGAAGGGAGACCAGCTCAAGTATGCACTCCAAATAATCTTCACCACCTCCAACAACGTGGCCGAATACGAGGTGCTCATCCATGGCCTCTGGCTCACCAAGGAAATTGGGATCTGGCGCATCCTCTGTTTCGGCAACACCGACCTTGTGGTGTAGCAAGTCTTTGGCGAATGGGACGGCAGGGACGCCAACATGGCCAGTTATCACTTCCCCGTCCAATAGCTCACCTGCTCCTTTGAGGGTTGTGAGTTCCATCATGTCCCCCGAGCGGACAATGAGGCGGCCGATACGCTGGCAAAGATCGACTCCACCCGATAGGCCATCCCAGCCGGTGTCTCCCTCCAACGACTGTTCAAGCCATCGATCAAGCCTTCCCCCGAATTTGATTCCATCTTCGCGCCGGCTAACGCAGCCGGCCCATCGGCAGATCCGGCAGCCCAGCCGGCACCATCAGCGCTGGCTGCACCACCCGCTCCATCAACCCCGGCTGCCCAACCCGCACCACCAGCTCTAGCTGTCGAGCCTGCCGCATCTGAGGCGGCCGGCTCCAAAACCACGCCCGTCATGATGGAAATCGACGCCCCTCATGATGCCCTAGTCTCGGGGAATGGCGAGCCGGTCCCGGGGGCTGGCGAGCTGGTCCCGGGGACTGGCGAGCTGGTCCCGGGGACTGGTCACCTAGGCCTGGGGCTCCTGCCATCTCCAATGCCCCGCTCGAGCCCGAGCCGGCTCCCGTCTTAGCACCTTCATGGGCCCATCCCATTCTAGCGTTCCTCTTGCGTGGCAAGCTCCCCCTGACGAAGATGAGCCCCGACGAATCCAACATCGTGCCCCTGCCTATAGCATCATCAACCACGAGCTGGTTCATCGCAGCACAACTGACGTGTATCAGTGTTGCATCGAGCCGGAGAAAGGGCAAGAAATCCTCCTCGACATCCACCAGGGCGAGTGCGGGCATCACACCACCTCCAGGACCCTGGTGACCAAGGCGTTCCACCACGGCTTCTACTGGCAGACCATCTTGGAGGAGGCCAAGCAGCTAGTCGACAAATGCGAGGGGTGCCAACGCTTCAGCAGGAAGAGCCATCTGGCGGCCGCGGCCCTCCAGACCAACCCCCGCTCGTGGCCCTTCGCCGTCTGGGGGCTGGACAGGGGGGGACCCTTCAAGAGTGCACGAGGCAGCATGACACATTTGCTGGTGGACGTCGACAAATTCACCAAGTGGATCGAGGACAGGCCAATCAAGAAGCTAGATGGCCCCACGACCGTCCTGTTCGTCGAGGACATCACGGTTCGGTATGGCCTCCCCCACAGCATCATCACCAACAATGTTATGAACTTCGCCAAGGGCACACTAGCACGTTTCTGCACCAAGCAAGGTATCCGGCTAGACTTGGCGTCTGTCGCCCACCCGCAGTCAAACGGCCAGGTTTAGAGGGCAAACGGCCTGATCCTGGCCCGCATCAAGCCCCGGCTCGTGGCACCGCTAGTCAGGTCAGCTGGCTGCTGGATGAAAGAGCTGCCAGTTGTCCTCTGGAGCCTCGGGACCACGTCCAACCGGTCGACCGGCTTCACCCCTTTCTTTCTTGTATACGGGTCCGAGGTAATCATCCCCACCGACATCGAATTTGATTATCCTCGGGTTGCCCTATATATGGAGAAGGATGCGAAGGAGGCAAGAGAAGACGATGTTGACCTCCTCGAGGAAGCCCATGAGCTGGCACTGAGCTGGATGGCTATCTACGAGCAGAAGCTCCAGCACTACCATAGCAAGCGAATCTGGCCAGTCTCCTTCCGTGAAGGACACTTGGTGCTCAGGCGGATCTAGCGAACTGCCGGCCATCACGAGCTGTCCTCCCCATGGGAGGGGCCCTTCACCATCAGCAAGGCGTTGCACAACAATGCATACTATATGATAGACACCCCAAAGCCACAAAAAAGCAAGAGAGACTCCTCCGGCGAGAAGACGGAGCGCCCGTGGAACGCAGCGCTCCTCCGCCCATTTTACTTCTACGAACTAGTATATGTATGTACCCCTCCCGTTTTGGGCTTCTTAATGCAACAGGTGCCCCAAGCCTACTATTGGGACACGCCCTTTTCGTTTCTATCTGAACTGTTCTCTCGCCTTGCTAGCTCTCGGGCACGGGGGCTCGCCGCCTAGCCCTGGCACCCTCCCCCAAAGCTGGTCAAGTAATGTGAGCTCAAGTAAGACCTACCACCCCTCCCAACTACAGATGGACTTTTGTTAGCTTTAGCCACTCACCTAACCCGAAACACTCTGGCGATTCCCAAACTTACGACCGGCTCACCGAGGCAGATCCCCGTCGCAGCTACAGACTGGCTCCTGGCTATCCGGCTGGTGGGGCCGAAACCAACAGGGACAAGGCTGTGAGCAGCCGGAACAAAAAGGGCAAAAAAGAGTAAGGCCTAGCCGGCGCGCTCAAATCAACATTGTAGCAATCAAAAGCTTCATAAAATTTTAAAGGCCCATGGCCATGACTTCATTAGATACACCCCGAGTGGGTGGAATTGAGGTCTAACGAAAATGCAGAAAAGATAAAGGCCCCTAAGTGGTGGCAGCACCATATTCTCCCCGGCACCCCCCGCGGTGCCTAACATAGAGGCCGCATCCTTGGCTCCTGCACGATCAACATTGGCTTCCGACCCCAGGTCTCGAGCCGGCTTGGAGTCGGCGTAGTCACCGGTGCTGGAGTCGGCATCCTCACCGTACATCTCGATGGAGCTTCTCTCCGTGTCATCCAGGGCGAGTGCATACTGTTCCGCCCTCCGGAACCGCCTCACCGTCTGGCCTGCGCTCGGGGACGTACTCCTCCCACACAGCAAAGTTCGCGAGGTCGCTCGCCCACGCCGCCAGCTCGGGGTACCAAGACCTCGCAATGCGAAGTGCCATCCTCGCACTGGCGCGGGCGACGAAATCCCTCCAGGCGTTCACCCACGCGGTCCCGAACTCCACCCACCTCGACAGCCGGATCATGGAGGTCTGCTCCGCCACACCCAGCCAGAGGGTGCGGACCAGCGCCTCGCCAGCCGCCTGGAGTCGCTTCATGGCCTGGACCACCTTTGTCAGCCGCACACTTGCGGCGAGCCCCACTTCGTTCAAAGAGCAGGGGCAAGCTGCCCAACGGCGACCCCCTACGCCCGCTGGTCCTCACGGTAGGCTTCCACGGCCGCCTCCGCGGCCTCGTACGTACCAGGGAAGAGCCCTAAGAAGAGAAGTAAACGAGAGATGAGCAAAGAAGGAAACCAAAGCCCAGAAAGAAATAACCAGGAAGAACGAGGCAGCAAAAACTTACTGCACAACATCTGGTCCACCTCATGCCTTTGCTCCTGGAGCGCCGCCTCCCTAGCCGACAACTCCTGGAGCCTGCGCTCGTGCTTTCCCCGAACCGCCTGTGCCTCCTCAGCCGCCTTTGCCAGCGCGGTGTTCGTGGCCTCCAGCTCCTGGCGAAGGACCATCTCCCGATACACCGCCACCCGTCGGAGGGCCGCCTTGCGGTCCGCTAGCTCTTGGCGGCGGGCCACCTTGCGCTCGACCGTCTCTGCCTACACCCAGCTAGCCTCCTGGCGGAGTTGTTCGCACTGCGTGGTCAGGAGGTTTCGCTGGTCACCGAGCTCCACCACCTGGCGGCGGAGGGTGACCGTCTTGGCATGGGTGGCTGCCCAGAACAAAGAAGTTTTGATTAAGAAGATAAGAAAAAGAAGTGGGGTTTGGCCCGCCTTCGCGATAGCCCACTCGAATCCCAGGGGCTACACCCCCACCGAAAGTACCAAGGATCTTACCTTAAAGGTCCGAGGACAGGCTCGCCAGCTGGCCCTCATTTTCCCGGTACAAACCCAGTAGGGTGTTGTACACAGCCACCCGACGGTCGTGGCTGCGTGCAAAGAACAAAGTAAAGGGACATTAGACTCAACCCGCCTGCGCCCCAGCTAGCTCGAGTCTCGGGGGCTACCCCAGTGGACGCGCTCGCACGCCCCCACTAGAACAGACATCAAGGAAAAAAGGGAAAGGAAAGAACTTGCCATGACAGCATGCTCTAGGTTCACCAGCCGGTCGTTGGCATCTCGGGCGTCCTGCATCGCCTGGGCGCGGCAGGCTGCGAACTCATCGATCATGGCAGCCACCGCCGCTCCAAGGGCACTTGGCGCGTCGCCAATGGCCGGGCGGCTGACTGCGCCCGCCCCCATCCCCCTCCCCCTTGCCCGAATTCACCACTGTACTGGGGACCCCCGATGATGGGCCCGTGTCGTTCGTCCCTCCAGACATCATGATCGCCCGCGACGGCGCTCCGCCTCCGGCTGTGCTAGCATCTGGAAACGGCACGTTTGGAGCCGGGGCCTCCGAGGGCGGCACCTCCGGAGCCGGACCTCCTAGGTCTGGAACCTTGACCTCTGGAGGCTCCTTTGGCCCCGACGGCGAGTCGCCCACCCCTGGCGGAGCCGCGGCGTGACCCACCTCCTCTCCTCCTCCGGCACTGGTTGCACCAACACCTACTGCCACATGCATCCTCTGTGGCTTTTGCGTCCACCTCCGCCCACCGCTCGGGGTCGTGAAGGTCCTTGGACCTCCGTTCCCGGCCTTGGGGGAACGACTCCCATAGTTGGCCTGCTGCTTCCCTAGCGGCTCCTCCCTGTGGTTGTTACTTCTCCGCTGCCTCCTCCCACCGGCGGCACTCCTCGTCTCACCGCTCCTGCTCGGCCACCTCGAGGTTGCGCCATGCCTCGCGCTCCCTCTCCTTGGCGGTGCTTGGCAGCGCCATCCCTGCGGCCTCGCTAACCGGAGTCCTTCCCAGGGCGTGCGCGTCCCTGATCAGGCAGGATACGAAGATGGACGTGGGGGAAAATTAAATGAGAAAGACAATAGGACTCAGGTTTACCCGATGACGACTCGGACCGCCATCCTTGCGGGGCCCGTTTGGGCGACCCGCCGCTTCTTTCCGCCGCCTCCGCGGCTGCCGCGTGGTTGCCCGATGCCTGTTCGTTTGGGTGCCGGCCTAGAGGTGGTCGGCTGCTTCCCCTTGCCGGATGTAGCCGCATCATCCCGGCTGGGGTCATGGCCGGCATGGCAGAGACGCCTCCTTGGTGTCGTGACGTCGTCCTCCGAGGCTTCGGGGTCCTCCTGAGCCTCTGCATCGCGCGACTCCCCCGACTCAGCGTCATCGTCGGTCCAATCCTACAAGTGCATCTGTGGGGGGAACTCACTCATAAACTCGGTCGCCTCCGTGTCTGTCTCGACCTCGCCGGCTTCGGATGCGCCGGCTCGCTCTGAGTCTGCCAGCTCCACGTTGTCGGCATCCTCAACCTCCTCGCAGTCCGAATCCACCACGTTGGCATTCCCCGTAGTTCTTCAACTGCGGGAAACCTACAGGCGGAGAAGGCGCCTCACCATCAGGCCAAGGGATGGCTCCGGCTAGGACAACTTAAGAGGAGGAGGAGACGGCTAAACACTTACCTGCGGCGTCGGATGGCTCTGGCTGTACGAGGTCTTTCCCCATTGCCACCCCATCTCGCTGAGCTTCGCCGTTGAGATGGCGTTCACCCTCCTTGCCACCTAGATCGGTTTTAGATCCTTGGTGGAGAGCCAGTAGGGGTCGTGCCGCCCTCCCATCTGGCAAATGAGGTGTGACCGCCTCTGTAGCGGCTGCACCCGGCGCGCCACCATCGGGGCCAACAGGTCGGAGGCTTTTAGCCCCTCTGTCATGGTCATTATCAGCAGACGCTCGCAGACTCGATCAGCCATCTCTAGCGCCTAGGGTGGAGCTGTCCGCCAATTCGGTATCACTGCCGCCGGCTGGTTGGCGAAGTCGGGGAGGTTGATGTAGTCCTACTTCGGCTTCATGTTCTTCACGTAGAAGAACCCCCGTTGCCAGTTCTTCATCGACTCCTGCAGCATTAGCTTTGGGAAGCCGGCTCCGTTGCGGATGTGGATCATGGCCCCTCTGTAGGCAGTCATGACCTTCACCTGGGTCGCTAGGTCCTTCACCGTCTGCCGCTTGAGGAAGAATAGACGGAACCAAAGGTCGAGCCTTGGGTCCACCCCCACAAACCCCTCGCAAAGGGTGACAAATGCCCCCAACTAAAGAATGGCATTGGCGGCGAGGTGGTGCGGTTGCAGGCCGAACCGCTTCAAGAAGCGCTGGAAGAATGCGCTTGCCGGCAGCCCGAGCCCGTGGAGGAAGTGCTCGGCGAAGACGACCACCTCGCCCTCACATGGAGCCGGGGAGTTTTCCGCACCGGGGATGCGTGCCTCCAAGTGCTCCTCCCATGGGAGCTTGAGGCAGTGGAGGAGGTGTTCGAGGAACTGCTCATCGACATCATTGCCATCCCACACGCCCTTGCTCGCCATTGGCGCATGAAGTGGCTTGCGGTCGCGGCGGTGGTTGTTGATGTGCTGTCACGGCAGCCGTCAATGGTCGGTCGGTGGCGGCACGACGAGTATGAGGGTTTTGTGCTCTATTTCTCTCTTTCGGAGCCGGGAGGAAGAGGGCAACGAAGACGATGCGACAGGGGCAGGGGAGCGAATGCGCCGTTCTGTCCCTCCCCTCTCCATTTAAACCCCGCGTGGCCGGTCGTGGGGAGCGGATTTATTGCGCACGACCGCCACGATCCGAGCCGTCAAAGATCCATGCTCGCAGGCCGAGGCCACGGCCATGGAGGGCCCCACCCCACGAGACGGTCTTGTCCGCCGCGGGGCCCGTCAAGATACAGCCCGTCACGTCCCCCATGTGGTGAGGCTTCTCCACCCGCTGGAGCGCCCAAGGCGGCGCATGAATTGTCAGCCGGATGCGGAGCTGGCCGTTGCGCGCCAGCACCTTCCGGCTCCAGAATCATGCCGCGAAACGAGAATGCAAGGCTCAAGTTGGCGAGGTCCGCCGCAGCTGGCCGGCGGGCCTCCCCACCTTCGGGGACTACTGTTTGGGGGATAACCCCGGGGTAGCGTCAAACAACTCTATCTGCCAACCTTCTGAAATGACTGTAGGGTGAGCCGCCTACCCCCGAAGTCTGGCTCCACGTTGCCGGCTACGACGAGTCAGCCAGCTAGGAGTGGAGACCTCCGGCTCCGCAGCCGGCTACACATTGGATGCCACGGTCAAGGTATGCGTGGCAACAATGCCCCCCCATCCCATTAGGGGTCAGCACCCGCATGGCCACATTGGAGGCAACAGTGGCTTTGACTCTAGCCGAATGCAACCGGGCACCGGAATAGTGTCGGCACGCCCTCAACCACTCCATTACCTACCGCAGGATGGCTACAACATAGCCGATCATACCGCTGATCGCAGTCAGTTGCCGCAAGACGACGCCTTGAAGGACGGCCCGTGTCGTGAAGTGACCGGCATGGGGATCCACCTGCGGGCCCCTCCGGCTCCCGACAGGACCCAGCAGCCGTCGGGTACTACCAGCGACAAGACCCCTCATCATGGGCCCCCTATGGCCATCTATAGAGGCTGCCAGCCAAGGCCCCTCGGATCCTTCTATTCGTATTGTAATCCAGGGGTTGGCCTATAAAACCCCACGGAGCCCCCCATGCAAAGGGAGATCGCTAGACTGCACACCACACTCTCGTAGAGAGGCAACGGAGGCAGCCTAGCTCCTTCTTCCTTCTCTAGTCATATAGCTCTAGGAGCACCATTGTAACTTCACCACCAACTGAGAAGGACTAGGGGTGTTACCTCCCATGGACGGACCCAAACCTAGATACATCTCGTATCCGTCACGGCTTGTGCCTAACCCCTCTCCCAGAGCATGGGCGGCGTCCTTTCGGCCCCAACCACTCTCGATAAGCCTACCCATGGCATCTGTCGTGAGAAAATGACGACATGGGCAGTAGAAGAAGCCTCTTAAAGGCAATCGCGCGTACCAACCCCGCTGGAAAAGATCATTGGAAGACCTTGCCAAATCCACGGGACTCTAGTGAAGCCCGCCAATCACACACACCGCAATTGCTGGGTGTTTAAACAGGTCGGCAAGCTTCCGCCCGAGGATCAAGGCAAGAGCCCCCACAGCAAGGATGAGTATGAGCCTCGGGGCCCGATCGGTGGTGGTCAAAAGAAATTTGCTCCAGAAGTCAAAACAGTAAACATGATATACGCCACCCATATACCTAAGAAGGAGAGGAAGCACGCCCTTTGAGAGGTTTACGCTGTAGAGCATGTAGCCCTGAAGTATAACCCATGGTCGGCATATCCAATCACCTTTGATCGGCGGGATCACCTGACCTATATCCGTCACAGGGGTTTGGCCGCACTCGTCCTCGATCGCACTATAGATGGGTATCACCTCACAAAGGTCCTAATGGACGGAGGAAGTAGCTTTAACCTGATTAACCCAGACACGATGAAATAGATGGGCATAGATCTGTCTAGGATCAAACCCAATAACACTACCTTTAAAGGAGTGATTCCGGGTGTCGAGGCCCGATGCATGGGCTCCGTAACCCTAGAAGTTGTGCTCGGCTCGCACGATAACTTTCGCAGCGAAGCATAGCTCGGGGCGTCTATGTTCCTTCCCAGGAGGCGATGGGGTGGTGGCAATATTCATTGGATCCAACCCCAGCCAGTGCACCTTGGACTTGGCAAGGGCCATCCGGACTCCCTCGATGCAGGAGGAGTGCTTCATAGAGTCAAGGCAGGGCAAAGCGGCAATTAACTTCTGCACCAGGCCAAAGTAGATGTCTGGTAGCGGCTCGTTGGGCCATAGGCGGATGCAGAGTTCCTCCATGGCCGGCTCCGCCATATGGTGCAGCTCCATAAGTTGCTTCAGTTGCTCCACAAGAAGAGGAGAGTGCTCAGGGGCTCCAAACTGTGCCCAGAACAGACAAGCTTCATCTCCTTCTTCCCTCGACGCGAACAACTGATTTGCGTCCGCTAAGCTCTTCTGGAGATGGGAGGAGGCGCCAGAGGAACACCACACCTGGGTAAGAAATTTGAACTTGCTATCCCCCAATACACACTATAGTAAGTATGGCTTACCATCCATGATATCCTTCGCTTGGCATACCTGCTCCTCAAAGAACCGCTTGAACACCCAGTCCGTATGGAGATCAGCCTTTAGGGTGGATAGTTCGGCCATGCTCTCCTTGCCCTTCTACTCAAGGACCTAGGACTTTTGGCTAGAATCCTTGAGTTCCTGCTAGATCTCCGCCACACGAGCCTCATGCTTATCGCTGGTGGCTCATAGGGCAGAGAGGGTGGTAGCCACTTCTTTTGCCACCGCCCTCTTGATGGACGTTGTGTCCTTTTCCTGTTGAAGCTCGGCCTTGAGCCTCTACACCTCTTTCGTCGAGGATGTGTAATCATTAACACTATGAAGACCTGCATTGACAGTGTTCTGGCAAAGGTGTTCGGATTTTGTGTAGACTTACCTTGTGCCTCGTCGAATCTTTTGTTGAGGGCATCAACTTCATCCTTAGAGCATTTTAGCTTCCGATTCAGCTCATCCAGCTCGGCGCCGTTTACGGTCGCCGCCGACGATGAAGCCTGTAAAATACAAACCCTTGTTAGGATACATGGGATCAACACTTCTGAACTATCGTTAGTCCGATCACATGTCCGGTCCTTGTAGGGGTTATTCGAACGTTCTGAACACAATTTTTCGTATGTAATTCGGAACCGGATCCATGATTGACCCCTAGGTAACTTACCTAGGGCTCGGGGGCTGCCATGTATATAATCATAAAAATAAATAAACATTTTTACTAGATAAGAGTGTCGCATGACTTACTTGAAAGCCCATCAGAAGACCCTTGAAGGCCTCTTTTAGTCCGTTGTCGATGGACTGAATGATCTGCAATACCGCACCCATAAGGGTGTGGTGCTCTTCGGCAATGGAGGCGCTTGATAAAGCCTCCTCCATGACGGGCCACCCATTGGTCGGTGGCACCGGTGGTGACCGGGCTGTTGGGGAACGTTGCATGGGAAACAGATTTTTTCCTACGCATAGACAAGGTCTATCCATGGTGATGAGCATCTACAAGAGGGAGAGTGGATCTACATACCCTTGTAGATCACTAAGCGGGAAGCGTTAAGAAACACGACTGATGTAGTCGAACGTCTTCGCGATCCAAATTGCCGAGCATCCCACGATCCAATCATGATCTAGCCCGCGATCCCATCACGATTCGTCCCGCCATCAAATCACGAACCGTCCGGGGATCCTGATCATGGTCCTTCCGATCTAGCGCCGAACGAACGACGCCTCTGCGTTGAGCACACGTACAACTCGATGAAAATCTCCACCTTATTGATATAGAAAGAGGGAGCGGAGAGGTAGATGAGTTCTCTAGGAGCACGACTATGTGGCGGCGATGGTTGTGGAACTATTCCGGCAAGGCTTCGCCTAAGCACCGCCGAAGATAGACTAGAGGAGAAAATGATCTAGAGGAAGTAGAGGGAGCGCGTGGCAATTATGGTTAGCTTTCCCCTCTAAATCCTATAGTATATATAGGAGGGAGGGAGGGGAGGAGGCAGCCTCAAACCCTCAAGAGTTGGCTGAAATTGGAGGTGGAGGAGTCCTACTCCAATCCTATTAGGAGTAGGATTCCTCCTTTCCACTTGGAAACTCTTTCCACCTTTCCACCTTTGGGTTTTTCCCAGACTTAGCTGCATGGGCATAGTAAGGGGTTTGTCCATCCCACTAGGAGCTGGTTTAACTCCTCCGACAGCCCATGAGGTCCTTTGGGTCGAGACACCCCTCCCGATGGCCCCCGGTACCCTCCCGACACTCTGGGTACACTACCGAAGTACCCAAAACTTTTCCGGTGACAAAAACATGACTTCCTATATATCAATCTTTACCACCGGACCATTCCAGAGACCCTTGTGATGTCCAGGATCTAATTCGGGACTCCGAATCACCTTCAGTCACCACCATATATAACTCTATATTGCTGAAACGTCATTGAACCTTAAGTGTGCAGACCTCGCGGGTTTGAGAACTATGTAGACATGACCGAGACACCTCTATGGTAAATAATCAATAGCGGAACCTGGATGCCCATATTGGTTCGTACATATTCTACGAAGATCTTTATGAGTTGAACCTCTATGTCAAGGATTCAGTTAATCCCGTATGTTGTTCCTTTTGTTCACCGGTATGTTACTTGACCGAGATTCGATCGTCGGTATCTCCATACCTAGTTCAATCTCGTTACTAGCAAGTCTCTTTACTTGTTCTGTAATACAAGATCCCATGGAAAACACTTTAGTAACTTTGCTTGCAAGGGTTTTTGTGATATTGTATTATCGAGTGGGCCCTGAGATACCTCTCCGTGACACGGAGTAACAAATCCTTGTCTTTATCCATGCCAACCCAACAGACACCCTCGGAGATACCTATAGATCACCTTTATAATCACCCAATTACGTTGCAATGTTTGATACACATAAGGTACTCCTCTGGTGTTAGTTAGTTGCATGATCTCATGGTCATAGGAACAAATACTTGACATGCAGAAAACTATATCAATAAACTGACACGATCACATGCTATGTTTATAGTTTGAATCTTTGTCCATCACATCATTCTTCTAAGGATGTGATCTCGTTATCAAATTACATCTCATGTCTATGGTCAGGAAACCTTAACCATCTTTGATCTGCAAACTAGTCAACTAGAGGCATACTAGGAACACAGTGTTGTGTATGACCCACACATGTATTTGAGTTTCCAATCAATACAATTATAGCATGGATAATAAACGATTATCACGGACAAGCAAATATAATAATAACCAATTTAGTATTGCCTGTAGGGCATATTTCCAACACGGACAACCTGATCACCAACCGGGGTTTGAACCATTCTCATTATTAACTTTGTATGTGGTACTGTCATTATTAACTTTGTATCTTTTGGCATCAATGTTATGAACATATGTATTACTACTATCAAGATTCAATAAACCATTCTCATTGGGTGCATGACCATTGAAGTTGTTATTCATGTAAACAGAATAACCATTATTCTCTAACTTAGATGAATAACTGTATTGCTATAACCATGATCTAATCACGTTGATGACCAATGCAATCACCAAATAACATTTATTTAGGTTTATCACTTATCCCGAAGGTAGAGAGAGCATGCGATGGTGATCACATCAACCTTGGAAACACTTCCGACACACATCATAACCTCACCCTTAGCTAGCCTCCATTTAGTTCGTAGTTTTTATTTCGAGTTACCAACATTTAGCAACTGAACCGGTATCTAATACCTAGGTGCTACTAGGACTACTAGCAAGGCACACATCACTAACACGTATATCAAATATACTTCTATCGATGTTTTTCCCTTCTTGCCCTTGCCTTCTTGAAACTAGTGGTTTTACTCAACAATCAACACTTGATGCTCCTTCTTGATTTCTACCTTCGTGGTGTCAAACATCGCGAATAGCTCAGGGATCATCTTATCCATCCCTTGTATGTTATAGTTCATCACGAAGCTCCAATAGCTTGGTGGTAGTGACTTGGAGAACTATATTAATCACTATCTTATCTGGAAGTTAACTCCCACTCGATTCATGTGATTGTAGCACCCAGACAATCTGAGCACATGCTCACTGATTGAGATATTTTCCTTCATCTTGCAGGCAAGGAATCTTGTTGGAGGTCTCATACCTCTCAACAAGGTCACAAGCCTGAGATCCCAATTTCACCTCTTAGAACATCTCATATGTTCTGTGACGTTCAAACTGTTTTGGAGCCTCAATTCTAAGCCGTAATGTATGATGCACTGAACTATCAAGTAGTCATCAGAACGTGCCTGTCAGATGTTCACAACATCTACACACAACGCTTTAGGGGGTGGTGCACTGAGCGGTGAATCAAAGACATAAGACTTCTTTGCAACAATGAGGACAATCCCCGGATCACTAACCTAGTCCACATTATTGCAACCATCATATTTCAACTGAATTTTCTCTAGGAACGTATCAATAAAACAGGGGAGCTATAGCGCGAGCTATCTACAACATAATTTGCAAAGACAGTTAGACTATGTTCATGATAATGAGTTCAATTAATCATATTACCTAAGAACTCCGACTCCAATTGACATTCCTTCGGTCATTTTGGTGATAGATGGTCCAAATTCACCAACTCAAGTCCGATCATCACGTGAGTTGAGGTGGTTTCAATAGTGAACGTCACCATGTTGATCATATCTACTATATGACTTATGTTCCACCTTTAGATGTCTTGTGTTCCGAGGCCATGTCTGTACATGTTAGGATCGTCAAGCTTAACCCGAGTGTTCTGCACGTGCAACACTGGCTTGCAGCCACTATATGTGAACGTACAGTCTATCGCACCCGATCAACACGTGGTGTCTCGACACGATGAACTTTCGCAACGGTGCACACTCGGGGAGAACACAATTTATCTTGGAATTGAAGTGAGGGATCACCTTATAATGCTACCGTTGTTCTAAGCAAAACAAGGTGCATAAAAGGATTAACATCACATGCATCAGAAGTGACATGATATGTCTGTGAACTTGTGCTTTTGATCTCCATCCTTAAAGCACCGGCATGATCTCCATTGTCACCGGCATGACACCATGATCTCCATCATCTTGATCTCCATCAACGTGTCGCCATCTGGGTCGTCGCACCCACCATGCTTCTACTACTATTGCTACCGATTAGCGATAAAGTAAATCATTACATAGCGCTTAATGATTGACACACGGGTCATACAAAAATTAAAGACAACCCTATGGCTCCTGTCGGTTGCCATACTCATCGACATGCAAGTCATGATATTCTATACAATAAATGATCACCTCATACATCACATATATATCATCATGTAATTGGCCATATCACATCACAACATACCCTGCAAAAAGAAGTTAGACGTCCTCTAATTGTTGTTGCTAGTTTTACGTGGCTGCTACGGGTATTTAGCAAGAACAATTATCACCTACGCATAAACCACAACGGTGATACATAAATGGCTCTTCAACCTTCTCAAGGACCGCCTTTGTCGAATTCGATCCAACTAAAGTAGGAGAAACAAACACCCGCCAGCCATCTTTGTGTAACAAAGTTACACGTCAGTCGATGGAACTGGTCTATCGTAAGCATACGAGTAAGGTTGGTCTAGGCCGCTTCATCCCATAATGCCGCTAAATCAAAACACGACCAAGGGAAGAAGCAATCCAAGCATCAACACCCGCAAACTCCTTTTCTTCTACTCGTGATCTCTTCTACACATAGACCTAGCTCTGATACCACTGTTGCATGGGAACGTTGCATGGGAAACAAAAAAATTCCTACGCACACGCAAGATCTATCCATGGTGATGAGAATCTACGAGAGGGAGAGTGGATCTACATACCCTTGTAGATTGCTAAGCAGAAGCATTAAGAAACGCGGTTGATGTAGTCGAACGTCTTTGCGATCTAATCATGATCCGTCCTGCGAACTCCGATCTAGTGCCAAACGGATGGCACCTTCGTGTTCAACACACATACGGCTTGATGACGCCTTCACCTTGTCAATCCAACGAGTGATGGTGAAGTAGTACCCCGAGTCCTCCAATGGCATGATGCTGTGGAGGCGGTGGTGGTGGAGGAATTTCAGCAGAGTTTTGCTAAGCGCTACGGGGAGAAGAAGAAGATCAAGGGAGAGGGAGGACAGCACCAAGGCATAGATGGGTGCGGCTGACCTCTCTCTACCTCTCTCTATATAAGGGGAATGGAGGAGGGGTGGCGCCACCTATATCCAATCTAGGAGGCGGTGGCTAGGGAAGATGGGGCCGCCCCCTAGGGAAACTCTAGGGTGACTTGCCCCCCAATCCAGGTGGAAGGAACCCTAGAGGGGTTGCCCGACCTCTCCTGGTTACATGGGGAAGGTTGAGGGGACGCACAACCCCTTAGTGGGCTGGTTTGCCCCCTCCCTTTGTTCCATAAGAAACGCAGTCGATGTAGTCGAACGTCTTCGCGATCCAAATCGCCGAGCCTCCCACGATCCAATCATGAACTAGCCCGCGATCCAATCACGAACCGTCCCGCAATCCCATCATGATTCGGCCCATGATCAAATCACAAATCGTCTTGCAATCCTGATCATGGTCCTTTCGATCTAGTGTCGAACGGACGATGCCTCCGCATTCTGCACATGTATAGCTCGATGATGATCTCCGCCTTATTGATCCAGCAAGAGGGAGTAGAGAGGTAGATGAGTGCTCTGGCAGCGCGACGGTGTGGCGGCGATGGTGTTGGAACTATTCCGACAGGGCTTCACCTAAGCACCGCCGAAGTTAGACTAGAGGAGAAAACGATCTAGAGGAAGTAGAGGGAGCACGTGGCAATTAGGGTTAACTTTCCCCTATAAATCCTCTAGTATATATAGGAGGGAGGGAGGGGAGGAGGCATATTCAAACCCTCAAGAGTTGTCCGAAATTGGAGGTGGATGAGTCCTACTCCAAACCAATTAGGAGTAGGATTCCTCCTTTCCACTTGGAAACTCTTTCCACCTTTCCACCTTTCGGTATTTCCCAGCCTTAGCTACATGGGACATAGTCAGGGATTCGTCCAGCCCACTAGGGGCTGGTTTGACTCCTCCCATATCCCATGAGGTCCTTTGGGTCGAGATACCCCTCCTGATGGCCCCCGGTACCCTCCCGGCACTCTCGGTACACTACCAAAGTGCCCAAAACTTTTCCGGTGACCAAAACATGACTTCCTATATATCATTTTCGGAGCTCCTCGTGACGTCCAGGATCTCATACGGGACTCCGAACCACCTTCAGTCACCACCATATATAACTCTATACTACCAAAACGTCACCGAACCTAAAGTTTGCGGACCTTGCGGGTTCGAGAACTATGTAGACATGACCGAGACACCTGTACGGTGAATAATCAATAGCGGGACCTGGATGGCAATATTGGTTCCTACATATTCTACGAAGATCTTTATCAGTTGAACCTCTATATCAAGGATTCAGTTAGTCCCGTATGTTGTTCCCTTTGTTCATCGGTATATTACTTGCCCAAGATTCGATCGTCGGTATCTCCATAACTAGTTCAATCTCGTTACCGGCAAGTCTCTTTACACATTCCATAACACAAGATCCTGTGGCTAACACTTACGTTACTTTGCTTGCAAGGCTTGTTGTGATATTGTATTACCGAGTGCCCCCTGAGATACCTCTCCGTCACACGGAGTAACAAATCCCGGTATTGATCCATGCCAACCCAACAGACACCCTCGGAGATACCTGTAGAGCACCTTTATAGTCACCAAGTTACATTGCAGCGTTTGATACACACAAGGTACTCCTCCGGTGTCAGTGAGTTGCATGATCTCATGGTCTTAGGAACACATACTTGACTTGTAGAAATTGTAGCAATAAACTGACACGATCATATGCTACGTTCATAGTTTGGGTCTTGTCAATCACATCATTATCCTAATTATGTGACCCCATTATCAACTGACATCTCATGTCCATGTCTAGGAAACCTTACCAATCTTTGATCAACGAACTAGTTAACTAGAGGCATAATAGGGACACAGTGTTGTCTATGTACCCACACATGTATTTGAGTTTCCAATCAATACAATTATAGCATCGATAATTAATGATTATCACGAACAAGGAAATATAATAATAACCAATTTAGTATTGCCTGTAGGGCATATTTCCAACACGGACAACCTGATCACCAAACGGGGTTTGAACCATTGTCTCCGGAGGCGCGGTGTGCTCTGGGGATGCCCTTAGAGGGGACTGAGCGGCCGCTCGACCGGTCTCCTCAGTATCCGGGTGGCGTACCTCCCCCCGGTATTTGGTGGCCGAGGTGTTAGCCTCGGCCATGATGTCATCTCCCCCGCCACTAGTGCCCGGCTCCAAAGCATGCTGGGATCACACCTCAGTGGTGTCCTTCGCGGCGCCTGGAGCGGTGGGATGCGACGCATTCCCGCTCTCCCCTAGTTCGGTGGGAGGGGTCTCCCCGTCCGATACTTGATCGGTGGGAAGGACGCGCGGGGGGCTACGAAGTCAATAAGCACCCGTGTGCTAATAAACTTTTAACCTATTAATGACAAACAAGGGATATTCAGATCCTAACCTTTGAGCAGGGGGCTTGACCCTGAGGTTCCTTTGCCGAACCGGCTCTAAGTCATCGGACTCAGTGTTTGAGTCCGAGTTGTCATCGAAGAGGATCACCTGTGCCCGACTTCATCCTGCTCCTCTTCGTCCTGCTCCTCGACTTCCTCTTCCTCCTCATGCTCCTCTTGATTCGAGGAGGCATGAGTTACCCAGGACATAGTCTCTAACTGGTCCCAGATGCGAAGGCCACCCGTCCGGGTTTCTTATTCTTCTCTTTCTTCGTGGGGGCCTCGTAGGACTTCACCACGAGCATTTCCGCTAACAGCCCGGACCTGGCATCTTCGGGCTGAGGTGCCAGACTGTTGTTGTTAAGGACTTTCTTTAGCCATGTCTGCAAAGGGATGATCGGAAAAAATGTTATGGATCCTCTATGTGAAAAATAAAGCCGACCAAGCAAAATTATACCGTACCTCGGAGGTGGGCTTGGAGGAGTGCGGACCCTTGTCTTCCTTCTCAGATGGCCAGCTCTTTTGCGACTTGAAGAGCACCTTCCATAGCTTCTCCTGCATAGTGCGGAAGAGTTCCGGATGGCGCATCGTCAAGCTGTCGAGCCCACAAGGGAGTATCCCGGCGCTGGCAGGGGAGGATGCGTCTCCGGAGCATGACCTGGACCACATTGGTCAGCTTTACATCCTTCTCAATCATGGAGCCAATGCACTTCTGCAGGTCGCTCACCTCCTTGCTCGGTCCCAGCTGAGGCCCTTTTTGAGCCATGAAGCTAATCTCGTGGGGGACCGGATCGGAATTCAGCAGGGGGAATCTGGCTTTCTTCCCATGGCTCAGTGATGTAGAACCACTCCCTCTACCACACCTTGATGGTGTCAATGAAGGTACCTGATGGCCATTTGATGCGGGTGAGCTTACCGATGACAAACCTGTTGCAGTTTGCGTGCTTGCCTCCGACGCACTTCAGCTTGACGTTGAATACTTTGAGCCAAAGCCAGAAGTGTAGCTTGACCCACAAAAAAGCCTTGTAGACAAGGATGAATGCCGATATATGCATGAAAGAGTTCGGCGGGAGGTTGTGCAAGTCGAGGCCGTAGAAAAACATCAGCCCCCTGGCAAAGGGGTGGAACAAGAAGCTCAACCCCCGTATGAAGTGGGGGGAATACCACCCTTTCGCCCGGCCTGGGAGTGGGGATCACTTGGCCCTCCTCCACAGCGCAGTGAGGGATGTCGGTGGAAAGGTAGCCGGCCTTCTTGAGGTCCAGGATATCCCGGTCGGTAACCATGGAAACCTCCCACTGGTCGTTGGAGCCGGAGCCTGCCATTGGTGAGCTCTCTGGCGGGGCCAAAAACATAGATTTGTGCTTCGAAGTTTTAGAGGAATGGAACGCAGAGAAGGTGAATGGGGAGCGTGAATAGACTCTGGGCATTTCCCCCTTTTATGGGACTTATTATTTGGACCCCCTTTGTTGTGCCTTGAATTCCTCCGCTTCCCGAAACATGCGTGACGTTGCACGCACATGATTAAACATATCCCGTGTAAAACGGGGCACGATCTGCACATTAAAATATCGTGTGCCTTGAATTCCTCTGCTTGATTTAAACAACCTTGAACCGCGAATTGAGTTTTTGCAATTGGGCTAGATGTCATGGTGGGCCGTGACCTTTCGTCAGAAGGGTCGCCAAGGAACATTATTTTATACCTTGACGTTTGGCATTTAGGGCCGACCTATTCACAATGTTCGGATGCGCCACTATTCGGAAGCTACTTGTCATCGCAGGCCAAACTGAATTCAGCGGGAAGAACTCACCTCGCAAGCCAAAGACTCTGATCGAGCAAAACTATTGAAGAAAAAGACCCTTGGCGTTGGAGGCAAGTTCGGCGGCTACTGAGGGAGTCCTGGATTAAGGGGTCCTCGGGGGGCGACCAATTTCTATGGGCCATACTATATGGGCCACTTACCGAACACAGGATCAACTTAAGTCCCTATCTCCAAGATGGAAGCTTCGGGAAGCATGGCTTGTACTCCATGATTGATGTAGGGAATGGGTATCTTTATCTCGTCGGCGTCTAACTGACCATGTGTAAACCCTAGGTACACTCGTCGTCTATATAATCTGGAGGGTTTTAGGTTGTAGAGATAGAACAACTCATCTTGGTTAGCTATTCAATCTCGAGGTAAATCAACTTTGTAACCCCCATATCATCAATAAAATCAAGTAGGACATAGGGTGGGCCCAAACCTGGGTAAAACCTTGTCCCCTTTGTCTCCTATTACCATCGCTTCTAGTATCACAGTTCGGGAGCCCCTACCAAAGATCCGCCGGTTTTGACACCGAAAGTTATGCTTTGGATGGAGTAATAGCTAGAGAGATTCTTGCTTGTAAGGATAGAAATTATCTTAAGAAACTACTATGCAAGTATAAAGAAAAGACTTTGAATGCTAAAATGAAATGTGATCCTAAGCTTTCTACTCCACCTATGTTTGTTCCCGATAAGATTTATCAATTCGCTATCGACCTAGAGTCAATTACTTTGGTTGAATCTGATCCTTTTCATGGCTATGAAAATGAAACTCTGGTAGCATCTTACTAAGCTGACTCATATAGCCATCCTATTTGCTCATGATGAGAAGATTCACTACTACAAAATTCTCAAATTATTTCCGTTCTCATTAAAGGGTGATGCTAAGATATGGTACAATACTCTTACTCCTTGTTGTGTGCATAGTCCTGAGGATATGGTTTACTACTTCTCTGAAAAACATTTTCTTGCTCACAAGCTTGGGGGAGGCTTCTCCAATTGCTTAATGCTTTGCCTGATCATCCTCTTAAGAAAAATGAAATACTTGATATCTTCTATAATGGACTAACTGATGCTTCTAGGGACTTCCTAGATAGTTGTGTTGGTTGTGTTTTCAAGGAATGAACTGTTGAACAAGCTGAGGAGCTATTGAATAATATATTGAAAAATTATGATGATTGGACTCTCCCTGAACCACCACTTGAACCCACTTCGAAGAAGAGGGGTATCTTATTTCTTATCCTGAATATATGCAAGAGGCAAAGAAATGTATGAAGGAAAAAGGTATTAAGGTTGAGGATGTTAAGAATTTACCACCTATTGAAGAAATACATGGACTTAACACACCACCACCTCTAGAGGTGGTAGAGGTAAATTCTTTCGTGATATTCCTGTTGGGCAACGCTGCACGGGAAATAAAAAATTCCTATGCGCACGCAAGATCTATCCATGGTGATGAGCATCTACGCGAGGGAGAGTGGATCTACATACCCTTGTAGATCGCTAAGTGGAAGCGTTAAGAAATGTCGTTGATGTAGTCGAACGTCTTCGTGACCCAATCACGATCCGTCCTACGAACTTCGATCTAGTGCTGAATGGACGACACATCCACGTTGAACACACATATGGCTTGATGACGCCTTTACCTCATCGATCTATCGAGCGATGGTGAACTAGTAGCTCAAGTCCTCTAGCGGCACGATGGCGTGGCGGTAGTAGTGTTGGAGGAATTTCAGCAGAGCTTCGGTAACCGCTACGTGGAGAAGAAGAAGATCAAGGGAGAGGGAGGACAACACCAAGGCATAGATGGGTGCGGCTAACCTCTCTCTACCTCTCTCTATATAGGGGGAAAGGAGGAGAGGTGGCACCCCCTAGATCCAATCTAGGGGGCGGCGGCTAGGGCAGATGGGGCGCCCCTATGGAAACCCTAGGGTGACTTGCCCCCCAAGTGAGATGGAGGGAACCCTAGAGGGGGCGCACCACCTCTCCTGGTTACATGGGAAAGGGTGAGGGGAGCACACAACCCCTTAGTGGGCTGGTTTGCCCCTCCCTTTGGCCCATGAGGCTCCCCAACACTTGTTGGGCCCCCCCGAAACCCCTTTTGGTACTCCTGGTCATAACCCGATACCCTCGGAATGCTTACGGACTCCGATTCCCTTGGACCATTCCGGAGTTCCTCGTCAAGTCTGGGATCTCATACAGGACTCCGAACAACCTTTGGTCAACAACACATATAATTCAATACCACCAAAACATCACCGAACCTTAGGTGTGCAGACCTTGCGAGTTCGAGAACTGTGTAGACATGACCAACACATCTCTACAGTCAATAACCAATAGCGGGACCTGGATGCCCATATTGGCTCCTACATATTGTATGAAGATCTTTATCGGTTGAACCTCTATGTCAAGGACTCAAATAATCCCGTATCATGGTCCCTTTGTTCTTCGGTATGTAACTTGCCCGAGATTTGATCGTCGGTATCTCTATACCTAGTTCAATCTCATTACCAGCAAGTCTTAGTACTTGTTTCATAATACAAGATCCCGTGGCTAACTCTTTAGTCACATTGCTTGCAAGGCTTATAGTGATGTTGTATTACCAAGTGGGCCCTGAGATACCTCTCTGTCACACGGAGTAACAAATCCCAGTCCTGATCCATGACAACCCAACAGACACCCTTGGAGATACCTATAGTGCAACTTTATAGTCACCCAGTTACGTTGCGACGTTTGACACACACAAGGTACTCCTCTAGTGTTAGTTAGTTGCATGATCTCATGGTCATAGGAACAGATACTTGACATGCAGAAAACTATAACAATAAACTGACACGATCACATGCTATGTTTATAGTTTGGGACTTTGTCAATCACATCATTCTTCTAATGATGTGATCTCGTTATCAAATGACATCTCATGTCTATGGCTAGGAAACCTTAACCATCTTTGATCAACGAACTAGTCAACTGGAGGCATACTAGGAGCACAGTGTTGTCTATGTACCCACACATGTATTTGACTTTGCAATTAATACAATTATAGCATGGATAATAAACGATTATCATGAAGAAGGAAATATATAATAACAACCATTTATTACTGCCTCTAGGGCATATTTCCAACAGTCTCCCACTTGCACTAGAGTCAATAATCTAGCTCACATCACTATGTGATTTACATTGTAATGAACCTAACACCCATAAAGTTCTGGTGTTGATCATGTTTAGCCCTTGGAAGAGGTTTAGTCCACGGGTCTGCGACATTCAAATACATGTGCACTTTGCATATATTTCTGTCCTCCTCCTTGATGTGATCACGGATGGAATTCAAGCTTCGCTTTATGTGTCTGGTCCTTTTGTGAAACCTTGGTTCCTTGGCCAGAGCAATGACACCAGTGTTGTCACAGACAGAGCCATTGGATTCAGTGCACTGGGCACTACTCCAAGATCTATCATGAATGCCTTCATGCAGACACCTTCCTTCGCTGCCTCCGAAGCTGCGATGTACTCCGATTCACATGTGGAATCGGCAACCACGCTTTGCTTGGAACTGCACCAGATTACTACTCCCACATTGAGAATAAAAACATATCCGGTTTGAGACTTAGAGTCATCCGGATCAATATCAAAGCTTGCATCGACGTAACCCTTTACGACAAGCTTTTGATCAGCTCCATAAACGAGAAACATTTCCTTAGTCCTTTTCAAGTACTTAATGATATTCTTGGCCGTCGTCCAGTGCTCCATTCCTGGATCACTTTGAAACCTTCCGGCCATACTTATGGCAAGGTTGACATCAGGTCTTGTGCACATCATTGCATAGATGATAGAGCCTATGAATGAAGCATAGGGGATGACACTCATCTTTTCTCTATCTTCTGCAGTCACTGGGCATTGAGTCTTACTCAACTTCACACCTTGCAACACAGGCAAGAACCCCTTCTTGGACTGATACATTTTGAACTTCTTCAAAGCTTTGTCAAGGTATGTGCTCTGTGAAAGTCCTATTAAGCGTCTCGACCTATCTCTATAGATCTTAATGCCTAATATGAAAGCACCTTCTCCTAGGTCCTTCATTGAAAAACTTGTATTCAAATATTCCTTCACACTTTCCAACATTTCTATATTGTTTCCAATCAGCAATATGTCATCCACATATAATATTAGAAACGCTGTAGAGCTCCCATTCACTTTCTTGTGAATACAAGCTTCTCTGTAAACTTGCATAAACCCGAACGCTTTGAAACTCATCAAAGCGTAGATTGAAACTCTGAGATGCTTGCACCAGTTCATAAATGGATCGCTGGAGTTTGCAAACTTTGTTAGCATTCTCTGGATCGACAAAACCTTTTCGCTGTATCATATACAACTCTTCCTTAAGAAAACCGTTAAGGAACACTGTTTTGACATCCATCTACCAAATTGCATAGTTGAAAATGCAGCTATTGCTAACATGATTCTGACGGACTTAGGCATCGCTACAGCTGAGAAGGTCTCATTGTAGTCAACTCCTTGAACTTGTGAAAAACCCTTACCACAAGTTGAGCTTCATAGATGGTGGCATTACGGTCTGTGTCCGTCTTCCTCTTAAATATCCATTTGTTCTTAATGGCCTTTCACCCTTCAGGTAATACTTCCAAAGTACATACTTTGTTTTCATACATGGATCCCACCTCGGATTTCATGGCCTCTAACCATTTCTCGTAATCCGGGCCCATCATCGCTTCTCCATAGCTCGTAGGTTCATCGTTGTCTAACAACATGACCTCTAAGACAGGGTTGCCGTACCACTCAAGAGCAGTACGCGCCCTTGTTGACCTACGAGGTTCGATAGTAACTTGATCCGAAGCTTCATGATCATCATCATTAGCTTCCTCTTCAACCGATGCAGGCTCTACAGAAACATCTTTCTGTGCTGCGCTACTCTCTAGTTGAAGTAAAGGTTCAGTAACCTCATCAAGTTCTATTTTCCTCCCACTCAATTCTTTTGAGAGAAACTCTTTCTCAAGAAATGTTCCATTCTTAGCGACAAACACTTTGCCTTTGGATATGAGATAGAAGGTGTACCCAACTATTTCTTTTGGGCATCCTATGAAGACGCATTTCTTTGCTTTGTGTTTCTAGCTTTTCAGGCTGAAGCTTTTTGACATAAGCATCACATCCCAAAACTTTAAGAAACGACAACTTTTGCTTCTTGACGAACCACAGTTCATATGGCTTTATCTCATTGGATTTTGATGGTGCCCTATTTAAAGTGAATGCAACTGTCTCCAATGCATAACCCCAAAACGATAGTGGCAAATCGGCAAGAGAGATCATAGAATGCACCATATCTAATAAGGTCCGATTACGACATTCGGACACACCATTACGCTATGGTGTTCCAAGCGGTGTAAATTGTGAAACAATTCCACACTGTCTTAAGTGACTGCCAAACTCATAACTCAGATATTCTCCTCCTCGATCAGATCGTAGGAATTTAATCTTCTTGTTACGATGATTCTCAACTTCACTCTAAAATTGCTTAAACTTTTCAAACGTTTCAGACTTGTGTTTCATTAACTAAATATACCCATATCTACTTAAGTCATCGGTGAAGGTGAGAAAAAACAATATCCACCGTGTGCCTCAATGCTCATTGGACCGCACACATCAGTATGTATGATTTCCAACAAGTCACTTGCCCATTCCATTATTCTAGAGAACGGGGTTTTAGTCATCTTGCCGATGAGGCATGGTTCACATGTGTCAAGTGATTCAAAATCAAGTGACTCCAAAAGTCCATCATCATGGAGCTTCTTCATCCGTTTGACACCAATATGACCTAAATGCCACAAGAAAGTGGTACTATCATTATCAACTCTACATCTTTTGGTATCAATGTTATGAACATGTGTATCATCACTATCGAGATTCAATAGGAATAAACCCCTCACATTGGGTGTGTGACCATAAAAGCTATTACTCATATAAATAGAACAACCATTCTTCTCTTATTTGAATGAGTAACCGTCTCACAATAAACAAGACCCAGATATAATGTTCATGCTTAACGCAGGCACTAAATAAGAATTATTCAGGTTCGTCACTAATCTGGATGGTAATCGAAGAGCGAGCATGCTGACGACGATCACATCAACCTTGGAACCATTTCCCACGCGCATCGTCACTCTATCCTTTGCCAGCCTTCATCTATTCCTTAGCTCCTGTTTTGAGTTGCAAATGTGAGCAACCGAATTGGTATCAAATACCCAGGTACTACAACGAGAGTTGGTAAGGTACACATCAATAACATGTATATCATATATACCTTGTTTTGTGTTGTCCACCTTCTTGTCGGCCAGGTACTTGGGGCAGTTCCGCTTCTAGTGACCAGTTCCCTTGCGATGAAAGCACTCAGTTTTTGGCTTGGGTTTCTTCATGGGAGGGGCAACTGCTTTGCCAGCCTTCGTGGAGTTACCCTTCTTGCCCTTGAAATTCTCCTTGAAACTAGTGGTTTTATTGACCATCAACACTTGATGTTCTTTTTGGATTTTAGACTCTACGACTTTCAGCATCGCAAACAACTCGGCGACTGACTTGGTCATCCCGTGCATGTTATAGTTCAACACAAAGCTCTTGTAGGTAGGTGGCAATGATTGAAGAACCCTGTTAGTGATCACCCTGGTGGAAGGGGCATCCCTAACTTAGCCAGACGGTTCGAATACCTAGACATTCTGAGTATATGTTTAGCGACAGACCTGTTTTCCTCCATCTTGCAAGCATAGAACTTATCGGAGGTCTCATACCTCTCGATTCGGGCATTCTTCTAAAAGATAAACTTGAACTCTTGGAACATCTCATATCTTCCATGATGTTCAAAACGTCTTTGAAGTCCCGGTTCCAAGCCATACAACATTGCACATTGAACTATTGAGTAATCTCCAAAACGTGCCTCCCAAGCATTCTTAACGTCTTCAGACGACACGAGAGCGAGTGGATCATCAAGCGATGCATCAAGGACATAAACCTTCTGGGAAGACATGAGGATAATCCTCAGATTACGGGCCCAGTCCACAAAGTTACTTCCATCATCTTTCATCTTGGCTTTCTTTAGTATTCTGCACGTGCTAGGCTCGTCAAGTTTAACCCGAGTATTCTGCACGTGCAACATTGGCTTGCACCCGTTGTATTTGAACGTAGAGTCTATCACACCCGATCATCACGTGGTGTCTCGACATGATGAACTTTCGCAATGGTGCACACTCGAGGAGAACACAATTTATCTTGGAATTTAAGTGAGGGGTCACCTTATAATGCTACCGTCGTCCTAAGAAAAACAAGGTGCATAAAAGGATTAACATCACATGCAAATCATAAGTGACATGATATGACCATGATCTTGTGCTTTTGATCTCCATCCTTAAAGCACCGGCATGATCTCCATCATCACCGGCATGACACCATGATCTCTATCATCTTGATCTCCATCGACGTGTTGCCATCAGGGTTGTCACGCCTACCATGCTTCTACTACTATTGTTACCGCTTAGCGATAAAGTACAACATTACGTAGAACTTAATGATTGACACGCATGTCATACAATAATTAAAGACAACCCTATGGCTCCTGCTGGTTGCCGTACTCATCGACGTTTAAGTCGTGATATTCTATACAAAACATGATCATATCATACATCGCATATATCTCATCTTGTAATTGTCCATATCACATCACAATATACCCTGCACAAACAAGTTAGACATCCTCTAATTGTTGTTGCATGTTTTACCTGGATGCTATGGGCATCTATAAAGAACGATTCTTACCTACGCCAAACCACAATAGTGGTATGAAGATTGCTTTTCAACCTTCTACAAGGACCGCCTTAAGCCAATCCGATCCAAGTAAAGTGGGAGAGACACACACCTGCAAGCCGTCATTATTCAACAAAGTCACATGTCAGTCGATGGAACACGGTATCTCGTAAGCATATGCGTAAAGTCGGTATGAGCTGCTTCATCCCACAATACCGTTGAACCAAGAAAAGACTAAGGGAGGAAGCAATCTGAATATCGACGCCCACAAACTCCTTTGTGTTGTACTCAAGATCTCATCTACGCATAAACCTGGCTCTAATACTATTGGGGATATACACCCGGGATGAGACCCGCCCAGGTGGGATGGGCCATGGGGTTGGCAGCTTACGATAACTCCGGGAGGAAAGCATAACTAGTGGGTCAAAGGGCCCAGAACCAGAAGGCCGGATATAACCCGGTGAACTTAAGCCGTCGGGAGAGACTTGTCAGATAAGGCATGTTTAGTTAGAGGTGAGGTCGGTTGTTAAGTTTAACCCGACCCAGAATCTTGTAAGCCCAGGGGCTTGACCCGTGTATATAAGGGCGGCTTAGGCTACGAAACAACTGATCGAGAGCTAGGTCAAGAGATCTCGTTCCCTTGTAATCGATACACAATCAATACAACATAAAGCAGGACATAGGCTTTTACCTCTTTCCGAGGGGCCGAACCTGGGTAAACCCTTGTCTCTCAATTCTGATCAACCCCTTCGAGTTCACCGCCTTAGCGATGGCCTTGAACCTAAGTCCGTTGACCCAAACATCTGCCGTGAAAAATACACGACAGTTGGCACCCACCGTGGGGATTGCGCTGGATGGTGTAAGGTTCTCGAAGAGATCTCTTTCAGGGATCGAGGGGTATGCTGTTGGCAGGATTACCAAGAGTCATCACGGCAAGCTACATTGATGACGCCGACTAGGGCCCCGAGGCTGACTCAATCGAGTACGGGTACTGGGTCCCCTTTGGTGGAATTCACGTTTTCATCGGCAAGATCGGCGGATCTGAACCCGGGCTGAACGTCTACACCGACCTCCTCGATCCGGCTCGACGCAAGCAACCCGCCCGTGTTAACCTGTGCAGGAAGCATGTCTTCGTAGGCTTCACCCAGGGCAGGGAGCTTAAAGGCTCCATGTTAGGGGAACGAACGCTCATCTGCTTAGAGGATGGCTCCTCAAGCGGAGAGACGGAATCAATCTATCAGCTTCATAACCACAGACTTGGGAGCTACATCGAGCATTACCCCGAGTTGGGATACCATGAGCCGGAAGAGAATGAGCCGCTGAACCATGCTGCTGTCTTCATGGCAGGTTCCACGTCAGCACACAATAGTACAGCCGCTGGTGCGACTGGTTCTGGAGCCGACAGGCCGCCGGCTCAGATTCTGTTGGATCTGATGAACGAGCTTACCGCCCTGTAGTAGACCGATGTCACTGCTGAAAACCAAGCAGCCCGTAACGTGGAGATCACAAGGTTGAAGGACTAGATGGCCGGAGTCCAATAGGAGATCAATGCGATGGAGGCTCAGATGGACGCTGACTCAGAGCGCCTTAGGGTAGAGGCTTTTCGCTTAGAGCTAGAGGAGCAGTCTGCAGCGACAGTTCACCAGATGAGGCACCAGTCTCGTTTGCCGAATCAATATGAAGCCAGAATCTTTTTAATACTCCAGTGATAGGAAGGAATGTGCCTTTGATCATAACGAGGATGACGGAAGTACTTGGAAGTCGGGCGGCGGTTCAACGTCAGCAGCCAGACCCGCCCCGTCGCAACTAGACCCCACTACAGCCTTTTGCGACCTCACCGGGCCATTATTCTAACCCGGCAGAGAACATGGTGGCATTAATGACCAGGCTTGGTACAATCCCTATCCCTGATGAGGCACCTTTTGTAGAGGAAGTGCAGAACGCCATTGGATACTTGTAGATGGCGGTGGCCCAGCAGGAGAAATATACTTATAGCCGAAGTCGTGTACATTCAACCCCCATTCCAAGCCGCAGCTACAGCAGGAGTTACGAGTCGCCAGCGATTTCCAGTAGTGATATTGATATCGAGACCCGCCAAGGGATGATCAGCTGGTTTGTGATGCTCATGCGTTGGTGGATCGGGCATGGGCCCACCAAGAGGCGGCGGCTCTGGCAGCTACGACGGCTTGTCAAGAACCCACAGTTGCGCACTCCGCCTCAGTAGGAGCCGTCTTAACTTCTAGGGATGTGGGAGTGCCATGCTTAGCAACGGCTTTGCAAAACGAGCGCCTGCCGATGGACTTCAAAGGTCCTCGCAAGGTGCCAAACTATACTGTTGACCTACCTCTAGAGGCTTGGATTGAGAGTTATGAATTAGAACACCACACCTGGGTAAGAAATTTGAACTTGCTATCCCCCAATACACACTATAGTAAGTATGGCTTACCATCCATTATATCCTTCGCTTGGCAGACCTGCTCCTCAAAGAACCGCTTGTCCACCCGCTCCTTATGGAGATCAGCCTTTAGGGTGGATAGTTTGGCCGCGCTCTCCTTGCCCTTCTGCTCAAGGACCTCACACTTTTGGCTAGCATCCTTGACCTCCTACTAGCTCTCCGCCACACGAGCCTCATGCTTATCGCTAGTGGCTCGTAGGGCAGAAAGGGCGGTAGCCACTTCTTTTGCCACCGCCCTCTTGATGGCCGCTGTGTCCTTCGCCTGCTGAAGCTCGGCCTTGAGCCTCTTCACCTCTTTCGTCGAAGATGTGTAATCATTAACACTATGAATACCTGCATTGACAGTGTTCTGGCAAAGGTGTTCGGATTTTGTGTAGACTTACCTTGTGCCTCGTCGAATCTTTTGTTGAGGGCATCAAGTTCATCCTCGGAGCATTTTAGCTTCCGATTCAGCTCATCCAGCTCAGCACCGTTTACGGTCGCCGCCGACGATGAAGCCTGTAAAATACAAACCCTTGTTAGGATACATGGGATCAACACTTCCGAACTATCGTCAGTCCAATCACATGTCCGGTCCTTGTAGGGGTTATTCGAACATTCCGAACACACTTTTTCGTATGTAATTCAGAACCGAATCCATGATTGACCCCTAGGTAACTTACCTAGGGCCCGGGGGCTGCCATGTATATAATCATAAAAATAAATAAACATATTTTCCAGATAAGTGTGTCGCATGACTTACTTGAAAGCCCATCAGAAGACCCTTGAAGGCCTCCTTCAGTCCATTGTCGACAGACTGAATGATCTGCAATGCCGCACCCATAAGGGTGTGGTGCTCTTCGGCAATGGAGGCGCTTGATAAAGCCTCCTCCATGATGGGCCACCCATTGGTCGGTGGCACCAGTGGTGACCGGGCTGTTGGGGAACGTTGCATGGGAAACAAAAAAAATTCATATGCATAGATAAGATCTATCCATGGTGATGAGCATCTACAAGAGGGAGAGTGGATATACATACCCTTGTAGATCACTAAGCGGGAAGCGTTAAGAAACACGGCTGATGTAATCGAACGTCTTTGCGATCCAAATTGCCGAGCATCCCGCGATCCAATCATGATCTAGCCCGCGATCCAATCACGAACCATTCCGCGATCCCATCACGATTCGTCCCGCCATCAAATCACGAACCGGCTGGGGATCCTGATCATGGTCCTTCCGATCTAGCGCCAAACGAACGACGCCTCCGCCTTGAGAACACGTACAACTCGATAATAATCTCCACCTTATTGATGCAACAAGAGGGAGCGGAGAGGTAGATGAGTTCTCTGGCAGCACGACTATGTGGCGGCGATGGTTGTGGAACTATTCCGGCAGGGCTTCGCCTAAGCACCGCCGAAGTTAGACTAGAGGAGAAAATGATCTAGAGGAAGTAGAGGGAGCGCGTGGCAATTATGGTTAGTTTTCCCCTCTAAATCCTATAGTATATATAGGAGGGAGGGAGGGGAGGAGGCAGCCTCAAACCCTCAAGAGTTGGCCAAAATTGGAGGTGGAGGAGTCCTACTCCAATCCTATTAGGAGTTGGATTCCTCCTTTCCACTTGGAAACTCTTACCACCTTTCCACCTTTGGGTTTTCCCCACCCTTATCTGCATGGGCCTTAGTGAGGGGTTTGTCCAGCCCACTAGAGGCTGGTTTAATTCCTCCCACAGCCCATGAGGTCCTTTGGGTCAAGACACCCCTCCCGATGGCCCCCGGTACCCTCCCAACACTCTCGGTACACTACCGAAGTACCCAAAACTTTTTCGGTGACCAAAACAGGACTTCCTATATATCAATCTTTACCACCGGACCATTCCGGAGACCCTTGTGACGTCCAGGATCTCATACGGGACTCCGAACCACCTTCAATCACCACCATATATAACTCTATATTGCTGAAACGTCACTGAACCTTAAGTGTGCAGACCCTGCGGGTTCGAGAACTATGTAGACATGACCGAGACACCTCTATGGTCAATAATCAATAGCGGGACCGGGATGCCCGTATTGGTTCGTACATATTCTACGAAGATCTTTATCAGTTGAACCTCTATGTCAAGGATTTAGTTAATCCCATATGTTGTTCCCTTTGTTCGTCGGTATGTTACTTGCCCGTGATTCGATCGTCGGTATCTCCATAACTAGTTCAATCTCGTTACCGACAAGTCTCTTTACTTGTTCCGTAATACAAGATCCCATGGAAAACACTTTAGTCACTTTCCTTGCAAGGCTTTTTGTGATATTGTATTACCGAGTGAGCCCTAAGATACCTCTCCGTGACACGGAGTAACAAATCCCTGTCTTTATCCATGCCAACCCAACAGAGACCCTCGGAGATACCTATAGAGCACCATTATAATCACCCAGTTACGTTGCGATCTTTGATACACATAAGGTACTCCTATGGTGTCAGTTAATTGCATGATCTCATGGTTAAAGGAACAAATACTTGACATGCAGAAAACTGACACAATCACATGCTATGTTTATAGTTTGGGTCTTTGTCCGTCACATCATTCTTCTATGGATGTGATCTCGTTATCAAATTACTTCTCACGTCTATGGTTGGGAAACCTTAACCATCTTTGATCTACAAACTAGTCAAATAGAGGCCTACTAGGGACACAGTGTTGTCTATGAACCCACACATGTATTTGAGTTTCCAATAATTCAATTATAGCATGGATAATAAACGATTATCACGAACAAGGAAATATAATAATAAACAATTTATTATTGCCTCTCATTACTAAGGATAATTTTGACAGCTGTCAAGTGATCCACTCCTGGATCACTCTTGTACCCCTTGACAGACTCATGGCAAGACACACACAGGTGCGGTACACAGCATGTCATACTATATAGAGCCTATGGATAAGGCATAGGGCACGACCTTCGTCCTTTTTCTTTCTTGTGCCGTGGTCGAGCTTTGAGTCTCACTCAACTTCACACCGCACAAATCAGGCAACAACTCCTTCTTTCATTGATCCATTTTGAACTCGTTCAAAATCTTGTCTAGGTATGTACTCATTGAAAGTCTCATCAAGCATGTTGATCTATCTCTATAGATCTTGATGCCCAACAATTAGGTAGCTTTATCCAGGTCTTCCTTTGAAAAACTCTTTTCAAACAACCGTTTATGCTTTCCAGAAATTCTACATCATTTCCGATCAATAATATATCAACCACATATACTCTCAGAAATTCTATAATGCTCCCACTCACTTTCTTGTAAATACAAGTTTCTCGTAAACTTTGTATAAACCCAAAAACTTTGATTACCTCATCAAGGCGTATATTCCAACTCCGAGATGCTTGATCCAGCCCATAGAAGGATTCATGGAGCTCCCACACCTTTTAGCATCCTTAGGACTAACAAAACCTTATGGTTGTATCACATACAACCTTTCCTCAAGTAAACCGTTAAGGAAACGATGTTTTGACATCCATCTGCCAGATTTCATAACTAGAAAATGCAGCAACTGCTAACATAGTTCCAACAGACTTTTAGCACCGCTACGGGTGAGAAAGTCTCATCGTAGTCAACTCCTTGAACTTGGCAGAAACTTCTTTGCGACAAGTTGAGCTTTATAAATGGTGACATTCACCATCATCGTCTGTCTTCATCTTAAAGGTCCATTTGTACTCAACGACCCGTCGTTCAATGGGCAAGTCTACCAAAGTGCATACTTGGTTTTCATACATGGATCCTTTCTTAGATTTCATGGCCTTTAACCATTTGTTGGAACCAGGCCCATAATCTCTTCTCCATAGTTCATAGGTTCATCATTGTCCAACAACATGACCTCTAAGACAGGGTTGCCGTACCACTCAGGAGCAGTATGCGTCCTTGTCGACCTACGAGATTCGATAGTAACTTGATCTGAAGCTTCATGATCATCATCATTAACTTCCTCTTCAACTGATGTAGGCTCCATAGAAACATCTTTCTACATGGCACTACTCTCTGGTTGAAAGAAAGGTTCAACAACCTCATCAAGTTCTATCTTCATCCCAATCAATTCTTTCGAGAGAAACTCTTTCTCGAGAAAGGACCCGTTTTTAGCAACAAACACTTTTGCCCTTGGATCTGAGATAGAAGGTATACGCAACTGTTTAGGGTATTCTACGAAGATGCATTTGTCCGCTTTGGGTCCGAGCTCATCAGGTTGAAAACCTTTTTCACACAAGCGTCACAGCCCCAAACATTAAGAAATGACAACTTAGGTTTTTGCCAAACCAAAATTCAAACGGTGTCATCTCAACGGACTTAGATGGTGCCCTATTTAAAGTGAGTGTAGTTGTCTCTAATGCATAACCCCAAAATGATAGTTGCAAATCGATAAGAGACATCATAGTACGGACCATATCCAATGAAGCACGACTACGACGTTCGGACACACCATCACACTATGGTGTTCCAAGTGGCATGAGTTGTGAAACAACTTCCACATTGTCTTAAGTTGTATACCAAACTCGTAACTCAGATATTTACCTCCAAGATCATATCATAGACATTTTAACTTCTTGTCACAGTGATCTTCAACTTCACTCTGAAACTGCTTGAACATTTCAAATGTTTCAGACTTGTGTTTCATTAAGTAGTATCCCCATATCTACTCAAATCATCAATGAAGGTAAGGAAATAGCGATATCCACTGCACGCTACAACACTCATTGGACCGCATACGTCAACATGTATTATTTCAAATAAGTTCCTAGACCGCTCCATCATACCAAAAATGGGGTCTTTACTCATCTTGCCCATGAGGCATGGTCCGCATGTCTCAACCAATTCAAAATCGAATGAGTCCAAAGATCCATCAGCATGGAGTTTCTTCATGCGATTTATACCAATATGAAATTTAGCGACAGTGCCACAAGTATGTGGTACTAACATTATTAACTTTGTATCTTTTGGCATCAATTTTATGAACATGTGTATTACTAATATCAAGATTCAATAAACCATTCCCATTGGGAGCATGACCATTGAAGTTGTTATTCATGTAAACAGAATGACCATTATTCTCTAACTTAGATGAATAACCGTATTGCAATAAACATGATCTAATCACGTTCATGATCAATGCAATCACCAAATAACATTTATTTAGGTTTATCACTTATCCCGAAGGTAGAGAGAGCGTGCGATGGTGATCACATCAACCTTGGAAACACTTCCAACACACATCGTAACCTCACCCTTAGCTAGCCTCCATTTAGTTCGTAGTTTTTATTTCGAGTTACCATCATTTAGCAACTGAACCAGTATCTAATACCCAGGTGCTACTAGGAGTACTAGCAAGGCACACATCACTAACACGTATATCAAATAGACTTCTATAGACGTTTCCAGCCTTCTTATCTACCAAGAATCTAGGTTAGTTTTGCCTCAGTGATCGTTCTCCTCATCATAAAAGCACTTAGTCTCAGGTTTTGGGCATAACCTTGAGTTTCTTCACTAGACTGGCAACTGGCTTGCCATTTCTAAAGTTTTTCCCTTCTTGCCCTTGCCCTTCTTGAAACTAGTGGTTTTACTTAACCATCAACACTTGATGCTCCTTCTTGATTTCTACCTTCGTGGTGTCAAACATCACGAATAGCTCAGGGATCATCTTATCCATCCCTGGCATGTTATAGTTCATCACGAAGCTCTAGTAGCTTGGTGGTAGTGACTTGGAGAACTATATTAATCACAATCTTATCTGGAAGTTAACTCCCACTCGATTCAAGTGATTGTAGCACCCAGAAAATCTGAGCACATGCTCACCGATTGAGATATTTTCCTTCATCTTGCACGCAAGGAATCTTGTTGGAGGTCTCATACCTCTCAACAAGGGCACAAGCCTGAGATCCCAATTTCAGCTCTTAGAACATCTCATATGTTCTGTGACGTTCAAAATGTTTTGGATCCCCAATTCTAAGCCATAATGCATGATGCACTGAACTATCAAGTAGTCATCAGAACGTGCCTGTCAGATGTTCACAACATCTACAGACAACGCTTGAGGGGGTGGTGCACTGAGCGGTGCATCAAAGACATAAGCCTTCTTTGCAGCAATGAGGACAATCCTCGGATCACTGACCTAGTCCGCATTATTGCTACCATCATCTTTCAACTGACTTTTCTCTAGGAACGTATCAATAAAACAGGGGAGCTATAGCGCGAGCTATCTACAACATATTTTGCAAAGACAGTTAGACTATGTTCATGATAATGAGTTCAATTAATCATATTACCTAAGAACTCCCACTCCAATTGACATCCCTCCGGTCATTCGAGTGATAGATGGTCCAAATTCACCAACTCAAGTCCGATCATCATGTGAGTTGAGGTGGTTTCGATTGTGAACATCACCATGTTGATTATATCTACTATATGACTCGTGTTTGACCTTTCGATGTCTTGTGTTCCGAGGCCATGTCTGTACATGCTAGGCTCATCAAGTTTAACCTGAGTGTTCTCCACGTGCAACAATGGCTTGCACCCATTGTATATGAATGTAGAGTCTATCACACCCGATCATCACGTGGTGTCTCAACACAATCAACTTTCGCAATGGTGCACACTCCGGGAGAACACAATTTATCTTGGAATTTAAGTGAGGAATCACCTTATAATGCTACCGTCGTCCTAAGCAAAACAAGGTGCATAAAAGTATTAACATCACATGCAAATCAGAAGTGACATGATATGTCCGTGAACTTGTGCTTTTGATCTCCATCCTTAAAGCACCGGCATGACACCATGATCTCCATCATCTTGATCTCCATCAACGTGTCGCCATCTAGGTTGTCACGCCCACCATGCTTCTACTACTATTGCTACCGCTTAGCGATAAAGTAAAGCATTACATAGCGCTTAATGATTGACACACAGGTCATACAAAAATTAAAGACAACCCTATGGCTCATGTCGGTTGCCGTACTCATCAACATGCAAGTCATGATATTCTATACAATAAATGATCATCTCATACATCACATATATCTCATCATGTAATTGTCCATATCACATCACAACATACCCTGCAAAAACAAGTTAGACGTCCACTAATTGTTGTTGCAAGTTTTACGTGGCTGCTACGGGTATTTATCAAGAACAGTTCTCACCTACGCATAAACCACAACAGTGATACATAAGTTGCTATTCAACCTTCTCAAGGACCGCCTTTGTCGAATCCGATCCAACTAAAGTAGGAGAAACAGACACCCGCCAGCCATCTTTGTGCAACAAAGTTACACGTAGTCGATAGAACCAGTCTCTCGTAAGCATACAAGTAAGGTTGGTCCGGGACTCTTCATCCCACAATGCCGCTGAATCAAAACACGACCAAGGGAGGAAGCAATCTAAGCATCAACACCCGCAAACTCCTTTGTCTTCTACTCGTGATCTCGTCTACACATAGACCTAGCTCTGATACCACTGTTGGGGAACGCTACATTGGAAACAAAAAAAATCCTACGCACATGCAAGATCTATCCATGGTGATGAGAATCTACGAGAGCGAGAGTGGATCTACATACCCTTGTAGATTGCTAAGCAGAAGCATTAAGAAACGTGGTTGATGTAGTCGAATGTCTTCGCGATCTAATCATGATTTGTCCTGCGAACTCTCATCTAGTGCCGAATGGACGACACCTATGCGTTCAACACACATACGGCTTGATGATGCCTTCACCTCCTCAATCCAACGAGCGATGGTGAAGTAGTACCCTGAGTCCTCCGACGGCACGACGTTGTGGAGGCGGTGGTGGTGGAGGAATTTCAACGGAGCTTTGCTAAGTGCTACGGGGAGAAGAAGAAGATCAAGGGAGAGGGAGGACAACACCAAGGCATAGATGGGTGCGGCTGCCCTCTCTCTACCTCTCTATATATAAGGGGAATGGAGGAGGGGTGGCTCCACCTATATCCAATCTAGGGGGCGGTGGCTAGGGCAGATGGGGGCACCCCCTAGGAAAACCCTAGGGTGACTTGCCCCCCAAGCTAGGTGGAGGGAACCCTAGAGGGGGTGCCTGACCTATCCTGATTACGTGGGAAAGGGTGAGGAGGGCACACAGCCCCTTAGTGGGCTCGTTTGCCCCTCCCTTTGTCCCATAGGAAACGCGGTTGATTTAGTCGAACATCTTCACGGTCTAAATCGCCGAGCCTCCCGCGATCCAATCATGATCTAGCCCGTGATCCAATCACGAACCGTCTCATGATCCCATCACGATTCGTCTCATGATTAAATCACAAATAGTCCCGCAATCCTGATCATGGTCCTTTCGATCTAGTGACGAACGGACGACGCCTCCGCATTCAGCACATGTATAGCTCGATGATGATCTCCGCCTTCTTGATCAAGCAAGAGGACGTCGAGAGGTAGATGAGTTCTCCGGTAGCACGACGGTGTGGTGGAGATGGTGGTGGAACTATTCCGACAGGGCTTCACCTAAGCACCACCGAAGTTAGACTAGAGGAGAAAACGATCTAGATGAAGTATAGGGAGCACGTGGCAATTAGGGTTTGCGTTCCCCTCTAAATCCTCTAGTATATATAGGAGGGAGGGGAGGGGAGGAGGCAGCTTAAAACCCTCAAGAGTTGGCCGAAATTGGAGGTGGAGGAGTCCTACTCCAAACCTATTAGGAGTAGGATTCCTCCTTTCCACTTGGAATCTCTTTCCACCTTTCCACCTTTATGTTTTTCCCAGCCTTAGCCGCATGGGACATAGTGAGGGATTCGTCCAGCCCACTAGGGGCCGGTTTGACTCCTCCCACACCCCATGAGGTCCTTTGGGTCGAGACACCCCCCCCCCCCCCGATGGCCCCCGGTACCCTCCCGAAACTCTCGGTACACTACCGAAGTACCCGAAACTTTTTCGGTGACCAAAACATGACTTCCTATATACCAGTCTTTACCTCTGGACCATTTCGAAGCTCCTCGTGACATCCAGGATCTCATACGGGACTCCGAACCACCTTCGGTCACCAGCATATATAACTCTATACTGCCGAAACGTCACCGAACCTTAAGTGTGTAGACCCCGCGGGCTCGAGAACTATGTAGACAAGACCGAGACACATGTACGGTCAATAATCAATAGCAGGACCTGGATGCCCATATTGGTTCCTACATATTCTACGAAGATCTTTATCAGTTAATCCCATATGTTGTTCCCTTTGTTCATTGGTATGTTACTTGCCCGTGATTCGATCGTCCATATATCCATAACCAGTTCAATCTCGTTACCGGCAAGTCTCTTTACTCATTCCGTAACACAAGATCCTGTGGCTAACACTTTAGTCACTTTGCTTGCAAGGCTTGTTGTGATATTGTATTACTGAGTGGGCCTTGAGATACCTCTCCGTCACACGGAGTAACAAATCCCGGTATTGATCCATGCCAACCCAACAGACACCCTCGGAGATACCTGTAGAGCACCTTTATAGTCACCAAGTTACGTTGCAGTGTTTGATACGCACAAGGTACTCCTCCAGTGTCAGTGAGTTGCATGATCTCATGGTCTTAGGAACACATACTTGACTTGCATAAAATTGTAGCAATAAACTGACACGATTATATGCTACGTTCATAGTTTGGGTCTTGTCCATCACATCATTCTCCTAATTATGTGACCCCATTATCAAATAACATCTCATGTCCATGGCTAGGAAACCTTAACAATCTTTGATCAACGAACTAGTTAACTAGAGGCATACTAGGGACACAGTGTTGTCTATGTACCCACACATGTATTTGAGTTTCCAATCAATACAATTACAACATCGATAATTAATGATTATCACGAACAAGGAAATATAATAATAACCAATTTAGTATTGCCTCTAGGGCATATTTCCAACACGGACAACCTGATCACCAACCGGGGTTTGAACCATTGTCTCCGGAGGCGTGGTGCACTCTGGGGATGTCCTTAGAGGGGACTGAGCGGCCGCTCATCGGGCCTCCTCACTATCCGGGTGGGGTACCTCCCCCCGGTCTTCGGTGGCCGAGGTGTTAGCCTCGGCCATGATGTCGTCTCCCCCGCCGCCAGTGCCCAACTCCAAAGCATGCTGGGATCACACCTCAGCGGTGTCCTTCGCGGCGCTCGGAGCGGTGGGATGCAACGCATTCCAGCTCTCCCCTAGTTTGGCGGGCGGGGTCTCCCTGTCCGATACTTGATCGGTGGGAAGGACATGTGGGGGGCTGTGAAGTCAATAAGCACCCGCGTGTTAATAAACTTTTAACCTGTTAATGACGAACAAGGGATATTCAGATCCTAACCTTTGAGCGGGGGGCTTGACCCTGAGGTTCCTTCGCGGAACCGGCTCGAAGTCATCAGAATCAGTGTTTGAGTCCTAGTTGTCATCGAACAGGATCACCTATGCCCGACTTGTTTTCTTTTGGGAGGAGGGGTACGTCCTCCGGGGCGCCCGATGACGCTGCCCTCTTTCTTGCAAGGGGGAATCGCCTTCCCCCTCGACTTCGTCCTCCTCCTCTTCGTCCTGCTCCTCCCCTTCCTCTTCCTCCGCATGCTCCTCTTGATTCGAGGAGGCATGAGTTTCCCCGGACACTGTCTCTAACTGGTCCCAGAGCGAAGGCCACCCCGTCCTGGTTTGTTCTTCTTCTCTTTATTCGTGGGGGCCTCGTAAGACTTCACCACAAGCATTTCCGCTAACAGCCCGGACCTGGCATCTCTAGGATGAGGTGCCGGACTGCTATTGTTAAGGACTTTCTTTAGCCATGTGTGCAAAGGGATGATCGGAATTTTTTTTATGGATCCTCTATGTGAAAAATAAAGCTGACCAAGTAAAATTATACCGTACCTTGGAGACGGGCTTGGAGGCGTGCACACCCCTGTCTTCCTTCTCGGATGGCCAGCTCTTTTGCGACTTGAAGAGCGCCTTCCACAGCTTCTCCTGCGTAGTGCGGAAGAGTTCCGAATTTTGGGTGCATCGTCAAGCTATCGAGCCCACAAAGGAGTATCCCGGCACTGGCAGGGGAGGATGCGTCTCCGGAGCATGACCTAGACCACATTGATTAGCTTGACATCCTTCTCGATCATGGAGCCGATGCACTTCTGTAGGTCACTCACCTCCTTGCTCGGTCCCTAGCTGAGGCCCTTTTTGAGCCATGAAGCTAATCTGGTGGGGGCCGGATCGGAATTCGGCAGGGGGAATCTGGCTTTCTTCCCATGGCTCAGTGATGTAGAACCACTCCCTCTACCACACCTTGATGGTGTCAATGAAGGTATCTGATGGCCATGCGATGTGGGTGAGCTTACCGATGACAGACCTGCCGCAGTTTGCGTGCTTGCCTCTAACGCACTTCAGCTTGACGTTGAATACTTTGAGCGAAAGCCAGAAGTGTGCCTCGACCCACAGAAAAGCCTCGCAGATGAGGATGAATGCCGATATATGCATGAAAGAGTTCGGCGGGAGGTTGTGGAAGTCGAGGCCATAGAAAAACATCATCCCCCTAACGAAGGGGTGGAGCAGGAAGCTCAACCCCCGTATGAAGTGGGGGGAAATACCACCCTTTCACCCGGCCTGGGAGTGGGGATCACTTGGCCCTCCTCCGCAGTGCAGTGAGGGATGTCGGCGGAAACATAGCCGACCTTCTTGAGGTCCAGGATATCCCGGTCGGTAACCATGGAAACCTCCACTGGCCGTTGGAGCCGGAGCCTGCCATTGGTTAGCTCTGTGGTGGGGTCGGACAATATAGATTTGTGCTTCGAAGTTTCAGAGGAATGGAACACAGAGAAGGTGAATGGGGAGCGTGAATAGACTCTGGGCCTTTCCCCATTTTATGGGACTTATTATTTGGACCCCCTTCGTTGCGCCTTGAATTCCTTCGCTTCCCGAAATGTGCGTGACGTTGCACACACATGATTAAACATATCCCGTGTAAAACGGGGCACGATCTGCACATTAAAATATCGTGTTGACTGTTGATTTAAACTGCCTCGAACCGCGAATTGAGTTTTTGCAATTGGCCTAGATGTCATGGTGGGTCGTGACCTTCCGTCGGAAGGGTTGCTAGGGGACATTATTTTACACCTTGACGTTTGGCCTTCAGGGCCGACCTATTCACAATGTTCGGATGCGCCACTATTCGGAAGCTACTTGTCATCGGAGGCCGAACTGAATTCGGCAGGAAGAACTCACCTCGCAAGCCGAAGACTCTGATCGAGCGAAACCATTAAATAAAAAGACCCTTGGGGTTGGAGGCAAGTTCGGGGGCTACTGAGGGAGTCCTGGATTAAAGGGTCCTCGGGGGGCGACCTATTTGTATGGGCCAAACTATATGGGCCACTTACCGAACATAGGATCAACTTAGGTCCCTATATCCAAGATGGAAGCTTCGGGAAGCATGTCTTGTACTCCATGTTTGATGTAGAGAATGGGCATGTTTATCTCGTCGGTGTGTAACTGACCATGTGTAAACCCTAGGTACACTCGGCGTCTATATAAGCCGGAGGGTTTTAGGTTGTAGAGATAGAACAACTCATCTTGGTTAGCTATTCGATCTCGAGGTATATCAACTCTGTAACCCCCATATCATCAATAAAATGAAGCAGGGCATAGGGTGGGCCCGAACCTGGGAAAAACCTTGTCCCCTTTGTCTCCTGTTACCATCGCTTCTAGTATCACAGTTCGGGACCCCCTACCTGAGATCCGCCGGTTTTGACACCGAAAGTTATGCTTTGGATGGAGTAATATCTAGAGAGATTCTTGCTTGTAAGGATAGAAATTATCTTCAGAAACTACTATGCAAGTATAAAGAAAAGACTTTGAATGCTAAAATGAAATGTGATCCTAAGCTTTCTACTCCACCTCTGTTTGTTACCGATAAGGATTATCAATTCGCTATCGACCTAGAGTAAATTACTTTGGTTGAATCTGATCCTTTTCATGGCTATGAAACTAAAACTCTGGTAGCATCTTACTAAGCTGACTCATATAACCATCCTATTTGCTCATGATGAGAAGATTCACTACTACAAAATTCTCAAATTATTTCCGTTCTCATTAAAGGGTGATGCAAAGATATGGTACAATACTCTTACTCCTTGTTGTGTGCATAGTCCTGAGGATATGGTTTACTACTTCTCTAAAAAACATTTTCTTGCTCACAAGCTTGGGGGAGGCTTCTCCAATTGCTTAATGTTTTGCCTGATCATCCTCTTAAGAAAAATGAAATACTTGATATCTTCAATAATGGACTAACAGATGCTTCTAGGGACTTCCTAGATAGTTGTGTTGGTTGTGTTTTTAGGGAACGAACTATTGAACAAGTTGAGGAGCAATTGAATAATATATTGAAAAATTATGATGATTGGACTCTCCTGAACCACCACTTGAACCCACTTCGAAGAAGAGGGGTATCTTATTTCTTATCCTATAGATATGCAAGAGGTAAAGAAATGTATGAAGGAAAAAGGTATTAAGGTCGAGGATGTTAAGAATTTACCACCTTTGAAGAAATACATAGACTTAACACACCACCACCTCTAGAGGTGGTAGTGGTGAATTCTTTAGTGATATTCCTATTGCGGAACGTTGCACGGGAAATAAAAATTTCCTATGCGCACGCAAGATCTACCCATGGTAGCATCTACGCAAGGGAAAGTGGATATACATACCCTTGTAGATCGCTAAGCGGAAGCGTTAAGAAATGCGGTTGATGTAGTCGAACGTCTTCGCGACCAAATCACGATCCGTCCTACGAACTCCGATCTAGTGCCGAACGGACGACACATCCACGTTCAACACACGTATGGCTTGATGACGCCTTCACCTCATCGATCTAGCGAGCGATGGTGAAGTAGTAGCTCAAGTCCTCTAGCGGCACGACAGCGTGGCGGTAGTGGTGGTGGAGGAATTTCAGCAGAGCTTCGCTAAGCGCTACGCGGAGAAGAAGACGATCAAGGGAGAGGGAGGACAACACCAAGGCATAGATGGGTGCGGCTACCCTCTCTCTACCTCTCTATATACAGGGGGAAAGGAGGAGGGGTGGCGCCCTCTAGATCCAATCTAGGGGGCGGCGGCTAGGGCAGATGGGGCGCCCCCAATGGAAACCCTAGGGTGACTTGCCCCCAAGTGAGATGGAGGGAACCCTAGAGGGGGCGCGCCACCTCTCCTGGTTACATGGGAAAGGGTGAGGGGGGCGCATGGCCCCTTAGTGGGCTGGTTTGCCCCTCCCTTTGGCCCACGAGGCTCCCCAACACTTGTTGGGGCCCCTCGAAACCCCTTTTGGTACTCCTGGTCATAACCTGGTGCCCTCGGAATGCTTACGGACTCCGATTCCCTTCGTCCTATATATCGATCTTCACCTCCGGACCATTCCGGAGTTCCTCGTAAGTCCGGGATCTCATACTGGACTCCAAACAACCTTCGGTCACCAACACATATAACTCAATGCTACCAAAACATCACCGAACCTTAGGTGTGCAGACCTTGCGGGTTCGAGAACTATGTAGACATGACCAAGACATCTCTTCAGTCAATAACCAATAGAGGGACCTGGATGCCATATTGGCTCCTACATATTCTACGAAGATCTTTATCGGTTGAACCTCTATGTCAAGGATTCAGATAATCCCGTATGATGTTCCCTTTGTTCTTCGGTATGTTACTTGCCCGAGATTGGATCGTCGGTATCTTTATACCTAGTTCAATATCATTACCAGAAAGTCTCAGTACTCGTTTTGTAATACAAGATCCTGTGGCTAACTCTTTAGTCACATTGCTTGCAAGGCTTATAGTGATGTTGTATTACCGAGTGGGCCCTGAGATACCTCTCCATCACATGGAGTAACAAATCCGAGTCTTGATCCATGACAACCCAATAGACACCCTTGGATATACCTGTAGTGCACCTTTATAGTCGCCCAGTTACATTGCGACGTTTGATACACACAAGGTACTCCTCTGGTGTTAGTTAGTTGCATGATGTCATGGTTATAGGAATAGATACTTGACATGCAGAAAACTATAACAATAAACTGACACGATCACATGCTATGTTTATATTTTGGGTCTTTGTCCATCACGTCATTCTTCTATTGATGTGATCTCGTTATCATATGGCATCTCATGTCTATGGCCAGGAAACCTTAACCATCTTTGATCAATGAACTACTCAACTAGAGGCATACTAGGGACACGGTATTGTCTATGTACCCAGACATGTATTTGAGTTTCCAATCAATACAATTATAGCAAGGATAATAAATAATTATCATGAACAAGGAAATATATAATAACAACCATTTATTACTGCCTCTAGGGCATATTTCCAACAGTCTCCCACTTGCACTAGAGTCAATCTAGCTCACATCACTATGTGATTTACATTGTAATGAATCTAACACCTATAAAGTTCTGGTGTTGATCATGTTTAGCCCTTGGAAGAGGTTTAGTCAACGGGTCTGCGACATTCAGATCCGTGTGCACTTTGCATATATTTCTGCCCTCCTCCTTGATGTGATCGCGGATGGAATTGAAGCTTCGCTTTATGTGTTTGGTCCTTTTGTGAAACCTTGGTTCCTTGGCCAGAGCAATGAAACCAGTTTTATCACAGAACAGATCCATTGGATTCAGTGCACTGGGCACTACTCCAATATCTATCATGAACTCCTTCATCCAGATACCTTCCTTCGCTGCCTCCGAGGCTGCGATGTACTCCGCTTCGCATGTGGAATCGGCAACCACGCTTTGCTTGGAACTGCACCAGCTTACTGCTGCCACATTGAGAATAAATACGTATCCGGTTTGAGACTTAGAGTCATCCGGATCAGTGTCAAATCTTGCATCGACGTAACCCTTTACGACGAGCTCTTGATCACCTCCATAAACGAGAAACATTTCCTTAGTCCTTTTCAGGTACTTAAGGATATTCTTGGCCGTCGTCCAGTGCTCCATTCCTAGATCACTTTGAAACTTTCCAGCATTTCTATATTGTTTCCAATTAGTAATATGTCATCCACATATATTATTAGAAATGTTGTAGATCTCCCACTCAATTTCTTGTGAATACAAGCTTCTCCATAAACTTGTAGAAACCCAAACGCTTTGATCACCTCATCAAAGCACAGATTCCAACTCTGAGATGCTTGCACCAGTCCATAAATGGATCGCTGGAGTTTGAAAACTTTGTTAGCATTCTCTGGATTGACAAAACCTTTTGGTTGTATCATATACAGCTCTTCCTTAAGGAAACTGTTAAGGAACACTGTTTTGACAACCAACTACCAAATTTCATAGTTGAAAAATCCAGCTATTGCTAACATGATTCTTACAGACTTAAGCATCGCTATGAGTGAGAAGGTCTCATCGTAGTCAACTCCTTGAACTTGTGAGAAACCCTTACCACAAGTCGAGCTTTATAGATGGTGGCATTACCGTCTGCGTCCGTCTTCCTCTTATAGATCCATTTGTTCTTAATGGCCTTACACCCTTCAGGTAATACTTCCAAAGTACATACTTTGTTTTCATACATGGATCCCATATCGGATTTCATGGCCTCTAACCATTTCTCGGAATCTGGGCCCATCATCACTTCTCCATAGCTCGTAGGTTCATCGTTGTCTAACAACATGACCTCTAAGACAGGGTTGCCGTACCTCTCAAGAGCAGTACGCGCCCTTGTCGGCCTACGAGGTTTGATAGTAACTTGATCCGAAGCTTATTGGTCATCATCGTTAGCTTCCTCTTCAACCCATGCCGGCTCTACAGAAACATCTTTCTGTGCTCCGCTACTCTCTAGTTGAAGTAAAGGTTCAATAACCTCATCAAGTTCTATTTTCCTCCCACTCAATTCTTTTGAGAGAAACTCTTTCTCAAGAAATGTTCCATTCTTAGCGACAAACACTTTGTCTATGGATATGAGATAGAAGGTGTACCTAACTGTCTCTTTTGGGTATCCTATGAAGATGCATTTCTCCGCTTTGGGTTCCAGCCTTTCAGGCTGAAGCTTTTTGACATAAGCATCACATCCCCAAACTTTAAGAAATGACAACTTTTGCTTCTTGGCAAACCGTAGTTCATATGGCATCGTCTCATTGGATTTCAATGGTGCCCTATTTAAAGTGAATGCAACTGTCTCCAATGCATAAGCCCAAAACGATAGTGGCAAATCGGCAAGAGAGATGATAGAACACACCATATCTAATAAGGTTCGATTACGACATTCGGACACACCATTACGCTGTGGTGTTCCAAGTGGTGTAAATTGTGAAACAATTCCACACTATCTTAAGTGACTGCCAAACTCATAACTTAGATATTCTCCTCCTCGACCAGATCGTAGGAATGTAATCTTCTTTTTACGATGATTCTCAACTTCACTCTGAAATTGCTTAAACTTTTCAAACGTTTCAGACTTGTGTTTCATTAACTAAATATACCCATATCTACTTAAGTCATCGGTGAAGGTAAGAAAATAACAATATCCACCGCATGCCTCAATGCTCATTGGACCGCACACATTAGTATGTATGATTTCCAACAAGTCACTTGCCCATTCCTTTATTCTAGAGAACGGGGTTTTAGTCATCTTGTCGATGAGGCATGGTTCACATGTCTCAAGTGATTAAAAATCAAGTGACTCCAAAAGTCCATCATCATGGAGCTTCTTCATGCGTTTGAGACCAATATGACCTAAATGCCATAAGAAAGTGGTACTGTAATTATCAACTCTACATCTTTTGGTATCAATGTTATGAACATGTGTATCATCACTATCGAGATTCAATAGGAATAAACCCCTCACATTGGGTGTGTGACCATAAAAGATATTACTCATATAAATAGACCAACCATTCTTCTCTGATTTGAATGAGTAACCGTCTCACTATAAACAAGATCCAGATATAATGTTCATGCTTAACGCAGGCACTAAATAAGAATTATTCAGGTTCATCACTAATCCCGATGGTAATCGAATAGCGAGCATGCTGACGACGATCACATCAACCTTGGAACCATTTCCCACGCGCATCGTCACTCTGTCCTTTGTCAGCCTTCATCTATTCCTTAGCTCCTGTTTTGAGTTGCAAATGTGAGCAACCGAACAGGTATCAAATACCCAGGTACTACAACGAGAGTTGGTAAGGTACACATCAATAACAAGTATATCATATATACCTTGTTTTGTGTTGTCCGCCTTCTTGTCGGACAGGTACTTGGGGTAGTTCCGCTTCTAGTGACCAGTTCCCTTGCAATGAAAGCACTCAGTTTCTGGCTTGGGTCCAGTCTTGGGTTTCTTCACGGGAGAGGCAATTGCTTTGCCACCCTTCTTGGAGTTACCCTTCTTGCCCTTGACATTCTCCTTGAAACTAGTGGTTTTATTGACCATTAACACTTGATGTTCTTTTGGATTTTAGACTCTGCGACTTTCAGCATCGCAAACAACTTGGCGACTGATTTGGTCATCCCGTGCATGTTATAGTTCAACACAAAGCTCTTGTAGGTAGGTGGCAATGATTGAAGAAATCTGTCAGTGATCACCTCCGGTGGAAGGGGCATCCCTAACTCAGCCACATGGTTCGAATACCTGGACATTCTGAGTATATGTTTAGTGACAGACTTGTTCTCCTCCATCTTGCAAGCATAGAACTTATCGGAGGTCTCATACCTCTAGATTCTGGCATTCTTCTAAAAGATAAACTTGAACTCCTATAACATCTCATATGCTCCATGATGTTCAAAACATCTTTGAAGTCCTGGTTCCAAGCCATACAACATTGCACATTGAACTATTGAGTAATCTCCAAAATGTGCCTCCCAAGCGTTCTTAACGTCTTCAGACGACATGAGAGCGGGTGGATCATCAAGCGATGCATCAAGGTCATAAACCTTCTGGGAAGACGTGAGGATAATCCTCAGATTACGGGCCCAGTCCACAAAGTTACTTCCATCATCTTTCAGCTTGGCTTTCTCTAGGAACAAATTAAAATTCAGGGGAACTACTACGCGAGCCATTGATCTACAACATAAATATGCAAAGGTTACAAAGACTATTGTTCAAGATAATGAGTTTAGTTAATCAAATTACTAAAGCTACCACTCAAATTGACATCCCTCAGGTCATCTGAGTGATACGTGATCCAAATTCACCAAATCAAGTCCGATCATCATGTGAGTTGAGGTGGTTTCAATGGTGAACATCATCATGTTGATCATATCTACTATATGACTCATGTTTGACCTTTCGGTCTCTTGTGTTCTGAGGACATGTCTGTACATGCTAGGCTTGTCAAGTTTAACCTGAGTATTCTGCACGTGCAACACTGGCTTGCACCCGTTGTATATGAGCATAGAGTCTATCACACCCGATCATCACGTGGTGTCTCGACATGATGAACTTTCGCAACGGTGCACACTCGGGGAGAACACAATTTCTTGGAATTTAAGTGAGGGATCACCTTATAATGCTACCGTCATCCTAAGAAAAACAAGGTGCATAAAAGAATTAACATCACATGCATATCATGAGTGACATGATATGGCCATGATCTTGTGCTTTTGATCTCCATACTTAAAGCATCGGCATGATCTCCATCATCACCGGCATGACACCATGATCTCCATCATCTTGATCTCCATCGACGTGTTGCCATCGGGGTTGTCACGCCCACCATGCTTCTACTACTATTGTTACCGCTTAGTGATAAAGTAGAACATTACATAGCACTTAATGATTGACACGCATGTCATACAATAATTAAAGACAAGCCTATGGCTCCTACTGGTTGCTGTACTCACCGACGTGCAAGTCGTGATATCCTATACAAAACATGATCATATCATACATCGCATATATCTCATCTTGTAATTGTCCATATCATATCACAACATACCGTGCAAAAACAAGTTAGACGTCCTCTAATTGTTGTTGCATGTTTTACGTGGATGCTATGGGTATCTATAAAGAACGATTCTTACCTACGCGAAACCACAACGGTGGTATGAAGATTGCTTTTCAACCTTCTAATAGGACCGCCTTAAGCCAATCCGATCCAAGTAAAGTGGGAGAGACAGACACCCGCAAGTCGTCATTATTCAACAAAGTCACATGTCAGTCGATGGAACACGGTATCTCGTAAGCGTATGCATAAAGTCATTCTAAGACGCGTCATCCCACAATACCGTTCAACCAAGAAAAGACTAAGGGAGGAAGCAATCTGAATATCAACGCCCACAAACTCGTTTGTGTTCTACTCAAGATCTCATCTACGCATAAACCTGTCTCTAATACTGTTGGGGATATACACCCAGGATGAGACCCGCCCAAGTGGGATAGGTCATGGGGTTGGCAGCTTACGGTAACTCTAGGAGGAAAGCATAACTGGTGGGTCAGAGGGCCCAGAGCCAGAAGGCCGGATGTAACCCGGTGGACTTAAGCCGTCGGGAGAGACTTTTCAGATAAGGCATGTTTAGTTAGAGGTGAGGTCGGTTGTTAAGTTTAACTTGGCCCAGAATCTTGTAAGCCCAGGGGTTTGACCAGTGTATATAAGGGTGGCTTACCTGGGCGGCTTAGGCTACGAAACAACTGATCAAGAGGTAGGCCAAGCAATCTTGTTCCCTTGTAATCGATACACAATCAATACAACATAAAGCAGGACATAGGCTTTTACCTCTTTCCGAGGGGCCGAACCTGGGTAAACCCTTGTCTCTCGATTCTGATCAACCCCTTGGAATTCACCGCCTTAGCGATGGCCCCAAACCTAAGTACATTGACCCGGACATCTGCCATGAAAAATACACGATAGTTGGCACCCACCGTGGGGATTGCCCTCGATGGTGTAAGGTTCTCGAAGGGATCTCTTTCAGGGGTCGAGGGGTACGCCGTTGGCAGGATTACCAAGAGTCGTCGCGGCAAGCTCTACATCGACGATGCCGACTAGGGCCCCGAGGCCGACTCAATCGAGTACGGGTACTGGGTCCCCTTTGGTGGAATTCACGTTTTCATCGGCAAGATCGGCGGATCTGAACCAGGGCCGAACGTATGCACCGACCTCCTCGATCCGGCCCGACGCGAGCAACCCGCCCATGCTAACCCGGGCAGGAAGCATGTCTTCATTGGCTTTACCCAGGGCAGGGAGATGGCTCCTCGAGCGGAGAGACGGAATCAATCTATCAGCTTCATAACGACGGACTTGGGGGCTACATCGAGCATTACCCCGAGTCGAGATACCATGAGCCAGAAGAGAATGAGCCACTGAACCACGCTGCTGTCTTCATGGCGGGTTCCACGTCAGCACACAATAGTACAGTCGTTGGTGCGACCGGGTCTGGAGCCGACAGGCCGTCGGCTCAGGTTCTTTTGGATCTGATGAACGAGCTTACCGCCCTGTAGTAGACCGATGTCATTGTTGAAAACCAAGCAGCCCGTAACATTGAGATCACAAGGTTGAAGGACCAGATGGCCAGAGTCCAATAGAAGATCAATGCGATGGAGGCTCAGATGGACGCTGACTCAGAGCGCCTTAGGGCAAAGGCTTTTTGCTTAGATCTAGAGCAGCAGTCTGCAGCAGCGGTTCACCATATGAGGCACCAGTCTTGTTTGTCGAATCAATATGAAGCCAGAGATCTTTTTAATACTCGAGTGACAAGACAGAATGTGCCTTTGATCGTAACGAGGATGACGGAAGTACTTGGAAGCCAGACCCGCCCCGTCGCAACTAGACCCCACTGCAGCCTTTTTCAACCTCACCAGGCCATTATTCTAACCCGATAGAGAACATGGTGGCATTGATGACCAGGCTTGGTACAATCCCTATCCCTGATGAGGCACCTTTTGTAGAGGAAGTGTGGAACGCCATTGGATACTTGCAGATGATGGTGGCTAAGGAGGAGAAATATACTTACAGTCGGAGTGGCGTGCATTCAACCCCCATTCCAAGCCGTAGCTACAGCAGGAGTTACGAGTCGCCAGCGATATCCAGTAGTGATCGATATCAAAACCCGCCAAGGGATGATCAGCCGGTTTGTGATGCTCATGCGTTGGTAGATCGGGCATGGGCCCAGCGAGAAGCGGCGGCTCTGGCAGTTGCGACGGCTTGTCAAGAACCCACAGTCACACACTCCGCCTCAGTAGGAGCCAGCTTAACTTCTAGAGCCGTGGGTGTGCCATGCTTAGCGCTGGCTTTGCGGAACGAGCGCCTGCCGAAGGACTTCAAAGGTCCTCGCAAGTTGCCAAACTATACTGCTGACCTACCTCTAGAGGCTTGGATTGAGAGTTATGAATTAGCCATGGAGATGTTGGATGTTAGTGACGAAGTGTGTGCCAAGTATTTCATCATGATGCTGGAGGGGCCGGCTGGTACGTGGTTGAAAGGCTTGCCACCCAACACCATTAACACCTGGGCTGAGTTAAGGGCAAGGTTCATTAAAAAACTTCCAGGGAACGTGCAAGCAGCCCATGACGATTGAGGATTTGGATCACTGCATCCAGCATGAGGATGAGTCGGCTCATCATTGGGTCTGGCGGGTCTCGACCATCACCCACTCTTCTGATAATATCATGCGTCTCAAGCAGTTCTAATCCTAGAGAAAAATTGCCACTTCATGCCTTTGATGTAGAAGCTTGGCCGGCTCAAGTGCACATGTCAAGATATGGGGGAACTCATGACGGCTCTCACCAAGTATGCAGATTCTGACAACAAGAAGGACCTAGGCTCCGATGATGAGAAATCGGCCAAGGGCAAGAGAGTAACAATGGCAAGGGTCCATCACAGAACAGGGGAGGAAACAATAATAATGGCAATGGCAGAAAGCAGAAGAACCAGGATGGTGGGTCAGAGTTAGTGGCCAACACCAACACTAGGAATAACCGCAGCAAGGGCAATGGCAACCTGCTATTTAAGTGCAAGACTCCTAACTTGGAGACAATGTTGAACGATCCCTGCCCAAAGCACAGCCATCCGGATCAGCCGTCGACTCATGCTTGGAAGGATTGTTGGATCATGCGAGAATATCAAAACTACGGCAGTAACAAGCATCCACGCAATGACGGTGGGACATCCGGTGGGTCAGGTCCTTCCGGGTATGGTTTCGGTCCGGGCGGCTCAGGCTCAGGCAATAAGGGCCAAGGAAATCATGGAGGGAATAATCAGCAATCCGGCGGTGGGGGTCGGCAAAAAAATAACCAGTCTGGGTTTTAGAGTAATCCCAAGTAGCTTAACTTTGTCTAGTACCACGTCTTTACAACCTGTCTTGACAAGCGAGACCGGAAGTTACGCAAGCGGGTAGTTAACGCAGCTATGTTGACTCTCCCGCAGTATTTGAAGTGGTCTGAGTATGACATAACCTGGACCAGGGAGGAACACCCGCCACATGTATATAACCCATGGCAATTGGCTGTGGTTGTCGCCCCCAAGTGGGAGGATATGTGTTCACCAAGGTTCTTATGGATGGAGGCAGGAGCATCAACATTCTGTATTATGACACTTTTTGCCGGATGAATTTGCTTGACAAAGATCTTAAACCTTCTTCAACAGTTTTTCATGGCGTGGTGCCTAGGAAGTCGGCTTATCCGGTGGGAAAGATTTAATTGGTGGTTTCTTTTGGTGATGGATTCAATTATAGGGTGGAGTCTTTGTTGTTTGAAGTGGTCAATATTAAGAGCCCATATCACGCTTTGTTTGGACGACCGGCTTATGCCAAATTCATGGCTAGGCCTTGCTATGTTTACTTGCAACTCAAGATGCCCGGGTTAAATGGGACGATCACGGTACATGGAGACCGGAAGACGGCTACTGAGTGTGAGGAAGGGGACGCAGCTTATGCAGAATTCAGTTGTGCGGAGGCAGAGCTCAAGTTTAATAAGGAGAATGTTGACCCAGCAGATATGACCCCGTTGAAAAAGCCTAACACGGAATCTGAGCCGCCACTTAAGTTTGTGGTAGATGATACCAAGTTAGTGGACTTTGCGCTTGGCAACTCATCGCAATAGTTCACTATCGGGGCTAATATGGATCCTAAATAGGAAAGCACGCTCATCGAGTTCATCCGCGAGGACCGGGACATCTTTGCATGGAAATCTTCTGACATGTCGGGTGTACCGAGAGAACTCGCTAAGTACCACCCTAATGTGGATCCTAAGTTTAAGCCAGTTAAGCAATTTTTACGTCGATTCAATGAGGAGAGGTGGAAAACCATTGGCGAAGAGGTGGCCCGGCTCTTGACAGCAAGGTTCATCGTTGAAGTATTTCACCCGGAGTGGCTCGCTAACCCGGTGCTGGTGCTTAAGAAGAATGGGATATGGCGTATGTGTGTGGAGTACACGGACCTTAACAAAGCGTGTTCGGTTGACCCATTTTCTCTCCCCCGTATTGATCAAATCACTGACGCGATGGCGGGTTGTGAGAATCTTAGTTTCTTCGATGCGTATTCGGGTTATCACCAGATCAAGATGGTAGTTAAAGACCAAGAGAAGACGGCTTTTATTACGCCTTTTGGTGCTTTCCGCTATGTGTCTATGCCTTTTGAGCTTAAGAGTGCCCAGGAAACTTACCAGCGTGGTGTGCATAACAGTCTTCACAGTCAGATTGGGCGCAATGTTCACGCTTACGTGGATGATATTGTGGTTAAGTCAAAGAAGAAGGAGACTCTGCTGGATGATCTGAAAGAAACCTTTGACAATTTGCGGGTCTACAAGATGATGCTTAACCTGGCAAAGTGTGTCTTCGATGTACCTGCAGGTAAACTCTTGGGGTTCTTAGTCTAGGAGCATGGCATTGAAGATAAAAAGGACAAAATAAAGGCTATTACTTCCTTGTCTAAGCCGGCATGTGTCAATGACGTTCAACCCCTGGCGGGCCGTATTGCTGCACTAAGCCGGTTCATAAGCCGCCTGGGTGAGAAATCCATTCCTTTATACCAGATGATGAAAAAGACAGATGATTTCGTCTGGAGCAAGGTTGCGAATGAGGCGCTTGAGGCAGTCAAAAAGCAGTTGGCTGAGCCGCCGGTCTTGGCTGCTCCGGCTGAGAAGGAGTCGTTGCTCTTGTACGTGGCGGCTAACAACAGGGCAGTCAGCACCATGATTGTTGTGGAGCGTAAGGAGGCAAGGAAAGAGTATCCCGTCCAGAGGCCCGTTTACTATGTTAGCAAGGTGTTGATAGAATCCAAGCAAAGGTATCCGCATTGGCAGAAGTTGATCTATGGGGTGTTCATGGCAAATCGCAAGCTGAAGCATTACTTCCTTGGACATTAGATCACGATGGTTATCTCTGCCCCCCAAGGGAGATATTAGCCAAAATAGAGAGGCCACTGGCAGGATTGCTAAGTGGGCACTTGAGCTTGGGCCCCTCAGTATGAAATATGTGCCTCGTACGGCAGTCAAGTCTCAAGCCTTGGTGGACTTCATAAATGATTGGACAAAAAGTCAGTCGCCTAAGGAGAAGCCGGACAACACATACTAGACGATTCACTTTGATGGATCCAGGCAATTGGAAGGCTTGGGGGCTAGAGTTGTTCTAACTTCCCCACAAGGTGATAAGTTATGTTATGTTTTGAGGCTAACGTTTCCTTGTAGTAACAATGCAGCAGAATATGAGGCTTTGCTTCATGGGCTCCGAGTGGCCAAGGATATGAACTTGAGCCGGGTCAGATGTCTTGGCAACTCAGGCCTAGTGGCTCAACAAGTCTCTGGCACATGGGATTCAAAAGACCCGTGTATGGAAGCTTACCGCCAGGCAGTTGAAATTGTTGCTGGCAACTTCAAGGGTTATCAAGTGGATCACATTGATCGGCGCAAGAACGAGGCGGCTGATGCGTTATCCAGGCTGGGGTATCAGTGTAAGCCGGTGCCACCTAATGTGTTCTTGGACATATTGCATCACTCGATAGTCAAGTTGCCATCGGAGGAGGACTTGGCTATACCTGACCCGGAGGGGGAATTGGTGGCGGCTCTCCGTGCGATCCTTGATTGGACACTGTCTTACCTGCCATACTTGACTCGCGGCGAGTTACCTCAAGATGAGACCCTGGCATGCCAGATCTCAAGGCGGTCTAAGTCTATGATTATCAAGGACGGCAAGTTGCATCGGCGTAGTGTGGCTGGTGTTTTTCAGCATTGTGTCTCTCCTGATGAGGGTCGTGAAATCTTACAAGAAATCCATGCTGGCAATTTTGGTCATCACGCCGGGTCAAAATCATTGGTGTCCAAGGCTTTCCGCCATGATTTTTACTGGTTAACGGCTCGTAAAGATGTAGAGGACTTGTCAGTAAGTGTGGCGGGTGTTAGAAATTTGGACGTCGTGCTCACGTGCTGGCTCAAGAACTACGGATGATTCCAATCACCTGGCCATTCACGGTCTGGGGACTTGATATGTTAGGACCTTTCAAAAGGTCCAAGGATAAGAAGACCCACCTCTTGGTGGCGGTTCACAAGTTTACTAAGTGGGTTGAGGCTGAGCTGGTCAGTAAATGTGATGTTGCAACGGCAGTTCAGTTCGTCAAAAAGTTGATTTTTTGTTTTGGTTATCCACATAGTATCATCACTAATAATGGCACAAATCTGTCCAAGGGGGTTATGAAGGACTTCTGTGATGAGGAGCATATACGCCTTGATGTGTCTTCAGTAGCTCACCCCAGTCTAATGGTCAAGTTGAGCGTGCTAACTAGGAAATTTTGAGAGGTATTAAACCCTGGCTTATGGTTCCTTTGGAGCCCATGTCGGGTTGTTGGGTGGAAGAGTTGTCATCTGTTCTTTGGAGCATAAGAACCACCCTAACAGGTCTATAGGATTTACGCCTTTCTTCATGGTTTATGGCAGAGGCGGTTCTCCCCAGTGATATACGTCATGACTCGCCCAGAGTGGCGGCTTACATGGAAACTGACAATGAGGCGGTGCGTCGGGATGCTCTAGATGCCTTAGATGAAGAACGAGATCTTGTAGCCGCTCGTTCGGTGAGTTATCATCAAGACCTACATCGCTATCATAGCCGCAGGGTCAAGACCCGGATGTTTCAAAAAGGCGACTTAGTACTCCATTTAATTCAAGACCAGTCATATATGCACAAGTTATTGCCTCCTTGGGAAGGACTATTCGTAATCAGCAGGAATCTCAACAACGGATCTTATTATCTCATAAACATACGGGAGAGTGACAAGTCTTGCACTTTTGGTGAGAGACCAAGAGGCCATGGAATATTGCTCACCTTCGGCCATATTACACTTAAGTCGCCAGCCGGCTCTCATCAATGTACATACCTCTATCATTGTACAAACCATCTTTGATGATATAATAAAGTGGGCATCTCCGTGATTAGGGGCCTCTAACGTGTTCTCCACACGGAGTATCTTGCAAAGGAGTTAATCTTTCATCAGGTCATTTGGGGGCTTTTAAACCCCCTCTGTCTAGGCTTTCTATGCCATCACGAGTCGATCCTTAATCCGGTACTATAAGGAGGGCTTTTAAACCCTCTTGGCCAGGTTTAAAATAGAAAAGGAGTTGATCATTTAAATTGGCCACTTGTGGGTGGGGGCTTTTGGCCCTATGGGTTAAGCTTATTACCTCCTCTTGACCCGGCTTTTCGCCATCTCCGAGTTATAGCTGCCTGTTTGCAACTTGCTACACCACCATGTGACCCGTCGAACTCTTGATAGTTAATCTTGATAAGAGACCCTAAACTTTTTTAAAGTTAATCTCGCACAAAGACACTAAACTTGTCAAGGTTTAATAGGTGGCTTTGTCATGAGAGAGCCGACTTACAGTGAGCGAGGCCAAACTCGTCTTGTCTACCATATCCCCTCCGCTATGTGGCTTGTTCGTACTCTTAGCAATGTCAATCTTTTAAAGACCCTGTTGTGGTTTTGTCATGGTAGATGTCCGGGTAAATGGACTTTGGTTCAAGGCCATTGCTAACGTGATGGACTCAAAGGGGTTGATGTGGACGAGAGACACAGATTTACCCAGGTTCGGCCCCTCAACTTGAGCTAATAGCCTACGTCCTGGTTGTGTTTGTATTGATTGATGTATCGATTACAAGGGAGCTGAAGCTTGACCTCGTATTCGATAACCTGATCTCTAAGTCGCCCCAGTTCTGCCTTTATATAGGAGGTCTATGTTGGGGAACGTTGCATGGGAAACAAAAAATTTCCTACGCACACGCAGATTTATCCATGGTGATGAGCATCTACGAGAGGGAGAGTGGATCTACATACCCTTGTAGATCGCTAAGCGGGAAGCGTTAAGAAACGCGGTTGGTGCAGTCGAACGTCCTTGCGATCCAAATCAACTAGTGTCCCGCGATCCAATCATGATCCGTCCCGCGATGCAATCATGATCTGTCCCGCGATCCGATCACGATCCGTCCCACGAACTTGATCACGATCCTTCTGATCTAGCACCGAATGGATGACACCTCCGCGTTCAGCACACGTACAGCTTGATGACGATCTCCACCGTCTTGATCCAGCAAGAAGGAGTGGCGAGGAAGAAGAGTTCTCCGGAAGCCTGACGGCGCTCCGGCGATGGTGGTGGAGCAATTCCGGCAGGGCTTCGCCTAAGCACTGCATAAATCCGATCTAGAGGAGAAACTCTGCGCTGGAGGAACGGGTAGCACGTGGCTGAAAATTCTCATGCAAAACCCTAGAAATCCACCAGTATATATAGGAGGGAAGGAGGAGGAGAGGCAGCCTTAGCCTCCAAGCCTTGGAGGCTTCGGCCGAAGTGGGAGGTGGAGGAGGACTCTCCTCCTCCAATCCTAGTAGAACTAGGATTGCTCCTTTTTGCCTTTTTTTCCACCTTTTCCTATTGGGTTTTTCCCTCCAGCCACATGGGCCTTGTGTGGGAGTTTCCACCAGCCCACTAAGGGCTGATATTCACTCTCCCGAGCCCATGAAGCCTCTTCGGTCAAAATACCCCTCCCGAAGGCCTCCCGATACACTACCGGCACTCCCGGTACACTACCGATGAGCCCAAAACTTTTCCGGCGACCAAAACGGGACTTACTATATATGAATCTTTACCTTCGGACCATTTCAGAGCTCCTCGTGACGTCCGGGATCTCATCCGGGACTCTGAACAAACTTCGGTCACCACCATACATAACTCTATACTACCGAAACATCACCAAACCTTAAGTGTGCAGACCCTGCGGGTTCGAGAACTACTTAGACATGACCGAGACACCTCTATGGTCAATAATCATTGGCAGGACCTGGATGTCCACATTGGTTCCTACATATTCTACGAAGATCTTTATCGGTCGAACCTCTATGTCAAGGATTCAGTTAATCCTGTATGATGTTCCCTTTGTTCTTCGGTATGTTACTTGCCCGAGATTCGATCGTCGGTATCTCCATACCTAGTTCAACCTCGTTACTGGCAAGTCTCTTTACTCGTTCCGTAATACAAGATCCCGTAACTAACACTTAGTCACATTGCTTGCAAGGCTTATTGTGATGTTGTATTACCGAGTGGGCCCTGAGATACCTCTCCGTCACACGGAGTAACAAATCCTAGTCTTGATCCATGCCAACTCAACACACACCCGCGGAGACACCTGTAGAGCACCTTTATAGTCACCCAGTTATGTTGCGACGTTCGATACACACAAGGTACTCCTTCGATATCTGTGAGTTGCATGATTTCATGGTCATACGAACATATACTTGACATGCAGAAAACAGTAGCAATAAACTGACACGATCATAAGCTACGTTTGTAGTTTGGGTCTTGTCCATCGCATCATTCTCCTAATGATGTGATCCCTTTATCAAATGACATCTTATGTCCATGGCTAGGAAACCTTAACCATCTTTCGATCAACGAGCTAGTTCACTAGAGGTATACTAGGGACATTGTGTTTGTCTATGTATCCACACATGTATCCATGTTTCCAATTAATACAATTATAGCATGGATAATAAACAATTATCATGAACAAGGAAATACAATAATAAACACTTTATTTATTGCTTCTAGGGCATATTTCCAACATTCTCCCACTTGCACTAGAGTCAATAATCTAGTTCACATCACTATGTGATTTACATTGTAATGAATCGAACACCCATGCAGTTCTGGTGTTGATCATGTTTAGCCCTTGGAAGAGGTTTAGTCAACGGGTCTGCAACATTCAGATCCGTGTGCACTTTGCAAAGATTTATGTCTTTCTCCATGATGTAATCGCGGATGGAGTTGAAGCGTCGCTTTATGTGTCTGGTCCTCTTGTGAAACCTTGGTTCCTTGGCCAGAGCAATGGCACCAATGTTGTCACAGAACAGGTTCGTTGGATTCAGTGCACCGGGCACTACTCCAAGATCTGTCATGAACTGCTTCATCCAGACACCTTCCTTTGCCGCCTCCGAGGCTGCGATGTATTCCGCTTCACACGTAGAATCAGCTACCATGCTTTGCTTGGAACTGCACCAGCTTATCGCTCCCCTGTTAAGAATAAATACGTATCTGGTTTGCGACTTAGAGTCGTCCGGATCAGTGTCAAAGCTTGCATCGACGTAACCCTTTACGACGAGCTCTTCATCACCTTCATAAACGAGAAACATTTCCTTAGTCCTTTTCAGGTACTTAAGGATATTCTTGACCGCTTGCCATTGCTCCATTCCAAGATCACTATGAAACCTTCATGCCATACTTATGGCAAGGCTGACATCGGGTCTTCTGCACAGCATTGCATACATGATAGAGCCTATGGCTGAAGCAGAGGGGATGACATTCATCTTTTCTCTATCTTCTGCAGTTACTGGGCATTGAGTCTTACTCAACTTCACACCTTGTAACATAGGCAAGAACTCCTTCTTGATTGTTCCATTTTGAACTTCTTCAAAACTTTATCAAGGTATGTGCTCTGTGAAAGTGCTATTAAGCGTCTCAATCTACCTCTATAGATCTTAATGCCTAATATGAAAGCAGCTTCTCCTAGGTCCTTCGTTGAAAAACTCTTGTTCAAATGTTCCTTCACGCTTTCCAGCATTTCTATATTGTTTCCAATCAGCAATATGTCATCCACATATAATACAAGAAACGCTATAGAGCTCCCACTCACTTTCTTGTAAATACAAGCTTCTCCGTAAACTTGTATAAACTCAAACGCTTTGATCACCTCATCAAAGCGCTTATTCCAACTCCGAGATGCTTGCACCAATCCATAAATGGATCGCTGGAGTTTGCAAACTTTGTCAGCATTCTCTAGATCGACAAAACCTTCGGGTTGCATCATATACAACTCTTCCTCAAGGAAATCGTTGAGGAACGCTGTTTTGACATCCATCTGCCAGATTTCATAGTCGAAATAAGCAGATATTGCTAACATGATTCTGACAGACATAAGCATCGGTACGGGTGAGAAAGTCTCATCATAGTCAACTCCTTGAACTTGTGAAAAATCCTTTGCCACAAGTCGAGCTTTATAGACAGTGACATTACCGTCCGCGTTTGTCTTCTTCTTAAAGATCCATTTGTTCTGAATGGCCTTTCACCCTTCAGGTAATACTTCCCAAGCCCATACTTTGTTTTCATACATGGATCCCATCTCGGATTTCATGGCCTCTAACCATTTCTCGGAATCCGGGCCCATCACTACTCCTCCACAGCTCGTAGGTTCATTGTTATCCAACAACATAACCTCCAAGACAGGGTTGCCGTACCACTCAGGTGTAGTACGCGGCCTTGTCGACCTACGAGGTTCAATAGCAGCTTGATCCGAAGCTTCATGATCATCATCATTAACTTCCTCTTCTACCGTCGTAGGTTCCACAGAAACATCTTTCTGTGCTGCGCTACTTTCTGGTTGAAGTAAAGGTTCAATAACCTCATCAAGCTCTATTTTCCTCCCACTCAATTCTTTCGAGAGAAACTCTTTCTCAATAAACGTTCCGTTCTTAGCGACAAACACTTTGACTTCGGATCTGAGATAGAAGGTATACCCGACTGTCTCTTTCGGGTATCCTATGAAGACGCACTTCTCCGCTTTGGGTTCCAGCTTTTCAGGCTGAAGCTTTTTGACATAAGCATCACATCCCCAAACTTTAAGACACGACAACTTTGGCTTCTTGCCAAACCATAGTTCATATGGCGTCGTCTCAACGGATTTTGATGGTGCCCTATTTAAAGTGAATGCAGCTGTCTCTAATGCATAACCCCAAAACGATAGTGGCAAATCAGCAAGAGACATCATAGAACGCACCATATCTAATAAGGTTCGATTACGACATTCAGACACACCATTACGTTGTGGCGTTCCGGGCGGTGTCAACTGTGAAACAATTCCACACTGTCTTAAGTGACTGCCAAACTCATAACTCAGATATTCACCTCCTCGATCAGATCGTAGGAACTTAATCTTCTTGTTACGATGATTCTCAACTTCACTCTGAAATTGCTTGAACTTTTCAAACGTTTCAGACTTGTATTTCATTAAGTAAATATACCCATATCTACTTAAGTCATCAGTGAAGGTGAGAAAATAACAATATCCACCACGCGCTGTAACATTCAACGGACCGCACACATCAGTATGTATGATTTCCAATAAGTCACTCGCCCGTTCCATTGTTCCAGAGAACGGCGTTTTAGTCATTTTGCCCATGAGGCATGGTTCACATGTGTCAAGTGATTCAAAATCAAGTGACTCTAAAAGTCCATCAGCATGGAGCTTCCTCATGCGTTTTACACCAATATGACCTAAACGGCAGTGCCACAAGAAAGTGGTACTATCATTATCAACTGTACATCTTTTAGCATCAATGCTATGAACATGTGTGTCATCACTATCAAGATTCAATATGAATAAACCCCTAACACTGGGTGCATGACCATAAAAGATATTACTCATATAAATAGAACAACCTTTATTCTCTGATTTAAATGAGTAACCGTCTCGCAATAAACAAGATCCAGATATAATGTTCATGCCTAACGCAGGCACTAAATAACAATTATTCAGGTTCATCACTAATCCCGATGTTAATCGAAGAGAGAGCGTGCCAACGGCAATCACATCAACCTTGGAACCATTTCCCACGCGCATCTTCACTTCGTCCTTTGCCAGCCTTCGTTTATTCCGTAGTTCCTGCGTTGAGTTGCAAATGTGAGCAACCGAACCGGTATCAAATACCCAGGCACTACTACGAGAGCTAGTAAGGTACACATCAATAACATGTATATCATATATATCTTGTTTGTCGTTAGCCGCCTTCTTGTCAGCCAGGTAGTTGGGGCAGTTCCGCTTCCAGTGACTAGTTCCCTTGCAATGAAAGCACTCAGTTTCTGGCTTGGGTCCATGCTTGGGCTTCTTTGTAGGAGTAGCAACTGCTTTGTCATCCTTCTTGGTTTTACCCTTCTTGCCCTTGGCCTTCACTTTGCCATTTTTCTTGAAACTAGTGGTTTTATTGACCATCAACACTTGATGTTCTTTCTGGATTTCAGACTCAGCGACTTTTAGCATCGCAAACAGCTCGACGACTGACTTGTTCATCCCATGAATGTTATAGTTCATCACAAAGCTCTTGTAACTAGGTCGCAGTGATTGAAGAACTCTGTCAGTGATCGCCTCTGGCGGAAGGGCAATTCCCAACTCCGCTAGACGAGTTGAATACCCAGACATTCTGAGTATATGTTCACTGATAGACCCGTTCTCCTCCATCTTGCAAGCATAGAACTTATCGGAGGTTTCATACCTCTCGATCTGGGCGTTCTTCTGAAAGATAAACTTCAACTCCTGGAACATCTCATATGCTCCATGACGTTCAAAACGTCTTTGAAGTCCCGGTTCTAAGCCGTACAATATTGCACACTGAACTATTGAGTAATCTCCAGTACGTGCCTCCCAAGCGTTCTTAACGTCTTCGGAGGTCATGTCTTCTTGTTGGTCACCAAGCAGTGCATCAAGGACATATCATTTCTGGGAAGCCGTGAGGATAATCCTCAGATTACGGGCCCAGTCAACAAAGTTACTTCCATCATCTTTCAGTTTAGCTTTCTCTAGGAACGCATTAAAATTCAGGAGTGCTACTGCGCGAGCCATTGATCTACAACATAAATATGCAAAGTTCACTTAGACTATTGTTCAAGATAATGAGTTTAGTTAATCAAATTACTAAAGCTCCCACTCAAATTGACATCCCTCGGGTCATCTGAGTGTCACATGATCCAAATCCACCAACTCAAATCCGATCATCACGTGAGTTGAGGTGGCTTCCATGGTGAACATCATTATGTTGATCATATCTACTATATGACTCATGTTCGACCTTTCGGTATCTTGTGTTCCGAGTCCATGTCTGTACATGCTAGGCTCGTCAAGTTTAACCCTAGTGTTCTGCGCATGCAACACTGGCTTGCACCCGTTGTATGTGAACGTAGAGTCTATCACACCCGATCATCACGTGGTGTCTCAACACGACGAACTTTCGCAACGGTGCACACTCGGCGAGAACACAATTTTATCTTGAAATTTAAGTGAGGGATCACCTTATAATGCTACCGTCGTACTAAGCAAAACAAGGTGCATAAAAGGATTAACATCACATGCAATTCATAAGTGACATGATATGGCCATGAACTAGTGCTTTAGATCTCCATCTTGAAAGCACCAACATGATCTTCATCGTCACCGGCACGACACCATGATCTCCATCATCTTGATCTCCATCAACGTGTCGCCATCGAGGTTGTCACGCCCATCATGCTTCTACTACTATTGCTACCGTTTAGCGATAAAGTAAAGCATTACATAGCGCTTAATGATTGACACGCAGGTCATACAATAATTAAAGACAACCCTACGGCTCCTGTCGGTTGTCGTACTCATCGACATGAAAGTCGTGAAATTCTATCCATCACATGATCATCTCATACATCACATATATCACATCATGTAATTGGCCATATCACATCACAACATACCCTGCAAAAACAAGTTAGACGTCCTCTAATTGTTGTTGCAAGTTTTATGTGGCTGCTACGGGTTTCTAGCAAGAACAATTCTCACCTACGCATAAAACACAACGGTGATACATAATTTGCTTTTCAACCTTCTCAAGGACCGCCTTTGTCGAATCCGATCCAACTAAAGTGAGAGAAACTGCCGCCCGCAAGCCATCTAGGCAACAAGTTGCGTCGAGGGAACCGGTCTCTCGTAAGCGTACGAGTAATGTTGGTCCGGGCCGCTTCATCTCACAATACCGCTGAACCAAAATCCGACCAAGGGAGGAAGCAATCTAAGCATCAACGCCCACAAACCTTTTGTGTTCTACTTGAGATATCATCAACACATAGACCTAGCTTTGATACCACTATTGGGGAATGTGGCATGGGAAACAAAAAATTTCCTACGCACACGTAGATCTATCCATGGTGATGAGCATCTACGAGAGGGATAGTGGATCTACATGCCCTTGTAGATCACTATGCGGGAAGCGTTAAGAAACGCGGTGGGTGTAGACGAACGTCTTCGCGATCCAAATCGCCATGCATCCCGCGATCCAATCACGATTCGTCCTGCGATACGATCACGATCCGTCCCACGAACTTGATCATGATCCGTCCCACGAACTTGATCACGATCCTTCCGATCTAGCAACGAACGGACGGCACCTCCGCGTTCAGCACACGTACAGCTTGATGACGATCTCCACCATCTTGATCTAGCAAGAAGGAGTGGAGAGGAAGAAGAGTTCTCTGGTAGCCTGACGACGCTCCGGCGATGGTTGTGGAGCAATTCCGGTAGGGCTTCGCCTAAGCACTGTAGAAATCCAATCTAGAGGAGAAACTATGCACAGGAGGAACGGGCAGCATGTGGCTGAAAATTCTCGTGCAAAACCCTAGAAATCCACCAGTATATATAGGAGGGAAGGAGGAGGAGAGGCAGCCTTAGCCTCCAAGCCTTGGAGGCTTCGGCCGAAGTGGGAGGTGGAGGAGGACTCTCCTCCAATCCTAGTAGAACTAGGATTGCTCCTTTTTGCCTGTTTTTCCACCTTTTCCTATTGGGTTTTTTCCTCCAGCCACATGGGCCTTGTGTGGGAGTTTCCACCAGCCCACTAAGGGCTGATATTCACTCTCCCACAGCCCATGAAGCCTCTTGGGTCGAAATACCCCTTCCGGAGGCCTCCCGGTACATTACTGGCACTCCCGGTACACTACCGATGAGCCCGAAACTTTTCCGGGGACCAAAACGGGACTTCCTATATATGAATCTTTACCTCCAGACCATTTCGGAGCTCCTCGTGATGTCCGGGATCTCATTAGAGATTCCGAACAAACTTCGGTCACCACCATACATAACTCTATACTACCGAAACATCACCAAACCTTAAGTGTGCAGACCCTGCAGGTTCGAGAACTATGTAGACATGACCGAGACACCTCTATGGTCAATAATCATTGGCAGGACCTGGATGTCCACATTGGTTCCTACATATTCTACGAAGATCTTTATCGGTCGAACCTCTATGTCAAGGATTCAGTTAATCCTGTATGATGTTCCCTTTGTTCTTCGGTATGTTACTTGCCCGAGATTCGATCGTCGGTATCTCCATACCTAGTTCAACCTCGTTACTGGAAAGTCTCTTTACTCGTTCCGTAATACAAGATCCCGTAACTAAAACTTAGTCACATTGCTTGCAAGGCTTATTGTGATGTTGTATTACCGAGTGGGCCCTGAGATACGTCTCCGTCACACGGAGTAACAAATCGCAGTCTTGATCCATGCCAACTCAATAGACACCCTCGGAGACACCTGTAGAGCACCTTTATAGTCACCCAGTTGTGTTGCGACGTTTGATACACACAAGGTACTCCTCCGATATCTGTGAGTTGCATGATTTCATGGTCATAGGAACATATACTTGACATGCAGAAAACAGTAGCAATAAACTGACACGATCATAAGCTACGTTTGTAGTTTGGGTCTTGTCCATCACATCATTCTCCTAATGATGTGATCTCGTTATCAAATGACATCTCATGTCCATGGCTAGGAAACCTTAACCATCTTTAGATCAACGAGCTAGTTCACTAGAGGTATACTAGGGACATTGTGTTTGTCTATGTATCCACACATGTATCCATGTTTCCAATTAATACAATTATAGCATGTATAATAAACGATTATCATGAACAAGGAAATATAATAATAAACACTTTATTTATTGCTTCTAGGGCATATTTCCAACGGTCTAGACCACGGGTCATACAATTGGTAACCGACTCTCATTGTCTATTCGAGTCTTCCTCTATCTTCTTGTCCAAGTTGTCCTCGGGTGGCTTACACACCCGGGTCTTCTGGGCCACTGTCCGGCCCATCTTATGAGCCGCCAAGCTTCCTGGGCTTTAGAACCACCGGCTCACCTTGGGCCAGTGTACGAGCCGCCAAGCATAACCCGGAGCCCTTAGGGCGGGTCATACCACGGGGTTATATCCCCAGCATTAGGCCCCAGGTTGATTTGAGCTTGCTCACTTCACCCTCTTGTCTTTCTCTTTTGGCGAGTCGCCCGGAATGACCCGCCATGACGTCATGTTGACCCTGCAGAAAAGATTCGCTGACGTACTCACCAAATCTTCGCATTAAGTGACCATCCCGAAAATCGAGGCGTCCACCTCGGCCGAAACATTTCCGTCACCTGGATTTTCGCGCTCATTCTACCTTCTCCTTTTAAATAGGATCGCCCTAGGCGGTTTATTACTTCTCCCGCTTGCCTCATCATCTTGCTCCTATTGACGCAACCGCTTCCATCACTTCTAGCTCCGGTGCCGCCTCTGCTCCGTCGACGACAAGCCGTTCCATCAACCTGTGCGAACATGAGTTTCATCCGCGTTTCACTGCGCCGTTGCCGGTAATCCCGTGCTTCTCCTTAGATCCATTACCGCATCGGTAGGGTTTGTAGAAAGCCCGTCGCCTTCGCACGGGTTCTTCCGACGCTGTTGCTCGGGGTCCTCCGACGTCGGCCGCACCCTTGACGCTCGTCCTGGCTGCGCCGCCGCGCACAGGGCGGCCGTGCACAATGCACGGGCCCATCGCGGATCCTTCTTACCGTTTCAGTTTTCCTCTGCTTCGCCTGTTCTTCGCTAGGTCTAAAAATAGGAACCTTTTTCCTGCTTTGGTAGATCCATAAATATAGCGGTAGTTTGTAAAATCTGTTTTCCAGACTTAGCCAAATTCCCCCCCCCCCTCGTTTGCTAGGTTGACCCGCTACACTGCGCCGACTCTCATCAGCCGGAGTATAGCATCTTATATGTAGAATCTTTAAGCTCGTAAGTCGCCATAGATTTTAGTCTCCTCTTGACTCGCCGTGTTTTAATTTTCACAATCTTTGAACCGGCAGAATGTTTCGTGCCTCGAACTCCTGTAACTGGGTCGGGTCGTGCGTTACGGAAGAGTTTTTGATGGACTTTGTTCACGCTGGCACTTTCCCTTGCAAAGATGCCATCCACTGGCGGGTCCTGGGTGATGAACTGAAGCCCGTTCCCCAAGAAGGAGAGGTGGTCGTTTTCTCGGACCATATCGAGCAGGGTTTCGTGCCTCCCGGCTCAAAATTCTTCCGTGATGCCCTTCATTTTTACAAGATCCATCCTCAAGACCTCGCCCCCAATTCCGTCTCAAACATCTACAACTTTCAAGTATTGTGTGAAGTCTATCTACAAGCCAAGCCGTCGGTAGGCCTGTTCTGGGAGTCCTTCTATGCCAACCGTCAAATTGAAGTGAAGGCTGGTCCGAGTCTTGAGCTGGGCAGAATTTCTATCCAGAGGCGCCGGGACATCACTTTTCCGGCTATGCAGCTGCCGAGTCACCCAAAGGACTGGAATAAAACGTGGTTCTATTGCAAAGATACTTCTCCAGAGGGTGAATGTCCACTACCGGGTTACCGTCCTTCCCGGCTCAAGACAACTTCAAAGCTTCCTGGCCGGCTGTCGGCTTCAGAGCACGCAAGATCCGAGCCGGCTCATGCCAAGATCAGGGCCCTCATGGCCAACGGCTTAACCGGACCGGACCTGATCCACTGCTGGATCTCTTGGATGATCATGCCGTTAAGCCACAGAAGTTGCCTTATGTGCGAGTACAAGGGCGAATAAGACAGCTCACTCTTCTTCAGCCAGTCTACCTTGAGAGAAGACGACATCACCACTGCTATCAGGAGTCTCGTTCATGAGACATCCGGAGCCTGCAGTGCTATCGGGTTGATCCCCTTTAGTGCCCTTAATCCGGCCCCAGATGTAAGGCAATTTCTTCCCATCCGTCTCTTGGACCTTACTTGTACCTTGCTGATCTGCTGCCCTTAACCGGCTTATTCTTTCAGGCCAACTCTGACTTCTAGAAGAAGGAGTACATCCCTCCCTTGAATAAGACCAAGAAGAAGGCCCCGGCTAAGAAGCCCAAGAAGGACGCCCCGCAAGAGGGATGGTTTGACCCGCCACAATCATCCGGCTCAGAGGTAAAATTTTAGCTATTTTCTGAGACTTTGTCTTCTCATTTCACTAACACCTGTTTTACTCACATGATGATGTGGAGACCAGCCGTGCCAATGCCCCTGAGGTAATCTACGTTTCTTCCGTCTCAGAATATTTTGTCCCCCGAAAGCCGCGGCGGGTTATTGGAAAAGTTCCTCTCTCTCATCCTCTTGCTTATCTGGACCCTCAATTTATTTTTAAAAAACAACAACAGGTTGATCATCGTCTGACCGGAGCGCCGGATCTACGGGTCTCGCGTCTGGTTTACCGAACTCCCCGGCTCCAAAGAAGCGCCCTGCAGAGCTATGCATCTCTTGTTTGACTGGTTTGCTTTGCCATTTCAATATTGTCTTATCTTTTCTCAACTATCTCTTAGAGGTCACCTTCCTCTAGCGACTCTACGGCGACCGCCCTGCTGCCTCCTAAGATCAATCCGCTATAAGTATTTCCTTTAACCGTGCATTTCTGTTCCCTTTGGCGGCTGTAATCCTTGGGTTTGGACGTTCACGCTCTCTAGGGCTCAAGCGAAGCGTCGAAAGACAAACAAGTCCTCCCCTAGCCCTGCAGCCCAAGATCCGGAGCATGAACAAACAGACGAATCACGACCGTATGTGGATCCACCAGCCGCATCTACTGGGCCGACTGTTGAAGATATCATCCCATAGAGCCCTCCAAGGGATCCTTCAAAGCCACCAAGTCCTGCCCAGATGACCAAGAACGCTGCCACTCCGGAAATCGTGATCACCGGCTCTGGCTTCCAGTCTCCCCCGACTCACGTGCTGACCAAGCATAAAGAGCCGGCTGAAGCCTCGAAGATGTTGGAGTTTGAATCTTATGCCTTTGAGAAGATGACAGCCGAAGAGCTTCACGCCGGTTATGTGAACCGGCTTTCCACCAGCCGGGATCTAGAGTTTCGACTGGTCAGTCTGATGAAGAAAAAATATGAGGTACTCCTTTTTCCTGTTATAACCTTCGTTAGCCCCCAAGGGCCGGCTCAATCTAGTCCAAAGTTGAGCCAGGTCTTTCATGATCTTCCTTGTAGAAAATCCAAATCCATAGCCCCCAAGGGTCGGCTCAATCTAGTCCAAAGTTGAGCCGGGTCTTTCAATGCCAAAACGTCCGAAAATAGACATTAGCCCCCAAGTGTCATACATATTGCTTGCGATCTTTTTGGAGACTTGCCTACTGATGCTATGCTTTGACATGCCACGGGAAACATTACCTGAAGCCGAGTCACAGTTGACAGATCTGAAGACCACTCTGGTGTCTCAACAAACGGCTCGAAGTGCCACAGACGAGAAGTGTCGGCTCCTCTCTGAGGAGTTGGCTAGAATCAAGGCTGACTTCACTGCCTTTAAAGAGTCAGCCGAGTCTGAGAAGGCCTCCTTGAACAAGCGGGCGGATGACGCCGATCAACAATTGATAGCTGTATCAGATGAACTCCAAGCCTGGAAGCGTCATATTACCAGAATGACATCCGCCCTCTTTGCTAAGTTCCTAATAAATTGTGCTTCAATGGTCATATAATACTTGTACTGGCGACTCACCATGAAATTTCTGACTTATGCGGGCCCTAGGAGCCGGCAACGGGCTTCTGACAGCCTGTTGCCGTTGAAGGCTATCTGTTCCCTGACGGAGTAGCTATACTGCGACCCGGTGTGCACTATTAAAGCCGTATAATACAAAGACAAGATTCCTGCGACTCTCAAGGGTGTCTTGGAGCTCTTGTCCACCATGCCCAAGCAGATTGCCGAGTTAGAGAAATCAGCCACCCACCAAGGGGCGATTGCGGGCATCAGCCGGGCCTTGGCTTTCTCTCCGGAGCTGACGTCAGCCGAGATGATGGATGGATTCCCTTCAAGAAAGACGACGGCTCTGAGTTCACCGATGTTGACTACAGCCGGTGCGTGAAGGATTCCAGAGTGCTGGCTTCTGTCTTAGCGGAGGAAGCTAATCTGACGACCTACCAGGCGGCTTATGGCCCTGACCAAAAGAGAATCTGCGGCACACTTTTCGAGTGCAAGGACTTAACGCCTGCCCGCAGTAAGGACCTCTTCGCTCCTGACCTTGACCCGTCTCCTTACTTTTAAGAAGGCTCTTTTGCGACTCTAACGAACTACAACTGGGACTTGGACAATCTCCATATCGGGGCCACCGAAGAGCCGGAGCAGGATGACCCGACAGCTAGCTAGTCTTTACATTGAAAAACTTGTAACACCCGACTCTCCATGACCCGCAGTGTGGCGTTGAATAGACTTGTCCGAAATTTTGGGCTCCTCTGGGAGTGTATGTCATAGACTAAATGTCACTTTTGCTTCTACTGAATATTGTTCTATTACGCTGTATAAAATGATCCGGCTCTTCAACTGTCATTGTCTTTGTATGCTGCTTTGATCACTTATGTTGCTTTGTCCACATAGAAGACATCGGTGGCCAAGATTAGGTAAGCTACACCCGGAGGTGGTAAGCCCCCTTGGCCATCATGGCGAATCTGGTTAGCCGGAGATGGCATAAAGCCTGGCTGATAAGGCATTAGAAGCTATACCCGGAGGTAAGAAGCCACCCTCCGCCGGTTGTTAGGGTTAGATAAGCTACACCCGGAGGTGGGAAGCCCCCTTGGCAACCATGGCTAATCTGGTTAGCCGGAGATGGCATAAAGCCTGGCCGATAAGGCATTAGAAGCTATACCCAAAGGTAAGAAGCCGCCCTCCACTGGTTGTTAGGGTTAGATACCCGTCGGTAAAAAACTTCCTACAACCGCGGCTAATCATGTTAGCCCGAGATTTGGCATGAAGCCGGCCGATAGGGTGTTAGAAGCGATACCCATCGGTAAGAAGCCCCCTTCAGCAATATGGCGTAAACGACGGCCGATAAAGCATTAGAAGCGATACCCGAAGGTAAGAAGCCGCCCTCCGCCACGGATAATCATGTTAGCCAGAGATTTTGGCATAAAGCCTGGCCGATAAAGCATTAGAAGCGACACCCGAAGGTAAGAAGCCGCCCTCCACCGCAGTTGATATATCAACTGGAATTTTTATGAACTCTTCTTGTATGAACAAAGATGCATGTAACAAAAGAGGTCCCATCTTGCGGGGATTTTAGTTTATTTATATATAGTATGTATAATGATAGTGTAAAATGGCGAGTCTCAACGCCCTCATGTGTAATACGGCCGTAGATGTGCTATGTTCCATGGCTAGCGGGTTTCCTAACCCGCCGTCTCTGAGTCATCCCTAATATCGACAAGATAGTATAACCCATTGTTGAGATTTCTACTAATCACAAAAGGTCCTTCCCAAGGAGGAGATAACTTATGCATGCTTGTCTGGTCTTGAATCATCCGGAGCACTATGTCGCCTTCCTAGAATGTCCGGGTCTTGATGCTGTGGCTGTGGTAGTGGCATAGGTCTTGCTGATAGATCACCGATCGGGCAGCCGCCAGCTCCCGTGCTTCTTCCAAAGCATCCAACGCGTCTTGATGTGCTGTCTCATTATCCGTCTCAACATAAGCCGCTACATGTGGCAAATCATGTCGGATGTCACTCGGCAATACTGCCTCGGCACCGTACACCATAAAGAAAGGTGTATAGCCTGTAGATCTGTTGGGGGTAGTCCTAACACTCCATAAGACGGAAGGCAATTCTTCTACCCAACACCCGGGTGTTCATCATAAAGGAACCATAAGTTGTGGCCTGATGACCCTTAAAATCTCTTGATTAGCATGCTCCGCCTGACCATTAGACTATGGATGTGCAACTGCTGAAACATCCAGCCGGATGTGCTCCTTGTCACAGAATTCTTTCATAGCCCCCCTAGATAGATTTGTGCCATTGTCGGTGATAATGCTGTAAGGGTAACCAAAACGGTAGATCAGCTTCTTAACAAATTGAACCACCATAGCCGCGTCACACTTGCTAACCGGCTCTGCCTCCACCCATTTGTTGAATTTATAAACCGCCACCAAGAGGTGTGTTTTCTTATCTTTGGATCTTGTGAAAGGTCCTACCATGTCTAGCCCCCAGACTGCAAACGGCCATGTAATTGGTATCATCCTTAACTCTTGAGCCGGAACATGAGCACGCCGGCCGAACTTTTGACAGACATCACATTTGTGAACCAAGTCTTCTGCATCCTTGTGAGCCGTCAACCAGAAGAACCCATGCCAGAAGGCCTTGGCTACCACAGACCTCAAGCCAGCGTGATGTCCACAATCTCTGGCATGAATTTCATTTAAGATTTGCTGACCCTCCTCAGGTGAGACACGGCATTGAAAAATGCCAGTCATGCCGCATTTGTGCAACTCACCATTAACTATCGTCATTGATTTAGAGCGTCGGGTGATCTGTCTAGCCAGGTCTTCATCATCAGGTAACTCGCCCCGAGTAAGATAGGCTAGGTAGGGGACAGTCCAATCTAGGATAGCATGCAAAGCCGCCACTAACTCCCCCTCCGGGTCAGGAATAGCCAAATCCTCTTCCGAAGGTAACTTAACAATCAGATGATGTAAGACATCCAGGAATACATTGGGCGGCACCGGCTTTCGTTGGGAGCCTAGCCGTGACAACGCATCAAACGCCTCATTCCTGCGACGATCAATGTGATCCACCTGATACCCTTTGAAGTGGCCGGTAAGAATATCAACCGCCTGTTGATAAGCCGCCATCCGTGGGTCTTTGGAGTCCCAAGTGCCCGAAACCTGCTGAGCCACCAAATCTGAGTCGCCCAAACACCTTACCCGGCTTAAATTCATCTCCTTGGCTAATATAAGCCCATGAAGCAGAGCCTCATACTCAGTCGCATTGTTAGTGCACGGGAACATCAACCGGAGCACATAACAAAACTTATCACCTTTAGGAGACGTCAAAACAACTCCTACGCCTGACCCTTCTAGCTGCTTGGATCCATCAAAGTGTATAGTCCAGTATGTGTCATCCGGCTTTTCCTCAGGGGCTTGACATTCCGTCGAATCATTTATAAAATCCACAAGAGCTTGGGACTTGATGGCTGTACGAGGCACATATTTTAGATTAAGAGATCCCAACTCCAATGCCCACTTAGCAATCCTTCCAGTGGCTTCTCTGTTCTGGATTATGTCCCCCAACGGAGCAGAACTAACCACGCTTATCTGGTGCCCTAAAAATAGTGCTTTAATTTGCGGCTGGCCATGAAAACCCCATATACCAGCTTCTGCTAATGCGGATATCTTTGCTTGGACTCTGTCAGGACCTCACTGATATAATAAACCGGCCTTTGAACCAGATACACCTTTCCAAATTCCTTGCGCTCGACCACGATCGCAGCGCTTACTACCCGATTATTAGCCGCCACGTATAGAAGTAACGCTTCTTTCTCACCCGGACCAGCCAGCACCGGCGGCTTAGTCAGCTATTTTTTGAGCACCTCAAGTGCTTCAGCCGCCTTGCTCCAGACAAATTTGTCCGTCTTCTTCATCATCTGATATAAAGGAATAGCTTTCTCCCCAAGGCGGCTTATGAAACGGCTCAACGCAACGATCCGCCCCGCCAAGCGCTGGACATCGTTAATACAGGCCGGCTCTACCAGAGAAGTGATAGCCTTGATTTTATCCGGGTTAGCCTTAATGCCACGTTCAGAAACCAGAAATCCCAGGAGCTTGCCAGTCGAAACACCAAAGACACATTTAGTCACGTTAAGCATCATCTTATAGACCCGGAGATTATCAAAAGTTTCCTTTAAGTTGCCCAAAAGGGTCTCCTTCTTCCTGGATTTGATCACGATGTCATCTACGTAAGCATGGACGTTGCAGCCAATCTGACTATGAAGGCAGTTCTGCACACATCGCTGATAAGTCGCCTGGGCACTCTTGAGCTCGAAAGGCATAGATACATAATAGAAAGCCCCGAAAGGTGTAATAAAAGCCGTCTTCTCCTGGTCTGTAACCGCCATCTTGATCTGATGATAGCCTGAGTAAGCGTCCAGGAAACACAAGCTTTCACAACCCGCCGTAGCATCAATGATTTGATCAATATGAGGGAGGGCAAACGGATCAGCCGGGAAAGCCTTGTTAAGGTCCGTGTAGTCCACACACATACGCCACGTGCCGTTCTTCTTGAGCACCAGCACCGGGTTAGCCAACCACTTTGGGTGAAAAACCTCAACAATGAAACCCGCTGCCAAGAGCCGGGCAACTTCTTCCCCAATGGCCTTGCGTCTCTCCTTATTAAACCACCGTAGAAACTACTTAATTAGCTTAAACTTCGGATCCACATTAAGGTTGTGCTCAGCTAACTCTCTCGGTACACCCGGCATGTCAGAAGGTTTCCATGCAAAGATGTCCCGATTCTCACGGATGAATTCGATGAGCGCGCCTTCCTATTTGGGATCCATGTGAGCTCCAATGATGAACTGTTTGGATGAGTGGCCCGGAGTGAAATCTACCGCCTTAGTATCATCCGCTGAAAACTTAAGGGGCGGCTCAACCTCCATGGTAGGCTTTTTCAACGGGGTCATATCCTTTGGGTCGACATTCTCCTTGTAAACTTTAAGCTCCTCCTGAGCGCAACTGGACTCTGCGTAAGCCGCATCTCCTTCCTCACACTCAATAGCCGTCTTTCGGTCACCATGAACAATAATGGTACCTTTTAAGCCGGGCATCTTGAGTTGTAGGTATACATAGCAAGGCCTAGCCATGAATTTTGCATAAGCTGGATGTCCAAACAGTGCGTGGTAAGGACTCTTGATTTTTACCACCTCAAACCACAAGGACTCCACCCTGTAGTTATACTCGTCGCCAAAGGCCACTTCCAAAGAAATCCTATTCACCGGATACGCCGACTTGCCTGGCACCACACCATGAAAAATGGTGGACAAGGGTTTTAAATCCTTGTCTAGCAATTTCATCCGCCAAAAAGTATCGTAGTAGAGGATATTAATACTGCTGCCTCCATCCATTAACACTTTATTCATTATATATCCTCCCACTTGGGGGCCACAACCAATGCTAGCCTCCCTCGGTCATCGACACGCGGCAGGTGATCCTCCCGGCTCCATGTTATATCATACTCAGACCATCGTAAATACTGTGGTAGGGCTGGTGCAACCGCATTGACCGCCCGCTTGCACAACTTCTGATCCCTTTTGTTGAGGTTGGTCGTGAAAACATGATAATGACCGGAGCTGAGCTGCTACGGGTTACTTTGATAACCAGACTGATTACGCTGTTGCTGATTGTTGTTACCAGAATGCTGCTGGTGTCCTCCTTGATTACCTTGACCTAGGTGACCAGACCCTAAGCCGCTGGACCCAAAACCGGCCCCTGACCCGCCGTGTCCAAAGCCACCCGGCGGGCCACCATCCTGATTGTTGGGGTGTGTAAAGTGATTCTTAAGTTTCTGCATGAAATGACACTCTCCCCATGTGTGGTTCGCTGTCTTATCGGGTTGGCCGTGATCCGGACAAGGACCCTTCAGTGCCTCCTCCAAATTAAAGGCAGGCCTGTCCTTATTAATAGGTGGCCTAAACCTCCTGTTGCCCTTGGGGTGATTCTGATTGGTACTTGCATTGGCCACCAGTTCTGACCCGGCCTCAGGATTCTTACGTTTGCTCTGGCCATCATTGTTTATCGTACCCTTGCTCTGATCGCCCTTCTTGCCTTGGTCGGCCTTCTCCTCGTCGGAGCCCGGATCCTTCGTGTTGTCAGAGTCGGCGTATTTCGTGAGGGCCGTCATGAGCTCTCCCATATCTTGAATGTGCGCTTGAGCCGGCCAAGCTAATGCTTTAGCGGGACAAAGTGGCAGTTCTTCTCGAGGATCGGTACTGCTTGAGCCGCTGTGATCTTCTCCGAAGAGTGGATGATGGTCGAGACCCGCCGTACCCAATGATGAGTTGACTCATTCTCCTATTGAACACAATGATCAAGATCCACGATGGTCATGGGCTGTTTACACGTTCCTTGAAAGTTTTTAATGAATCTGGCTCTTAGCTCTGCCCATGAGTTGATCGTATTGGGTGGCAATCCCTTTAACCATGTGTGGGCCGGGCCTTGAAGCATCATGATGAAGTATTTGGCACAAACCACCTCACTGACGTCCAGCATCTCCATGGCTAGTTCATAACTTTCCACCCAAGCCTCTGGGGGTAAATCAGCGGAGTAATTTGGAACTTTGCGGGGCCCTTTGAAATCCTTTGGCAGCCGCTCACTCCATAGAGCCGGTAATAAACATGGCACCCCCCACTCTGGTGGTTCCTCCAACTCCTACTAACACAGATGGTGTGGGCTCCTGGTGAGCCGCCTCGGCTAAAGCTATCACCTCTTGCTGGCCTCTTGCACGATTTCCGAATGCTTGTGTATCTACAGCCGGCCGATGACCCATTGGAATCTCTCGGTGCCAGTTGCTGCTGGAACCCGGCGGCGACTCGTAGCGCCTACTAAAACTCCAGCTAGGGAGAGGGGTTGAATGAACATGGCTTCGACTGTAGGTGTACTTTTCCTGCTGGGCCATCGTCGTTTGCAAGTATCCAATGGCGTTTCGCACATCCTCCGCAAAGGGCGCCTCATCTGGAATAGGAATTGTTTCGAGCCGGGTGGCTGCTGCCACCATATTCTCGGTCGGGTTAGAATAATGACCCGCTCGTGTTGGAAAGGCCGTAGGCGAGGCATGATTTTGCCGGGTCAGTTGAGTCACTGGCCGAGCCGCCGGGCGGCTTCCAGGTGCATCCGCGGTTCGCCCTATCCCTGGCGTGTTGAAGAGGTTTCTTGCCTCATAACGTTCCGACAGACGGGATTGATGCCTCATCCGATGAACCGTCGCTGTCGTTTGTTGCTCCAGTCCAAGACGGAAAGCGTCTGTCTTGATGCGTTCTGCCTCTTGCTCCATCTGGGCTTTTAACTCAGCCTTCCTCTGCTGCGCTTCCGCCATCCAGTCCTTGATCCTTGCAATCTCCAAGTTCCTAGCCGCTTGATTGTACGGTGTAACGTTAGTAGCCATTAGGGCCGCGAGCTCGTCCGTCAGCTCCAAAAGAACTTGAGCCGGCGGTGGCGGGTTATCGCCTGAGGTGGCGGCCCCTGCGGGCATACTATTCGTGCCTGGGACTGACCCCGCCATGAACACGACAGCATGAACCGGCGGCCCAAGATCGTCTGCCTCAGAGCGATCCGACTCAGGGCAGAGCTCATCATAGCCCCCGAGCCCGCCGTTCTAAAGCCTGTAGACCGACTCTGTTTCTCCGCTTGAAGATTCATCCTCTGAGTACACGAGAGTTTCCTATGATTCGGAAGCTTCCAGATCCATACCTTGAGTAAAGCCCATGAAGACGTGCTTCCGGCCCGGTCTAACACGGGCGGGTTGCACACTACGAGTAGGTTGCAGACGCCGAGCCGGCTCGACGAGGTTGGTGCAGACGTCCGGCCCGGGTGTTGCTCCATCAACTTTTCCGATGAACATGTGGATCCCACCGAATGGAACCCGAAAGCCATACTCCACGGAGCCGGCATCAAGCCCCCAGCCGGCGGCGTCGATGTAGAGCCGGCTGCGGCGACTCTTGCTCATCCTACCAACCACGTATCCCTCGAGCAAGAGGAGAGAGCCTTTGAGAACTCAACACCACCGAGTGCAAGCCCCACAGTGGGCGCCAACTGTCGTGGTTTTGTCAAGGCAAATGTCCGGGTAAACGAACTTTGGGACGAGGCCATTGCAAACGCGATGGACCCTCAGGGGTTGATGGGGACAAGAGACACGGATGTACCCAGGTTCGGCCCCTCAACTCGAGGTAATAGCCTTCGTCCAGGTTGTGTTTGTATTGCTTGATGTATTGATTACAAGGGAGCTGAAGCTTGACCTCGTATTTGATAACCTGATCTCTAAGTCGCCCCGGGTCTGCCTTTATATAGGAGGTCTAGACCACGGGTCATACAATTGGTAATCGACTCTCATTGTCTATTCGAGTCTTCCTCTATCTTCTTGTCCAAGTTGTCCCCGGGCGGCTTACACACCCAGGTCTTCTGGGCCACTGCCCGGCCCATCTTATGAGCCGCCAAGCTTACTGGGCTTTAGGACCACCGGCTCACCTTGGGCCAGTGTACGAGCCACCAAGCATAACCCGGAGCTCTTAGGGCGGGTCATACCGTGGGGTTATATCCCCAACAGACCCTGAACATGCTAAGGTTTCAATGACAGATTTATGTCACATGAGGCCTGGTTTACAAGTTCTTAGGATTTCTGCATCGTTTCTTCGGAAACAAAAATATTTTCATGAAAACAAAAGGGGAGAATAGTTGTCTTATCCTGTCGTGCCTTTAAAGCCGGCTTATAGGATGAGGCGTACAATTGTTCGTTATTGCAGGTGCTCTCATGATATAGTTCTAAGTCTTGGGAAATTTCCGGCTTGGCCCATGGAGTATAAGCTGCCCGGCGAGTCAAAACAGCTTAAGTACTCCTATACCAATAGTCGAGTTTGCTGAATCGCCAACGGAGGTTTCAAGCATAAAACATCACAAGTGCAAGAAGATGCAATCAAGAGTTTTCTACGCCTATTACAAACCTCTCCAGGAGCCCAAAATATAAGTGGACTTAAAGTTTCTGTACATTTCCAACCTTGACAGCTCAGCAGGCCGGGTTACCTTTAGTCAGGACCAATGGGTTTCAACTCGCCGGCGGATCATCATGTGCCGGGTCTTCGACTTCTTAGATATAAAGGTTGTCCACATCCTAGTGGTAGTTTAATAAAGCTTCAAATTGAGCCTCGTCACAGAGGGGAGACAGGTCAACTTCAGGAGCAAAGAGTGGCTTACGGCATGCAGGGATTAAGTCCCTGGCTTCAAAAGTTGGGCAGCGTATCCATTTGCTATCTGCACTGTAAGCCGCCTGGTAGGAGGTCAAGTCAATCTCATTGACAAGGGTTGATACAAGCACTCGGGAGGCCTTCATGCATTTGGCATAGTCATTTTCAGTAAAGTCAGGCCCGTCGTCCTTCTTGGACGGGATACCATCCATCATTTCTTTGGGGGTTAGCTCTGGGCAAAGGCTAGAGACCGGCTTAGGGCAGCCATCGCCCCCTTCTTGGCGGCTGATCGCCTTTGCTCCTCAATCTTCTTGGGCAGAGTCGACAATACCTTTATTACCCCCTTTCATGAATTTAGGGATGCATTTTTCAGTCATCAGGGTTTTGATGGTGCAGAGAGTCCCACTATAGAGATGTTCTGTCAAGGTGTATATTGCCTTCAACTTCAACAAATTGTCAGAAGATAGTTGGCGGCTCCTCTAGCCTACAAAGAAAGTCAAACATTATAAGCAGCCTGAAAGGTTGTTGCAAGCAGAGCAAGAAAATTTTCTGAGTTTTAAATTCTTACCAAAGATAGCAGCAGTCATCTTGGATATATGGCGCTTAAGGGTGGTCAGTTCTTTTGATACAAGCTTGAGTTTCTCGTCAGTGTCGTTTGCGCGTTTTGTTAGGGCGGCTTGTTCAGACTCAGCGGTCTTTTTGAAGGTACCAAAATCAGCTTGGACTTTCTCAAGTGTTTCAACGGCAACCCGCAGTTTTTCTTTCGCTGTAGCCCGAGCAGACTGTTGGGAGGCGAGATTATCCCTTAAGTCGGCCAGATCAGACTCGGCTGTGTCTAAAGCTTCCTGCATCATACAAGTCAAGTTTAAGTCACCAAGAGGAAATAATAATGAACCAAGGTGGTGAAGCTATTATGATACAAGTCCCAAGCAGATTGCAAGCAATATGCATGACACTTGGGGGCTAATGTATGTGTTTTCTCTCAAAGTTTACAACAAAGTTCCGATTTATCTTCTTACAAGTTAACCCGGCACTTGGGGGCTACATATGGTGCTTTCAGGAAATGAAGTTCCGGCTCATCTTCCTACAAGTTAAGCCGGCGCATGGGGGCTACACTCGTCGACTTTTTTACCATTGAAATTCTAGCTCATCATTATCATCATGACCCGGACTTGGGGGCTATACTTGGATCCAATTTTCAAGTAAGTATCGGCTTATTATATATTAACCCGTTACTTGGGGGCTACAGGCAGTTATTTGCAGTTTGGTAAAGTTTCGAAGACCCGGTATACTATTTTCAATACTAAACCAGGTCTTGAGGGCTACGTAAGGGTATAAGAAAACACATGAGAAGAAGGATACCTCATATTTTTTTCTCTTCATTAATCCAACAAGTTTGGACTCGATATTTCGGCTGGCAGAAAGGAGGTTCAGATAACCAGCGTGCAAGTCATCCGTAGTCATCTTTTCTAGCATGAGGAATTCGAAATCAAGCTTCTCTCGTGAGAGCATTTCAGTCTTGCTAGTGTGTTTTGTTAGCACATGAGGATTAGGGGATTGATAACCCGTCCCAGTGATGGAAACTTCTGGATGAGCCGTGTTCTCGGTGGCTGTTGAAGAACTAGGCGGCTTAGGATCCGTCGCCAGAGGACTCTCGGGAGTAGCCATGTTGCGATCTGCCGGCTCAGAGGGCGGAGGAGTGTTTCCAGGCGCATTCTTCTCGGCATCAGAAGGCTCAACATGAGCGGCAGGAGAATCTGGCTTAGCACTCTCTGGCTCTTGGAGAGTTGGATTGGTGGTAGACCCGCCTGCTTTCCTTCGTTTGGCTTGATCCCTGGAAGTATAAAAAGAATCAATTCACAACACAAGGACAATGATGATAATATATACTCTAGAAGGTAAAGGTACATACTCTAGGTTAATTTTAAGAGGTGGAAGCTTGGTTGCAGTTGAGTCGCCAGACGAAGGGGGCGCTTCTTGAAAAGTGAAAAGCCAGCAAAAATAACAGAAGAAGGTGACATGGTAAAAGTTTCATGCATACATGAGAATAGGTTGAAAGAGTACCTCAGCACGTCATTTCCGGGGAGCCAGAGAGTTCGGTAAGCTCGCCATGACATCCTCAGAGACGGTGCTTCGGGTCTGACATCAAGAGTCGTGTTGTTGTTTTTAAAAGAAATTTGGGACCTAAGTAAGCAAGAGGATGTGAAAATGGAACTTTTTGGACGACCCGCCATATTTTCTCTTGTGGTAGGATCTTTGAGTCAGAGGTAAGATAAGTTACCTCGGTGACGTCGGCGTGACTGGTTTCCATTTCCTCCTGTGTACAATTACCATCAATAAGTTTCACAAAGAGATGACCAAGAGAATCAAGTTAAACCTATGAATCGTGAAGCTCAAGAAATTCTTGAGAAGAAGTTTTATTCTTACGGCCGTGGGCTTTACCCGCCTGAGACTTCTTCTTCAATGGAGGAGCATATCTCTTCTTCCAGAAGTTAGAGACGGTCTATGTATAAGCCGCCAGAAAGGGTAAGGAAGCAAGGTAGAAAGTCAAGACGAGAACAAGAAGTTTTGTGAAGAAGGTTTTTTATTACATCTGGAGCTGGGTTCTTGAAGCAGAAAGGTTTCAACCCAGTTTTGTTGCAAACTGCCTGGGTTTTGCCAAGAAGTGACTTGACAGCAGAATTAACATCTTGTTCTGTCAGGGGAGTGTTGTTGAAATAGAGAGGGTCATTCCTTTCACCCGTAAATTCACACATAAGACGGTCGTGATGGCTCAGTGCAAGACTTTCCATGAGACCCAACTGCGGGTTAGGTCGACTCCAGTTAAGCCATTCTCTAGAAGGGCCTTGATTTTTGCAAAGGCTAGGGCATACTTCACTCGATCTGCAACGGACATCCGGTCCGGAAGCTCAATTGAAGTGGAAACCCAGGTAGGATGATAACCAGGCAGCGGATTTTCCTCTTTCGGGGAGGTATCTTGGTAGTAAAACCATGTCTTATTCCAATCCTTGGGGTGGCTTGGCAAGATAGTAGCTGGATAGGGCATATCTCTCCATCTCTGGATAGAGATGCCACCTAATTCTAAACTTGGTCCAGCCGCCACTTCAGTTTGGTGGTTGACATAGAAGAAATCACGGAAGAGGTCGACAGACGGTTCTTCTTGTAGATATACTTCACACAGAACTTGAAAATGGCACATGTTGTTCACAAAGTTTGGGGATATGTCTTGTGGGTGAAGTTTGAAAAAGTGAAGAACATCCCGGAAGAATTTTGACCCGAGCGGGCTGAAGCGGCGGAGGAGGTGATCAGTAAATATGACAACTTCCCCTTCCTTAGGGGCGGGTCTGATTTCTGACCCCGGAACCTGCCAATGAATGACATCTTGAGTCGTTAATGAAGTAGTATCTACGAATACAAGCAGAAGTTGCTTGGTGACTTAGGAGCCAACCTAATCATAGGATGAGGGTGCTCTTGACATAGTGGCAGGTCAAACTATGATAAAGTACAAGATATGGTGTATTAGAAATTCCAAAAGAATCAAAATGGCTATGGTTAACATGATGGTGAGGTGCTAAGCTACCAGTGCATTTTATCAAAGAGCCGACAACTCGATGGCGGGTTAAGTGGACAAGACAATGCCAGGAATATTACTAAGTGCGAATAAACATGTTTCATATGTTGCGATCGTGGCTACAAGATCTATAGGCGAGGAAAAATGAAAATATATTCTAGACCTAAAAACAACAATGGAAGACCAGGTGCTTAGCCAGTGCACTGCTCGTGATGTGCAGATCTATAGTGAGCAGATCTTGGCGTTCGAGTGAGCGACCGCAATGAATATTCAACATTATGAGATTTAAAGGGATGCTTGACAATCTACATTATGAGGAGTAATATAATGAACAACGAAGAACACTAATGGGAACCCGATGAACTCAGGGAGATTCTAAGCGAGGTGACTACTGATTCAACAAGGGTTGAGAGGAGTACCTTGTGGATGCGGATGTGCGTGTGAAACTCTGGATTCAATGAGCTTGATGCAGCGGTCGGCGTTGAGGATGACAGCAAGGTCCGGTTGGTGCGGCGGAGCTCTAGAAGAGTGTGCGTCTAGAAGAATAAGAAGACATGGGCGGCAAATAAAAAAGAAAGGGTCCTTTCGTGTCCCTATTTATGAGATGGGATGTCAAAAAGTGCACGCGAGAATCAAGGAGACGTAATGATGATTGACCGAAGGGGACGCCTCAATTTTCGGGCTAATCGTTTAATGAGAAATATCCGTTGCGAACGTCACGTGGTCTTTTTGACATATTCAAGATGGCGTCATGGTGGGTTATGATTTTTCTCTTTCGGGTGATAAAGATGAGAGACTCGCCAACCAGAAGACTTGAAGATTGATAGGAACTGCTTCAAATCAATCTGGGGCCTAATGTTGGGGATATACACCCGGGACGAGACCCGCCCTTACGGTAACTCCAGGGGGAAAGCATAACTGGTGGGCCAGGGGGCCTATAGCCAGAAGGCCGAATGTAACCCAGTGGACTTAAGTCGTCGGGAGAGACTTGTCAGATAAGGCATGTTTAGTTAGAGGTGAGGTTGGTTGTTAAGTTTAACCCGACCCGAACTCTTGTAAGCCCAGGGGCTTGACCCCCGTATATAAGGGCGGCTTACTTGGGCGGCTTAGGCCACGAAACAACTGATTGAGAGCTAGGTCAAGCGAACTTGCTCCCTTGTAATCGATACACAATCAATACAACATAAAGAAAGACGTAGGCTTTTACCTCTTTCTGAGGGGCCGAAACTGGGTAAACCCTTGTCTCTCAGTTCATTCAACCCCTTCGAGTTCACTGCCTTAGCGATGGCCTCGAACTTAAATCCGTTGACCCGGACATCTACATGACAAATCCACGACAGATACCATTATTGGGGAACATTGCATGGGAAACAAAAAATTTCTACGCGCACACAAGATCTATCCATGGTGATGAGCATCTATGAGATGGAGAGTGGATCTACATACCCTTGTAGATTGCTAAGCAGAAGCATTAAGAAACACGGTTGATGTAGTCGAACGTCTTCGCGATCCAGTCATGATCCGTCCTGCGAACTCCGATCTAGTGCCGAATGGACGGCACCTCCGTGTTCAACACACATACGGCTTGATGATGCCTTCACCTCCTCAACCTAACGAGCGATGGTTAAGTAGTAGCTCGAGTCCTTCAGCGGCACGACGTCGTGGCGGCGGTGGTGGTGGAGGAATTTCAGCAGAGCTTCGCTAAGCAATACGGGGAGAAGAAGAAGATCAAGGGAGAGGGAGGACAGCACCAAGGCATAGATGGGTGTGGCTGCCCTCTATCTACCTCTCTATATATAAGGGGAATGGAGGAGGGGTGTCGCCACCTATATCCAATCTAGGGGCGGCGGCTAGGGCAGATGGGGGCGCCCCTAGGGAAACCCTAGGGTGACTTGCCCCCCAAGCCAGGTGCAGGGAACCCTAGAGGGGGTTCCCGACCTCTCCTGGTTACATGGGAAAGGGTGAGGGGGGTGCACAACCCCTTAGTGGGCTGGTTTGCCCCCTAACTTTGGCCCATGAGGGCCCCCAGCACTCCCCCCCCCCCCCGTCGAAACCCCTTTCGGTACTCCTAGTCATAACCTGGTACCCCCGGAACTCTTCCGGAATCTGATTCCCTTCGTCCTATATATCTATCTTCATCTCCGTACCATTTCGGAGTTCTTCGGCACATCCGGGATCTCATCCGGGACTCCGAACAACCTTTAGTCACCGACACATATAACTCAATACTACCAAAACATCACCGAACCATAAGTGTGCAGACCCTGCGGGTTCGAGAACTATGTAGACATGACCGAGGCATCAGCGAGACTTGGATGCACATATTGGCTCCTACATATTCTACGAAGATCTTTATCAGTTGAACCTCTATGTCAAGGCTTCAGATAATCCTGTATGATGTTTCGTTTGTTCTTCGGTATGTTACTTTCTCGAGATTCGATCGTCGATATCTCTATACCTAGTTCAATCTCGTTATGGGCAAGTCTCTTTACTGGTTACGTAATACAAGATCCCGTGGCTAACTCTTTAGTCACATTGCTTGCAAGGCTTATAGTGATGTTGTATTACCGAGTGGGTCCTCACATACCTCTCCATCACACGGAGTAACAAATCCCAGTCTTGATCCATGTCAACCCAACAGACTCCCGCGGAGATACCTGTAGAGCACCTTTATAGTCACCCAGTTATGTTGCGACGTTTGATACACACAAGGTACTCCTCCGGTGTCAGTGAGTTGCATGATCTCATGGTCATAGGAACAGATACTTGACATGTAGAAAACTATAGCAATAAACTGACACGATCACATGCTATGTTTATAGTTTGGGTCTTTGTCCATCACATCATTCTTCTAATGTTGTGATCCCATTATCAAATGACATCTTTTGTCTTTGGTGAGGAAACCTTAACCATATTTGATCAACAAACTAGTCAACTAGAGGCATACTAGGGACACAGTATTGTCTATGTACCCACACACGTATTTGAGTTTCCAATCAATACAATTATAGCATGGATAATAAACGATTATCATGAACAAGGAAATATATAATAATAACCATTTATTGTTGCTTCTAGGGTATATGTCCAACAATTCATTACAATAAACATCCTAGTCAATGCTTATATGAGTTTGATAACTACATTAGGAAACAAGATCACTTCAATGCAAATGTTCTGAAACAATTGAAATATAATTCTGATATGATTGCCTGCTTGAGTGACATGTTATTTAGAATCAGTAATGATGTTAGAGGTGTAGGAAAACATGCCTCTATGGTTCAAACTCAGTTAGAACAAGTTGCTAAATCTCAACGAGAATTTCTTGATGAAATGAATAATAATATGAACGATCATGCTATTAGAGTAGTGACTAGAGGAGGTAGAATGACCCAAGAACCTCTTTATCCTTTAGGTCATCGTAAAAGAATTGAACAAGACTCTTAAGGAATTAATGATGATACACCTAGTCTTTCTAAGAAGAAAAAAGAAAAGAAAAAATGATAGGACTTTGCATGCTTCTAGTGTACCTGAGATAGAAAAACCTCCTAATGATAATAATGATGTTTCTATTTCTGATGCTGAAACTCAATCTGGTAATGAACATCCACCTAGTGATAATGATAATGATAGTGATGTTCATGAGGATCCTCAACCTAGTAATGATAAAGAACCGGATAATGATGTGGAAATAGAACCTCGTGTTGATCTTGATAACCCACAACCTAAAAACAAATGATATGATAAAAAAGACTTTGTGGCTAAAAAACATGGTGAATAAAGAGAGCCATGGGTTCAGAAACCCATGCCTTTTCCACCTGAACCATCTAAGAAAAAGGATGATTAAGAATTTGAAAGCTTTGCTGAAATGATTAGGTCAATCTTTTTGCGTACCCGCCTAACTGATATCTTAAAGATGCCTCCTTATGCTAAATACACGAAAGATATCATCACTAATAAAAGAAAGATACCTGAAGTTGAAATCTCCACCATGCTTGATAATTATTATTTTAATGATGGAGTACCTAAAAAACTTGGAGATCCTGGAATACCAACTATACCAAGCTCCATTAAAAGAAATTATGTCAAAACTGCTTTGTGTGATTTTGGAGCCGGTGTTAGTGTTATGCCTTTCTCTTTATATAAGAGACTTGATTTGAATAAACTCACACCTACTAAAATATCCTTGAAATGACTGACAAATCAACTTCCATATGTATCGGTATTTGTGAGGATGTGCCCGTTGTTGTTGTTGGAAATGTTAGTATCTTAACGGACTTTGTTATTCTTGAGATGCCCGAGGACGACAAGATGTCGATGATCCTTGGTAGACCCTTTTTGAATACAGTAGGGGCTTTTATTGATTGCAATAAATGTAAAGTCACTTTTCATATCAATGGTAATGAGCATATGGTGCACTTTCCGAAGAAACAATTCCAAGTGAATGGTGTTAATGTTATTGGAAATTCTCCAACACTCACTATTGGAAGCTTTCATCTACCTCTACCAACCGCCAAAAAGAAATATGATATAATTATGATTCGGGATATGTATATCCCCGTTGAGGTAACTTAGTGTTTTACGAAAGTTCTTTGGTTTCATGCTAATGCAAGGTGGTTATTAATAAGACTTGATCAACCTTATAAATGGATCATTTTTGAAAGGTATGAAGGTGATGAATTTAGTAGACACAACTATTTGTATCCACTATTTGTTTCCTATTTTTCTTAGTTAAATAAAATAAAATGCCATATTTATCCTATTTTCTGAATTTCCCGTGCAATAAAAAATGACCCGGAAATAAAAGTTCTTAGAATGTCCTAAAAATTTAACACAATTTTTTCTGAATATTTCTGAATTTTTGGTACAAATAACACCAGAGGGGGGGTGCAACTAGTGCCCACAAGACACCAGGGCGCGCCAGCCACCCCTGGTGTGGCCTAGTGGGTGGTGGGACCCACATGAGTCCCCTCACTTATTCCCTTAGCCCATGTCATCTCCTACCTCCAAAAATATCACCATTGCTCTCGCCCTCATGTTCTTGCTCATGAACCCATGGATTTCGATCTCTTTGCTCGGAGCTCCATTTCCGAAACTGTTTTAGAGGATTGGTTCTTAGTATGTAACTCCCCCATTGATCCAATTAGTTTTTGATTTAGTGGTTTATTTTCATAATAATTAGCAACTCTTGGTGCTGCTGTAAATGAACTTGCATGTTGAATTCTTAGAGTTCTAAGTAGTTTGAATGCTTCATGTGGTCTCTAGACATCCTTATGAGTAGTTGCTATCAATCTTATTAAGTTTAGCTGACAAAAAAATTGTGGGCTAAAATTTTCAGAAATTTATTGGTAGAAAGTAAGATGAATTTCTTTAGGAAGTACTCCTGCAACAAGAATGCTAAAGGAGTCATTCATGAATCGTCGGACAGTGACCTCAACACTCCAAGGAAGGCAGAAGTGCGGTTGTGCGAATGGCCACATAATCCCTTTATGGAGGAGGCCGTCTTCCATCAAGATCTGCCCAATTTTTGCAAATGCTGGGCTGACCAACTTCCTCGCAGATGAGCGTGACCAATACCACATCCTTATGAATTCCTTTGTGCAAAGTTTTCATTTTCTAAGTAAGAGCGGTCCTCCTGAGGTGCAGTTTAATATTTATGCTGAGACTTATAAGATTTCACTTGCTAACTTTTGTAACATATGCTTGATTCCTTCTGATGGGAAATTAAGAGAGCCTAGACTAGCAGAGTTTGAGGACTTTCTCTGCACTTTAACAGTGGTTGACGAAAGAGGTGTGTCAAAAGCCACTGCTACCAGTTTGCAGTTTCCTTCTGTGCACTCCTTTGCTCTATTCATCACGAAGTGTTGAACTACTAAGGAAAAGGTCGGTGCACTCAGTGCCCCTAACCTTGCCGTTTTACATCATGCATTACACAATGATCATACGTTTAGCTTAGGAGCTATTGTTGCACGACGCCTACACCTTAACAAGAGTAAGGGTAAGATACATGGTGGCATTTATGCTACTCGTTCAGTGAGTCATTTTAAAGTTCAGGTACGCCCGCATGATTATCTTTTGCCCAAGGTTTATCCAGATGACAGGTAATTGCTGGACAACCAATTTATTGATGAAGCCGATCTCTTTCATAATATTCGCTACAACTTAGTATTCAGCGTCGTAACCCGTGATGTTATCCCATTGCCTGCACCTAACTTGTTTAATTCTGGTGCCAGGAACGGATACAAAATTATGCCAGATGACATCACCGCCTACCGGAATAGCCTAGCAGCAGTTGAGGAAGAACCCCAGGAGTGGGACGCTCAGGTTCCACATCCACCTCGTATTGACTCGGACTATTATCTGGGCTACGTATGGTGATCACGAAGCTAGACCAAAAGACTAAGCTTGGGGGAGTACGTGTTTCCACCAACATTATATTCATGCTCACACATTTCATTTCAGTCGTCGGTGTTCACACTTCTTCATTACATTATCGATGCTAGATTTATTTTCTTGCTTTCTTCTTGTGTGGTTGAAAAACTTTGAGAAAAATCCAAAAATACTTCTTGTTTCTTTTCGGTTTTTCTTTTTAGTTAGTTAGTTGTAGTATTAAAAGAAAACCCCAAAAGATTTCTCATTCCTTCTTTTGCTTGTTGGGATTTCTCCCGTGAAAATAGTTTTTCTCATTTTTGTTTTTGTTTCTTTTATTTTCTTTCTCCGAGAAAAACTAAAAACTCCAAAAATATTTCATTGTGTTTCTCTAAAATTCTCTTTCTTTTATCGAGTCATACCAAGGAAAAGACCATGATAAAAATATTGAGTGGCTCTCATATGCTTTACTATTGGTCAAACAAAGTCACTTTCTCTTTTCCTCTTGAATAAAATGTTTGCAGATTACAGCTTAGTCCATGACACTCTTGCACTATTATTATTTTCATATCGTTCGATCGTGCAAGTGAAAGGCAATAATGACGATATTCGATGAATTGACTATGGCAGAGAGAGGCGGGTATGAACTCAACTGGTTTTTGTTTTTGTAAATATGTTTAAGCTAGTATCCATGATTCAGCATATTATGATTGAACATGTTTGCAATGAAAATTAGAGATTATAGTTGTTCATGCCGTGCTCCAGTAGCTAGGAGTGGATAATGATTTATCTTAGATGACCACATGCATTAAAATGGTTGTGATGTAGTATGATGATATGGTATCCTCCTCTGAATGTCTCAAGTGGCTTGACTTGGCACATGTTCACACGTGTAGTTGAATCAAAACCAACATAGCCTTCATGATATTTATGTACATGGTGTCCATATCCTACTCATGATAGCATTCAATGTTTATTATTCATAATGCATGTTTATGACCGTCTTTTCTCTCCAGCTGGCCGCTTCTCAATCTATTTGCTAGCCTTTACCTGTACTAAGTGGGAATACTGCTTGTGCATCAAAATCCTTAAACCAAAGTTATTCGAGATGAGTCCACCATATCTACCTATATGCAGTATTACCCTGCCGTTCCAAGTAAATTTGCATGTGCCACCTCTAAAATTTGAAATGGACATATGTTTTGTATGCCTGGACCGCCATGGAGCAACAAGGGGTTATTTGTGATAGCCTGGCTTATTAGGGATGATAGACTACTCATATCAATAAGGAATTCCTTTGTTTCTGAAAGCCCATTTGAAGAGAACTCATAGGTTAAGCGTGCTTGACTTGGAGTAGTTTTAGGATGGGTGACTGATCAGGAAGTTGGTCCCGGCGCGCATGAGTGACGGAAAATTGCGTAGAAAAGACTAGTATTGATCTGTGAGGCCAGTCTAGATCTGGTCAGGAGTAACGACCACCGACGGGTGTGTACGGGGCGTTACAAGTTGGTATCATAGCCGACACACGCAGTTACTCAGATGTTTGTGGACAGGTATGCGGTCATGTTGTTCATGATGTTTGTGACCCGTCGTGGCACATGGTATGGCACATGTACTAGACTAGATGCACAGACGTTTGTGCTAAGAGGGAATGCTCCTGTGACCCGATGAGGATGCCGGTTCCTCTAAGTGGGGGTGTATGTGATAGCCTGGCTTATTAGGGATGATAGACTACTCATATCAATAAGGAATTCCTTATTTTCTGGAAGCCATTCGAATAGAACTCCCAGGTTAAGCATGCTTGGCTTAGAGTAGTTCTAGGATAGGTGTCCAGTCTAGATCTCGCTAGGAGTAAGGACCACCGACGGGTGTGTCCGGGGCGTTACATGGTTAGTATCTTCCATGTTAAGTGGGTTATTCTCATGATGAGTGTTTATTCACTCGTCCTTGCACCAGAAGGGTGGTAATAGGGATTCTCAGTCCCGAAATCAAAAGAAATGCAAATAATTAAACAAAACTCCCCCACGAATGTTGTTGGTTTGGACGGTACCCATGGATTCGGCTCGCCGTGGAGTGTGTGTTTGTTGGTGGAGGGGGACTAAACATATACTTTTACCGCTCGGGAACCGCCGCTAATTTGTTTAACATGGAAGATATTGATAGCTCTTGGTCGTAACTTTGACAGAAACGGTGTACCTCCCAAAATTATACTTATCTCTTATTTAAGCCTTGAGCTCTAGCACCTGTGCAAATCCCTGCTTCCCTCTGCGAAGGGACTATCTATTTACTTTAATGTTGAGGCATCATCTTCTCAAACAAGCACCAGATCCGAGAGCACTATTATAATCCTCATGCATTGTGTATAGTGAATATTGGATGCATCATGACTGGATCTTTTCTACCATGAATTACAATGTTTAGTCATTGCTTGAACTTTGGAGATGCTCTGCATTTATGTTTTGCGGTCTCAGAAAGGGCTAGCGAGATACCACTCTTATCATATTATATCATGATTGTTTTGACAAATGTTAGCACTTGAGATATTTTATTATTGCTCGCTAATTTCTTGCTCATTGATATGAGTTTTAATCCTTAGGAGTTATTGCAGACATGATTAGTCATAATATTTGCTAAAAACCTGGGTGCTACTTAAGCATATGTATGTAAACAAGAACAAAAGAGCTCGTAAAAGTTTTTCTTTTTCACTTTCAGTTTGTCAACTAAATTGTTTGAGGACACGCAAGGGTTTAAGCTTGGGGGAGTCGTCTCCATTGTATCTACTTTTCCTAATGCTATTGTTCTTGTTTTGAGCTCTAATTTGCATGATTTGAAGGAAACTAACATAGACTGGTGTTGTTTTCAACAGAACTACCATGGTGTCATTTTGTGGAGAAATAAAAGTTCTCGGAACAGAATGAAACTTTTTGGAGAATTATTTCAGAATATTTGAGGAATATTGGAGCGAAAAGCCACTAGTGAGGGGGTAGGTTGAGGAACACCCACCAGGGCGCGCTAGCCCCCCCCCCCCCCCCCGCCCGCCCCGACGTGGCCTGGTGGGTGGTGCGCACCTCGTGGGCCCTGACCCTAATTCGAGCACAATAAAATCCTATTTTTCCAGAAAATATAGGGATGAAGTTTCCTCTTGTTTCATGATACGGAGCCGCCGCCACCACCTGTACTTCATCGGGAGGCCAGATCTGGAGTCCGTTTGGGGCTCCGGAGTGGGGAATCTTCGGTCTTTGTCACCATCAACCCTCCTTCATCACCAATTCCATGATGCTCCCCGCCAGGAGTGAGTGATAACTTTGTAGGCTTGCAGGTCGTTGATTAGTTGGATGAGATTCATCATATAATCGAGTTAGTTTTGTTAGGGCTTGATCCCTAGTATCCACTATGTTCTAAGATTGTTATTGCTATGAGTTTGCCATGCTTAATGCTTCTCACTAGGGCCCGAGTGCGATGATTTTATATCTGAACTGTTTATGTTACCATCATTATATCTATGTTCTCGATCCAATCTTGCCTAGTCATATGCACCTATTATGTGTTATGATCCGTGAACCCCATAGTTACAATATTTGGGATATGTCACGGTGATGACCATAGTTTGAGGAGTTAATGTATTCACTATGTGTTAATGCTTTGTTTCGGTTCTTTATTAAAAGGAGGCCTTAATATCCCTTAGTTTCCTTATGGACCCCGCTACCACGTGAGGGTAGGACAAAACATGGCATGCAAGTTCTTTTCCATAAGCACGTATAACTATATACAAAATACATGCCTACACTACATTGATGAACTGGAGCTAGTTATGCGTTGCCTGATACGTCTCCAACGTATCTATATTTTTTGACTATTCCATGCTATTATATTATATGTTTTGGATGTTTTATATGCATTAATATGCTATTTTATATTATTTTTGGGACTAACCTATTAACCTAGAGCCTAGTGCCAGTTTATGTTTTTTCCCTGTTTTTGAGTTTTACAAAAAAGGAATATCAAACAGAGTCCAAGCGGAATAAAACTTTCGCGATGATTTTTCTTGGACCAGAAGATATCTAGAAGATCTGGAGAGGAGGTCAAAAGTCCTGGCAACAGACGACAAGCCGCCAGGGCGCTCCCTATGAGGGTTGGCCCCCTGGCTTGTGGATCCCCTGGAGGACTTCTAACCCTAACTCTTTGCCTATATATTCCCACACATTCCCAAACCATCAAGGGAGCCACGAAAATACTTTTCGGCTACCGCAACCTTCAGTTCCCATGAGGTCCCATCTTGGGGCCTTTTCCGGTAATCTGCTAGAGGGGGATTCGATCACAAAGGGGTTCTACATCGAGTCCATTGCTCCTCCGATAAAGCATGAGTAGTCTACCTTAGACCTACGAGTCCATAGCCAGTAGCTACATGGCTTTCTCTCTCTCTCTCTTATCCTCAATACCATGTTCTCCTCGATGTTCTTGGAGATCTATCCGATGTAATCTTCTTTTGCAGTGTGTTTGTCGAGATCCGATGAATTGTGGATTTATGATCAGATTATCTATGAATATTAGTTGAATCTTCTCTGAATTCTTATATGCATGATTTCATATCTTTGTATTTCTCTTTGAGTTATTGGTTTGGTTTGTCCAACTAGACGGGTAGTTCTTGCAATGTGAGAGGTGCTTAGTTTTAGGTTCAAACTTGCGGTGTCCTCACCCAGTGACAAAGTAGGGGTAGCGAGGCACGTATTCGTATTGTTGCGATCAAGGATAAAAAGGTGGGGTTTTCATCATATTGCTTGAGTTTATCCCTCTACATCATGTTATCTTACTTAAGGCGTTACTCCGTTCTTTATGAACTTAATACTCTAGATGCAAATAGGAGTCGGTCAATGTGTGGAGTAATAGTAGTAGATGCAGAATCATTTCGGTCTACTGGACACGGACGTGATGCCTATATGCATATCATTGCCTTGGATATCGTCATAACTTTGTGCTTTTCTATCAATTGCTCGATAGTAATTTGTTCACCCACCGTATTATTTTCTTTCAAGCGAGAAGCCTCTAGTGAAACCTATGGCCCCCAGTTCTATTTTCCATTATATATTTTCAGATCTATAAACCAAAAATACCTTGCTGCAATCTTATTTACTTCTATTTAGTTTTACTTTTAGTAATCTTTTATATCTATCTCTATCAGATTTCATCCTTGCAAGTGACCGTGAAGGGATTGACAACCCCTTTATAGCGTTGGGTGCAAGTGTTTGATTGTTTGTGCAGGTGCATAGATTGGGACCTTGCTTGTACCTCCTACTGTATTGATACCTTGGTTCTCAAAACTGATGGAAATACTTATCTCTACTTTGCTGCATCACCCTTTCCTCTTCAAGGGAAAAAACAACGCAAGCTCAAGAAGTAGCATCGCCCTAGGTTATGAATGTTATATGCTGAATGTCATCCAATGAATACACCGATCCAGTGCCTACGAATTTTCCAGTTATTGCTCTTGCTAAGTCACTACTGCTGCTATCACTATTGCACTTGCTACAAAATCAGTACTACTACTGTTACCTCTACTGTTACTGTTACTACTGCTATCAAACTATCTTATTACTGTGCTACTGATCACTTTGCTGCAGATATTTATCTCCATGTGTGGTTGAATTGACAACTCAACTGCTAATACTCTCAAATATTCTTTGGCTCCCTTGTGTCAAATCTATAAATTTGGTTGAATACTCAACCCTCAAAAACTGTTGCTATTCCCTATACTTGTGGGTTATCAGCTACTAAGGATAAAACAACAAGGTTTATTCATATTTGTCAAGTTTACTTTGTCTACATTATGTCATCATTCTCCAAGCATTAATCTGTTTGTCAGAACTTAATACGTAGGGAGGCAACCTTAAAAGTGCTCTTGAAGTGAAGTAATAGTAGTAGGTGCAGGCAGGAGTCGACCTATTTGCTTATGGACATGATGCCTATATACACATGATCATTGTCGTGAACGTCACATGATTATTGGCTTTTCTATGAATTGCCCAACAATAATTTGTTTACCCACCGTATGCATTGCTTATGAGAGTTTCCACTAGAGAACTCTATGGCCCCCAGGTCTATTCACTTATAAATTCACAAATGCTATCATTACCTTACTGTTATTTATTACCTTTTTTATTTTGCACTTTTCTATTATCTACAATTATCTACACAACTCACTTGATTGCAAATAACGAGATCAAGGGGATTGACAACCCTCTTGTCGGCATTGGGTGCAAGTTGTTTGTTCTTTTGTGTGCACTGCTGAAGACGGTTGAGGATTGGTATTCCTATTGGTTCGATAAACCTTGGTTTCATAACTGAGGGAAATACTTAGCCACTTTGTGTTGCGATTCCCGTTCCTCTTCACGGAAAACCCAATGCAGATCACGAGTATAAACCAACCATGCACTGGTTTTGAACAGAGATGTAGGCGTTTGGTTGAGGTAATAAGCAGCTTGATGCCTAAACCTGAGTCGCATCACCGAGGTGAGGATCCTCTTTTTAACAAAGAATGAGGACCTAGCCCTTATTTATAAAGATGGGAGTTTTTCTTGGAGAGCCTTGATGGATCAAGGATGGCTATTTCCCCCGACATTCCTGGAATGAGGCCAACTTCATTGGTTACACTTTCTCCTTCTAATAGAAAATGAGTTGCTCGCTCTCCATCCCCTAGCCACCTGAGTCCTCCGCCAAAGGCACGGCGTTCCAAACATCGACACGAAGAGGCATCTATACAAGAGGGGGCATGGGAGGTGCAAGACGCACGGGCCAAGGTCATGGGGACACGCAAAAGTGCCCCATCAGTTACTAGGTAACTTTCCCAATTACCATATGTGTTACAGGTGATGTATCAGGTCCTGACCCCTTTAATTACTCATAGGCAAATCTTGCCTTATTCTGTGATATCGAGGGTAGAGGGAACACCAACCTCGCATAGGGAAGCGGAGGCACACCCTACTGCAGGAGTTACTCCCGAGGTTCCCCAGCCCGAGGACTCAGCGACTTGTTTGTCTACTACTTCTGAGGTCCAATGTGCCATGAACTATCAGCACCGAAAGGCTTCCCTAAGGAATTCATCCTTCGCGGATCGGGAGTTCAAGGCCCTCAGTACGATGGATACATATCTTGGGTCAACCCAAGGTGCCTTTGACGAGTCGCTGGACGTCTTGTCCGAAGGCTTACAGGTGAGGCTTCACCCAAGTTCATATTCCTTCGAGTTCTTCGTGTATTTATTTTTTTGCTTGAAGGCAAACAAGACTATCGAGTATGGTAGTATCCCCTAAGACTTGGTATGGGCGGAATGCGGCCGTAGCAAGGCTTGCATATATAATAATACATGTCATCCTTTAACAGGAAGCTCGAGCAAAGAATGGTCAACTGACCGAGGTGCTCACCCAAACAAGGGTGAAGTTAGATGTTGCCTTGGACGAGGCGGAGAGGGTGAAGAAGTTTACCAGGGAGGCGCACAGTAAATACTTATCTATCATACATTATTAACGCCATTTAGTGTTTAGGAGATGGTCTGACGACCTAATTCCATGTAGCACCGGAAGCCCTAGGTCATCTTCAGAGAGATCTTAAGCAGGCCCACGAGGATTTGATGTACACAGAGTCACATCGCCAAGAAAACCAACATGTGGTGACCCAAAAGGCAGACGATGTCAATGTGCTAAGAGCCAAAAACGCCCGGCAAGCCTAGGAGATTGAGAGCTTAAAGGCTAAACTGGCTGCCACTTAATTGAAGAATCGTCGAACAGACGATATGATTTTTGGTAAGTTGTGATATTCGAAAAACAATTCTGAGGTTTTGACAAAGGTGATTAGCAGGCTGGTACTTTCTCCTTTGATAGTTTCTCTCTCCCCTTGACGCCCAAGGTCCAATGCCCGAAAACATGACGGCTCATCCATGGTGCACGAGAGTGCATGGAAATCGATGAAGGACATTTTCCAAGCTTTATGGCCTAAAGTGGCATAGGTGCCCGAAGACATGGCTGTCCTAGCCGGACAGCTGAAAAGAGCTCGGCGCTGGATCCAGGCTTGGAAGGTGTTTGCCTATCCGGAAGGATCAACGGAGGACTGGGCGATGGTGAAGACCCAATATATAGGCCTTGATACGACGAAGCTAGCCGAGGTAGGACCTATGGGTCCGGACGATGAAGAGATACCCACTAATCTAGTATACGAGAGAGTTATGTGTGCTACTCGGTTTTCGCAGAAAGACTGCACTCTAAACACCTTAATAGATGGACTAGACCGGCTGTAATAAATATGTATGACTTTATGTATCGAAGTACTTTATGCCATTTCTTTTAACCACGTTTCCGAAATCTGTCAACCAGCCATCGACTTCTACCTCCACGGCCAATGGTCGAGGAGTTTCCCAAACTACTAGTCGAAGTAATCTGACCAAGTGCTTTGGGTGACAAGAAAATCCATCTATACGGTTCGAAAGGCAAGAGGGAGACGGAGACTTATGTGATATTACTTTCTAACGTAAGAAACATTTTCTGAGGAAAATAGTTCTTCCAACGGTTCCTTTTCTCGGGTGATTGTGTCAAGCACATGTGTCCGAAGACACGTGACCTCGAGGGTAAGCCCCTGGTCGGGGTTTGAAAGACCCTTTCCATGTTATCCCTATGTCATGGCCGACCGATTTGTATGTTAAGAGTGCTAGCTTTCGCTTTTTTCTGTCTGAGGTAGTACCCTTGATGACACGGGAGTAACAATCGCAGCAATGATCCCCTTGCCCCTTATCTGAATTATGGGAAATGAAGGGACAAGCACAGGAGCCTGGCAACACAACTTGGCTAAATCTTAAATCATTTTGATGCATATTATGGCTTGAAAGACAATAGTGTATAAGGGGTGGAATAACGCGTGTTTTCAAAAGAACAAGCTATATTATCTCTCGAAGTCATTCAAAAGATGATCTGAGGTTTAAAATAGAAAAGAAAAAAAGGGAGGTAATATATATATATGTAGGGTCGCGCTATTCGTCACCCTGGTTGAGGAATAGTTATTCTTCAACCCCCTCTATTTTAACATCAACGCACTGTAATTTTACGTTCCGTAAAGTTTGTCTTATTTCATACATAAAAAGAGACCATAAGAAAATATATAATCACCGTAAAAAATATTTTCTGTCACGTAAAATTACAAACATACAAAAATAGTGTCAAATATACAATAAATTCAATTTTTCTGGCCTTGTGACATATATTTTTGTTTTCTTATGTATAGTGAATCAATATAAATATAAATGTAACTATTTGTATTCCAAATGTTATTTACTTATAAATTGATCGTGAGATTACCTCGGGTGAAGAATAACTTATTTGCACCCTGGGTGATGAATAAAGTTTCTATATGTATATATATATATATATATATATATGACAAAGTTTGGTACGACCGGGTGTAGTTACTCCCACTTTTGTTTCGTATGCTATAGGTAGTATCTATCATTCTGAAGTGTATGTACACGTAGTATGTAGTATATAAGAATATTTAGGTAGTATATATACAAAAAAATTGATAGTATGTCTCATATTTTGAGCATATACTTTTTTACGTACAAATATGTACGTATTTTATAAATATAATAAAAATATGACTCAACTTGCAATTTTTTTCATAAAATTCACTTTGAAGTATCTTAGATATAGTATATGAACATACTAAAAATAATAAGATAGTATATATACTACCACATGATAGTATATGAGACATGGAAGTAACTACACCCGATCGTAGGATGTATTTTCTCTATATATATATGTATATATATATATGTATATATATATATGTATATGAGGTAATAGCATCGAAGGTCCTAGAACTTGTGCTAGATGTGATGGTTTAGTCCTATAACTTGCAAAAGTAGACTGATCAGTCCTACAACTTGTTCAATGTGTAAGTTTAGTTTGAGCCAATCACAGGTAGCCAAGTGGAGCTAGCAGCCCTGGGCCGGTCAGCGCTGGACAATTTGCAGATACCCCCTGTCGTCTATTGAATTCAACCGTAGTTACCCCATGGCGGGCTTCCTCAACTGGGATAGCTCCATGGATGCGGGGAGCCACCCGGCGATGGCCTCCTCTCCAACGTCCAACTCCACTACGACGCGGGCACGCCGCTCGACTCGCCCACCAAGCTTAACTTCTCCATGACGGGCCAGTACTGCCACCACCACCCTACCCGCCGCCCCCGCGGGTCGGCGGCCTGCCCACCCTGGAGAACCTGATGCCTGGAGCTCGGGAGCGCCCGGGGTGACTCATGGGTTTCCGATCCGGCGTCTTGTGGCGCTCAAGGGGGCCTCCAACGGCAATGCGAGGAAGCGGAAGGCCGCCGCCGGCAAGTGGATGGGCAAGGACGCCTCCGTGTCTACCACCTCCGCCAAGGATCTCCTCGTGAAGGTACGCAAATAGAATTCTGCTCGGTTAGGCGAACCTGGCCCACCGGAGCGAGCTAGAAAGGTAGATCTCATGTCCATGGAGGACGATTCGGCATCGAAGCTCTGCAAGTCCATGTCCATGGAGGACGCCGAGGAGAATTCCGGCAAGGGGAAGGCCGCGCAGAGCAGCAGCGAGAACGGCGGCAAGAAGAAGTGCAAGGACGCCGCCTCCGAGCTCCCCGGGCCGCCCAAGGACTTCATCCACGTCACGGCGAGGCACGGCGAGGCCACGGGCAGCCATAGCCCGGCCGAAAGGGTACAATTCTTGGCTTCTCGCTTGCATTGTCTCTGTGTGTGTTCGAGCGATGATCATTGCAGAATTTCTCATGCTCTGCTTTATCTTCTCCTATGCTCAGGTGAGAAGAGAGAAGATCAGCCAGAGGATGAAGCTGCTGCAGGACCTCGTGCCCGGTAGTAACAAGGTACTACCACAATTCTGCACTATCATCTCATAATTGTTGCTAGGTTCGGAGGTGTGCCCAGATTTGAAACCTGGAAAAAATGTTGCTTGTTTCAGGTGGTGGGCAAGGCCGTCATACTGGACGAGATAATAAACTACGTGCAATCGCTGCAACGGCAAGTCGAGGTACACACCAATCGTCGCCCAAAATCAGATGCAGAAACATCATGAAAGACATTTCTTCTTCGACACAACCCCCTAGACACATCAACGGTTCAGATCGTCCTATACCCTTTCGTCTAAAAACTTAAAAAAGAGCAGGATGGTCATTCCCCCTCCACCTAGGCCTGGCCCCACCCCTGCGCCGTACCCGCGCGGCCCGGCGACGTACGTCCTCCCGCGGCGTAGACGGCGGGTTTTTTTACGCTGAGGACGTACGTGTACGCGCGTCGGTGGCCGTGTGGTGGTCAAACGGTTCGTGGATCGCGGCGCGTCGCCCGATGAAAACGCGTCGTGGCGCGTGGACTGCGCCCCACCGCCCTCGACTGCCGCCCCGTCGCCTCCCGTGGGCATTAATGCCGTCCACCCACCTCCGAAAAGCCCGCCGGCGACATGGCTTTCCACTGCGGCAGGAGCTCCGGCACCGGCGGCGACGACGGCCCGAGCACGTGGCCGTCTAGCCTGGGCACGCCGGAGACGGAGGAGATGTTCCGATACAGGCTCCTCGTGCCGCCGGGTTGCCGTCTTCCGCACGACTGGAAGATCGACAAAGACGGCTACCCGACGCGCGGGCCCGGCGCGACCCCAGAGGAGAAGCAGACGCATGCCGGCGGCCGCTACAACATCCTCGGCCAGCACGCGTTTTGGGACGGCAAGCAGTATGACGTCGTCATCCGCGCGAAACGGCTGGCGGAGTCCGGCGTCACACCCGACCTCACCGGCGACCGCCGCTGCCTTCTTGCCCCTCCCGCTCCTCCCCGCACTCGTCGAGATGTACGCTGCCGTCGGGCCCCTGCACCACCTGCGCTGGTGCCCGCCGATCCCCTGCCCCACAGGAGGTCAAACTGCCGCCGGAGCAGGTTGTTCTCCGGGAGGACGGCGATCCCAAAGATACGTCGGGCTACCTCGTCGCACTGCGGGCGTCTGCGGCGGCAACGGTGGCGGCGACTGCTGCGAGGGAGGCCGCCGAGCAGGCGGCAGCGATCTAGGCGGCGGCGGCGATTCCGCCAGTGGTGTCGTTGGCGGCGCAGGCCCCGGACAAGGACGACATCGACTGGGACAGCTTAGCCTGGGAGAGCGATGACGACGGCGACGACGGCGGTGACGGCCCGGACGTCATCGATCTCCTGGGTAGCGACGACGAGGAGGAGTAGTTTTTTTTAATCTTTTTAAGTATGAACTATGTATGAACTCGTTTATGTTTGGATGATCTCGTTTAAGTTTAAATGAAGTCATTTAAGTTTGGGTGAAGTATGTAAAATATATGTATGTTCAATGAAATTAGAACCAAAAAAGTTAGTTTGTTTGAATGTTTGTTATTTGTTATGAGCAAGATATTTTTTTAGTACCGAAGACGTGTCCATTAGAGATTAAAACTAGTATAGAAGACGACCACGTGTACACACAGACGAAACTTCTCGCGATGCCAGAGAACACGGACTTTTACAGAGAGAACCCTGAACAAAAGAAAACTAGTGCAAGATATTGTTGGTTTAGTATGATAATACCGAGAATGAGAACATATTCAAAATTACGAAAAAAATATTTTTGAATAGTGAAACCACCGCCTTCCACATGAAGTACCCGAACGCTTTCACAGAATCTACCCAACTTTTTCCAACGTGTGTGGGGCCCCACCCCGGTACACCACGCCAAAAATGAACAAAATCCGACAACCAACGCACGTTGCGTCACGTTCGGGTAGTATTTCAGGGGGTTTTGGCCCGGAAATTCGTAGAAAATCCATACAGCCTTGAAACGCAACAAAATTTGTAGTGGGTGGTGCGCATGGTCATTGTACCACGTGGAAAAAATGAACCCGTTTGGCGGATGCGAAGGAGAGACGCACGACCGAGTGTCCATTCCCTACATACCGAAACCACCGCCTTCCACATGAAGTACCCGAGCGCTTTCACGAAATCTACACAACTTTTGGCAGGGCGTGTGGGGCCCCACCGCGGTACCCCACGCCAAAAATGAATGAAATCAGACAACTAATGCACGTTGCGTCACGTCCGGGTAGTATTTTAGGGGTTTTCGGCCCAGAAATTCGTAGAAAATCCATACAGCCTCGAAACGCGACAAAATTTGTCGTGGGTGGTGCGCATGGTCATTGCACCACGTGGAAAAAAATGAGCTCGTTTGGCTGATGCGAAGGAGAGACGCACGACCGAGTGTCCATTCCCTCCACACCGAAACCACCGCCTTCCACCTGAAGTACCCGAGCGCTTTCACGGAATCTACCCAACTTTTCCAGGGCGTGCAGAGCCCCACCCCAGTACACCACGCCAAAAATGAACGAAATCCGACAACGAACGCACGTTGCGTCACGTCCGGGTAGTATTTTAGGGGTTTTCGGCCCGGAAATTCGTAGAAAATCCATACAGCCTCGAAACGCGACAAAATTTGTCGTGGGTGGTGCGCATGGTCATTGTACCACTTGGAAAAAAATAAGCCCGTTTGGCAGATGCGAAGGAGAGACGCACGACCGAGTGTCCATTTCCTCCATACCGAAACCACCGCCTTCCACATGAAGTACCCGAGCGCTTTCATGGAATCTACCCAACTTTTGGCAGGGCGTGTGGGGCCCCACCGCTGTACCCACGCCAGAAATTAACAAAATTGGACAACGAACACACGTTGCGTCACGTCCGAATAGTATTTTAGGGGTTTTTGGCCTGGAAATTCGTAGAAAATCCATACAGCCTCGAAACGCGACAAAATTTGTCGTGGGTGGTGTGCATGGCCATTGCACCACATGGAAAAAAAATGAGGCCGTTTGGCTGATGCGAAGGAGAGACGCACGACCGAGTTTCCATTCCCTCCATACCGAAACCACCGCCTTCCACCTGAAGTACCCGAGCGCTTTCACGAAATCTACCCAACTTTTTCCAGGGCGTGTGGGGCCCCACCCCAGTACACCACGCCAAAAATGAACGACATCTGACAACGAATGCACGTTGCATCACGTCCGGGTAGTATTTTAGGGGTTTTCGGCCACGAAATTCGTAGAAAATCCATAAGCCTCGAAACGCGATAAAATTTGTAGTGGGTGGTGCGCATGGTCATTGTACCACGTGGAAAAAAATGAGCCCGTTTGGCGGATGCGAAGGAGAGACGCACGACCGAGTGTCCATTTCCTCCATACCGAAACCACCGCCTTCCACATGAAGTACCCGAGCGCTTTCACGGAATCTACCCAACTTTTGGCAGGGCGTGTGGGGCCCCACCGCGGTACCCCACGCCAAAAATGAACGAAATCGGACAACAAACGCACGTTGCGTCACGTCCGGGTAGTATTTTAGGGGTTTTCGGCCCAGAAATTCGTAGAAAATGCATACAGCCTCGTAACGTGACAAAATTTGTCGTGGGTGGTGCGCATGGTCATTTCACCACGTGGAAAAAAATGAGCATGTTTGGCTGATGCGAAGGAGAGACGCACGACCGAGTGTCCATTCCCTCCATACCGAAACCACCGCCTTCCACCTGAAGTACCCGAGCACTTTCATGGAATCTACCCAACTTTTTCCAGGGCGTGTGGCGCCTCACCCCAGTACACCACGCCAAAAATGAACGAAATCCAACAACGAACACATGTTGTGTCACGTCCGAGTAGTATTTTAGGGGTTTTCGGCCCGGAAATTCGTAAAAAATCCATACAGCCTCGAAACGCGACAAAATTTGTCGTGGGTGGTGCGCATGGTCATTGTACCACATGGGGAAAAATGAGCCCATTTGGCGGATGCGAAGGAGAGACACACGACCGAGTGTCCATTTCCTCCATACAAGTGCTCGTCATCGTCACCATGCCCTACAACAAATAATAGTAGAAAAAACAAAGCCATCGACGTCTAGCGGTGTGGGAGTAAAAAATCTTCGCGGGCCCGACGCCAAAAAAATCTCCACGAGCCCGACGCCAAAAAAAATCCACGAGCCGTCACTATCTAAGGGAATATTCCTGACAACCTCAGACGTCGGGGCCCAATCACGTCGTGCATGCGCTTTTTGCCACAGGTCGACCACTCGCCCGATCTGATCCCTACCCTGGACGTCCGCCCTAAATCCACGTCGACTGCCGCCGCCGCCGCCCACATTGCTTGTTCCCTGCTTGCCGGCAACGCCCGTAGTCAACGCCCGTCGTCACCGGCCGCCTTCACTGCCCTGTTGTTTCCCAGCTGCCGTCGGCGTCGCCGTTGGATAGGTATTTTGTTCAACACTTGTTCAATATATGTCTACTCTTCATAATATAACATCTCAGTTGCATGCAACGTGACATAGATAATATTACATGCAATATGGACATCGATGGTGCGATTGCATGTTCCGTAGAAAAGTGGGTTAGTCTTGTTAATAAGTTAACACCAAGTCAGCGCTTTTCATTTTATGAAACGGAGATGGAGGGTATGTTACGAATACCTTCGGTTAAGATGCATGACATTTTGCTTCAGTTTATGATTCAAGGTTACAATTCTAGTAGTAAAAAATTCATGATCCAAGAGACAGCTGGAAAGAAAGGGTTGATTTCACTGAGGCCTGATGATGTGTATGCTATATTTGGTTGGAAGAATGACGGAGTTGATGTTTCTAGTTTTTTGAGTATAGACAAAGGGAAAGCAATGAAAAAATTTCCAGTTAATTTTCTTAACAGAAAGAATGGGAAAATCATGTTTGATGATCTCATTGACAAGATTGTGAGGAATAAAAACGCGGATGAATTTGTTCGGATGGCGTTTCTCGTCCTGTTAGGGACTATAATTGCACCAGTGTCTGATGAGTACATTCTGAAAAATTATTATGCGCTAGTGCAAGATGTCAGGGCGATAAAAAAGTTCAACTGGAACGCGTTCATTTTGAGGTTTTGTTTGTCGAAGATTGGTATGGTCTTGCAGCCCGGCCATGTTAGGGAATGGCCATGTGGCAACCTAGCACTTCTGCAGGTATGATATATTTAGTAAATTAAACATTTGTATTATGTAATAATAGTGTAACACATGCTAAGTGATTGTTTTTTTTGTTTTGTAGTATCTATATTGGGAGAATGTGCAGCCAAGCACCGGTCCGCAGTATGATCCGTTAGTGTCGTTGAGCCCTTTGATGAGGAACTGGAAAGAAGATGCAGCGGAGAAAAGAGACAAGTATGACTTTCAACATGGCTGTGGTGTTGGGATGATAATATGTGCAATCTATTATTTCCATTTAATTCCTGTAATGAATTATTAATTACAGTTTGAATGTATGATTCTTAATGATGTAGATCGATGACACCATAACTGAAGATTACCGATTAAACAAAATTAGAGTAGAACAAGCTGAAAAAATAAGAAAAGCAGTACGAAAAAGTCTAACATTACAGGAAGGAGGAAAGGTGTTAGTACATCTGAGTCTTCCGCTAGCCAGAACCGTATGATGGATCGGATTTTGACTGAGCTAAAGCATATTCATATATGATTCGTATGCCAGAGCTATGCGCACAGGTACAAGTTTTGTTTTTTTCCCGTTCATTTTGTTTTTTGATGTGTCACCATAACTAAATAAAACTTATTTGTAATCACAGAGGGGGATAGAGAAATTGAACAAAAGTGGTGTCTTCTGCAAAGCCGGTGATACTGAAAAAGAAGAAGAGAATGAGTATAGTGATAACATTGAATCTAGAAACTATGGTGGAGACCCTGGTAAAGAATGGGTATATCATCGTGATATGGACGATTTCAAAACACCGCAAAAAAGAATGTGCAAGAGGATGATGAAGATGATCTTAATGATTTTGAAGAAAAGATACCTTATTATTGCACACCTGAATATTGGGATAGTTTTAAGGGTGATAAAGATGATCCTATTGAAGTTCTTGAGGTATCAGATGAGAAATCCGTTACATCTTTAGGAACAGATGAAATCGCATCACGTGGATCAGTTGATTCTATTGGAGAAGATGAGGTACTGGAGGAGGTTGTTGGGAAACGGAAGCGCAAGGTATCAAACCTTGTGAAGTCTCCTTATGTGGTTACTAAACCGGCAAAGCATGCAAAACGTTCTGCAAAAGCAAGTGAGTTTTATAAATTTTCAGCTTTTTCTAATTGTTTTTGCGTTGAACTTACTACGTATCATTGATTTAGTAACATGTTAGAGTTATGTGCTGCAGAACTATTCGAGAAAGAAGTCTTTCAAAATTCTAGTGATGAATACGATGTGGTGAAGGCGTCTGTTAAGTTTGTCCCTGCTTATGAACACTCACAAAAACGTAGAAAGAAGGACATATTCAATGATGGCATGCGCGAAGGTCTTAGTGCAGAGAGGGCTTGCAAGATTCTTAACCATGAATGTCTAACCCGTGATGTAAGTTATTCTTGTGTTTTATATTACTGTTCACTACATATTGGAATTGTTATACATCATTTACATTATTTGCAGGTTATCAATGCTTATTCCTCGTATCTGTTGGGAGTAGTTGGTGACGATCGTCATATAATGCCGACCTGGCTGGTAAATTGGTTACTTGAATTTAGACCAGACACCGAGCCAGGAAAAAATGAGAACTAAGTACTGGCGAAGAAGAATGGACCCGTGAATAGATGCGTCGATGAGTATTTTAAAAAAGATAAGGTAAGTTCGACTGGCTCAATGTATGCATATATGGGATATAAATAATGAAACAGTATGTGTTGATTACATCGTATATTCATTGTGATGCGGACTTATATTCCTGTTAATAAGGGAAATACGCACTGGGTTTCGATCGTCATGCATCGCCCGAAGGAAGAGTTTCAGGTTCTTGATTCTTTGATGGGACGCGAACTTGACAGCGAAGTTAAAGAAAAAGTTGAGGAGCTGGTACATTCCAAATTTACATGGGCATATTGAACTATCATTTCGTAACTGAACTAACATAAATCCTTTGCGTGCTATCATTAGAAAACAACTTGGAGAAGACATACGTGATGCGAATGCGAGCGGTGCTGTGAATTATCCGGATGTGTCTACATGGCCTATTAAAACGTATAAGATGCCACAACAGGAAGATGGGTGCGTATATACTTTCACATTATTTTAATATCTTACGTGAAATGCAAACTTATGAATCGTTGTATGTATGAACCAGCAACTCATGTGGAATATTTGTCGTTCGTTGCTTTCAATACTAGGACGGTGAAAAATGGACAAGCCGTTTTTCGCAGGTGTGGTTCTTTTTGAAATGTGCATATTTAATTTAATTCATTATGTAATACAATTCACATTGGACTAATATGAATTTGTAACAGGGGTTAATTGATAAATCGAGGGACCTAATCATTGCGCAGCTTATTTTTTCGGAGAGAAATACGCTCAACAAAGTGAAAGACAAAGTTACCCGGCTTGCAAAGAAGAAATAAATGCGGCAAATTTTATGTCACAGAAAAAATTTTAGGCTCAAATGATGTTTGCATTTATTTTGACTCTGATATTTTTTGATGAAGAAGGCACTACTTGTTTGAATATTAAAGTTGAGAATGACATTTGGATTATTATTTTGTCTTTGTGCCATCGTCTTTAAAGTTTGATTACTCATATGCATACATGTTTACCCGACGGAGGGCGCGACGACCGGCTTAAATAGCGGCGCCACAGAGGCAGTCAGACTCCTCTGGTTTACTCGCTTGGTACCGCCGTCCGACGCTTCTCTGGGACCGTGTCGTCGGTGCGGTCAGTGTAATGTCAGAATGGCCGGCCACTGGTCAGGCTAATTTTTATATAAAAAAACTAAAAACGACCACGGAATAAGCGACGTCCACATTGCAGAACAACAACAGTATACAATGACGGTCTGCAGTGCATCATCAACAAATCCAAATAAACACAGTAAAAAAACTTCTTGCATAACATAGTCTGGCATCAACAATAGTTATGTGGGTATCGTAGCACATAGTCTGACATCAACAAAGTAAAATAAGTCTCGTATAACATAATCTAACATTTAGAAATTTAAAAAGATATCGTAGATAGAAGCAATCCATCAAGAAACTGTCTTCAATCGAAGGGCTAAGTAATCTTCCATCCTCCGGAAATCAAGCAAAGTTCTTGCATACAAAAACAGTAAGATATGTGTTAATTCACTAAAAACAAATAAATTTAGAGAACAACAAGATTGACATGAACATACGAAAATCGTACTTAGGATTTTGAGGGCATGTGGACTTATAATGACCCGAAAGACTGCACTCGCCACATTGACGTTTGATTTTCTCATCAAAAGCTTTAGGTCGCCCATTTTTAATGACATCAGAACCACCCTTACCGTGGCCTTTAACATTTTGTTTTGGTGCGCCTTTGGTGTTAATTTTTGCGGGATCACAAACAAGAACATGATCTCGATTAGGCTCAAATGCATCGTCATTCACAAACTTTTGCTCTGCACCAGGCTCATCCTCCTCGGTGTAATCATTATCTATTATGTCCCTCAGAGCCGCCTTCAAATTGTCGAACAAAATTGGTTTATGGCATGCTTTATGAGATGCTTCGGCAGATAAGATAGTCAACTCGTTGTACCTAGCTCTCTCCCCCGTACCTTCCCATCCCCACGCAAACAGATCGCTAGTGCGCTTGACAGTCCACCCCTTGCAATTTTGGTGAACCTCCGCAATACTAAAAACCTAGGTATCTCACGTAAGCGTAGCTGAATCAAAACGTGAAGAATATGTTTGCAAGGAAGACCTTTGTGGTCCATACTTCTGCAACTGTACTTCACGGTTTGTTTGGAGTTACCTGGGGTGTAGTCCACAGTGAATCTGATATCCCTATTTTCCTTCCATGTCAGTATGAATATGTGAGTGTCTGCTCCTCTTAGTCTCTCAAGGACCTCAAGCTCCCGTGCCTTCTTCATATCTTCCTGTAAGATATAAAAGTTTGCCGCAATGAACTCACGGGCAGCTAATTTCTCAATGTCTTTACACTCGTCCAGGACTGGTACTGGGTCTGTCTGTATGATTGTGTAATCGTCATGCGCCTCGTTCTCACGAAGACGAACTATGCAGTTCTCATAGTGCACAGTCATGTCAACAATAGTCATACCGGAGTCTAGATGCATGTGAAGGCATGAATTCAGACTCTCACTTCGCTGGTTACTTTGCATAGCTAGGAAAAACCCACCAAACAGATATGATGCAGCCCAAAGCCTTTTCTTCTTGTACATCCTACGTAACTACGTCTTTGTTTTCTCCGACTGCCATTTGGCGGTAAACGCTGCCCATCTCTCCTCAAATACTTTTTTGGAAGTGGCATAATAAAGTACAGACCTAAACTCCTTTAGAGACTTATGGTGAAGGTGTTTCTGCATGTTCTTCTCAATATGCCACGAGCAAAGACGATGCCAAACGTCCGAAAGTACCTTTCTGATGGCCTTAATCATAGTTGCATCACCATCAGTAATTACTGACCTGGGCCTCTTCTGACAGTGAGCCCTCAAAAACGTCTGAAGCAGCCAGACATATGTATCTTCAGTCTCATCAGACACAATAGCACAACCGAATACCGTGGTGCAACGGTGGTTGTTCAGACAGACGAAAGGTATAAATGGCATGCCATACCTATTCATCTTGTATGTGCTGTCGAAGACGGTCACATCACCGTAGTCAACATAGTCTCGCCGTGATTGAGAATCACACCAGAATAGGTTTTTCATCCTTCCTTCATCATCGACGGTGTGCTCAAAGAAGAAATCTGGATCCCTGTCTTTTCTAGTCATCATGATCCCAATGGCAGTGTCTGCATCACCTTGCGCAAGCAACTTCATTTTCTTTCTATAACACATGTTATAAAGCTTCTTCCTCCCAAAACCAACCTTTGCATATGACCCGTACCTACTGACAAAATTATCATAAATCATATGTTTCCTGATTCCAGCACCTACCATAGTTAAGATCTCAGCTTTCTGAAATTCTTTTATCTGATTATGACACCGGAGAAACGGGACTTCATCCGGTCTAGCTAGAACGTGACTGTGATCATCACTGAAACTGCTGACATACCAAACGTCATGCTCTTTATCAAGCTTCAAAGTTATATGCGCGTCCCAGAAGCATCGAGTCTCCGCTCTGAGCCTGTGTGTCCTTCCTTCCACTGTACAAAATTTTGCTTGTCACTTCCCAGCTCTCGAACACACATACTTCCTGAAGCGCATACCTCCCTGAGGACCTTTTGAAAATTTCAGCGAGTCCTTTCTAACGCTGAAACCACGTTCCTCAGCATACTAGTTATAGAAAATGTAAGCCTCTTTTAGTGACCTGAACATCTTCCTCATGACCTTTCAATGCATGTCCAATGAATCTTGCTGATATTCATCAAATCCGATGTCAAAATTAAACAGATCATCAACAACATGTTCATCCATCCCGCTAGGACCATCTACATCTCCTTGTAAATTAAGGCATAAAACCATGTATGTTAGTCAGTTATTATTTTAATATATAATGAAAGTAAGTTTCAAAACTTACTTTGCTGGAGCTGTCATCATGAGATGCATCAACGTGCGATTTGTCATTTTCATCATCCACAATATTCCTCACAAAGTCCCTGTCCGCGTCCATCTGCGTACATTTTCAAAAAATACATGTAAGCGCTCATGCGGTTATTATGTCATTTCTTCTCCTATTTTTTTTTAAAAATACCCAGAGTGCGCTTTCAGCAAATGAATCATCTATATCCATATCATCATCATTATCGTCATGTCGCTGCATGATGCAAAAAAGCCATGTAAGTGTCCGTGCGGTTGATCGTATTTATGTTTTTATTAACATTGATCACACTTACATTGCCACTATAAGATTCATCCAAACTCATGTAGTTCTCCTCAACAGGTCCGTCCATATTCAGTGACGAGGATCCGTTGTTGTCGCCGTAATCATCACCATCATAATCGCCCTCCTCCTCTATCTGTACATGTATAAGAAAATTCTAAGATTGATCAATCGAACACCATGTAACATCATCACTAAAATAATTACTTCATCAAGCACAACGACGTCGCACATTGGTTACAGTCAAACCAATCTCTTGCACGGCGACGAGGATGTCAGATGGATCCATTTTGTCCAACGACGAACGCGCTGACGGCGTGACGTTGCTGGCCGACCTAGGCAGGCGTCGAGGCGTCAGGATGATGGCCGGTCGAGGCAGACGGACTCCGGGGAGGAAGGCGGCGACGAAGATCACGGGTGGGCGGCCATCCGGGCGACGGCAAAGGAACGCGGCGGCAGCAGCAACGTCGGCGGGGCACGCGCGGCGGGCTGTTTGGGCGGCGACCCGGGCGGCAACCCGGGCGACGTGGAGACGGCGACTACGTGGATGTGTATAGGGTTTAGGGTTACGACGATGGGCGTCGCCGGCTCCCGTGATGTTTTTTTTCACAACTATCGACGCCAACGTGGAGACGTGCGGACGTACGGTGGCGACGTACGGCGACGGGTGCAGCATACGCGGGCGGGCGTACGGCGACGGGTGCGGAATACAAGGGCGGACGTAGGACGACGCGCGCGGACGTACGATGTCGGGTGGGTATTCCTATAACTAATGTGAAATGACCATCCGATATACGTTTTGGAGGGGGTTATACCGAAGCCCTCCATGAAAGAAACCCCATGAATTGCCATCTAAAATGCTTGTTGCCATCCGTGTCAACTCTTGCTTGCAGTTTCTGTCCAAGTGTCCATGAAGCTGCCTACAGTGAACCCGTAGCTGGACATCAACAATCTGCACAACCTCCTTGCCAAAGATGTGAGGACAACCCATCAATGCTCCCATTGCCACATCCGGCCTCCCCTCTCTGAATAACTGGCTCGACTAACTCGCATGCCAATTTTTGCTTCTGATTGCAGATGCAGCAGGAGTCATGTGGACAGCTGCAGCAGACCTCGTCGCATTTCCCGCTGGAGGCGTGGGGCATGCTGCTCCCCTACATGGGCCAGGGGAACAACGAACCTCTCGATTGCGGCATGTCCGACGGCGGCTTGGGCAACGATCAGGGCGCCATGCACCCGCTCGACCAGGCGTTTTGCCGGCCCATGGGATCGCAGCTGCATCAGCACTTCCTCAGCAATACCGCATCTCAGGTATGTCTCTTGAGCTCGCGCGTTGTTCGTACGTAGCGTTCTGACATTGTTGAGGATGATGAACAATTTGTGTTGCTAAACGCGTGTCCGTTGGGGCTTTCTGGCAAGATCTGCAGAGCGTGGTTCAGATGGACATGGAGAGGAGCCAGGAGATCGCCACCTCTTCCAACAGCTACGGCGGTAAGTGAAATTTCAGCTTCTGTTTCAATCTGAATTCTGAAAAAAATGAATTTTCACCGGGAGGGGGGAGAGCTTCCCCCACCTGAATATATATTATCAAAGTGGGCTAAAATCCCAGATGGTTAGTTACAACACAACACTGAAAATTGGCATCACTTTCAACCCTAGATTCAGATTCTAAATTTATTTGTAACGATCAGGTTCGTTGCAAACAGTCCACATAAAAATGGAGCTTTGAAATGATCATGGAAGAAGCTCGATCCGACCGGACGCCTCGACGAATCCCGCTTTACATGACGTCAGTCAGCAGCCACCGGTCGCGGACGTACAACCATGAGCAGTTGAGGAGATGTCCTGCGGGTCGAATTCAACAAACACCAGGGGGTATCTGCAAATTGTCCAACGCTGATGGGCTCACGCCAGCTGGCTCCACTTGGTTGCGTGTGATTGGCTCAGGACTAAACTTACACATAGTGAACAAGTTCTAGGACTGATCAGTGCACTTTTGCAAGTTGTGGGACTAATCATCACATCTAGCACAAGTTCTAGGACCTCCAATGCTATTACCTCTCCTCTCTCTCTATATATATATATATGTGTATATATGTATATAGAAAGTCTATTCATCACCCAAGGTCTAGAATAAGTTATTCTTCAACCGAGGTAATATTACGATCGTTTCATAAATAAATTACATTTCAAATGCAAATAGTTACATTTATATTGATTTACTACATAAAGTTTGACATGAAAAAAATAAAAATATAAGTCATAACACCCGAAAAATCACATTTTATGTATATTTTGCACTATGTTTTTATGTTTGTAAATTTACATGACATAAATATTTTTTACAGTGACTATATATTTTCTTACGGTCTCTTTTTACGTATGAAATACGATAAAATTTACGGAACGTAAAATTTACATTCCATTAATTTTGTCTTATTTTATACATAAAAAGAGATTGTAAGAAAATATATATTCGCTGTAAAAAATATTTTATGTCACGTAAAATTACAAACATAAAAACATAGTGTAAAATATACATAAAATGTGATTTTTCTGGTCTTATGACCTATATTTTTGTTTTCTTATGTCAAAATTTATGTAGTGAATTAATATAAATGTAATTATTTGTATTTCAAATATAATTTATTTATGAAAAGACAGTAAGATTATATATATATATATATATATATATATATACATATAAACAGTGCTCGGAGGTATCAACCGTAGAAGCATCGGAGAAGCGCCACATTCCAAGGATCGGGCTCTAGACGATTGTCCTCGGGACCCCAAATTTGGTAAGCTCCTCTGATTACCATTTGGTCAATAATGAACGGTCCGTACCATTTAGGTGAGCGTTAATGCTTTTGCTTCTCTGGATGTAGCCTCATGATGAGGTCCACGACGTTGAAGTCCTTAGCACGAACCTCCCTGCTGTGGTAGCGTCGGGCTTGCTGTTGGTAGATAGCAGATCGTGTCCGAACAATGGTGCGCACTTCCTTGAGAGCATTCAAGGCATCCTGCTGATCGAGATTGTCTTCCCGCTCTTCATACATGCGTATCCAAGGCGCGTCATGTATGATGTTGTAAGGGAGTACTGGCCCGGTGCCATACACCATAAAACGGTGTGTATCCAGTTGATCTGTTCGGAGAGGTGCGCAAACCCCATAAATCGGAATCGAGTTCCTCGACCCATTTGTAGTCATCTTTTATAAGGGAACGTACAAGCCTTGGCTTGATTCCACTAAGGATTAGTCTGCTGGCCCATTCCACTTGCCCATTTGACTGCGGGTGATATACACACGCGCAATCGAGCTTGATGCCCATTTTTGTACACCAATCTTTGACCGATTTAGTGATACGTCTCCAACGTATCTATTCCCTCCATTCCAGAATATAAGGTGTATTGTTTTTCGTGTAAGTCAACCATTTGAATGTTTGACCAAGATTATAGAATGAACTAACAACATATGCAATTCCAAATAGATAAAAATATGAAACTACTTTTCATGATGGATCAAATGATATAAATTTTGTATTGTGGATATTGATATATTTTTCCAAAAACTCGGTCAAGCATTGCCTCGTTTGACTTTTCAAAAAACAAATAGACCTTATATAAAGGAACGGAGGAAGTATAATTTTTATTGTTCCATGATATTATATTATCATTCTAGGATACTTTTTGGGTGTTTACTTACCAGTTAATATTATTTTTGAGGACTAACCTATTAACCCAGTGCCCAGTGCCACTTGTTGTTTTCTGCATGTTTTTGGCTTTTCAGATTTATAGTACCAAACGAAGTGCAATTGCCACGAAACTTTAATATGATTTGTTGGACCAAAGAATATGTGCAACCTTCGGGAGGAGACCAGAGGCCTCATGAGGGAGGCAGGAGCCAACATGGTGCGCCCTGTTGCCTCGTGCCCCCTCGGGTGCCTCTCGGTGCCCCTCTTTGGCATATAAATTCACATATATTCCAAAAACCCTAGAGAGCCTCTCGAAACACTTTTTCCACCGCCGCAAGTCTCTGTTTCGCCATGTGCCCATATGGAGCCCTGTTTCGATACCCTACCGGAGGGGCGTCGATTGCGGAGGGCCTCTACATCATCCTTGCTTCTCCCATGGTGATGTGTGCATAGTTCCGCATAGACCTATGGGTCTGTAATTAGTACCTAGATCTCTCTCTCTCTCTCTCTATCTTGATCTACAATACAATGATCATCGCATGTTCGCTTTGATCTATCCGATGCAATCCTTTTATGTGGTGGGTTTGTTGTGTTCCAATGAATTGTGGGTTTATGTTCAGATTATTCATGAAGAATAGTTGAGTCTTCTATGAAATCTATTAAGATTATTATGTGCATGATCATCATAGCTTCGTAAATCTCTTCGATCAATTGATTTGCTTTGGCTAAGTAGATTGAGCTATCTTCGGTGAGAGGGGTGCGTTGTAGTGGGATCGATTTGATGGCTTTCTATATCCAAGTGACAGAAGGGGACAATATACATCTTTGTATTGTTACCACTAAGGATAAAACAATGGTATTAGTTCATAATTATTGAATTCTCTTTGTATACATCATATCACTGTTCTCCAAGCATTACTCTATTTTACTTAATACTCTAGATGCATGCTGAATAGCAGTCGATGGGTGGAGTAATAGTAATAGGTGCAGATTGGAGTCGGCCTATTTGCTTATGGACGTGATGCCTATATACACATGATCATTGTCGTGAATATCACATAACAATGTGCTTTTCTATCAATTTTCCAACAGTAATTTGTTTACCCAACGTATGCTTACTTTCATGAGAGATGCCACTAGGGAAAACTATGGCCCTCGGGTCTATTCACTTATAAGTTTACAAATGCTATAATACCTTGCTACCATTTATTCATTTTATATTTATTTTGCAATTTACAATTATCTACTACCAACAACACTACTTAGAAGCTTGCAAATAACGAGTCCAAGGGGGTTGGCAACCCTCTTGCCCGCGTTGGGTGCAAGTGTTTGCTTCTTTGTGTGCAGTCCTTGAAGATGGGGGTTGCGTGTGACTCCTATTGGTTTGATAAAACTTGGTTCTCTACTGAGGGAAATACTTATCTATACTGTATTACATCACCCGCTCCTCTTCGCGTAAAACCCAACATAGATCACAAGTATCAGGAAGGATTTATGGCGCCGTTGCCGGGGAGTATCACCAACCTACTATCAAGTACATTCACACAAATTATCATTCACTTGTTGTAATTTTTATTTGCTGTTATATTTTTTCTTTCTTTATAAAAATCAAAATATCCAAAATATCTATCTTTACTAGCTTGCTTGTTTGTTGCTATGGCTAGTTCTCCTCCGGACATGCTCTTTCTTCCTTACTTTGGAGAAGGGTCCATATTTGTAGACTTTAAATACTTGTGTGATGAATCCTTAAAATATTCTTAGGATAGATTATTACTGATACAAATGAGGTCTAACCGCAAATTTCGTATTAAGTTACTTCTTAGAAGTTTTTACATTGGCTTACCCCTATTCCATAGACCTGTTCTGGATTCCATGTTTGAAAAGATGAAAATATGAAAAAATGCAATCAAAGATAGAAACAATTGAACCCACCATATTGGTTCGTCAGTGTCGGGGTACGACACCTATGGGATCACCTGGATCCCTTTGTGGTTCGGCAGGGAGACGGTATGTGCGAAGACCAGATCTGACGAGGAGCGCGAGGGGAGGTTTTTACCCAGGTTCGAGCCACTGAGAAGCGTAAAACCCTAATCCTGCTTAGTGTATTATGGGTATTTTTAGAGTTATGGATACAGGAGCGCTGTGAATAGCTGCTACACGTGTGAGCCAGAAGGTGGAAGGAAAAGATCCTCTCTCGTAATGCCTTGGGCCTCCTTTTATATGACTAAGGGGATCCCAACAATGGCGTACAGTGCATGCACGAGGTGTATAATGCTATAGTGTTATCATACCTAGCACTGAGGGCGTATGTAGGATCGAAATTAGGTCTAAGATTATAGCAACGGAAAGTAACAACAAACATGAGTAAAAGGATAGGGTTGGAAGATCAAACGCAATTGTAGACATGATGATTTTTCCTGTGGTTCCGATAGGTGGTGCTATCGTACATCCACGTTCATGGAGTCTTCAACCCACGAAGGGTAACGATCGCGAGAGTCCACGGAGGGTTCCACGAGTAAGCAACCTTGACTATACCATGACGGCCTACGTCCACGGAGGACTAGCCTTACTCGGGGTAGATCTTCACGAAGTAGGCGATCTCCTTGCCCTTACAAACTTCTTGGTTCACTCCACAACACGAAGTAGGAGGCTCCCAAGTGACACCTAACCAATCTAGGAGGCACCACCCTCCAAAAGGTAATAGGCTCGGTAATCACGATGAACTCCTTGCTCTTGTGTTTCAAGATGATAGACTCCTCAACACATAATCACTCTCTCAAAGATTTGGCTTGGTAGAAGAGATGAGATTGGTGGAAAGCAACTTGGGGAGGCTAGAAATCAAGATCCATATGGTTGGAGTGGAAGATCTTGATCTCAACACAAGGGTAGGTGGTTCTCTCTCAGAAAACTGAGTAGGATAGGTATGGAATAGTTCTGAGTGCTTCTATTTTGAGTGGGTGGTGGTCAAGGGGTATATATAGGCATCCCAAAAAATCCACCATTACACACAAAATGACCAACTCGGTGACACCGATGTTTTAATCGCGGTGGTACCGAAGTGACCAAAAGGTGACAACTTGTGAATCTTGGTGAGACTGATATAGGAATCTCAGTTGCACCGACACGGTGACCAACGGTCAGAATTGCCAAACTCGGTGACACCGATTCAACATTCTCGCACAGACCGAAAGTGTGTACTTGTGTAACAGAAAGTTGGCAACCCAACTTGGTGGCACCGAAAGCAGTGTCGGCTGCACCAAAGTGGCTAGGGTTTGGCTGAGTCTGTCTAGGGTTTGGAATCGGTGGCACCGGGATAGGAATGTTGGTTGCACCGATTTTGCATGATTGTCTATAGACAGACTTTGGTGAGAGAGTTTGTGGATGTTTTTGGAGACTATCACTTGTGCATGTATGAGAATTTTGTTCACCAACAAAACCTTACCCCTTTTAATAGTATTGTCTTTCCTATGGACTCAAAGTAATTTCTCACAAATGTAAAATGTAGAGTCCTCTTGCTTGAAGCTTGGCCAACCTATTTCCTTGAATCTTGGGGTACTTCCACAATCTCCTCAATCTTTTTGCTATCCCTATCATTGAACTTTTCCTGAAATATACTTGGTGGAAACATTAGTTCAATGACTTATATGTTGTTATTAATTACCAAAACTACCAAGGGAGCAAATGTCTTTCAATCTCCACCTTTTTGGTAATTGATGACAACATATAGATCAAAGCTTCGACAAAGATACAATCAATGAATATTATCGTCGCTTTGAGAAGTATGTGATAAGCAAGAGCTCCTCCTAAATTTTTGCATTATTTTAAATTTGCGTTTGAATGCAAATGCACAATCGATTAGGTACATGGGTCACTTCTTACATGTCACATACCACTTGGTGGTGTCCGAGAATAATTAGAATGAACATCATAGCACAACACAATCAACAAAAGATGAACGATCATCACATGAGCATTAAGATGATAGGAAATAGTATCATCACACATTAAAGCATATGATCAAACATCATCGAACATGTATCACAAGCAACCAGAAGTGTATCACAGCAACCAAAAGCAATTGTTTTTTAAAACAAGCAACAAACACCAAAACGCTCTCACTCGAAGCCTAAAGATCTATATACACTTCTCCCCCTTTGGCAACAAGTTACCAAAAAGTTCAAAGCCATATATCTAAGCGTTCTTGCGCTGATCTCCTCTGGTTCTTGATGAAGGAGTCGACAGAACAGCGCCGGCGAAGATCTCTACAGATGTCGTGGATGGAGCTGGAGTGGACACTGGAGGTACTGGAGCTGATGGAGCAGGAGTTGTGCTGACAGTAGCAGGAGGTGATGAAGAGGGCCTCAAGTCTGGTGCATGGACTGTGGCTGGTCTAGCCTGAGTAGTGAACTGTGTGCTTGGCCCGAGAGGTGATTCATCATCATCATCATCATCATCATCATCATCATCATCATCATTAGAAGAGGTTGAACAGACCCAAGGGATGTGCACTGAGTAAACTTCCTTCTGAAGCTCTATAACTGTCTTAGACAGCTTGTCCACCTTATCATCAAGAGTCTTGATCCTTGTCTCAAAGATCCTTACAAGACTGTTCTGGTTGTCCAGAATCCCCTTGATATCCTTCTACATGCCCTAAACTGCTGAGATCATAAGATCCATTTGCTCGTTTCTGGATCTAGGGGCTTGAGCACTAGTGGATCGAACTGCCTCTACCTCTGCCTGTGTTGTAGCAGATGTGGGATGATCTGGGTCCATCACCACAACATTATCCTCGAGTTCTGGCTGTAGGGGCAGATGTGGATGATCTAGAGCAAATATGTGCTTCTCCAACTCAGAGTTGATAAGGATCTGGATATAGGGTGCATAGCAGCAAGAGTGCTTTTGATCAGTAGCAACCCTCTTAATTGTCTCAACAATTAAGTCCATAACTCTAATCCTGGTGTGCCCGTCAAGGTGGATTAACATGTTGATGGAGTAGCCTCGGGTCATCTTGTCATCTCCTGACTTGGGCATCAAGGTATGCCTCAGAATAGTCTTCATGGTATGGAGGCATGCTTGCAGATAGTAGATGGATCCTAGCTTGTGAGATTGCACTCTGTCTGCGGGGATAGGAGTATACATATCCTTTATGGCATTATGGCTCGCCTTGGATTCTGAGTATACATCCAGATCACCATCCTGAACCTCTGGAACTCCTAGAAGTGCAGCCCACTCCTCAGCAGTGGATTCATACCTTGATCCTTCAGTCATCCATACAATTCTACCATCTCCGTGGAAATGTGCAGTGGAGTAGAATTGCATGATCATCTCATCGTTCCATGCAGTAAGCTCTCTGCCTATGAACTTATCCAAACCAATACAGTGGAAATTAACTTGGACACTTGGAAAGTAGTCCTCATTCCCCTTAATGAATTTCCAATCAACATATCTCATATCACTTACAGCTGGGCTCTTGTCTAGCAACACTGTCTCATAGAAGTCCTATTGCTCTCTGGTGTAGAACCTCTAGTCAACAACAATTTTCTTCCTCTGGGCATAAGGATCTATAGCTCTCCAAGCCCTCAATCCTGAGTCTTTCCTCTTCTTCATATCTTCAGCAACTAAGTGGCTGACATCATGTAATGGAAGATGTGGTCTGAGCTTCATCATTGTTGTCAAGTCATCTGGAAATCTGGAGGCAGTTCCCTTGTTCTTCTCAGAAGCTGGAATCTGTCTGGATGTCCTCTTTGGCTTCTCAGCAGCAACCTTCTTGGATGTAGGCTTGGTGCTCTTGGATGTGCTAGTCTTTGGCATAGCATCAGCCAAAAGTTTCTTGGCCTTCTTCTTGGGAGGAGCCTTCTCAACATGTTCTTCCTCCTCTTCCTCAACAGCAGCACCAACAGCCTCCTCTAGATCTTCATACATGGAGGTAGGCCTGCAGATCACATGGATAATCCCCTTTCTGGATCTCTCCTCCCCTAACTTCTTAGGCATAAACTTCCTTGGCAGATCAATATACATTGTGGCCCCAGCACTCTCATGTGCTTTGATAGTTTCAGAGCTAGCATAGACCTTGCTGACAACTCTCTTGGAAGAAGTAGCTTCAGTAGCAGACTTCTTAGCAGCCTTTTCTTGCTTTTTGGCAAGAATCTCCTCAGGAACAAAATTTGAATCTTCTTCATCAGAATTTATCTTCTTCCTGGTTCTAGTGGCAGCCTTGGGCAACCCATGGGAGCTGGGGGTGCCTGGGTCTGAAAAAGAAGTGGACTCTGGGCTTGTGCCCGAACTCATGCCAGCACCCTGCTGTGGCAAATTTTGACTGTCCTCAGCATCTGACATACTGACCCTGTGAATAGAGTATAGAAGAGCAGAAGTAGATGAGTCATCACAAAATGAGGCTTGTTTTTGAAAGTTTGAACAATAGATTTTAATTTTTTTGCATTCTGTCAAATGAATAACAGTACAGCCGAAGCAAAAAAAATTTGGTGCCACCAAGACTGATTGTCCCTCTTAACAGAACCTTGGCACTCTTTTTGGTGAGACCGAAAAGAAGTACTCGGTTCCATCGATACAGTTCTTAGCAACACAAAAAGTCAAAACGGTGAGACCGATTTGTTCGCTTCGGTTCCACCGAGTTCCATCAGGCGGACTGCAAAACCCTAGAAAATCTAATATGCGCTAAACTATCGGAATTTTGAGTGGATAGGAGTTCATGCAATTAGTGGCTTATAGATAAACTTGAATGCATTGTGCAAGAATTGGACGAGGAGCGCAAAAGAGGTCAAATCCGTACCCTAACTTGGTATGGATCCGCTACGACGGCGACGAGGGAGACGATTTTGTCGGCGGCGGCGGTTCCCAGCGGTAGAGGAGCGCAGGGAGACAAGGGCGACGACCAGGGGTCTCGAAGGCGGCAGCTTAGGGTTTTGAGGCACGACGGTTTGAGGGTGAAATTCAAAGCGTCGGGGTCCACTGTATATATACCCACCACTGTCGGTGTCACTGATTCTAACTTTTCGGTGTCACCGAGTTCCTCAACTGTCAGTTGACAGGGAAACTCGATGCAACCGACAAGATGGAATCGGTGGTACCGAGATTGAAAACCAAATCAACACTAGGCATTCGATGAGACCAAGATTTTGTGGTTGTTTCCACCGAGATGCACTTGGGAGGTTTTAATGGTCAGTCCTTGTCGATACGGAACTCCGAGTGATGCACACACAGAGGGATCGAAAAGCACTTGTTCAAATTTTGTGATGCGGCATGAATAGTATGAGGTGAGAAAGCATAGATAGCTAAACAGATGGTCCTAGGCATTCTTGTATATCCAATTGGCAAAAGATAAATCAAAAGCCAAATAGCAACAATTGGATATCCCCGAATGAGTAAATAAATGCATACCAATATGCTCACACAATAAGATGTCAAATGAAATCATGGCAAACATGCACAAACACTCTAGCATCTAACAAGCACTTGGGCGATGATGAAGTCATCTATATATGAGTATTTGAATTAGGAACCAAGTAAGAGTACTTGATCATAGGTCATACTCATCGTTTAAGCACAAGTGGGGTTACCACTTTTACATAAAGCATTTAAGGTTGTCACATACTAATAGATGCTTTGACTCAAGTCTTAGAGTAAAGCTCCCCCTTGATGTGACATCCCCCATAGGAGCGATAAACTAACCTTGGGTTTTGTCGATGAAGACTTCATGTTGGTGAGGTAGTGGTGAATGCTCAAAGTTGATGAAGATCACCAAGAGTTGGGAGCATCCTTGTTGTTTCCATACTCTTCTCACCTACATGGGTTAGTCCCAACACACAAGAGACAAATACAAGGATATCTATGGACATGAAGAGCAAAGCATATGTGATGATGTCCATTGATTTGTTGAATACCATGTCGCTTGCTTACCTTTGAGGGATGTGTGACTCCTTGAAATATTGCATATGATTGATCTTGATTGCAAATAGATCTTGCCAATAATGAATGTGAGTGAATTTCATTGGCAGAGTCACCCGTCAAGAACTTTCTAGTTCTTCTTCCTAGGGACCCACATCAAGTTGATGGGGATCCTTGGTGTTGAAGTAGCACTTGTAGAAGTTGAGCTTGTAGTAGCCTTGGGAACCCACTTCACCAAAGCTTGGGGTTCATCTTCATAATAGTCGAAGTCCTCTTGGAGCTTGTTCTTGCCCTTGAGCTTGGTGTCTTGTGGTGGAAGGTCATCTTGCAACTTTGTTCCCTTGGGAAGAGTATTTTCATACTTTTCTTTTTGAGGAACAAACTTGGGATTGGGGTATTGACCTTCTTCCCATTCAACTCCATTAGCGTTGAAGTAGCCAACACCACGATTGTTTCGGTATCCTCCATGCTTGCGTACAATCTCAACAAATTGTTTGTACCCTTCAAGACCTTTGTAGATACCTTTCTCTATAATTCCTTTCAATAAAGCATTTTCTTGCTCAAGTGTAGCTTGGCTAAGAGAATCATCATTAGTGGAATCAATAGAACTACTAGGAGCAACATCATTGGATTTAGCATTTTTATTATTGCTACTAGATGAAGAACCTTTCTTGCCTTTGTTACTAGTTTGCTTAGATTTGACTTGTGGCATGAATGTAGACAAGAGTAGTCGTTTGGCTAGATAAGATGAAGTCTTCTTTCGGAGATCGTCATTGATAGCTTTAAGAAATTCATGTTCTTGCTCCAAATTGAGCTTCTCGAAGCGTAGCTTCTTATCAGTTCTTTCAAGCTCTCTATGATCTTCAAGAGTAGATTCATGGGCTAACTTAAGAATGTTGAGTTCTTTAGTTAGTTCTTCTGTTTTCATCTTATCATCGTCAATTAACCTATCTTGACTAGCATGAGAAATGATAAGTTCATTATGATCAACATCACTAGTTTTATAACATAGCAAGTCATCATCATAAAGCAAATCATCTTTATCACTATCGAAATCAAGATATTCGGGGTGTTATACCTTGGGGACTTTAGCCATGAAGCAACTTCCACTCCCTTCATTTGGTGAATCAAATAGATCATAGGAGTTGGTTGTCACTAATTCAATTCCGGCAACACCATCATCTTGACTATAGTCGGAGTTGGAGTGATAGCTTCTCTCGGAGTCGGAGCCGGAAACCCATTCACCAACATGAGCTTGCTGTTTCCTTCTTGAGTAGATCTTGGTGTACTTGTCCTTCTTCTCCGAGTCCCTACTTCTCCTTGAGGGTCTTCGTTCATAACGATCATCTCTACTCCTTCTCTCTCTTCGAGGTGATTCATCTGTTGATCTTCGTCTTCTTGGTGACTCTTCTCTTCGTTTGTAGGGAGCCGAGCACTCATTGGAGTAGCGTCTGGGCTTCCCACAATTGTAGCGGTTTCGGTCATGACTTGACGAACGCTTCTCTTCATGTCCAGAGTTGGAGCTAAGATCTTTGCTTCTATTCTTGTAGAACTTGTTGAATTTCTTGACAATGAGGTTTATCTCTTCATTTGTGACAAGGTTTTTGCTTGAGGTGGCGGGAGCATCACTTGTGGCTTTGTAAGCACCGCTAGACTTGTGCTGAAGCTCTTCCTTGTCTTTGAGTGTCATCTCATGAGCAACAATTCTACCAATCACTTCCGTTGGTTTGAGATCTTTGTTTTTGGGCATCATTTGGATCAATGTTCATATGGTGTCATATCTCTCATCGAAAGCTCGAAGTATCTTCTTGATGATGAATTTGTCTATCATTTCTTCCCTTCCCAAGCCGACAATCTCATTGATGATGAGAGCTAGCATAGAGTACATCTCAGCGACTCCTTCACCATCCTTCATCTTGAACTCATAAAGTTGACCTTGAAGAACATCTAACTTGGATTCTCTCACGGACTCAGTTCCTTCGTGCATATCAACCAAAGTATCCCAAACCTCTTTTGCATGTTCAAGACGACTGATTTTGTTGAATTCTTCGGGGCATAGGCAGTTGAAGATAATGTCACATGCTTGAGAGTTGAGTTGCAACATCTTCAATTCTTCCGCGCTCGCTTCACAATCCGGTTCTCTTCCATCACCAAAGAATTCACCTTGCAAGCCAACACAAACAACAACCCAAACGGCAGGATTATGGCCAAGCAAATGCATTTTCATTTTATGCTTCCAACTACCAAAATTAGTGCCATCAAAGTATGGACCTCTACGGTGATAATTTCCCTCACTAGATGCCATACTTCTCCTAGGTTGTGAAACCAATGCAATGGAGACCAAAGCTCTGATACCACTTGTCGGATCGAAAGTAGGTCTAGAGGGGGGTGATAAGACTACTTGACTAAATTAAACTATGCTTTTCCCAATTTTAATTCTTGGCAAGTTTTAGCATTCATAACATATGAAGTACACCCTACACATGCAAGTCTAAGAGTATAGCAGTAGAAAGTAACAACAAGCATAAGTAAAAGGATAGGGTAGGAAGATCAAACGGAATTGTGGGCATGAAGATTTTTCCCATGGTTCCGATAGGTGGTGCTATCGTACATCCATGTTCATGGCGTATTCAACCCACGTAGGGCAACGGTCGCGAGAGTCAATGGATTGCTCTACCCACGGAGGGTTCCACGAAGAAGCAACCTTGACTATACCATGTCAGCCTACGTCCACGGAGGACTAGCCTTACTCGGGGTAGATCTTCACAAAGTAGTCAATCTCCTTGCCCTTACAAACTTCTTGGTTCACTCCACAACACATAGTAGGAGGCTCCCAAGCGACACGTAATAAATCTAGGAGGCACCACCCTCCAAAAGGTAATAGGCTCGGTAGTGACGATGAACTCCTTGCTCTTGTGTTTCAAGATGATAGACTCCTCAACACACAATCACTCTCTCATAAATTTGGATTGGTAGAAGAGATGGTATTGGTGGAAAGCAACTTGGCGAGGCTAGAAATGAAGATCCATATGGTTGGAGTGGAAGATCTTGATCTCAACACAAGGGTAGGTGGTTCTCTCTCAGAAAACTAAGTAGGAATGGCATGGAATAGTTCCGAGTGCTTCTATTTCGAGTGGGTGGTGGTCAAGGGGTATATATAGGCATCCCCAAAAAATCCAACCATTACACACAAAATAACCAACTCGGAGACACCGATGTCTTAATCTTGGTGGTACCGAAGTGACCAAAAGGTGGCAACTTTTGAATCTCGGTGAGAACGATATAGGAATCTCGGTTGCACCGACAAGGTGACCAATGGTCAGAATTGCCAAACTCGGTGACGCCGATTCAACATTCTCGAGCGGACTGAAAGTGTGAACTTGCGTATTAGAAAGTTGGCAACCCAACTCGGTGGCACCGAAAGCAGTGTCGGCTGCATCGAAGTGGCTAGGGTTTGGCTGAGTCTGTCTAGGGTTTGGAATTGGTGGCATCGGGATAGAAATGTTGGTTGCACCAATTTTGCATGATTGGCTAGAGATAGACTTTGGTGGGAGAGTTTGTGGATGTTTCTGGAGACTATCACTTGTGCACGTATGAGCATTTTGTTCACCAACAAAACCTTACCCCGTTTTAATAGTATTTGCTTTCCTATGGACTCAAAGTGATTTCTCACAAATGAAAAATGTAGAGTCCTCTTGCTTGAAGCTTGGCCAACCTATTTCCTTGAATCTTGGGGTACTTCCACAATCTCCTCAATCCTTTTGCCATCCCTATCATTGAACTTTTCCTGAAATATACTTGGTGGAAACATTAGTTCAATGACTTATATGTTTTTATTAATTACCAAAACCACCAAGGGAGCAAATGTGATTTCAGCATAGGACAAATGCATTTAATGCTCCGTCAGGTGTCCCTGACCTGCTATGGGACTGGACAGGAGCGCATCCCATCGGCACCGCTTAGCCTCTCCATCGCCAGCGCCTTGACATGTATCTGGGTGCACTCCTTGCCGGGGCTCCGCAAGCCACCCCCGACAAGATCTTGCTGGGGTTCTAGCCTTTGGCCTTCGGTCTTGTGCTTGTTGACTTGAATGTTTCTTGATGTCCTTGTACTTACTTCTAGTAGTGCCCTGGCGGGTCTTGTCGCTGGAGTGGCTACAACTGCCCGTGCACAAGTATGGGGTGCGAAAAGACCAAACTTTAGTACACCGGCAGGAGCCCCCGGGCCTAGGCCACACACGGGTGCGAGGTGTTGTTGGGATAGGCCCAAACAGTGCACGGGCATGCGTGGCAGGAGCCTAAGGTTGTAATCATTCCGCTTACTGTGCCTCCCCACGACGCATGTTAAGTGCATGGCCCCGGATACGTGTGTGGAGCAGCCATTTCCGCCACATGCGCCGCATGCATAGCGGAGAGCTGGCAACGGGCTCTCGTGACTTAAAATCTTGATCGTGGCAGAAACCGTAGCGCCATGGATTGGAGCAATGGGGCGGTTACCTGTTCGCCCATGATCGTGGGCGACGGGATTGGCGGAGATGGGTAGCGACTCTTGGGGTGGAGGAGAGCCAGCCCTCACGCCTCCCCCTATAAATTGGGGAGTAGCAAGGGGCGATGCTCATCCATCCTTTCTTACTCCTTGAGTGCAAATATCCAAAGCCTGCCCTTCTATACCTTCCCGATCTTGAATTGTCCTCGCCCTTAGACATGGCTGGATGGCGAGGGAGGCCATCGTCCTCTGCCCGACTGATGAGGAGTTCCCATCGGGATCATGCCACCGCTTCAGCCATGGAGGCGTAGGGCGGCCTGAGCACGCGTGGTGGAAGAGGTACGAGGGGTCGTGGCCGTCATGGCGTCCGTGACCGAGGGAGGCGGAGCTCTGCTCCACCCCTTCCCCCGACGCCGTACCCCCTTCTCGAAGAGACCCATGCTAAGGGGATGATGCTGGAGTTCTTCATCAAGTTGCGCGGTCCCCTTCAGAGACATCTGCACCTCCCTCACCCTTTTGCTAGGGTGATGGAGGTTGACAAGCCACCTGCCTGTGGCTGCGGGTGCATGGTTGCTACAATGGCGCTGCGCAGGTGGATGTTGAATACCCGGAGAGCCACGTCATGATCTTTAGGTGCAATTGGAAAACCTTCACCCACACCCACAACCTCCAGGATGGGCATGTCCTCCACTTCAAAATGAAGGAGGCCGACCTGCTCTCCGTCAAGATTTACGGGTGCTTAGGCGCCCACCTCAGCTGCTGCGAGGAAAGCTCGAGCGGTGCCGAAAGCTCCTCCTCAAGCGACATTGACGAGAAGGACGGTGTTGGTGAAGATGACGATGACGGGTCCGAGCTCCAGGCCGTCAAGTCGGAATACGACGACCTAAGCTTCGACTAGTCGCCGGCCGCACCATCACCGTCAGCTCACGCCTCTCCCCCTCCCGGTGGAGCGACCTTGCCGGGGGCCCTTGTTCCGGGCACTCTCTCATCTTCCAGCTAGATCTCCTAGCAGCCTCGTGGACTTCGGCTTCATCTTCCCTTCTGGGAGCCTTCCCTCTACGCAGTGCTGGTCTAGGAGGGGTCAGGCTGGGCTTTTATCGGGGGCCTCTTCATATCTTTTTCTTCTTGTAATCTGCCCCTAGGGGAGAAAGTCAAATAAATATGTACTTAGGAAGAGACACCATCCCGTGTAAATTTCATTCCCTTTAAATCAACGCATGTTACTCCTCTTGTCTGATTTTCCTCTGTATGGTGTACTCCCGACGCTTTATCGGAAACTTGTCGACGTATACAACACTACCATGAGCGCTTTGATAAGCGGATCCTTAGCAGCCCGCTGGCGGTGCCGCTGCCGACAAGATATCTTGACATTTTTCAACCAATCATGACAAGTTACCTTGACATTTTCAGTGCAGCCACTTAAGCCATTGAGCGGACTCGAAACAGAGTAAGGGCGCAACTGATCACGACAAGGTTCCTTCGCGTGCAGGTTTCCCATACAAAAGTTAAAATTGTCCAAGGAAAATAACCTCATAGTAAAATTTTACTTAGAGTTTTGCAACTCAGCTTTTTCTTGTTGTACTCCTTTCCGCAAGGTGTCAACTTCGAATGTCGCATGTTGGTGTCCATACTATCTCATTCACCCGGCAAACTTGTACGTGAGGGAACCTTCTATCCTTCAAGAAAAAGAAAGAAGAGAAAATAGAGGTATGGAACCTTGGCAGTTCGTTAGCAGTTGCTAGGAATAAACGTAATGCAACATCTCAAATAAACGTGCATGTAAGGAAACATGGAAATCAACAAGAGTTGTAGGACATTCGATCTTATTCAACTATGCATAGGGTCTATGTCTGGCTTTGTACAAAGGATGACATGCCTCGCCGGCAAGACTTGTACAGAAGGTGGTTGCTGGGGGGCCCGGCAACCGCGCCTTATGGGTATAACTTACGAAGATGTTCGATATTCCAAGAGTTGTTCACTGGGATGCCAGCTTTGGTCTCGAGGCATATTGCACCAGGTCTGGTGACTCGTACTACCCGATAAGGGCCTTCCCACTTTGGCGTTAACTTATTTGAATTCTTGGCCGACTGAACGCGCCGAAGAACAAGGTCACCTTCCTCAAGACTTCGGGCATGAACTTTGCGGCTATGGTAGCAGCGCAAAGCTTGCTGGTAGCATGCAGCTTGCACAGCAGCCTGAAGATGGTCTTCCTCGAGGAGCGTCGTGTCATCTTGCCGCAACTGCTCTTGCTCAAGATCGTCATAAGCGAGCACTCGAGGTGACCTGTATATGAGTTCCGTGGGGAGAACTGCTTCTGCCCCGTACACCAGGGAGAAGGGAGAAGGGCTTCTGATCGACCAAAGAACCGCCGGTAGCTCATCAATCCAACATCTTCCGTACTTGTGCAGCCTGTCAAAAGTTCTTGTCTTAAGCCCTCGTAGCACTTCAGCATTTTCCATTTCTGCTTGGCCGTTGCTCCTTTGATGAGCAATAGAAGCAAAAGAGATCTTGCCACCAAGGTCTTGGACATATTGCATGAAGGTGCGGCTTGTGAACTGTGTGTCGTTGTCAGTGATGACCCTGTTCGGTACACCAAAACGACAAAGTAGTCCTTTGAAGAACTTGATGGCTGATTGTGTTGTCACCTTTCTCGCTGCTTCCGTTTCCAGCCACTTTGTGAACTTGTCGATTGCAACGTAAAAGTACTCAAAGCCCCCAGTAGCACAGGGAAAGGGCCCAAGATGTCGAGCCCCCAGACCAAAAATGGCCAGGAAAGAGGGATTGTCTGAAGGGCTTGAGCTGGTTGATGTAGTTTCTTCGAATGGAACTGGCACGCTTCACACTTTGTTACTAGTGCAGTTGCATCCTGGAGAGTAGTGGCCAAAAGAAACCTTGTCGGAAGGCCTTCCCGGCAAGAGCTCTTGATCCTATGTGGGAGCCACATATGCCTCCATGTATCTCTGCCAATAGCTCCATTCCATCCTCCTGAGGAATGCACTTCAATTTCACACTGTTCAATCTCTTTCTGTATAGGACGTCGTCCAGAAACTTGTACATATTAGACTAATGGGCTACTTTCTCTGCTTCTTCCTATTCCTCAGGGAGTTTTCCTATTTGAAGGAACTAAACAATGCGTTGTGGCCATGCTGGAGCCTGAGGCTCGATGGCAAGGACTAAAGGCATGTCTTATGTTGTGGGGGTGCTTGTCTCTACAGCAAGGGCTTGAGGCCCTACCGGAGCCTATTGCCCCCCGGCAAGCTTGGTGTCGATCCCGACAACTTCCTTGCCGACAGCTTCCAGGAGCTCTGCGAGGAAGTACTGGCCAGAATTCAACTTCCTTCTCTTGTTCTGCTTTGCCGACGGTGTTATGGATGGTTGAGTCAATTGGTGCACAAAAGTCCCTGGTTCCACAGGTAACTTGAGGGCAGCACGCTTTGATAGTTCGTCAGCAATGCTCTTCTCTGCACGAGGAACATGCTCTGTTTGCAGACCCTCGAAGCACTCCTCCAACTTCCTCACTTCATCTGCGTAGGCTTCCGTCAATGGGCTCTGATAATCCTTGTTGACTTGCTTGATGACAAGCTATGAATCTCCTCTGACAATGAGCTTCCTGATCCCAAGGTCTGTTGCGATCTTGAGACCGGAAAGCAGCCCCACATATTTCATGGTGTTGTTTGTCAACCTCTCCCAAGGAAAGTACATCTGAATTACATATTTGAGGTGCTCTCCGGTGGGTGCGACAAGCAGCATGCCAGCACCGGCTCCCTGCAGGGAGAAAGCCCCATCAAAATACATTACGCATTTTTGGCATGTTTCCTTGCCGAGGAGGGCCGTTTCTTGGATCTCTTCGTCTGGCGTTGGAGTCCATTCTGTAACGAATTCTGCCAAGGCTCTGCTCTGGATAGTTGAAGTACTTTCAAGCAGAGGCCAAAGCTTGAGAACTCCAAAGCCCACTCCACAATCCTGCCGGACACATCTGGATTTTGCTAAATCCATTGCAGAGGGAAGCGAGTGACGACGTTGATCTCATGTGCTCGGAAATAATGGCATAGTTTCCTTGAGGCCATGAGGAGGCCAAAAGGCAATTTTTGCATGCTTGAGTATCTTGACCTGGCCCCTTGCAAAAGGGAGCTGACAAAATACACTCGGCACTGCACCATCTTGTTCTTCTGCATCACTTCATTCATCTACACAGTTCCTGACTTGTCGGCACTAGACCCTGCCTCAAAAGGCCCTGGTCCGTTGCTTGGTGGTCCTGGCTCTGTTGCTGCTTCTTCGCTGACTTCTCTCTGCACCACTAACGCAGCACTAGCCACTTGATCCGTTGCCGCCAAGTATAGCAACACCGACTCTTGTGGTTTAGGTGCGACTAGTATTGACGGAGAGGAGAGGTACCTCTTCAAGTCCTGTAGTGCTGCCTCCGCTTCTGGAATCCACTTCATTGGACCTGCCTTTTTCAAGATTTTGAAAAAGGGCACGGCGCGCTTAGCAGACTTTGAGATGAACCTACTGAGAGCCGGAACGCAGCCGGCAAGACGACGCACATCCTTGATGTGTCTTGGTGCTTCAATTTTCTCAATTGCTTTGATCTTGTCGGGGATCGCCTTGATCCCATGCTGAGACACATACAACCTGAGAAGCTTGCCAGACGAAACACCAAACACGCACTTCTTAGGATTGAGATTCAAGTTGATCTTGCACAGATTTGCAAACATCCCTTCTAGATCTTATATGAGTGTTGCTTTGTCCTTGGTTTTAACCACTATGTCATCCATATAGGCTTCCATATTTCTATGTAGCTGAGGTTCAAAACCAATCTAGACTGCTCTTGCAAATGTTGAACCAACACTTTTCAACCCAAAAGGCATACACAAGCAATACGTACCTCATGGGGTGATAAATGTGGTCTTCTCTTCGTCTTCCTTGGACGTGAAGATCTGGTGGTATCCTGAATAAGCGTCGAGAAATGATAGCAGATCACAGCCTGTAGTGGAGTCCACAATCTGGTCGATGCGTGCCAAGGGGAAATGATCTTTTGGATAGGCTTTATTGAGATCTGTATAATCAATGCACAACCTCCATTTTCCATTCGCCTTGCGCACTACCACTGGATTGGCCAACCATGTTGGATGGAGCACTCCTCTGACCAAACCGTTTGCTTCCAACTTCGTGATTTCCTCAGCAATAAACTCTTGCCGCTCCAAGGCTTGCTTCCTAACTTTCTGCTTGACGGGCCGTGCATGAGGGCAGACAACAAGATGGTGCTCAATTACCTCCCTGGGAACACCGGGGACATCATATGGTTGCCACGCAAACACATTGACATTCGCCCACAGGAAGGCAATGAGCACGCTTTCCTATTTGTCGTCGAGGCTGGAACTTATAGTGAAAGTTCCTCCCGTGCCATCCTCCTTGATGGGCCCCTTCTTGATTTCTGGTGGAGCTGCCTTGGATTTCTTGTTCTTGCCGGTGGAGCTCTCTGGCACATCGTCAACAGGAGCGCAACACTTCGAAGAGGTGTGCTTGCCGGAGTGTGCACCAAAGGCCTTGCCGGTCTTCTTCCCCCCGGGAGCTTCAGCGGCAGGATTAGGTGCCTTAGCGGCAAGTGCTGAACCTGCCTCCCGGTAAAGTTGGTCGGCATAGATAAGTGCATCCTTCTTGTCAGAGTTGATTGTGATGACACTGATCGTCCCGGGCATCTTCAACACATTATAAGCGTAATGTGATGCCGCCATGGACTTGGCCAGCGTTGGGCGGCCAAGGATCCCATTGTATGGCCATGGTATCTTGGCATCGTCGAAAATAATATTCACTGTTTTAAAGTTCATGTCACTGCCAAATGTTACCGGCAGTGTGATCTTGCCCTTTGGCCCGCTCCTCCCTGGATTGATCCCTTGAAATGTGCCCGTCTCTTCGAGATCTTCATCAGGAATTTGCAACCTCTTTGTCACATCAGGCGAGATCAGATTCAATCTGGCCCCACCATCAACTAGCATTTTCATCACCTTGAGGTTGCGAATTGTTGGCAAAACCAACAATGGCAGACACCTGACCGTAATTGTGCGATTAGGGTGATCCTCGGCATTGAAAATGATAGGCGTGTGGGACCATATCAATTGTTTCCGGGCTTCAATAGATGGCTCTGTCGCATTAATCTCGCATGCCCATTGTTTGAGTTCGCGGCGGGAAGAATGCAATGAGGCACCTCCATCGACGTACATGACATCTGTAGACCTTTGAAATTCATGCTCGCTGGACTCATCATCCTCTTCATTACCATTGTCATAATCCTCTTCCTTGTCGCGGCATCGAGCGGGCCTCTCCTGCTGCTTGGCCTTGCCGCGACGACCTCCTCGACCGCCACATTTCTTGCCGGACCCCTCTACCCCTTCTTGGGCCTTCTACTTATCCCGCCTCACATACTCAGCTTTCCGCCTCTCGGCAAGCTGCTCAACTTGTCTGCAATTTTGGAGATCGTGGCCTTTGGTGCGATGGATCTTGCAATACTGCTTGTCGGAGCCCTCCAGCTTGTTGGCAGCCACCAAGGCTTGACAAGAGGCGCACCCGGCAACCTCCTTGTTGGGGTTGTCAAACTTAGTTTTCTTGACGTTGTTGAGGTTGCTAGATTCCTCAACGACAAGCACGGCCTTGTCCTTGTGTTTCTTGTTCCGTCGTCGGCCTTTCCTTGCCAGGGCGATGATGTCCTTGTCAGAATCGACTCCAACACCAGCATCCTCGCCGGGGAGTCTCCTCCCTTCTTCAGCTCGAGCACATCTATCAGCTAGAGCGTAGAGCTCGGTGACGTCCTTAACTTTGTTCATCGCCAGCCCTTCGTGCATCCTATGGTTACGCACGTTCTGATGAAACGCGCTGATAACAACAACAGGATGAACGTCCGGGATGTTGTGATGTGTATGGCTAAATCTCTGAATGTACTTGTGCAAGGTTTCGCCTTCCTTCTGGGGATGAGATGCAAATCACTTACTTGGCCAGGAGCTTGGTGGCCTCCGGTAAAGGCGCCAACAAATTCATGGCAGAGGTCTGCCCAGGAAAAAATGGAATTCTCCAGTAGATGCATCAACCACGACCCGACGTTGGGCTTGAGTACCAACGAGAAGTAGTTGGCGAGTATCTTGTCGTCACGAGCTGCGACAGATGCTCAAGAACTCTGACGGGTGGGTCTTGCCATCGTATTTCTTCGGGACCTCTGGTTTGAACGTTCAGGGATTGGGCCACTGGACTCGCTGTAGCTCACGGGTAAATGCTGGACAACCCACCTCATAAGGGAGGTCAATAGGATACCCTGGCGCAGGCTTGTCAACAGTGGGTCCTGCGTTCCTATCAGATTGATGGCACATTTCTCGCTGCCGCTCGATGGTGGTCCGAGCACCTTCTTTGGTTCACTCCTGAAGAACTGGACGTTGATCGCAACGAGTTCGTGGATCAGACGATGTTGTTGAGTCGTCACCACCGGTGCCGTCCGGTCGAGTTAGCAACCGCCATTGTTGCCATGGACAAGAGTGCACCATGGTCGTGCCACCTCCGGCCTTGTCGCCATTGGTGCATGATGACTCGATGGACCGCTGTTGCGAAGACTCCGCCCGCTACAGCCCATCCCTATCAGCAAAGCTGACGAGGCTCTGGATAGTAGCTCTCCACTCATCAAGCTTCTCCGCCACACGAGGGAAATTCAGGAGTAGCTTTGCTCACGCAACCGATTCTGCTGATGAGGTCGGGAGCGGAAGGTGCGATGAACGTGAGGTGCTCTGACTCCTAACTGTGTTAGAAGGAGCTCCATCACGGTCTCGCGACCGCGTGCCACCTCTATCGGCATTTTGGTGTGTATGTTGGTCCCGCGCATCTCGGGAGTGATGCGCAAGAGCCTTTCCATGGGGGCGCTTAGAACCATCGACGTCGCGGTGTTGTTCATCGCGTGCGACCTGAGAAGGCCGCGGCGTATGCGCCGGCGTAGGTGTGTTGGAAGGTGCCCTTTCATCCTGGAGTTCACCACTCCGCCTGTAGGCAGCACGGCTCCGTCTTGAGATCCAGCGACACGGGGGTTGCCGTCGTCGCTGCGAACATCACCGCTGGCTTGGCCTTGATCTCCAGAACGTCGTGGAGGTTTGAGACCTCGGCCTACATCCACATCGTCACCTGTCCAAGTGGCTACAGGCACACAGGACGTGGACGGATCAACCGTCATGAAACCCTTCTTGTTGGGGGCCATGGTGATGAAGATGATGAAGAGACTGGTGCACTGATAGTTAGATCAGGTTCTCACAACCTTCCCCCCTACCTGGTGCACCAAAGATGTCAGGGTACGACACCTATGGGATCGCCTGGATCCCTTTGTGGTTCGGCAGGGAGACAGTATGTGCGAAGAGCAGATCTGACGAGCAGCGCGAGGGGGTTATTACCAAGTTTGGGCCGCTAAGAAGCGTAAAACCTTACTCCTGCTTAGTGTATTATGGGCATTTTAGGGTTCTGGCTATAGGAGCGCTGTGAACATCTGCGACGCACGTGAGCTAGAAGGTGGAAGGAAAAGATCCTCTCCCGTGACGCCTTGGGCCTCCTTTTATATGACTAAGGGGATCCCAACAGTGGCATACAATGCATGCACAAGGTGTATAGTGCTACAGTGTTATCAAGCCTAACACTGATGATGTAGGACAAATGCATTAATGCTCCGTTAGGTGTCCCTAACCTTCTACGGGATGGGACAAGAGCCCGTCCCATCGGCACCGCTTAGCCTCTCCATCGTCAGCGCCTTGACACATATCCTGGTGGGACGACACCTGGTCTCTGCGCTAGCGTGGTGGCGAGGTCTTGCCGGGTGCACTCCTTGCCGGGGCTCCGCAAGCCACCCCTGGCAAGATCTTGCCGGGGTTCCAGCCTTTGGCCTTTGGTCATGTGCTTGTTGACTTGAATGTTTCTTGACGTCCTTGTACTTACTTCCAACAGTCCCCTGGCGGGCCTTGCAGCTAGAGTGGCTACAACTGCCCGTGCACAAGTATGGGGTACTAAAAGCCCAAACTTTAGTACACCGAGAGTCAGTGTCAAACCGAGCTAATAAAAGAAACTAAGGCTACTATGGAAACCAACCTTAGAGGTCATATGCATTCCCAGCAGATTTTGTAGATAAAAACATGGTCTGAAGATAATGACCTCATATCGCGAAGACATTCACTTCCTCATATCGCGAAGACATTCACTCTTGTATCTGATAGGTTGGTTTTGTACTTGTGCAAGTTCAAGAATTTGCACAAATGGGGAATCAAACTATATTTTCAACATAAGTGGCAACAATTAGCAAGTTATGAGATAGATGTTTGGGTGTTGTCAAAAAGAAAGTGAAAAAATAGCAATCGGAAATATTTGGGATTTTTATGCATTAAAAAGGCGGTAAGAATCAAATTTTCTTTACCGCAATGAAGAACACGAAGAATAGCTCGACGAGGCGGAGAGGCTGAGCGGTTCAATCTGCGGTACCCTAACTTGGTGGTGGCAAACAACTACGGCAACGGCGAGGCAAAGACAAACGTGGTTGATATGTCTCCAACGTATCTATAATTTTTGATTCTTCAATGCTATTATATTATCATTATACGATACTTTTTGGGTGTTTATTTACCAATTAATATTTTGACCACTAAGATATTTACCCAGTGCCCAATACTAGTTGTTGTTTTCTACATGTTTTTGGCTTTTCAGGTTTACGGTACCAAACAAAGTCCAATTTCCCCGAAACTTTAATATGATTTTTTCTAGACCAAAAGGAGACATGGAAGCTTTGGGAGGATACCGGAGGCGACACGAGAGAGGCACGAACCAACAGGGCATGCCATGTTGCTTCGTGCCCCTCGGGCGTCCCTCGGTGCCCCTCTTTGGCCTATAAATTCTCATTAAGCCAAAAAACCCTAGAGATCCTCCCGAAACACTTTTTCCACTGTCGCAAGTCTCTATTCCGCCATGTAACCATCTAGAGCCTAGTTCTGGTGACCTGCTGGAGGGGGGGTCGATCACAAAGGGCCTCTATACCAACCTTGCTGCTCCCGTGGTGATGTGTGAGTAGTTCCCCCACATACCTACGGGTTCGTGTACCTAGATGCCTATCTATCTCTCTTGATCTTCAATACAATGATCATCGCATCTTCGCTTTGATCATTCTGATGTAATCCTTTTGTGTGGCGCGTTTGTTGGGATCTAATGAATTGTGAGTTTATGTTAAGATTGTTCATGAAAAATATTTAAGTCTTCTATGAAATCTATTATGATTCTTATGTGCATGATCATCATAGCTTCGTAAATTTCTCTGATCTATTGATTTGCTTTGGCCAAGTAGATTGATCTTCCTTCAATAAGAGGGGTGCGTTGTAGTGGGTTCCTTCTATTGGGTTTATATATCCAAGTGACAGAAGGGGACAAGATACATCTTTTTATTGTTTCCACTAAGGATAAAACGATGGGGTTAGTTCATATTAATTCGATTATCTTTGTCTACATCATGTCATTGTTCTCCAAGCGTTACTCTATTTTACTTAATACTCTAGATGCATGGTGGATAGTAGTCGATGGGCGGAGTAATAGTAATATGTGGTGGGAGGAGTCGGCCTATTTGCTTATGGACATGTTGCCTATATACACATGATCATTGTCGTGAATATCACATAACTATGTGCTTTTCTATCAATTTCCCAACAGTAATTTATTTGGCCACTGTATGCTTACTTTCATGAGAGATGCCACTCGGGAAAACTATGGACCCCGGATCTATTCACTTATAAGTTTACAAATGCTATAATACCTTGCTTCCATTTATTCATTTTCTATTTATTTTTGCAATTTACAATTATCTACTACCAACCACACTACTTAGATGCTTGCAAATAACGAGTCCAAGGGGATTGACAACCCTCTTGCCCACGTTAGGTGCAAGTGTTTGCTCTTTTGTGTGTAGCCACTGAAGAGGGGGTTAGTTGTTACTCCTATTGGTTCTATAAACCTTGTTTCTCTACTGAGGGGAATACTTACCTATATTGTGTTGCATCACCTACTCCACTTCATAGAAAACCCAACGCAAATCACAAGTATCAGGAAGGATTTGTAGCGTCGTTCCGGGGATTATCATCAACCTATTATCAATAACCTTCTTTTTATTTGCTGGTATATTTCGCTTGCGTCATAAAAATAAAATATACAAAAATATTTATCTTTGCTAGTTACTAGTTTACATCTTTGCTTGTCATACTTGCTAGTTTACTTGTCCTACTTGTTACTTTGCTTGCTCAGTCACCATGTTTCAGGATACTACTAAGTTGTGTGACTTCTCAAATACTAATAACAATGATTTTATTAGTACTCATATACCACCCGCCACTAGAGAGGAGTTTTATAATATTAATGTTGCATTGCTGAATCTTGTCATGAAAGAACAATTTTCGGGAAGTCCTAATTAGAATCCCGCGGCTCATCTTAATACCTTTGTTGAATTATGTGATATGAAAAATAAAAATGATGTGGATAATGATGTGGTAAAATTAAAATTATTTCATTCTCACTACGAGATAAAGCTAAGACTTGGTTTTCATCTTTACCACGTAATTGTATTGGAACATGGGATAAGTGTCAAGATGCTTTTATCGGCAAGTATTTTTCTCCTGCTAAGATCATCTCCCATAGAACTCAAATAATTAATTTTAAACACCATGATGATGAAAATGTTTCACAAGCTTGGGAGAGTATGAAATTGATGATTAGAAATTGTCCAACTCATGGTTTAAAATTGTGAATGATTATCTAAAATTTCTATGCTGGACTAAACTTTGTGTCTAGAAATCTTCTAGATTCTGCTATAGGTGGTACCTTCATGGAGGTGACATTAGTAGAGGCCACCAAACTTCTGGACAAAATCATGACAAACTATTCTCAATGGCACAATGAAAGAGCTCCAACTGGTAAGAAGGCAAACTCTGTCAAGAAATCACTACTTTGAGTGAAAAAGTGGATGCTCTAATGAATATGGTTGGTAGTAAAAATACTCATGTTTATCCCAATGATATGCCTTTGTCTGCCTTTATTGAGCAAAATAATTATCCTATTGATGTGAACTTTATCTCGCGAAACAATTTCAACAACAATGCCTATAGATGAAATTTCAATACTAAACCATATCCCTGTAACTCCTCTAATAGTTATGGCAACTCTTATGGCAATTCTTATGGAAATCGTTCTACCAGTAATAATAAGTTATCCTCTAATCTTGATACGACCATTAAGGAATTCATAAATTTTCACAAAGTTTTAAAAACTATGGTACAGGAAAAGTTGCATAAAATTGATGATTTGGATAGAACCATGAATATGATTGCTCTTGATGTAGAAACTCTCAATAGAAAACTTTGTCACCAAAGCATGAATTTAATGACACTATGAAATCTATCAAAATATCTATGAATGAAAGTATGGAGAGGACCGCCAAGTTGAAAGCTAAGCGGGAATTCCTAGAAAAGGCTCTTCCATACGGTTTTTATCGAAATCATGATGAAGATCCTAAAATGCTTGGTACATATCCTATTAAATATTTGTTTACCAATCTGAAAATAAATGATAAAGGGACTAGAGATGAGTCAACTCTATCTAGAGAGCGTCCCAATTGCTTGGAGGGTGATGATTCTAATGCTAAAACTAGAAAAGGTGGGCTTGGAGAGGTCAAGACTTTATCTAGTGACGTGCCCACTATCTTGGATCACAAGGATTTTAATTATGATAATTTTCTTTATTAGAATGTATTTCCTTTCTGCAATCCATTATTAGCTCATCGAATGCTTATGAAAAAATAAATCTTTTACCCAACACAAAGTAGAAGCGATGATGAAAGCTTATGATGAGAAACTTGAGATAGAAGTTTCTATCTCTAGAAAATTGCATGATGAATGTGAACCTACTATTAAAATAAATCTTAAAGAATATGAATGCCATTCCTTGTGTGACCTTTGTGTTAGTGTTTCAACTATACCTAAATCTTTATGTGATGTGCTTGGTCTCACTAATATTCAAGATTGTTCCCGCAACTTTAATCTTGCAGATTCTACCATTAATAAACCTTTGGGTAGAATAAATGATGTGCTTATTATTGCAAACAGAAATTATGCGCCTGTAAATTTCATTGTGCTTGATATTGAATGCAAGACAACTTGTCCAATAATACTTGGAAGACCTTTCTTATGGACTATAGATGCAATTATTGGTATGAAAGAGGGAAACATAAGGTTCCAATTTCCTTTAAAGAAAGGGATGGAACACTTCCCTAGAAAGAGAATCAAACCACTTTATGAATCTATCATGAGGGACACTTATGGGTTGAGTGTCAAGGATGACAACACTTGATCATATGCATTGTGCCTAGCTAGGGGCATAAACCTTGGTTCTCTACTAAGGGAAATACTTACCGACATTGTGCTACATCAGCCATTCCTCTTCACGGAAAACTCAACGCAGATCACAACACTAGTGCAGCCGCGTCTTATACAAACGGTTTTTAACCCCTTTCCGTGAAGTAGTATTAAACCGTCGCCTTGCATGTGTGGGCAATAGGGGGCTATCCCACACGATAGGCAAAACCAGTCGGCGATGCCTGCACCTGGTCACACACGACGGGCAAAAATATATCGTTTGCGATTGGAAGGACCATCACAAACAGACATATTGGGGAAGATGTGTGAGATGACTTTGCATCCCACATAGGGAATCCCAAGGGTACGTTTCTGTTCGTAGTGCAGATCACACACAATTTTCTTCATAACATCATTTGTGATAGGTGTGATCATCACACACGATAGTTATAATTATGTCGTTTGCATTACTCAGAACATCACTCGTGGTGTCTAGAAGAAACTATTTGGCATTGGGCTGCCCATCACACACACTAGCTATGTGAAAACATTTGTAATTGCGTGTCCTAACACACACAGTTGTCGACCAGAATTCGTGTGTGATTGCTCAACGATCCAACACGTCAACTTTCTAGAAGCCGTGTGGGTTTGTTTATGTCATCGCCCATGGTTTTGTCTTAGAAACCGTCTGCAATGGGAACCCCAGTAATCAGCCTGATTGATCGATTATTTATAATCCATTTAGTAATCGAAATTAACATTTCATATCAACCATAGAATATATTTCTTTTTCGTAGTACATCAAGATTTCATAACTGAATTACATCAGGGTACAACCTCATATAGGCACATACTGCCTAGCTACCCAATTGCACAAAAATACAAAGTTTCAAATGCAACATCCAAAACCTTTGGAAATTAAGTATCATCACAGACGGTAAATAGACATTTGCATCTCATCTAGAAAATTGTTAAAGCGGAAGGAGAATACTGAGCCTTCAATGATGTTGAAGGTCCTGGCAACTTTAGGCCAGTGTCTGTGGATGATTGCCTGCCCACCCTTTATCCTCTTAAGGAAGACTTAAAGATTATAATATGGGTGTTGTATGAACACCTTCATCGCCTCTTGATCATACAGGTGGTTTGAGACGTAATCATCGATGAACTGCCTTGAGAAGGACTGAAAACAAACATACACATAAATATCTTTTCTAAACTTTGAAATGGCGCAAAGGTGAAAGGACAAGGTGAAAGAGATGGTACCATCCTATAGTTGACTAGTGTCTTTTTCATTGTGCGGACAAACATCTTGTTGTTTTTTGTTGCTAATTTATTTATCTTAACGATCTTTCTGAGTTTCTTGATTTGACTGATATTCAAGGACACCTCATTTCCCCCACGTGCAAAAAGGGTTGAACAGTGGGTCTAAAATCTTACAACAGGACCTACATGTGCAAGAAAAAATTATTAATAAAAACATTCATATTACAATGGTTTCTGCAATTGCACAATTATGTGCTATCAGCCAAATGACCATGGATGTGCAAACCTCGATGGTAAACTTCAGTGTCCCCCATTGTTTGCCCCTGCAACATATTTAAGACAAATATTGATCAGGTTACAAGTGATATTTGGCATACTATCACTCAAATATGTTAATGGAAAAACACACATTGCGAATCCAACATATTAGTTCAAGCCACATTGAAAATCCAGTTATCTAAACCAAGCGCTAAGAACTAGGAAATGTAGCAATTCTACATGTCGCCCATGTATTTAGTACATCTAAATTTGATTTATTCGTCACATGCATAAAAATACAAAATTGTACCAACAATAATCGTACATCACATTTCAAAATTGAATTAAATAGTTAAATGATCACCACAACAAATGAACGAAACAGTTAACTAACCACCACATTGCACAATAGAACATACTAGAAGGTTAGGTTGCAGTAGCATTACACTGGACATTTCACTAGAATTTCTAAATGAAAGGCAGTAGCGGCACAGGAAACAACTAAATGAAACGTGCTTAACCAACATAGCTAGGTGAACATAGGTCCTAAGTGATAAAGCTAAGAAAAACAAGTTATTCCTCATCGTCGGAGATATCGATGATGATGGGCTCCGTCAACTTGGAAGAGGGCGAGGCCTCCACACCATGGGTGCACCCCTCGTAGTGGTGAGTGGCCTAATCCTACCCCGGCACCAACATGTCAGCTCTGGAGTTGAGGTAAGCACGGGCATGCTGAGAAACACAATGAAGTCTTCGTCGAACGCACTGGTGGTGCCCTCAACAAAAGACCATGAGCTGTCGTTTATAGCATCCAATCGCGTGGTTGCATCAGCGTGTGAGGCATCGACGGTGGTCTCGACGGCGAGGTTCTCCTCCAAGATCTGGGGGTCGACACACAGTGAAGCCATAGCTGCCTCATCTGCACATTCAGCCATGATTTGCTTCTCCACGGCCAAACGCTCTTTGAGATCCTGGCTATACTGCGTGTACCATGGCTTTCGGTGGTGATTATTTGGAGGACGGGGAGGTGATTTTGGTGGAAGGTATCGTGCCGATGGTCGGGCCATGTGGGATGGAGGAGGGGGCGTGAGGGGGTATTGGGGAGGTGTGGATTACCTGACCAGATGGATGAGGCCGAGCAATAGGACGGAGCGTCGCCGGCAAGGAGGCGGCACTGCAAGCAAGAAATGAAGGTTTGAACTAGGAAAGGTAAAGGGAAAGGGGGAAAATGTGGCTTTTGATTGCTACCGGGGGTGAGCGAGGTAGATATTTCCATGGCAGCCCAAAATTTTAATTCGGTTCGGCAAAAAACTGGCGTAGAAAGCACCATCGGACAAAGTCCCTTATTCGGAACCATGTGCGATATCAAAACATCACAAACGAAGCCTGGTTCATACATCATGTGTGATGAACTTGAACGTGCAATTTTTTTTAGAATAGTTCTTGATATCAACACATCACAAACGAAACCTGTGATATACCCCGTGTGTGATGAACTTGGACATGCAAATGCTTGTCTCCAAGCTTGTGACGTAAGATTGGGTACTACATTGCACACGGTTCATTCCACAAAAATGTGTGTGATGAACTTCAATTTCATTTTCAATTGGAAAATGGAATGGGGATATTCCGGCAAATTTTTGGTTCGAATTTCCCTGGTTATAGTGGTCATCCACGTCGTCGCACAATTTAACATCAATTGCTAATTTGGGTACTGCGCAAAAGAGCCTACACCACAACCTGCACTTACTTAATTGAGAAATTAAACATAGCTGGTTGACCTAAACATTACTCTAACAAAAGACCAACGCTCTAAACAACGACTCATGTGCCGCCTAATGCCCGTCGATCTCCGCCGCATCCTCCATGACCAGCTCGCGCTCAACGACCTCCAGGGGGATGGGCCCAATGGCATCCATTGCCCCATACTCTGCAACCATCTCGCCATCTGCATCCTCCATCTCTTTGGAAAAGGCCACCACAAGTTTAGCGTGGTCGTCCATGGTCCAGGCATTGATGGCCTCCATCTTGGCAAGGGAGGCTGTCGACGAACTGACGGCTGCTTGAGCGCTCTCGGCGATTTCCAACTCTTCAGACATAGGTTGTCGATCATTGTCAGAGAAGGACGCTACTATTTGTGAGGTGAACGCCATGAGCTGGGCATGGGTGGCATCGACGTAGGCATGGGAATCCGCCATTAGGGCTATGGCGCCCGCTGAGGAACATACATCTTCTGTGCCATTCGCGCCATTTTCTATCCCGGTTGCGGATGTTGCTGCCGCCATCTCACATGCAGCAGCTGCCCTTTCGGCGGCCGCAACCGCCCTGTCGGGGAGTGCGGCCGCGCTCAAGGATGTTATGAGCGCATTCATGGATGATGCAGCCGCACTCGGGCCGGAGTGGGTTGCCGAAGTTGCCCTCATGACGCGGATCCATGTCCGCATCTTTCATCGACGATGCATGAACAGTACAATGGTCTTCGAGAACAAGTGTGACTGTGTGGTTGATGCGCCGGTGCTGGACTGAAGCTTCCAGCCTAAGCCATATATGAGTATTCTCCCAAGATATTTTCATACCACATCACATACATTTCATGATCAAGAAATTTTGCGATGTATTTGATTTTCAAACTGCTTTGAGACTAAAAATGAAGTTACATAGGCAATTGAAGGTGTTTGAATGGCAATAACATTTATTTGCAGTGAACTTGCAATTATTGGATTGTGTGTTAAATATGGAATAATTCAGGGATGTTTAGGCCCTTTAAAACATTTAAAGAGTTTTTTGGACATTTCATGTGCATATTTCGAATGTGAACTGACTTTGTTAAGAACATACAAGAGGGCACCTGAATGGGTTGAAAATCAACTATTTGTCACTGGATACATGTATTGGTCCCAGGCAAGAAATGGAAATTAAACAAATTCCAATCCTCACGGTATTTTGGCTCGGCCATAGACTTTGATAAGCCGTGTTTTCAAATTTCAGTAATTCCAAATATCATGAGAAATTCATGAAACTTGGCATGGTGTGATGTCATGGCGCATGTGTGCTATGGTAAAAACAATGCCTAGTTCGGGACAAGTTTTGGCACAAACCTCTTACAAACTGAAGATTCTCACAAGAAGTCATGTGGTTGCGGCAGGGACAGTTCACATTTCATGTTCAAAAAGAACATCTGATGTCACTTCTCGCCATGAATTTATTTCTAGAGTCTCCATAGAGTAACGTGAATGTGCCATGGGAATCAATGGAGTCTTATCGAGTTCGTTTGCCCTTTCAAGTACATTAATTAATTGAGTTTTGTAGGCATTCAATTAATGTGCATATATATAATTCAAATTTGAACTACAATAACTGCACGGTCTGGCTCATGAAAATATGTCGAAAAACCATATATGTTTCACTGGCTGCATGTTTAGGTCCCAAACAATAAATGGGAATGAATTTCGAACATACATATCTACGACACATGGCTCGACCGCAAACATCTGGAAACTTAATTTTTAAATTCATGTAAATGCAAACCTCGACGGAAATTCATGAAATATGGGCATGGTGCCATCACTTTCCCTATTGTATGTGTTGTGGTAATAAAAATTGCCCAATTTTGGACAAGTTTTGGCAGAAAGCCTCTTACAGACCGAAGGCTCTCACATGAAAGTCATGTGTTCCGATAGGTAAAGTTCACATTTTAGGTACGAAACAACATCCCTTGTCTCTTGTGGCGTGCATTTATTTTTGGAGTCACCCATAGAGCAACTTTCTGAGAGTCATGCTAAACTCTGGATTTTTCCAGGGTTCGTGATACCTGTTTAACACATTAATTGAGTTTTCTAGTTGTTTAATGTGCATAATTCAAATTTGAACTACAATCACAAGGTCGAACACATGAAAAATAGGTTGGAAAAAATATGCCTTTCAATGGATGCATGTTTAATTAGGTCCCACCCAAGAAATGGGAATGAATTTCTAACATCTCATTAACTGTTTGCTCAGCCGCAACCATTGAGATGCTTGGTTTTCAAATTCCCATAAATCCAGAACTCGTCAAAAATTCAGGAAACTTGGCATGGTGTTGTGACAAGGGCACACACATGCCATGGTAAAAAATCTGTCCAAATTGGACATGTTCTTGCACAACCCCCTTACAAATTGAAGCTCCTCACAAGAGGCTTTGTGGTTTCGATAGGGAACATTATATATGCATGCCACATATGCGGGCGAAACTACATCTCATGCGTCTTCTCTCCTTGATTTTCTTTATATAAACAACACAGACATATGTATGTGTGAAGTACAAAAATATGATTAAATAAGGGATCATATGGGTTTTAAATACATTAATTGAGTTTTTGGTGCATTCTTTAATGTGCATAATTCAAATTTGATCTACAATCCCAAGGTCCGGGGATGCAAAATGGGTTGCAAAATTGTATATGCGTCCTTGGATGTATGTGTTAGGTCACATGCAAGATATGAGAACGAATTTCAAAAGTCTAAGCATGTTGGCTCGGCCACAAATATCGCGAAACTTGGTTTCCAAATTCTCATAAATCCAAAACTCTATTAGAAACTCATGAAACATGGGATGGTGTCATGTGAAGGCACACATATGTTGTGGTAAAAAAATACCAAGTTGGCCATGTTTTGTACGAAGCCTCTTACAAACATGAGGTTCTCATACAACAATAAGCTACGTCCAGTGTTCTAATAGGGAACACATATATATGCATGCCACATCTACAGGTGAAAAATGACATCTAATGCCTCTTCTCTCCTTGATTGTTTCCTAGAAACAACATAAAGCACTAGGTGTGTACTGCAAACATATTAAATTATTAATGGTTTTTATTTCTTTTGTATACGTTAATTGAGTTTTATGTGCATTTAATGTACATAATTCAAATATAAACTACAGTCACAAGGTCTATGTTGGGCAGGACCTCATCATATAAAGCATAAATATGTTGTGCTATTTTTAGTCTCCACTTTGAAATAAAGAGCAAGCATTATTAATAGCTAACAAAGGCATTTGGAACAAAAATCTGTCACGTTACCATCACAAACGGGCATATTATTTCTAATCCGTGGACATTCTAGAGACCTTATGCGCGGGCCACATGTCGCTATCTGTATTGACAAGGAGATAGCATGCGGACAAGTGTTTGAGTACATGGGTGGCGTGCGAGCAGTGTCCTGTGCACGCTCATCGGGGTGCCGTGTCTTTTGCCAGTCGTCAAATACGTTTCAGACTGAGTACACACATGCAAACCGAGGGCAATTGTTCCTTCCCTACTAAGCCAAGCGAATATCTAGCGCGAAGGAATTTTTTCATTCCATCATCGCAAACGATTGTGAATGATGACCCATGTGACCTTCCCAATGCTACAACTTCTACTATTGCTAATTGCGTAGGTTGCCATGCCATGTATGCAAAAAAATCTGATGTGGGAGGTAATTAAGGGGAGATATGAGTTTGGTGACCACATGAAGAAACAATGCCAGGCGCATGAACGTTGGCAAAACACTTAAATGAAAGAAACTCACCAATCCATGCACGAGTGTAGTTGCTAAATCATTAAATTTGTCATTTGTCAAATTGGAAACACTAAGATTTGTCCAATTTTGTAGGAACAAAATCACTATTACAGTGCAATTTTGCAACTGATATTCAGTTAACATAGATTCCATTCATAGATAGCTGAATCGAACAAACTATTCCCCATTTGTTGCCAACCACGTACTGAAATAGCTTGTTCAACTATATATAGTAGCTAATTTAAAGTAGATGGTATAGTTCAACCATATCTATAGTTAGATGAACTGAAGAAAATAGCCCCTAAATACTACTTCGGAGGGGCTTCATGCTACTGCCAGCAGCCTTCTCCTTTGTCGAGCGTGTTCAGTAAGATGTAGAAAAGGAGAAGCCTATCGACGAGCTGGAGGAGTCGAATTCGTCGGCTGCCACTGCTTCCCTCCGCCGCTCCTGACGCGCCTCCTCTAAGCAGCAGGACTTGGCATAGATCTCCTCATTCCGCGCCATAGCTGCAACGTCTGCTGCGGACACGGTGACTGTGAGCCTCTGTGTGTGCTCGACCTGGTGCTCCTCCTCCTCATGTAGGAAGTTGATGTAGCATGCTAGGCCATCGATGAAAAAGATGAGTGGTTGTGCTTCGGCGGCGGCCTCCTCCTCCCGCCTTCAGGCCGTGGTGGTGGATCAGATGATGGCCTCGGCTGCTGACCGTGGGGTGGCTGCCAAGGCGGACACTGGTGTGGTGGCGGCCAAGGAGGCAGCTGGTGGGGTGACGAAAACGGCGGCCGACGATGGGGTGGGGCCGACGGTTGTCGCCGGTAGCAGATGCTTTTGGGAAAATGTGGAGGAGTGTGTGGTCGGTGTTGTGCGCACAACCAACATGGACGCCACACACACTACACGCTTTCGGTAACTGCGCCGCCAACGTGGTGCAGCCTCCCAGCTGGAGCTGCCCTCTGGTGGGGTGGCAGAGCGACAACGATAGATAGGTGCCATTGGCTATTGGGGGAGAAGAAAACTTGGGAAGCTACGGGCAGGGAGGGGATGAATGCGATGTGAAGAGGCTGTCCGTGAGGGTTTATAAAGCAAGTGGCCAAGGGGAGCCGGGCGGGAAGCTTGCGCGCATTCATGCACGGGAACGGGAAGCTTGCGCGAGTTCCTGCATGGTTTCGCGGGAATGAGAAGCCCAAAATAAACGTTGTGCGCTCCCGAAGCATCACGGGAACGGGCATTTCGGTGCGCTAGGCTGGAAACTTGTGTGCTCCAGAAACGTGCACCGGAATCCATGTGCGGTAACGCGGTGACAAGACCGGACGGAGGTGGGAGAAATGACAAGTACAGAGACAATTAATAATAAACACCGTTTGCGTTTTATTACAAAGCAAACGGTCGTTCTATATACACCGCCACGAATGAATGTGCGCATGAGGCGATTGATGCGGCCTCGGCGCGCTATGCTCGTGTCCATGTGTGCCAGGCCGCTCTGTTGGTGTCCACGCGCGAACATCAAGCACGTTCGGTGAGCCATATGCTAGCGGTTGCGCCGCTCTCGGTGCCACAATGCAGTTAAGCCCTGCAAAAACTGCCATGCGACTGATGCGTCCATTTACCTTCGTCTCTTCCACCTTCCGATCGCGCCACATAACCCAATAAGCACACCCACGATGGCAAATAATATAGAGAGGATGCACATCTCTTGATAGCTTCAACCTTCCCATGTGGATCCAATGGCGGCTGCTGGGGTCGATCAGTAGTTCGCCACTATTGTCAAAGTGGACACACACAGCAGGAAGACGGACCTCTCGGTGGTGTACACCAATGACCCGGTCATGCTGGTGAACTCCATCAACACGTTGGAGCAGCTGCTTGCTGAGGACGGCTTCAACCTCGAGTATACCGGCGGTCGTGCTGGGCATGATCAGAAGGTTGTCGTTGCCCAGTTGTGCGTGCGCCATCATGTGCTCGTCTACCACTAGTGCCTTACCCCAAGGCCTTGTGAGCATTTCAGTAGGTTTTTCAACAGCCCCGACTACAGGTTCGCAACGGTGGACACCACCAACAATGTAAAGGTGCTCAAGACTTCGGGCTTGTCCTACCAAAAGCTTGTCAACATCCAAGGTCAGTACAGGGTTTCGGGGTGAGAAGAAGAAGCAGGACTCCCTGGTTGACCTCACCGTGGCCATCATTGACCCCTACTATAGAGACATGAAGGCTGAGTGCCGCAAGGACAAGACTTCCTGGTACGCGGCCTGGGTGGAAGGACTGGATGAAGAACACATCAAGTATGTGTCCAAGGACGCGTACACCAACTACAAGATGTATAGGAGGATCATTGGCATGAGGAAGTGCCTCCTTTCTGCAGATGACAAGGGATAGCCAAAAGCAGAGCAGTAGTGTCGGCAACATCGTCAGAAGAACAGTGTGATTTGGCGATCGTCTACTTCTTGTAAATTTATATTGAGGAATGTACATGTGTTGTGTAGTCACTTATGGAACAGTATGTTCAAGTTGGTTATCGAACAATAATGTTGATGTTCTATAGACAAAGCATATAGATGTTGTGCAAATAGAGAAAATCACATCTCATACAATTATTAGCGGCATTGGTGTTCCCACAACACACACAGGTAGTCAGGATGAATCGTTTGGGTTATTATTGGTCTTCCCACACATGTCTGATGAATGAACTGTTTGCCAGGTACCCACAAGACAAACGGTTGTCAGGATGAAGCGTTTGGGTTATTATTGGTCTCCAAACAAAATTCCGATGAATGAACTATTTGTTAGGTATGACACATGCCTTCTTAGGCTAAATCGTTTGTGTTCTGCTAGATCAGCGCAAACAATTTGTCCGAGTAAATTGTATGCCGCACTATACACGCGTATATAGTTTCTTAACTGTTTCTGTTATCTTCCATAATCACAAACAGTTCATAAGAACAAATTGTATGCAACGCATTACACACACAACCTTTTTTTAATCGTATTTTCTCATTCGTCCATCGCACATGGTTTTCGTAATTGGAGGCGGAGCTTGAACTATGCAGATTGCGATAGATTGATCGCACATAGTTTCACTGAAGGGTCTCTAATTGATGTATCACGTTAGCAGCATCCTTTAGTAGTGCAAGTATCATTTGGCCATGAAGTCTGACCTGTTGTCCGTAATCAGGCTATGTGAGATACCGTAATGATGTACTACCCGTGAGATGAACTCAATTACATGGGTAGCATCAACCGAGGTGACTGGTTTTGCTTCAATCCATTTAATGAATTTCTCAACCATGACTAGTAAGTATGTAATTTTTTTTATTTATCCACCCTTGAGTGGTCCAACCATATCTAGCCCCCATAACGCGAAATTCCAGGTGATAGGGATAGTGTGGAGAACCGCGGGCGGCATGTGGCTTTGTTTGGTGCCTGCTGTTGGCCAATAGAAACCAGCTCGGAGAGCCTTGCTAACCAATGTCCGATCAGTGACGTGATGTCCACTCATGCCAGAGTGTATTTCCTAAAGTAATTTTCTTCATGAACCTTATAGGCTTTAGATTGCCGTACGAGGACGCAAGTGGTACTCATTTTATAGAGCTCTCCTTCGTGAACCTTATAGGCTTTAGATTGGCGTGCGGTCCATCTAGCATCGATTTGGTCATCAGGGAGCTCTTTATGGAGCCGGTATGTGAGGAGCGACTCTGTTCAGGGTGCAATAGCTGCCATGACTTCATGTGTGGAATTTGTTTCCTGGATTGCCGAGCCGCCCATTACACCTTGTCCTTCGTCATCTTCGGGCGAGGCGTGTTGCTCGACGTCGCTTGACTCTAACATTCCTTTATTGTCTTGCCAGACTACGGATGGCTTGAAGAGCATTTCGAGGGAGGTATTGTCTAGGACTTTATACCGTTTTGCACCCATTCGGGCGAGTATATTGCAGCCTCGTTGCTATCTCGAGGTATGTGGTAAAATTCCAGCCCCTCAAACCTGGCTGAGATTTGTAAGACGACATTCCGGTATGCTATCATCTGTAGGTCTTTGGCATCGAATTCATCATTTACCTGCGAAATGGCTAGGTTTGAATCACGCGGACTTCCAGGCATTTGACACCCATGGAGACTGCTATACGGAGGCCGTGTAAAATGGCTTCATATTCGGCAGCGTTGTTGGAGTTTGTGTACATAATTTGTAAGACATATCAAAAATTGTCACCCGTGGGTGACATGAGTACGATGCCAGCCCCTAGACCAGCAAGCATTTTGGAACCATCAAAGTACATGGTGCAATGCGATTGAGGTATTGTACTCTTGAGGGAGTTCGGCTTCCGTCCATTCGGCGATGAAGTCAGGCAACAGTTGAGATTTAATAGCTCAGCCCGGTCGGTAGGTGATTTAAAAAGGTATGAACTCTATGGCCCATTTGGCAATATGCCCCATTGCATCCCTATTGCTAATTATGTCGCTTAATGGGACATCAGATGCCACGGTCATCGAGCACTCTTGAAAGTACTGCCATAGTTTTCTTTATGCCGTGAAGGCAATGTAGGCTATCTTTTGATAGTGAGGGCAACGCGTTTTGCAAGGGGTTAAGACCCCGAAGACGTAATTAACGGGTCTTTGGACCTGGAACTTGTGACCCTCCATGTCTCACTCACCCACGAGCAGATTGCTAACCACCTGGTTTGTGTCCGAGATGTATAATATCTCCAGCACACATTGCTACCTCTTGAGCTTGCTTTGGTTTTCCCTTGAACAGTAAAGGGTGATGCAGCAAAGTAGATACGTATTTTCCTCAGTTGTTGAGAACCAAGGTATCAATCCAGTAGGAGGAACAAGCAAGTCACCAATGGATGCACCTACACAAACAATCAAACTCTTGCACCCAACGCTATAAAGGGGTTGTCAATCCCTTCATGATTATTTGCAAGGATTAGATCCGATAGAGATAGATGTAAACGAGAACGGAAAGTAAAAGGTAAATAAATTGCAGCAAAGTATTTTTGGTATTTTCGGTTTATCGATCTGAAAGTATATTATGGAAAGTAGACCTGGGGGCCATAGATTTCACTAGAGGCTTCTCACTTGAAGGAAAATATCATGGTGGGTAAACTAATTAATGTCAAGCAATTGATAGAAAAGCAAATAATCATGTAGTTATCCAAGTCAATGATCATGCATATAGGCATCACGTCCGTATCAAGTAGACCGAAACGATTCTACATCTACTACTATTACTCCACACATCGACCGACTCCTGCCTTCATCTAGAGTATTAAGTTCATGAAGAACAATGTAACGCATTAAGAAAGATGACATGATGTAGAGGGATAAACTCAAGCAATATGATGAAAACCCCATCTTGTTATCCTTGATGGCAATAATTCAATACGTGCCTCGCTACCCCTACTATGTCACTGGGTGAGGACACCGCAAGATTGAACCCAAAACCAAGCACTTCTCCCATTGCAAGAATTACCAATCTAGTTGGCCAAACAAAACCAATAACTCGAACAGACTTACAAGGATATGAAATCATGCATAGAAGAATTCCCAAGTGATTCAAATAAGATTCATGGATAATCTGAACATAAACTCACAATTCATCGGATTTTGACAAACACACCACAAAAGAGGATTACATCAGATAGATCCCCATGAAGATCATGGAGAACATGGTATTGAAGAGCAAAGAGAGAGAAGAATCCATCTAGCTACTAGCTACAAACCCGTAGGTCTGTGGTGGACTACTCATGCATCATTGGAGGGGCAATGGAGTTGATGTAGATGCCCTCCGTGATCAAAACCCCCTCTTGCAGATTACCGGAAAAGGCTCCAAGATTGGATCTCTCAGGAACGAAGGCTTCTGGCGGCAGAAAAGTATTTGCGTGGCTCTTTTTGATGTTGGGGGAATATTTGGGAATTTATAGGACGCATAATAGGGTTAGGAAACCTGTCGGGGGACGGCAAGCCTGCTAGGCGCAGACGGGGGGGCGCACTTACCAGGCTTGTGACTCCCTGGCAGGTGCCCGGCGTGCCCTCCAAGCCTGGTTGATTTGTTTCCTTCCAAAAAAATTCCTTCCGAAGGTTTTATTCCATTTGGACTCCGTTTAGTATTCCATATCAGCAAAACTCAAAAACAAGGAAAAACAGAAACTAGCACTAGGCTCTACATTAATAGGTTAGTCCCAAAAATAATATAAAATAGCATATTAATGCATATAAAACGTCCAAAACAGATAATATAGTATCATTTTATCATCAGAAATTATAGATACGTTGGATACGTATCAGCATGTCCAAGCTTAATTCCTGCTCGTCCTCGAGTAGGTAAATGATAAAAACAGAATTTTTGATGTGGAGTGCTACCTAACATATTTATCCATATAATATTCTCTATTGTGGCATGAATATTCAGATCTGTAAGACTCAAAATAAAACCGTAATATTGATATAAAAACAATAACATTTCAAGCATACTAGCAAAGCAAATGTATCTCTTCAAAATATAATGACAAAAGAAAGTTATCCCTACAATATCATATTGGTCTGGCTATGCTCCATCTTCCCTACACAAAGTATTTATATCATGCACAACCCCGATGAAAAGTCAAGCAATTGTTTTCACACCTTTATTTTCTCAAACCTTTTCAACTCTCACACAATACATGAGTGTGAGTCATGGATATAGCACTATATGTGGAATAGAATATGGTGGAGGTTGTCAAGGAAAGGGAGAAGATAGTCTCACATCAATTAGGCGTATTAACAGGCTATGGAGATGCCCATTAATAGATATCAATGTGAGTGAGTAGGAATTGCCATGCAATGGATGCACTAGAGATATAAGTCTATGAAATCTCAAGAGGAAACTAAGTGGACGTGCATCATGAAGAAAAATTCCACTAGTTATATGAAAGTGACAAAATTGGAGACCCTCTATCATGAAGATCATGGTGCTACTTTGAAGCACGGGTGTGGAAAAAGATAGTAGCAAGTACCTTCTATATTTTCTCTTGTTTTTTTATTGGTGGGCATCTAAGGCCTATTTTATTATTTTTATTTGGGCTTTGCTGGCCTCATTTTTTTAAAAAAAGTTCGGAACCTCATCCCCACTTGTGAGGGAATCATAGCTTCCATCATCCTTTCCTCACATGGGACATGCTCTAATAATGATAATCATCACACTTTTATTTACTTACAACTCAAAAGAAAATTACAACTCGATACCTATGACAAAATATGACTCTATATGCAATACGGAAGCGATAGTGCATGTCATAAAAGGAAATGGTGAAAGTTGCATGGCAATATATCTCGGAATGGCTATGGAAAGCCATAATAGGTAGGTATGGTGGTTGTTTTGAGGAAAGATATATCGTGTTTGTTTTGAGGAAGGTATATGGTGGCTATTTTGAGGAAGGTATATGGTGGCTGTTTTGAGGAAGGAGTTTGTTGTACCGGCAAAAGTTGCGCGGTACTTGAGAGGCTAGCAAAGGTGGAAAGGTGAGAGTGCTTATAATCTATGGACTAAACATTAGTCATAAAGAACTCACATACTTATTGCAAAAGTCTATTAGTCTTGAAGCAAAGTATTAAACGCATGCTCCTAGGGGAGAGGTTGGTAGGAGTTAACCATCGCGCGCTCCCGACCCTCACACAAAGGTTGACAATCAATAAAAAAATCATGCTCTGACTTCCTTACATAATGGTTCACCATACGTGCATGCTACGGGAATCACAAACCTTTACACAAGTATTTTACCAAATCATAATTACTTCCTAACATTACCATCTTTATATCTCAAAATTTTATGCAAGGAATCAAACTTCTCATAAATACTCAATGCACTTAATATGGAAGTTTTTATTGTATCCCTCTTGGATGCCTATCATATTAGGACTAAATTCATAACCTAGACCAATTACCACGCTGTTTAGAGAATCTCAAAATAATATAAGTGAGGTACGGGATTTCAATTATTTCTACAAAACGCAAACACCACCGTGCTCTAAAAAATATAAGTGGAGCACATAGAGCAAAATTGCCTAACTCAAAAGGTATAAGTGAAGCACATAGAGTATTCTAACAAATTTCGATTCGGCATGTCTCTCTCAAAAGATGTGTGTACCAAGAATGATTGTGTCAAACTAATAAGAAAACACTCATATCATACAAGACGCTCCAAGAAAAACACATATCATGTGGTGAATAAAAATATAGCCTCAAGTAAATTTACTGATGGATCGAAGACGGAAGAGGGGATGCCTTCCAGGGCACCCCAAGCTTAGGCTCGTTGGCATCCTTCAATATGAATTGGGGTGCCTTGGTCATACCCAAGCTTAGGCTTTTGCCACTCCTTATTCCACATTCCATCAAACCTTTACCCAAAACTTGAAAACTTCACAACACAAAACTTAACAGAAAACTCGTGAGATCCGTTAGTATAAGAAAATAAATCACCACTTTTGGTACTGTTGTGAACTCATTCTTTATTTATATTGGTGTTATACCTACTGTATTATAACTTCTCCATGGTTCATACCCCATGATACAACCCATCGATTCATCAAAATAGGCAAACAACTCAAAGAAAACACAATCTATCAAAAACAGAACAGTCTGTAGCAATCTAAAAACTTCGTATACTTCTGTAACTCAAAACATTCTAAAAAATAAGGACAACCTGAGAAATTTATATTTCAATCTTTTTAAAACTTTCATACTTATTAGATGTGCTGAAAAATTTAGAAAATTCCTGGACTAAGCACAAAAGTTTCTGTTTTTGAGCAAGATCGAATCAACAACTACCATAAATCACCCCAAAGGTTTTACTTGGATGAAATACTAACTAAAACAACAAACCAAAATTACTACAGAAGTAATAATGGAACACTCAAAAACATAAGCAAAAATAGAACACAAAAATAAAATTAGGTTGCCTCCCAACAAGCGCTATTGTTTATCACCCCTAGCTAGGCAAAACGCAATAGATCTAGGTATTGTCATCTTCAGTGTGCAATCTGTTCTCATCACCTCGATCATCTCCATAGATATCATCATATAAAATGTGTATCTCATTTTTAACAGGTTCATCTATTTTTTCTTCTAACAAATAATCATCGAATCCTACATAAATACCCCTAGTGATCCAACCAAATTCATCATAGGTTTCAAGGTAAATAGTTTGGGTAATTTCGGAATAGGGAACTCTTCTTCTAAGATTATCCTGGCAAGATTGATAATCCCCAGACTCAAAGCTACGCAAGGTTTCTTTATCGTGTAGGATTTCTTTAATCGGAGGGTGCTCAATATCCTTTTTATAGAAAGCAAAAATTTCCCTAGCTTCTTGTATGATAAAATCAAATTCATGCATAAGGATGATCGTGGCAATCTTTTTGGCCATAGGATTATTAATTTTAGGAAGTTCATAAAACACTTCTTGCAAAGCGGGATGAAGGTCCAAAAATTTCCTTTCCAATTTTTTAACAAGCATGGCAATGGTATCAACATAACAATTTGTGCTAAGAAGAATAGATTTCTTGTTCATAAGCATCACTCCAGTACAATCAAAGAACTCTTGAATAACACTCTTCCCAATAATATCACCGTCTCCTACTTGAAAAGTTTTAACTTTATAATTAGGAGGAGGTTCAGATTCATCATCTAGATAGAAAGATCCAATTTTTTTCCTCAATATTAGCAGTAGTAATACCCTCAAAATTTTCAATGGTAACCTTCCCAGATTCAGACATGGTGGCAACGTATCGATAAAACATGCAAGCAAGTAAAAGGAAAACGAAAGAAGGGTGGATAAAAGGGCAAATCTTTTTGGTATTTTCTGAAAATCGTTTTAGAAGTGGGGGAGAGGAAACTGAGAGGCAAATGGAAAATAATTTAAATGCAAGAGATGAGTTTGTGATGGGTACTTGGTAGGCTTGATGTGTATCCTCCCCGGCAACGGCGCTAGAAATCCTTCTTGCTACCTCTTGAGCTTGCGTTGCTTTTCCCTTGAAGAGGAAAGGGTGATGCAGCAAAGTAGATAAGTATTTCCCTCAGTTGTTGAGAACCAAGGTATCAATCTAGTAGGAGGAACAAGAAACTCACCAATGGATGCACCTACACAAACAATCAAACTCTTGCACCCAACGCTATAAAGGGTTTGTCAATCCCTTCACGATTATTTGCAAGAATTAGATCCGATAGAGATAGATGTAAATGAGAACAGAAAGTAAAAGGTAAATAAATTGCAGCAAATTATTTTTGGCATTTTCTGTTTATAGATCTGAAATTATATTATGGAAAGTAAACCTGGGGGCCATAGATTTCACTAGAGGCTTCTCTCTTGAAGGAAAATATCATGGTGGGTAAAGAAATTACTGTCAAGCAATTGATAGAAAAGCGAATAATCATGTAGTTATCCAAGGCAATGATCATGCATATAGGCATCACGTCCGTATCAACTAGTCTGAAATGATTCTGCATCTACTACTATTACTCCACGCATCGACCGACTCCTACCTGCATCTAGAGTATTAAGTTCATGAAGAGCAGAGTAACGCATTAAGAAATATGACATGATGCAGAGGGATCAACTCAAGCAATATGATGAAAACACCATCTTGTTATACTTGATGGCAACAATACAATACGTGCCTCGCTACCCTACTATGTCACTGGGTGAGGACACTGCAAGATTGAACCCAAAACCAAGCACTTCTCCCATTGCAAGAATTACCAATCTAGTTGGCCAAACCAAACCAATAACTCGAAGAGACTTAGAAGGATATGAAATCATGCATATGAGAATTCAGAGGAGATTCAAATAAGATTCATGGATGATCTGAACATAAACTCACAATTCATCGGATCTTGACAAACACATAGCAAAAGAGGATCACATCGGATAGATCCCCATGAAGATCATGGAGAATACTGTATTGAAGATCAAAGAGAAGAAAGAAGCCATCTAGCTACTAGCTATAGACCCGTAGGTCTGTGGTGGACTGCTCACGCATCATCGGAGGGGCAATCGAGTTGATGTAGATGCCCTCCGTGATCGAAACCCCCTCCGGCAGATTACCGAAAAAGGCTCCAAGATTGGATCTCTCAGGAAGGGATGTTTCTGGTAGCGGAAAAGTATTTGTGTGGCTCTCTTTGATGTTAGGGGGCTATCTGGGAATTTATAGGAC